>JAZDUH010000152.1:8102500-9445000 GCA_036419115.1 Scarus forsteni
GTGACTGCCCGCTTGTCCAGTCCTTCTAGAGTCAAATTCTCACACACATGAGAAATCTGACGATACCAGTGTTTCCAAGACTGTGCTTGTGAGGAGACAGATCACGAGTACATAACTTGTCAAGAGAAGAATTCTCAGTTGTTTGGGCTTGAATTATTACAGCCACAAGTACAATACTCAGATCCTGGAAGTCAGAAATTAAAGAAGGAGCATTTCTGTGATAAAAGAGACCTCATATGATCACAGAGATGCTCATAGGGATGCAAGATATTGTACTTTACCAATATCCAATATGCCATATTTTTTTTAATTCATTATCGCCAACACCGCTACCAATATTTCTGGTCAGGAGTACAAGCTCTGTACCTAAAAAATGGACTTGTTTCTTTTGGTGTTACAGTATATTTTTGCAAGGAGCAGATGTAAAACAAGAAAAACAGCATTTAACTCTTGCAAAAATTAAACCCTTGACTTTTAATTTTACTCATGCTGTGATGAGAGGGTGCATCAATATTGTACATTTGTGTAATTTTCTGTTATTACAGCCAATATATGTCTGATATGTGTGGCCGATAAATTTGCTGTAAATATCAGATGATACCAAGTTTTTAAGCTGATATTGGCCAATACCGTAAGCAAACCGATAATACCGTGCGTCCCTTCTCCTGGTTATACTTTGAAAGGTTCTGCTCTTTCTAACCTGACATGCCAGACGGACAGTTCCATTTATCCGCCTTGGAAATATTTCACTAGTCCATCCAGGAAAGAGATGTTCGAAAATGTTTTCAGGGGCAGAACCTTCAAAAACAACAGTAGCTTGTGATTGGGCTCGTCACACTCATCCACATCTTGCAATGCTGCTACATAAGACATAGCGTACATAGCGGATAAATATAGCGGCTAACGGCTAACAACAGTAAGTTGTTAGCTTAACCTACCTTAGACTGAAGTCAATCCCTAACAAGATTTACCAAAAACTTCTTAGGAGAGCAAATTTAGCCAAGTATCACTGAGTAACCATGACGACCACAGACTAACCAGCATATCAGGATAATTTCCACATCTCTCCTAGTTTCCCAGCAGTGATCCCCAGTCAAGAGATGACATGATTTGTCTTAAGACAAGATTCAAGTGGCGTTCTTTCCGTCTCTTTTAAAGAATAAATGGAATCCATTTCTGATTTAAAAACCCAAATATTGGGACAGCTTCAGAGGAAGCTATTGATTTCAAACATGCTGTCACTTCCTGTTGTCGTCACACCTGCAGCTCCCGCCTCTTTCCCCTTATTGGGCCATTACGCATTTAGCCCAGTGAGGTCGTTGGACCATGGGCAAAATGCATATGCAGGATTTCAGAATCGGGCAGGTCCATCTGCTCTGCAAGGCTAGCTCTTTTCCAGATGGACAGGTGAAATATACAGAATGATCCATCTGGTGTGTCAGGCTAAATCATTCATATTTCTATTAAAATTGAGATCATACAAGAGGTGTGCAGGAATGAGCTCAAAAACATTGAGGAGAGTTAGCATTTTTGCAAGTCCTTCGTCCCAAAGTCTACGGGATATGATAGATAAATGCCTGATATCAGGCCTGTGATAACCATGTGTATGAGATTTGGATGTTTCACTTTGCCACAAATAAAAGCATCTTGCATTGTCTCAATGCTGAATTTGAAAGTGTAACTGTGTTTATAAATTAATGAAAAGGCTGTCACTCAATCGCAGGCGGCTTGGATCCCGATTTCTGTCTTTAATTTTTTTATTTCTTCAAGTGCCTGCTGTCTAATTCAAGAGATCTCCCTTTAAAGATGTGAACTTCTGTAGCTCCTGTTGAAAACTTTTATTTGGACTTCATTAGCTCATATTTGCTTGTCTCCAGGGCTGAGCTATAGAGATGTTCAGTCTTTAGCTCATTGTTCCGTGGATCAGACAGCCGAGTCACTTCACTAATGAGAGCAGAAACATGTTGCTTTAAACCAGCAGGGAGGAGAGGAACTGTCTGACTGTTCAGAAGCATCCAAGCCGAGAACCAGGCGACAAAAGTATGACAGCAGGAGACAAATCCCATCCCAGCTGCTACAGCCTGCATCTGTGTTAAACTGGTTCCAGCGTGGGTTATCTCCAAGTCACATACACGCTGCATTAGCCTGATGCACGGCGCCAAAGTCTGAACATAAGCTCATGTGGCAGAGGATGCTTCTACATCTCTTTAGTGGAGGGATTTTCAAGCTCACAATGTGGATTAAAGGATTACCTAGTACAGTATGCTGTGGATTCAGACTTAAAGCAGATGATGTGCATGTGTTTTGTGCTCAAAAAAATAGTTGTGATACACGTCCACAGAGTCATATCATCTTTCTGCACAGTAGTTTTGCTTTTTAATAAGCTCTGATTCATCTGTTATGTTTTATTCACACGTACAAGCAAAATGTTTCAAATATTAAATAATAATAAAAAATATCACACCAGCATTGCAGTTGTAGTACACCTCTGATACAAAAGCCAAAATATTCTCTTTCACTGTGAAACAATCCCCCAAACTTGAACAATTTTATTAAACTGGATGTTACAATGTTCTAATAAAATAGTCTGATGTTGTGTAATCATCGCTTAATTCTCAATTACCACTCACCGGCAAACACAGACTGCTCCCATCTTGTGAGCAAGGGGACACAAAATATTTTGGCTGTGATTGGTCAAAGACATTGTCATTATGACTGAGCATGCTCGGGCAGAAATCAAGTTATTGCACATGAAATAATAGGTGTTTCCATATCTGTTTGAGAGAGAGACAGAATCATGCATTTGGTGCGAAAATACGGAATTTTCATTGATTAAAACTTTGAATAAAGGCAATTTTTGAGTTGTCTGAGAGTAAGGTTTCTGCAAAATTTTGGGGTTACAGGCAAAAATCATGAAAATATGGGATTTGTGTTATAATCAACAGTGAATTATAATCAAGAAATCCTTGTTGCATAACAGGCGTTGTATGTATTCTTGCCTTAACAGGGTATGTATTACTTAAGGATATCAGGGCATAGAGAGAGCTCAGGCTGTTCACAACAACATGTTGTGGGAGTAGTAACCTGAAAACATGGTTACAACTGATCTAATTCAGCCTGATCCAACAAATCAACTGTGTAAAGACAATCCAGTTGATTGAATAATTAGCGTCAGGTGTGATCTCGCTTGGTTGGAATGAAAACCTGCAGCCACAGTGGCCCTTTACTGGATCAGTTTGACACCCCTGATCTAATTCTAAAAAAGAAACTAACACAGGAAACACCAACCTGAACTGCTTCAAGAGCAAAAATCTCAACAAAGATGTTTCCAACAATGTGGGGGGAGTATTGTCAAAAATGTGTAGTAGTATCCAAACCACGCAAGTCAAATCTTCTGCAGTAAACACAAATTTTAAGGGTCTGAGGACATACCAGTACATTCCGGTCTGGTCTCGTCTGGTTGATGGAGTCTAAATAAAAATTTCAGCAAAGCTTATATTATGTAAGAATATTTTTGGCAAGTTATTGTCTCTTTTTCTTAATTGTCATGTCACATAAGGATGAAAATATGACTTATGCAGTTTTAATATTTTGGCAAAGGACAATTTTAATGGGGCCATATACCTACATTTCATTTCTATTGAAATGAAGCCTAACAAAAACATCACCATCACCTCTAGTTGCAGTTCATATACATTAATGTGACATGTCTTATTAACGGTGGCATCTTGGAGCTGCTGTCGGATATTAATTGTCAGTTATTAGACAGAGAGAGAAGCTCTTGCACCCAGTAGCCAATGTTTACTCTCAGTGCTGACAACTGGAAAGCAAATAGCTCATTTAGTGGAATTGTCTTTTGTTTCTTGTAATAACCAAGAATCTTTTCCCATCTGCCTCCTCCTAATAATCACTACCTCTGTTTAACTGCTCTACTTCCTCTTCTATTCACACTCTTTCCATTCCAGTGCCTGCTCTCTCCAAGTCTTCACCATTGTTTCCCCCATGTCTGCAGGAGTTTGATTAGGGATTGGTATCCAAGTGGAAAAGTGCCAAAAGTGTTTCTTAAACACAAGGTCAAGGGTTCAACCCCAGCACTTACAGATGTCTGTTGACGGCTTCCACTGCTGCATCAGTTGTGTGGAAAAAAGGGTGTAAAAGTTAACAAATGTAATCAGCTCACACTAAGGGACACTTGCATAGAGGCCTGCATCAATAGCAGGGAACTGTTTGAGTAGTGGGATCACCAGGGCAGAGCTATATGATCTCAAGTTGATTTCCTTTTCTTTGAGATATAACTACTACGACTCAGCATTAAGACAAATGCAGTTTGGGTGAATTCAGTTTACTGTGTCTCTGAAACCAAAAGCAACAATATGTGAGAATTTGTTTTTGTGCTTCTCAAGTATCCTCCAAAGGCCCGTATCTGGACTGTCCTAAAAAACATGAGGCTGTTACCCTCTTCTCTAGGGCTGGGTTAAAAAAATCTAATTAAATCAATTTTTCTTTAACTGGTTCATAATCAATCCATAAAATCCAAAGATTGACCTTTTAACTTGGGTAGTTTTTTCTTCTTCTTTGGATGTGCAGAGAAGCAGTTTAGCATTGCTTTCTACTGAACAAGATCTCATGAGATGTTACTGCATACAAACATGGTGGAAGCACTATATGGGCACCACTGACATGTTTAAAAGCTGATGTTTGGATATACAGTATTTTAAATTTAACAAGTACAAAGGAAAATACGAGGAACAAAAAACAAGTAATATGCAGAACATGTATTAATGCATATCATTAAAATATGATTAATGTAACTGCTTTGGGTTTAGTTCTTCATGTTAAAACAAGTTTTAATGATGTACCAGGTCAAAAGGTCACTTTTTAAATTTACAGCACTATTTTAAAGGAGACATATCATGCTTGTTTCTCCTTTTCACTATGCCAGACTAGGATGCCTGTAAAGCATTTCTGCCCTCAGTACAAGTCATTTAGTTCCTTCATTGCACCACAATAGCGTTCTCAAAATCCTCATTTTAGGCCATTATCAAGCTCTCGTTGAAACACGAGGATCTCAGGATGACCGACAGTTACCTCGCAACGTCACAGCCCTTTGTGCTCTGATTGGTCAGTTCTATCGGGGGCTGAGCCAGCCTGTCCTTCTTCTACTGTATTTTCCGGCAGGCTCAATGCAGCGACCGCATATTGAGTCCCCCTACAGGCCAGAGCTGGTAATGAGTGAGTGTGAGCTAGGGATCTATAAACTGCTGCTGGACGGATGTGTTCCTCGGTGACGGTTTTGTGGCTAACGAACATCACAGAGGAGGAAGTGTTTTATCAGATTACTCCAATAAAAAGAAAGGTACCTCATGACGTCACAACGTTTGAAATCTCGCGGACATCTCGCAATTACCTATTTTCAGAGGCATCAAATCTCGTTCTAGGATATCAGAAAAAATACAATATCTCATTTTTTGAAAATTAAGGGGGTGTAAGGTCTTGTTTTCAAATTTATTATATTATATGCAAGTATTAAATCAGGCATCAGCATGATATGTCTCCTTTAACTAAGATATCCCAGACTGAATTAATATCGAATTGAATTGTGAATCGAATCGATTTGAGACCTTGTAATATCGATTCGAATCGATCGAGAAAATCTGAATCGATACCCAGCCCTACTCTTCTCATTGGAAACATGCATTTGTTGATGTTGTGAAAAATCTGTTAACTTTAATGACCAGTGAAAGATTGTATTATGATGTTTATGTAAAATACTATGGCCTCCAGTTCCTTGTTTTCATGCATATGAGCTTTGAAGGATTTGCTTTTTAGCCACTGTTCTCCTCTGGATGTTAGATTTATGTAAATAGGTCCTACTGGTTTTGGCCTACCCTGAGCAGGTGGCACAGCTGGACATCTGATCTTGAAGGGAAAAAATCATGACATGTCCTATACCTGCTGTTTCAAGTTTCCTCGAAAGAATACTTTCTACATGGTCCTCAACATTTCCTTTTGAACAGCTAATCTCGAAACCCCAGTTCACTTTGAAACATTTGGCTAGGAGAGACCGAGCTGATGCAGTATAACTATTTTGTGTTTTATTGATTATTTATCTTGTCATGGAGTGTGACCTGTGAAAATAAACTGTTCCACAACCTCACCTTGGAAGCAGATTTGGCTGTTCCTCACCTTGTTATAAGGCTCTTAGACATCTGTTTTTGATTCAGTCAATGACTGTTTCAACTACATATGACAATTATGATCATCAGCAGCTGCTTGTGTTTCATCCTACATATGACAATTATGATCATTAGCACCTGTTTGGTATAACTGGTTAAGCACATACTATAATGACTACAATGCTGGTTTAAAGGAAAGGGGAGCAAAACTGGTATGAATTTGAAATAGATTGATCCTCTGTGCACTCACTTTACATTTTGTTAATTAATGAAATGTACAATTTGAATTCATCATCTTGGAGCTATTCTTACAACACAGCCTTTATCACACATGCCTTGAACCTCTGCACAGAACTGTGTACAATGGAGATCAAATCAAAGCTCTTTTGTTGTTGTTAGACACAGGTTCAGATTCAGGTTGATTTAATTGTGCACATTGGGTAAACTCCAGCCAGAATTTACTGACACTGATCATACAACACACATATAAAAGTCAGATGTAACACATGCAAGTATAACTGATATCAACTCACAAGATCATTAAAAAAAATCAAGTCAGCTACTCCATGAATAAAACCAGGATAAAACAAGTAAAGACTTAAATGAAGAATGAAATATGCATGTGGCTACACCTTGTTCAGCTCGGGTACAGCAGCATTGTTTTGTTTGACACCTTTGGGATAAAGACCTCCATCCAGGAGGAAGAAGCTCAAAGTAACTATGAAGAATCATCAATTCAAATACATTTAGCCAGCCACTGCAGTTGTTTACTGTGCAGGGTAGGGCTGAACGATATATCGTTATTGTCTCTATACTGAGGTATGAACATTTAAGGTATTAACATTGAAAAAGCAACATAAACTTTGTAGATTTCTAATAAATAAAACGGCACTTTCAACATTTTTTGTATTATGTTTTTAGTTTTCTGAAAAATGCTTGGTTTTCACCAAACCCGTAATCATATCGTATCAATATAGAGGCATCTGGCAAGAATATCAAGGTATGAAATTTTGCCCATATTGTTCAGCCCTAGTTCAGGGTAGCTGGATAAATCTGTGGCTCACCAAACATACAACTTGACTATTTAATGATCCTATTTGGTAATTTTCATCTTCAAAAGGCACGTGATCAAAACCATTCAACAAGAACTTAATAAAACATGGATATTAAAGATTTAATCAATGCTGAAGCATCCTTTAACATTTCAGACCAGCTCTCCTAAAAATACACTATATTGCCAAAAGTATTCGCTCGCCTGCCTTGACTCGTGTATGAAATTAAGTGCCATCCCATTCCTAATCCATAGGGTTCAGTATGACGTCGGTCCACCCTTTGCAGCTATAACAGCTTCAACTCTTCTGGGAAGGCTGTCCACAAGGTTTAGGAGTGTTTATGGGAATTTTTGATCATTCTTCTAGAGGCACATTTGTGAGGTCCTGGCAATCTCCAAACCCAGACTGGTCCATCAGATTTCACAGATGATGAAGTGTGATTCATCACTCCAGAGAATGCGTCTCCACTGCTCTAGAGTCCAGTGGCGGCGTGCTTTACACCACTGCATCTGACGCTTTGCATTACACTTGGTGGTGTGAGGCTTGGATGGAGCTGCTCTGCCATAGAAACCCATCCATGAAGCTCTCTGCACTGTTCTTGAGCAAATCTGAAGGCCACATGAAGTTTGGAGGTCTGTAGCGATTGACTCTGCAGAAAGTTGGCGACCTCTTCGCACTATGTGCCTCAGCATCCGCTGACCCCGCTCTGTCAGTTTACGAGGCCAACCACTTCATGACTGAGTTGCTGTTGTTCTCAAACATTTCCACGTTCTTATAATCCAGCTGACAGTTGACTGTGGAATATTTAGGAGTCAGGAAATTTCACGACTGGATTTGTTGCACAGGTGGCATCCTATCACAGTTCCACACTGGAATTCACTGAGCTACTGAGAGTGACCCATTCTTTCACAAATGTTTGTAAAAGCAGTCTGCATGCCTAGGTGCTTGGTTTTATATACCTGTGACCATGAAAGTGACTGGAACACCTGATTCTGATTATTTGGATGGGTGAGCAAATACTTTTGGCAATATAGTGTATTTTTGGTCAAATTATCCATCAAACAATCAAAAAATATCAAAACGGATATTGATAAAGAACTCAGACTGTAAATTGATATCAACAGCAGTGCAGATTCAGCCACTTCAGTTTTCCCCTCCCTGCTAACTGCCTGTCAACTTCCAGTCAGTTACCAGCCAATTACTAGTCAACAGAGGCCTACTACGTTTCTGGTGTTATGTCTAAATTTCACTTAAAACATGTGCATTCATGCATTTGAATGATGTCAAGGTGATGCTATTGTAGCTGCAAATTTAACAGAGAGCAAGCTAAAATACCACAAATTCACAAAAACATGGTTTAAAGTTTACAAATTTATGACTGTGAGGGAAGGAAGATTTCATCGAGGATGTGCCAGGAACCAGCTAAGACCCCATCAGGGAAAACAGGGAAGTTTTCAGAGGCTGCATCTGTATCATTGTAAATAAAAATGATCATCCTAACTCCTGGTGATGGCTCTAATGGAGATTTTTCCAAGGGAAGTAAAGTTTTATTAATGTAGGCTACTTAGATTTGACTGGTTGAATGTATGAATATTGGGAAAACAGCAATGCAGTAGATATTACGAAGCAAAATGACAGAGCTGTGGAGCTTATGTTATGAGTCCCTCCCTACTAAGCCTCAATAATGACAACGTTTGGAAGTCTGCTTTCTTAACCAATAGGAGGAGGTAACAGTCATCCATGTAAGTGTTTGAATATCCAAGGCAAAGGCTGCACAAAAGTCTCTGATCACCACAATGAATACAAACATGAATGATGAGCTTCTGTAGCCTGTTAATCAAAGAAACGTCACCATAAAATATCACAAACAGAAATCTGAGCATGTTCTTTCTATCGTGTCGGCTCTTAAATGCTCACGTGTAACCATGTTGAAAAAAGAAGGTCCAAGTAAATGTTGTGATTTACGATCACACAACCACAGTTTGTTCAAAATGATGTCATCAGCAAACAAGCATTTAAAATGCCTTTCCATCATCTACCTGTTCATATTTTGTTATTTCTACATACAGATGCGGGAGCTGCAGTGGAGCTTTTATTGGGACAAGAGATCAAACATGAGCAGTCACTGTGGGAGTGAGAGGTAAAAGGATGATATTAGAATAATAGCCTTGTGGTCAGACTCACATTACATATGCTCAGAGGGATCAAAACTATTAGAGAAAACCTGAGGGAAGACGAGTGTTTGCAGTGTTCCTTTAGAGTAGATACTGATCTTTGACCTCTAAATATAGCAGACACTATTAGTGCTCCAGAACCATAGGGACATCACAGAGTCCTACATTGGTGCATTCAGCATAGAAAGATCTAAACACTTGGTTTAGAGCAAAGAGCAGTCAGGATTTCAGTATAAGTACAGGACATGAGATGGAAAGAAACAGGCCCTGACATCATAGTGTGCTGCGAGTTTGACATGAAACTGACTGTAGAGCTGCATCTTCAGAGATAGATATTTAAGGATGACAGCTGACAGTAACCATCCCAAACAGTTCACCCTCATTGCCATTTTAATGCATTTTTAAATGACAGGCTGCTTCAGAGCCCGAGGATAATCAGACGAGTGTGAGCTGCAGTCTCTAAAAGACACGTCCCTCTTAAAAACCCTCAAGATAAGATCAATAACACAGCTATTTAACATTAGGATATCCTCAGGAATTATCCAGCTCTCTGGGAAATCGCTGCCAAGCCATCATCGATTACTTCAGACATGCACACAATCTCCAAACTGCCTGGACCGCTCTGCCAGCTGTGCACCCGCTCGGTTCTCGTGGCTCCCCAATCAACTTGTGAGTTTTTACCCCCGCAGGCACTACGCCCTCTGCAATTTTATCAATAGTAGCACGCACATTGTGTGGTTTGGTGCGCTCTTCCTGTTTCTGTCTTCCTACCCTTTGCAGTTAAATTTTGTCTCTTGGTGGGGAAATACTTTATCCCTAATCCTGCTCTGAACAAATGCTTTTATTATATTAGAAAACGCAAGCAAATGGTCAAAAAGACTGATCAGTTTGAACAGGGGACTTTTGTGTAGCAGACTGGGCTGAAAAAGGGCTGAGCAATTAATAAGGATGTCATCGTTTTCATGATATACGTATTTGGAATAAACTTACTGCTACAGCAGGGACTTAACATGGCAAAATAAAAAGTTAAAATCAAATGTGGTAAAGCAAAGTTTCTGCAAACAGGACATTAAGGCCATGTTTCTATAATTTTGAATGCTATCCAATACAGCCTAATATGACAGATAGCTGCCCTTTAGATATTTACTGTATTAGTGGTAGTTTAGTGGACGAAAAAGAGACTGAATGCTTTTTAGATAAAAAAAAAATGCAGTTACAAGAGTAATTTAGTGAAAACACATGAACAACAGCATAGGTCAGGAACCTGTAAGTTAGAGCAATCAGCTAATTTTATTCAAGATTAGAACTACCGCCTTCCACACTTATGAAAATTGAGTAATCAAAAATTAAAAAGTTTATTTTGCCAGTTGACATGATGAATCTTTTTTCTTTTTTTATAACAATAATAAGTATTATCTTATCTTTAGGCATTTGTACATATACATTTTTAAACATGTGGACAAAAAATATTAAGTAAAGGGTTCCAAATCTTTGTCCAGGCCAGTTTCATTATGTTATTTTTTTTAATTTGACTCTATTGAATCACATTCCAAAAGTAATGTTGATGATTTTCATTAGTTAATTTTCAGTATTTTTTTTACTTATAATTACTTTTTCAAGTTTTTTTAGTGACCATTGTGGGATTTTCTTTCTTTAATGGAGGTGTACCAACGATTTTGTCTGTGTGTATATATTACCAGTTTATTTAGTGTAAAAAGTGACTGTGTCAAAAGTATGCATCAATTTAATGATGCTATGAGGAGTTTCAAAGTAATTACAAAAAAGTCTCACTTTTAGATATATGCCTGATCAAATACACACTTTAAGATGAGTTTTATAGCATCATAATAGGTTATCTATAAATGCTATTCCTTAGCTTCGCAGTCGGGTCGGACAGAGCTGGACTGGCCTGGATACTCAACTTCGGGAACAAGACAATTAAAACTAGAGCAAATTTATATTATTCGGACATGTCTTAAAGCACCGGGCTGTAAGTAGCAATATGTAGCTGGCTACAAAAGTACAATACTAAGTTTTCCAAAAATTGCTTTTTGTCACACATCAAAAACTACCACTACGTAACTAGACAGAGATACATTACCTCGTCGATTTGCATCCTGTAAGTTGTGAAAAAAAGAAGCTGTAAATCAATGCAGAGTTCTGAGGACGGTCCGAGCTGCATTCATTAGCATCACAACAAACACACGCTTTGGCTTGGGTCACGTCTTTACGACAGTCGCCGCGTGTGCTCATGGGGAGCAGAGTCTTTAGGTTGCCGGAAATAGATTCTCCTCATAGCACCTTTAAGTAAGTGGTGCATGTTTAAAATTCATTGAGTATCCTGTTTCTTAACTGTGGTCTCAATATTTATCAAGATAAACATGATTGTTGTTTGGGACATAATTTAAGCAACCCTACTGTAAGTTAAAGTTTTGACAAATTTTTCATCTTATGCTCTTTCATCACAGTCCCAAAGGGTCTCAGTATGGGGGGGACAAGGCTCGGTCAGTTTTAAGGTGGTCGAAATTTTGTGACAATGAAATGAAAATGCAGTAAGGGGATCATATCTATAAAGGCTTTTTTCATTATAATTTGTGTAGAAGTCATTTTTTTTTGTTTATTTATTTGTGAAAGCTATCATAAATAGTGTTCATTATGCACACCAACACGTTTTTTGTGGAGGGGTGTTCGACAATCCTTGCTAAACTAGAGGGGAAGGGAGGCTGTGAAGCCACTGCTCTAAAGAGCCCTCTCCACACTTGGAATTTCCTTGATAACACCTGGGTAAGCTAGCCAGAAAATACACTTAAATATTCATTTTGGCCCTGTCCACAGTAAGAAAAAAAGTCTTCATTTTCAAATAATCCTCTGTAAAGACGACATTTTCAAGAAATATGTCTGTCAACATGAAAACTTTATAGTACATATTCCAGGCCTGTAAGCGGCACTATAATGCTGAGAAGAAGACATGGAGAGTGTACCTACAGAGCAAGAACCTTGAACAAACACCGGCCCATGCTGTTCCCTATGTCCACTTGGTTCTCACGGTGGTTGCTGGAGAGCAGGAAATTTTGCTGTAAAAGCCAAAACAAGTTCTGAAGCTCCTCCAGCAAGATCGCGAAACTGTATCCCGCCATTGCTTCTGTTGTTGTCAGGATTTATGCATGAGGTTTAAGAGAGAAGGAGGGCTTTGACATCATCATTTCTGAAACTGTTCGGTTAATGTGTACACTCTAATGCTGCGTTCACACTGCAAGCGACCCAGCTACCAAAATTGCGTGGCCCACTGACATATTGTCGCGTCCATAAATACCTCATTTTGGTCACCGTTGCCGTCGGCCGTCGCTCGGTGACGTCACGTCCGCTCGAGTTTCACTGCGATCATATCATTCATAATATAGGATGTATAAGCAGACATTATGCCAGATGTATCCTTTTTATTCACTAATCAACCACAAAACACTGCAGCTGATGCCCTGCAGCAGCATTATCTGTGAGTTTACCGCGGTCCGTCTAGCCGAAACTAATGTCCTCACTGACTAATGTTTCCACCACGGACATGGATTGTTACTCTGTAGTCCAGATGAAAAACTGTCTGTCACGGGCACTGTCACACACACACACACTGTTGACTGGCTGTTGCCGCACAGCCACACAAGACATCGTCGAAAGATCAACTTTTTTTTTTACTTTGACATCACGTGACAAGCTATGTGATAGTGTGAAAAGCTGCTGTCGCATGGGGGGAGGGTTAGCCCCGCCCCATCGCGGCTGTACATTGACTTTGCATGGAGAGTGATTACTGAGGTAGCACAAGTAGCGTGCGGTGTGAACACAGCATAAGATCTGTTTTCAGAACTGTGAGTTTTCAGGCACTCAAAATTACATATCAACAAGGACAAATCACCTATATGATGAAAAACTTGTGCGAACATACCTGCATTCATCTCTCTGACAACCCCTAAATTTCAGGGTATGTCTGGAGGAAAAACCCTGCTGTTTGTATTCACACATAAATCTCACTTGTGTAAGTGTGAAAGGGGTTAAGTACTGAGAGTCTGGAGGCCATAAAACCTGTAGTACTAATCAAGAAACCAGTTAGAGATGATTAGTGCTTTGTGGTTTGGTGAGCTGTCATGCTAAAGCTAGCCATCAGAGGTCAGCACCAATACTCAGGTATGCTGTGGTATCCAGAAAATATCCCATACACCATTACATCACCACCAGCCTGAAGAATTGACACAAGCAACAGATCTTCTGCAGCATGGATCAGTTGATGATGAGTAAGCTGTTTGTTCTGTATCTTGTGGATGAGTTCATTCTGCTCAGCACATTAAGTCGTTAAAGTTTTAAGTCTTGGTAATTAGCGCTCATGCCTACTCGCACTTGTGCCTATTATTTTTTAATGTGTTTTTACTGCACATTGTATTCTTCAAGCATAAATATTAAATTTTCCAATTAACGTTGCTCCTCTCATTTTTTGTTGCTGTGCTTTATCATATTTTCTTAATAACAATTCCATTCCTATGCTTTGACGTGTTTCCATATTGAATTCAGTCTGCTTTGTGACAGGCTGTTTTCCCTTTAGGTTTGGGCCTAACCTTTGTTTATCGATTTATAAATAATCTCAGTAAAAAAAGACTCTGTTTTTCTGTCATAAATCACTGGTTGATTCTGGGAACAGGCTGATAAAATGTGCCTTCCAGATTTAGCTCTTTTAAATTGGATATACTGCGCTCTCAGACAGCCTCCCTCCCTCATGTTGGACAGATCAGAAGAGAAAATCGAGGTGGTAAAGATTAAATCATCTCTAACAGCGAGCATGCTCCATCTCTCTCCATCTTTCTATGTTATAACAAAAGAAACAGGAGGAGGTGGAGGCCCGTGTGCAGCTGTCCACACGTCATTACCACATCAATCCTTGCTCTGTGCCCTGTTATTATCATTACACTTTGCATATATTAAAATCTCATTTACATCGATGATACAATACCTGGCACCTATAGAGAGGATCCTCTCTGCATAGTAACCTGTCTCATTGTTCCTCCTCTGTGTTTGGACGATTTCTACATATTCATCCAACCACAAATCTTAAAAAACCTGCACATCCATCTGGTTTAACCTCATTTAAAAAAAAAAAACATCAAAATTAGGGGTGCAACAATACATGTATCGGTATTGAACCGTTCGATATAGTGGCCTCGGTTAGGTACACCCTATAAACCGAACAATACGCAATTTTGTATTTATTTATTTGATCAACTTTTGACGAGGTGCTATGCACTGAAAATTCAGTGAATCTGCGTTCGACTACTCTGGGCTGCATTGTCGAGCACAGATCCGCTTAGCTGTGCGCACAGCACCTCCCCTTTCATTCGGCCAAGCTGCTGAGACAGAAGAAGCTACAAACAGTAGGGCCCTGCAACAGTGCTTTTCAGCTGAAATTGAAGACCCTCCACTATCATTCAGATCTGGCGTTTGGGACTACTTTGGCTTCTGTGTATGACCCTGATGGTAAGCGTGTAGTGGACAAAAACACAACAGTATGTTGGAAGTGCAACACGATGCTAAACTACATCAGGGGATTCAAAAAACGCAGACATCATCCCGGTGTTAAAAAAAGTGGAACCAGACAGAAACAACAAGCAGCACACAAGCCACAAACTTTACCTGGGTCATTTAGACAGTCATTAGCACATGATTCAAAGAGGGCAAAGGAAATCGACCGGGCCATAGCTACTTTTATTGCTGTTGACACAAGACCCTTTTCTGTTGTGGATAACGCCGGTTTTCAGGACACGGTACGGACACTTGATACACTTAAAGCTAGTTCTTTGCAATATTTATCTCTGCTGCTAAGAATGCACCACATAAGATGGGTGAGTTCTCTATTAGATACATTTATTTTTTTACTTATTCTTATTTTTATATGTTGATGTTTTTGTTTTTTAAGATTCTAATTATGCACTGAAGAATGTGCCTGGTTTAGCTGCAAGAGTTACATTTAATTCAATTCACTGAAAATGTACTCTGAGTTTAAACAAATGTTGGTTATTTTAATAAACCACAAGTGAAAAAGGCATTGAAATTTCTCATATTTTGTATCGAAAAAGTATCGAACTGAACGGAACGGAACCGTGAATTATGTGTATTGTTACACACCTAATCAAAATGTACAACACAATGTTCTGTCTTCAAGTTTTCATTTCTTGAAAACTTCAAGTTAATGATCAAATGAATGATAATAAAAGAACATCCAGAGGTGTCACTGTCAGGTCAATCTTCAAGCTATTAGAAAAATTCCTAAAGAGGCATCAGATGAAGGAATTACAGAAGGCACTACACAAACCAGAGTCAGAGAAAAAGGAGTCAAAACAAAAAGGGACTCAAACAGGAAGGCAAAAGACTATGAGGACTCAGATAAAAAGGTATAACAGAATGGTATAAGATGAAAAAATAAGATTAAAAGAGGTAAAAAGTGGAAGTGCAAACAAAAAAAGCCAAACAATAAAGGGAAAACAAATACATGAGACAAAAAAGAGTTAGAAAAAATGAGCCAAGGGGTAAAGCATCAGGTAAAAATAAGCCAGATGCATACATCAGACCAAAGGGAGCCAGAGATGGGAAACATCACACAAAGAAAAAGAGAGTATAAGCAGGGCCTCAAAGAAAAAGGAGTCGTATTTAACAGAGTAAAAAAAGGAACAAATCAGCCAAAAATAGTCTAATATAAAGGAGTTTAAAGGTGTCATCAGTTTAAAAGGAGTCAATAAAGGACCAAAGGGATTCAAAAGGAACAAATCAGGCAAAAAAGGAGTCAGAAATGAAGACATCCCAGAGAAGTCAAAAAGAAATACATCAGATAAAAAAGAAGTCAGAAAGGAAACCATCAGGTGAAAAGGGGTTAGATATAAGGAAGTCAAAGGGAGGCATCTGGCTAGAGGCATGTAAAGGGAAAAAAAAGTCACTGTAAAATAAATTTAAAAAAAGAAAAGTGCCAATAAAGTAACTCGGATAAGAAAGAGTGGAAAAAATATGGATTTGTGGAGAGGAGTCAGATAAAAAAAGAGTGATTGGAAGGCATCAGTCAAACATGGTTTGGACAAAAAGGAATCAAAAAGGAAAACATGAGACAGGAAGTAGTCAGACAAAAAAAGGAGTCAGAGGAAAGAGTTAGGCCAAAAGGAGTCAAAAGGGTGGCAAAAAGACCAATAAGATACAGATAAAAAGGAGTCATTAAAACACATCTGACAAATTACTGACAGGAGGTCCTCAGAACAAAAGGACTGAGATTAAAAATGATGGAAAGGAAACATCAGACAAAAACGGAGACAGATAAATAGAATCAGAATGTAATGCATCACTGAAATTATTTTTTTTTCTTTCCAAAAGAGGGTGTGATTGGGTGAAAATGTTCCTGTAAGCCCTGTGTATTTGTAAAAAACACACTGAGACTGGACTGAAATCTGTGTTAAACTCATTAAATGAAGTATTACCACTTGCATTTGAGTTCACATATAAATGAATGATAACAATTAAAACAAAAAATAATTCTGATTTTTGGCATGACGACAAAATGAATGTGGACCTCATGAGAGCCAAAGTTTAGCATCTCTAGTGTGGGTGGTGATATTACAAAAACCTTTTCTTTTTACCCAGTGAATTTTTCCACTGCAACTTCTTTCTCATTGCAGTATCTTCTACCTATCTCCGCAGACACTTGTTTAAATCCACTAATCCTGCCTTTTTTAATATGCTCTGAACTTTTTTTAAATTATTATTCAGCTCATAAAGTGCAAATCCGGCAGGGATTCCCCCTAACCCAGACATGATCACAGAATGGCTTCCTCCTGTGTGAGGGCTTTGTTGAAATGAAAACCTCTTTTACTGAAGTCCTGGTTACTGAGAAGATATAGTGAATAAATATTTCAAAGTACATATTCAATCTGTCTGCACAGCTGATTTTGGAGCATCCATATAAAAAAGGATAGAAAGCTGTCTTGGTATTTATCTGTCGGTGAATTTGATTAAAGAATATCTGAACACTCATCATAGATATCAGAGCAGATGTTTGTAAAAGAGACTCAAAAACAAAAGCCTTGGGAGGAGAAGAATGATTTCACACATCCTCCAAAAATAAACTCAACCCAATTCTCTCGCAGACTAACCTGGCAGGCATTGTAGAGCAGCTGGTGCTCAAACTTCTTGATGCCGAGGATCTGCTGGAACATCTCGTACAGCTGGTCCTTACTGAGGATGAGCTCTGAGGCGGCGCTGGCTGTCATCCTCTGCTGGTGCTTCCTCGGATCCTCTTCACCACGGTAAATGGTGTCAAATTTTGCCATCCAGGAGCTCAGCACTGTCTCTTTGCTCAGGCCGTCGATCTCCGGAAGGCTGCGCACACGTTTCTCTATGTGCTTCTTAAAAACCTCCCGAGAGTCGCTGGCCGAGCAGCCACCGCTTTGGACCATCCGGGACACTCGGTCACTCTTCAGGAAGACCTACAAGACAATTTTTAAATAGATTAACTTTGTATTCAAGGAGAAATGCTCTAAAACTAATCTATTTCATTTCATCCATATTGTTTCTTAGTATAGTTTCTTAGTAGCATTGATGTACTAAGGCTTTATCTAGACACAATACTAATTTGTCATGGTATAGATAACACGGTGTGCACACTCACAGCATCCAACGACACTCTACAGTTAGCACTACAGTTAGCACATCAGGCAGGCAGACAGCGTCCAGCAGTCAGGAGAGCCCTCACTGCAACCCCACTTGCTATTCTACATATTACTACTACGAGTAGCATGAATAATTTGACAAAACACCTCCAGGACTGGCACCCTGGCCTTCATGACGAATTCCAACAGGTTAGTAAGCTCCCGTTCATTATTTACCTTTCTGTATTAAATAAACGGAAACCGGTTGTTTGTTGTTTTGCGATTAGCTGTGGCTAGCACACTGCTATAGCCTCATTTAACTTGCTCCTCAATGAATGTTGGTTGTTCTGTTATTAGCAGTTAGCCGAGACTAATGCACTACAGTAGTCTACTCTCGCTTTGTTCAGCTTGCTGCTCAATGAATGTTGGTTGTTTTGTTTTCAGCCAATAGCCGCGGCTAGCAGCCTTTAACTTGCTAAAGTGACCCAAAAGTGATTTCTCCTATTAAAGACACAAACTGAAGCAAAGAGTAGTTGGCCTGCCACTAAACCTAAGAAGTTACAGCAAACTCTACCACTGCTTGTGCCATCAAGATTGTTGTACAACACAACAAAGCAAACACTTATGCAGCAGCTTCAAGGGAAGTCTTGTCTTGTTTTTTTATTGTTTTATTATTTTCATTTTCTGATTATGGAATTAATTTACTCAAATGATTATTTATTTGCAGTTCTGTTTTTTCATGTTAATAAAAGTGTATTATATGCCTTTTTAAGTATTTGTCATTTTTTACCCATGCCGTATCAAAAATCGTATCGAATATTCAATATCTTCTTGGGTATCCATATCCAGTTAGAAATTTTAGAATCATGACAACCCTAATTCATATCACATGAAACACAAACAATTGTAAAGTTCATATTATTGTCACACAGATGCTCTTTACTTGATCTGTTTATGGTAGATATAACGTAATACTTTACTACAGTTGTTACAATCTACTATCAATAAAAGGGTCAAAGGCTAAAGCCCAGCTCTGGCCACACATGTGAATGTTTCCATGGACATAACATTATGAAAATACCAGGATATGTTATCTGGAGCAGAGGACTTGCATAGGAACATCAGTCATCAGGGAATAAATTGGTGTGGATGGGCCATTGCAACCTGTTCTACTTGGATAGCTCAAGGGAATAGACTGATATTAACTTCTTTGATTCAAGGGATTTCATTCAAATTGATCACATACATCAAACGTGACACAAATATTAACCAACTATTGACTTTGCAGATCGTAAGGGAGGTTATCAAAGTGAAATTTTTATAAATCATTTTAACATAACACACTTGTAGAAAAGTATATCTCGAGATCTTAAGATTAAACTGTCTAATATGAAAATTAAATTCAAACATTCACTCAATATTACAGCTTTTAATGAAGTCAATTGTTTTTTTTTTCACTTTTGTTTTAAGGTGCAGAGAGCAATATTCTAAAAAACCCCCCAGTTGCTATTATGCCTGTGTTTATGTATCTGTGAAAAGTGAATGCTGAAAGTGTTTGTGTTACACTGTTAATGTGCTATGGGTGTGTTTTGTAATTCACAAAAACAAAATACATCACTAACATTTCTTACTCTCTACAAGAGCCAACTGCATCTGCAATTGGTTTATTGTTTATATGCAATTAATAAAGTTAGTCTTTCAGTAAATGTAAACCCAGGGAACTACTTAATTATTTAGTCATAGGAATCAACAGTGTGCCTAATCACACCTCTGTTTCAAATCAATGCACCCAACGGAGCAACTTACACAATGCGGGGGCTTTACAGATAAGACAGTGTTGTTGAGAAGCACAATAGCAGCTCTGTGAGCCACTTTGCACCAAAGTCATTTAAGGACAACAAATACTGTGCTGGATGGATGGATAGATAGATCGATAGATCGATAGATCGATAGATAAATAGATAGATAGATAGATAGATAGATAGATAGATAGATAGATAGATAGATAGATAGATAGATAGATAGATAGATAGATAGATAGATAGATAGATAGATAAATAGACAACGGGATTGTTGCATTGTGCTCTAAATGTTCAAAAAGTACTTTAACACAGTCTTGAAATCATTTAACCCTTTTCACATTATAATTTTAACAGATCTTTTGTCTTTTTTGTCAATAACTGTGTAATTTTACAAGGATGTCGAGGGGAAACTGATTGACGACAGTCACCCTGTCTTAACAACGAAGCTGCGGTGAAAGACAAATGCTCGTGATTAAAGCTGCTGTAACTCCTCGAGTAAACGTGCAGACAGAGAGAGAGGATTTATACGATACTTAAAAGATGTCCTATAAGTAAATTTGTTTAAAAACTTTTTAATGAGAAACAAAAGTAAACAATTCTGGCAAGTATTTGTCATTTTTATGTTATGAATGCTTTAAACAAGTGCGTAATTACAAGAAAAGAAAAAAAAAAAGATTTTAACTTTAAACAGAATTCTCTTTATAAACAAGTGCAAATGAACATGTTCAAAGTTTGGGACGACAAAAAAATATATAACCTATTTTACATACACTCACACATTTTTGCTTGCCCACAGCATTAGTGTCCATGTTACAGCTCGTCATATTAGACCATGTTCAGGCATGTTTTAATTCATTTATTGTTTTACTAGAGTCCCTGAAGCAGTTTGCCCTCTTTATGACTCTCCTCTGGTCTCCCCTTTCCATGGCAGATCCTCGACATCTCCCACTTTAATATTTTCAAATTATGATTGACTAAATCCATAAAACACGAAGTATGATGGAAAAAGACGATCTACGAAACAAGGCGAATAAACGGCAAAACAACGGCAAAAATACACTCCATTATAATACTAATGCTGTTATTTACAACCTTTACACATTATTCCCATTGAAAATACTGATAAACCTCCTATAATTCACTCAGATACAAAGACACATAGATAGATACAAACATACATACATATAGTATATACATACATACCTACATACACAGATAGATGGATAGATAGATGTTTAAAAAACCCAAAATGCCATTAATTCTGAGGATAAAATCTAACTCCAATCTCTGACATTATGAATGTGAAATTTTACCCCCCCCCCCCCTACACTTTAATTTTGTTGGCAAATAGAATATTCTTTAAAACTCATTTTTGTGATCTTGATAATTTATCAAGAAAATAAAGATTATATGAAAATTAAGTTTCTTTCAGTGTAACTGTCTTTTTGCATACAGAACAAGAAAAAAAAATGAAACTCTTCATTTTGAACATGCTCATGAAGTGATGATAAAATTAAGCAATATGGTATTTTCATGACATTAAAGCTCATATAAGATATAAATATGACTGATATGTATGGCTAATACTAAATTAGCACAATAGCAGCAAAGGCTTCTGCAGATTCCGTCATAAACATGCCCATTCATGCAGGCTGCACTTTTTTCACAAGAACACACACAGGGGGCTTCAAACTTTGCCCTCATTAATGTAGCTAATTAGGTGAACTCATAACAACCATGAGGGTGGGCAGTTCATATAACAGACCTGCCACAGTCCATGCAAACTCAGTCAAGAAAAGTGGAGCTGGCATGACTCTCACTTCCCAGTTCACATCCCTACCCTCAAGTGAAGGTACAGCTGGCAGTGAAAATGCAAACAATATCAGGATACCGGCACCAAACTAATCCAAACTGAACTGAACTGAACCAAATCTCTAGAAGCCAACTATGGAAGCATTGCTGAGTTTGGCACTTAAACAGCTGGATGGCAACAAGCCTAAAAGGACCAACCTTATGTGTCTCTTCTGAAGTTTATTGTGGCACCTCAACTTTATTCCATCAGCATAGAGGCTGAGACCCTTAGAAGTCCATCCCTCACCTAATCTGCATCCTTCACTCAACACTAGTACCAGTTTTCCCTGAGTATGATAGGACATCACAGCAAAGTCTTAACATGAAAGATAAGTATCTGTTAGTTCATTGTGATGTGATTTTCTGAGATCAATAAATTCAGAGTGAAGAAAAAGGTCTTGGATGATAAATCCGACATGTTTAATTCCAAATCTGCTCCATGTTTTAAAGATGGACATGAAGCAGATCTGGGCTGTGATTGACGTTACATACCGCTCACCTTCTGCTGAACCTGTCAAGCTCTTCTTCAACCTTTTGTCTCTGTTTCTTTCTATTTCTGTCCACATCCAGCTCTTCCTGTGTGTTCCTGAATGAGTGTTTGTGTCTGTCTCCATCATGTGTAGTCGGCAGTCTATAAGCCTAGCTGAGAGCTTCAGGGTTTAATTGCATTGGATAACCTGTGCCTCTGGCTTCATCTGTTAAATATCACATCGCTCTCATTTAGCTGCTCGCACTGCCACATTAACTGATAAGGAAGTGTCCGTCAAACTGTCAACACCAACAAACGGACATAAACACGCACAAGTTTAATTAAGTTGAAAACACTAAACGTAACCCTAAATTTTAAAAATGTCCATCAAGACACTGTGTGTCTTAAGCATCTTTTAGAAAACACATGCACAAAATAAAATTAATAAAAATGTGTAAAATTGTCAAGGGATGGTAATAGAAAACCAATTCCAGTTGAGAATCAATAGCAATTACCTCATTGGAACAGTATCATCAGTATTTTGGCTTACCAATTCCTTTTATTTTGTTATGCATGCTTTGCAAAAGACAGAAGCAACGCTCTCATCAGGAGCAGTAAGAATACAAAAATCATGGCAGACAGGGGACAGTGTAGTCAAATTTGTGTCTTAAATTTCAACAACAGGATGATTATTGAACAAGAGTGCCCTGTTTGACATTGCTGCCACTGATAACCAATGTAGATTAAGTTTTGTCCACAGAGAATATCGACAAGCAGAACCATTAATGGTATTTGAGGCTATGTCCACATATAAACAGGTTTTTGTTTTGGTCCTAAAAAATATTCCTGTCAAAAAATATCTTTAACTTTGTCTACTATATGCACCTTAGCTGCAATTTATTGAACAAAAGCAGTTCTATTTTCATGTCTGTTCTTACCACATAGATACAATACCACTAACACTGGTGTTATGGTTAAAGCTATGGTCTACCATTTGGAAGCTTGGTACATCTTAATAACACTGTTTATAAGGCCGTTATGGTCCTGTGGTCCGATCTACGCAATATAAAGACCAAAAAGAATGAAAAAAATCCATTCAGTATATCCGCTGCAAAGCGGCATAATAGTTGACCAATCCCGGCGGTTCGGATTGGTCTGTGAGTCCATTCAATCTCCTGTCTCCTCTGCTCCGCACCTTCTCACCCATGGTCCCGCCTCCTCCCCACAATATCCCTCATGTACAGGTAAGCAGCTAGCAGCACAGCTAGCTGCTGGAGCTAGCTGCTGGAGAGGAGCAGCACCGTAACCGGGAGGCCGCTGCTGTTATCCTCCACAACGAAGGGAAGGAAACGTAAAAGTTTCGAGGAAAAGGCTGAAGTAAGGAAGAAATATGAGCAATACAGGTCCCAACAGAGACTCAGCATTGGAGAATCGTACGGTGGAAAAAGCTGCAGAATGATCTGGGACTGAACACTGCCGAACCGCCAGTGGCCAGCAGTCGGTGCAGCACTGGCCTGCCAGCAGCACTGGGCGATGGCTGCCGAACAGCCGCAGCACTGGCCTTTCTTGTATACTCCAGAACACCCAGATGACCAGCCTGCCCCTGGTTGAACAGGTAATAGCTTTGTTTACTACAGTGGGAGATGTCTGCTGAATAACTCTGGTTAGTCTGTGCCTATACTGGCTAATGACTGAACGTTGTTGGTCTGAACGGGTAGGCTCTGTCAACAGATTTTAGCATAAGTCAGCCACGCATCGTTAGCATTGTAAACTGAGCTGGTGAAGACACGCCGAGAAACGTAAATCCTCGCCCACAATTGGCTCTGCTCTGATTGGACAGTGGCGACGCCAGACCCATCAAGTCAAATCAAGTTTTCATTGCGTTTTGGCCTTGCATTTACACTGAAACGGGTTGCGTTTTGTCTGAAAACGGTAACTTTTGAAAATGGGCTCCAGAGTGGAAACCCACATCAGAGTGTTTCAGGGTGAAACGCCGACGTCACCGCATGCGCAGTACTCTTTCAGATGAAGGCTGTGCTCGCATACCAGGAAGAACAACAGCTTTGGCCATCTGCAGAGTAACGTGTGAGCCTCTTACCGTGCTTGGTTTGTTATCCAGTCAAAACTATCCAGACAGATTTCCTGTCTAAACAGATTTGTTGTCCAGAAAAGAAACTCCTGCGTCTCTGTGCGTCTATTCGCCATTGTTGTTTGTGAAAAGTTTTTCTTCTTCGTACGTGTGTTGTAGCAGCGCTGCCTCTCTGCAGACCTACATCGCCATCTACTGAACCGGCAGGCACACTACAGCAGGTCCATACGTCTCCAGCGTCGTCGTCTGAATGCAGCAGAATTTGAAATGCAAAGGAAAATCTTTGTGTCTGGGGTATAGGTAAGATCGGGCCAAAAAAATCCAGCCCGACCCGACCCAGGCCAGGGGGTATTAAAGCCCGACCCGGCCCGAGCCCGATTAATAAACTCGATTTGCAGGCCCAAGCCCGAAACAAACCCGAAATTTTATATTTTATTTGTGAGGACTCAGGAGGAGGAGGAAAAGGAGGGGATGTGTCAGTCAGACCCGGACAGAGCACTGCGATTTGTGTGATGACATTTGTGACGATGCCTGTGCATAATGATAGCAAATTAAAGCCTGTCTTTTGTAACGAATTCTCCAAGTTTAACGAGACTGTAAGATGCATATTCAATAAACATTTATATCTTTTATATTTGTGTGTCTGTTCTATCAGGTGTGATAGTTCATGCTTCATTTCGTTGGCAAAATGCAGCAGCCCATTTGACATTTATTTTAATTTCTTCGAGTTGGCAGAAAAAAACACAAGTTTTCTTAATGTTAAAATAATCTACATATTTTTATGATCATTATAAATGCATTTACCCAATGAAATAACGCTGGAAAAGTTTGTTAAAGATATTTCTGTGTGTGCGGGACTTCAGTCTCGGGTCTCGTCCTCTTGAACATCTGGCATTGAGCGCAGCGTAAAGCGCGCGCGTGTCCCAAATCCCAAGCCGTGTATTTGGTTATTACAGAAACAGAATACAGACTTCAGTCAGCAATGGCTCGTGAAACAGGTGCCACTGCCTCTGGCTAAAAAAGCGGAGCCCTAAAGCTTCTTAGTATGCTTTTGACTGTGTGTGTTGCTCAGTTCCCTCCGTGCGTCAGCTGTATCTTCTCCTCCTGTCCCTTTACCTTCCCGACCGTAGTAGTTAAATAGCAATTACCATGCAGCGCCTTCTCTGTTTTATCCAAATTATTTATTTTATAACAAGTATTCCTTAGTTTAATATCCATACATCATTTTAGTATACATAATATATAAATATATATTTATTAAAAAAAGTTAGCGAGAGGGAAGCCTGACCCGAACGTATTACTGACACTTTGGGCCCGACCCGGGCCGGCTCGGGCTCAGGCTTGGGCTCAGGCTTAAGATCTTACCTCTAGTCTGGGGTGCTGGTTTGGCAGAGCGGTTAGCAACCAGGCACCCCATGTACTTGCTTCTGCCGGTCCAGGTTCAAATCCCACCTGTGACCAGTTTGCAGAGTATCTTCCCCTACTCTCTCACCCCCTTTCACAAGCCTATCCACTGTCTCTCTCCCATCAATAAAGGCACAAAATGCCCAAAAAAAAAAAAAAAAGAAAATCTTTGTGACTTTAAGTCAGGAGTGTCCGTGTAAACGTAGCCTAAGTCAGGAGTGGACATGTAAACACAGCCTTAAACTTCATTCCATGTGAACTTCTGCAACTACAGTAAGGTTAACATTGCTGGTAGTGCAAACAAGTCATTAGGAATGACGAACGGCAATGTGCTGACCTGGCATGTGCTCCAAAACCTGACCCATGTTACTGGTGATAGCAGACATGTTTGGAAACAATTTTTTCTTTGTATTTCCATTGTAGATTTGTCTGATAATCTTGATCTAATCCTGTTATAAACCCTTTTGCGGGTACTACTGTTGGTTTCAACAACTGTTAAAATCACAGCAAAAAACAGAAAGTCCAGTTATCAATATTTTAAGAGGGCAGCAGTTTAACAATGTCTGCTACAACACATGTGAACAACAGTGACAATGTTGCATAGGGTGACCAAACCTTGAGAGGAGGTTGCACAGAATGTAATGTTTAGGCCCAAATGCCAATTCCCATATGGAGACACAAAAAACAGCATGTTCAAACTTGAAGATTTTCAAAAATCTTCAAGTTGGCCAGAATTTTCCAAAATATGCATTTTCAGCTACCTAGAATGTCAAACATTTGGGCAAAACACAGAGAAGAATCTCTTTTCTTACAAATACAAACGTGCATTGTAAGGATGCTTTGGGTCCCCACACTAGAAGCAAACTCAAGTTTGTCCATACAAACTGTTTGCTATCTTATTGGTTATTCCTCTGGAAAACTTTTAGAAATCCATTATTGTGTCCAAATTCCTGACCTCCTGAAGTATATGTGGGCATGGTTTGATTTAAAACACTCCAGTCTCTGTTGTCATAGTGATTGATGGCACCAAATGGCTGTTTAAGGCCCTGGACCCTCACACTGGTGTTTCAGTAACTGTTACTGATTAAACCAGGAGAGGTTAAAACAGGTGGGGCTGTTATTAGAGCTTATTATGTAATGAGTTTTAAGGACTACATGAAATGATAACAGGTCAACAAGTCCGCCCACCAGCGCAGGTTCTCCTTGTTTCACAGGCCTGTGAAGCCCTCAGTTAACCAAACTCCACTTCACCAACACAATCCTGAGAAGAGGTCTCACCATCATTTGTGCGGGTGGCCAGAGCCGTTAAAACTGTCTCTTACATATGACAATATCATTGATCACACTTTTTTGTACAACACTTTTCATTCAAGATAATTAAGAACAAAGTACTTATAGTGCTTACATAATCTAAAAAAACTTCAACACAAACAGATACACTTGTGTCCTGTGCCTCTGATGTAGTTAAAACAGTTTTTGTCTGAACAGCTGACAGCAGCCTCCTGTCTTTAACAAGGCCAATCCAAACCAGGAACCTGATTCAGTGATTCACCTCACTGTGAATGAACCGTCATTCATTCACAGCTCAAGATTTCACATGAGAGGTCAGGTCAGAGGGATCTGTCAGCGAGACAAAGATGCAGAAAACATTTTTTTCTTTTGTCGCACATCATTCCCTCGCTGACTAATCCCCCTGACCTGTAAGAGTATTATTATTGACACTGCCCCCTGAGAGAGGTCATGTGAGCTTTGCATCATTTATCAGGATCAACATGACTTTCCTTTGCTGGTTCACTCACTTCTGGCTCATCATTAATTCTGTAGTACATGGCAGAACCAAATAATCTTTAGAGGTCTGAAAGACTGTTGGTGTTGTAAATCTTGTTTTTTTTATTTGTATCTATGTAGATTAACATTTCTTTTACAGGGATTCTGAGGCTCAAATAGCTAAAAAAAGACAGAAAATCAAGGGCAAATCTTACGAAATCAGACCTCAGGAAATTATTTTTGTATACCATAAAATACCAAATAATAGCCAGGGCGTGTATTTGTTTCAATCACTGAGCAGACCAGGTGTTTATTTGGGACCAGGCATATATTTGGGACCAGGCGTCTATTTGGGAGAGGCGTTTAATTCCTTTCCCACAAAATTCTTGCTTAGCAATAACTGAAAAGAATATGGTAAATGCAATCAAATTATCTATTTTCACCAGTATGAACATCACCTTTACATTTTCAAGGCAAGATTACAGTACTGTAGTTATACTCTTGTCTTCTTTCAACTCAGCTCTCTCTAAACACTCTACTGGTAAGGAACTAGCAGTAGTTAAGGTCGTAATTCTTTTTTTCACTGCACCGGAGCCATGGGGCCACCGGAGCCATGGAGATGAGCAGCTAACTGACGTGACTGGCCTCCTAACTTAAGGGAAAATAACATGCAGCAGCAGTGGCAACATCTTCTTCTTTGGATTTGTGAAGCCCTAGTCTGTAAGATTCCGGCTTTCTACGCTCTAGTGGCCTCTGTGGACATTGAGAGTAACTGCATTCTCACTAGGGATGGGAATTGATAAGATTTTATCAATACCAATGCTGTTAACGATCCTGCTAATCGATCCAGTTCTTCAACGATTCCCTTATCGATTCCAGCAGATTTTGCATGTGGGCAAATGTTGGTCTGATTTTCAGTGGCAACAATGCCAAACACACGTCACAGTATAGATTACTGCTACTGCAAGTTCATTGTGTAAAGGTGTAATTAAAAATAAACCACAATTCTGACGCTTCTGAAGCCTGTCAATTGAATGGAATTGATAAGGGAATTGATAAGCAAAAAGATTAATGATATCGACTCTTTGATAGAACTGTTAACGATTCTCAACTGGAATTGGTTTTCGATTCCCATCCCTAATTCTCACGGAAGAGAGCCACACACAAACGTGAACTTTGTTGACATACAGAGGGAGAAGTGAGCCGACAGGACAATTGAACCATGTGGACTGATAAGGTACAGTCTGATCATGTTTCTATTCAAGTGTGAACTGTCAGTTCTGAGATGTGCGTTCTGTAAACTTCAAATAAAGCTTGCAGGCTGCGCCGAATATTTGACACCTGGCATTTATTTGGAATGGGAGTCTATTTGTCAAAATGTACTGCTACGCCCTGGTTTATTTGGGACCCGGTGATTAATTGGAACCTGGCTTTTATTTGGTATTTAATGGTAATCCTGTTTTATATCAAATGGAAATAAAAACTGATGTTTTCAGGGGCTTAATTCTTTTGTATTTTTTACAGAATGTCCGAATGAATCTACAGTCAAAATAACACTGAATAAGGGGTGCTGGTTTGGCATAGTGGTTAGCACCCCATGTACCTTCTTCTGCCGGTCCAGGTTCGAATCCCGCCTGTGACCAGTTTGCAGAGTGTCTTCCCCTACTCTCTCTCCCCCTTTCACAAGCCTATCCACTGTCTCTCTCCTATCAATAAAGGCACAAAATGCCCAAAAATATACATAAAAAAAATAATAATAAAAAAAATAACACTGAATAAGAGAGGCACTGGCTCTAACCTAACCAGGTACATCTTTACTTTTGGGTCAGTAGTAACAAAAATGGTGCCTATCTATGGGACCTTGGCATCCCTGGCTGGGAAATAAGGAACTAACATAACAAAAAATGTCGCACTCATACAACCAAGCCTGCCTCAAACCTGAGACAACAAAGCAACATAAATAAAAATAGACCAATTTAGACTCACATCATAGTAGCTCTGGACAGCGTTGATGAAAGCTTCGTCAGCCACAATCTGTGTGTCTCCGCTGAGAAACGCCTGGAAACGCTCTTTTACTGTCTGCAGCTGCTGCTTACTGATCTGAAAAGAGACAAAAATAAACAGTTAGGAAAGTTTCTTAAAATAAAAGAGAGCAAACATCCTCTTAACATTCTTTATATTGAAAAATGGGAAACTGAATAAAAACAGTTTAATACAGACCAAACTCAGTGGATAACTGTCAGCAAATAGAGTTTTCTAAGCCTTTATTTTGTTATAATTGACATGTTTCACCCTAAATGGCAGACTGTTCAACCTACACTTGGCTTTAAAAGAATTATTATATCATAAACACAACATCTGTCTGCCCTTGTGTTTGATGCTCTATTAAATACACACACTTCCCACATGCTTTTTTATCTTTAAAAGGGCTGTCAATAATAGGCCCTCTCCCCCACACTGAGTCATGAGTTGATTTTTTTAGACACGACAAATTTGCGTCATCTTTGATTGCTGAAGGAATCGATGGCTTTAATGACTCTCACTTCAGGCCTTTTCTCTGTCAGACAAAGACGTCATGCAATGATCAACCTTTTTACCAGAGCTGCCAGAGGAAATGTGGAAAGACATTCTTATATAATTCAAACCTAAAAAATACTCATTTTTTATTCTATTTCATCAACATTTTTCTAAAAGAATCCCCTCAGGTGAGCAGGGGTGATCAGCTCTGTAACCGTGGGATGCATGGTCTGAGTGTACATGATGTCTGTACATTAATTTGCTCAAACAGATGATTTTGCTCTGAATAGATTAACACATTCGGCTTCATTCAACACACTGTATATGACATTTACATTCCATCAAGGCACCAGGGTTTTCTTTGCAGTTTGTAAGAGGGAGTGCACGTGGTTGGCTCGTAGTTGCTTTTCACACTCCTGCTGTGTAAAAAATCACATACCGTTTAGTTTTCTCCATACATCACATATGGCTGCTCAGGGATCCTCTATGAGAGTTTCACAGGATTTACAGTGATGTAAACAAAAGTTTAACACTACACAATCTTTAGAAGAAATACCATTTGAACATTACGAAATATATTTCATTGGGCTGATGACGGAGCTCTTCTATCTTCTGACACATAGATACCAAAATAAGACATGATGTTTGCAGTTTAAAGAAAAATAAAATCCTTTCATTAACACAAACGAGTGATCATAAAAATCACATATCTGTTTGAAGTCTGCACGCTTGTTTGGCAGGTTTAACAGAAGCTGTGTTGCTCTTTTTGGATGTAACAATCAGCACTTAAGAAAAGCGATCCCCTGTGAAAATAAACTGTGTGAGTTGAAACAACACAAACAGACTGAGTGAGATGAAAATGGCAAGAGCACAGTGTTGTTCTGAAAACAGTTTAAGTAGTTTGGATGGTTTCCAGCACTGTCTGCAGCTATAAAGAACATGGTTCATCAAATACAGTATATTGACACAGGAGTCACTAACCACCAGGCCATGGTCAGCTACCATGTTAAGGATCATTTGGGACTTCGCCATACAGGTAAAAATTAACTGATTAAATAGACCTTGTTGGAAAACCAAGAAAAAAAGCTGTAACTGTGCGTTCACACCAAAAGAGGCAAAAGCGGCCAAAGCGGCAACGACGCCGGAAGTTAATACATTTTCAATGAGAGCCCGGCGTCCTGAGTGGCCAAAGCGTCCTGAGCGGCTAAAGCGGCTAGAGCGTCAAAAGCTAAGTTGAGCCTCGCTCAACTTTATGGTAATTAGCTATGACGCAGTTCAGCGGCAAACGGTGGCAACCAATCAGAGTAGAGATGTCCTTCGACTTAGCGGGCCCTAAAGGACAACTCATGTAACTTCGGTTCCTAGTTCCGGCGTCTCGAGTCATGGATGACACGTTGCACAACAAAGCATTTTATCAGCAGAATTTGGAAAACGGTTACCATTTAAAAAGAGCAAAAATGCGCCTGTTCTCTCTCTATTAGCGGAAGAATTCAGAAAATGGATCGGTCTGAGGGACCACTACAGGAAGGAGGAGAGAGAAAGACAGGAGGAGAAGTGGGTCTGCTGGAGGTGTGGGCCGTGTGTGGCGGTATGCCTCCGTGATGGGTTTTTTGGACCCATTCTTGGAGGAGTGTCCTTCCACCTCCAACCTTGATGAAGGTCCGGTGGAGGGAGAGGAGAGCAGGGAAGATGAGGGAGAGACAGAAGAGCATGTCACACACACACACGAACACACACTGTGCAAAAACGCGCTCCTTTCCACCACAAGATTTTAGTATATTCAACACTGTAAAAGTTTGATGTCGTGGATAAATCAATATTATCTCCTTTGTAAATTGCTTCCTGCCTGTCAATCCGCTCGTGACTGATTAGATGGTGATTTTACGTTATGTTCATGCTATGTTTTAAGCTGAAGTTGAACAACAGCAAGCAGCTGCTGCTGTGAAGAAGTACGCCGCTCCTTTAAATGACAAGCAAGATTTTACGTTGACGTCAGTCACGTGACGAGCGGCCAAAGCGGCTAAAATATTTGGCCTCTTTGGCCGCTGTCGGCTTTCTCGGGCGTGCTTGCCGCTTTGGCCGCTTTTGCCTCTTTTGGTGTGAACGCACAGTAATAGTTACATATAGTGCTATGCAGATGTGAGGATGGACTGACTGGTGCTCCTTGGCCTTGGGTTCCAAGATTTCAAGGCCTATAAAATCAAATTTCTTTGATTTTTATGTTGTAGGGGCAGACAAACAGAACACTCTTTACTTTACTCTCAGAAATGAGCTCTGCCTCTTAAGAGAAAACGCCCCTCAAACTCTCTTATTAATTTCCTGGTGTTTACTATGTCACAGCTATACAGCTTCAATCTATAGATACGTGTTTTCTGCTTTTCACAAGCAGATGCCATGGCTAATTTGAAAGTAGGCTGTGGCCTGTCACCCCTTCTCTCCCATCCCATCAGCCATTGTTTGGGCAGCCAATCAGAACAAGGGTCATAATCAAAGCCTAATCCGTAGCCTTCCCAGCCCCCACAGATCCAAGCGTTTCCAATGAAGAGGGAAAGAGAGCTGTATCTGATCCTCTCCAAAGACAACATTTTCTTGTTCACTTTTTTATTCAATTTAAAGGTGTAGTCAGCGATGTGGGAGGAAACGAGTGGAGAGGTTGTTGATAAACAAATTTAGACCCACCTCTCCCTTCATACCTTCTGACCACCCACTGTTGGAGGAGTTTATTTCTCTCCATCGGGAAGGAGATATAAGGTACCTATGGCACGCACTAATAGGTACAAATTTTCCTTTGTGCCACGAGCAATTACTGCAGTCAACTTGCATAACTCTTAATGGCACTGCTCAGGTGACATGACATATTTTATCCTTGTTTTATATTGACAACTAGTTTTACCCATGACCTCGCTTCTTTTATTTTCTTTTAAACCCTTTAAATCCTTGTACATCATCAGGGGTTGTTCTTGTTAAGTTTGGCTATGCTGTATTCTGCAATGGTGTCTTGTACAAATGTTTGTTTTTTTATTGATTGTTGTTGTTTGATGTGCCGTCACTGCAGACAAAATTTCCCCTGGAGGGACAATAAAAGCTCTGAACTGAACTGATACCTCACCCCTGGCTCCACCCCTGAAAGCTGATGGACGTTCATCGTCATGGAAACGGCCGTAGAAACTGTGTAGCTGACCAACGTAGCTAAGGTAACCCCGGCTCGTCAGACAACTCAACTGACAATATAGATAACATCATGACAACAGTACATTCTGGCAGATTAGACAATAAGATGAATGCCCGTTAGCTGTTACTGTTATGTGAAGCATCACAAAGCTGCTGAAATTCAGAGCCAAGGCTGTGTATTGAAACCAGACTTTTTTTTCAACATGCTGTCAGTGGTGACATCTTGTGGATGAAGAAGAGAAATACGGTGAATTCGACAAATACTGCATTAGATTAGAAGATTAGAGGATCGCTGACTACACCTTTAAGTCAAATCCTTGTATCGAAATAGGCCTCAAGGCATGATTTAAACAGTTAAACAAAAGGTAATTCACTCCAACACTAGGTGTTGACTTGGGGGTCTTTCACTCCAATGTTGTTTGATCCAGACTTTTAGACTTTTCTGTTTGGTCTTAACCAAAATGATAGGTGTGAAACATCCCCTTGAGCTTGGTCCATATCAAACAACTAAACAACTGGTTCAACTAAAGAGGTGGTCTTGGTCTGGACCAAACTGAACCACAGTCTGGATCAAGCTCAGTGTGGAGGCATTATTTTGAAAGATACAGACCTTCATTGTAATGGCAGAAAATTATGATACAACCATCTAACAAAGGACATCCATCACCAACACAAAATGGGTCATGGAAGCACCTGGGGAGAAGAGAAGACCGAATTCCTGATAGATATTTGGTAAGATGTCAGATGGTCGGCTTATAGTAAAACTCAGAAGACAAACCAGGGCCAGCCTTATGTATAGCTCTTCAAGTTTTCTCTGTTGGTTGTATAAAATAAACCATAATACGATGGTGGTAATGACAACATTAAAGACCTGCGTTATTCATTACTGACGTCAAATGTAAATTATCCAAGACATGTAAAGCACGTAGTTGGTAAGAAAATCACGTAGGTTCGTCATGTAAAGTCTGTTAGTCTGTCTGCAATAATGACAGTGTGAGACACAAACAGACCAAAACAGATGATTATAATGTAACAAAAACACGGATCTGGATCTGGACTTTCAGGTGTGAAAACACCTTTAGTTATGGCCTATTTTGTACTGATTTTTGACTTGTTATTGTTTGTATTAAGAGTGTAATTTGTAATTTTGTTCAATATAATATTTTTAGGTTATTTTTATCTTTTTAATTGTGCACATTTTGTATAGCACTTTGAGATAAGTTTCAATCATAAAGTGTGTTATCAATAAAATATGTAAGGGATAATGCCTGACGAGGTGTCCATGATCAGAAATTAATGGACGACGCGGAGGCGTGAACCGTCCGACGCGAAGCGGAGGATGGTTGCTTCCGCGAAGTCCATTAATTTCTGATAATGGACATCTCCTCGGGCATTATCCCGCTTATACCATGGTCACTTATGAAAAAAATACATCTTTAATCAATTATTAACACGTTAATGTTGTTTTTACACCGTTAAAATCATTCGTTTTAAACAAGAAGCGGCTGAGCGGACTATTTTATATCGCTCGTTGTGACACGTTGCTAAGGTAATTAACCTCCTCTGGCCACAGAACCTGCAGCTCGGTCGGCCGCAGTTGTTGTATTAGGCCTAATCAGTGGAGGGAAGTGAGATGATTGCTTAACGGGATGCTACGTGAAAAAAAGTGTGATTTCAGAGGGCAAGTGCACCTCTTATCGTTTGTGTATATCCAGAGGATGATGCGATTTTTTTTCAAAGAATAAAAGTCAACAGATAGTTTAATAAATCGTTTTTATTGCAAGAAATATTGTCCACCATTCACTCTGATCATTAAATTTGCTATCAAGAAAGTAAGTTTATCCTACATCGTTTTTATAAATATCCACCATTCATTCTGATCATTAAATGTGCTATCAAGCAAGTAAGTCTATCCTACATCGTTTTTATAAATAGGATGTTCACCTCGTCTTTGTCCTCCTCTAAATTGTTAAATTCCTCCGGTGTCACCTCCTTGTGTCCCATCTCCTTATTCTCATATTCTTTTCTCTTCTCTTCTTCTTCTGCTGCATCCCAGTCTTTAAAATTTTCGAATTCACCAAACAGGTTGAAGGAAACCATGAAATCGTTAATTTTGTCTACTGTCTATGAGCTAGGCGATGTTAAGAGTTTCCGTTGCCACGGTTACCAACTACTGTTTGATCCAGCGCAGTAATTTAGAAGAATCAGGCTATTTGACCGGAACTTCTTTTCTAGGCGTCCATTATCACCTTTTAATGGACACCCTGCAGCCAATCAGAATCGAGTATTCACCCAGACCATGGTATAAATTTATATTATTACTGACTTTATTTATTCAATATTTATTTTAAAGTACAAAATAACAAATATCATACGTTAGAAAAGCTGTTAGTCAATCTCTGTTTAGAGGTTATGAATTCAGGTGGGTTGGTTGAAATTCTAAGCTCTAGGACTTAAAAAGAGTCCCTCTCCAGCCCTGCGTGGGACCTTTAAATTCAATGAAAAAGGTCTGAGGCACTTAGGGGTTAATGCAATATTACATATTTCTTAAGACTGACAGGTTATATTTTCTTTATTTCATGCCCTGATTCATAACACTTCAGGTGAGTTTCAACTCATAGCTTTTGCCATCATTAAATGTGCATACTGAGTAAATGTTTTAATTTTTTAGAGCATTTTTGGTCTTATTGACATATTAAATAAGAATGCATGTGGTTGGATAAAATGTCAAATCTATGCAGCAAAAAGTGCATTTCTCATTTCACAGGACATTTTACTCAAAAGCACGACTCAGAGTCTCTGAAGTGTCTTTGAAGAAAACATAGTTCCACTCCAGTTGTGCGTGTTAGGAGACATCTGGTATAATGTTACGGTCTACCACTAATGCCACTCAGGGGAGACACTAATGGAGAGAGCTACATAGAGAGTGGGAAGAGGAAAGCAACATTCACTTCATAACAACATGAAGGAGCTGAGGAGGGAAGATAAAAACAATCAAAGAACATTTAATAAAAGGGATAAAAAAGCCAAATTAGAATTGTGAAACGGTAATGTAAGTTGTCCTGAGAGACAGAGGAAAAAAAGACGTTTAATGTTGATATTAAAGTGTCTCCTCTGATTAGGAGTGCAGAGCATGTGATGCCCTCAGTTTGACAGAGGACAGAAGATCTGACGTGGGAGTGAAGAGTGGGAGTTAATGGTAGAAATGTTCAAGACAGTGCTTTAAACTTCATACTATGATTGAAGAATTCACGAAATCCCTGCCTGAAAAATACAATAAACTGTAGCTGTTAAACCACTTCTAAAAAGGCTGAACAAATCCTTTATTTCACAGCAAACTTTCATCTAAAAATCTACCATTTTAACAGTTAAATCTTTTTAACAATATTGCAAATTTCAGGAAATTTTACTTGTGCAGCAAAATCATAACCCTAACAGCAAAAAGGTGTAAATAACAATAACCATCTTGACTTTAACGCATGTAAAAGACACATTTTGACTATTTCATCAGTGTCAAACCATGTTCATGGTGAAACAAATATATCTACCCAGCAAATATGTTTGTGCAATCCTTATTTGGATTAGATAAAGTTTTAGAGAGAAAGGCTGACATATCAGTGATTTTCACAACTGTCCTTGAAAGGTGGAGTCCCACTGGGCTCAGTTCTTGGACTGAACCAATTACTACGGGACAACAGTATCACCTGTAACACTGCTGACAAGTCCGTTATTTCCTGGATCCATCTTGTCAAATGTCATTCTCTGCTCTGTATAAAAAGTGTAATCACATGCACACAAAAAAAATCTGACTACTGTACCAAGTTGTTTAACATCATTGTTATTCATGGCAAGTGTTGGTTGCATTACAAAACTAGAAAAGCACTCGGAGAGCGCAGACCTCCGCCAGCACCACAGTCCTCTCCCATATTGTGATTTTTACCATAAATATTAGTCCTACCTTTATGTCATGTAAATATTTAGATTCCTTGACCATGAAAACATACCATTAGCAATTGGTTTCATAATGATATCTATTTTAGTTCAGTAGTTATTCACAAAAATCGCATTTTTCGTCATGGCAGATCCAGACGGTGATCCGGATCTACACCAAAATTGATCAGTTCTTCCATTTCCCATGCTGAACATTTCCTGAAAATTTCATCAAAATCCATCCATAACTTTTTGAGTTATTTTGTTGATGGACAGACAAACTCTCCCAAAAACATAACCTCTTTGGCGGAGGTAATAATCATGTTTAAAATATGATTTATGTTTAAATATGAAATATGTTTAAAATAATGTTTAAAAACTAGGATTAAATGTTGGTGAAGTGCCTGACACAACCTGGTGGTTCTTATTGTTACTTTTTGAAATAAGTAACTTGTTGTTGAAAAAATGCCACAAATTACTTTCATTTTGACCCTCTGGAACAAATCTGCACTGTTTCTGTTTCGCTCCTAGCCTTAATTTCCCTTCACAAATCATAGCTGTCTCCCAGTATTACTTTATTGAAAACAGGGCTGCATTGGGGAGAGTTAGGGAAACAAATCAAAGAGGGTGCTGGCTCAAATCTTGGCCTTTAGGCTTTTCAGTGTGAAGTATGCATTTTCTCTTCATGTATGTCTGAGTGTTCTTCAGGTATTTCAGTATCCCACAAGGACACAAAACATACCTCCCGATGCAACCCATGAACAGTTTTTTCCTCTCTGCAGGCTGCACAGGTTCTAATCAAGCCAGTGGCCTCTATTCCACCAGCCATTTCCCACCCTCAGTTCTCGAAATGAAATGACATTATTCTGAACAAATTTCCTGATGCATGAAAGTGTGAAAATGTGTGCTTCAGCGGATTTCAAGGAGCATAGATGCGTGCTTGGAGAGCTAAGCATGCTGTTTCTCAGCACTCTGTCCCGTAAAAGTATTTATTCGAATTTATCAATTAGAACACTGCTAATATTAAACTGTGAAGATGACGTGGCCTTATGCAGTCTGTGAATAAGGAAAAATCTAATGTCTACTCTGCTTGTAAATGTATGCCCATGATTTTTATTTCTTAATATCAGGGACACGAGACACCACAGACTTTGAATTCAGGACCAGGTTTTGAGTGGTTTCGCTAGGAAAGAGCACGCTGTCAACAAAATGAATTTCACAATTATTCATAGTAATTTTAAATGAAGAAGGGCGGCGCAGTGGTGCAGCAGGCAGTGCCTCAAAGCAAGAAGGTTGCTAGTTTGAACCCTGGGATCTGGCGGCCTTTCTATGTGAAGTTTACATGTTCTTCTTACACATGTGTGGGTTCTCTCCAGCATATGTGTTCATTAGGTTGATTGCCAACTCTAAATTCCCCTGGGAGGGAGTGTGAATTGTCATCTCTCTATGTGGCCCTGTGATCGGCTGCTGGTCAGTTCAGGATGTACCCCACCTCTCGCCCAATTCAAACAGGGATAGGGTCCAGCTCCCTGTGACCCCAAAAGAAGTAAGCGGTGTCGATAATGGATGGATAATTCGATGATGTAGCGGAATTTTGAAATGTAGTACATATGGTCAACAACGTTTTTTGGAAACTTCTTGGGGGATCCACTATAGCCACATGGGTACATCATGTAAACATAACAAAGGGAACAAATGGATCAGGTGTGCAGTTAACAGAAACAGGCATAGTTGAGGTGTGGTTCTGCTCCAAAAACTTCCAATATCCATCGTCTACATCCTTAATAGGAAGCAGACAGACTGACTGACAGAGGCAGGAGCAGACCACAGCAGTGTGTCAGAAGAGTGTCTGCTGAGAGTGGATGACGACCAGTCGCTACGGCTGCCATCTGGGGGCTAGGAAGCTGAGATAACACTGCTGTGTGTGTGTGTGCAACGTGTCTCAGCAGATACATGTGTGTCAGCATGTAAACAGATGCTTGTCTGGTGCGTGTGCATGTGCGTGTGTGAGTATCGCGTGCCACTCTCGGAGGATGTTATGTTCCTGTGGTAATTGCTGTGGTTGACGTTGCTGCTGGAGAGACGGCAGCATCAGATTCATATGGAGCAGAGATTACAGCCTGAGAGCAGCAGCTATTTTAGCCCCTGATTCAATTTGTCAGATAACATTGCCAATGCAGCCGTCTGATATTTGTCTTTCATTCGGTATCAAGACATCTCTCCCTCAGTGCTTCGCCCCAAAGTGATGAAGATTGTTTCTGAAAGGCGTTTCTAACCAAGAACACGTCAACTTAAATCACTATAAATCATTACAAATAAAAACAGTCTAGACCACTTCTTTCTGACACAATTTATTTGAGTGTTCTTAAAAAAATACTTTCAATAATCATAGATGGTCCTTATGTCTAAAAATGGCCTTTTATAGCAGAACAGCTGCTCTCTTTTTCTTCAACTAACATCAGGTGGAGTATGAGGTACGACTATTAAAAAACAAAACTGATTCTGTAATCCAATATTATTCATTTTCAGTGTATTTTTCCCTTAATGTCCTGTCCTTCCTTCATCATTACTTCTGCATAAGGTCTTCCTCTGGTCAAAACAGTCAAATCTAACCACAGATTTAATCTTTGGAAAAACGAACATGGTGCTAGATCAGGAGAAAAGGGAGGGTGATCGAGTACTGTGATTTCATTTTGGGCCAGAAACTGCTTCACTGAGATTGCAGTATGAGCTGGAGCATTGTCCTGATGAAGAATAAATCTAGTTTTCTAAAATTATGATCTCTTCCTGAGATCAGCTTCCTCTTCGAAGCAGCTTGATGTTCCAGAGACTACAGCTGCACATATTATTCAGAAGTTTAAGGTCCACAGGACTATAGCCAAGCTCCCTGGACGTGGCTGCAGGAGGAAAATTGATGACAAATTGAAGAGATGGATAATGCAAATGGAAACCAAAGAGCCCAGAACAACTTCCAAAGAGATTAGAGGTGAACTCCAAGGTCAAGGTACATCAGTATAAGATCACACCATATGTCACTGTTTGAGGCAAAGTGGACTTAATGGAAGACGACCAAGGAGGACACCACTGTTGAAAGCAAATCATGATAAAGCTAGACTGGAATTTGCCTAATGTATACTGACAAGCCACAAAGCTTCTGGAAGAATGTCCTTTGGACAGAGGAAACTGTGTTTTTGGCAAGTCACATCAGTTCAATGTTCACAGACACAAAAATGAAGCATACAAAGAAAAGAACACTGTACCTACAATGAAACATGGAGGAGGCTCAGTTATGTTCTGGGGCTGCTTTGCTGCATCTGGCACAGGGTGCCTAGAATCTGTGCAGGTACAATGAAATCTCAAGACTATCAAGGCATTCTGGAGCCAGATGTGCTGCCCAGTGTCAGAAACCTTGGTCTCAGTTGCAGATCATGGGTCCTCCAACAGGATAATGACCCAAAACACACAGTTAAGAATGGCTCAGCACAAAAAATTGGACTATTCTAACGAGACCTTCTATGACTCCTGATCTAAATCCCATTAAACATTTGTTGAAGGAGCTGAAACATGCAGTCTGGAGAAGACATCCTTCAAACCTGAGACAGCTGGAGCAGTTTGCTCATGAGGAGTCGGCCAAAATTACCTGCCGACAGGTGCAGAAATATCATTAAAGTCACAGAAATTGCCTGATTGCAGTGATTGCCTCCAGAGGTTATGCAACAAAATGTGAAGTTAAAGTTAACATCATTTTTGTCCGGTCCAGTTTCATTAGTTTGTGTTTTTTAAATGATTCTGTTGACCCACAATTCAAAACCAATGTCTGTTTTTTTATTAACGGATTGTCAGTCATTTTTTATTTAGTATCACCTTTGTCAGTTTCAAGTTATTTCAGTGACCAGTGTGGGGTTTTCTGTCTTTAACGCAAGGGTACCATAAAACTTTGTCCAAGTGTGTATTTAGCTCTGAAGCCCATTAGGAGGCCTTGAGAAGAACCACCCAATCCAACAACCAGATTGTCAGCTACTCTCTTGACCTCAATAACCGGAAGTACACCTGAAGAAGATGGAGAAAGGGCAATGTGTAAGCACTTTCGGCTCCACACTGCCACTGGCAAAATAAAGGAAGACAAGGAACTGAGAAGGAACTGTTATTGACAGTTCACCAAAGCAGCCGGCTCACTCCCTTCATCCATCACAAATCCAAAGAACAATTTATCTGTCCACCACAGTCAAGTGACACCTTGTCAAGTGCTCAGCCTGTGAGACCACATCCTGCTTGGCAGGCTCAAAAAGGCCAATCACAGATATCACTGCAAGATTCATCTGAAGGACAAGCTGCCCACTGGGGTAGCCTCAGGAGAAGTAGACAGTAAAAGATTTCAAGGAAGTGCCTTGTGTTCTCAGAAACCTCTCAAGTTTAATTTGGGGGGAAAATGACAGCCTTAACTGACAGACAGTATTTTAAAAAACAATTTCACTTTTAAACAAAAATAAAACAATGTCTTTATAGTAATGCTTTTATGATTACTTATATTATTGTTATCATTACTGTAACACGTCTCCATCCTGCAGCAGGGTACAGTCCTGATCTTTCTTGTGATGACATAACATCAAATGGACGATAATCCCAGATTACACTCTGCATAGCAGACTGACGAAGGATTGAGAAAGTGCTCATCAGGGCAAGGGCTGCTATTCACACATTCAAACACAAAGCTTTGAGCATGAATACAGAGAGAGGCTAAATCCTTACAACAGACACATGCCGTCGCCCTGCCCCCCACACTGTACACTCCTCCAAGAGAAAATACAGAAAAACAACAGAAATACTTTTTAATCTTTTGGTAATAATGAATCTTCCAGCTCTATTCACTGCAGGGCAAACACAGAGTTTTAGAGATACATTAATAAATGTACAATCAAGACAAAGGTGTATACATGTTAATGGATATACACTATGCATTTCACCATGCATTATCTTTTGTAGATGCCATCTTTCTAATTAAAGCTCATTAAAAAGATGGTGTATAGTAAGAACCAATAATTTTGATACATTTATTGTTCTCAAGGCAACGTATCTTAATTTAAGACAGAAAGTCATTAGGAAAATTATGTGGTTCTAATGATAACGTGAGCTACAGTATGTGATTATTCTGTTCATGTTTACTTTTGCCACTTAACAAGAAAAACGAAAACACATAAAAACAGACAATTTCTTGATGAAATACTTAAAATTGGATATATTAAGGTTCCTCACCAGAAACAGTTTCCTCACCATGAAGAAAATTTACTTAAAGGTGTTAAGAGGAGAATCTATTTCCAGCGACTTAAAGACTCTGCTTCCCATGAACATGCGCGGCGACTGCCGTAAAGACATGACCCAAGCCAAATGCAGCTTGGACATTCCTTAGAACTCTGCATTGCTTTACAACTTCTTTTTTCAACAACTTACAGGATGCAAAGCGACGAGGTAATGTATCTCTTTCTAGTTGCGTAGCGGTAGTTTTTGATGTGTGACAACAAGCAAGTTTTGGAAAACTTAGAATCGTAGTTTTGTAGCCGGCTATAAATCGCTGATTACAGCCCGGTGCTCTACGACGTGTCCGAATAATAAAAAATTGCTCTAGTTTTAATTGTCTTGTTCCCGATGTTGAGTATCCAGGCCAGTCCAGCCCTGTCCTGTCCGACCCGACCGCTAAGCTAAGGAATAGCATTTATAGATAACCTATTTTGATGCTATAAAACTCATCTTAAAGTGTGTATTTTGATCAGGCATATATCTTAAAGTGGGACTTTTGTGTAATTACTTAGAAACTCCTCTTAGCATCTTTAAGCCCACTGTTTCCTGAACTGGGCTTGAAATACCGAATCATAATTGTACTTAATGCTAGCTTGTCAGGTTTTAAAATATACTTTAACATAGCTATTAGTTGGACATAGTTAGATTTGGAGTTATCAGTGTTTCTGTTTGTTTGTTTGTTTAGATACAGGCGGTTAGAAGCTTGGGCAGTTTAGTTTAATCTTATGTTTTATGCTGATGCACAAAACTTTGTTTGCATAGCTTTTACATGTTTTTTTTAAGTAACTCAATTTGCACTGTTATACTGACATTAACCACAGAACGTTCAAAAAGTGTAATTAAAATAAAAACATCTAAGCCATCAGATGCTGTTTAGTGGTAGTAATCAAACATGGTTGTTCACATTACAAAGGCACACCAGCATCCCTTGACACACCAACTGAGACCTTATCAGGATTATTTCATAGGTTTGTTTTCACCATCAACTCACTTGGGGGGTGCCACTTGGGGGGTGCCACTTGGGGGCGTCTGTGGCGCAGTTGGATAGTGTGCTTGGTCAGTGATCTAGAGGTTGCAGGTTCAAGCGCAGCCAAATCTGGGTGACACATGGTGATGTGTCCTTGAGCAAGACACTTAACCCCAAGTTGCTCCCACTGCTGCGTCAGTGGCGTGTAAATGGGCATGATGGGGCGTGAATTTGCTAGTTGATTCTGATGGATAACTAGCACAGAAACTCAGAACCATCAGTGAGTGAATGGGCGTGAATGGGTTAGTGTGACCTGTGGTGTACAGCAGCTTTGAGTAGTGAAAAGACTAGAAAATTACCATATAAGTCCATTTACTTGATCTGTTTCGATTAAGCAGAATAAATGCTACAAATTTGCATATTTCCTTGAGATAGTTTCACATTCATATTGCAGTATTCTGAAGTAGCCAAGTCCTAAAAAAGGCCAGAGCTGGCCCTTCAGCCATTACATTACAGGCAGCTTTGCTATAAGTGACGCTGTGAATTATGGGGAGAAAGCTATCAGGCTAAGCGATCCACATAACAACTTACTGGAGGTTAAACATCCAATGTATGTTTATAAATGAGAGCATTTTGATAAATGTGTGACATGCCTTATGGTGTCAGTATAAACAAACCCTGTGTAGGGAAAAATGGGACTTTTATTGCTCATTAGTGTCTAAGCAGACCATAGAGGACACCAGATAGCATGGTGACGTATCACAACTATGACCTCTAGAAGAGTCTGCAGAGAAACTGTCAGTGATGTGTACAAATAGGGGAAGCTTGAAAAAGGAAACATATTCCTGCTTGAATGAGCTGGACAAAATTCTATGAACCAAGCAAGGTTTGAATCAGTTCATGTTGTCGTGTCCTGTGATGATCTGGTGTAGAGATGGTGAGTAATGTTAACCTGTTGCTATTTTCATGTTATGTTGTGCCTGTGCACAGAAAGGGAGACTGTGGGATCCAAAACATTTTTAAATAGGACTTTCTGATCAGCCTGGTTGCCAGAAGGTCTAATGTAATTGTATTTCTACTCCTGCTGCTTGTACAAGAACAGTTTTATGAGCTAATTGTTTGCATTCTACCTGCAAACTAACTGCTCCTGACATCAACTGGAAGCAAGCCAAGACCATCTATTTTCAGGCCAACTTGGCATGGTTGTTTATAAAGAATCAGGGATCAATCGTTGTGTATGAATTGTGTTTGAAGCCTGGTTAAACCAGTGTCATTTTGGTTTTACTAAATCACACACATTAAGACTTAAAACAATTATGGGGATTCATCCAGTGGATCAAAAGGCATTAAGATATCAACATTTAGTAGCTGACAAGCATTGAGAAATCATTGGTGTTTTTGGAAGCTTGCCCTGAGGTCAATTTTGCTGTGATCAATCCAGGTCCATGTATCCAAAGCACAGATAAACATTGTGTTTGCGGGGTACAACCTTTCCCAACAACCCCATTCTCTATTTGTAGATAGAATTTAAACTTTCGCCAAAGTAGATGTAAAGCATGGGTAGCATGCCAAACTTACAGAAGCTTTGGCCAAACATGGCTGGAGCTAATAAACACTGTACACATGTATTGTGAGTATCTCGAAACAACATCATATAAAGCTGATTTATTTACCATTTCACCACATGCAGGTGCAGCTAGTCTCTAGTTGTGTTGGCAACCAAACGCAAACATCAGTTTATCACATGACGGAAATACGCTGAGACTAAATGGAAAGAGTGTGGTGAAATCTGCCTTTTCGCGGATGTTTAAGATATCATACCTCTGAGAAAAACTGGCCTAAAGCCACTGCACAACAGCCAATCAGCATCAAGGGAAAACAGTGACAAGCATGACATTACAGATGGGAAAGTAAACATGGCTGCACATTGGAAACTGAAGCTCCTCAACATGGTTATTTTAGAGTTTAGAGACCAAACTGCAGAGAGGAGAAGCAGGGAGAAAGTTTCAAAGAGCTTTGCGTACCTGGTGAGTTCAGTTCATATTTATTTAACACTTTTCAAGGTATCCAGCACAACAACATGCCGGCTACTGGTGTGTTTTTCTGGCTTACCAGAGGTGATTTAATGTGTTTTTCCAAAAGGAAAAATAAGCATAACCTCACATCACAAGTACCAGAGCACCCATGAGAGAAATAATAGACTGGTAAAAAGGAGGAGTGGGTCTTCAGCCACACTGTTAAAAAAGTTGAGTAAAGCTGGGCAGGTTCAGCGATAGGAAGGCCATCATCCAGACAAGGTGGCGAAGCTCTGAAGGATGTTATGGATCACCAAATGGATGTGCCTCTATTTCTGACTTATCTGGGACATTTACCCTCTTGATTTCAAGAACAGAAGGAAGACAGTTATCATATAAACATCCACCATGGTTAGTCATAGATTGGAACGGTGGAAAAACACAGTGTTATGGCATAGATATGGGCCCATCCTCTTCTCTTGGCCTCTTCCAGTCATGAAGTGTGAAAATTGGCCTCAAAACATATGATCCATTTGAACACGCAAATACTGACATGAAATTAAGTAATGCAAAGGCACAACACAAATATTTTTCATACGTTTGGTGTAAACACAGCTTTATTATTCCAACAACATGCCGCAGAATCACAAGACAACTGTCTCTAAAAAGGCACCTCAAGCACGTCTAGGGTCCAGTGTAGAGAACATCTGGACCCTCAAGCCTGATGCACTGTGAACTATAGGCAAGCAGGACCCATCATTTGGCAACAGAACTGATGTAGGGAAGACAAGCAAAGGTCAACTCTTGCTGTAATTTACAACTGTGAGCATGTTTAAAATTTGTGGACATATCCTACCAACATCAGTGTTGCCAAACTGATGTTAACTTAGTTGCATGTGGCTTTATTTAGCTCTGCGTTTCCCTACACTTCAGAAAAATTTGGTAAAACCATCAGTGTGTGAATGCAGCTTTAGGCAAATTGATGTTTAAGAACAAATGTAGTTGTATGATCCAAAATGTTTTATTCGTAATTTATTTAACATATGAAAATAATCAAAAATATTGGGCCTAATAAAGATTAACACACAGCTCTTTTTGGGTGAATTCAACCAACACTATGTAGTTTTTCCACACTAATATAATATTTCTAGAGTCATTGTGATGGTACATGACACCTCTGTCATGGTCTGAGGGAGTATGTATCGCTTTCACTAGCACAGTGTAACTTAGATGTGGATGGTATAAACACTTCCACAGTAAAAAACTACTTTTTTTTTTACTTTGATTGCTTTACAGCATACTTCACTTCCTCCCCGAGGCGAAAGCTAAACATTGGGAAAAGGAGATATAAAGCAGTTTTCAAATTTTTAAAACAGACTTAATGAAGAGAATTTAGCTTAAAGAAAATATGCACTTATTGTTCTGATAGAAATAGGGATGTCTGGCTCACACTCCTGCATAGTAGGTGGCGGTAATGCACCTCTGCGCTGGGTACCACCCACTGTTAAACAAGAATAAGAAAAAGAAAGCTGAATATAGAGTTATCATTGTGGAAGCAGCGAAAAACCTGAAGAAAAAAGTTTTATCAGAGGAGACGAAAGAAAGGAAAGCGGGAGAGTAACAAGCTGCCTGGACAGGGATAAACACTGGCCTGGCATTCACTCCCTGGTGTTACCTCAATGACGAGGAGGGATGTCCGACTAATATTGATGTAGCCCTGTTATTGTTGGACTTGTAAGTACATGATGATTCATTTGAAAAGAAACATGATCAGACTGTACCTTATCAGTCCACATGGGTTATTTGTCTCTTGGGATGTCCTGTCTCCTCTGTATGATAACAAATGCAAGTTGGTATGAGGTGCTCTGTTTTACAACGTTCTTTTTCTCACTAAGTTGTAACCAGACATTGTACTCTGCCACTCAGCATTGTGTGATGCACATATTGTGACGCCAGTCTATACGCTCCGTTCATTGTGTCGATTAGGGCTGGGTATTTCATGCAACCTCACGATACAATACGTATCCCGATACAGAGGCTACGTTACGATATGTATCCATTAAGCATGAATTATGGACATTTATTATGCTTTCATCAGAATTCTTGACAACTTTAAATTAGATTTTTCATTGCAAAAAAAAAAAGATTGTTCTACAACTCAAGACACTTAAAATTCGGTCCTCAAAGAAATTAGACCTTAGTTAAAATTTGAACATGTGCTTCATTCATGAAGTTTGTCTTAGACTTAGAACTGTGCCGTTAATAACACCACCCAAAGTGTATCGACAACAGTGGTATCAGCATCTGCAGAATCAGGTCGGCAAAGACGACATGATAACATTTTGCCATGCCAATATTTTGAGCACAGGCCTCGTGCCATAAACAAAATAAAGAGGATGTTGTTATATTCAAAACATAAACATTTAAAAGTGGATAAAGTATTTACAATAATTGCGAAATTAATAGCAAGAAACTATTAATTTAAATCAGACAGTGTGTTAAGGCGACATTGTTCCATATTCAAAATCAGGAAACTGTTCAATATTGGGTGTGTTGGAGGGCTATTTCTGTTGCCATGGTAACAAATGTTTGAATATTGATTTGATTTATATTTTAATAATACCAAAGTTTGTAATTGTGCAAAACAGTTGCTTTTTCTACAAATAAAATAGTGAGATTCACTTCACGTGTCACCATTCCACTAAAAAATACCCAAATTATGAACTGTAGTCCCCATCGTCTCCTCCGAACGCTGACACTGTGATTGGGAGAGTTTGGACGCCGTATTCAGACAGCTTCAGAAACACACCGCCCACTCATTACTGGCACGGGATCAGCTGCTGGTAAATCATTCTGTTGGGGGCTGAACCGCCGCCAACTTCTCCTCTCAGGCCGACAGGCGTTTAAGCCAAAAGATACTGTAGCACTACTGTACTTCTCCTGTTCAGCAGCTCTCCATCCATGTTTGTGGTTTGATTCTGAGCTGCTGATGTCAGAGACAAAGTCAAGAGCTTTTGGTTTGGATAGATGTCAGTAATCTGGTGCCGACAGATCAGAGATTAATCCAAGGAGTCATCAGTAAATAGAAGCACAAGCAGCTTCATGTACCGTAGATTTCTGCTTCTGGACTTCTAACCTTAATCTTTGATTTTAATAAGCAATCTCAGAAAATGTTTTCTTGAGAAATGGTGCATCTTTGCAGGAAATGGACTCTGTTTCTCATAAACTATACAAACATGCCAATGTAATTGAATGTAGATTAAGTTGAAAGATTGTGTTGAATCAGTCTGATGTCATGAGAATTCATGGAAGTCCAGTATGAGCTTATGTAAACTTTCTAATCTTTTGTTGTATTTTCAGAAAACATAGGCTACATGACCTGAAATATGAAGTTTCTGCAGCCAAAGACATTCTCACTCTTTAACTCCATGAGTGACAGAGATCATGGTGACTTATTGGTGTTTTGAATGTTTGGGGTGGGAACATGGAATCAAATGATTACACATTTTCTCTAAACTTCATGATATGTTCTTCAGATTTTATTTCACTGCTGATTTGACTTCTGATTCCTCGAAACGGCACATTTGAGATTTAGGGGCCGGTTTGGTTAGCGAATATAACTGCTAAAGCCCCAGTGACACATTCCCGTTTCTCATGGCGATTGTGCACGATTGTCATAATCCTGATGAAACCTGCTTTGATCGTGGTGCATGCGCTACTTGGTCGGGATCAGCGTTGTATAGTTGTGGGAACATGGAAGGGTCCCGACAGTTCTGAACTGTTCAAAACTGTCGTGGAGAATCACCGCTGTCAGTGTAGCGGGATGGAAGCCTAATGCAGTCCTAATACGAACGGTATTAGCGTGGCATGTACGGAGCTCAGTCGGGCTGATCGTGGCTCAATCCTGAAAGCTTTATGAGGACGACTGACAAGGACGTATCCATTTGTGCCCAGACTGTGTCCCGTTCAAGACGGCGCAAGTGACGGGGCTCAGTCGGGGCTTACATGACGTCAGCGGGATAAAAATTCATGGAATCCTCATCACATCGTTGTATTAACCTAGCTGGAGCGCGTCCAACGCCCCCGAAGCACTGTAGAAGCGCTACTGACGGTGTATTTACAGGGTGTGTCCAGGGGTGAGACAGTCATTTCATCCTGTATCATAGCGATCACACCAGCCTCATAAAGTTCATCACATCATCATCAGTTGTGCACAATCGCTATGAGAAATGGGAATGTGTGACTTAGGCATAATAGAGCAGTTAGATAAGGGTTCCTCCTGAGGTGAGATAGCAAGATACGTACATGAGCCAGTTTACAGTATAGCAGTCAGTCCACCACCTCCAGGGGGATACTAAAGCTGCGTTTACACGGCGCTGAAAACGGCCAAATCCGATAAGTTTTCATTGTGTCTGGCCTTGCATTGACACTGAAATGTAATGTAAAGCATTTTGTCTGAAAATGGTAACTTTTGAAACCGGGCTTCAGAGTGGAAAGGTTCCAAAACGCTCTCCATGCAGCTTCATGTAAACCCGCAGGGGTGAAACGCTGACGTCACTGCACGCGCAGTACTCTTTCACATGAAGGCTGCACGCACATACCAGGAACATCAACAGCTTTGGCCATCTGCCGAGTAACGTGCGTGGGCCTCTTACTTCTGCAGTAAGATTTTGAGATTGAAGAATCAGCTTTTGTTTGGGAATGTGCACCAAAAAATGACACAGAAATATAATTACAATACATATTTTGTATTATGAATATAAATGGATATTCAGTGTTCTGTTGTGCTATGGTCTAGTAATTTTTATGTTATTTTCTTACTCTGCTTCAGAGTGCCTGCAGCTCTCTAAGCCATCTGGTGAAGTGTTTGTTAAGTTGTGAAGTGTGGTGTTGTGCTGTAGATATATTAGTTGAGCCAACTTTGTTCCTATTTACGACATGACCAAGTAACACCTCTTTTATTAATTTTGTATGAATAGATGGGTTATTTTCAGGACCTCCTCTGTAAATTACTGTTGTGCCAAAATGAAACAAGACCTGTGTTGATGTGTCCAGAAATAACCAACATTGTATAATTATTACATTCTTATGAGGGTAGTAATAGGGTTGCCATGTAAAGCTGCTTCCTTATGAAAATTTGTTTTAAAAATAAATAATAAGGGGTTACTGGTTTTGCGGAGTGGTTAGTGACCAGGCACATCCCATACATTCGTACTTCTGCCAGCCCGGGTTCGAATCCAGCCTGTGGCCAGTTAGCAGAGAGTCTCCCCTGCTCTCTGTCAATCTCTCCTATCAATAAAGGCAAAAAATGCCCAAAAAATAAAACAGAGCTGCAGCTCAGACATCAATACATGATGTAAAAGTCTATGGTTGCTTGACAGTTGCAGGATGTAAATGGTAAACTTAATTGAACATATATTAGGGCTAGGTGATAAGTTTTTTTATATATATACATAAATGCATTGATGTACTTTTGAATGAGATATTGGAAAGACAAAATCCCTTATATTAATTTAATTTGCAATGTGTTAAAATTAGGGATGAAAAATATTATCTAAACAATATTTTTATTGTCAGATATTAGCTTAAAAAAAAGCAATATTTGTATCGGCAGATACCAAAATTTCTGCCAATTTACAGACGATATTGTAGCCATACATATAAGCTACATATGTCACATATAACACACATAGAATGCATGAATGTTGCACAATGCTTCACCCTATTATTGCTCAATGTTTACATGTGAAATACAAAAGTGTCTTCAATTAGAGAATGAAATGTTTCCCTGGTTTAGCTAAATTTCTAACATAAATGCAGTCACAATGATGGGAACAGGTAAAATCAGTAAAGGAGATACCTTGCGCTCTTGCAAAAAAATATTGCATATCAGATAAATTTTGAATTGTCAGCATATCAGATATTGGTAAAAATCCAACAACGTTCATACAGAGTAAAAATAATTTGACACAAGCAGCTACTTTGCCCACTTTTCCCCTCTATGTGATACTGTCCTATCCAATGCTGACCCCCTCCTTCTCAGTGAAACAGAAACTCAAAAGTCCACCCCTCTCACTTTTAACAACACCGACAACGAGGCTGCTAACGACAGGAGCAACACCTCCAAAGCCGAGTTGTAAAAAGAAAGATAGTGGCCTGATTATACAAAGACATTGTTTTATACTTCAGATGCAGATTAATGTTTTTGTTTTTTGCCAGACACATAGGCCTGTCACGATAACAAAATTTGCTGGACGATAATTGTCCAAAAAGTGATGACGATAAACGATATTGATGTCAATATTAGTAATTTTTTCCTTTCTTTCATTAATGTAATTATAATATGTCATAATAAATTGAGTGCACCATGTCAAAAGCAATAAATTTTAATTTCTTAAGAGTATTTAACTGTAATTGGATGATCAAGATCTTTTAATTAAAATAAATTAAATAATATAATACACTTAACAAACGAAAAAAGAGAAAAAAACTATGAAAATGAAATGGACTCTATTAGAAAAATTATATGTAAATAAAAATAATTATACTAATCAAAAACAATAAAAATAGATTCCTGTCTCTATAAAGAAAAAACAAAACTTCTATAAAAACACACACAAAATTTAAAAAAAAAATAGATAAAAGGGAGTTTGTGTCTGTGACATGTACTGTCTCCCAATCAATCAGCACTGTTTGTCAAACGTTCATAACATTTCTGGATTTTTATCCGTATTGAAGGGCTGAATTTCATTTGCAATGTAGCGAACGACACTGTTTGTGAGCGCACACCATTTTGCGCTGTTTTATTTATATTTACTTCGCTGACCAAACGCCTCGGTAAACGCTGACTCTCAAGGACGAAGGCTCTGCTGCACCTCCCCTTTTTTGTCGCCACTACTTTCAAACGATTGCGACATATCAGCTCGTCGGTGTTCATGGGCTCACACCTTGTTCATTCTGTTTAAAACCACAATATTCCCACACTGGGGCTGTGGCAGCGTTTGTTTCCTTGTTATTCCTCAGGACACTCACTTCAGCTCTCTCTGTGTATACGCGTGAGCGACCCCGCGGCAAACTTACCGAGGACGTTTTTATTTATCGTGCGGTTAATTGATTTATTGATTATCATGTCAGGCCTACAGACACATGTTCCATCTAAAGCAGTGGCTCTACACTGGTCTGGCTTTGGAAACCGCCATCACTCCTTAATGTCAAGTTGCAACCTAAGTCGAGGGAAATTTTCAATATTTCAAATTTATTTCATAAAATGATGCTGCACATTGAACCTGGCACAGTCCAAAATGTCCGAGTATGCCAACAAACAAAAAAGTTTAGTGGGAAACCAAAATAACCTGCATGTGGCGATGCTGGAGAAGGACATATTCTCTTTTACACTCCACTAGCTGAATTTAATGAAGCAAAGAAAGTGCATCTAATGGAAACAATGTCTAAAGTAATAATATCAATGATAGGCAGTAAATAAGAAGTTGATCTTTGGGCTATCACAACACACAATGCACTTCAGTCTTTTCAGCCTGTTTTAATGGGCTCAAAAGAGCATAATGCACAAACACGAAATAAAAAAGGTCTAACAACTGAGAAGTCATTTCAAGAAATTTTTAAAAACATATAGCTAAAGCTGAGTACATACTCGCTGAATATAACAAACACCCTTTTGACCCTTTGTGTCAATTAGCATCACAGGGTATCATCACCACCTATTGTTAAGGAGAGAGAAAAGTCGCCACTCCACTGCATCAATAATTCCCTTCAAAATGAGAGCACAGAACTTTTTTCCTAATTTTTTCTATTTTTTTTTTGCACAGGCATAGGGTCACTACCCACTGAAAAAAATTCCACAACCCATTTTTGGGTCAAGACCTGCCAGTTGAGAATCACTGATCGAAAACTTTTAGCAGTACGAATCCCTTTCATCTTTTACAGAAGCACTACAGAGTGTCGTACGAAGAGTGCATGAAACCTCACACAACAACCAAAAGCATTAAATCTATGCAGCCCCCTGCACACTCGAAGCTTCGTTATCCTGCACTGAACCTTATGAAAGAAAAAGTCAAAAGTAGAGCGATTTTGTGGAGGCAGAGGTTTACCGTATTGCTAAAGACATGGAACAGAACAACTTTATTCAGCTGCTAAAAAGTGCTGACCCAGCCGCTCAAATTTCTGTGAGAAATGCTGTGGAAGAAAGTCAGGCAAGGCCTCACCGCACAGGCGTGATCGAGAAGGACCTGTGAGCCATACTCATGTAAGATTAAATTACAGAAGGTTGGAAGAAAGAAGTTTCTGTCTCCAAACAAGCTATTTTTTCCTGGACCACACTTAAAGGAAAAGTTCGGTTCCTGCAGCTTTCACATTGTTTATAGAATGAAGCAGAACAATATACTCACCCAGAAGGCTTTCCTGATCCAAACAGTGCTTCGGGAGATATTTAGATCCAAAATCGAGTGGTAGACATCCGTATAATGGTAGCACATAGGGCATACAGCGCTGCTCCTAAAACTGCATTAATGATCCAAAAACTCATTTTTTCCTCAATATTCCATCATGGTCCGTTCGGGCTACTCCTCCACGACAGCCTGTGTCACTCACGACATGTTGTGTGACTGTACTGACCTCTAAACTGAAGAAGAAGAGCGCTTGCTGCGCAGTACTCTCTGGAGCGCTGCCTCCGCATCCTCCTTTCTATGAGCTCCTCATCTGTAAACTCTGGCTCGAAACTGTAAGGACACCCATCATATTCAAAGTTCTCCTCCACAACATCTTCATCCAATAGATATTTGTCCATTTTGCACAAAACTGGAAGAAGAAAGTCGTTGTGAAGCCGGCGGTCGCCGCTGAAACAATGAGCCGAACTGCGCATGCACGGAGCAAGCGCTCTTCTTCTTCAGTTCAGAGGTCAGCACAGTCACACAACATGTCGTGAGTGACACAGGCTGTCGTGGAGGAGTAGCCCGAACGGACCATGATGGAATATTGAGGAAAAAAATGAGTTTTTGGACGATTAATGCGGTTTTAGGAGCGGCGCTGTATGCCCTATGTTCTCCCATTATACGGATGTCCGCCGCTCGATTTTGGATCTAAATATCTCCTGAAGCACTGTTTGGATCAGGAAAGCCTTCTGGGTGAGTATATTGTTCTGCTTCATTCTATAAACAATGTGAAAGCTGCAGGAACTGAACTTTTCCTTTAAGATACAGTTAATATTACTTTTGTTTTATTTTTGCTCTGATACATTTTGGCTAGCTGCTCAGCTACTGTATCTGTTTTTGGTTATGCAGGAGAGGGACTTTATTTTTCTATTGTATGTATTTATTATATACCTATAAATATATATATATATATATATTTATATATCTATATATATATAGATATATATATAGAGAGAGATATATGTATATATACATATATACATATATACACATATATATATAAATGTATTTCTGTATATATACATATACATATATATACATATATATATATAAATGTATTTGTGTATATATATATATTGTATACATATATATGTATACATATATATACATATATACATATATAAATGTATTTGTATATATATATTTATATTGTTTATATATATATATACATATATATATGTATATATATGTATATATATGAATGTATTTGTTTTTTTATTTAATTCATGTCTTTATTAACTAGTAACAAATAGTTTCTTGTCATGTTTTAATGTACATGTGAGACTAGTAAAGCTTTCACACCAAAATCAGCAGGTCAACGTGGGTTTTTTCAATAGCAGGTTAACCCGCTAACAATTGGCAAGTGACTTTTCCCACTGCTAGCAGACTCAGGATGTCAGCAACAGACGAGCTGCATGGCTGTTTTTTTTTCCTCTGGTGCATCAAGCTGATGTCATCACATTGATGACATCATCAGTGAGACAAAACACAGCCATCCAAATAATAGACAGGAGCATTGGAAGATGTGGACATGGTTATCTTTACTTTGTACTATTGTTCCTCTTTAAAAATGTACAAACTTGGTGCCAATGATACAAAAGCGGATGGAATTTGTTGCTGAGATGGTTGTGAGCCACGTAAGTTACAGATGGGGGGCGGCGTGATGTTATGTCATGGGGACGTTACGCCTAAATCATCTATAAATTAGTGGTTCGACCTGGGTGTGACATTTTCACTGAAGACAATCCGAAACGAGACGAAAACCTGTGAAGCTTGCAGGGTCAGTCGAGGGGGGTTGAAATGCCAATTAAACCTGCCGACAGGAGCCGATTGTTACCAGGTTTAAACAGATTTTTTGGCCAGTCTGAAAGTGGTACAAGTCAGTAATATGCCTGTGTGCAAACTGTTCATGTGAATTTGACTTAAAATTGCTTTGTTTTTTATTATTTCCTTACAGGAGAATATCCTGATTTGAATCGAATATCGCAACTGAGATACACATTTTGGTAGCCAGACTTAATTCAGAGCCTAAATGTATCCATAGTTTTACCTTATTATGTTATAACCGGTGCAAAATGGAACAAAACACCTGTATGTGTCTTTTTTCATGTATTACATTATCAGTGTTTTACATAATCAGTATTAATAATACAAGCTTGTATGTCGCATTCATACATGATTAGTTATTTCAGTTTTTAAGCATTCATAAGACGTTGTGATGCAGTAAAGGTACATGATCACAGAGATGAGTAATAATGCAGCGTCTGTGGATGAAAGCTGTTCATCTCTGTTAAAGGTTGCAGACCCTTGTTGCTAATTGTCTGTTTGCCCTGCAGACGTTGACGATGAATATCACACATAATATCAATAGATTGGATTTGTATGAAGAGTCAGCCGCGGGCTAATTACACAACACTCAGCGCTCGCAATAAGTGGATATGTCAAAGGCCCTCTGAACGTTGTGTGTGTGCACATGAACACAACGGGCAAACTGGCGAGGCTTTCATCATCGTTTGCAGCCTACATGCTGTCCTCATGAATAATGTATGAACTATTGATCTGTTTTGAACCACACACACACACACACTGTGCTGTGAGGCTTTGATGGCACAACTGAAATAGGTTGTCCTTCTTTCTATTGTGTCAACCAGAGCACTGACACGGTAAACAGTGAAACAGGTTGTTCTGGGAAAAATTCAGACTGTCCAGATTTACAGTTTTTATTATAAGCGTGGTCAAACAACTCCAAACAATTAAAGATTTGTAAAGCAGACGGGGATTGGTAGCCATTTAAATTGCTTGTTAATTCTATTTCGTTTGTTTACATGGTAAGATAACTTTTAATTTGTTTTATTTTGTTATTATGTTTTTTGTTTCCATAATGGATCTGATTTGTAAGGAGGGGGCAGGACTAGCTAAGCTCTTGGCTTCATTCAGTCTGTGTATTAATGGTGTATGTACTCACATGTATAAATTTAGTTGTTGACATATTCAGATGTCTGATATACATATGTTTGATGTTACCTTGACTAATAGTTTATTCTCTTTTTTTTAATTTTTAAGTTTGAGATCAATAAAAAAGTGGACAACTCTTATTAATGACGCAATCTAGGACTCAAATACAAAAAATTAATGTATAGCAAAGTAAATAATAATGTTGATGGTTAGATTTATTACGTAAATGATTGCTGCCCTGCTACACCAGTGGTCGACCTTGTAGGTGGGTATTTTTAAAAAATAAAGTTTTCCGCCTTCTTTTCAAAAATAAATCAGTCCACATGGGTGACATTTCAAAACATCTTCCTCCACATGAAAACACAAAAATGCATGTACCCACAGTTTAACCCATTTTTTAACCTTGTAGTGAAGTCCTGGATAGAATTTTTTTTTTCTACGCAAACGCTGTTTTATTTCAGAGTTGTCTTTAATCTTCTCTGTTAAAGAACACCTTATTGGTTGGTTCTGCCTTAAAAATGACTGAAAAACTAAAATTTGTATATATTTTCCTAGCACTCTTCCTAATTTCTTCATTATTACTGGGCAACAAATATCTCCAAACTGGCATACTGGGTGAACACATATGCAGATAAAAATGGGCCTATATTGGCAAAAAGTCGAACTTAATTCTCAAGACTTAGTATCTCCAGTCTCTTTACTCTGTGCCCATGACCAAACTGCACAAACACTGAGATCTGTTATAATCCTGTTGTCTTAAATTGTCTTAAAATTTGGACATAATTCCACTAAAACAATCAACCAGACAAGTTTTTCTTTATATCACTATCACATAGTCTTATAGTCAATCCTTCACAGATATAGGATAGGATACAGATATAGTTCCCAGACTGTAATGACTTTAAGGGTACTTTCACATTAGGCCCACTTGTTTCTAACCGTGCTGCGGCGCGGTCCCCCCCCCCCCCCCCCCGGCTGGTTTGCATTTACATTTCCAACATCGAACCGTGCCCGGGCCCACTTGTGTATTTACTCAGTTTGAAACAGCAGGGGGCGATATGCACGTAACTGGTTACCAAACCTGCTACGGAGAAGAACGAAGAAGAGGCTACCATGGTAACCATTTCCTACACCAAACAACCAATGTTTACGTTTCGCTCTCCTCTACATTTTCCTTCAAATATGTTTTTTTACTGTTTCTGAGGCGGCATCAGCGACCTTCGTTATCCTCAACCAGAATAAACAAATCAACAAATTGAGTAAGCAAAAGATTCAACCTCGGGATTACCAGGAAGTAATGCATCAAAAGTAGATCGGTAGACCAAAAGTAGACCACTCTGTTTCACACCAGTGAAACCTCACCAAAATGTCGGGAGATGGAGCGGATCGAGACCACCCCTTCATGGACGTCTTGGACCGGCTGATTTGTTGCGCACCAAAGTGCGGTGGTTGCATTCACATTGATACTAACGTACCAAACCCTGGGCCAAAACTTCTTTGGTGCAACCAGATATGGTTGGTGTGAAAACACTCTAAGTCACTGATCAGGCTACATGTAACAACACCTGAGGAAAAAAATATTTTATCTGTTTCTTTTTAAACATGCCATCTGCACTAGTACTTCAAAACACATTTTCTTAAGACAACCACTATTTAAATGCCAAGCTACTTGAAAAAAAAGGCCAATATGAACTTTGAAAAGAGAGAAGCAGAGGTGTCAATCATCAGAGTGAGACAGAAACGCTCAGCTGAGAGCAGAAACAGACAGATGGTCTGACTGTATTTCTGCTTCAGGTGTCTCACCTGGGTTTACTTATCCCCATCGGCCTGATTAGGAGAGAAAGCAATGCAATTAAAAGCAACAGAGAATGAGGAGTCACTAAGCTGTAGATCTTTACCTGTCTAATTAAAAAGCATAATATCTCTGACACGTGAGAGAGAACACAGATAATGAGAGGCACGTCAGATAAGTCACAATTTAGTATTTTGACATTGTTTAGTATGTTTTGGTTTGACAATACGAATGCATGGTTGTTTTAACATAAATTATTGTATCTGTTGTGTTTTGTATTATCTTTACCCCTGCCAGGAGGTTATGTTTTCGGGAGAGTTAGTCTGTCGGTCTATCTGTTTGCCTGTCTGTCTGTGAACAAAATAACTCAAAAAGTTATGGATGGATTTTGGTGAAATTTTCAGGAAATGTTCAGCATGGGAAAAGGAAGAACTGATTCAATTTTGGTGTTGATCTGGATCACCGTCTGGATCCGCCATGACGAAAAATGCGATTTTCGTGAATAACTACTGAACTAAAACAGATATCATTATGAAACCATTTGCTAATTGTATTTTCATGGTCAAGGAATCTAAATATTTACATGAAATAAAGGTAGGACTAATATTTATGGTAAAAATCACAATATAGGAGAGGACTGTGGTGCTGGCGGAGGTCTGCGCTCTCCGAGTGCTTTTCTAGTTTTGAACTGTTTTTCCTGCAGTTATACTTGACTTGTCATCAGCAAATCACAAGGCTGGCCCACAGAGACGAGCAACCATTCACACAAACACCTATGGTCAAATTATAGTCATCGATTAAGGCCAATTAAATTAAGTTTTCTAACTCTCTGGTGGCCCCCACAGGCCTCTGAGTGCAACTGCATTACTTAAAATTGTTAAAAACCAATGAAAATACACTGATAATTGCTGTTTCCATTTTCAAATGTTAAAATAGATGGCTTTTCTGGGGTAAACTGTCAATTGCTTGCAAACTGTTAAGTATTTATATTCAACAGTTAACATGATGTCTACTGGCTAAATCTCAAACAGCACAACAGCACCAACCATGGACTTCAGGCGCATCCATGTTATGTGTGTGAGTGCATAATGCTGTTTCACTGTGAAATTATGATGTCCATAAGGGCTTGGATGCAATTTACATACCATCCATAAGCTCCCATGTCTGAAGACCTCCCTGCTTTTACTACACAGATTTCATTGAAATAACTGATGACGTAAAGGACATGCCCTTTCCTAAATATACACAAAGAGTCATATATTTACAGGGTTTTTTTTAATAAAATGATGGTGTACATAATTAATACAAGTGCAGACATGATGGGAAAAATATTAAATTAAAATGAAAATTGCTAATTTATTCATTTTGTGGTTATTTTTATCACATTAGAATTACCAGTTTTTCTGTCAAGTAGTCAAAAAAAAAAATGAAACACTCACTAATCTCTTTTCCCTCATGATTACAAGTGTGACGTCACATAAATATGTCCCATTTCTCATGTTTTTAAATCATTTAAGCTCCTAAGTGCTCAGTGCTTAGGCTTCAGGGTGGAAGTTTGGATTGGGTAAGAGTCTGTGACCAAAATGTAACCCCGGTGAAACGATTACATGCTAGGTTGAGAGAGGTTGAATTGGTGTACGGCTCAAAATAATTATTTGACTACAAAATAGCAGAAAAGCATTCATCCATCCATTTTCTATATGGATGCTCATCCCATTTGGGTTGCAGGGAGCTGGAGCCTATCACATCTGACATTGGGCAAGAGGTGAGGTACAACCTGAACCAGTCGTCAGCTGATCACAGGGCCACATAGAGACAGACAACCACTCACACTCATACAAAAAGGCAATTTCAAGTCACCAATTGATAAAATGAGCATTTTCTTGGTCTGTGGGAGAAAGCCAGAGTGCCCGGAGAGAATCCACATACATACAAGGAGAACAAACAAACTCTACACATAGAGGCACTGACCGCAATACACAATTCACCAGCAATGGCACAACTCAAACTTTCATAGTGCTATATAAAGGCTGCTCTGAGGGAGTGGGATCAATGCCATGATTTCTGCTATGGGTTCTTCAATTGATAGATCAACTTTGAAATAGCTATTCTAAGGTTGAAAAAATACAAATTCTGCTTTGACTTAACAAGCATGTTTTTTGTCAATGAGGAAACCAAGGTATCCTGGGGTGTAAACTTCACACACTCAAAAATATACTGCAAGTTTTTTTATTTCACGCTGATTGTCTTGATGGTTTTAAAATTGTGGTTAATGTCAAGAAGATTCTGAGATGCACTTTGCAAAATCTGAGTAGGATGAGAAGCTAAATGACTTAGTATATATTAGTAGTAGTAGTCTGACATCTGTACTCTGTGCTGATGGATAAAACAAACAAAAACAAATCAGCAGGATTCTAAGTCAACTCTCCAAATCCAAAGATTATTTCTGCCTATCATTGAAAGATGACATAACTTTAGCATGTTGTAACAGACAGTTTGTTGCTTTTCTCTGATGGGTGAGTGATTTGAAAAATCCTCATGATAAATCTTTAAACTGTAACTGTCAGTGGTAAAAAAAAAAAAAAAAAAGCATTGACACAATAAAGTCTGTCTATGTGATAGAGCTGAAACAATTCCTTGAATATTCTCGATTATTCTATTACAAAATATCCTCGAGGCAAATTGTGTGCCTCGAAGCCTCGTTTAATATGTAATTATACATATGAAATATATATCTGGACTACTATACAGTGCACGGTGTTTGACACGGACGGTCATTTCTGTGGCACAATGTGCCTGCTACCTTCGCTGCTGTGCGGCTTGTAAAATCATGAAGGAAGAGAAAAGAGAGGGACAGAAAGGAGAGAGTCCACAGAAGAAATGGCAGAGAGTGTCCCAAGTGTGTGGTCACTACAAGAAGGGAGGAAAAGAAAACACAGTGCAGTGTGTCTGATGTCAAACAGAGTTAGCTTAGCACGTAGCTTGCTCAGCATGATAGCACGTTGTCACTGCTGTAGTACGTCAACAGTAAACATCCCGTCTGTGTGTCAAGTCAGAGCGACACAACAGGATGAAAATCATGATACATCAACAGAAGCAGCTAATGTGATCAATAACTGAGATATGGGCTAGTAAATAACCTACTTTGATTATGGCTCCGTGTAAAGGCTGGCTCAGAACGTAAATCAATTTGGAGGCTACTTGCCCAGAATCATGTGTATTTTGTTCACATGCTTTTCATATCCAATAACTTTACATTGAATTTGATTGCAGAGAGTAGAAGAGGAAACACTGACAGTGAGTAGAGGAAGCAGGTGTAGGGAATGCTTTCATATGTTATAGAAATGTACATTAGCTAGTTAAATTATCTTAGTATCTAAGTATGAGATTATTTGGTCCTAGAAATAAAGTAAGCAAAATAAGATCATCAATATGGTACAGTAGTAAAGGCAATAATTTAGCAAAAAGAGACAAGCATGAATACAAATAAAATAAAAATAACCAAACTTTAAAATAAAAGACTGAAAAAAGCAAGATATGGCCCAGAGTAAAAATAAAAGTATAGATTTTGATTTTGAGATCCTATTTATGCTCAGAATGTTAAAAATAAGAAAAATAAGTTGTTAATTTAAGTGACCTGGCTTTTCTGTTTTGTGTGTTACTACTACTAATAATAATGTGTAGTGATTCAATGTAAAAAAAAAAAATAGCAGTGAGCGCAATGTAACTGTTATCCGATTAATCGCCAAAAATTTGATAGAGTAATCGATTACAAAACGAATCGATAGCTGCAGCTCTACTATATGATGAACTGTAAATGATGCTGTAGATACTAGTGTCAGAAACAATGAGTCTGTCCTGGATCCTGATGTGCGGCTGTCAGCTCTGATAAATCCCACGAGGTCAAGGGACAGAGGACTCAACCATGCCGATCAGTATTGACCTGCTAATGGACTGTGTCATCTTTCAGTCAGATAATCCATTCTCTGGACAGCATTTACTGTATCCTCCCAGCAAAAAGCATACTGATACAGCAGTTTGCAGCAAAGTTCTTGATAAGAAACAGGATTAAAATGACTGACTGGTTGCCTGCAGGCAGCCTGTTCTAACTCGCAACCTGTCAAACACAACAGCTTGATCAGCGGCCCAATGAGTCACATATGAGGACCTTTCGCAGCTTCGTTGCTGGACTTCCATTTCCACCTTATGTTTGAATGTGCCCTTAAAGCAAGATGACAAAGTGTGAAGATTGATATAAATTATGTAACATACAGTCCATTTGTCAAGAAGATATAGAAATTTAAGCATATGCTACTAAGACTCAAGTCATCTTTAACATAACTAACCTTAACACAAACTCGAGACCCAACTAGCTGTTGAGTCTATAGATATACTGTTAAATAACAGTATATTTTCATTTGCATAGCCTAACCTGGTTCGTCTACCCGAGTATCCGCCCCCAGCCCATCTCTCCACCAACAAACTAGAGATATTTCTGTTCAGTCATGTTGTTTATATTCTTAGGCCCTGTTTACACAAGGCCGAATCTGGCCCAATCCGAAGAGTCTTCAATACGTTTTAGCCTCCCGTTTACATGGGAATGGTGCCTGGAGTGCCTGAATGTGCAAACTTTTGAAACCAGGGTCCAGGGTGGAAAAGGTTTGAAAGTACATTGCCACCAGGCTTCATGTAAACAAGGTTCAGCGTTTCAGGTTGAAAAGCTGACATCACCGCATGCACAGTACTCGTTCACAAGAAGGAACATAAACAGCTACAGCCATCTAAGGAGTGACATGTGTGCTGCTTACTATGTTCGGTTTGTTATCCAGACAAAACAATCCAGACAGATTTGTTGTTAAGAAAAGAAACTCTTGAGGCTTTGTGCATCCATTCTCCATTGTTGTTTGTGATAAGTTTTTCTTCTTTGCACACGTGTTATAACACTGCTGTTTTTCTGCAAACCTACATCGCCAACTACTGGGCTGGCATGGACACTCAGCATTTTCAGTTGTTCTGCTGTGCCCATGTAGACGGGGTTTGCTTTTGGAAACACAAAGGAAGAACCTTTGCGTTTCGGAGAGAGAGTCTCCGTGTGAACAGGGCCTCAGTGAGAGATCCGTGTTCAGCATGTCTAAGCTCAGAAGCTGCCACTGCTCGGTTGTTGGCTGTAAACAGCCAGATATATCTTCACATATAAGGTTATATAGGCTACCAGCCTCTGAGGACCAAAGGTCCAGAGGGTCACTTTTTTCATTGAAGGGAATTAGCCAGTTACAGTCAGCTGTGGGTGTGTGCTAATCACTTCACAGCCAACTGCTTCTTCAACTTCAGTCAGTTCATACACAGGACTGGCAACTAGACTTTCCTGAATCCATGCTCAGTACCAACAATCTGTCACCAAACCTGATGATAGAAGTGAGGTATTTTAATGCTTTATAATTAGGCCTGTCACTTTAATGCATTAATTAGATTAATTAATTACACAGCAAATTAACGCGTTATAAAAATAAATTTTAGATTAATTATAGCACACTTGAGTGGCAATTCAAAGCAAATTTCACCGAGAAGAAAGCACATTAATATTGGCCCATTGAGGGACCCATACACAGCAATGGCATGTCACTTCACACAAGCGCTGTTAGTCAAACCAAACAAAGCAGGACTGAGATGAGAGCAGAAATAGACATGACTCGGGCTAGTCGGGCGAGGAAGTCTTTGCTAGGGTCTATGAACGGCAAGCTTATTTACGAAATAAACATGAATATGAAAGTCAACAAGAACACAGTTATTCGCAGCTTTTGCAAAAAAGGGTTTTTGTATCAACAGAGCTTCTAAAGCCTGACGTATCATTTAAATGCTAAACACGTCCGAATAAGTTCCACTGCGAGCTCTACTGTGTGCTCACTTCGCCAGCCCACGCTTACAGAACTTGGGAAGCGAATGAGTAAAGCCTCCATAGAAAAACCGACAAACTCAATCGCAAAGTGGGTTGCTGGTGATCTTCAATCATGGAAGATGAGAGGCTAATGAGGCATTTCAGATAGTGTTGTCAGTAAAAGAAATGCCTTATGGCTTCTTTTTCTTGATGTTGCCTTATTTAGAGACATGTTATATTTTTAGTATTCATTTTGAATTGCTTGATTGAGTCAGATTTAGTATTAATTTTGAATTTAGAGTTTGCTGAAGAGACTATTTGAGACTCATTCTAATTTTTATTTCAATTTTTTTTTTATCTATGTTTCTACTGCATTTTTGAATGAAGCATCAGGCCTAATTAGTTTGCTGGGATGTGCTTGACCTTTTCCTTCTTTTGAATATCATTAATGAGAGAAATTGAAAGTGTTATTTGAGTTGTCTGATTGGGCTTAGAATTTATTTTGGACAAGATGCCCTGACTTAGATTTCATTCTTTATCAATAAAAATGTGGATTTTAAATTTTCTCTTCTCAGTGTATTCATTTGATGAGTCAAGCACTACAATTCTGTAATATACCAGAATTCAAATTCTTTATTTGGGGACCTGAGATGGAAATGTGATTAATTAGATTAATTAATTACAAATCTTGTAATTACTTAGATTAATTTCTTTGATCGCCTGACAGCACTATATATAATATTTATTTTGCTCATTTCTAATGTTAACAGTGGGGTAACTTCACATGTTCGTCAATGTTAACAGTACTTGTTCAAAGTCTGAAGGGTAAACTCCCAAGTATAAACAGTCCTACATTTGTCGAGAGGAGTTTAATAGCTGGCTGAATATTATCAGTCCTTCACCCCTCCATCTGTGATAACATTAGCCTGGAATGTAGACCAACTCACGGCTGTCCCGCTGTGGTGACTGGGCCGCAGTTAGCATGTTTTATGTTAGCCTGTGATGTCTAGGTGAACAGAGCTGTTGTAAACATGTGTGTGGTAACCAACATGAATTAAGGGTTCTTGTGTGTTCAGGAAGAGAAGTTTAACAGTTGGCTGAATATAATAATATACCCACCCCAGCTCCCTCTGTTTGTGCTAATGACAGCCCAGAACATATATATGTGCTGCCCTGCTCTGGCTCTTAGCATATGAATGTGACCGCCCTCAAAACCAGCCATCCTGAACAGAGGGGTTATGTGAGCATGGGAAGAATGCAGCTGTGGTTTAGTAATAGGTTTTTTTGGACCAAAGCTTGTTGCTGAGATCTCAAGACAACAAGGATCCATATTAAAATGCAGAAAAGGAGCAAAATATGGGACCTTTAAATAACCTGGACAGATAATTGTGAGTTTATATTTAGAGAGAGAAAGAGGGACGGAGAAGGGGGATCATCAGGAGAGAGAGAGCTTTTCCCTTTATATACCTGTTACTTTCAGCCATATACATCAAATTGCTCAGTGGTTCCCCTGAAGCAGCAAAAGTTGAACTATGTTCACAAGTCAGTCTTTACTTTGTGATATATGATGTAGTGGGAGTACTAGCAGCTGCCTGGGTCATTTACACTTAACTCTTAAATCTCCCTTAAAGGCAGCATCTCCCTTGAAGATGTAAAACAAATGTTCTCTCATGTTCATAAAACAGGTCTGAAGATTAAAGAAACCTTCAAAACCAAAAACAACCATGGCTTCATCTCTTCTCAGCCCACAGCATCTTCCGCCCGGAGCAGAACCACCCACCTCCCAGATGACTGCTGAATGTTCGAGCCGGCATGCGAGATCCACAGTGTGATCCAAACACACAATGTCAAATACACTTTTATTTTCTGTCGATATTCTTTAATAACAAACAGACTGATGCTGACGCCAAGTCTGAACAGTGAGGCTGATGTTTGAAGGACTCAGATTGAAGATCGTCTGAGTGTTCTTTGTATTCAGAGAGTGTTTGAGCTTATAAGAGATTTCATTTTTTACTTTTATTGTCTTCTCCTATGAGAAGACAGACTCCCGTGAACTGTCTGACTTGCAAGAAAATTCATTTATTTGCAACATTTCGGTCTCAGACCTTTATCAGCCAAACAGCTGACTGACTTGCCTGGAGATGTGTCCCCAGTTTACCTTGAAAAACACTAAATATCAGTGCAAGGCACACTAAACATTAAAATGAATTAGGTCTCCTTAAAAAATCTAAATCAATCAATATGATACATTATGCTAAAAAGAAACTGTAATGCTTACTAAAATAAATACAGACTTTCTTGACTGCTTTGTGAGCTGCACTCACCTTTCTTTAGAAGAAATAAAAAAATATGTTTAAAAAAATTGTTGCAGCTTCATTCTGTCTCTAATTTTGCTCTCTGTGGGTCAGAAAGAGCTCTTTACTCCTGAGCTGCAGCACAAAGGCAATAATCAAAGTAACTGGGAATCCAGCACTGATCAAACCTCAATGGGAGAGTTCAGTGGCAAAAGGAACGACTTCAGAGCAATTAATAAGGACATGAAGTGCTGACATCAGCAGATGTGTTTTTAAGCTCAAAGGTTCTGAATGCAGACTGTAGCCGCCTACTCCCAACCTGATTCCCTGCAGTTTGGACTTCCAACACAGAGCTGTCTCATTGTTATTTCATCTCAAAATAAATGAATGTAAATCTATGAATGTGGCCTGATATCACAAAAAACAGGGAAAATGTCAGTATATTTATCTACAGAGAAACCTGCAACTTGTGCAACAAGACATTTATGCAAATCTGTTAGAGGAAACGTTGTCAGTGCGTATTAAAGAGTCCTGGGGAAGCAAAATAAGCAGCACTAAGAAAGAAAATCTTGATTAATTTCGTTTGTAACAAACACTGCAAAGTAATTATAAAGTAATAGTGTCAAGGTATATTCACAGTCATTTTAATAGCTAAATCCAACTTCTTCTGCTATAAAATACCAATCTAGTACATGCAAGCACACATCTACTGCATTAATTACTGTATGAAAATTAGTGAAAGCTCAGAGGTTCAATTTTTAGCCTTTTAGCCTCTCACTGTCCCCTGCAGTGACAATATTACAAACCACTGTGTGATTTCATCTAATAAACCACAAAAACTCATGAATATATTTGTCAGAGTGGACTCCTGGATCTAGTTTTTTTTTTTCAAACACACCTGTAGGAACAAGTCAAAATCATGAAGAAGTGCCACTTCAGCACAAAGACCTGCACTTCTAACTGATTAGATTTATGTACATAATCTTCACATTGCATTCTCATAGAAGGTGGCATGTTAATGGTCATTGTATAAGTTGCTTTTCTAAAGTTCACCTGAAATATGTATACATTTTTAGTAACCTCTACGGATGCAGATATTGGCCACAAAAGTTGAATGTTGGTATTAGCCAACATTGATATATTGGTGATATTTACAACCAGTATCAGCCATACATATTGGCCATTTGCTTTAACATCAATTATTAACCATTATGTTTCACCCTATCATCACTCAATTGGTATATTTAAAAATCAAGACTTTCATTTTTTAAAGAGGGGAATGTTGTTTTCCAGTTTTTATGTCTCAATCTTAAAATGGGGCTCCTGACAGCATTAATCAGCTTGTTGCTCCTTTGTGTGTCTCCTGAATGCTATCAACACAGATTTTTGATTCAGTTTTTTCAAGTTGATAGAAAAATGATCTAGAGTGTAGCTTAGCAGTATAGACAATTTTCTTGTGTTTTAAGACAAAAAACAGTGTGAATAGAAACTTCAGTCCAAATTATCATGTTTTTAAAACAATGCATAAGACTGCTCTCTGCAGGTCAAACCCCTGTGAGTGCAACTGAATATTATCATTAGCCGATATCTGGAGCCTGATGGCATGCAGTGCAAATCATTTTCACCACAGAGCTTAAGAGTGAGACCCACATTTTCCACGACCATTATCTTCAGCAGGAGCAGCCGACAGTCAAACTTTGCAGGTGATAGCAGACTTAACAATAAGAGCTGTGCTCTAAAACTCTGGTATTATGAGGATTATGGGTAAGTATTAAAAAACAAGTGCAAAAAACTATTTTCTTCTTATACCAACTGTTTTTTTTCATCCTGTGCAGCCTTTGAGTCCTGAGTCAAATGAAACAAAATGTATCTCAAGAGCAGACCATCACACTTGGTGCATGATGCTAATCAACATACTAGCATAATGTACAGGAATTATATCAAAATTTTGTGATTAAGAGTTAACTAAAGCTTACAGTCTTAAAACACAGATGGAGTGAAATTCAAACAGGACCAAATCAGAGCAAAGGGGAGATCATTTAACAGTGATTTTTTTTCTTTTGCTTAATGGCTGCTATTATATCAGCCATTAGAAAACAAAAAGTGGGAGCAAGAAAGTCATTGTATTTTTACGAGGGATGTTACCTAACCAAAAAAAAACACAATGCTGACACCAAACAGCCTCTAAGACCCTCACTTCAGTGAAGTTAAAGTATAATTTGTTAAAAATGTAAACATCTGAGCTACCAGGTCCTCAAAAAGCACTTGATATGACATTACTTCCCCTTACTCCAGCCCTCCTGAATTAGCTGCAATGTCTAAAATGCTGTGAACTATTCTGATTAGAAAGACAAGATAGCACAGGAGCTATTTGTATCATCACATTTTGCATGCTTTTAAACCCACTCAGTTCAACTTCACGCAATAAAGGAGCTCATGACAGCAAAGCGTCTTTCATCATACACTCCCCAGAGAAAAGAAGATCTCATGGGGGTGATGGTCTGTGTAGAGAAAGTGTAATGTGACAAGATCTGAATAACATGTTGACACGGACAGAAAATAAAAACAAGACCTTTAGTGAGCTCTGCTCTGTTGGCTTACTCTCACAGGTGCCCTTTGTGTGACTAACAGAGTAAATACCTATCAACTAACACACACACTGTGCTCTTTTGCTTCTATTCATCCGCCTGAGCACGGTGTTTTCGTGTATATTCATTCAGGTTACCATGAGCTACACATGGTACAAGCAAGTCCAAAAAAACAGAGATCACTGGACTAAAAAGATGATTTCAAGGAACAGTCGAACAGGGATTGAAACAAGATGGGAAAATCTCAATGGACTAGCCTTCAACTTTTAAAGAGGTCATTTTTTCCTTAAATCAGGTTTGTATATTCATCCAATTAATGCTAGGGTACAATCACAATCCCTAATATTCAAAAAATATACAAACATTACATTCAGACTACTGCTGCATTTCCTCTCTGACAGAGACGGAGCTCCTGGCCCTCTTTTCCACATGGGCCCAGTCTACCCTGATGGGTCTACAGGGCAGCTCTGTTGTAACTGGTAAGTTCAGGTCTGCTTGACGCCATTTTGTCAGCAAATGGTGGTGCTGGAGCCAATGGGTTTACATCTGAGATAAGCCTGCAGTTTTTCACTTTATTCAGATTTGCATTTGTTGGGGTTGTAAGTGTTTTTGATTTTGTACTTGTATGGGAAATATGATACTGGAGGGCACCACTAGATGGTGCAAAATACCCCAGACAGTGTGTAAGTACCTGTTGTGTAAGAGGTAAACTGCAAACATGGCAGTAATAGTAAAAGAAAATGTAGAAAATGAACACTAATTACTCAATTTTGTTATTCAATATTTGTTTGCAACTGATGTCCAGTGGTCAAACATAAGCATCAGCGCCATCAGCACTCATTTCTACATTATTTCTTTCAGTACAACACAGCAGTCTTTCTCTATGTAATGGTCAAACAAGTGACCTTGTTAACTGATGACTTTCGACCAATTGTGCTGATAATACTGTATTAAAAGTAAAGTTTTTTTTCTTAATTGTTGTATCAAAACTAATAATCAGTACTTTCCATGTTAGCAAATACAACCAGAAAAACTAAGCTAACACAAACAGACCTACAGAAGAAGTTGACCACGGTGTCAACTCAAGTATATCTCAAAGTAACCATTGGCAATTGGGCTGGGCAGAGCTGAGAACTCAAGAGGTTTCACCATTACAAGAAGCCTCCTGAGCCAAAACAGCCTCTGACTCAGACCGGATGGTCAGATATCAGGTTAAGGCATTTCTTCAGCACAGATTTGTACTGGTGATGTGTCTGGATGATTATTTGAATTTTATCTTGCTTTCTTTTCAAAGCTTGTGCCGTTCATGTTGTGCTCTGTAGTATGTTGCCATACTCTGTTTATATTTCGTCACTACAAGGGTGTCATCATGTTCGTTGCAGTCATTTGTCTTAGCATTATCTTGGGCAACAGAATTATTTGTACGACAACCAAAGCAACTGTTTGAAATGATCCATCTAGATATACGCTTCCATCTACTGTCAGATGTTAAAATTGCAGTCAGTCAGAGCGGGGGGCAACTATGTCCCTCTAACGACTGCAAATAGTAATTAGGTGATCAAATCAATGGCAGAAAAGGGACTACTCCACTAACCTTGAAGCGTAAATGGACCTGCCTGATTCATTGTCTGAAATCATGCAGATCCATCTTGCCAAGGTTAAATCTCCTCTGACTTCATGGTCAAAAGCTGGACAGCCCAATCAGGTAAGAGAGGTAGAAGCTGAAGATGTGATGACAGCAGGAAGTGACTGCATGTTTAACAATAATGGCAGCTGATGAGGTGGTCTCCGTGGATCGGGCAATATCTGCAGGATAACAAGAAATGGCCTCCATTTCCTCTTAAAAGAGAAGCAAAGAACATCACTTAAAGCTTTTCTTACAGGAAGTCATGTTTTTGCTCTTCACTCATCCAGGGATCACCGTTGGGATACTGAGATACTGTTTCATTAATACATTTCACTTAAGTTACAGCTCCTACAAATGTCTTATTTCACTGACCACAGCACAAACCAGGAAGGCCACTTTTGAACGATATTCACCCTCATTGTATTCCGTTTTTCCACAAACATTAACACTGGTTTGCCGTGCAGAGAATATGGCTCCAGCAGTTCTCACATGGTTCTCACATGGTTTAAAATACCTTAAGGCACCGGTCTAATGTTCCTTGGGAATTAGTGCAACAATGTGCAATTAATACGACAAATCAACAACTAATGAATGGCTTTTAAATCCAGCCTGAATACAAATGTTGAATAACTTTTTAAATCTGGCCATTTCATTAGTAATACAGTTGTCTATCATAACAGACTAATTGGTACTAGTGATGTCAAAAATAATCATTGATGCATCAGGATGTGGACATAGATGCATCACGGCAGACAGTAAACCATTTAGGTGCCTTCCCAATTGTACCCCTTAGCCCTTGTCTTACCCATTGATTGTGCGTGTTCAAAGGGTGTCCCAATTCTCTGTAGGGCTAAGGGGAAGGGCTAAGACACGGGCTACACAGCCCTCCAAACCAAAACAGACCAGGACCTCACTCAAAACCAAGGTGTATGATTATTTTCCACAATACACCACACCAGCCGACGCTAGGCAGAGCGTAGACCGAAGGAAGCACTTAATTGTAAGTAATTATTAAATCATCAAGTAAATATTAATCAAGTTTTAAGATGTTGGTTGTATTTTAAAATTTCTTGTTATAATAAGCTAGCATTCACAGCCACAGACCACAGTCACAGCTCTGGGTGATGACGTAGCAGGAATTGAGTTGCGTCTCGTTTCTCAGCTGTGTGTTTCCACCCCTTCCCCTTGGCCCTCAAAACAGGGGGCTAAGGGGAAGGGCTAAGACGAAAAGGTAAGTTTAAGGGGAGGACTAAGTGGTAGAATTTAGACTCACTCTAAATCTTGCAGAGACTGCTGTTAGACCACAGTTTCAGTTTTGCCTCGGAGGAATAAAAAATAAGTACAAGAAGATGAGACTGATGGAATGTATTTATCAAATTTTACAATGAAAATACATTTATGCTGCAGTTTGTCTTGAAATCCATGTCTAATTAACAAAATTTTAATCTGACTGCTTGTATTTTTTTACGCATAAAGTAGCCTGGTGCAGTAATGTGGACAAATAAGAACACTATAACTCACTGCATTGTGATGCAGCAAATCAAATCGTGGGACTAGTGAAGATGCACAGCTCTATTTAAGTCAACACTAAAACAAGTCAGAGAAAAAGCATCTCGAACCACTAGCTTATGCTGTCTGATCAAATTGATGTTTGTTAGCACTGAGGTCAGTTTAAAACTGCCATTTGTGTAAATAGTCAGAACAGCAGCTCTTTAGAAAACACAATACTTAAAAACTTAGTTTGTTTACAGATGATTAAAAAATATATTTTTTTTTTTGCAAAAAGTTGCAATATGGTTTAACATTTGCTGTTCTAATACTCAACTCAAGGCTGCTGTTAGTGATAATTGAAATGGCTGCCACAACAGACTGGTTTATCTATTTTTAAAAGGAAAGAAAGGACAACATCTGTGGATAAAACCAAAGTCTTCACAAATCAATATATCCCTTTAGGAGAGAAACTAACTGGTAAAAGACAGCAGAGCAGGATTTAGATTTGTGCCTTAAGAACTGCAATACAGTGAAAAAGCTTACTTTATCTCACTAAACGGCTGTGGTTTTTAAAATGGCATTTATGGTAACAACAACACTTTATTACATTTAAGCTTGTCCTGCAGTCAAGAACATGAACCCTTCTGTGGAGACACTGGCTTTAAATTCTGTAAGATATCACTGTGTTTGAATAGCTGGCCCTTTATGCCGAGACAATACCTGTGTCTCTAATGGGGTTTGTGAGGGGGTGAAGCACATTGTTTCTTTAAAAGTGAAGCAGAGGAGATAGACAGGGTAGCTGAATCATAAGCCATAATTATAAACTAAATTGCTTTTTGTCCATCTGCTGAGGCTTTGTCTTCTTTACCATGAAGGCTGAAAGAGTCACACATTTGACTGACTGCACCTGCTTTGACTACACAACAGGTGTAGACAAGGTGACTAGGTCTAAGCATGATTGAAGGTCCGTAGCACTAGAGCAGGGAGGTTTTAACTCCTGAACAAAGCAGGGGATAGAGTGGTGCAGTAATATGTCCTGAGGGGGGTAGCATTTTAGCTCCACAAGATCCCTTGTCTCAGTCAGTGGGATCCTTGAATGGGATTTTGGCTAAATGCAGAAAATGAAGTCTGTGCTGAACATGAGCAAAAGAGATTTTCAGTATATTTTGGCTTTTTTTATTCCTTTATTGATAGAGAGAGAGAGATGTTGGATAAGCTTATGACGAGTGGCGAGAGAGAGCAGGGGAAGACATTCTGCACATAGGCCATGGGCTGGATTTGAATCCAGGCCATCAGAAGCATATATGAGACAGGCCCGGTTGCTCATCACTCTGCTAAATCAACACCCAATAGATTTTGATGGGTTTTTTATTAATATAATAAACTAGTCCAAAGCACCACTTGTAGAATTCAAATTGTATTAGTTTCTCCATGGAAGTTCTGTTCTTCTGTTCTGGAGCATTTGTCCATTTGCTTGTTTGTCTGCCTGTCTGACCATAATTATATGAGCAAAATAAGTCAAAAAGTCCTTCACAGATTCTGATTTTCTGAGAATTCTGCTCATGGCACAATGAAGAAGAAGAATTTTCATAAACTGCCTTTTTTTAACTTCCTAGCATTGCTAAAATCAGGCCTATCCTGTCTCAGAGTGATGCTGAAATGTTAGTCCATGCTTTTGTTACTCCAGACTTGATTGTTGTAATTCTCTTTCAGGCAGCAAGTCACTTCAGATGCTTCAGCTGGTTCAAAATGCCACAGCACATGTACTGACTAGAACTAGAAGAAGAGATGACTTTACTCCTGTATTATCTTCTCTGTATTGGCTTCCCATGAAATTTTGAATACAATTTAAGATTCTTCTTCTCACTAATGGCCCTTTTACACTAGCCCTGCTCTACTCTACTCGACTCTACCCGGCTCTACTCTACTCGTCTTGTGCTGCTTTTCCATTAGCCCCAGTCGCCTGCCCAACGCCGTGCAGTGTCGCTGAGTGGCTCTGCGGTGACGTCATTTTGAGCACGACACAACAATCTGTGGCTTTTTGTCACAAACCGAGTTAAAAAGGAAAGCAGAAGAAGGCTGCAGGTGGCAAGAAGAAATACCCCTCGAGAAGCACGGGAGAGTTTTGGAAGCTATACAACAGAATGAAGCCGAGGATGAGAGCAATAGAGCTGTAAAGAAAAGACGTATGAGGGTAAGTTAATGGTAGCTACCGCTAGCATGCTAGGTCGTCGTGCTCATGACTCATCGATGACAGACACTGTCTGACCAATCAGTAGCCGGCAGTCGGTGACGTCATCTTTTAGTATCGACTCGGCTCGCTTGGAACCAGAGCAGAGTAGGTACTAAAACTAGCTCGTTTTAGGAGGATTTGGAAACATGCTGCAAATCGAGTCGTGCTGAGTAGAGTAGGGCCAAGGAGTGCTAGTGGAAAAGGGCCATTTGTGGACAGGCACCAATTTATCTCAAAGAGCTTGTAGTGCCATACAACCTCCTCTAGAACATTACACTCCCAAAATGCTGGCCTGCTCGTGGTACCATCATTCTGTAGAGGTAATATGGGAGGTAGAGCCTTCAGTTATCTGTAACCATTTACAGATCATGATTCGTGAGACAGAGACCTTCTCTATCTTTAAGGTTAAACTTAAAACATTCCTTTTTGATAAAGCTTTTGGTTAGGGACCAGCTCAGGCCAGGACTAGCTCATGGCTCAGTTAAGCTGCAATAGGCTTGGACAGCAGGGGGATTTGTCACACTTAACTCCTCCCTTTCCATCTCTCGAACACTCTCTCCATACTCTCAATATCTTTTTGCCCTTTTTGTTTGCTACTGTACTCATCTCTGACTCTAGTTTTGTTAGCTGCTTATAATTGCTGCTGTGGACGTCCTGCTGCTGTGGTCTTACAAATCTTCACCAACTACAAATATTTGGCCATTATTTTAGCCCCGCTCCATTATTATTACAGTCCACGATAACAATGTCGGAGATCAACTAAATTAAATACATAACAGCCCCTGCAAACAGCACACATATCATAGTATGGCCTTGACAAACAATCATGGATGGCCTGCTGCTGTGGACCCATGTGCCTTATCCTGCATTAACCATTAACTGAAATTACATAATTTAACATAAATTCCTATTTTTAGACCAGTTAAACCCAATCTAATGGCAATTCAACTAGATGCTGCTATATTATTCAACATCAACATCAGTAGAATGATCTCTCTGATTGGAATTTGTAATTAATTTTTGCTCCATTATAAATACCTTTAAACCATTAGACATGAGGACCCTCCTGAAATCAAGATGCCATATCTCAAGGCCCTAACCTTAAATGAATCTATATTCAGCAGCCACATATGAATAGGACAGACTTATGATCTGAACATCCATGGGTTTGTCGCAACAATGAATACTTATTTTTAGCCTCTTTGTCTGTGTTTGAATGGATAAATATCTGGATGTGCGTTTACATATTCATGTGTATGTGTGTATTTCATATGTATATATGTAAACATGCATATGTGTATCTATAAAATGAAGAGCATACTTTACCCTGCCCTATTGTAAAGAGTCTTAAGATAACACTTGTTATGAATTGGCACTACATAAATAAAGGTTGAATAACTGTTGAGATTAGATTTTAGTAGTGATACAAGTTTTAATGCCGATTTATTTATTTATTTATTTATTTATTTTACAGATGTGTAAATGTGCAGTGGGGTAGTTTTCCACGTATTCTTTTTGTAAAGGTATTCTTTAATGAGAGTGAAGATACAGTATCCTTGAGGAGCAGCTGGATTAGCCTGATTTATTGTCTGTCATTAGTCAGATCCATCTTGCCAATCTATAATCTACAACAATTGTGAGCGGGCCAAAGTGGGACAGCCCAAAAAGAGTCCTTTAGAGCAGGAAGAGGTGGGAACTCAGGCAATTTGACATTAGGAAGTGACTGCTGGTACATGAGTAGCACAGGTGCTAACAGCTTCAGTAGTGTTTTTATCAGATCTGGACTGCACTTCTGTATTAAATGTAAACAGAATAACAACAGTACTAATGTCTGTATAGTAAGGATAATTTCACTTCACTTCTTTCAGGTTTTAGTTAAAATTGTTTTAGGGAGTGGCTATTACATCTGATTGGCCTGTAATGAATGTGACTGAAGGAGCAATCACCCAATCAGCTGCTGAATACGCCACTGAAAGGTTCTGTCTATTCCTAAACACTTCCTACACTCTTCCCAAGATGAACTAGAGAAATACACTGAAGTTGAAACAACATGAGAGCCTGAGTACAAGGTGAGGACATGGCTGCAACAAACTCCACCCAACCATGTAAGTTAATACACTTTCAATGATAACTCCACTAAGAATGTCAGAAAAGTCTCAATAGTTTATAATTTGTTTGTTGTTTGTCTGTATTTGATCAAGATAACCAAAAAAGTTCTCAAGGGTTTGAGCTCTCTGACCATTTTAGACCTGTATCCAAGAGTTTATTGGCATCTCAGGCACTGTTTTTAACTGGTTTAAATCTTACCTTAGCGATAGAAAATTTTATGGGAATCTTGGGGATCACTCATCAAAATGCTATGACATTGGTGTGGTGTTCCCCAAGGTTCAATTTTAGGCCCTACCCTTTTTAATCTTTACATGCTTCCATTAGGGGAAGTCATCAGGAGACACGGCATCAGTTTCCACAGCTATGCTGACGACACACACCTTTATATTGCCGTGTCTCCTGATGACACAGGGCCAATCGATGCCCTTTTAAAATACATTTTAGATATTAAATTATGGACAGCAGAGAACTTTTTACAGCTCAACCAGGACAAAACTCAGGTTTTAATTATTGGTACTGGGGTTAGGAGAGAGAAACTAGTCAGCAAACTACAGACATCATCTTTTAATCCGTGTTGGCAGGCTAAAAATTTAGGGGTTTTATTTGACTCAGAGCTCAGTTTTGAGCCACATATCCGGGACATCACCAAAAAAGCTTTTTATCATTTAAAGAACATTGCCCGAGTGTGACCGTTTCTCTCTCAAGCCAACGCAGAGACATTTATCCATGCTTTTATCACCTGTAGAATAGATTATTGTAATGCTCTTCTTGCTGGTCTTCCGCAAAAAAATCTACCCTCTTCAGCTCCTGCAGAACTCAGCTGCACGGATGCTGATGGGGACCAGAAAGAGAGCCCATATTACACCAGTTTTAAGGTCTCTGCATTGGCTACCCGTTTCTTTTAGGATAGATTTTAAGATTCTTTTACTGGTTTTTAAAGATTTTAATGGTCTTAGTCCCTCATATTTATCTGATTTGCTTTAACCGTACGAGCCCATTAGAGCCCTCAGGTCTTCAGGAAGTTCTCTCTTAACAGTTCCCAAAGTTAAAACAAAAACTTACGGTGAGGCGTCTTTTTAATTCTATGGTCCCCGCTTGTGGGACAGCGTACCTGTAGACCCGAGGGCTGCACCTAATTTTAATGTCTTTAAGAAAAAACTCAAAACCTACCTTTTTAGTCTGTTTTTTACCGGAATTACCCTTTATTTATTCTACTTGCAGCCCCCTTTGAATTATTTTATCTTATTTTATTTTTTAACTTTTTACCTTTGCTATCTTTCCTTATTTTATTTTCCAGTTTTTCCTTTTTTTCTCTTATTTTTTAACTTCATTTCAATTTATTATTTATTCTTAGTATTTTTAAAATTATTTTTATTTTATTTTATGATATATTTAATTTTACACTTTTAACCTAACATCCAGTGTTTTCTCATTTCTAAACCTTTAAGATGGCGTTTCCTCAGTATGTACTGGGTACATCAGTGTGCTTTATTATTGTCTTTTATTTATTATGCTTTTTTATCAACACTGTGTATAGATTGCTGTGTGGGTGGATTCAAGTGCTGGTTGGAGTGGGTTTGGGTCATAAATCCTTCATTTAATTCATCTGTCTGTTTGTAAAGCACTTTGTGCTACATTTTTTTGTATAAAAAGTGCTATATAAATAAAGTTTGATTTGATTTGATTTGATTTTGGATGAAATTTTAAGAGAATGTGTTTCATACTGCAGCACTATGAAGAAGTGGGTAGATGTGGTGGTGATCTAAACCAGGATGCAGATCCAGGAATTCTTACAAGGACAGTTGCTGCAAACTGTCTACTAGAACTGCATTGATATTCATGATAATAAACATATTTTTTCATTTTGTTAAAAGAAACACAATATCACAAACAATTAACAAAGCCTTGAGAATAAGTTTGATCCAATAATGCAAGTACAGTCTCCCACAGAAGCACTAAACTGATCAAATTAAAACTGTATTCCTGATAATACATTTAACCTTTTCTTCTGCAGTGAGATTTTCCCCAAACACACAATGATAGTCTGTCTTTGGCCCTGGTGTTGATTTTGTGAGGAGGATCTCTCTCCTTCCCTGTCTCTCTCCTGTGCCATAGATTGTTCTAATAAGAGCTCAGCGTGAGACAAGCAGGAGGAGGGGACCACTGATGTTTCTGCACCCAGAGGCAATTCTCATATGCAAGAGCTGCTACAATGGGCAACAACAAGGCACACACAAGCTCTTCATCTCCTTACCTCTTTTTGTATTGTCAGTCTCTCTATGTTTACTTTGGAATTCATTATATTTTAAACCTTTTCAACCACCTGTTTACCACAGAAAAGCTTTTCTGTTCTAATCATATAATGAAGAAAAGGCCCATTATATCCACAAGATATACAAGTTTGATATTCTGTCTTTATAAGTAGTTTTACCATTACAAAATGGAAGGAGCGCTTAGCTCTAAGGGCCTCAAGATACAAGCATTCAGAGCATCAAATATGAAATTTAAAAAATGGTTTTCTATAGTCCAGAGTTATGTTTTTAATTCACTGAGTATATGCGTTTTTCTTTAGGTTTATTTTCATTGAAACATTGTTTATGCATTAATTCTATTGCTTTTTAACGGAAAGTATTATTATTTAACATGTCACATGTCCTGTAAAATCTATTTTCTTTGATTTTTTAGGTTGTTGGAAGAGGCTTGGGAAGCAGAGGAACATGATGACTTTAACTAAACTCTCACTTTATAAATCCACTCTGTCCCTCAAAGAAAATGACCCACAAAACATTCAGTCTTCGACTTCCAGGGGATTGTGGTGTCATAGCTATATAGCCTTCAACAACATGTGTGTTTTCTCTTCTTCACAGGCAGATGCAAAGACTGTCAAGAGTTTGTTTTGGCAGCCAATCAGTGAAGAACTTCTTATCAGAGCCTCCCTGTCCTCCTCAGATCTGAGTGTTTCCAAAGGGGAGGGTAAAAGAGTTTCCTCTGATCATCTACAGAGACTAAATTTCCTATTTTTTATCCAACTAAAATCAAATCCTTGCTCACTAGACACTCAAGACATGATGTAAAGGGTCAAACACACCCAGACATGGGCCACGACACAACGTTACTTTTAAACGTTCTCATCACTTGCAACATTTTATGTGCAAATAAATTTTATTCCTCTATATTTCTAATATTGTATCAGAAAGACAGAGATTGGTGTTTATGCAGTTTGGGAAATGTGAAGATTGAAAAATGGAACTGTTTTCTCAATGATAAAGCAGCAGAATGTACAGCGGAGAGTTCTTGATGCACACAATTACTGCAAAAATACAACTTTTTGCATATATTAATATAGTAGTTCAGTTGAGTACTGTTAAATCAAATACTAAAAAACTTTAGCTTAATTTATGATTTGCCTTAGCAACTTTCTCTTGTACTTGATTATTGTTTGACCAGGATACTGTTATGTATCACGTCACATTATTTGCTAAAGTTCTGATAACCGGACCCAGATGTTAAATCTGTGATTCTGTGCATCCCTTATGAATATAATTTAAGACTTATTATGCTCACCTAGATTCCCTTTCCAATTTAATAAGTACACCTTTCAAGTACATAGTATGCCCTCTTTCAGAGCTGTCTTAATTCTTTGTGGTAAAGGTTAAAAAAGTTGCCTGAAACATTCTTTGAAGATTTGGTCATGGCATGACAAGATAGCATCAAACAGTTACTACAGATCTATCAGTTGCACATCCATGATGCAAATCTTTCACCACATCCAAAATGTGCTCCATTTAATTAAATTCTGGTGATTATGGGGGCTACTGGAGCACTGTAACTCATTGTCATGTTCAAGAAACCAGTTTGAGATGATTTCAGCTTTATGAAATAGCACGTTATCCTGTTAAAAGCAGCCATCATAGGATGGGTACACTGTGGCCATAAAGGGATGGACATGGCCAGCAACAACACTCAGACTCTGGTCTTTAAAATGATCCATAAGTAAGGGGCCCAAACAGTGCAAAATAAAAATATCTCACACATCATTACACTTTCATCATCAACCTGAACCAGGCAGGATGGATTCATGATTCAATGTTGTTTTCACCTAATTCTGACTCTACCATCTGAATGTCGCAGCCACGTTTTCCAGTCATCTTCTCTCCACTTTTGGTGAGCTCATGCATCTCATGGCCTCAGTTTAAAGTGTTGTGCATTCAGAAAAGATCTTCTGCCTTCCTCCATCATAACCACTTAATTGGAGTTGTCTCTTTTTTCTATTATTTCTAACCACTCTGGAAATATTCATTTTTTTACTTAAAGAACTGCCTTTCACTAGACATTCCTCTTTTCTAGACTATTCCCTGGAAACCCTACAGATCACTGTCCAAGTAGGTATGCACTTCTAAAATAACCAGTCCATCTGATCTGGACTCCACCAATTAGCATGCCACATTCAAAACCCCCTTTTACTACTCATTATCATGCTTGGTCAGAACTTGAGCAGGTTGTCTTGACCATGTCTAGCCTAAATGCATTGTGTTCCAACCATGTGATTGACTGATTATCTGTTTAAGTTAATGAGCATGTGGACACTAAAAAGCGGCTGCTGAGTGTATATTGACTTTATGTTAAGGCCCCCTTTTAATTGTCTGTTTTGCCAAATGGTGACAACAGACCTCGGTCTCCCCTACTGTCATGATAGTATGTGAATTGGAGCTGGGGGTGGGCTACACCATGCAGTGCATTTAATTTAGTTAAAGTAAGACAATATACGCCATATTAATTTACTTTGTTTCTTTAAAATGTAATTATTCTTCTGTGTTTGGCATTTTTGATTTCATTACACAGGATTGAACGCCACACAGCTTTGTAGTGAGAGTTATTTTCATTCTTGAAAATTGAGCCAGACGGACTCCATGATGCGACCGTGGAAGCAACAGTTGGTGCCATGTATCGTAGTGGAGCGTTAAAGGAAGAAAAATAAAGATTTCAACCTAATTTCTGAAACATTTCTCCTCTTCTTCACTGCTCTTACCTTCTGCTGCCTCCTGGCCATGTCAGTAGGTTGCTTTGCGTTAAATGGATACGCGATGCAGCGCATGACAAACACATAAAGCTGGAGTCTCTTCTTCTTCTCCTCTTCCTCCCTCTGCATCTTCTCCAGGTCCTCTTTCTCTTTGTCGCTGCCCACGGAGGGGCTGGGGCTGGAGGGTCGGCCCCGGGGCTGGAGCCCTGCGCCCCCGCCGCCGCTGCCACCGCCGCCGCTGTGGCCGTCGGCGGCGGCGGCGGTGGCACGGCCCGGGGACTGCCGCGCTCCTGCGACGCTCTTCGGGGCCGCCACCTCTTTGCGCTCCACCTCCAGGATCTCATCCCCTTCCTCCTCGCTAGAAGACGGGTCCAACATGTTGTACTGCCGGGCGGCTCGGGTGGAGGCTGCACCTGCTGTTAGGGAAAAGTAAGAGGAAGATGCCGGTAAGCCTCAGAGGGGGACGCGCAAAAGCTGGACTGAGGAGTGGTGAGGACTGCCGCTCTCCAGGAAAAGCACGAAAATAACCCTTCAGACAGACGAGAGGAAAAAAGCGAAAGTGTTGCAGAGTCAGAGGCTGGGTGCGTGTTTGTCAGTCCAGCCTGTGGCACATAGGAGGGATTTGAGAGCAGATCTAAAGGGGGAGGGGTCGCAGGAGGAAGCGTTGATGTGTTGATGCTCTGCTGCTGGAGGAGGAGGAGGCTGAAACTGGATCTTCAGCTGCTCTCAGATCAGTTTGAGCACAAAGCGTAAACGGCCACCTGATGATCACTGAGTCACATAAAGACAGGTTTACACAGCACAAAGCCGGAATCAAGGCTTTCCCAGTAACAGCTCCACTACTGGGCCGATAAATGCATGAATTATTGCAGGCAAGGCCATTTAGTTTTGAAATATGTGCGTAAATATGTGTTACCTGTATGCAGGAGCAGAAAATGATTCAAAACTTGGCACAGGGATGACTCATTTTCAGACAGCCCATAAATTATCAGACATGTTTCATTATCAAACAGCCCTTTTTAGGGGGTTATTACAGATTATAGAGGATGAGAGGTATTATCATGGGCCAACTTGCAACTGCACATTGCACTGGTTCCCTGAAGGAAAGCCTATAGCTTGATCACTGCGTTTTTAAATGATTGCAGATGATAGTGGCGCAGGGATGACAATTTTTTTCTGGCCAACCCCAAAGTCAGCACCACCCTGTTGCTCTCGGCTAAATGTCTATGGGATTTTTTACTGTGTTCATGGGTCACGGTGGACACTAGAGCAGTGGAAAAATGACACACCACACAGACCGGCTGATATACTATGCAGCATGTCAGTGTTATTTTGACCGCACTTTTTGATTTTGTTTTAGTTTTACTCTTTTCCCTGAAATATCTTTTGGTTTTAGTCATAATTTACACTGTAAAAAGGTTGTTGTAAATTTTACAGTAACTTCCTGGCAACAAGATGCCAGTAAGATACTGTAAATGTCTTTACAGTAGAATCATTTTATTTTAATTTATAGCATTAATCTGTATTTTCCATAAGTTTTACTTCTGTATTTTAGATTTAAACTACTGTATCATTGAGTATTTTACTGAGTATTCATAGGAAGATGTCACTTTGTAAAAAAAAAGAAAGAAAGATGGAATTTATCAAAAAAATAAAAAAAGTGTCACTCAGACGTTTGTTTCACACAAAAAATGTGAAAGATTTACTAAAAGAAATCTTACCTGTAATTGATTACTAACTGGTCACTTGCTCTATAGACCTTTTACAGTAGGTAACTGTAGATTGGTTAAATAGTATTAATGTTACAAAAATGACTAGGTTTCCCCATAATCTTTTGCCATTTACAGTAATTTACCATATAGGCTTTTAAAGTAGGTAGCTGTGGCTATTACAGTAAAATACTGTTACATTTACTAAAACCAGTTACTGTGAAGTCATCTAAATTGTTTTCATTTCAGTCTAGTTTTAGTTGATTAAAATACACAACATTTTGGCGACAAAATCTACTGTAGTCTACTAAAATATAACGTGTAAAGAGTAAGGCATTGTTTAGGTTTTCTTGAATTTCTGAAGTAATGCTTTACATTTGGATCATGCCACCATTAAATAGGGCAGTTGTGATTGGATGTCCCTCTTAACTCATCCAACCAAAGCAGCTGTGATTCCTAACTTGTTCCTGCTTCTACATGACCAAATGAAGTCTGATTGCATATAGTATCTGTCAAACATTTTAGTCTATTTTTTATTTGTTGATAAACATGTCAGTTAATTTTGCTTTAATTTTTGTTAGTGTGCATCTGTTTTTTAAGTTATAGTCTACTTTTCGTCAGGGGAAAAAGGTTTTAATGAAAACTATGAAGGAAATAATTAGTTGGCATAAATAATACTGTTTCATTTCACTATACCTGATTTTTGAAAGGGTGGCTCAGTGGCACGGCAGGTAGTGCGTGTGCCTCACAGCAAGAAAGAGGGGGGTGTCAGTCCCCGGGTTGGTCAGGGCTTTTCGGTGTGAAGTTTGCATGTTCTTCCCATGCATGCGTGGGCTCTCTTCAAGCCCTCCGGCTTTCCCCTACAGACCAAAAATATGCTCATTAGATCAATTGGTGACTCTAAGTTGCACTTAGGTATTAGTATGAGTGTGAATGGTTGTCCGTCTCTCTTGTCCCTGCGATGGACTGGCGACCGGTTCAGGATGTACCCCGCCTCTCGCCCAATGACAGCTGGGATAGGCTCCAGCCCCCCTGCAACCCTGAAAGGGATAAGTGGTATAGAAAATGAATGAATGAATGATTTTTGTAAACTGCACAGTTTTTTGCTGTAACATCTAGCTATCTACTGTGAAAGCTCTAAGTAGTTAATTGCTGTGAATAGCAATGCATTGTGGGAGAGCATACTAATTTCTGTAAATGTAACAGTGGTTTACCGTTATATTTACAGGTACCAACTGTAAAATGTTTATACAGTAAAAAAATGACAGGGGAAATAAATCAGCCTGGCTTCAGCCTGCTCTAATGTGTCTTGAGATAGCATTTGATATTAATTACCACTATACAAATAAACATTGTTTGATTGAAAAGAAATATGAGAAAAAATTGGTCACTGACAAAATGTAATATTTCCTTGGAAGCTGATCATATAGCAGGCAATATTTCCTTTAGTAAATGTGTCCCATTTTTAAACAAGGTCTTGAGAAAAGTATCTTTTTCAACAAATACAGATGTATGTGATTTTTTTCTTTGCAAATCTATATGTTGCTATAAATGATCATTTAAATAGTCAAAGGTAGAGTAAAAGAATCTACAATGCAGCAAGTTCACTGTAATTTAAAATTCTGAAAGAAATTGTAAAATAATAGACTGTAATGACACTGTAGAGGAAAATAAAGTAAAGATGCTATTTTTGAAAAATAATGCTGTTAATTAAAACAGAGTAATGCTACTGTAACAACACTTACAAATACAAAAATTTACAGCAGCCTTTTTACAGTGTAGTCCATCTGGAAACAGCCCGAGAGTCTTTGGGGGGACAGAACCTTTCAAAAGCATTTGTGGCAGGTGATTGAACAGTTGTTCTGTCAATCATATCCATTCTCAGTTAATTGTAGGAGGGTACCCTTGCCAAAACAACACAGGAGCCACTTTGTAAAACAAACTCTTGTCAAAACATGTCAGAAGTGGAGCAAACACTTCCTTTCATTCTAGAAATGCTTTTAGAGCCGTTATTTGTTTTTCATGTAATAGAGAAGTGCGGTCCAAATATGACACAATAACTACTGAACATTTTTTTGATTGTATGGGTGTTTCATCCACATAGATCTGGTGGTTTTGGAGGTTGATTTTTTTTTTTCTTTAAAATGGGTCCCAGCATGGATGAATCTCAAACATTGCCCTTGAGTTTCTGTGTGGACAAAGAATACCCACATTTTTAAAAACAAAGATCTTACTGCCCCACCTCTCCCTTAAACCAAATACATTAACCGGAATAACAGCCGAACAATGGCGGAATACAGGTTTATGTTCATGCTGCAGAAGTCAGAGCTTATTATAACTATTAAAGCAAAATTTTCTACTCGTTGGTTGGTTTTGGTGTACGTCTCTGGCAGAGTTACAGACCCAATGATAGGCCTTTTGCATGTACGACAACATTTTCAGTGTTTTCATGTCAATGGGCACATTTCTTTACGGAAAACATTTCAACATGGAAAATGTTTTGTTGTTTCTGTAAAGGCAGGGCTTGAATCTGTAGCAATCCAGCTAAATTGCAAGGTTAGGTTGATGCAGGTCTAAGTGCAAAATTGCAGTTGTAAGTTAGCAGTCTCCAAGACCCCAAACCTCTGGTATTTTACATTAGTCTTTCAGGAGTCCAGCAACCCTGATGCAGTCATTAGTGATCTTAATATACAATTGTACATACACCATAGCCACTGTAATGGGCACCACCTTGATCAGATAAAACCCTCTCTCTGTACATTGTCTTAAAATTCTTAATCCTTGATATTTTTCTGCCTTTTCAAATAAAACAGGGTGCTGTGAAATGAACAAAATCGAGCGGTCTGCCATGTTAACTGATTTGACTGTGACAAATGTACATGCCAGCAGTGAGCGCTTTAGTTGTCTTTTTAGGGAATTTGTCTAAAAAAACTCATTTCTGCACCTTTTGAATCAGAGTGACATAAAAAAGAATAAAATGAGATGGTTTCCAATACACGATTTGTCAAGATAGTCTCAATAAATGAGCACTTCTTCACAATTTTTTAACCAGATATACTTTTGGCAGAATTAAAGGCCAATTTTTCCCAGTGAAGGTATTCATTATCATTTTATGTAAGATAATGACTCATTTTAATTAATAAACATCACACAAAAAGTGAGGACATTTAGCATATTTTTTGTTTGTTGTTTTAACAATGCTTCTTGGCCAAAAAGTTTCATATACCATTGGAAAGCCGGTTCATTTCTCTTTTAAATAAAGCCACAGTTGTTATAAGGAACATGATTTGTGGGTTGAGCAGTAGAGCTGAAAGTGTGGGTTGTGTCTCAGGAAATTTTGCCAAATTCTCTCTGCCAATGCCAAACAACTAATTTGCTATTGACTCTTGTTTGATGTTGCTTGGTGGTTTGGATGACCAAATCTGAAGAAATAAGACATGTTGGCAATTTATTCATTTAACATACAGGAGCCTCAGTAGCGTGTGGAAGAACCACACATCCACAACAACAGGGCACCTCCTCCTCATGCTGGTCTCAAGCTTGGTCACACTTCTGTGGGATGGCGTCCCATTCTTTAACCAGCATTTGTCATATGTCAGCCAATGGTTGTCTCGGTCACTCCACTACAAACAACACACCAGACTGTGGAGATAGAGGATTGCCACTGGTTGTAGAATCTCGTCTTGATCACTCCCAGCATTGAGATTGTTGCCAATTGGGCACCTGGTTGTCAGCACCTGTGGGTGCCAGAAGCTCTAAACATGGGTTAATAACAGCAGCAAAAAGAGCTGTTTGGCATAGAGATGATTTGAAAAGATTGGCAGAGAAGACTTGAAAACGTTCAAGGGCTCAACCCATATACTCATCTGTGCTACTCATCACATAAAATGCACATTCCTTGCAAATGTGGCAATATTCAAAGCAAAATAAACAGACTTTCAAGCAATATAAGACTTAATGCCAAGAAGCACTTTTACAATATAGAACTTATCTACCAAACACAAATTCCCTTACTTTTTATGCTTAGTTTATATTAAGTTTTAGTTACGAAAATCTACTTTAGGCACCCACACTGTTTCAAATATTTTCTAAAAATTTCAAAGACAGAATAAAATTAAATGTAATAGTTATAACATGCCTTGTCTATCATTGAGATCGTGATGACTAATGCACCATGAACAGCACAGCTGGATTAGTGTTGCCATGAAACATAATGTTTTGTAAAACTCTGCTTTACAAGCAAAGTAGAACCTGCCTCTCACGTCTTCAAAAACCAAAGAGATGAAGGGGAGATGGAGGAACCAGCGGAGCAAATGCGCCAAATTTACCTCATTTTTCAGGAGCAGTGCCTCACGAATCTTTATCCAGATGAGAATTTGAGCTTCGGTGAGGTGACAAAAACACTAAGTTGTGAATCAAAACCAAAAATGATTTTGATCCACATCATCCAGCTCTTATATAAATGTAATAAAACATCACCCTGTCTCCCAACTGTTTTTTACAATACATTACCACCAGGTTTAAAGGCTTACACACCTTTCTTAATTAGTATAATATCGAAATGCAAACATTTACAAAAGGCGTGGCCTCGGAGTCCATCTAGCTTTATTGTTTGAATAGTGCACACCTGATACGTGACTCACAATTCAAGCAGAGAAAGCTACACAGAGCTACCATGTCATCCTGTAATTATATCAGCCTAGTTTCAAATAACATGTGTGACTCATAAATCGTATGCTTGGAGCCTATAAAGGCATATCTACAACAGTTACACAATGCATGTGATAGAAAGCACAGTGGTTTATGGGTACTAAAGCAAGCATTTGTTGATGTGGGACATTTTAGGCTGATGTTTGACACTTGTTTCACTGCTTCAGACTTTAGAAGGCTACTAAAAAGGCAGCATGTTCTGTAGAAAGGGGAGGATTTATCACTCAACTCTTTAGTTTTATTGGGTCATTATTTAACAGTCCAAGAAAAATATAATGTGCAGGTGCAATCCTATAAGTTTGATGTTATTATTATATCTATGACATAAAAGCACATTTTGGGGCCTTTTTGTGTCCATCTTAAGTGTTTCTCACATTTATGTGTCTTTCTACCATTACATTTCAACATTGATTTCTAAAATGCATGTCTGAATGTAAATCTTACTGAACTAACCCTATAATTAAATTCTCAAAGTGTCATTACGTAGATGTTTGAAGGTTAATATAGTCTTGCATGCATCAGAATCAGACCTAAATTGGACAAGGTGGTCTGCATAGGCTTTAAAGTTTCCATGCTTGGCTTTTACCCTCAAGTTTAATATAGGTTCATTGAATGGCAGAGGTCATTTTATGGTATTTTTTTTTATCAAAGGTGCAGCATTAAAACTCATTCTGCCCCACCAGCAACATTTGTTGCCAAAGTGTATCACTGTTATTTTCTACTCACAACAAAAAATGTCAGCAATAGTAATGCAACTTTTTGCACTTATGTGTAAGTAGACAACTTGAATAACGATTTTGGTTTATTACATATAGTTTTCAAGTAGTTCCTGTCACATGACATCATCTGCCTCCTGCTCCTTCAGGTGGAAGACATGGAGGATGGAAATTGTCCTGGAAAGAGGTCATTTTCATAAATTTCTAATGTTTTCCCCAAAACATATGTATGTTTATTTAATCATTCAAGTTTCTAGAGTAACCCAAAAAATGCTACCTGGGATAAATATTAATTTGTTCATGGGTTTATTTCTGTGAGTGGCAACAAAAGTTGCCAGTGGGCACATAGCTTGTAACTAACTAAAGGAAAACACTGTCTGCAGGATTTTTCATAATTTACTTATTTCAAATTGTAGAATGAGATACACTGGTTTATTTAAGTCCTCTTAGAATACTCTATCAAGTTAAATAAATGCACAGGTATTCAGGGCCTGTGTCTATAGGATTTTGATACATTACCATAAATCATTTTCTTGCTATTTGCTAAGCAATCTTTCTCTGTTAACTAACATTAGTGTGAAAACCCATTTCCGCAACTTAAAAAAGGAAATTAGTGATCTAAAAAAAAATAAATGAATACTAAGTCATAATTATGAGGTCAAAGGTCATAATTATGAGATAAAAAGTCATAATTGTGAGATAAAAGTCAACATTACACAATGCCATTTGTGCATGTGCCCCGCATCCATGGATGATCCTATAGCAACAACTTTTTAATAATTATGACTTTGTTATCTCATAATTTGGATTTTTTTCCCCTCATTATTACTTTTTATCTCATGATTATGTCTTTTTATCTCATAATTATGACTTTTTTCTTGTAATTATGACTTTTTATTTCATAATTATAACTTTACACCACCACCAACACCACCACTCACTTACACACACCACGCACACAAACACACAATGTTCATTAAAATAACAGGTCAAAATACGAATCAATCGTGTGTTGTCCTTAGGGACTCAGTAACAGAGGCCCTTACCATGCTGCAGGACTATGAAACTGTGACCTAGAGACAAGCTGTGTGACCATAAAAATGCTATTTTCTTTAAAACAAAGTACAAAATGGAAAAAAAAAAAATACATAACATGATTCAGATTCAACTCAAATGATAAAATTATATGCCTTACAACTCAGAAAAAAATGTTGGGCATGAATGGATTAGGTATATCAACGAAATATAAAGTAACGTTTACCTACGCAGACCCCTCACTGTTGAGAAACTTAAATCATACATGAAGCAAAAATGGTGAAGAATTCCACTATAAAGCTTCAACAGTCAGTGTCCTGAGTTTGCAAATGCTTATTGAGTGTTGTTAAAGAGAAGGTGATGTACTGTAACACTGTGGAAAACATGCCCGTGTTCCAGCTTTACTGGAATGTGTTTTGTGTTAAACATTAAATATCTCATCTTTGTAGTATATTCAATTCAATATGGGTTGAAGAGGATTCGCAAATCATCATGTTCGTTTTTTATGAACATTTCACATAACATCTCAACTTTATTGGAATTAGGGTTCGTACTTTTCAACTTGTAGAGCTTCATTTGCAATTAACTTCCCATTATTTCACCATAATTGTATATACTGTATTCATATCATGCCATATACTATATTAATCACAAATACCATTTTTAAAAAATTGAAATCCACAAGTAACTTCTTATTGATCAATAAAAAACGAGAACCACATTGCTATTTCTTTATCTGTAATACCTGCACTGAACACCAGAGGAGGCCATGGCTTATGGTGGTCACAAAGCCATGGGTGCTCTGGGTGGTTTGAGCCAGGTGTTTGTGGCTGGAAGAAAGGATCGATGGGGGCAAGAGGTTGGATGGATGAATAGATGGATGGATTCCATTATGATTCTGAGGGAAACTGGAATGCTCTTGTCCAAGGCTGAATTCTTGAAGATTCTTGTTTTTATTTTTGTTACTTGACAGAAAGATGGTCAGTGTTTTACAGGTCAGACTCATGAACCCTTGACAGCTAGTTGTTCAGAAATCTGGCCACAGAAATGCCCGACAAACATTCTTGTGTACCAACTGGCAAACCACTTTTTGTTTTGTCAATTGGGGTTGTTATTTTAAGTCACTGAACCCAGTGTTATTGGTGTGTTTCCTGTGCTTGCCATGACAAATAGTTGGAAAAGTAGGTTGCTGCTCCACCAGATAACCAGTCTGTCATGATCCAGAAAAATCATAGCAGTGTAATAAACATGCCAGGACAGTGGTAGCAACATGTAACCTTTGTTATAATACAGCACAGAAATGCTCATACAATCTTTTGTCTTACAGAGTGGTGTGGTGTAAATATCTCAGAATTAACCATGGATTTTTGTGTGGACGGACTATGAAATGTATTGCTGGTTAAAGTGACAGTGAAGCAGATCCACATTTTGCTGGAAAAGAAGACAAATCAAAACGTAGCAAATCCTGAGGACTTCCATTGTTGTTGTGGTCCACTGTACTTATGTTAACAAATTCTTGAAAAATAATCCTTGATCCACATCCACACGTAGATCAACACCAAAATCGACACACTTCTATACCAGGGTCAATATTACCTAGAAATGTCATTAAATCATTGAGAGCTTCTTAAATTATTAGTGAAAATGTGGAAAACTGCCCTATCTTGTATTGTTAACAAATACTTCTGAAGATTTCCTGGACAGATATTTGGATTCAAATCACGACTAAATATTAAATCATTTTCTTCTGCCATGACCAACATTGGCTTAAATTCCATCCAGATAACATAACCTTCTCGGTGAAGGTATAAACCCTCCTAAACATGGCTATTACACACTAGAAACAGCTGCGTTATTTTATCTACTCAAACGCGGGGTTATGAAATGTTTTACCCATTATGGATTATTTGTATGGTTTTTGGGTTATTTTTGTGCAACTCAGGCACTGAGTCAAAATCCATCAACCCAACATACATTGGTTGTGCTTCGAACATCATCACCTCATCATGTCGACAGATGTGCTCCAACACAAAACTTCACACTGCGCCAGGGTCCGAGTACCCGTCTGTGAGCCCGAATCAGTGGTGGCAGTGTGATCCCCGACAATCTGAACCGTTTCCTGCTCTGAAAGACAAAAGCCGTGTTCGAAATCGCTCGCTATCATGGATATAGTGCACTATACTGTAGAGTGTGTTTGTCATTTTTTAGTGTTGTTCGAATTCTTAGTAGTTAACTTCATTCACTAGTGAGTCCAAGTCTGCTTTACTTTATAGACTCTGAGTGGCAATATGGCTCCTGTGTGGCCGAGTAGACAACGTAACTGTCTTAAGTTCCAAGGATCCTGGGTTCGAGCCCCGCTCTCTACTCAACTGTGTCTGTTCTGCTAAATCTGTCTCGTTTTTGGGTCCTAACTGCCCCCGTGTCAGACCCAGTACCTCAGTTGGGTTGAGTAAATAACAAATATGCAGTTGAAACAACCTTGAATTTTAATTAATTTGGCCTTGCATTTGGGTAGAGTATATAACAAATATGTGTGGTTGAATTTACCCAGGTTGGCAGTTAATTTGACCCAGAATTTGAGTAGAATATCTAACTCATCTGTTGGGTTAAAATGGACCAACCCATCTTGCTGGGTCAAATTAACTACTGCTGGGCTGGTGCTATATTGACCCGGCGGTTGGGTTATAAGACAGCCCAAATTTGGTTATTTTTAACCCAACAGTTTTTAGTGTGTTGTTATAGACTGTAGTACACATGGCTGAATAGCTGCTCTCTCAGTTGTTTTCTAGATTGCATGCCAAAACTATGCTGTTTTCAAAAGTTTCTTCTTTGGAGCCTGTTTTCTGATCTTACCTTTTGAATGCACAATGCTGTCATGGTGTAAAGGGCAAAAGTGCAACAAAAGGTAAACCTTCCGCTGAAAAACTGTTTTGTCAACAGGTTCAAAGTAGTGTTTCCCCAACCCTTGTGTTTTCTTCCAGGCTAGTAAGTGACCATTTCAACAAACTACAGAAGGAAAAGAAAAGACATGAACTTGTGCTGGGTTTAATGTCTGTTGGGTCACCACTAAGCTGCCAACACCCACCAACCACATAGTATAGAGTGGTACAAGAATGAGCTCAAAAACACCAATAGTTAGCATTCATCACTTCCTGTTCCCAAGGCCAAAAGTAGGCACGATGTCAATAAATTTGTTTTGGAAAAATTGCTGAAATAAAATGCATGATGAATACATGTACAGTTGTGGTCAAAAGTTTACATACACTTGTAAAGAACATAATGTCATGACTCTCTTTAGTTTCCAGTTATTTCTGCAACTCCGATTTTTCTCTAATAGAGAGATTGGAACAGATACTTCTTTGTCATGAAAAACATTCATGGAGTTTGGTTCTTTTATGACTTTATTATGGGTTAACAGAAAAAGTGACTAAATCTTCTGGGTCAAAAATATACACACAGCAATGCTAACATTTTGTTACATGTCCCTTGGCCATTTTCACTTCAATTAGGTACTTTTGGTAGCCATCCAAAAGCTTCTGGTTGAATCTTTGACCGCTGCTCTTGACAGAATTGGTGCAGTTCAGTTAAATTTGTTGGCTTTCTGACATGGAATTCTTTCTTCAGCATTGTCTAGGTGTTCTCAATGGGGTTTAGGTCAGGACTTTGGGAAGACCATTCTAAAACCTTAATTTTAGCCTGATTTAGCCATTCCATTACCATTTTTGATTTGTGTTTGGGGTCATTGTCCTGTTGGAACAGCCAACTGTGCCCAAGACCCAACCTTCGAGCTGATGATTTTAGGTTATCTTGTAGAATATGAAGGTAATTCTCCTTCTTCACAATCCCCTTTACTCTCTGTAAAGCACCAGTTCCATTGGCAACAAAACAGACCCACAGCAGAATACTACCACCACCATGCTTGACGGTAGGCATGGTGTTCTTGGGGTGAAGGCATCACCCTTTCTCCTTCAAATATATTGCTGGGAATTTTGGCCAAACAGCTCAATTTTGTTTCATCTGGCCACAGAACTTTCCTCCAGAAGCTCTTATCTTTGTCTAGATGATCAGTAGCAAACTTCAGTTGGGCTTTAAGGTGCTGCTTTTAGAGCAAGGGCTTCCTCCTTGCACGGCAGCCTCTCAGTCTATGGCGGTGCAAAACACACTTGACTGTGGACACTGACACCTGTGTTCCAGCAGCTTCTAATTCTTGGTAGATCTGCTTTTTGGTGATTCTCGGTTTACTCTTCACTCTCCTGACCAATTTTCTCTCAGCAGCAGGTGACAGCTTGCATTTTCTTCCTGATCGTAGCAGTGACAAACAGTGCCATGCACTTCATACATACAAACAATTGTTAGCACTGTTACTCTTGGGACCTGCAGCTGCTTTGAAATGGCTCCAAGAGACTTTCCTGACTTGTTATAGTCAATGATTCCCTTTTTCAGATCCGTGCTGAGCTCCTTTGACTTTCCCATTGTAGGGTTTGTGGGCGTCTATATCCAATGGGCCCTATTTAAATGTCCTGAGAGAAGTCCCCAGCTATAGTCAATCATAATCATTCACAAGAAGTTGAGAGGCCATGCTATGAAGCTCATTTCATTGACACAACTTTCTAAGTCACCAAAATTGCTAATTCATGTTGTTGTATGTATATTTTTGACCCCGCAGATTTAGTCACTTTTTCTGTTAACCCATAATAAAGTCATAAAAGAACCAAACTCCATGAATGTTTTTTATGACAAAGAAGTATCTGTTCCAATCTCTCTATTAGAGAAAAATCGGAGTTGTAGAAATAACTGGAAACTAAAGAGAGTCATGACATTATGTTCTTTACAAGTGTATGTAAACTTCTGACCACAACTGTATAAGAGATTTTGGTAACACTTTACTTGATGCATACCTTTATAATGCATTATAAGTGCATTTATAAAGCATTATAATGCCATTATAGCGCTGTATAACTACAGTTATAAACACTCATAAATGATCATAAGTCTTTATAACAACATTCATAACACACTACACAGCATTTTATCATCGCTTACAAGGTCAGATATTATAATACATTATAACAGTTATCAACTCACTGACAATGCCCACATACATAATGAATTATACATATATTCATGATATGCTTATAAACGTCTATATCTATCAATATAAACACCCATAAATCTGAATAAGTCTTTATAAAAATGTGCTTAACACAATATAGAACAGTTTATAATTGGTTATAAGATCAAGTACTATAAACCTTTATAATACATAGATAGACTCTAAATGCTATAATATAATAGACTCTAAATGCTCATTGGGTGCTTCAAGTAAAGTGAGGAAACTGTTCAGGTATAGCTAATGTAACACAATACAAGCTGGTCAAAAGCCAAGTACTTGATCTTATAAGCCATTATAAAATGTTCTATAATGTGTTAAGCACATTTTTATAAAGACTTATTCAGATTTATGGGTGTTTATATTGATAGATATAGACATTTATCAGCATATCATGAATATATGTATAATTCATTATGTCTGTGGGCATTGTCAGTGAGTTGATAACAGTTATGATGTATTATAATGCCTGACCTTTTAAGCGATGATAAAATGCTGTGTAGTGTGTTATGATTATTGTTATAAAGCATTATGATCATTTATGAGTGTTTATAACTGTAGTTATACAGCGCTATAATGGCATTATAATGCTTTATAAATGTACTTATAATGCATTATAAAGGTATGCGTCAAGTTAAGTGTTACCGAGATTTTAACACTTAATCTGAAAATAAAAAACAGCTGATATTAACTGTCTTTTTTAACTTATAGCATTCTAGTGTATTTAAAAGTACAGTTGTTAACAAACTGCTAACAAGAACTGCACAAACACTTCTGGTCGTGGTTCTATCAACAATGATTTACTGAAGAAGAGGACTGAGCATCATAGCCACAGCCAAACTGAACAGGTAACTCGACTGCCAGTTGAATTGATGATACCCAGTGTGTGTGCGGTCCCTCACCATGCTCTCTGCCTTATCACCTTCTGGAGCCAGCTGCACGCTTCAGTACAGCTGGCATAACACACTGCTATGCAGTATGATGAAAAGCTTTCGATGGATGAGCAGTGTGTCACCAGCAGTTTTCCTTCGTGTTTTTCTTCCTGAGCATCCTCAGAGAGTGGAGCCTCTGCTGATCCTTCTTAATGATCATTGAGGTATTTTCAGTTCAGGAGAGTAGAGGCCAGTTGAGAGGAGAGTGCCCAGCAAACTGGAACGTCCTCCCACAGTCGTAGAGAAAGAGGGAAGCAGGTCTGCCATGTGCCTATTGAAGTCATGTACAAATTCATCTTTGTATATGTATATATACATGCTGTGTTATGCCCAATGGCCCCTCACACTACTTAAATCTCTTCCTTCTTACTTGTCAGCAAGTTGTTTCCTTTTTTTTGATTGTTGTTTTGTAAGTTTGATTTTCTTGCTTTTTATAATTGTATTGTACTGTGGCATAGTGACAGTAAAGAATTTCAATATTATTCTATCCCGTATAGAAAAAATCAAATATGTATCACAGCTTTCCTGTGATAAAGGTGCCTCTATTAGATAATTTATGCAATTTTGTGTGCATGCAGTTACAGTGCTAAACAAATGGAGAAGACCACCACCCAATGTAAAATTTATTCCACAACTGCCCTTAATCAACAGGATAAGTCATAACAAAAATATTTTTTATTTATCTGTAATGGTTTATACACCAGTATGTAGAAGCTCTTTGTCTGAAATTATGTTTTTTTTTGCTGCTAAGATTATTTAGCATTGTTATCCATGGATTTTCAAATCGACTTTTTTACAAAAAAGGAAAGGAATCTAAAAAAATAGCCAGTCACATTATTAATTCTTGACTAAGATGCCAAATAGTGGTTATTTATTTGAACAGAAAAAAAATAATTTCAGTGGTTAATTTTATGATTAATTTTTTCTTTCAATTCTCAGAGATTCCCAGGGAAAAGCTTAAATTTGGGTTTAAAAAGGTGGATTGTGGGGTGCTGGTTTGCCGGAGAGGTTAGCAACCAGGTACCCCATATACCTGCTTCTGCCTGTCCAGATTTGAATCCAGCCTGTGGCCTGTTTGCAGAGTGTCTTCCCCTACTCTCTTTCCCCCTTTCACAAGCCTATCTGTCTTTCTCCTATCAATAAAGGCACAAAAATGCCCCAAAAATACAATTTTACATAAAATCGTTGGAAAATCCTCATTCCTGCTCAAAATGTCTATCCAAAAGCAACATTTTTCATTTGAAAATGATATGACATGATATGATATTCATTTTTTATTAATTTTTTTTTTAATGTCAGGTGGTCTGTTCACTTTGTTTCACACTTGCATATAAACAGTTTTTTCTCCTTGAATTGCAGGTCATTACGATGGAACTTCCTGATATTTTAGCCATGGGATCAAGGGGTTCAGATCTTTTAGACTTAATATATAAAATGGTATGTTATTTGTTAAGCATTTGTGGCAGTATTAACATTTGTGTTTTTTCCATTGTATAATGAGGCTATGTATCACATACCTTGTAAGGAGACCACATAGTTATGTAGACAGGGGTGCATCTCCTCATTTGTTTATGTCTGATGATGGGTTAACACCTGAAATGTCACATTTATAGTGATTATCTTCATTGTATTGACTTTGGGGCAGCTCCTGCTGTGCCATTCTTTCCCCTCTGTTCTATTTTTGTGTTGAGCACTCAGCACTTAAGTTCTTTTTTTAGTGTGCATTCTTTTTTCTTCATGATGTCACAATCAGTCTTCACAGAAATATCTTGTAATCAGCTTTGGCAAACAATACATCCTCTGGTTGCGAAATCTTGTTTGTAGAAATATTTTAGATTTAAAAAGACTTTACTCTCCCTTGTTCTTTCTAGTCTGTCTCTGTCTGTGGGCTATAAAAGTAGATTAGAAGCAGGTGGTGTCTACATGTTTTTCTGACCCAATTTTGTGTTTCTCCAAAACACTCATGTGAGTTGCCAACTCTGCATTTACAGACAAAACGGTTATTTGGTTAGTCATCATATCAAAGCAAGTCAAATAAATAAATACCAAAAACGTTGTGGCATGCAATCTAAAGTTAAAAAAAATGAAAGGCAAGGGGGGTGATAGGTAGGGTGGTCAGGCCAAAGTTTTGCTGACCTCTGTGTTCGTTTACCCTCATATATTACCTTCTTGAGAAACGTTTCGAAAGTTCCTAAATGTCCGTGAACGCAGCATGACGTACGAGGGGCTGTGTGAGGACGTGCGCGTGGCCATGCGTGCTGACACAAACCCGCCCCTTTACAACCCCCAACCTACAGAGTGACTGCCGCTCGGGGTAATTCACCAGTCTGTGCTGTATCGTCCGAATTTGCCCCCACTACAGAGCAAAGCTAGAGGTTAAAAACACAACAATTCGACGACTAGGCTGCCATTACATCCCTGCGTGACCTCTCTCTGTGGTGGTTGGCTTCTATCAGTGAGGAGCAGACGGAGCCTGAAGTGACATTAACGTTAATTCATTCATCCTACAGCAACAATGGCAGCACAGGACTTTAATTTTTTACTCGCTACGGATTCCTACAAGGTGAGTTGGACCCCATTTTCTTGCCTTTCTGTTTCTGTTTACATGTGTTCCTCTGAAATGCAAGCATTGTTGGTTTGTTTTGGCTAACATTTACAGTAATACTCATTAATGGACGCTTTCCCACTCACGTTAACAGTCAAAACAACCGTTAGGCATCCGTTACTAACGTTGGCTGTTACTCGTGAGGTCACGGTGTTGTGCCCGGACGTCAACCTTCAGCAGAAACCGAAAGTAGACCAACAGCAGACCGCAGGAAATGTGTGTTGTCCTTTTGAGATCACCCCACAGCTAGTGAAAACATAATAATATGGGAGTCAATCCAGGTAGGGTCCCAGTAAAGAGCATTTTGTCAAAGTAAAATCCTTTATCCCGTATCTGGATGAAGATGCTGGGAAATGAGCTGCTTACTTTTGGTGATTCAGAGGGGAAAGTATAAGTTTCGTTATCTGGAAAACAAAAGTATGCATCTTACTCATCACTGTTGACTCACTCATTTGTATTAAAGCATACATTAAATCCAAATGTCAAAGCTCGACCAAATGGGGACAAAAAGCAGAATTCTGTCCTTTTTTTGGTTGAGTGGAATTAAATGTACCTCAGTCTGCTTTAGTAATTAAGGGTTTATCTTATTCTGTTTAAGCTTAAGAATGATCTTTTAGTAGTTAATTCCCTTGTTTTATTGTTTTTCCCCAAGCTCTTCTTCAGTGTTTAAGTCCTGTTGCCCTTACTTTTTAGTGTTTTTATTTTCATTACAGCAGCCTTTTGTTATTTGCTTGTTTTTTCTTCACTTCTTTTTTTTTTTTACTTGATATTTCTGATTTACACTCTAACCTAACTTCCAGTTAGGCTATTTTAAACCTTTAAGATGACGTTTCCTCGGTTTGTACCAGGGCTGAACAAGTTTAGGAAAAGATGTAATTGGGATTTTTCTGAATGATATTGCAATTTCAATTCAGTTCACTATTTAGCTTCAGTGCAATAGTCACTGTTTACAGTATCGCTAACGGTCAGAAAATTAATGATCAAAAGCACATAACACATTATTCAGCGTCTAGTATTGATAATAATCGATTACTATTATTTAAGTGATACTCCAACCTCTGCTCCTAAACAGTGGCTTTGTAGTGTTGACCTTCAATGTAAATTGCCCGCACATTTGTAAAATAGTCTGTGTAAAATAGTTGATACAACAGATCCTGGGTGGGTCAGGAGTGCTGCAAACAAATTGGAGCTCAGTAAGTCACATTTTTTGTGTTGTCTGAAATTGTGATTTCAATCTTAAAACGGTCAATCTTTCAGCCCTATTGCATACATACTGGATACAAAAGCAATCAACTAGTGTCTTTTATTTCTGTAGCATTTTATCATTTCTGTGTATGGACTGAGGGGCTGGCGGGATAGGTAGTTGGTGGAGTAGGTTTGGGTCATACTGTCTTTTATCGTCTTTTAATTTATCTGTTCGTGAAGCACTCTGGGCAACAATTTCTTGAATGAAAAATGCTATATTAATAAAGTATGATTGACTGATTAAACTTTTTTTTTAAGTTAAATTATGGATTAAATAAAAATGTTAGCTTTTAGTTAAGGGTCAAAATTGTTACTGTGATATTAGGACCAGTTCATGTTATTGGTGCAAAGACTGAACATTTCAGCTGTTGCCAGTATCAGTGTTGTAAATAATAGCTACGTTCATTTTCCTGCCTCTACTTTTGGTGTAATTCTTCCTAAGTGTCAGAGTTTGTCCAACAGGTCATGCCTCCTGCCAATCAAAGAACTTCAATGAATCAGCATTTAGGTGTGCTTGATGTGAGTGACACTAATGTCATCCCAAAGATAGATATGTGTTTGTCTTAACCTTTATTTTCTGATGGCTGACATTTGTTTAAAGGAACAAAACCTCACACATCCGTGTGCATCCCAAATGCATGACATTGGATGATTGTTATACTCACAGTATGAGACGGATGCTGATAATACAAATGCATCACCTCAAACTTTCCCTCTTGAGGGTAAACCCAGAATTTGGACTTAATTAATAAAATCTCTGATTTATTCTAAAGATGTATAACTTGGAATATTGCAAGTGTTCAATATGTTGATATTTCTGAATGATTTTTGTCAACATCACTAAAGTGGTGCTTGTATTTTTTTTTTGTCAAGAGCACATTTCTCCTGTCCTAGAATGAACCTCCTAATTTTCACTGTAAAAGCGATACTTCAGTATTTTTGAAGTGGGTTTGTATGAGCTCCATATGGTCACTAAGTACATTAGCTGCAGTAGAAAGTTCTCTTCTCTCCCTCTGTAAGCCACAGTCTGTAATGGCCCTTTTCCACTAGCACCCCTTGGCCCTACTGTACTCCGCCCTACTCGATTTGCAGCGTGTTTCCACTAGCCTGGTACCTCCTAAAACAAGCTAGTTTTAGTACCTACTCCGCTCTGGTTCCAAGCGAGCTGAGTCGATACTAAAAGATGACGTCACCGACTGCCGGCTACTGATTGGTCAGACAATGTCATCATCGATCGAGCTACCATTAGCTTACCCTTATACGTCTTTTCTTTGCAGCTCGATTGCTCTTGTCCTCATCTTTATTCTGTTGTATAGCTTCCAAAACTCTCCTGTGCTTCTCAAGGGGTGTCTCTTCTCACCACCTGCAGCCCTCTTCTACCTTCACTTTTTACTCGGTTTGTGACAAAAAGCCACAGATTGTTGTGTCGTGCTCAAAATGACGTCACTGCAGAGACGCTCAGCTGTTAGCCTCAGTCGCCTGCCCAACAGGCGACTGGGGCTAATGGAAAAACAGCACAAGGCGAGTAGAGTAGATCCAGGTAGAGTAGAGTAGGGCTAATGGTAAAGCAGCATAAGAGTTCAGTGTTTCCTCTACATTCATTTAGGAGCGGCGGGCCGCCAATCCTGCCCGCCGCTCCTTCAAAATTTTTTATTATAATTTTTTTTAAACTGCAAATACACCACTGCAGCATCATGTTGCCGCCTTCACAGCAGAGTCCTGCATAAGTCGGGTGTCACGAGTGCTGAGGCAGATAACTATCTTGCTCTGTATCCAGAGTGCGGAGCTTGTCAACAGGCAAGGCAGGCAGCTGCTTGCGGCCCCATGCCACTAGGGGGCCCCCAACTGCAGTGACCCACTCTATTAATCCCATCAAACAAACAGTGGTAAAATTGCAGTGACCTCTTTGACGGAAACCCCCCTAAAGGGGCCCCGTGTCATCTCTGTCACACTGTTTCATCCAGTAACTTTTTGAAGTGTGTCAATCAAACACAGTCAGTGATGCAAAATGAAGAGGAGCTATCTGTCAAGGAGCGAGAAGAGAAAGTGAAGAAAGGAGGGAGAAGAGAGGAGAAAGCAAGTCAGTGGGAAGTGGAGCAGATGTGGTAAACATTTAAACTTGTGTTTGTTAGTCTGACTGTTGGTTGTCTGATAGTTAGCCTTGTTGGTGAAGCGGGGGGCATCAGGCATCTCTCTGCCGGCTCGCTGTTACAGCGTATGTTGACACACCGGTGTTGTGCGAAGGACGTGGGCACCCGACCGTCTTGTGGGCTTTGCTAGCTACTAACGTTAACCGACAGATAGAAAGTGAATATGTTTTGTGAGGTACAATACTGAAATTCCATGAAAGTAATGAGGAAACAAACCAGTAATGGAGTGATTTGGGTGGAAAACCACGGCGTGCGACTGTACACGTTCAGGGACTCAGCGCGTGACTGTACAGCGGCTCAGCGCGCAGATTATCAATCAATCAATCAAACTTTATTTGTATAGCACTTTTCTTGGCGCATGACTGTACACGGCCAAGGACTCAGCGCTCTCAACACACGCTTCACATAAACAGACTGCACAGAGCTGACAGAGGAGGAGAGATATATGCATCTGCCAGAATGATTGTAAAGTGTATTAAAGTGTTTGATACCGGAAATTCAGTGAAATAAGTTTTGACGAATTGTAAAGGTTAATTATCATTAAAAATGCTTAAACTGATGAAGCAAACAGTTTCAAATGTTTCAAGGTTGGAGGCTTTTTATTATCTTATGTTAAGAGAAAGTAAACGCAAATGCTATGCACTTTTCATCCCTTCTGATAAATCAAAATTGAAGCAATATTGTCGATATATTGTTAAGTTTTTGCCCAATAAAGAAGGAATAAGCTGTCAAGTGACCAGTCTCTATAGTTTTGAAAAAGTTTGGAATGCTACTCTGCTAAGTCAACAAAATGAACATCACATTGTATCATTGACACTTTTTTCTCTGTTTTGAGAGTCACATAGACTGAACAGTCTTGTTTAAAATGTTACAAATTAGTTAATAAACAAAACTTATAAAGTTTCCGTTTCTGACCCTTTTGGTTTGTTTCAGATTATTTATAAATATATTTAATGCTTATAAGGGGGGCCCCTTGGGAGATGTTGCCTGGGGCCCCAGCACACTCTAGAATCACCACTGTCAGTATCTACTCTTTGAGGTAGATACCCACCCACCTCCCAAACCCCAACAGAACCGACTGGTGCCATCAACGTTAATTAGCTACTCGCGAGAGCATCCAGGCATCAGGTTGCAGTCAGGAGTGTTGTCACGAAACCAGGGTGCGACTTACCGTAGAAAAGGTAGACTTATTAGCTTAATAAAACTTATAATAGAGTTTATAAGTTAAATAAACATTCACAAAATATTGATGGCCAGCTAATGTTACGTAGCATATCGGTAGCTTAAGGTAGTTGGGCACTGATTATAGCCCCATCAAGAAATCATTTGTTTTAAACATTTTTTTTTCATTTTTTGTCTTATTTTCTTTTTTTTTCTCAATAAAAAGGGGCATTATGCTGGGCACAAAACTGTTACATAGAACCAGTCGCAAACAGGAAAGTATCATACCAAGATCAAAGGGTATTTTCTCCACCGACAAGAACTCCCATCAAAAAATAATACCACAATGTAAGAGTACACTACATTTGAGAGTTTTTCAATGTGTGGACGTTGCCAGTTTAACATCAAAATGCTAAAAACAATCTCCTGATTTTTATCCAGGGATTTTGCCGATATCCGCTATGCCAATATTTTCTTGACTCAGTATCGCAGACACCAATACCGATATTTAAGGTCAAGAGCACAAGCACTATGCTTAACAGCTATGGACGTGTTTCTTTTAGTGCTACAGAATATGATCGCATGAACAGACTCTTGCGAAAAGAAAACTCTCGATATTTAAATGTATCCATGCAGTGATGAGAAGGCATATTAATTTTGAACATTTGTATAATTTGCTGTTATTCTTGCCGATATGAGTGGCCAATGTATCGGCTGTAAATATCTAGAAGATTTCAATATCGGCCGAAACCGATACCAAACTGATAATATTGTGTACCCTAAACCTTTTCCCCTTCCGTGCATTTTAATAGGTCAGTGCTAACATTTGCAATCACCATACTACATGTTTATGTTTTTTCACTGACATTTCAACTTAATATTGATGAATCTTCCTAGCACATCACTGATAAGCACTGTCTTTTGTTATAGTCTCTAAAATTTTGTATTTTGAAGACCGTAATGCTTCTGGGATTTATTTTAGTTGTACTTTCTTAACAGTGTGGCACTTAATCCACATGAGAAATTCCATCTCTTCAGCCTTTTATCGAGCCTTTTTGTACCGATTTGTGGAACCATTTTTTGACAGACCTTTGACTTTAGGAAATAATTCATTGCAAACTCTCTTCACAACACACTTTTTGTTGCTTAACAGGCAACTGTAAATAAAAACACTCCTACATTTTTTGAATCTAGGATGGCACATACTCATATAACCTGAATGACATGTATGTTGGCTGTCTGCCCTGTTCCCATGTGTCAGTGTGTATGGGCCTAAACATTTAAAAGCACTTTGAGGCTTGCTTCATCAAGGTGTGACAATAAAAACAAGATGCAGTAAATTAACAGAAATACTTTAACCTTTGCTCAGGACTTGATCTTACCTTGTGCTTAGAAAAACGTGAGATAACATGTTCGTGATAAAGAACTGATGATTTAATACTTTGTGATGTAATACTGGAGCAGGGTTTTTATTGTCATTTATAATAGCTGTGTACACTCCCAGCCCAGCCTCTCCTCTCAAGCTTTCAGTTTCATTTCAGGCAGTAACTTAAATCCAGCAGTGAGTCAGCTCACTGCTAAGGCACGCTCACTAGGGCTAAATGTCAGAAGTCACTGTTAGATGCCATTCAAAGGTTTACACCTCAACCAAATGGCAGGAGTCTGGATGATGCCTTTTTATTAGCTCCAGTGACCCCTGAAATCAGATCCAGAGCATCAGACAAGCCAAGGGGATTCCTCCAGTGCGTCTGTCATCACGATAACCTAACAGAAACTGGTTCTGTTCATTGTGATGAAAGCTTTGGAGTTTGAGGCACAGCAACCAGATGGTATGAAAATAGTCAAGTGAACTGCTTGACTGGTGATGTGGATGATTTCCAGCAACTTCACAATATGAATTTAATCTTGATACAGCAGCCATGGCACATGTATCATTAAGCACACCATTAAGGAAATTTCTGAATTTTTCTTCATTACAGCAACTAAAACAGCCATGGCAACGTTTGAAGGACCCAGATGTCTCAGGAGTAAATTAAGGTTTGGACTGTGTGATGTGTCATTCAGTTTGGCTGCTGCAACATGGGTTATATATGTTTTACAGCTGCTGTCACAGCATTTGGAGCTGTATTGATTCTGTAAAATCTGTATCCATACAGGTGTCAGAAAGGAGTAAGGGACGATATTTTGCCGAATCAATTGTTTGCACCAGCCTGAATGAGGTGGAGATTTTTACACGAAAACACGACACAAAAACAGAATAAGTATTGCGTGTTGTTTGAAACACATTTTCAATTAGACGCACTTGCAAACCTCTGCCAAAGAAGCTCAAATATTGCTGCAACATCTAAAAGCAGTAGTTCCATGATAAAGATACCATCATAATATGATTCTTTGACTCTGAAAACCCACACCGAGCACTCAGAATCATGTTAATATCATTTTAGCTAAGCAGTTATTGAGAAAAAAATGATTGTTCAATGGTGGTTAACTGGATTACCAACAAAATCTATTACCAAAATTTGGACCATTACCAACATCTCCTGAAAATTTCCTTAAGTTACGTATGTCCAGTGTTAAAAGGTGTCACAGGGAAGATTCATTGTGGTTCTTAAAAGTTTCAATAGAATCTCTTTATTGGGATGATGCATGGAGATGAAGAGCTATGACAGCAGGGAGATGCAGCTACGTCGTAGCACACCCATGCATCTGGTAGGGCTGGGGGATTTTGCTAATCTCAATATCACAATTAATTGATTAATGAACAATCAGCTTATACTATGCTGGAACAAATTAGTGGTTATACTGATACTGATAGTGCAGTATTTACACTTCTTTCTGCTTGATGTCCTCTGCAAAGAACCCAAAATGTCCAAGCAATGGAGACGGTACTTTTTCTTGGCGAGGTCCTCTGATAGATTGCCGCTTGTCTCCTCCATGTTGATGGTGTGTCCTTCACTCTTGGTGGAAGTGAACGCCGACTGGAGGGTGCGCGGTCACTTGACTTACACAGGGAAAATAGTCAGAATAATTGACCTGAGTAAAACTACTTCGATTAGATGGTCTAAATGTTGATTTTGATTATTTTTTTATTAATTTCCCAGCCCTAGCATCTGTATGGAAGCTGGACGTGGCACGCTTTGTCAGCCACACTCATCCAGTGTGACCCTGCCACTGGGCGGGCACAGGTTTCATTGTTACGAGCTCAAGATCGATCAATCATTCAATCTTTATTTGTATCGCTCCAATTCATGACAAGTGTTATCTCAAGACACTTTACAATAGAGCATAAAGCTCTTCAATTTATGGATACACATATGCATAAATACATAAATATACTCATCATTCATCTAAGCATCAAGCCCTGTATATATATACAGGGCTTGATGCTTAGCATTTTCCCAAGTAGCCCGGGTGCTACCAAGTTGAAAAATCTAGTAGCACACAAATATTTTAGTAGCACGATGAAAAGTTACCAAGTAATGTGTTTTTCTTTGTTTTATATCATGGACAACATGTGATGAGGAGACCTCAAGATGAATTTATGATTTAGAAAACAGTTAGTGAATGAGAGCTGGACTGATGAAGAATGTTCAGTTTTGATTCATCCAAAGGCTGACTCGTCATTCTTGTCTTTGTGTTCACATTAAACAGCGTGCATGAGCTCTCCAGACACCGTTTGAATCATAAAATCACACAAAGTGACCGATGATCCCTCACTGTCCCAACGAAGCGCGTCTGTCTGCGTCTTTATGCTCACCGGCACACAGAAGAGCGCGTGCCCAAAGACGGCGAGTAATTCACGAGGCATTTAGATCAAATATTCACGTACATCGGCTGCACCGCGAAAAAGACATTACTGACAGACAACAACGGTAACAGCCGCACTTTAAATGGAAAATATCAGGCCAGTAGTCCACATTGTGGCTACATCAGACGGCGGAGAATGCATCCTTGTGCGTAAGATGGGTCTCGCGAGGGACAGCGCTGTGCGTAGTGGCATAATATTGATAGAGACATGTCGGAAGCTGCATTCAGGAATACAACCCGCCACAACTTCCAACGTATTCAACACAAGATAAAACATGTTTTGAATGGTCATTTCTTGTAGTCGCACGGGTGCTACCAAATGCAAATCACAACTCGCACTGTAATATTTTTAGTAGCAAATGCGAGTACCTCCTCGCACTGTCGAGCCCTGCATATATACATATTTAAGATGCACATCTACATATATATATACACACAAATTTATACATCCAACACCCAACATGAATCCATATAGCCAATCATGAATCCCTCCATCATGGCGGCAAGAAAAGACCCTTCTGATAAGTAGCAGGAAGTCTTGAATGTGGATCCGGGTCTCATGATGAACAGCAAATCCACACACAAGATCAGAAGTGCCATGACGCGTTCAGATGCAACGCCAAGGGGAAGAAAAACCAGTCTTTGGTCAGAGAGTTCAACAAAGCCCAGCTGTATCAGTAATACAATTGTCTCTAAATGTTTGTCAAGTATCAACAGATAAGAATGAACTTACAATCCGATTCAACACATATGGTTGAGGCTTTCGCTTGATCTGTTTCTGTCTTTTTCCAAATGGTTTAAAAACTGTTGCTCAACCGAGCATGGTTCTAAAGTAAGAACAGCTGGCCCTTCATCACTCACTGAATCCTTGCTTATGTCAATTTGTTCTCCAGAGCAAATTGGTTTGCAGACATTATAAATCAACACAATGAAGGAGCCCGCTGTCTTACTGTTTAAATGATAAAAAGTTTAAATACAGGTGTGCAGTTTCAGGGATCCTCTCGTACGTTAAATCAGTGACATTGGTTGTCTTGTGCAGCAGGTCTGTGACCTTAACTCTGACGTTAGCTTTGTACTCCAGACTGGTCTTTGTGTCTCTTTAACGATTCTTAGACATGTCTCAAACTTATCAAGTCTGCGTTGCTCAGCTGTGTTTTGTTTTCATCTGAACTGCCACATTGCATAACTAATGTAATGATTAACAACAGTATCCGGTGAGTGAGTTCAGCACAATGAGCTCGAGCTGTAACCACAAAGTTTGGGGGGAATTTGCTGTGGATTGATTTGTCCTGTGCCTTGTTACACTCAGCTCTCATTACATCACAACATCCTGGATTTGTTCTTTTTCCAGCAAACTAATACCACAGTGTTAATTTGAGTGTTCTCACACATGATTACTTGTTACTCGTGTGTTTTTGTTTTGCTCAGAGTCCACTGACTGAAGGAGAACTGAGAGTCGAAGAATCAAAGTAGACTTCCCTGACATAAGCAAAGAAAAGATCTGTGTCTTACTGATACAGCTCGTGGTTATTAGTGATTTAACCAATCATAGCAGAAGTAGTTTGCAACAAGCCTAAATGTACATGAGTGTTACTAAGCTCACAGTGCCTTAGTATTTGTCTTATTATGCTTTTAGGAGGTCAGTACTCCCCTCTGTGTGTTTCACATGTCTCTTCCAAAGTGAACTACTATGTGCAGGACAGTTTAGTCCGAGACATTTTGACTTTCCTCTCTCTCTCCTCCAGTGAACAGCCACATTAGCTGCCTGAATCGGCTTATTTCCCCAGATCTTCCGGTGTGATCTGCCTCTGTTGGTGCGTGGTGTAGATCCATGCCGAACTCACCAATTACCACTGAAATGACAGATGGTCAGCTGATCAGAACAAACCGCCAGCGTATGAAAGATGGCCTTCAGCTGGATGTGAACCTGCTGTTCAGTTCAAGGACACATGACAGGCTCACATGTCCCTTACAAACGAAACAGCTCACATCTGTGTCAGATTACCACAGTATACTACCTGGCACAGATTTGAGCGGATACATGGATAACATATCATAATCGTTTAGAAAGATCAATAACCATTTACACGTAATTTTTTCCTCCTCCTCCTCCTCGTTCATTTCTCACTAATTTATATATTATTTTTAGTGGTGTCAATGTTGTCTGAAAGCTTTAGATAATATTAACCAACTATACACTTAAATGTTCCCACTAGTGCAGTTATCCACATATAGACCTATATAGATGAATGGGGCACAGTGTTACATTGATATAAAAGATCTGCAGATGCAGCCCGTGTCGCGACACTTCAAGTTGCCTTAGAGACGCTGAGGCAGCCAACATCAAGCGGAGCACTGTGTGGCAGTTTTTCGGACAAACTACCAGTGGAAATACTGTTTAGTGTAGGCTGTGTCAGGCAAAACTGGCTTATAACAGCAGCACGGGATGCATATAAAACCACCTGCGATGGAAACACGTGAACAAGTCTGAGGAAGAGACTGCTGCTGCTGCTGTTGTGTTTGAGCGCAGCGCTTATCTTCTCCATACACAAATGTCGTGCAGCTAAAAACAAAAACTGTTAATGGCTGGTTATTTTTGACTGTATTATAACGTATTGTTGTACATTGTATTGCTGGTTGTTGCTCTGTCAGCTGTTCTCGACCTGATCACAGATCCTCGCGTCTAAAGTGGACGAAGAAAACACATTTTTCTCCGACAGGTTAGTTAATAATTATGAGAGTCCCCCTCTACTTTTTTTTTTTTTAAACTTTGTGCATATAAAGGTAAAGGTTCTCCCTCTCACAGCTTACTTTGGCTTCTTTTTGAGTTACTTTCTCTCGCCAATTGCAGATTACTTTTACTATGAGACATTAAATTCAGACGTGGCTCCCATTGTAAAAGAGGGAGGCAGTTTGCACTTTAAGTTTAAAAAAATATTGTACAATAGTGAGCAAAAGTTAAAACAATGAATTAGAAAGAAGGTTAAACATTTTTTCAGCTTTCACTTGTACATTTTCTTGTCTGTCATAATTTTAAATGGTTTTATTTTCATTTTTACTTTCTGTCATAAGTAGGCCTAAGCCTTAAAATGGTGAGATGGATTGCCTACTTATTAAGTTCTGTTTGCTGAATAAAGTTTTTTGTCTGATAACTACTGTAATGTCTTTGATTTAATGGAATAAGAGGGTATTATAAAGGAGACCGAACCCTCTCGTGGTTATAAAGCGCAACTGCGTTTGAAAAAGATCATTAATCTCTGATGTGCAACCGTGTACACGTTGGTTCGTAGCCTCGTGTAAACGTTTAGAAAAAGTTCTACACGTTCACATCCCTAGTGACAACGTTGTCGTGTAAACAGGTCCAAGCAAGACGGGGGGGTTGTGATGTCATCACTTCTGAAACTATCTGTATTCTTTGTCCACACGGAAACGTTTGGCTGATGTTTTTAGATTTATCCACTCGGGGCCCATTTTTAAGAAAACTTGTGTTTTTGGGCACCTGAAATGCCTTATCTGTGTGGACGAAACGCCTATACAACTAAAAGCTTGTGTCAGTACACGCGAATTTGACGACGTGTGGATGGCCCTCAGGCACTTGAGCTGCTGCTGGTGTGAACCATCTCTACTAGAGTCCTCCTGCTGGGCATTCAACTCCTCTGCTTTCAAGTCTCTGTCCACTAGCTCTTGTGTGACCAGCTTGAGGTTTTCTCAAAAGTGCCTTCCCTCAGTGTTTCGGCCATCAGACAGAGATTTTGGCTGCAAGAAAGTCGGCTTTACCTTGCACATCCTGTTGGAGCCTTCTCTGCCTTCAGCTCAGACTGGAGGTTCTGGAGATCCTTATGCCCCATTTATGCGCTGTCTCCAAAAACAGAAAACTCTTTCCTTTGAGTTTCCAAAGCGCTCAGCGTTTACATGCAGACTGTGTGAAAGTATTGCACGTTCACATGGATTTATGAGAATGACTGAAAACGTGATAGTCTGAATGCCAGGCCAGTAGTAGTTGTTACAGGTTTGTAGTCCTTGATGAATAAAACAAATGTGTCTCCACGAGCGGAGTATTGCTGTAGCAAATCAATATTTTGTTGGAGGAGCAAACCAAGCACCTGTTGCATGGTAGCTGGTGTTTTTTACTTAAGTGCAGGCGCAACCTTTATCTGAACGAATACTGAACAGAGAAATGCACCATGCATAACCATTTTTATGACACTGTTTTTCCTGTTTACATGGAGACAAAAGCATTTTCAGAACTTTTCACTCCACACCCTGGTTTCAAGTTTGCTGATTAAGGCACTCTGGACACCGCCTCATGTAAATGGAAGGCACAAAGGCAAAGTTGGACTTAGACTTTTCTCAATTCAGGAGATCAGTTTGAGATCTGACAAGATCCTGGACGTTTTGCATCTTGTCAAAAATGTCCACATCCTCCTCTTGAGCTGTGGTGGACAGACTCAGACTTGTGTGGCCATATTTGACATCAGAAGGACCTATGTCTTCAGCAGAGTCAATGTCTTTACTGGTCAACATCCAAACCCTCATGGATGGGGAGGGTCTTACAGTGGTCAGTTCCTCTGTCTCCTGCGTCTTCCTGAGCCAGGACTTTATCCCTCATGTTGGTGTCCTGCTCCTGCATCAAACTGCTGGGACGTGCTTTGCTCTTTCACGTTAGCCTCCTCTCGCCGGGCCTTATTCTCCTGCTCCAGAATCTGATTTTAAGATCTCCGGTGAGTAGAGTCTATCAGGTCACAACTTGAGACTTTCTCGAGCCTTTTGGTGCTGCAAAGAATGGATCCATGTTTTTGATCCATACACACACTCTGTGGTCTCTTTTCATTTCATTGTTTGTCCTCTCCTGTACGTCCTCAACCTTGGCCTCATTAGCAGTCTTTCTTTTGCTCTGTCGATTCTCTTTTTGACTTTTCTTCTTTGAGATTGAAGGACGCATCCCTGAGCTGACTTGTCAAATATGCCTGCTGTTGAAGTTGTGGGGGAGGAGACCCCTTGTCAGAGGGGACACTGGTTCTTTGCAGGACAGGGAACCCTTTGGTCCTGCTTTGCAGGGGGCTGCTGCTAGCCCCTTTCCCTGTCTTAACTAGCTTCCCCCCACATTCTTCTCCACATTTGGGACCTGATTTGCTGTCCTGGTGTGGCTTAGCCTCTTTCCACATGTCTTTCAAAGCAGTTTTGTCTTGTGACCTCTTTGGTCTCGGTTTCCTTTGGGCTGATGTTGCTGCTGGCCACTGACATTGTTGGACTGGATTTGCGGTCCTGTTGCTCCTCAGACTCTCCTGATTTTAATCTTAGTAGCTTGAGAGGCTGTCACTGAGCCTTTTGGACGTGCCCACCAATAAAAATCATATCTAAAAAATATTTGTATTTCCCTCCCTTTGCCAGCCTGTTCCACGATGCTAACAGCTTACCTTTTAGCACTCAACAAACATTCGCTCAGAATTGTTTTAGATCTGTCTAGGCCAACTTGTTTTACACATAGCTGATAAATTCAGAGAGAACTGATTTATAGACCAATGTGCAAAACATGGGAATTTTTGGTCCCCAGTAGATGATGCTGCGAGAAATTTGAATTTTGTCTTTTCAAAGTTGTTAAGGCTGGTCCTGTTCATATACACCAGAAACTGTTCAGAGATCATCCTGTAAACGTCTGACTTACAATCCAGTGGACTTTATGTCAGGGTCAAAAAATGCAAAAGAAAAGCGCAATCAGTGAGATTTGCATTTCTTTCTTTTTATATGTAGAACTACTCCTTAAATTTTTCAAACTACGTCATAAGCTTGAATGGGATGTAATCCATTCTGAACCAGAGCTCTGGCTGTGGAGCCTCTATGTGAATTTCATCTGTTCACTACTAGGAGACACTAGGGTTACAGAATTGTTTTCTTCACAGGTCGTTCCAGGCTTGGACGATTGTCATGCACATAAAGTGCGGGTCAGGTATGATTATACATGAAAAATGTCTTCCTCCTGGTTTGCCAAAATTACAAAAATAGGACATTTTTTATACATATGGTCTTTGATATGTCTACATCTGGTATATCAGGATTACTGTCTCCTCTAGCTGTACACCTAATGAGATGTTGACTGGTTGAATGCCCTTGGACATGGGATTCCTAAAAGAACCCCTTGAAATGGCCAAAAAAGTCAAAAATTAATTATTGATCCAAAATGGCAGCTCGTCTGTAAGTATTTTACTACAGTATTTTTGGATGTTTTTATCAAGTCTCAGGGTGATGGACTTGCTTGCAAAGTTTCAGATTTTCTTTTGTGAAATTTTTTTAAGGGGATTCATCTTGAGCAGATTTTTAAATTTAATCAGGCCACCAATAGAATACCCAATTTTTCACAAGACCTAGTCATCCTGAAAAAAACAGACTTCTGTTCTTACTCATGTTTGAACATTGCAAAAGTGCACCAAAGAATTATGATAGTAATAAGAATCTGCTTGAAGTTCTCTCAGCTTAAACCCTAAAAAAGGTCCCCAACACTGTTATTCCAGCTGATAAAGACAAGTTCTCTTTTTGAAGTTGGAAGTAACTTTGGTGTAATGGTTTAGCTAGTGATAGTGTACATTGTGACTTACAGTCGACTCTGTCTGATGATGACATTGATTACTGATGTTTTTTCTGTTTGTGTTACTTTGAAGTTGACATACATGTAACGTACGTGATATAAATATGGCATAGTTTTGACAGAAGGGATATTGCACTGGGTGAAGCAAGTTGAGCAATTCTATGTACACGTACCTTTGTGACTTCTTTCAGAGAAGACATTCAATACCTTGTATGTTCACACGTGGTAGAAGGTCACTCATATCAGCAGGTCTGCTTCCTCATAGTGAACTCTCTCACCCACAGGTGAGCCGCCTGTGAGCCTGTTGGCTCACATCAACAGCAAGTAAATGTTTGCAATTTGCTTGTCACGAAAGACAATGGCAATTAGAGACTCTGAAGCTTTGACACAACTGAACACCATCAAAATTAGCCAGTGCTATAATTTATTAAGCTATTAACGTTACTGTTGCCAATTAAAACACTGTCATTGACTAACTTAACGGGTTTTAGTAAGTTGTATGAATAAAAATCCATTTTATAGATGCAATTTAATTGGTTTTGTTGATGAATTTGATCATCACAGCACATCTGTAAGGGGTCTCCTGCACTTCAGAGATGTGATCGACACAGAAGGAGCTGACTGTGAGCCTAAATCCTCTGGAAGATGCTCTGGATTGTAAAACAGAAGTGCTTAAAGGATAAGACAGTAATCAGGGACATCAGAGCCCAAAAATAAGTGATATTCAGCTCTCTAAGGAAATATTTTCTGTTTTATTTCATGTTTTTGCTAAATACCATTTTTCTTGGGTTGTTTTCCCCTTCTGTAAATGTCTTATTTATCCTCAGTTGTTTTTGCGCTGTTCCAAATTAGACCAACACTCCATGTTACAAGCATCTGGAATGGTTTGTACAAATTGAGCTTTGGATGTAAACTTCATTGTTCTTGGGTGCCTCGTGTGCAACGTAGAACACTGTATTTTTATACATCCTGTTATCCCAGGTAAAAGAGCTTTGCCATCAGACTTGTCTTAAAACCTGAATCATCACTTCAGCCATTAAGTGAAGAGAGCAGTAACAGTATTCTTGTTGTTCTTGATTTTGAAGGAAGTCTTTATTTGACTGACTGCACTTAAATGAACTTTAAGCATGAGGCAGTCCCCACATCCTTATAAGCATTTGTTTGCCAAAGTGTCCCTGCAGATTCATGTTAAATTAAAACGTGAATTTTCAAAGTTTGTATACCTCTTCATACTCATAGTTTAGTTTATGTTGTCCTCTATTCTTTTACTGCAGTTCAACAGTCATGTTATTCCTATAACTCTTGTATTTTATCTCTGGTTTTGGCGTTTCAAATATCATCGTCAATGTTTTCGAACAGTGAACCCATGATAATGTTTCCTCAGTTCCTCACTCTGAGTACACCATATCAAAAGCAATGAGCTTTCATTTCTTAAGAGTATTTAACTGCAATTGGAAGGTCAAGAGCTTTAAATAAAATAAATTAAACAATATAATTAATTAAACAAACAAGCATAAAAGAAAAACAGTGAAAATGAAATGGAGATTGAATGAATGACAGATGGATCCCTAACCCTAACCTCACTCGTTCCGCTATAGAACCAAAGCGCCCAGGCATTGAGAAAGATGGACAGAGTTACCCACCTTCTCATCCAGCGTGTTTAGTAGAAAGAGAGAAGGGAAACAAACATGCATGCACGTCAGTTTATTGATGCCGGCAAACTTACCAAAGACGTTTTTATTTATCGTTCGGCTAATTGATTTGTTGATTATCATGACAGGCCTAACTCTAATATTTAGTGTGGTGGTATGTAGCATGATGTTGTATAAAAAAGTTAAAAACACATGTTAATGGTTAATAGACTTGAGCTTATACTGCACTTTTCTAGTGCATACCCATTCACTCACTGATGGTTGAAGCTTCTTTGTTGGTGGTCCAGTATCAGTATCAGATAACACATTAACACCCTTTTGTACTTATTTTCATGCCACTTATGCAACTTGGGTTTAACTGTCTTGCCACGCATTTCCATGTGACAGCCAGAGCGGGGCTTGAACCTGCAACCTTCTGAATGCTATAGTGTATCAGACTGTGCCAGGAGGCCCCGGTACATGCTTTGTTTCTCCAGAGACTTGAGGTTAAAGTTTCATCTTTTTTATTCAACACTTTTACTTTTTGAACCAGAACTTGCTCTATGGTGCGTTCCATTGGCTCATCTTCCTCTGTAGAAATTCACCATCAGTACCAGCAGCCTACACGCAAATATGCAATGAATTGTAGAAATTCAACCTTATAAAAAACACAGATAAACCCAAGAATGTGTAAAAATGGGGCCAAGTTCCAAAAATTACAGACGTGTTTATTAGGATATTCGAATATTTGGTTGGTGATACCAAAAAAACGTCCTACACTTTCTTATACAGACACAACAACTTGGGCTTTCAGCTCTCATTATGTGCTCTGTAATCTCCAACCAAAGTGTAATGCTCTTGCTGCTCTTAATACTCTTAAACTTTAATTCTCTCCTGTTAAATAAGGCTGTTGGTAGACCAGCTTTTGACAAACTTTCACACATTTGGTGTCTAAATTCATTCTTAAATGCTTCTCCTGAAGTTGAAAACCAGCACAGAAATCTTAAAAAAGGAGTTCAGGTGATGGAAGAATGCAGACTGAATACCTCTGAAGGATATTCCCTCCAGCGAGTGGCCGGTTGTTGCTGCTGATTATTCAATTACAGCCACAGAGCACAAAGAGGGTCTTGTGCTTTAAGCTGTCATCATCCCTTCCCACATGGACTCAGGAAACATGTTTACTGTACACTCAAGCATCACGTTGAGATAGTCCTCTGCTTTCTCAGCTTATCATTAGCGTGCTTACTGGGGTTTTAATTCATGCTGTGCAAACACAGGAACAAATCGACCCGCTGAGCAGGGATTAGAAATTGATGAATAATCATCGCTCTCACTCTGGGTGATTGTATCATTCTTTTGTTGTTCACATGTTAAAATGAGCTGATCAGTTTAACCCTCGATGACTCTGTGCACTCACACATATGCTGCATGTCTGCTTCTTGTGTTTCAGATTACTCACTACAAACAGTATCCTCCAAATGTCAGCAAAATCTACTCGTACTTCGAGTGCAGACGCAAGAAAGGCTCCAACTTCAGTGAAGTGGTTTTCTTTGGACTACAGTATCTGCTGAAGAAATATCTCACAGGTACATGCTCACCTTCTCTGATAACACAAAAATAACTTTGGCTGTTTGTTTGGTAAGATTGGGCAGTCTGAGTGTTAAAGACAAATTTATTTATTATCAAACAAGATCATTGGTTGATTATGATGAAAAGGTTTTTGTTGAAGTCCACTGAAAAGAGCTGAGCTTAATGGTCAGTTTAAAGAGTTTATAAGGAAAAAAAACACCAACAGTAAAATACTAAATGACCTTAAGGAAGTGTTATTAAAGAGTTAGGCCCAACCAGATTGATGGCTTTATTTATCAGACTATAACCAGTGACTTATGATGAAATCAAACTATATTGATAATTAATTGATTATTTATTTAAGTAGGATTTACACATGAATTTCCATTGAAAATCCAAAGATAAAGATATTTAATTGATTATATTTTCATAAAAATTATAGTGAAACTTGTTTGATTAGTTATTTTATTCAAGTAGCAGTTATCAGCAGACTGAAAAATTCAATCATGTTAGTAATTGATTGATTTTATTTAAGTTTACATTTTACAGTGTATTCAATTAAGAATCAAATAATAACTGCATGATTATTCATTTTATTTAAATAGCATTTATCTGTAAATTATCATCACAATTAAGTTGCATTGAAAATTGATTGATTTATTTTAAGTAGCATTAGCCAGTATTTTAAAATGACAAATTATATGTAGTAACTCCACAGAAACAAAAAACATCTTAGACAAAAATTCTTTGACAACATATACGTCGTGATTTGCTACTTTTCAGTTATTAGGATGTGCAGGCAAAGTTTTCCAGAACTTTCCAAAGTTTTTTGTGCCATGTAGACACTGTTTATATTAGTGGTTATAAATATGATTTATGATGTTTTGTCCTCTTTGATACCAACAATCAGGGCTGCTCATGCTTGGTAAAAAGTATAATCACAATTACTTTACTGGTCTTGAGATGAGAACAATTAATAACAAGAACAATTGTTTTTGAGAAAACTCTATTTGTGCATTTTTTGAACAATGAAATAAACATTTTTCATATTTTTTTCTAAAATCATATACGGTAACATTATCGGGTCTTGTAATAGCTATTTGTCATTTACCAACAAAAGAAACTTCAGAGTGTTTTGCCTCTTACTAAAAACGTTTCCAAGCTCAGACTTCCTTCTTATGTTTCCCAGCTTAATTATTTGTTTCTTTATTTGAGACCTTTTTTTTTACCTTTGACAAAGCACATATACAGCAGTTCAGAAAAGAGTTTGTTAGAATGTTGACATCAACATGATTAGGTTATTTATGGCATATTAAATCATTAAACTGATGTTACCATGTCAGCATGACTGTGCCATTCTGCTGAACTTTGGAAGAATTCTGATCACTGAGTAATGCATGCAGGGTGTCGGCCAATGAAGCTCTAAATGTTTCTCAGTTTGTCTTTTTTTATTCCAACTTAAATAACGTGCAACAAACATTTCACTGGACTGACAAAGACAAAACATTTGTTTCTACTGTTATTCTGAACTTTGTTAAAGTAAAACTTTAATTTGGAATTTGATGGTGTTTACATGTTTAACTGAGGCACCCAAAAATGTAACATACACCGCAGTATGTGATGTACCAAACACAGTTCCTCTCATTTGAGTGTAATAAAAATGTTAAATGTAATTACTTTTTATACCTTCACTGCATCAAATCCTTTCAACACAGCATAAAGTTATACATTTTTTAGACCTTTTTGTAATAATGACTCCTGTTGGAATAATATAAAATATGCAGTGTTTTACAAAAATTTGGTATAATGTGGTACATTTGGGATGAGGTTATCACAGCCTGGACTAGGTCAATGATTGATTACATTTATTTTGATCCATTACTTTTTTTTGAGCAATTAGAGTTTTAATGAAAAAACTTTAACTTAAACCCTTTGTGTACCAAAACGGTTTCTCTCATAAAAGTGTAATTCACTGTTTTTTAACTTTCACTGCATCAAACCGTAGTTTCTAATCCAGGTTTCATAAAATTTGCATTTAACTGACTGAGATATTGAGACACAAAAGAAGAAAATTATAGCAATTTGGCTCCCAAGGTGCCTCGACAGTTAGTTGAGGCTTTTGTTTTAAGTCAAAAGCCACAGAAAGCAACTTAAAGAGTCTCGGCTTGTGAGTGGATCAGCTTTCGGTTGAATGCAAAGCAGGAAAAGGGAACACAAGCCTGATCTGATTGGCACAGGGCAGTTTGAAAAGAGGAGTGCTTTTTATTAAATCAGCTTACAGTAACACTCCTGTTTACATGCAGGGAAAACTTTTTCAAGCTTCCTCCATGATAAATAGAAGCATTGTGCAAGTGAAGACTCTATGGCCAGGCAACAAGGCTTCTTGTTAGAAACTTTAAGGGCAAGCAGCGAATATTTCCATCAGCACTGTACTGTGGAAGCTTTGGACTTAAAATGAGGGACTTATAAACTGTTTATTTTGCAACGAACAAAACAGAAATATTCCAGTGGTTTGACATTTTCATATCCAGATGATTATTTGATGGCAGTGTTGGGCAGGCAGTTTTCTGTGGAAGCCCAGAGCAGATATTTATCAAGATAACACTGTTTTCCCCATTATAACAAGTCAGTATCACAAAGTATTAAACAATATATCTGAAATATACTCGGAATAAGCTCAAGGTAATGAAAAAAAAAGTTAAAATGAAGAAAAATGACTACAAGTAATTCATAAGTGCAAAGAAACTTCAAAATGAAATCTAATGTTCTTCAGTGGCTTTCATAAGTTTCTGAATAATATGTTCATCCAAAGTTTTCTCTCTGTCTGAAACTCTGTTGTACTCGTGCTTCCAAAGGCCAAGTGGTGACAGAAGAGAAGATTCAGGAGGCCAAGCTCTTCTATCAGATGCACTTCAGACAATCAGTGTTTGACGAAGAAGGCTGGAGGAAAGTCCTTGAGGTAAACTGGTTCTGCTTGAGTCCGTCAGCCCAGATCCACTGTCTCAGTGAAGCTCATTTTTATGAAAATAACCTAAAATGAATGTCCTTGTAATGTGTCAGAAACATGATGGCCGACTTCCTGTCCGGATTAAAGCCGTCCCAGAGGGAAGGATCATTCCAAGAGGGAACGTACTGTTCACCGTTGAAAACACTGATCCAAACTTCTACTGGCTCACCAACTACATTGAAGTAAGCACACAAGTGTTTTAATGAACAAAAATTCCAGATCTTTGCATTTAACTGTGCTGTTGTTTACAGTGCAATAGTTTGATTTATAATGTAAATGTAAATGTTCTTCATATATATACAGCCCTTTACGACAACCCTTTTGGTGAAGCAAAGTGCTTTACAAAAGGTAGTAAATAAAAAGCAATACTTAAAACAATTAAAAGCAATAAAAAATATAAAAGCAATTAAAGCAATAAAATAGAAAAGAGACAAAAAGTGAAATAAAGTTAAATTGTCACCAACTACTGGATATTTAAAGCTTTCCTAAATAAGTATGTTTTGAAGCTAGATTCAAAAAGGCTTGGCCAGAAATGAGACATTTTTTGGTGGGCAGATGATCTTATTCCAGAGCCTGGGAGCAGCAAAAAGGCTTTGTCACCCCTCTGTCTGTATTTCAACCTGGGCGCTTCCAGAAAAAGTTGGTTAGACGACCTCAGAGCTCTGCCAGGCCCCTGAAGAGTTAAAAACTCAATTTAATATATGGGGTGAGACATTAGGAGCTTTAAAAACAAACATGAAGAGTTTAAAATCAGTCCTGTAATGGATGGGATGTGCTTTTTTTGTTTCATATGTGAATATTTTTGTTTTATGTGACTTAAACAGACCACAAAAATATTGACCCTTCAACATTTTAGGTCATGTATATGTTTTAGTTCCCTGCATCAACGTGAAGCTCATGCAGGTCATCTCATTTTAAACTACAGAAAAAGTCACTGAGCTACTCAAGTGTGTGTAAGAGCTTCTGAAGATTGACCAGCACCAGATTTTATGAGCTAAGCACTAACAGACAGTATTTAATGTTGCAAGCATGTAACGGCTGTAGCCTGGCTGCCCATCATAACACAAATGCAACAGACTGTGCTCAAGCTTGATGACGTATTTCTGGTTGCTCTGAGGTTCGACTTTCTAGTTGCCCCATCACATCTGTGTCACTTTAATGATGGACTGCAAGACTCAGCTGTGTACACCCCATTAGTGATGACTGTTCCCCTCCTGGTCTCCCTCCCAGATCAGCAACAGCCCCTTAAAAAACTAAAAAACCAGGATAAAGATCAAATATTTATTGCAACTCAGTGAACGGAGTTGGCTCAGGAATCAAAGCAGCTTTGCCACGGGAAGGGGGTCTCTGATTGGTCGGTTAGTGAACTAATCAGAGAGCTGACGAAGGGTCTTTCGAAAAATTTTAAAAGCTAACATAAACCTAAATATTTGCTATTTCCTTATTTAATCCTCGTAAACATAGACAAGGGAAAATTGCCATTCTCTGTGCACTTTGCCTTGAATGATCTCTCAGTCAGAATAGAGTGAAATTTTAGCAGCATCTAAGCTTATTTATATTTTAAGAATAAAACTCAGACAAGTTAAACAAAAATGTCCTCTGGTGTGTGCTTTTTAAAGAGGTCATAGTTTACCTTAGATCTTGCTCATGAATTTAGTTTTGATGATTATAAGGCTGTGTTAACAATCACGAAGGTTAAAAAAGGACTTCTAGTTTTCACCTGCAGTACCCCTGATTGTGCTAGCATGCATCTGACCTAAATCTGCCATTAGAGTGGCCTTTTACCATATTCACAAAATCTCTTTGCCTTCTTTATAAACTCTGCCTTCATCTGTGGTTTTTCACATCATCCTGATTCTAACTGTGCCCCATGTGCTATAGACTATGCTGGTCCAGATGTGGTATCCTATCACAGTGGCTACCATATCCAGGGAGTTCAAGAAGATCTTAGCCAAACACCTGAAGGCCACCTCGGGGAGCCTGGAGGGCTTGGACCTGAAACTACACGACTTTGGCTACAGAGGAGTCTCCTCACAAGAGGTACAAGCTCTAAACCGGACACACCGGATGGACCAGTCAATGTACTTCACTCGTCCTTCTGGGAAAGAGCCCTTAGGAAGTGTTTAGGAGGGTAGCATATCTAGTAGGTGACTGGATGATCGTTCCATAAGTCACAGACCAATTAGATAATCAAATAAGCAGATGCAATTGTGCTGTAGAATGTAATCCACTTCTTTAAACAAATTGTAGTCAAAACGTGTCAAAAGTGGAGCAGCAATATCCCTCTTAAAGAAAGGGTGTCCGTGTTTGTTTTCATTTAACAAAGAAATGTGGTCCAGATCTGATAAAACTACTACTGAAGCTGTTCGCATCTATGCTAATCTCTTTATGTGAAGTCACTTCCTGCTGTCATCTCACCGTTGGCTCCACCTCTTCCTGCTCTAAAGGATGCAGATTGGGCAGTCCTGTTTTGGGCCGAGCACAGTCTTTGTAGCTTGGAGCTTGGCAAGATGGATCTGCCTGATTAAAGACATTGAATCAGGCCGATCCAGCTGCTGCACAAAGTTAACAAGCTCTTGCTCCCTGCTCATTTTTTATGAGAAAGCAGTGGAGTTGGTTTACTTCAGCATCTCCTTTCATCTCACTGCTTCTGAATTTTGAGGCCCCTTGTTTAAATATTACAGAGCAAGTCCAGCAAAATGAATGTCACAGGTTTTAGTTAAGTGAATCAGTAAATTCATGGAACTTTTCTCTGGAAATCCAAATATAGCGCTCACTCATACTTTGGCTGTTACGCTCGTGTTATCAAATTGTTGTTGGATATTTTACATAGCTGATGACAGGTTCAGAGGTTGAACTACGAGGAGTGAAAGCAAAGCCAAGCTTCAAAAGCAAAAAGCAGATGTGAATGAATCTAATTCTGTTAAAGTTAGCTCTTTAGTTTGACTTTTGAAGCAGTACTAGGGCTCTAGTAGACGCAGGCATGGCACACCTGCCCTGCATGGTGCCAACGGGGTGTGTCCAGGGCATTTTGCAATTTTCATGCACGATGCAGTCCGAAGGAGCGAGGTGCACCCAAGCCTCTGTCCCTCCCACTGGCGCAAGGGAGGGGGGAAGACGTGAGTGGGATTGAAGTTGGGATTACGGTTAAGGCAAAAACATTTTTCTACTAAAACAGGGGAGGACGGCTTTCCTCTGGCTCCCTCCTTCTTTCTCCAACCAGCAGCCCAAGCAAGTGAGGAGGAAGAGGAAAGAGATGCGTTGACATACATTTTGTTTTTCTCATGAATGATTGACTTTGTGTGTCTTTAATGTGACTGAGTAAATTGTGGCCAAAACATGTATAACGGTAGGCATATAAGCACATTTAAGAACCAGGTTGGAGCTGACGAGCTCTCGGCGCATCTTCCGCGCAGTGTTTTGGCACAAAATTGTCACTGCATCAACCTGAATCTGTCGACACCTCCCCCTGGTGCGCCACACCCATCTCAATGCAGCTGATGTACCAAATGGTCAATTTGGCTGCGCATGGCGGTGCAGCTGACAAAGTTACCACTGTGTGGGATGCACCAGACTCGACCACCCTGTGCTGCACCAGGAAATGAGGGCCCCTAATGTTCATTTGAACTTTGATTAAACACTGCAGGAGCTTTTATAGTTCAGAACAAGTGGAGAAAGTTTCAAAGTGTCATTGTGTGTGTGTTTTTTTGTATCAGAGATTTTCCTTGCATACAGAAACACATCGTTAACACTCATTCATCACAATGAACAGAAAGTAGTGAATCATCTCTCACTGACAGAATCACTGTCTTCTCTCTGATAGCTGAACGCCTCATTATCAGCTCAGCTCAGCCCTGATGGCAATCAGAGGAAGCCAAATGCTTCAATCATTTGGGATAATAGTTCTGAGAATGTTTGCTAACACAATTTCTCGACAAAGAATGACAACAGCTGTATGAAAACAATCTGCAGAAGCAGTTATGGGTCATAAAAATTCATGCCGGATGGGTGTTGAGTAACAAGTACAAAACAAAACCGTCTCTCTGACCCAGTGGGAACGACTCCAAGGATTATTTTCTGATGTATAATGTGTTGCAATGGGAGGTAACCCCTGCTGTCAGAGTACATGATGTTTTTTCTCTGTGCTGCCAAGTGTTTTTCTCAGAGAAGAGGTATGATGGGCGTTAAAGAAAAGTCTGTGATCCCACATACATGGAGAGCATCAGAGCTCATTATGCTTATAGTAGGTGCAGCTGTCCCAAAAACACCCTCAGAGGGAAATAAATCAGAGGGACTGTTTGTGGAAAGAGTCTGCATCAACAAATATTCTTGAACTGGGTTATCTAAATGAATCTTTTCTGCCTTCGCCATTCTCAGTCAGAACTATTCATGATATTCACAAATAAAACTGCAGTTTGCTCACTGAGGGCAAAAACACTCAGCAGCACCTGCCTCCTTGTCTTTTTCCATCTCAGTTAATATCTGCTTTGGCTAAGAGGAATATCATCATGCACTGTGACAAAGAGAGAGAGAGAAAGCTGATCATTTTTCAACTTCACTGTGCTCAAAAATTGATGGAAACCTGTGGGAACAAAAGAAACACCTGGCAGACACGCTACTATGTACACAGGATAGGAAGGTTTAACTGGCTATGCTGTTCTAGCGACTCTTCCCTGTGTGGTTGTGTCGTTATTCCTTACTGCATCTCAATATGTGCCAACAACAAGTGATATTTGATCACAGACTGGACACAGAGGTGGCGTGAGATCTTTTCATCCAGACTGGTTAAACAGTGAGGCCTGTTTGGCATCAAAGACCTTAAAATGCCTGTTGAAGGGGCATTGCTTTCCTCTGAGAATGCAGCATGATATTTAAGAGTTTATAATCATTTCTCTGACACACACTTTTAAAGGGATATGCCAACATTTTCTTTCTTTTTGTGTCTTACCTCACTCCTGAGTCCATGACAAGCAAATAGACATCATTCTTTTGTCTGTGTGCAGGAACAAGGGTGAAACAGCCAAAGCTCACCTATCGCTAGTTAGCTTAGCTCAAACACTGTGAGTCAATGGGAAGTGTTAGCCTGCCTTTTCCTACAGTAATCAGATAAACTCTTTAGCAATGCTTAACGTCTTGTGTGCTGTTTTGTATTACCTTTTTGTCTGCTATATTATTATCTTCTTCTACTCAAAAACAGAAGCTTTGTTTTGTTGAACTACTTCCACAGTGGTTTGCACTAGAGATGTGACGTTTACGAGTCTTTTAAACGGCTTATTTTTAGTGAAGATGAGAACTGATTCACAGTTGTGGGTGAACGTTTGCAAACCATTCTTAAATTTGCAAGCAGTTTGCATTATAGAATGGCTGCCAAAACAAACAGCTTGCTCACAACTGCAAATCAGTTCTCATCATTCATTAAAAAGAGCCATACAAAAGCTTCAATTCATTCACATACGTCACATCTTGTGCAAACCACTGTAGGCCAACAAACAAAGCCTCTGTTAAGGAGTAGAAGAAGAAAATTTGATGATAGTGGAAGGTAACGTAACATAATGCAGTTAAAAAAGAGTCACAACCAGCACACAGAATATTTTGAGTTGCTAAAGAGTTTATTTGATCACTGTAGGCACAGGCTAGCTGTACCCATTGACTCCCAGTGTTTGAGCTGAGCTAATTAGCAGGGTGAGCTTTGGCTGTCTCTTCCTTGTTACTGCACACACAGTCAAAAGAATGGTGTCTATCTGCTTATCGTGAACTCAGGAATGAGGCAAGACATGGAAAGAGAGAAAATGGGGGTGTATCCCTTTAACACATTGGGTGGATGTTTTATTGAGCCTGAAGTAAACTGAAGAGGGAGAGGTAGCTTAGGGATAAAGGAGGTGTGTCCATGAAGAGAGTTTGTTTTAGTCTGAATATCTGCTCTTATAATTGCATTGTAAGCTTTAAATCAAATCCACAGAAGCATTATTTGAATTCAACTTTGACCAACTATTTGAAACAATTGAGTTGCTCATAATGTCTCCTTTTTTTCTTTTTTTTACAACTTCAGTCTGCAGCTTTAGGTGGAGCAGCTCACTTGGTGAATTTCTGTAGTACAGACACGGTAGCCGGGCTGCTGATGGCTCAGCGGTACTACAGCTGCCCGATGGCTGGCTTCTCCATCCCAGCAGCAGAGCACAGGTACAGCACACACACACACACACACACACACACACACATCTTGTTTTTTAAGAGAGATGATGCCACTTATCCAGTAGATTGGTCTTTGAAGTGTGCAGAAACTCTAAACTGTAGAAAATCTGGGCCCTTGATTCTCAAAATTCAGAACAGGCATTGATAGTTGTGTCTTGCTGTCATCCAGTACCATCATCTCCTGGGGGAGGAGCAGGGAGAAAGAGGCATTCGAGAGACTCCTTGATCAGTTCTCCTCAGGGCCGGTGTCAGTGGTCAGCGACAGCTACGACATCTTTAACGCCTGTAAGCACATCTGGGGAAACAAGCTGAAGGAGCGAGTCATGGAGCGAAGCCAGGACTCGTGTCTGGTCATCAGGCCGGACTCTGGGGACCCCGCAGAGACTCTTATCGAGGTTAGTAACAGGGCTGGAGTATTCTGTGTCTGACTATTCTATTTCAGTGTTTCATCAATTTAGTGAACTCTAGTTTTATTTTTTACAGCTTGAATGTTTCCTTTAACATTTGTTCACTGCCTGAGGGTCTGCAGCGTTACGATCATTTAGCTTGTTTTCTAGTTTTGTTATTTCTAAAAGGTCATATTTTACTTTGTTTCCAGTAATTTTACATTGGTCCCTGAAACGTATTTACATGCTCAGACACGTTGACTGGAGCTGCTCTGTGCTGCACAGACATGTGGCTCAGGGAGTGGATCCTATGTGTGGGAGGTGATATTTCCCCAAGTGACATCAGCGAAATTGTAGTATATGACACCTTTGAGGTTTTTTTGATATAATAGTAATTTTTCACTGCAATGGTCTTTGTTTTTAAATCAGACATGTAAATGCAACTTTATCACGCCTCTGTTGCCACCTCTTCACAGTGGAGGCCATACATCACAGAGGGGTAAATATTACTTCTTGAAATGGCAGTGTGAATTGGTGATGTTGATCGGACAATACATTGACCAGCCTAACATGAAAAACTGTGCTAATGCTATCCTCCAAAGTAAGATGTAGCCCATACAGATATTTTGGGCTACATCTTACTAATTATTTAATGGTCCTGACAGTGAACGTAGTTACCTCAATTGCCAGACCTGACTACCATATATGGACACCCCAAATTCTGTAGTGATTGCACAAGAGTACAATTTAAATGCTGAAATAATGTAATAAAAAAAATCTAGATAAACAAAAGAAGTGTGCTCTAGTGTTTACTAAGGCTGTCACTTTTCCTACCCCCACCCCCCACCCTGCCAAAAAAAACAGTCACACTGTGTTGACCTCTTGACAAAGCGCTGCTGCACTCAGATTTATAACTTGGATGAAAATCCACGGTTGACCCCACAAATTTAATGTGGAGGACAAGCGATTGAGCTGCTAACAAACACTGCTCAGCCTTTGATTTTAAGTTTGTCATCAAGGGTGTAGAACCAAAAATACTACCACACAGCTCTCCTCCGATGATTCGGGGTTGTTGATGTTTGCTCGGAGAGGCACCTCTTTGTTTACTGAGGTCAAGAGTGCAGGGGATATGGGGTGTTGGTTTGACAAAGTGGGTAGAAACCAGGCACGTCCCATATACATGCTTCTGCCGACCCGGGTTCGAATCCAGCTTTTAGCCAATTTGCAGAGTGTCACAAGCCTATCCGCTGTCCCTCTCCTATCAATAAAGGCACAAAATGCCAAAAAAATACATAAAAAAAAAAAAAAAGAGGGAGAGCAGCGGATGTGACTGACGGTCAGGCTGCGCTGAGAGCGCCCTCTGTAGGGTGAAACTGTCCACTGCTCCAGGCGTCCTGATGTGCTGCTAAACTCAATATTATAATATTTATTTACTATTCAGTTACGGATATATATCCCGATATTCCAACGGTTGTTTGAATATCAAATATAAGGTGACAGCCCTGCTGTTTACTGAAACAGTGTATTTCGTTGAACTATATTCTAGTGTCAACATTAAATGGAAAAGAGGCCCCTCCCCTGATCCCCTAATTCAGACAATATGAAGCATTTTGCATTTGTTTAGTTATTTTGGGACTGAATTATCTTTTTTTTCCTCATGGCAAGACCTGTATGATATAAGAAAACAAGAAATGCAATACTTTGTTATGGGTGTGCCATATCTGGATTTAACCTGTGAGCCTTATGTGTTAACTCACACAGCCGAGCTCTACACTGGACTTTACCCGGGTCATTTCCTCAAACTCCCCGAGTGTTATTTCTGTATAAACTACCTGACATTATCCTGATAATATCAGGGTTGTAAGTGTGAAAAGGGCTTTATTGTCCTGGCTCATGCTGTTCACTCTGTTTTATTTGACAATTGTGGCTGCAATTTGATTTTTCTGGATCTAAAAGATATCAGAAAAGTTTAATCTCCACAAAATGGTAGCTTGCAGCTTTAGCCTAATCTGATGGCATCAAAAGTTGTGAAATCTGAGCTGTTATTTGCTTTACCACTTTTAAAAAGCTGTTAGAAAGTTATTTAGATACATTCAGACTGTTGTAATGTGTTTATTTCTGTAAGGCTCATGGGAGAAATTGCACAACTTTACTTAAAAACATTTTTTATGTCCCAGCCATCTCTTCAGAAACTGCTTGGTAAGATCAAGAGGAACTAAAATGTGCTTCTCAGAAAATCTTCTTTTTGCCAACTGTTTCTTAAGACTGAAATGTAAACAAGCCAAAATGCCAGTGCCAGTGACTTTGGCTTTTGATAAGGTCTTAGAATTGCCAATCCTTGAAAAGCAGGATTGCTAAAATATGCAGCATGCAAATGCCTTTTTAATGATTCTGACATTTAGAAAATAGTGAGTACAACTAAGATCTCAACAGAAGTTTTCACAATCCATTTCTAAAAGGAACTGAAATAACTTTTTTAAACTGTTTTGGGTTTTTTTTAGGCAAGAAACTGTTGCTTCTTTTGGTTTCATCTCTTTTGTGAACATTTTCATACTCGGGCGTCTAACTCACCTTGGCTGCAGGGTTGGAAAAATTTGAATTAATTGTTGTTGCAAGAAGCAACCATTTAACCCAGGTTAGAGGTTTCAGAAAAAAACACATTTATTATGAAGCAGATATAGAAAGTGTCATTTAAACAGACTTTAGAAAACATTGTAACATGATCATTCAGTTATCAGTTAGATTAATGTGATTTCTGTATTATGATTCAGTAATTACTGGTAAATGAAGTTTAACCATTTACAGAGAACTCTGTCTTAAATATGATCATGTCATTTTGTAGGTCATTAAGATCTTGGAGGAGTGTTTTGGCAGCTCCCTGAACTCAATGGGATACAAGGTGCTGCCGTCTTACCTGCGGATCATTCAGGGAGATGGCATTGACCTGCGCTCAGTAGATGAGGTAAGAAACATCATAATGTGATGACTCTTTCATTCTAACTGTATTTTATGTTTTGATTTGATGATGGTGTGAGCAGTCTTCTGGTAATGATGACTAAAGCAGGGTACAAACATAAAGATTGTTGGACTTTTCCCCTTCCCGACCATTGATAGCCAATGTCTGATTATCTTCTGTCGTAAAAGATTATCCTTTAAGATTGTCCTGTGGTCTGGGGTGTTAAGAATGAATTTGTCCTAAACATTGGCTCCTAAAACGGGTCAGGGCAGACAATTTTAAATATTAAACTTGTGCAATACTTACAATCAAAAATCTTCATGTGTGTGGGGAAAGTCCACAACTCCCAAGTCATGACTCTGTGACTTGTGACAGAATGTAGACAATCAAAAAGTGAGCTGACTGAGGAACAAGGACGCAGGCGTACATTAAAACATGCACTGTCGATCTGGAAACATAACCATTAAGTTCAGACCCAAGAAGCAGAGGACCAGCTCACATGTTCACACAGTCTCCAGGATTTTCCACAGTCTTTTCTTTTAATTAGTTCCCAATTTTCCGATAATAGTTTAAAGACCAGCATCATTTCCTCTTCTTGTATGTCCTCTCCCATGTTGCGTGTTGTGTTTTCCGGTTGTTGCCATAGACAACGTTTATGGTTGTTGCTGTAAGTGAAGCGCCTTTATTGTCATTGCACATGTCAAAAGTACAACCCTTCCAAGAACATAGGTACGAAGACAGTCACATGCATGGGGGGACAGGCTCAGGAAGACAGTGGGGTTGCCAGCAGAAGTGCCTCGTTTACTTAGATAGGAATAGGGAGACAGAGGGGAGAGAGGAGGGAAAAAAAAGCCGGTCTCACACTATGCCCAGCAGAGCACAGTGTCAGATCAGAAAATAACACCTCAGCACGAGCAACATGATATGACAATATCAAACAAAAAAAATAAAGGCACTTAATTCATTCTTAACTCTGTCATTCATCATTTTTGTTTGATCACACTTTCACGATTTCTGTCGTTGAGGACCAGATACTAGATCTGTGGTGGGACAGAATGGTTATTGTTTGTGGTAGGCTGTGTTGAGATCATCAGAGCACAGCACACACAGTACGATCAAAACTGTTTAATGCTTGATTTTTATCTTCATGTGGGGTTTCTAACAGATAAAACATCTCTGAAGATTTCGAAACTCGTTGTGTGTACTCTGCTTAACACACTTATCTCTGATCTGTTCTTGCCCGGACTGGTTTTCATGGCTTCACAATTCATGAGATAATACTTTCATTTCCAAGTAACCAGGGTAGGAAAACCTGTTGAACTGTGGACTCACCTGGAAGAACTTTGCTCCCAGAAAAGTCTTTGCGTCCTTTTATAAGAGCTGCTGCCACAACACCAGAGTCTTGATGATGGTCAAAATAAAAATTCAGTTTGGAAACTGTAGCAACAGTAATGGAAATAATAGCCACCAAATTCAACAGATTTTCAATTAGTAACATTTTCAAGCAATCACCAGCAACTTCAAAGTTCTCCGGCTTGTTTTCAATTTCCCGCTGTAACTGTTACCATGTATGTGAAATTATTGACAGATTTATGCTGGGATACCTGATAAAGGCAAAACGTGACTGTGATTTTAGTTAGGATTATAAAACAATTACTGATTTTACATCATCTGAACTACTGTTATAAATCCATCTAAAGCTTTCATCAAGCTGTATCACGCTTACACTTTGAACAGCACAGTCAAATATAGAAATTTAGTAAAACTAACTAAACGAGCAAAACAGGGATGTGATGCAGTGACAGTTTAAAGGAGACATATCATGCTGATGCATGATTTAATCCTTACATATAATATAATAAATTTGAAAACAAGACCTTACACCCCCTTAATTTTCAAAAAATGAGATGTTGTATTTTTTCTGATATCCTAGAATGAGATTTGATGCCTCTGAAAATAGGTCATTGCGAGATGACCGCGAGATTTAAATCATCGTGACGGCACGAGGTACATTTCTTTTTATTGGAGTAATCTGATAAAACACATTGTCCTCTGTGATGTCCGTTAGCCACAAAACCATCAGTCAGGAACACATCCACCCAACAGCAGTACATAGCTCCCTAGCTCACACTCACTCATTACCAGCTCTGGCCTGTAGGGGGACTCAATACGCGGTCGCTGCTTTGAGCCTGCTGGAAAATACAGTAGAAGAAGAAGGACAGGCTGGCTCTACCCCCGATAGAACTGACCAATCAGAGCACAAAGGGGGATGTTGCGAGGTTACTGTAGGTCAGCCTGAGATCCGAGTGTTTCAACGAGAGCTTGATAATGGCCTAAAATGAGGATTTTGAGAACGCTGTTGTGGGGCAATGAAGGAACTAAATGACTTGTACTGAGGGCAGAAATGCTTTACAGGCATCCTAGTCTAGCATAGTGAAAAGGAGAAACAAGCATGATATGTCTCCTTTAATCTTGATTATCTCATTTTTAATGCAGGAGGCACTAACTGACGAATTTGGAACACGATTATTTCATGTTCTTTCATAAATAGGAGTGTGTTCCTTTCATTTTGGCTTTTTATTAAAACAGCAGTAATTGTTATAATGTTTATATACATGTGTGTCTGTGTGTGCGTTGTTTTATTTATTTATTTATTTTTACTGCACAGAATCAAAATTTACCAGAGTATTAATCAGAGGGTTGCAGCAGTACAGTTCAGACATTTTATCTACCTTTGATTATTCTTGTTCTTGTTCCTGATCTTGTCTTGTTCTTTTGATTTGGTTTGGTTCTGTTTTTTGTGTGTCATTACTAGAAATACGTGATTTTTCAGGGTCGTTATCAAGGAACAAGTTGTTTTTTTTCATGTCAGAACTATTTTATGACTTTAAACTAAAAGAAAACATCTTTACACTTTCTATGTTTGTTTAGAAAATCAAATAAAGAGTCTTATTTTTCAGACTTTGGCTTTCAAAAGTGCTTCTTTAACCTGCCGACTCACAGCTGATAAATCTATTTTGTATTTTTGGGAAAGTAAATAAAACACATCCACAAACAGGTTAAGTTATTTAGGTTCTTCAACAAAAGCACATTTTCTTTTTCTCAGATGAAGGTTTAGTACAAGCATCGTCAGATAGCAGACTCTGGTCTAAGGCCTGACCACAATCCGTACTGTCTTGGCCTCGGCTGATTTTACTACTATTTCTGATATTAAAACATAACGGGCTGGATGTGCCAATTAATTCCGTATAAAACTAGCTATATTCTCTGCCTGGAGGATCACTGAGCCGTGAATTTGTCTGAAAGGCTGAAGCATGATACTTGGAAGCCAAAGAGTCGGACAAGTCGACATGAACCAAAGGGGAGGGTGTGTGTGTGAAGACAGAGCAGACACAGACCAGAATTCTCCTGGACTTTCAGTAAGCTTGAGAAGATAAAATTTGGTCATGTGGGATTTCTCATACATCTCCACAGTTACACCTGAATCTTCCTAAAGACACACGGAAGATTTAGACACTGAGCCAAAAATGTTGATTCATCATTAGTCCTGATGCAGTATTAGTAACAGATTTAATGCAGTACTATTAGAGTATTATAATAGTATTATTACAGATCTACAGCAGTGACTCTCACTGTTGCAGATCTGTAATGAACATGCTGATACACAGTGACTGTTCAGGTTTTAAGATAGGATTAGACTGTTAAATCATTACAATCTTATCAAGTAATTTACAGTTATTCATTTTTACTGAGAAATATCAGTCAAGATAAGTCAGACATTGTGATGATCCAGACCTTTGCCCAGAAAAAGAAAGGTCTGGACCTGTACCATGATTTTAATTGAAGACCCCTGGCTTAGTTTGAGGTAAATTAGCATTTTTTTACATAGATGTCAGTATTCTCTTGATTATTTAGAATAAACCTGTTAAAATCAACTGTTACTTTAATATTATGTGTAATAAAATTAGAGGCTTTCACTTAAATCTGTTCTGGTCAAATTAAGGGATGGCACAGAAAAATATGAGAAGATTTTAAATCCACTTGCCAAAGGTTAGGCTGCCACAGATGTGCTTGAAACTTTGGCTCCGCAAGAGCTGATGGAAGATTGTGCACCTTGTGGTGAATAAAATGTCACTTTGTCTCTGAACTTAGTACCAGTATTACTTAGGGCTGAACAATTAATTGCAAATTAGATTAAATCGCAGTATGGCTTGTTGCAATATTCAAACTGCAGGCTGCAATATTTTTAACCCAAAATGTGTTGAACATTTTGGCATTGTGATGTAGTTTCTTGCAATTTTTTGCCTATTTGAACCTTTTATCACCCTGTTTTTACAACTTTATGCCCATCTTGCTCCCATTCATCTTTTTTTTTGGCCACTGCCAGACCATGTTTGGAATTTTTACATGTTTTTTAAAATTTAATCCCAATATTGCTGCTATAATCAATTTTCCTTCACTTTTGATTTTTTTGGCTTTTTTTTTTTTTTTTTGCAATTTCATACCTATTTTGCACCTATTAACTTTTTTTCCGCTTTCGTTATACTATAAAAAGATCTACTGCTTATGTTTGTTTAAGAATACATAAGATGAGGAACATTAAAACAATCGCAGAGTAAATCGCAATTGCAATATTGGGGAAAAATATCGCAATTAGATTATGTTCTCAAATCGTTCAGCCCTGGTATTAATAAGCCCCAGTGTAAGCCCACTGTCAGTCACCCTCTGTACACCGTCATCAGCAACCAGAGGAGTCTGTTCAGCCCAAGACTGCCCTGCTTCACAAGGGCAGGACCATCAGACTGTACAGCTACTCACTAGGGGGGAGAAGGACTAACAGGAAGACTGAAGACAGGAAGGAGCAGTAGAAGTCAGCTAATAGCGATATTTCTGTTTTTATTTATCTATTTTTTATGTTTCTGTTCATATCTCCAGTATGTATCTTTTTATGTATCTTTTATCTGCTATGAATAATGCGACTGGAATCTTAATTTCTCTGAGAGTGTCTCCCGAATGGATAATAAATTTCTGTCTAATCTAATCTAATCTAATAGGGTAATTCTTAGTGGGCAAGAGTTCCTCACACAGGTGTGGTGGACTCACAGGCACAAACAGGCAGAGCTGATACAGAACAAATATGACTGAAAGGTAGTTAGATATAAAACCTAAGTACGTCACTTAAAAATTGTTGATTGAATTGTGAATAGGTTCAACATTTTTCAAAGAAGTGTTGAGATTTACTGTGTCACTAATTCATATCTTTTGTAAATGTACTTATAATCTCAAAAATAAAAATTATATGTAACATGGACCATAAATTTAGTTATAGGAAAAAACTTGCCCTTTAACTTCTCATTTTCCTGCTCAGCCAGCACGGAGAACACTCTCGAAGGCTCTTACTGATAAAATGACAATGTTAACAAAGTGTATGATCCTGCTTAAATGTAAGAAATAAACAATGTTGATGTTTGTTTGCTTTGTTTGTTCGTGTTTGGCTTTTTCTTGTAGATTCTTGAGAAGCTGAGCGATGAAGGCTGGAGTGCTGAAAACGTCTTCTTTGGCTGTGGCAGCGCTTTGCTCCAGAAACTAAACCGAGACACACTCAACTGTGCCTTTAAATGCAGTTACGTGGAGAGTAACGGCAAAGGGGTAAGTGGGAGGATTTTCGCTTTATCCAGAGGAGCAACATCACTTTTTAAAGGGTTTCGATCATCATTTATGGGACATAACTGATTATAAATACAGAATTATTAACAAATAGGGTGTCTGTGTTCTTATTATCATTTCATGTATTTGGTTTCACCAGTTTTAGGACATTTTTTCTTGTTTTTGTTGTTTCAGATGGACGTGTACAAGCAGCCGGTGACTGACCCATCCAAAGTGTCGAAGAGGGGAAGGTTATCTCTGAGGAGAAACTCAGATGGCTTCATAGAGACCGTAGAGAGAGGGGCAGGGAAGCCGGAGGAGGTCAGTACCAGGGTTTCATTGTTTTCCCTTCACATGGCAACAGATACCAGCAGTTACACAAACTGTTTCCACCAAGCATTCTGGTTCAGTTTGTCCCGGCACAGTTCAAAATTCCAGGTGTTTCCACTGTCAAATGAGAAGCAAAGATAACCAGATGACCAACCCAAACCAACTGACCCTTAAGGGTGGAGCTAAAATTGCTACAGTCTGTTGATTGGTCACAAAAATCCTCCATTTTTTTACAAAAGCACCAAAAACCAAAATGCAAGTGAGCCGTGGATTTTGATTTTTTTGTTCAATTCTGTTGCTGTGAAGAGTGTTGGACCACTTCTCTGTGTCATGCTGCTGTGACATCACTTATCTACGGGGCTGGCGTGGCCCTCTCATCCTAGCTCACCATGTTCACCCTCAAGTGAAGGCACAGCTGCTGGTGCAAACATGAACAAGATCAGGGTTAACTGCTCCAGATCAAACCAGACTGTAATGAACAAAGCCAGACCACTCTGCAGGACTGAAGCTTCAAATACTAATGGATCAGCCAGAATATATTAGCAGGTGTATAGATTCAAATGTTTCCCTCTCTTTTACAGTTTGTTTTATATTCATATTTATTGGGAGCTCTGGCATCCCCAGAGATAACAAACTGTTTATTAAGACAAAGCTCTTAACTCTTAAAGCTAGAGTCTACGATCTGAAAAGGAGGGTAACAGAAGTGGCCTCCTGGTTTCGGTGCTGGTCTTCTCTGGCTCCATGACGCTTCAGTAGCTGTGCAGCTCGCTGCTCACAGTACATATATATATATATATATATATAAAAATATATATGGATATATATATATATATATATATATATATATATATATATATATATATATATATATATATATATATATATATATATATATGTATATATGTATATATATATTGTGTAGATTGGACCATAGGACCATAACAGCCTTATATATGTGTTATTATATATGTATATATGTATATATATGTAGTCCATAGCTTTATATATCAGTATCATATATATAGGATGTATATATTGCCCTGCAATATATATATATATATATATGAATTTGAATTTTGAGTTTATATATATATATGTATACAAAGAAATATATATATATATATATTAGCATAAACAGAAAAAAGATATATATATAAGCAATTATACATATACATTAGCATCACAACAACACGCTTTGGCTTTAGTCACGTCTTTGGTGCGCTCCAGTTGTAGTCAGAAGTAGGAATTTCTGGGTTATATAAACTGCAACTGGAATGTTCTGAATGTTCTGAACTGGAAGTCTGAATTTCCTACTGGGAACTCGTGAAACCTCGCCATATTGATCAATATATCAGCTGTATACATAGTATTGTTAGACTTATATTTACAAAATGCTATAGTGATAATCACATTCTTCATGTGATATTTGTAATAGCCTGGTAGATCGGCATGTACTTCAACTGGAACGCCAATAAGTTGGAGATGATGTCACTCCCAGTTTAATCAGTTCATAAAGGGATCCAGGATGTAAATTGCCCTGCAAAAGTTTTAATTCACCCTTGAATTTGAATTTTGAGTTTATTTTGAACATGTATACAAAGAAATAATAATAGAGAAACACCATTAGCATAAACAGAAAAGAAGAAATAAAGCAATTATACATATACATTAGCATCACAACAAACACACGCTTTGGCTTTAGTCACGTCTTTGGTGCGTTCCAGTTGTAGTCAGAAGTAGGAATTTCTGGGTTCCGAGTCGGAAACTGCAACTGGAATGTTCTGAATGTTCTGAACTGGAAGTCTGAATTTCCTACTGGGAACTCGGTGAAACCTCGCCACCCCCGAGTTGATCAATAGATCAGCTGTATACATAGTATTGTTAGACTTATATTTACAAAAATGCTGCCATAGTGATAATCACATTCTTCATGTGATATTTGTGAACAACAACGCAGGACGTGCTAACAACAGCTAACAATAGCCTGGTAGATCGGCATGTTTTTTTCCGACTTCAACTGGAACGCCAATAAGTTGGAGATGATGTCACTCCCAGTTTCGAGGTTACTGGAACGCAGCATTACAACAGTCGCTGCTCGTGGTCATGGGTAACAGAGTCTTTATTTCGCCGGTAACAGATTCTCGTCATAGCACCTTTAAATATTCAGATAAACTGGGTTATCTTTAACTACAAAGATGTCTTTCATTTGATTGTGCTAGACAGGGTTGAGGTTTTGCATCATAGCAAAACGAGTCCAGTGGAGGATTAATCCTTCAACTCCAAGCCATTATCGGCAACGCTAAAATATAATACTTGAAGCGATGCTAATAAAAATACATGCCTGTGTCTTCTTCAAGTGTACAAACCATTATCCCTTAATTACCAAAACAAGAAGGCTTTAAAGGGGAACATTAAAGCATTGATAATGTGTCTAAAGCAGTGTGCAGACACCCCAGTGCTTCATTTTTGGCTTGTTTTCTTTCAGAATTCAGTCGTTAGGAGGTCTTGGCCTAATCTGCAGCAATGAGCTGCTCAGTTTCTGTGCCAGTTTTGTCCCTACAGGGGCAAATCTGACTGGAGTCACAGCAGAATCACTGTATCACCTCTTTTTTTAGACTGAACTCGTATAAAAGAAACAGCTTTAGAGATCTCTGAGCACTCTTTTAAACTCAAAGTGAGAACAGATATTTTCTTTGTGCCCTGAAGTGAAGTTTCGACTTGAAAGTCTGATCTGATGGTCTGCCCCCTGTTATGTGCTGCTTCATCTGTGAGTGCTCTGTGCTCCTCAGGACCTGCTGGTGACCGTGTTTGAAAACGGCGTCCTGGTGAAGGATTACTCCCTGGAAGAGATCAGAAAGAACGCCCGGCTGAGAGACGAGGAGGTGAACCCCACGCTGCACAACCACGAACAGGAGCTGCTGCACAATCACATCATGAACGGCATTCATTAGAAGAACCACAAACAAATCCACCTTAACAATGCAAATCATGTTAGCGTTTGACGGAGCGAGCTGGGACGAAGACTTTAGTGTTTTGGAAAAGTGTAACATCAGAGTTTGAGCAAGGCATTTTTCATGGGAGCGATGAACTGTTCGCTGTCATCGCCAAGCACTGCCACCCACACATCATGCAGAGGAGACCCAATTACACATCAGCTCATTTCACTTTCTTTTCTGTCAGGAAGTAGTTTTTTTCAGCCAGTACACCACCCTGTGAGGGTCGTGACCAGCTCCAAGGCCCAGGGTGGATATGAAATTCTATTGCAGACTTCTAGATGTGTATTTCCACATTGCAGTTGCTATTTAATCTTTGGAAGTAGGCGTGTTTACCCTTTAGGATATTTTGAAAGCTTTTGGTATGACTCATGATCAACTTCAGACCTAAAATGACTAAAATTAAAAAAAATTTGAGTGCCTCAATTAGAACAGACAAGCAGCCAAAACTTATTTTCACAGCAGGAGGATGGAAAATCAGTTCCAGCTGAGAGTGGTTAAGAAGTCGGTAAAGGACTCAATATCCTTCCATCCATTCTTTATAGGGTGGACTTGGGAGGGTACGCCCTGGAGAGGTCATAGCCAGTCATAGGGCAACATAGAGAGACAGATTCATGCCCATACTCAAGAGCAATTTAGAATCACCAGTTAATCTAACACCAGTTAAGCCAAACCCTCTCAAGGAAAACCAAGTTGAGCTGATACCACTAAGTTGAAATGCTCTATTATGTATATGTGGAGATTCCTTCCCCTTACACTGCACAACAGTTGATAACACAGCTGAAGAGGTTGGCGTCCCTTGCCCACTGATCTTTGGGGAGAAGGGTTTGCACTCTTGCACCCCTTAAACTTCATTGCGGTTGGGGGTGCTGGTTAGGCGGAGTGGTTAGCAACCAGGCACGTCCCATATACATACTTCTGCCGGTCCGGGTTCGAATCCAGTCTGTGACCACTTTGCAGAGTGTCTTCCCCTACTCTCTCACCTCCTTTCACAAGCCTATCCACTGTCTCTCTCCTATCAATAAAGGTAAAAAAAAAATGCCAAAAAATACATTAAGAAAATGAATGGTGAATGGTGAAGGGTCCACCTTGCAGCTGAGGTGAAGGTTACAAAACTTCAAACTGATTATATTTTTTTGTTATGGGGCTAATGATAGTCGAGCGCAGGTAAGCTAATATGAAACTCTGGTGTTAGAGGAAAGTCGGCTGTCACTTTGAGCTGGTGATCCAGAAAAAAATGTTGGTAAAGGCAGAAATACTCCACTCACATTAACAGTTTATCATGGAAGGATTAAAAGAAGTCTTTTTTTCCCTGCAGAGGAGTTGAGTGTTATGGCATTAATAATACCATTATCCACATAACACTGCTTTGGGTTGGTTTTCTATAATGGGATTTTGGAAAGAACAACATGGACTTCTCTGCGTGTGGGTTCATACCTCTGATTAAACATCAGTCTTTCTGTTTAAATATTAAAATGGTGCAGTCAGCTGGAAGAAGATTGTCTTTGATGCCTGGAGGTTGTCTATAGGAGCCATACATCATGTGTAAAATGACACTTAAAGCCATAAAATCACAGTTCTTGATATCTTATGCAAGCTAATTACACAACATGCGCATGATTTGGACAAGATTGCTCAATTACCTCTTTAAGTAGGATTTTAGCTTCTATAAAGAGACTAATCACTTTTTGTTGCTCAGTTGAACATGCATAATGTCTCTTTAACAATGTATGCAGATGTCAAAATTCTAGCTCACACTTTTGAGAACAGAAACAGGCTGTGGCTTTGCAGCACTCTTAACAAAACAAATGGAAAATACAGTTTTATTGATCCTTCATATGAACATTTTAAACAAACTTTGAATTTCCTGTGGATCAATAGAGCATTGATCCATCATCTTCTTCACATTTCAAATGCTGCTACCAACTCAGTCAAATGAAGTCTCCAGTGTCAAATCTGTGGATCACTATTGTTACACGTGAGCAGGATTTCATGTACTTGTATGTTAGTCTTATATGCAGAAATATATGTATGTATTTTTTGTATAAATCCAGCCTAACATGAAAGCCATCATAGATATGTTACAAACTGTAAAGACCAACAGAAAAGCACATTGATGTATGAAGTTCACAGTATCAGCTATGAGGCTTATTTAACTAAATGTTGTATTAGTCATCTTAATGTTATAGCCACTTCTATGTTTAGTACCCAGACCAGAGGGATGTGCCACAAAGGAGGTCTAACAAGCACACAGACAAGACGGGTAAACCAGTGGCTGTATGGGGCTCCAGATATCACTTCTGGTTTGAACTTTCTCTGTTCACTCAAGTATTGTGTTCAAAGCTGTGCTCCTCCATGAAAGTGTGAGCAGTCACTAAAGCTCCTGATCTTCATGCACTGAGTTTTGTCTAAGGAGTTGTTTCAAACATCAGTGAACATGCTCATCTATTTAAACATTCACGAGGCATTTGACCTCCTCACTGCTACAAGTTAAACAACTGATTTTGTTGTTAGCTTAGCATGCTAACTAACCTCCCATAATGCTGAGTGCCACCAGCAGGCGTGGCGACGTTCACTTACCCAGTGTCAAAGTCATATCGGGATATAATGGCTCCGGCTTTCTTAACTGAACCAGACTTCATTGTGGGCCTAAAATGATCCAAACTGTATTTATTAAACTTAGTTTGATCAAACAAGCTGCTGGTGTGAAAGACACCAAAGCTAGCATAGATGAAAGAGAGCCTGCTTCCTAACCCTCTAATCTCTGTTTGTGGCACACCCCTCAGGCCTGGTGAAAGCTTCCTGTTTTATCCTGTTTTCATCTGAGCTGGTTTCTAGTTAACCCAACATGCCAGACAGACAGTCCCATTTATCTGCCACCCAAACATTTCACTAGTCCATCTGAAGAACAGCCCATAGAAAATGTTTTCAGAGGGCAGAACCTTTAAAAACAGCTGCAGCTGGTGATTGGACGGTCGTTCTGCCAGTCAAGCTCATCACAAACCAATCATATCAAGCCACAGTATGATGAAGCATCTAGACCCTGTTGTTAGCTGTTAGCTTAAACTATGATTCAATCCTTAGACTATCGTCTAACATTAAGTAATACAACACAGATGTATCGTTTAACACTTAAATGTGACATGAACCTCGTCAAAGACGATCCACACCAAGTTCTCCTGGTAAACTTCTGAGGCGAGCAGATCTCACCTGGTATCACTGAGTAACCATGACTACCATAGACTAACCGTCATGGAGGATTTCTACATCTGTACCAGTTTCCCAGCTGTAATCCCCGGTCAAGAAAAGCTTTAAGTGACATCCTTTTCTTGTCTTTTAAGAAGTTGAGTCCATTTCTTATAAAACTGCAGATACTGGAAGATCCACAGAGATCGCTCCAGATGCTTCCGTCGTTTTCACACATGCAGTCACTTCCTGCTGTCGTCGTGTCTTCAGTTTTAGTCTCTCTCTCCTGATTGGGCCGTCCAGCTTGTGGCCATTGAAGTCATAGGAGATTGGAGATTGGCAGGATGGATCTGTCATTTTCTGACAGTGAAACAGGCAGGTCCATCCACACTGCAGGGTTTCCAGTAACAGTGGTGCTAAAATAGTTATGCAGCCATGACACACAGCATAACACTCAAACCTACTCATGAACTTTATGACCTGTCATTTCAATGAATGTTGAAAATATAGCACAATAGTTTAGTTTATTGTGATGAAACTTTGAATTTAAAGCCTCACAATTCTGGCAAATACACGATTAAATGTGGATAAATCTGGATTAAAGACGTAGTTTTCCATCCATCAACACTATTCTGATGAACTAATCTGGTAAATACACGGTAGAAAAATGTAACTTGACTTTAAATGTGTTGATAGTTACCATGCTGCTATGTTAACAACGATTAATCTGAGAAGAAGTCGATATTTTGATGCAGCTATGTGCTTGTTTATAACAGCAAGGAATTAACTGTTCATCTTAAACAAGACTGACTGGGCAACAGTGACTTTTTATCTTTTGTTTTATCTGATTATAAGGTCATTAGTTTGTTTAAATAAATTGTAAAGAAAAGACTCGACATTGAATAGGCCTACGATTTCATGTAGGTGAAGTGTTAAAATTAGGGATGCACAATGTTGTATTTTTGACTCATTAACGCTGATGTTGATCACATTTTTGTCAAGAGCACAAAGCCTCTTCATTAAAACTGACCTGCTCCTGTTAGCATTAGAAAGCATTAGCGTTGAGCATGGAAATCATTTTGTTCTGTCATAAACAGCACATTTGATTGATGAATGTGGGACTTTAGTCAGCTATGATACATTTGTACATTATAATAATATTACAGCCAGTAGAGTGTTGAAGGAACAAGCGAGTTAGCATTTAGCCCTTCCTGGTTCTCAAGAGCTAAAACATACCAGTTTTAGATAAATGTCTGACTTAAGGACTTACTTATTCAGTGTTTAATTGAGGATCATAAATGTATCTGATGTTGCCTACATTTGTGTGTTTAGAAGAATGGTTGCTAACTTACTGCTAACAAGGACTACAAAAATGGCCAGGGACCAGACTGCAATTGTTTTAAATCATTTTTTGATAAACAGTAATTCACACATTATTGTTAAAGCTAGGAGGACCAACCTCATCGGGCATTTGTTTAAGAGAGGATTCTCAAACCAGGATGCTAACCGTTGAAGATGTAACTTCTAATTTGAACCGCCATGTTGGAGTTCATTAGCTGCTTTAAAACAACTCTTCACCCTTGGTGATCATGCTTCAGTTTAAAACCGTGAAAAGTTGGTTTGCAGAACATGTAAGCTTATGAAATGTTCAGCTTATCAGCAGTGATTCAAAACGCACTGAAAAATCTAGGCTAGTGGGCTTGTAGTCAAGGGAACCAATGCGACTTCCATATCGGCCTACAAAAATATATTATCTCTGCGCCCCTCTGTGTACCGGATATTCACCAATCAGACGTAACATTATGAACACCCTCAACTATACATCCTGTTAGTCAACAAACTGCTGAATGACCAGCATTAACTTCTGCAGCAGTTTAAAATTATTATCATGGAAAAGAAGGAAGCCGTCTAGCGAGGATAGCACCCTGTCATGGAGGCACCCTGCAGGTGCATGAAGAGGCATGTTTTCAATCAACTTTAGGCACAACCTCAAAGATGTAGGGAGCTTCCAGTGGCTGGTAACTGGCTGGAAGTTGACAGGAGGTTGTCCGGGAGGGTAAAATTGAAGCATCTGAATCTGCATCTGCCAACACTGATGCTGTTCTGATAACATTGTGCATCCCTAGTAATAACGCAATGGCTTAGTATGAGAGAACTTAGTACCATCATAGCAGAAACTACAACTAGATACTGAAGATCAGAAGATTTGGTAAAAATTTTGTTGAATTGTGAACTGATTTATGTATTTTTACACACACACTTCTCCTAAACCTGCCTTTGTTTACTTCAGCCTGAAGTATTTTATATCCCACAATGCCTTTCTACAACTTCTACACCTCTTTGAAGACTGATGTAGCGCGTGTAAATGACTTGTCTGATTACCGACGTTTTAAGTATAAAATGTTCCTCTTCTGTTTTTTTGGGTGGATGCAGCAACATAGGAACAGCTGCAGACTCAATAGCATGGGGCCAGCTTTGGAAAGTAACTACAAAAGTGTTGACAGTGAAACACCAGCTAGTATTAAACCTGACGATCACATTAGAGAAAGTGTTCAAGGGGAAATGAAATTCTCTTACTTTGTATACTTTGTTTTGGCTCCTCTGTTCTGTTGTACTGTTGCTCTTCTGTGTGTTTTTGTTGCTGATGTTTCAAATATGTCAAATCAGTGGTGTGTTATCTCCATGTTAGTGCTGCTGACGAGTGCGTGCAAAGATTTTTGTTGTCCACTCAGTTTCCACCAAACACTAGACCACATGGTCCGTATGTGTGCAGTTTGAGCACTCATCATGTCTGTAAATAGATTTTGTAAATATCCTTTTAAAGTGATTTTCCTCTAACCAATCTGTGACTTTGAAACGCTCTATAACTCTGATTTTGTTTGTTTTAAAATGGACGTTTGTAAGATTAAACAGACCTTTAACACCTTTGACTCTGGGGAGTTTTTCTGTCTCTGGGGGCAAACTCAGACTTCTGTCTGAGATCGCTGAAGAAGCAAAAGTTCAGACTTGAAGTGAACAAGAGGCTTCATGTAGGGTTTGTACAGGTGCTTAAATTACAGTTTTCAGGGTTGGAAAGTGCTTGAATTTGGAACAGGGAAAGTTCTTACATTTTTCAACTGTTGTTTATTTACAAGTAGTACCTGTATATGTCAATGATTTTTTTCTTTTTTATCAAAATGTGTTTGAATTATTTTAATGAGGGAGGACTGATAATACAGTATACTGCAAACAGAGAAAAGCATTTTGACTAAATAACCAAAACAATAATCATAGAAAAAAAATACTTCCCCCTTATAAATAATACAGTTACTGACTTAAAGGTGTAGTCAGCGATCTTCTAATCTTCTAATCTAATGCACTATTTGTCAAAATCACCGTATTTCTCCTCTCCATCCACGAGATGTCACCACTGACAGCATGTTGAAAAAAAAGTCTGGTTTCAATACACAGCCTTGGCTCTGAATTTCAGCAGGTAAATACTGTGGCTCAGGACGAGTCACCAATACAGGGATTACATTGTCATAGGTTACTTGATGTTTAAAATGTATCTTAAAGTGCTTTATATCTGTCTGTTTTCTGGTGCATCAACATTAAAACACAAACAATAAAGCAAAAATAAAAAGTTTAGCAGAAAAAGGGAAATATTGAAGCTCAGAGACAAAAGTATGTCAGTAGTAAATCATCGCAATTGGAATGGGAAAAAATAAAATCTACCACTGAATAGATAACATTTTTTTCTGATTACAAACTATGTTTTGTAGCTTTTGGTTTTAAGTTCATCAGATCAGAAGAGTACTTGCTAATTTAGGAGACAGGTGCGTCAAAAAAAGTCACTTTAAACACAAAGATGGAATCTACGGAAGAGGATTAGGGCCACTGAGAAAAAAAAATGGAGTCCATTTTTTTGTCCAAATTGGACACCATTTTTTTTTCTCAGTGGCCCTAATCCTATTTCTGTAGGACTCCACACAGTCAAACTTAGTAAAAACATATTTTGTTTGTAATGTTTCGGCCTCAGACCTTCATCAGTCAAACAGTTTGTTCATCATCATCATGACATTCACCAAAACAACAATAAAATAAACAGACAAAAAACACATCAACTCCCTGACTTAGAGAGTTAATATGATGAAAGTCTAATTAGACCCAACAAATAAGGCTGCAAATGAAAACATCAATTACAAATTATACAACTGAGGCGACATTAAAGGTCCATAAGACAAGTAGTGCTGTAGAGAAGCATTATAATAAATAACGTCATGATGATGATTGGCCACAGGTGTGATCACCACTTCCTATTTAAGACATCCTGCCCTCTTTGACAAACTGTTTGTCTGATGACGGTCTGAGACCGAAACGTTGCAAATAAATGAATATTTTGCAAGTTAGACAGTGTGCAGGAGACCATCTTTGTGTTTGTAGCTTATAAAACCCTCGCAACAGCATGGAAAGTGACCATAAACAATATTTTGTGGGAAAAAAAAGGTTTATTAAGATTGCAGTTTTTATTTTAGCCACAAGAGGGAGGCAGCACTCAAAGCTGACGGAGAGGCTTCATCTGCCTTATAATAATTTTATTCTAAAATGATTAAATCTGGGGAAAAGAAACTGCCTGTACCTGAAAGTGTTTCCGTCCGGCGTAAACAAAGATTATTATAGGTCAAGTCAGGTGTCTTCGTTAGACTTCATGACTTTGGCAAAAGGCAATAAAATTATTTAACTTGTGATATTACTGAAGTAAATTAGAGTGTCACCTTAAGCTGTAAAACATGTTTGAAATTTTGTAAATTTATTGTTATTGTTTAGTTTTAGCAGCATCTGCACAGCAAGTGCTAGAAGTTGTTTCTCATAAAGTATTTTTCCCCAATGTATTTTTTATTTTTCTTCCTTTACAAGAACAAAAAACAAAACAAAAACACACAGAACAGGAGTGAAAGAAAGGGAAACATAAAATAAACAAGTCTGATGGAAATTAATAAATAATTATACATTATGTAAGGGAATAATAAATAAATAAATGAGTAATATCATAAGCCAGTTCGCAGACAAATATGCATACAGAGCAACATCCACCTCAAACACCCATGGCCTGGTTTTTCATATTAGAGAAAAAAAGCAGCCAAAATTCATCAATCAGATTAAAGATGCTGTTAGGAATTTCTGAGTAATTACAAAAAACGTCTTGCTTTCAGATATATACCTGTTTGAAATACACACTTTAAGATGAGTTTTATAGCATCAAAATAGATTATCTATAAATGCTATTGCTTAGCCTTCCGGTTGGGTAGTATAGGGCTGAACTGGCCTGGATACTCAACTTCAGGAACAAGACAATTAAAACTAGAGCAAATTTATATCATTCGGACACGTCTTAGGGCACTGGGCTGCAAGTAGCGATATATAGCCAGCTACAAAACTACGATACTAAGTTTTCCAAAAATTGCTTGTTGTCACACATCAAAAACTACCGCTACGTAACTAGAAAGAGTTACGTAGCGGTAACCTCGTCAACTTGCATTCTGTAAGTTGTTGAAAAAAGAAGTTGTAAAGCAATGCAGAGTTCTGAGGAAGTTCCGAGCTGCATTCATCAGCATCACAACACACACACGCTTTGGCTTGTGCTGCGTTAACCTCGGAACCGGGAGTGACATCATCTCCGACTTATCGGCGTTCCAGTTGAAGTCGGAAAAAAAACATGCCGATCTACCAGGCTATTGTTAGCTGTTGTTAGCACGCCCTGCGTTGTTGTTCACAAATATCACATGAAGAATGTAAATATCACCATGACGTCATTTTTGGAAATATAAGTAAAAAACTACTGTGTATACACCTGACTCAGAGTGACACCCCAGTCAGAAGTGCAAATACATTGATTATTACAGGAGTTAAATAACTGTTCACACTGGGGGCATCCATCTTTGATTGTCAACCCGGGGGTGACGAGGTTTCACAGAGTTCCCAGTAGGAAATTCCGACTTTGGGGGGCGTTCCAGTTGCAGTGTCCTACTCAGAACTTGGAAATCGTCGTGACGACACGAGGTACCTTTCCCATGGTGTAGTTCAAAAGGTGGCAGTAAAAGATGAAGTACTGGAAGCAACTCATATTTCATAAAGATCAAAAATGAAATAAAGTCACCTCTTATTTACCCAAAGAGCTTTACTGTGTTTCATGTTATATGATGCAATGTTTATATACTGAACATTTCAAACTGAATTGACCTTATCCATATTTAAGTCAGCTCACTGAGCATTCTGAGGACTCACAAATTACTGAAGAATAACTTTTAAACCACTGAAACTATTTTTTCCGTTCAGGAATGCAAGTAGTAAAACAGTAAACTTGAAAAGTCATGGTTAACTGTAATAATTATGTTTTATCATTAAAAATAACATTTCAGTTAAAGAGTTTTTACATACTGGTGATTTAACCATTACACACACATTACTTTGATAATTATTCCCATCTAAGTTTGTAAGTCATATAAGACAATGACCTAAAACCGAGGTCAGACCAAGTTTATAACAGTGAATTCAAAAGTGAATGTGAATGTTGAGAGGGATGATTATGAATACTGTTGACATTAAAAATGATTTGACTACATAAGAACTGTATAAACAATACATAGATTTGTATTATATGGACATATAATGTATATATTGATTTCTCTGACTTATATTGAGGATGTTTTTGTTTGTAGTCATGGTGATTAATATGAAGAAGGGGGTTACTATTACCCATGAATTGACATTGTTTCCATGAATAATGACAGTGGGTACTGAGTTGTAATTTAGTATTGTATCTGATTTGTAAGGAAGGGGCAGGACTAGATAAGATTTTTTGCTTCTTTCTGTTCTTTCTCAAACTGTTAGCTGTGCATGTGTTTGTACTCACATACTTAATTTGTTGATGTACTGTAACAGTACAGTTTGGTGTACACATTACTTGTTGGATTTGGTTGTTGTTTGTCATTCCTTTATTTCCTTTTGTTTCCTTTTTTTAAGTTTGAGATAAATAAATAAATACAAATAAAATAAAACAACGTTTAACAGGCTGTTATGCAATCATGTGTTTTTCTGTCATGCGTGTGGCTGATCTTGAATAACAGTAACATTTGTGGAAAATGCTCTGTATTTACAGGCTTATTTCTTTGGTCCTGATTTCACTTTCTTGATTCACACAGCAGCTTCTCTTTGGAGAGAGGAGCGAATATTAAGAATAAATCTGAATGAGTCCAACTTTCAGTCTCTGTTTGATTTGTGTGATGGATCGTTTTAATATTTGCAGGTTTAACAAACTGTGAGTTTACTTAAAGAATAGGGTTAACAAAAAGTTGACACCAGCTGAGGAAACTTTTCAGCTCCTCTCTGATTGGCTGTTGGTTTCCATGGGGACGTCAGGACACGTGAGCGGAGCGGACCGAGAGGAGGAATAAAGCGGAGAGTTTTTATGATGGAGAGCAGAGCAGCTGGAGCCACACAGACCACCACATCTACTCCCTGTCCATTTCAATCTTTCATCCTCCTCTTTTTTTACACTTTGCAGCAGATTTTGAGTCATTTTTTGTTAAAGTAGAGGGACCCTGATGTTTCCTCTCTGAGCTGCACTGCTCCCTCCTGCCGTCCGTCCCTCAGCCTGGGTGATGATGGAGGTGGAGGTGGAGAGCTGTTGGCTCCGTCTGCTCCTCCTGCTGTGCTCCATGGCTCTCCACAGCGCGGCCATCGACACGGGTGAGACCTCCTCACACACTCCCACACCAAACAAACACACACACACACACACACACACACACACACACACACACGCACATACACACACACGGCACACTGTGCGTAAACAGCGTGGAGCAGGAGAGAGGTCCGAGTGTGGAGGCAGGTGAAGCTCATGCAGCTCTGGGGGGGAGATATTGTACTCCAGAAAAGTTGAGTAACTTCAATCAAATATCACTCCATTTCAGATGTTCTCAGACTCAGTTATTTGGGTACAGCTCTCTGTGTCACAGCTGAAGTGGGAGGAGGAAACCAGTTATTTGTTTCAATTTATAAGTTGTTTAGTATTGTGTAATAGTACTTTATAGTTTTAATTGACTGAGTGATTATGATGCAATTTGTCCTAATATGTCTGATATTAGATATTTAAAATTTTAGGGATGCACAACATAGGGCTGGGTTAAAAAATCAATTAAATCGATTTTAATTGATTTCCCTTTAAATGGTTCATAATCAATCCATAAAATCCAAAGATCAATCTTTTAACGTGGATAGTTTTTTCTTCATTGGACGGTCTGAGAAGCAGCGTGTGGTATCAACTCTGCTAGTCTCACGTTTAGCTCTGCTTTCCATTGAACAAGATCTCATGAGATGTCACTGCAAGCAGTCAAAAAAAAACATGGCAGAAGCGAGTAGCACTATAGTGGCACCACCGGAGAGTTTAAAAGTTGATGTCTGGACATTTCAGATTTAACAAGCATGAAAGAAAAGACAAGTTGGACAAAAAACAATTAACATGCAGAATATGCATTAATGTATATCATTAATATGTGATTAATGTAACTCCTTTGTTTTCAGTTCTTAAGGTAAAAACAGTTTTAAAAATGTACCAGGTCAAAAAGTCATTAACAGCATTATTTTTACTGAGATAACCCAGACTGAACAAATTTCAATTCGTGAATCTAATCGATTTGAGACCTCTTAATATTAAATCGAATCGATCCAGAAAATCTGAATCGATACCCAGCCCTAATACAACATTACTGATTCTGATATTGCCATAATTATTTCTGATATTTTGGCAAGACAGTTTGTTAATAAACATCCCTTATATTGTCTGTAATTTCATCAGATTACACAAATGAACCTTAACGTCTCACCTTGTCACTATATGGGTACGTTCACAAATCAAGAGCTGAATATTCTAAGAGTAGAGCTGGGCGATTTCCCCCCAAAAAATCTTGGATTAAAAAAAAGAAACTCGATTCACGATTCGATTTGATGCCCCCTCCCCATTTAAAATGAAATAACTACTCACTGTAAATTTATTTCCAAAATATACATTTATTTATAAGTAAAATACACATTTTAAGTGCCTCCAGGTAAAAAAAAAACACAGAAATTAACACAAAGTGCCTGTGCACTGTAGTTTTATAGACTTGTTTGAATTGAATATGAAGATAACAAAATACCTGATGTGACGCTTGTTGTAAAAAAATTAAAATCTTAATAGAAAACAACTCTTATAAAAAAAAAGTAAAAGTCTACCAATTAATGAGAAACGTGCCTCAAAGTGTGAATGTGAAATGCCCGGGTTGAATTAAAAAAAAAAAAAACCTTAAACACGAGTTTCAAGAAAAACAAATCGATTTGACTTACAAACTCGATTTTTAAAATCGTATTGTTTTTTTGCCCAGGCCTGTCTAATAGTATAATCTGTTTTTTCTCTATTTTTAAATCTGCTCTGTGCAACAAGTACATCAAGTACATTTACATAAAAAAACAACTTGGTGCTCTCAATTAATCAAAGATATTAGAAATATCTGCTTTGGGATATCTTCAAAAATCCAGTATTTTGCGTTCACTGAACTGTACCGATGAAGCTGTGCTCACGCTGAGGATCATAGTTGTACATAAGCATGCAGTATTATCATACTAATGTTAAGAAACCTACTGTAAGATGGAGCAATACATTTGTCCTGATATATAATAAATCACTCAATCTTCTTTTGGTGCAAATTTTATGAATAAATTGTCATGTACAAAATGTAACCAACCCCTGTAGACATCCTGTCTCTGATCTTTTGGCTGTTCATTTGTTTTCATATCATGACAATAAACTTGGTATTAATACTTAAGATAAAATGCTCATATTGTTTCATTTTGATGATTATAAAGAAAGATAAGTGTTTCCATTGTATTTTTAGGCAAAGATCGGTATGTTTATTTATACAGCATCCTTAAGCAACCAGGCGATACAAAGTGTTTGACACAGTCTAACAGACCACAATGACAAACACATCGAACAAAACACACAAGCAAAAATAACTTTTCCCTTTAACCTTTTTTCTCAGTTTTTCAATTGCTAAGATAAAAATAACTAAGTACAGTAAACCTTAGAAACAGAAGTAAAAGTACTGATTAAAAAACAGCTCTAAAAGTGAACTAAAAGATACTCAGTAAGTTACAGAACATGAATAGATGTAGTTTGGAGGTTACTGCCCACCTTTTGCTTTATTATCTACAAGAAGAATTAAAAAATGTTGTTAGCATTTTTAAAGCGCCTTATAGTTAGGAAATAACTGACCTCTACCAAACAGCTGAGTTTGAAATTAAAAGTAAAAGTTTTAAGAGTTAAAAAAATTAAGCGAGATGTTTTATTTTCCATTTTTAAAGAACTACATGTGCAACATTAAAGAATCATCAGAAACGTCACTGTTTTTAACATTGTTATCTATACGAGGACTGAAAAGTTTTTTTTCAAACTACCACAGAACTAAAGTAAGTTCTTAAAGTTTGATGACGTGAATATTTGCATAGAAACACAAGCTGAGAATGATGAAAAGTGTTCATTCACAATAAAACTCAGCATAAAATTGTGCCAGCTGCATCAAGTTCTTAAAAAAGACTTTCTTTAAATTTCGCCCAAAAGACTCAAGGATGAATCTTCCAGAGTTTCGAGGTCACAGGTTCAAGGTCAGGTCATGATGTTTTGTGTCATCCTTTGCTTGTGGGCGTGATATCTCATGAATGCTTGAAGGGATTTTCATCAGACTTTGCACAGTGTCTGTTATAAATGAAGAAGATTTTGGAGGTCCTATGTCACCAGAGTCTTTTCTCGTGTTTGTGAAAACAGTACTATTAACACATCATCCCAAGAGTGTTTCCATGTTGTTCTGCTGTGGCAGCACAATGGAAAGTAATTTTCCTTATTAATTTGTCTTAAGGGAGCAAATGTAAAATCTTTCCCTGTTAAAGAATTGAAAATCAGATGTAAAATAATCTCTGGATTTTAACAGGAGTATGAAAACAGGGATTTTATAGTCAGGATGTTTCTGTGTACAGTTTGCCTGATCCAATGAAGTCGGTACGTTGTTTAAAAAATAAAAACAGAAAACAATCTTTTGCAATATTCTATTGAATACACAACTAACTACCATGACTGACTTTGTTCTTTTATAGCAAATATGAATTCATTTTGAGTTTGATGCCTTTAACTGGTTCCAAAAAAGTAGGGACACGCTCATGTTTATCTCTGTAGAATATCATCTTTCCTTTTAAAACCATTAAATAAGCATTTGTAAACTGAGGACACTGATTGTTGAAGTTTGTATATGGACTTTCCCCGTTCTTGCTTGTTGTACAACTTCAGTTGTTCAAGAGTCCAGAGTCTCTGTTGACATATTTTGTGCTTTATAATGCACCACATATTTTCAACAGGGGAGAGGTAGGTCGCTCTAGGGCCCGTGCTCTTTCACGATGAAGCCACGCTGTTGGAACACGAGCAGAATTTGTCTTGGCATTGTCTTGCTGAAGTTTAGCAGGGACATCCCTGAAAAAGACGTCACTTGAATGGCAGGACATGTTGCTCCAAAGCCTCTTTGGTCATTTCAACATTATTGGTGCCTTTGCAAATGTGCAAGCTACCCATGCCATGGGCGGTGACACACCCAATACCTTTACAGATGCTGAATTTTCAACTTTGCTCGAATGATCTGGATGGTCCTTTTCCTCTTTAACCCTTAGGACATGACATTTATGATTTCCAAAAGCATTTTGAAAAATGGACTCATCAGACCGCAGCAGACTGTCCCACTTTGGGTCAGATCAGCTCAGATGAGCCAGAGGCCCACGGTGTTTCAGGATGTTGTTCATAAATGACTTTGGGTTTGCATGTTTGAATTTGAACCTGTTCTTAAGATGCAGAGATGAACTTTGTTAACTGGCGATTGTTTTATCTTGAGTTTTATCTTAAACTTGTAGATGTAGCAACAAACAGTGTTAAAAGACTTTAAGTTTTCCAATGTGTTCCTGAACCTAGGTGTTAATATCCTTTAGAGCATGATGTCAGACATTTGGGGACAGTTCAGAGCTCAGGCCCAAAGAAGCTTTACGTGGGTTTGTTAATAATGAAAGGAAAAGCCTTTGAAAAAACAAGCATCTTCAAAGACATGTTAAAGGAAGGAAAGTTTTCACTTCTTATATCAGCATACAAACTTTAATTCCAGTGAAGCTGGAAAACAGATTACAACATTGTGCAAATCATTTTGTTCCAACTTTATTGGAACTGAAGTTTGGGTGCATTGGAGTTTGTGCATGCAAACAGTACACTCATAAAGTCCCGCTGCAGTACTCGTGACTACGGCTGTTTTTCTTCTCTCTTTTTTTTTTTTTTGGTGGTCCTATATAATGTGTTGCTGTGATTTTGTTTTGGAACTTGGATTTTTTCCCCCCAGGTCCATGTGTGTGTCCATGTGATTGTGAAAGCAGATTCCTCCCATATGTTCCAGCTGTGTTGGATTATTTGTTTTTCTATACTGTACCATACATAAAGCATGTCTGCACTGTGATATAATGGGAGCGTGTGTGGAGTCACCAGATTGAAGAGAACACATGGATGTACAGTGAGGCTGCCCTTTACTACACAACCCTGTCTCAGAGACATTATTCACTGTAGCGTGTCCCCCCTGGACCCTCACCCTGACTCCTCTCTGACTCTCCTCTTTCTAACACACCCCTTTTACAACAGTCCTGTTTAAAAAAGAGTTGACTTTTCGGCCTGCAGTTATCTTTACAGGGGACTCGCTGTCCTCTGGTCACCCGAGTTTTGGATGGTGTCCCCCTGAGGTTTTTATATTTTCTGAGTCAGTGCAGAGGGGCCGAGCCGTTTCCCACCAACAGGGGCTCTCGGGCTTTAGAGCATTCCTGGAGGTCAGAGCGGGAGGATCTGGTTGTCTCCCAGGGAAACCGAGCTAATAAACTCCAGGGGTGGTCGTAAATTTTCTCATTATTTGGCCTGTGGCCCAGAGGCAGGGGGCAATGGGCGGCTGGGTGGGGGGATGCTGATGCCGGATCTGCCCACCCATCTGTGCAGGTCCTGCTGTGGAGAGCCAGGCTCTTCTCAAACATTCAGCATGCTCATCACGGATGGTTTGGCTGATCAGGTTTACACAGATGCAAAAAGGGACATTCAGAAACACAAGAGGACAGTTTTCTTGTTTTTTGGACCTTAAATCATGTAAATTAGATGGACAGAGTTTTTGTGTCTTTGTGAGAGAGTGTGTAGCTTATGAACAAGCTGTTGTCCCACTGCCTCTGAAAAGTCTATTGGGCAATGATTTAAAAAACAGGACTGCTACATGGCTGTTTCTGCCTCTGTGAGGTAAACTGTAAACTGTATATGAGTGAAAGTCCAGAGCAGTGTTATGGCCCTTTTCCACTAGCCTGCCTTGGCCCTACTCTACTCGGCCCTACTCGATTTGCAGCGTGTTTCCACTAGCCTGGTACCTCCTAAAACAAGCTAGTTTTAGTACCTACTCCGCTCTGGTTCCAAGCGAGCTGAGTCGATACTAAAAGATGACGTCACCGACTGCCGGCTACTGATTGGTCAGACAATGTCGTCATCGATGAGTCATGAGCGTGACGGCCGAGCATGCTAGCGTAAGCTACCATTAGCTTACCGTCATAGTCTTTTCTTTGCAGCTCGATTGCTCTCGTCCTCGGCTGCATTCTGTTGTATAGCTTCCAAAACTCTCCTGTGCTTCTCAAGGGGCATTTCTTCTTGCCATCTGCAGCCTTCTTCTGTTTTCCTTTTTTACTCGGTTGTGACAAAAAGCCACAGATTGTTGTGTCGCGCTCAAAATGATGTCACCGCTGTGCCGCTCAGCTGTTTACAGCGACACTGCACCCCGTCGGGCAAGCGACTGGGGCTATTGGAAAAGTCGCACAAGGCGAGTTGAGTAGAGCCGGGTAGAGTCGAGTAGAGTAGAGTAGGGCTAATGGAAAAGGGCCAATAGTTCACTTGGCCTTTGACCTCATACCTACTGAATTTATCATCAATCTTGAGGTCATGAAGACATTTACCAGAAGACTAGATTGAAGCCATACTCTTTATTTTATAACTATTTATCGACTTTTTTAATTCATTCATTTATTTTCTGTACTACTTTTTCCTTTCGGGGTCAGGGGGGCGCTGGAGCCTATCCCAGCTTTCATACCCTGATCATACCCTGGTACACCCTGAACCGGTCACCAGTTGATCGCAGGGCCACATAGAGAGACAGACAACCATTCACTCTCACACTCATACCAAAGGGCAAATTAAAATCACTAATTGACTTAATGAGCATGTTTTTGGTCTGTGGGAGGAAGCCGGAGTGCCAGGAGAGAACCCACGCATGCACGGGAAGAACATGCAAACTTCACACAGAACGGTCCCTGACAGACCCGCGAATCGAACCGGGGACCTTTTTGCTGTGAGGCTCTACCTGCTGTACCACAGTGCCGCTAACTTCTTTAATTAATTCATCAGTTTGTTTTTGTTATTCCACACTCATCCTGATTCCAACATGAGCTCAGCACTTTGTCGCAATCTGCAAATTAAAGTGGCAAGAAAAAAACCTCTGTTAAGCAGGAAATCTTGAGCAGAACCAGACTCATGTTGGACAACCATCCACTGAAGCCGTGTTGGGGATGCAAGTGAGCAGAGGTAGAGAGGTGTGAAAAGACAACATGAGAAATGATGATAGCGACATATTCATCGATTCCCTGACCATAAACCTGTCCCCATCATATTTGGCTATACTGAATCTAAATGATTTCGAGGTTAGCCCCTTCAGATGTGCCATCTCATGTTCAACAGGGCCCTTCTTTTTGAATGGTTGGAAGGGTAACACCTATCAATTACCTTTTGCTAAGTCCTTCCCGCCAAACCCACTTGGACAAACAAACAGCATACTGCCCTGATTAACAAAATCATATGTCAGTCTCCAAGACATATCAAAGGATGTCATACTGGACTTTTGAGGATGGAAAGGTCTTATTTTACACAGAAGCTAGAGGGTCTTCACCAAGCCATAGAAGGAGTTCACATGTACAAAAGGATCCTCCTCTATGGTTGTACATGTAGTTGTAATGGTAAAACCAATGACAACCATAGCTAGAGAGATTGTTTTAATATTAGCATCAATAGCTATGATGGCTGATGTTGAGTAAAAAGCAGCAATAATTAATCTGCAATTAAACTGCGTTTGACAGATTTAAAAATGAGAACTTCTGGTGATTGAAGTGATTTCTGTTGATGTTAGCTGGTGGATAAACTATGTAGAGTTAGGCGGGTCCACAGGAACAGGTCGTCCATGCTTGTGGTAGCAGCTTCAGTCCTGTGTTTTTGATATCCACAGACATTTATTTGTGCATTTTTGTTTATTGATCTCTCTGAGGTTGATAAGAGTTGTAATGGTAAAAAATGGGGCAAAGGGCTGATTTTATAGAAATACTGCCCTCACATTGAGAGCGCGTACTGCAGATATTTTATATATTTAGACTCAAGATGTTTTTTGTTGTAAAGGTGGTTGTTTAGGCTGAAGAAAACCACAAAAAAATCATTCAAGTGTCAGGTTTCTGCAGCCAGCCTCAAGTGGTCTGATTTAGACACAGTCGGCGGAAGTATAAGGGGCTCCTCGAGATGGCGTCAGCTTAACAAGCTAAAGCCACATCCACTCTTGATAGAGGAGTGTTCAGACACAGCACATCAGGATTAACAAAGAAACAGTCTGTTCTGAGCAGGGCTGACAGAGAGGTGTTTATAGGCATACCAAAATCCAAAGTCTTTTTTTAGGCAAGAAACTTAAAAAATAAACTTGTTGAGAAGAACTAAACGTGGAACCTTCAATGTTTCATTTTGTCACTGAAGATTTTTCTTGTGATTTTTTGCCCTCTTCAGTGAACGTGGTGGACTTCTGCGGTCAGACTATTCGAGGGGATGGTATGATCGTCAACTCTCACCAGGAATCTAAGAAGTATTACTTTGTTACCATGGCGACAGACTGTCACCTCACCATGCAGGCTAGCTCCCCTAAAGACAAAGTCCAGTTCCACTTCCGGTTCTTCCTGGTCTACAGCTTGCTGCGAGTGGCCCCTCTAAGCCCTGCCCCCAACTTCCCAGAGTCTCCTCGTGGCTCTGCCCCCTTAAACCCCAGACTGGAGCCCACCTCAGGTGAGAGCTCTGGGGACCCATGCCACGCAGGCTCATATATCCAGTTCTATGACGGACGGGACAGGAACTCTCCGCCCCTCGGACCTCCACTCTGTGGGAAGAGTCTGCCCCGACCCATCCTGTCCACAGGAAACTATCTGACCCTGAGACTGGTGACCCGAGGGACGCAGCCCAGGGTGGACTTTGTGGGGGACTTCACCTCCTTCAGACTTGGTAAAAAAAGAGAGACATGTCCTCCCATTTCACTGACACCTTATTTCCTACTAAATGTATGAACAGTATGATTGTAGTCTAGATAATGATGCTGCACTAAGACACTAAAGCCAGACACACACTTGGCAGTTTTATGCCCGGTGTTGCCCAGGCACTCCTCCCAAGGATCCAGGCTTTTCACAGCTGACAGTGGTCCAAATGACCCTCAAGTGAGTACTACTGGTATGATTATGTCACTGCTGCCAGTGCTTAAAATTTGGTTGAAGCCTCTCTGTTTTTAATTTTAAAATACCAAACATGTTCTCCTGAATATTTACAACACCAGTCTTACTGTCTACACTTTCATACTAGCAAAAGGAAATGTCACCAACCTTATGTTGTACTCATGTTAGTGTTTGTAATGACGCCAAAGTCAAACACAGTTTTGCATTCTCTTTAGCCAAGATCTATCCCATATTCTTACTTGATCATTCTTTTTTTGTCACAAAACAGAACTGAAGTGAGGAACAACCACCTGTTGATAGTCAGGGTTTGTCAGTATGATAAAGTTTCACTGACTTTGATCAAAGAAGGCAACATACAAAATGTTATCTCCTCTCTCCTTTTGAACCAGAGATGGCCCACAAATTATGGCCACGTGCAATCCTCCTCCTCATTCAGTGTTCTCCTACGGTCATAGAAATGAATACATTCCAAACTCAAAGAAAACGTGACATGTCTCAAATAAAAAGATTTTCATATCAATCCCTGATTACTGGTACATAAAAAGCTTTGCAGAAAAAAGCCAGCTTTTTAATCTTTTTAATGCATCGCTAAATACACTGCCTGGCCCCCAAAAAAGTCGCCACCTGGATTTAACCAAGCAAATAGGTACGAGCCTCCGATTGGAGAATAACTGCAGGGTGATTATCTTTTAGCTGGCAACAAGTTATTTAACCCCAGCTGATGCAATGAGTAGCTTCTCATTTCTTAAACAACCATGTCTAAAGACACACGTGGTGTCTTTAGACATGTTGTTGTGGAAAAGATGTTAGTGTGTTTCAGAAGGGTCAGATCATTGGCATGCATCATGCAGAGAAAACATCTAAGGAGATTGCAGAAACTACTAAAACTGGGTTAAGAACTGTCCAATGCATTCTTAAAAACTGGAAGGATAGTGGGGAACCATCGTCTTTGAGGAAGAAATGTGGTCAGTTAATCACTTAAACGTGTGATCAAATCAGAGAAAAGCAGCAGTAGAACTCAGGCAGGTGAAGTGATGCACCCATCATGCCTAGTGCCTACTGTACAAACCTGTGGAGGCAGTGCTATGTGTGACAAATGTTGTGACATTGCAGAAGCTTATTGAAGCAATGCCACAGCAAATTCATGCTGTAATCAAAGCTAAAGGTGGTCCAGTGAAATATTAGAGTGTGTGACCTTGTTTTTGGTAATGGCTTTTTTTTGGCCAGGCAGTGTATATCCTCAACATAAATAGAAATGTAGAAAAAATAGTAATGATTTATCCATCAGATTCCTAACTTCTTTGGCCCTACTTCAGCAGATGGAATTGTTTTTATGCTCCCATCCCCCATATTACACTGTATTTCATAAATATTCATGAACATACATTTTGATACACAATAACAGACTGTAAGTCAACCCCTGTGCTAACAAATATCGGTACTTTTAGAATTTATCTCAAACTTTTCTTCTCAACAGAACAGTTTTAAGTCACACAGCAATTTAAAAAAAATGCCAATGTGACTGTAATACAGATAAAGTTAAGTGCAAAGTATGGCTCTAAGTTTCTTTTCAGTCTTTTCTTGATTGCAACATCAGGTATAGCCAGATGTTAGCCTTTAGTCAGCGGGCAAGTTCATTAACAAAATGTGCATTGTAAGCAGGATGTCCATTTTCCTATCTTGCATTTGCCACAGCCCCCCGACATCACTGTGGGTCCCACTTTGGAACCACTGGAATGACCAGTTAGTACTGACTGCCTTTAATTGAAACACATCAAGGATTCCATTAGTTTATCCCTCTCTGTTATAAAAAAAAAACATGAATATGACCAAGTTCTCTTTTTTGTGTTTCCATTCATATTGTGTGATAAATTATACTTTGGTCTCATGATCATCACTCCTGCTGAGTGACTATTTGGATGGTTATAGGGTTCTAAATCTCTATTTAAGCTCTCTTTGTGTCTGTGATCGGCCATATTTTTGTAAAGGCAGAGGATTTAAAAAGCTTCTTCCTTCACACCCTATAAAAGATGTAAAGTGTGGCTAATGCTAAATCTGTCCATTATCTCCCTTCAAGGTTTTAACCAATCAGAGTGCAGCAGTGAACCCTATTTCACCTGCAGGAATGGGAAGTGTATCCCTCTCAGTTTGGTTTGTGATGACAAAGGCATCGACAACTGTGGAGATGGAAGTGACCTGGAGGAAAACCTGACCACAGGATGTAAAGGTCAGTTTGGTGATCAGGTGACACTTGCAATGTCGATACAAAAAATTGCCTGTTTTTGTTCACAGCAGAAAGCTAAAAATGTCTTATGTGAACATTGAAAACACTGAAAACTGAAGTTTAATTCTTTGTACAACAATATGGAATAAGCATAGATGATGCTGCTGTGAAAATCAAAAGTTAATGCTGTTTCTTTCGAATGGCTTTTTGGTTTTATATTCTACCGTTTTATCTCCAGTTGACCCAAAATCTGTTTTCTCCATCAGCAGGTCAGCTTTTATCTCCTGATCCTCCACCAGCAATAGCAACCCCACACCCACCATCAGTGACTCCACCCACAGAACAGCTTGCTTCACACATGAACTGTGGGATGCCGGACAGCACACCCAGTCATGAGTCCATCGCAGGTGAGGATCCACTGGGGTGTGATTGTTTTTACTTTTAAACCTTTTGTGCTACATGCTACTGTTCTACAACTTTACACCTTTAAAAGGGTCTTAAGCTTCAGGCCCTAGTTTAAAGTGGTGTTTACACAACTCCATTTTCAGCCTAAAATGGACAGTTTTCGCTGCGTTTTGGCCTCCCGTTTAAATGAGATGGGTGCATGGAGTGCCTGAATCCCCAAACTTTTGAAACCATGGTCCAGAGTAGCCTTGCAGAGCAGACAGACCTGCCTGATTCTGAAATCCTGCAGTTCCGTCTTGCCAGCCTCCGTTGTCCAACTAATTCACTCAACTGAATTCTTAACGGCCCAATCAGGGAAGAGGGGCGGGAACTGCAGAATGCGGACGTGACGACAACTGGAAGTTGGGAACGGACATGCCGATTAGCCTTTCGTCTTCATGGCTACCTAGTGAAACTTGGCGAAATCTGCCCTCCTCAGAAGTTTACTTGTAGGGATTGTCTTTGACGAGGTTTGTGTCACATATAAGTGTTAAATGAATCAGCTGTGTGGTACAATTTAGTGTAAGACGATAGTATAAGGCCGTTAGCTGTTAGCAGCTAAGTTAGCGGCTAACGGCAAACAGTCATTAACTGTTGTTAGCTGTTAGCGGCTGACAGCTAACGGTCATTAACTGTTGTTAGCTGTAAGTGGCTAAGTTAGCGGCTAACGGCTAACAGTCATTAACTGTTGTTAGCTGTTAGTGGTTAACGGCTAACAGTCATTAACTGTTGTTAGCTGTTAGTGGCTAAGTTAGCCGCTATGGCTAGCGTCCATGAACTGTTTTAACTGTTGTTAGCCATTAGCCACAACAGTCACTACATTAGCTGCTATGCATGCTACATCATAGGAGGCAACCCTGCTTGATGTGGATTGGTCTGTGATGAATGTGATGAGCCAAACGACTGTCCAATCACAAGCTTGTGTTTCTTTTGAACGTTCTGCCCCTGAAAACAAATTTAAAGGGCTCCTGCCCAGATGGGCTAGTGAAATATTTCTGTGGCAGATATATAGAGCTGTCCATCTGGCTTGTCAGGTTAGGTCCAGAGTGGAAGAGTTTGAAAACGTATTTGTTTCGGCTCCATGTAGACGGGATTAAGCATTTCAGGGTGAAACGTTGACACTCAGCCTTCATCCTGGAGTCAGTGGGTTGTTAAAGAGGTTAGCTTAGAGCCCATTTGGAGAACAAAGTGTCCTGACGAGCAGGCATAAAACTAATGGAGGCGGCCATTGAGTTGTTAATTTCAGCTAAAGAGTCGTAAACCAATAAAAGTTGATGGATTCCCACGATGGAGAGATGCCTTTTGAGTGATCCGTCTTTACTTCACTGTCAGAGGAGCAAACACAAACTGACTGAGCCAGGCTGTCAGCGTCTGATTACTTTCAAGAGCCAGCCAAATTTCCTGCAAGAACACAGCTTTTCTTCTATTCTGACTGTTCAGCCGAGAGCAGGAGAGCCGGCTCCACAGTCATCTGCTGAGCAAACTGCCAAATGTTTATTAGCTGAGATCCATTTCAGTGTTCCTTGGTCTGTAGAGAGAGGCACCACAGGGTGGATTAACTTACAAACTCAGTGTAAAATATTTTTTCAAGTGTAAATAGTGACTATAAACGTGCTCCAGGGAAATCAATATGAACCACAAATATAGCAAAGAGGTTAAATAACAAATTAAGGCAACTTAAGAAAGAAAAGCACAGCAGCTGTCTCCAGCATGTTTCTACAGAAGAAGATTGCGCAAGGAAAGAGGAGACATTTTATGGTCCTTAGTGGGAAGTGAAGTTTTCGTACTCTGTTAGTGAACACACAGGTCAATAATACACACAAATGCACAAACATGATCCTACTGAAACACAAAGCATGTAGAAGACAAAGTAAAGGCTTATAGGATGGAACAATAGATGAAAGGATTTAAATAAAGATAAATGAAAAGATGGAGAGGACAGACACTATAAAGTTATCAGATGGATGGATACTATGATGGATAGAGGGATGTTAAATATATGGAAGGATCGATAAAAAACTAAAAAGTTGGATGGGTGGATGGATGTATGTATGGATGGATATAATAAGTAATGTAAGAAAAATTGGTACAAGTCAGGTGCATGAAGAGATGGATGAAAGACTAAACTGATGGAAATATGGATGATGAAGTAATAAAATAAAGCATGGATAATATTAGGATGGATGGATTGATAGTCAACAGATTGATGTATTGATGGATGGGTGATGGTTCAATAGAGGCATAAATGGAAGAATGAATGGATGGTAGATGATTGGACAAAATGACAGATGGATGGACAAATGAATGGACGGAAAGACGGCAGTAGATTTATAATCTGATAGATAAACTGATTGAGCAATGGAAAGTTAAGTGGATAGTGACATAGGCAAACAGATTTATGGATGGTTGGATGGAGTAAAGAACTGCCACACAGATGGATAGTAGGCTGTCCATGCATCTTACACAACACAGATGACATTACATTTTATATTTTACCACTGACCTTTCCCCATTTGACAGATAAAACCTAATTCCAGTGAAGTTTAGGCAGTCTGTAAAATACTGTACTTATTCAAAACAGAACAGAATGGTTTCAAAACCTTATTGACCTATGCTCAATATACTGCAAAGGCATGGAATGTTCGAACTGAGAAACTTTGTTTTTGCAAATATTCAATTATTTTAAATGAAACATGTTCCTATGAGCTGGGACAGGAACATGTTAACCACTGTGTTACATCACCCCTTTAACAACACTCAATAAGCATTTGGCAACTGAGGACACCAACTGTTGAAGCTTTTTAAGTGAAATCCTTTCCCATTCTTCCTTGGTGTATAACTTCAGTTGCTCAACAGTCCAGGGTCTCCATTACTCTTTTTGCACTTCAGACAGGTGTGGGCTGCAGGCAGGCCAGTCTGCTACCTGCACTCTTTGAAAATGAAGTCACACTGTTGCAGCACGTGCAGAATGTTGCTTAGCGTGGTCAGGTTGAAATACACAGGGACGTCCCTAAAAAAGATGTCTCTTGGATGGCAGCATAGTATGCTCCAAAACCTGTATGTATCTTTTAGCATGAATGTTGCTTTCGCAGATGGGCAAGTTACCCATGCCATGGGCACCAACAAACACCAGTACCATAACAGATTCTGGCTTTTTAACTTTAACAGTTTGGATGATCTGTATCTTTTTTTTTTAGCCTGGAGCCCATGACATTCATGATTTCCAAAAACTTAGCATCAGTCCAGCAACAGTGCTGAGGAAAATGTTACAGTGGCGGCTGTTTAGATGAGAGAGTCGGTCACAGGGATGTGGGCCTATCTATCATGCTGGACCCCAGGAAGATTAGCAACCACGACAGTGGAAGCTAATGGGGATCCAAATAAGAATAAAGAATAAAGTCCATCTGAGATGAGTTTGGGCCCACAGAAGCAGGCAGTGTTTCTAACTGTTGTTGATATGAGACTGTTTCTTTTTGTGAGTTTTAACTTGCACTTGTAGATGTAGTGAAGATTGTTAACAGGCAATGGATTTCAGTAATGTTTCTGAGCCCAGGTGGTACCCTTAAAGGTGCAGTGTGTAGAATGTGGCATTTTATACATCCACCGCATTTCGCCAAACAGAAACGGTGAATATAGGAGATATACGTTTCTATTTGTATGTAAAGACTGTTAAGATAGGAGTACAATCATCCCCATAAAACTTTTGTTTTATTTTTATTTAGTTAGAAAAATCTTTATAAAAAAATTACATTACCGCGGGCTGCTGTTTCGTGTAGGCCGACATATTGATCCGCCGTGTTGTCTACGGGTGGTTTTTAGGGACAAAAAGAATGAACGCGAATCTGTCTGCCGGTTCTGAAATCTACCTGGAATGCAGGCGAAGAAGAGGAGAGGATGGCAGTGGATGCATAGAAAGTTGTTACTCTGTCCTAGGGATTCAAACTGTGTGTATAAACACACACACAACATAAATTGTGTGCTGTGTTCAGGATTCTTTTTGGTCTTCACAGTGCTCCATTGCTCAGGGACGTGACGTTTTGGCTACAATTAGGTTCAGTCTAGAATCTGAACGCTATATGTCGCTAAAATGCCGAATTCTACACACTGCACCTTTAATGCATCTTTATTGTTTAGAACGCAGTGCCACTTGAGGGATGATGGGCGTTTAATATTCATTTTTTTTATAGATAGAAAGATAGATAATAGATTTTAGTGATGAATTAATGTCTGCATGTAATTGCACAAAACAGTCCTGTGTGAACTTTTATTCTTAATGTTTTTTGTGAACATAAAAAAGGGATTGACAAAATAACTTTAAGTTTTGAATTGCTTTGAGCACAACATTAAATCACTCTTGTAGTTTTTCAGCTCTGAGTAAGATGGTTTTGTAAGTTTTGTCTCCCAAACTGTTGGACTGTCAATGTTTGAAGGCTCTCTGTCATATTGCCATCTAACTCTCTTAACAAAGGGAGAGACCTCACACAGGAAGAAATGAAGTCTTATTTAACTAAACTGATCAGACATGTGAAATACTCATGATGTGGGACATCAGGGAGGAGGTTCTTTATTATTGCAGGTTGTTGAGCATTGCTGCTAACACTTAGGCCAGAGTCTCCGTGTATTGTTGGTAAAGGATGTTATAAAGTCTTACAATGGACTGAGCTCTCTCACATAGACTTTTCTTATTTAGACAGCAGCAAGGCAAAGCAGTGAGGGCGCCAGAGTAAAATAAACACAGCAGAGGCAAGGTCCCAACAAAACTCAATATCAGGGAGACACACTGTCATTAAGAAGCCGATGGAATAGCAGAGCTTAACAACGCAACATTTACTTTTTGAGAGTTTCTGAGGGAACCATCATTAAAGAGACTGTGAGGAGTTTCTAAGAAATTACAAAAAAGTCTCACTTTTCGATATATGCCTGATCGGAATACACACTTTAAGATGAGTTTTATGGCATCAAAATAGGTTATCTATAAATGTAATCCTTAGCTTTGCGGTCGGGTCGGACAGGGCTGGACTGACCTGCATACTCAACTTCGGGAACAAGACAATTAAAACTAGAGCAAATTTATATTATTCGGACACGTCTTAGAGCACCGGGCTGTCGGTGGCGCAGTTGGATAGTGCGGAGCTGGTTCAAGCCCAGCTCCGGGCGACAAATGGCGATGTGTCCTTGGGCAAGACACTTAACCCCAAATTGCTCCCACTGCTGTGTCAGTGGCGTGTAAATGGGCATGGAAGGGCGTGAATGTGTTAGAGATACTGATGGATAACTAATATAGAAACTCAGAACCATCAGTGAGTGAATGTGAGAGCGAATGGGTGTGAGTGGGTAAGTGTGACCTGCGGTGTAAAGCAGCTTTGAGTAGTCAAAGACTAGAAAAGCGCTATATAAGCTCAAGTCCATTTACGATTTACCATTTAAGTAGCAATATATAGCCGTCTCCAAAACTACGATACTAAGTTTTCCAAAAATTGCTTGTTGTCACACATCAAAAACTACCGCTATGTAACTAGAAAGAGATACATTACCTCGTCGCTTTGCATCCTGTAAGTTGTTGAAAAAAGAAGTTGTAAAGCAATGCAGAGTTCTGAGGAAGGTCCGAACTGCATTCATTAGCATCACAACAAACGCACGCTTTGGCTTGGGTCACGTCTTTTGGTGCGTTCCAGTTGTAGTCAGAAGTAGGAATTTCCGAGTTCCGAGTAGGAAACTGCAACTGGAACGGCCCCCAAAGTCAGAATTTCCTACTGGAAACTCGGTGAAACCTCGCCACCCCCAAGTTGACAATCGAAGATGGATGCCCCCAGTGTGAACAGTTATTTAGCTCCTGTAATAATCAATTTATTTGCACTTCTGACTGGGGTGTGTCGCTCTAGATCAGCTGTATACATAGTATTGTTAGACTTATATTTACAAAAATGCTGCCATAGTGATAATCACATTCTTCATGTGATATTTGTAAACAACAATGTAGGCGTGCTAACAACAGCTAACAATAGCCTGGTAGAATGGCATGTTTTTTTCTGACTTCAACTGGAACGCCGATAAGTCGGAGATGATGTCACTCCCAGTTCTGAGGTTACAGGAACGCAGCATTACGACAGTCGCCGTGCGTGCTCATGGGTAGCAGAGTCTTAATGTTGCCAGGAATAGATTCTCCTCATTGCACCTTTACGTAACCCTTTCTCACCAGCCTAAAAACAGTGAAGTTTTGTCTCTCTTACATCTTCAGACTCTCCAGCCTCCCTGTCTCTGCTCATCCTCTACATCCTCCTGGGCGTTGTGGCGGGCGGCTTGGTGCTCTGCTGGTGCTGCTGGTCACCTGGCTGGTTCCTCTGGCGTGTCAGCATCTGCCGCTTCTTAACCTGCTGCAACGTCCCCTGCTCCTCCTGCCAGCTCTGTGCCCAGAGCTGCACGCACGGCAAGGAGCACCGGCTGGCAAAGGTCACGCCGCACACACCAACGGTCAACGGGGGCCCGGCGGGGACAGCGGCGAACAGCAACAGTGCTGAGGAAAATGTTACGGTGGCGGCTGTTTAGAGGAGAGAGTCGGTCACAGGGATGTGGGTCTATCTAACACACTGATACTGAGACGGGATCAGAGGTGAACAGCAACAGCTGACAAAACTAAGACTCTTCTCTTTGGTTTTGGTGTTTTCTGGTTTAAACCTGATGCAGGAGAGGCGACTCTTTGTTTTCTGAAGGTAAAGCAGGGTTCAGTTTGGCTGTGGATTGTACAACAAGTGGGAAAAAGGGCTTCGTCTTTCTCTTGGTGAACATGCACAGGAAATGTCCCTTGATTGGACTCTAAGCTCAACTGTTCCCACTGCAGCTCATGAGACTGCTGATGGAGTTTGCATGGCTCAGCTGGCAATGCTGTGAAAGGATGAAAAAGGGATGCCAGTATTTCATTATATATATCTGTAGGTAAAAATTATAAAATGTCTCTCTTTGAAGATCACTTGAGAACTCTTCAGCCTTGCAGCTTTAAAAAGTGCTCTATGGACACATGCAGAGGATTCGGACAAAGGGTCACCCTCCTGGTGACAGCAGCTGCTCTCTGCGGGAGAAATTCCTTCAAACTTTCTGCTGTCCTCTCAGCAGTCCTCTCCTCTTCAAATGTGAGACAAGGTCTGAACAATGGAGCATAAAATCTTTATTTTGGAAAGTAAAAATTTTGATTATTGAATGTTTTTTGTATATACCATTAATCTGAAAAAAGAGCTGAAAGAGACAGTATCTTCTCTTTTTTTCACTTTTTTTGTCTTTTGGTTTTGTTTAACTTGTATCCTTGACATGATACAGCACTTCTATGAACAAGACAAAAAGTCCATGATATCAGGACGTCTCACTCTCCCAACTTTACTGCACAAGTAGCTGATCCAACAAACTAGTTCAACTTCACACATTTACTTTAACACAAATAAATTCTTTGTGACAGCTGTCCTGAGCTGAAAGAAAGTGGTACATTTCAGACAAGACTTAATGAAAAAAACAGGAAATCTAAAATAATGTATTTCTTTTGTCAAATGATCAGATACCTTATTTCAAAGATCTTAATTCAGTGACTTAAATATTTCATGTAAACTTCTGCTGTGGTATCAGAACAGGTGTCAAATATTGAATCTCTTTCTTGGTATTGTGTCAACCATTGTGCACTGCACACACAAAGTCAGCTTTGAATGCCCAACAGACATCAAAGTATAAGTTTGGTTTCTACAGCTTTCACATTGTTTATAGAATGAAGTAGAACAATATACTCACCCAGAAGGCTTTCCTGATCCAAACAGTGCTTCGGGAGATATTTAGATCCAAAATCGAGCGGCGGACATCCGTATAATGGTAGCACATAGGGCATGTATAGCGCAGCTCCTAAAACTGCATTAATCGTCCAAAAACTCATGTTTTTCACCAATATTTCATCATGGTCCGCTCGGGCTACTCCTCCATTACAGTCTGTGTTGCTCCAGACATGTTTTGTGGCTGTGCTAACCTCTGAACTGAAGAATACGAATGTTTGCCTCCGCGCATGCGCAGTATTCTCTGGAGAGTTGTTCTTCTCTTTGCCTCTGCGTCCTCCTTTCGATGAGCTCCTCATCTGTAAACTCTGGCTCGAAACTGTAAGGACACCCATCATATTCAAAGTTCTCCTCCACAACATCTTCATCCGATAGATATTCGTCCATTTTGCACAAAACTGGAAGAAGAAAGTCGTTGTGTAGCCGGCTGTCTTCCCCTGAAACAATGAGCCGTACTGCGCATGTGCAGAGGCAAACATTCTTCTTCTTCAGTTCAGAGGTCAGCACAGGCACAAAAACATGGGTGGAGCGACACAGACTGTAATGGAGGAGTAGCGTGAGCGGACCATGATGAAATATTGGTGAAACTAATGAGTTTTTGGACGATTAATGCAGTTTTAGGAGCGGCGCTGTGTGGCCTATGTGCTACCATCATACGTATGTCTGCCGCTCGATTTTGGATCTAAATATCTCCCGAAGCACTGTTTGGATCAGGAAAGCCTTCTGGGTGAGTATATTGTTCTACTTTATTCTATAAACAATGTGAAAGCTGTAGAAACTGAACTTATCCTTTAACCTGTAAGTGCATCATATAAAGAGGCTCTGAGTCCATCAGAGGCCAACATATGTTATGATATGTTGATTCAATGGGGAATGTTGAATCTGTCCAATGAGGATTCTTCTCCATAACTGAATGGACAACATAGGCAGGAAAAATGTTGCAAAGGCTCCGATATGTTTGATAAATGTTTTATTTTGGTTCAATAAGCACAAATTCAATTTTTTAAAATCTGCCATAATTTTAATTCATTTAATGTTTTTTTTGTTTTTTTTTGTCGTGAGTGAGCGCATAACTGGGTTAGAGGTAACGGGTTACAGAAATGTAGCAGTAAGGTTCTCATACTGTACAGGGCACTTGGTTCCAAATGTGTAAATATGAAACACATGCTTAATCTTTTATTTTTTCAATTTCTTACTGATTTGTTGAATGTGTTGTTCATTAGAATGTTCCAGTCCCACATTTTACCTGCCATTTATTGCAACAGCGCAGTCTGTCACATGTCTAAGGTTTTTATTAAAAGCAGTTGTCACATCTACCCTGCACTGAGTAATCTTATATATGTTGATTCCCATTCTGTAAAAGAGTAACACTTTAGGGTCCCAAACAGAAGTTTATTTATAGATTGTGTTTTGTGACATTAAGAATACAGATAACAAAATATATACAGTTGCAGGAAAAAGTATGTGAACCCTTTGGGATTACTTGGATTTCTGCTTAAATTGGTCATGAAATATGTTCTGATCTTCATCTAAGTCACATCACTAGACAAACACAGTCTGCTTAAACTAATACAGCACAAAAAATGATAAGTTTTCATGTTTTTATTCAACACAATATGTAAACAGTCAGTGTAGGGTGGAAAAAATATGTGAACCCCTAGGCTAATTACTTCTCCAAGAGCTAATTGGAGCCAGGTATCAGCCAACCTGGGGTCCAATCAATGTGATAAGATAGGGTGTATTGGTTAAAGCTGCCCTGCCTTATAAAAAACACACACCAGTTGTGAGTTTGCTGTTCTCAAGAGGCATAGCCTGATGTGAACCATGCCTCGCACAGAAGAGCTCTCAGAAGATCTACGATCAAGAATTGTTGACTTGCATGAAGCTGGAAAGGGTTACAAAAGTATCTGTAAAAGCCCTGATGTCCATGTGTCCAAGGTAAGACAGACCATCTACAAATGGAGAAATTTCAGCACTGTTGCTTCTCTGCCAAGGTGTGGTCATCCTGTAAAGATAACTGTGAGAGCACAGCGCAGAATGCTCAATGAGGTGAAGAAGAATCCTAGAGTGTCAGCTGAAGACTTGCAGAAATTCCTGGCACATGCTAACATTATTGTTGACAAATCTACAATACGTAACACATTACACAAGAATGGAGTTCATGGGAGGACACCACAGAGGAAGCCATTGCTGTCCAAAAAAAACATTGCTGCACGTTTGAAGTTTGCGAAAGAGCACCTGGATGTTCCACGGCACTACTGGCAAAATATTCTGTGGACAGATAAAACCAAAATTAAGTTGTTTGGTAGGAACACAACGCTGTGTGCGGAGACAAAAAAAAACAGCACACCAACATCAAAACCTCATTCCAACTGTGAAGTACGGTGGAGGGAGCATTATGGTTTGGGGCTGCTTCGCTGCCTCAGGGCCTGGACAGATTGCTGTCATAGGCGGAAAAATGAATTCCCAAGTTTATCAAGACATTTTGCATAAAAACTTGAGGCCATCTGTCCGTCAACTGAAGCTCAACAGAGGATGGGTGATGCAACAGGACAACGACCCAAAGCATTGAAGTAAATCAACAATGGAATGGCTTCAACAGAAGAAAATACGGCTTCTGGAGTGGCCCAGTCAGAGTTCTGACCTCAACCCAATTGAGATGCTGTGGCATGACCTTAAAAGAGCGATTCACACCAGACATCCAAGGGCTATTGCTGAACTGAAACAGTTTTGTACAGAGGAATGGTCCAAAACTCCTCCTGACCGTTGTGCAGATCTACTACAGAAAACGTTTGGTTGAGGTTATTGCTGCCAAAGGTTGGTCAACCAGGTATTAAACCCAAAGGTTCACACACTTTTTCCACCCTGCACTGTGAATGTTTACATATTGTGTTGAATAAAAACATGAAAACTTAAATGTTCTTGTGCAGGATTAGTTTAAGCAGACTGTGTTTGTCTAGTGATGTAACTAAGATAAAGAACAGAACATATTTTATGACTAATTTAAGCAGAAATCCAAGTAATTCCAAAGGGTTCACATACTTTTTCCTGCAACTGTACTTGTCATTCACAACTATAGACTTTAAATTAGTTACAAAGTCAACTGTTACACTCCATAAGTACATGAAAAATTGTTACAGACGTACTTGCACATCTCCCATCAAATATCGGCAGCTCATTAGAAACCAACTTGTTTTATCTTATATGAAGGGGCTTCCAAAGTATTTTTATCACAGTTTTTTTCTAAGGAAGGAGATAACGAAAGGATAAAATAAAGGGGAAATGATATAAAATAATGTAACAATAAAACTTACCACACAAGAATTGTTTTCATGCACCAATGTGCTGGCTAACAGAGTAGCCAGCAACTCTGAAAAAGTGTTTCATAAACTTTTCTTTTGTGTTTTCGTTTATATATTTACTGAAGCACTTCATTTTTGCTATGTTATTTTAAGCATTGTTTATATTTGTTTTAACATGCTCTTCTTTGTTCCCGTTTCCTGTCAGGATTAAAAAAAATAATGCATGTCAGCTAAATAAAGAGTGACTTTTTTACCAGTTGATGTTGTTGTGTCACGATAAAAGAAGAAAAAGTCTCAAACCAGCTTGTGTGAAGGCCACAGAGCTCCATTGAATATTTTATACCGGAGTACCCCAAGGCAGTGTGCTTGGTCCCTTCTCTGCCCCAAAAATCCACTACAAGCTCAGCTATATTCTTCAGTTTGCAGATGACATTAAGCTAAGCTAAATAATGATTAGAATTATATCTGTAGGAAATCAACAATTTTACAGAATGGTAAGCACTGAAAAGGCTTCTCAATGTCAGCAAAATGAAGAACATTTTTTTATGATAATAAATAGGAAAAAAAGGTTAAATACATAATTTATTAATGATGCAGAAGTGAATTTAGACGCAGTCAAATTTCAAATTTAAGGCTCATGCATTCACTGCATCAAGAGTCTCCTTAAATAACTTCTCCAAAAAAATTTTTAAAGAAAGTAATTTTGGCAATGTTCTCCATGATTCAGTGTGACTAATTTGACACACCAGACAGACAGTTCCATTTATCCACCATGGAAATATTGAGCCAATCTGGGAAAGAGCCATTCTAAAAATGTTTTCAGGGGCAGAACCTTCAAAAACAACAGCAGCTTGTGATTGGACGACTGTTCAGTTCGTCACACTCATCACAGACCAATACATGTCAAGCGACGCCGCCATGTAATAGCTTGTGCTGTTGTTAGCTGTTAGCATAAACTACCTTAGACTATGGTGTTACATTGAATTATACCCCATTGATGTATCGTTTAACACAGATATGGGACATTAACCTCAACAAAGACAATCCCTACCAAGTTTTCTCTATAAACTTCCTGGGAGAGCAGAATACATCAGGAATCGCTGAGCAACCATGATGACCAAGCGTTCTCACCCAGTTTCCCCGCAGTGATCAGGAGAAGAGCAAAAACATGATTTCTCAAAGACAAGCTTCAAGTGATGTTCTTTGCTCCTCTTTCAAAGAACAAATTGAGTCAATTTCTGATTTAAAAAAAAAATCATGCAGATAACTGCTTCAAATTCTGCCATTGTTTTCAAAGATGCAGTTACTTCCTGTTGACGTCACGTACACTGCTCCCGCCTCTCTTTCCTGATTTGGCCATTAAGCATTTGGCCGAGTGAAGTCGTTGGACAATAGAATTTGGCAAGATAGACCTGCAGGATTTCAAACAATGAATCGGGCAGGTCCGTCTGCTCTGCAAGGCTACAGTGTGGCAGGGCAGTGTGAAAAAGTTTTTAAAATTTGTGATGTTTGTTTTAATGTTGTGTATAATAATGCAACTTTACTTTTTCCAGACATGTTTTCTTACTACACACAGTGGCGGCTGCTGGTCAGTCAGGGAGGGGAAGCTCATTTTTTTCTGGCCTACATCATAAATTTATTTATTTATGTAAATGATCTGTGACCCTGTTGTACCAACTAGGTGTCTTTTCCTGGGATTTTATTCCCCCAAACCCACTTTTGACCAGACAACACATTTTATTTGTGACAGCAGTGAGCCAGCTCACCTTGTCATACCAGGAATGCTGAAAAGACCTGATACTTTTCCTCACCTTTTGAACTAAATCAATCTTAGGAGTTGACCTGCCCTGCTGTTTGACTCTAATTTTCTCTTCGTAAGGAAGACTATCAAATGGCCTCGCCAAAATCTGGTCTACAACACTCATACTATCTGCCATGATGTGCAGCTTGCTAGCAGCTGGAGCTGCTACGTGAGACCACTGTTTGACAGGCTGTGAGTGTGAGTGAGAGGGAGAGAAGCTCCCAAGCCACAGCTGCTCGTTGGTGAAAAGAAAAGGTGGCAGGAGAGAATCTTCAAACACAACGCTCGTCGTTTTTAAGAAAGATAAAGTCGCTGGTGACCGATAAATCCTCCGAATCAGTCCAGAACAACTGAATGTAAAACTTAGAAGATAACGCGGTGAAGGGTGAGCCTTCAAGATCGCTGATTGGCTCATTTCACTGTCAATCAAAAAAGGATTCGGCCTCAGACAGATCATCCAATCATCATGCAGAAGCTGAGCGTCCAGGCCAGCCCACTGCCTCATAGACCCCCAGAGACGCTGAGCGTCCGATAGGCGGGACAAAGCCCAGCGTTTATCCAATGACCGTCCAGTTTCCACAGTGGAACAACCCACTCTACGCTTCCCTGTTGAGGTCTGAAGACGCTCAGCGTCCGGCTGTGTTTTAAAGCGCTGGGACGCTGCGGGGATGACTGAGAAGGAAGTGGCGCCAGTTACCTGTGAAAAGTAGCTGATTCTGAACAAAAGATGAAGGTATTCTAGAGCATATTTAGTCAATGAAATGTACACACAGCAGGACATATCACCACTTTTTTGGGGGACATTTTAGGGGAAGCTGAGCTTCCCTTGCAGTCTTAGAGCAATCGCCACTGACTACACAGTATGCATGTGAACACAAGGTGGTGTGAAGAGGGAAAATTCTTATTGTTCTGTTAAACATGTAGAACAAAAGTTGAAATGTTGAGTGCAGTGCACCTTACTGCAATTGACCCAGAAATGGCGAATCTGTGACTATCTCTCCGACTTTGCCTGAAAGCAGGGTTGGCAACATCGGAAAGCTAGCATGAATTTGAATGTAGCATCTCCTCAAGACTCCATCTAGCCCTTCCATCATTTTAACTATTATTACAAAAAAGTGTATCTAAATGTGATTACCTGCCTTTAAGTCTTACACTTTAGTTTTTTCTTCTTTACAGATGCAGGTGTCACACAGTCTCTTCAGACTACTGATACTGTTTACTGTACCATGCTTATAAATTTGGAAAATTCTGTAGCAAAGATTCACCCAAGGATCTACAGACTAGGCATTCTGTGAAGGCAGTGTCATGTGCTTTAATCATCATCTATGACTATAGTAAAGATAATATTTTATCCAGATATTTACTGACCACATTTTTCATGTAGCCTATTACTGAAAATACATTATTTTCTGTAATATCTTAAATCGTACCCGCAAGATTCCCATGCCGAGCTCTTTTACACACATATGCCTTCATTTATCAAACTTATGTATGGCTGAAAAGCTGGTTTACGGTCATTTCCATGCACAGATCAGCAGTTATCAAAAAATAGAAAGTGGTTGCCAAAAAAAAACAAAAAAGCATTGAAAACCCCTGAGTGCTTTTTTTTTCTGTGTTCTTCCACTTGTGCACATTGATTCTGTTGAGCTGCTGTTTCACTCTGTGGACTCAGGACTACGGCTGAAGAAAGTAACACAGAACCAGATCCGTTATGGCTCAAGTGATTTTGATGTTTCTTTACTGCGGGGATAAAGAGGCAGAAATTCTTCAGAAAGTGATACAGTGAAAGAGAAAGAGGACAAACTTTTTAGCAGGAGCAGGAGGCCGGAGCATCACACGTCAGCAAATCAATGACGTCGGGGGGAATGTCATCGATGATTGGCTGCCGCGCCACAGCATCACGTGAATTTGCGTCGAAAGTTCAATATTTTCAACTCAAGCGTTGAGGCGTTTGACGCCCCAAACGTGCCGGACGCGCCGCGCCAAATGCGTCCGACGCGCCGCCCGGGGCCAATCTGCGTCCAAACGCGTCTTTGCATTGACTTTGTACGTAATCTAGACGCGCGTCTTTGCGAATTCGTGTCCGGTGTGGCCACACCATTAGAGGAAAAATGAAGTGCACCGAAATTTTCCGCCACTTCGTACATTCGACCCAGCAGTTTCATGGATCAATTTTACGTAAAACTCAATTACATTATACAACTTTACCCACCAAAACAGTGGTGTTGTGTCGTTCAAGAATGATTTATTCAAAAGAACCACCAAAGCAAAGCAGTGTGCTATACTTGTAGTCTGAGCTAGGAGTGGAAAGATGCTCACATTTTCCTCACACTATAATTTTTTTAGAGCAGACTCAGACTTGTGGAGCCTTCCAGACACTGTGGCATTCAACTCTTAGCCAAGTCAGGTGTGTGCAAATGTCCACACACTAAGGGTGCTTTCCCACTAGGGGCCCTGTCCAGGATCCAAGTGCACTTGAGCCCAAAGTCCAGATACTATCTATTGCGCACAAATAGTTTCCGGTGTGCACAAGTTTCTTGTGTGCACCAAATACTATAGTGTGCGCAATAGATAGTCTTTATTTCTTTTTTTTGCTGATGTCCCTTTAGGGACTCCGTAGACTATAAAAGGAAAACTGGAAGTTATTATCCAGCCTTTTACAATATTCCCACAAATCATGCCAGTCCCCGACTTTCTGACAAGCCCTTTCCACCAGTTCACTGACTTTTTTCAAGTACCTGATACAACCCAACTTCAAAAATACTGAACTATCCCTTTAATAATCTCTCAGTCTTTGGATGCTTTCAGAAATATCTGAGGTATACCAACTCTCTCACATTTCTGTCTTCCAAACTCTCATGCTTGACATCTTTTGGTGACTCAACTGTTTCCTGGAGCTTCTCTCAGATAGTACAGTACATTAAATCGGCCTGTCCTCTCCTCCTGTCACTTAGATTGATGCTCAGTGTGAGCAGCAACATGTGTTCATGTGTCTGCCAGGCAAACTTTCTTTTTGGCTTCATCTGGGTGAAACTACGTAACCTTTCCTCCATCTGTGCGTCTTCATACGCTTAAACAAACTGTGTTTCTGACCTGCAGGTTTCCAGGCTGCAGCCCTTTAAAGCATGCAGACCACTTCATCTATGTCGCTGTCTGCTCTGACAGTACAGAAATACGCATGTAGATCAACACACACACAGACATAAACACATACACATTTAGTGAATGTACACACCCTGAAATGGACATGTGCGTCACTGTAGAGTGGAAAATAAATACCTCTTTCAAAAGACGTTTTTACTTAACCTACATAACATTCAGGGAGATCAAATGCATAAATTGTTCAGACCTACGTAAACACAGACTCTCCACAGGTTGTTCTCAGATGACGTCATGTTACCCTGGAGAACTTAAAATGGGAAGCAGGAAGTCATTTGTCATTAAGCGGCACTCAACCAGTCAAATCAGAAAAAATGAGACACTTTAGAATACTACCTTTTTTTTCTTTCACGATATATAAAGATTAACAATCTCAGGAAATAATATTGAAAAACTGCAGCACAACACTAACAAACTTCTGTCCAAAGTACAGAGGAGTTAAGACAGACAAATGTATACAGAGACCATGGGTGTGTTTAAAAAGTCAAGATAACTCTTTCCTAAAATTTCGTTCACACCGCATGCAACCCCAGCAACCACGTGAACTCAGCAAACTGGTATCGCTACCAGGTCACATTTGGCTCGGTTGCAAAAGTTGAACAAATTTGAACTAATATTAGTTTAACTATGAGTTTTTGGACGATTAATGCAGTTCTAGGCGCGGCGCTATACATGCCCTGTCTGCTAACATTATACGGATGTCCACCGCTCGATTTTGGATTTAAATTCTCCCGAAGCACTGTTTGCATCAGGAAAGCCTTCTGGGTGAGTATATTGTTCTACTTCATTCTATAAACAATGTGAAAGCTGTGGAAACCGAACTTATCCTTTATGTTTAAGAATTAAGTTGTTGAGAGGAAATCACAGAAAGGACCTCTTTCACAATACATGTAATTTTGCCCACAGCCCAATTTTTTGTTTTATTGTGTGGTATTTGTAGTACACCCAGAGACTCCCAAGAATATACCTTTAGAAAATCCAAAAGTCATCCAGGGCCTGTACTATGACCTATTTTATGATCATTGCCATAGGTGTGAGCCAGGGTGCACACTTTACCCCAAAACTTACTCAAACACAAATAATAAATCATCAAATTGGGTCAAATCACCTTCACTGAAGTCTGGTGTATCTTTTGAAATCAAATGTAAAGCTAAGTATTACAATTGAAAGAAGTTATTGAATTTTAACTGGAAAAAAATAGTTTTTTTTTAAGATTTTTTCAACAAATTCAATTCTTTAGAGATGTGTCTGACCAACTTACAGTTGCTGTACAATTACAATACTTACAAATTATTTGGCCACATATATATTCTCAAAGTGGGAAAAAAATCATCAAATTCTGAGACCAGTAAAGTTGTTCAATTAACAGGTTGAGTTACTGTGGAAGAATCAGGATACTGTTCCATGTCTTGTATTATATCAAGGGTAATGTTTTATTTCATGCAATTTGCAGCAAATGGATGTTAACTTCAATTTAGTATTGTGCATTCAATTGAATTATATATTTTTTCATATATTCTATATATGAAGTATATATATTATATATATTCTACATGAAGTATCCAAACATGAGACATCACCCAAACTGAAGTTTGAAACCTTGTCAGATTCTGACTGCCATGCATGGACTGGCTGGACATTGGTGCAATTTCAGAACATGTATGACATGTGTGAATCTGATCTTGTTTCAGGTTCAAGTGATAGTTCCAGAGCAATAGATTTGCTTCTTTACTTTTGGGCAAAACTGAAAACAAACCTTTCATGGAATCAAATGACCATGCTTACTAATCTTTCCCAAGCTACACTGTCAAGATATTTTCATACAATTGCAGATATTTTGAACACAATAGTTGTTCCCAAATACCTTGGCACAAATCATATTTCACGCCACGATGCCATAACTCACAACACTGTCTTTACTAAAGCTTTTTATGGTGACCAGGTCACTCTTATCTTAGATGGTACATATATCTACCTCAACAATTGCAGTGATCATCAGTTTCAAAGGGCATCTTACGGAGGACAGAAAAAATTACCTAAAATTCATGTCAGTTGTACTGCCTGATGGATATGTTTTAGACACTATTGGCCCCTACCATGGTAACGTAAATGATGCAACAATAACTCGGCTCATCATGGAAAAAATTGAAATATTGAAATCTTGGTTAGAAGCAAATGACAATATGATTGTAGATCGCGGTTTCAGGGATGCCTTAGATCTTCTTGCTAAGTTGGGGTATGATGCTAGAATGCCATCATTTTTACCAACTGGTAAATCCCAATTGGATTCCTCAACAGCCAATAGTGATCGTTGCTGTACCAAAACAAGATGGATAGTAGAGTCCTACCACAGGCGTTTAAAGAAGTGGATGTTGTTTAAGAAACAACTTACCTCAAATTATTTCGTTGAGGTCATTGGCAAATTAGTGCGCATAGTAACTGCATGTCTCAATGCCTTTAGAGGACCAATATATGTTTCAGATCCAGATCAAGAGGAATGAGATACTAAGATGGCTCAGCGTATGCTTTCACTTTTTAAAAAAAAGACAATATTTGGCAAAACGAGTTGCAGAAGACCCAAATATGTCATGGAGAGCTCGTAGTGAATGGCAGAAGCTTGAAGCATCTGATATCTCGTTCCCTCATGTGGATCTGGAATACCTTGAGACCATAACATGCGGTACATACCAAATCAAACAGTCCCCTGGCTACATTGCTGAGCATCAAAAAAATGATGGTGACTATGAGATTTGGGTTTACCAGCATGATGCTGATCTCATTAGGGGACAGATTCATTCTCGTCACAGATCTCAAATAAAATACAATGTTTGGATTCAATTTGACAAGAATGCATCAGATGATCCTGTGAAGGCATATTATGGTCTCTGTCCTGCTGGAAAGAGAACCTCTGGCATGTGTGCACATGTTGCATCTGTAATCTATTATTTGGGATATTATAAACATTTTCAAAATCAGAAACCCCTCCAACCATACACAAGCAAATTCAAAGACTCCATTCTATGAAATAACCAGCCAATCATACATCTTATGGATTTCTCAGATCCCCTTTCCCTCACTATAGTTCCAGTCTACAAATTAAAATTGTCCAAGCCGCTGCTATGCAAAAAGACACGAAGGCCATAAAACAGATTACATGTATATATAAGTACTAGAAACAGAAATTGACAGAAGTAATGTTTATGTATTGCTGTCATTGTAGATATATACAATCTGATTACAACAATCCAAAACTGCATCGGTTTTTACTTGTATCAATGGCTCATTATTATCTCATCACAAAGGCATAATATACAGGCCCTTTGTGGCTGTTCAATATTAAAATGAATAACATTTCATGTGAAATGTTTGTTTTGAATCTAGCATTCAAATTCTAAAAGAAATCATACTTAAAGGATGAATTCTGAACAAATCTTTAAAGGTTCCCTGATATACAAGACATGGAACAGTATCCTGATTCTACCACAGTAACCCAACCTGTTAATTGAACAACTTTACCGGTCTCAGAATTTGATGATTTTTTCCCACTTTGAGAATATATATGTGGCCAAATAATTTGTAAGTATTTTATTTTTGTACAGCAACTGTAAGTTGGTCAGACACATCTCTAAAGAATTGAATTTGTTGAAAAATCATAAAAAACTCATTTTTTTCCAGTTAAAATTCAATAACTTCTTTCAATTGTAATACTTAGCTTTACATTTGATTTCAAAAGATGCACCAGACTTCAGTGAAGGTGATTTGACCCAATTTGATGATTTATTATTTGTGTTTGAGTAAGTTTTGGGGTAAAGTGTGCACCCTGGCTCACACCTATGGCAATGATCATAAAATAGGTCATAGTACAGGCCCTGGATGACTTTTGGATTTTCTAAAGGTATATTCTTGGGAGTCTCTGGGTGTACTACAAATACCACACAATAAACAAAAAATTGGGCTGTGGGCAAAATTACATGTATTGTGAAAGAGGTCCTTTTGTTCCTCAGGCTACAGAAAAAAAAGGCCGACTGACATCAGCTTAAAAAACAGCATCTGTTCGGATCTTTCTTTACCCAGCCCTCCGAACAGGCTCACCAGGAAGCACACTGTTCTAAGTTGTATTTGTGTTTGTTTCGGGTTTTTTTGGTGAGGTAAGCGTGAAAGACAATAAAATAGAAAAAACAATTAGAATATTTTTTTTTCAGATAAGTTGCCCAAAATAATATAAAAAAAAACGAAGCCTGTACCATCATATACAATTATATTAAGGCCGGCTCAGAATAATTACATTGACATTACCCAGAATGCTTATCAATAAAGAGAGACGAAAAGCGTCTCGTCACTCTCCTCTGAGTTCTGGAAAAGAGGAAACATGATACAACACAAAATTAAATGCAATGCTATGCAATCGATTACGAAGCAAATCTCTGCTTACCACATCACAGATAGCAACACGCTGAGAGCTCAAACAAACTAGTGTTACACCCTTACAGCTAACATCAGTAGCAGAATGCTACACAGCGTCCATGTTGCCAAGCGCCCACATTGCACAATAGATTATCCATGACCAATACTGGTCAATACAATACTTTTCTAATGCAACTGTGTCATAATAAACGTTACACCCATTCACAAACAGCAATATCTGAACATGTAATTAAAATTAAAGGTGCTATGAGGAGAATCTATTACCGGCGAAATAAAGACTCTGCTACCCATGAGCACGTGCGGCGACTGTCGTAATGCTGTGTTCCAGTAACCTCGGAACTGGGAGTGACATCATCTCCGGCTTGTCGGCGTTCCAGTTGAAGTCAGAAAAAAAACATGCCGATCTACCAGGCTATTGTTAGCTGTTGTTAGCACGCCCTGTGTTGTTGCATGACGAATGTGATTATCACTATGGCAGCATTTTTGTGAATATAAATCTAACAATACTATGTATACAGCTGACCTAGAGCGACACACCCCAGTCAGAAGTGCAAATAAATTGATTATTACAGGAGCTAAATAACTGTTCACACTGGGAGCATCCATCTTCAATTGTCAACTCGGGGGTGGTGAGGTTTCACCGAGTTCCCAGTAGGACTACAACTGGAATGCACCAAAAGACATCTGCAATCCAAAGCGTGTGTTTGTTTGTTGTTATGCAGCTTGGACCTTCATCAGAACTCTGCATTGCTTTACAGCTTCTTTTTTCAACAACTTACAGGATGCAAAGTGATGAGGTAATGTATCTCTTTCTATTACATAGTGGTAGTTTTTGATGTGTGACGACAAGCAATTTTTTGGAAAACTTATTATCGTAGTTGTAGCCGGCTATATATCGCTACTTACAGCCCGGTGCTCTGAGACGTGTAATATAAATAATAAAATAATATAAATTTGCTCTAGTTTTAATTGTCTTGTTCCCGAAGTTGAGTATCCAGGCCAGTCCAGCCCTGTCCGATCCGAACAGAAGGCTAAGGAATAGCATTTATAGATAACCTATTTAGATGCTATAAAACTTATCTTAAAGTGTGTATTTCCATCAGGCATATATCTAAAAGTAAGACTTTTTTGTAATTACTTAGAAACTCCTCACAGTCTCTTTAAAGAACCCACCAATTCATATTCTAATTAATATTAATCAATTTATTTAGACCCATTAAATCCCAGTCATGTTTTGTTAATAAACTGAGAGTCTGAACAGCATCTGTGCTGGTATGGGGGGTGTTAGTGCCCATGGCATGGGTGACATGCACATCTATGTGGGCACTGTTAATGCCAGAAGGTATATACAGGTTCTGGTGCAAAAAATACTGCCATTCAAGCAACATCTTTTTCAGGGATGGCCCTGCTTATTTCAATAAGACAATTCCAAGACACATTCTGCTCGTGCTGCAATGGCGTGGCTACGTAGTAAAAGACTGCAGGTACGAGACTGACCTGCCTCTAGTCATGACCTGCCTCTCATTGAAATTATGTGACACAAGCGCAAAACAACAGAGACCCCAGACTGTTGAGCAACTGAAGTCAAGAAAGAATGGGAATGAATTCCACCTGCAAAGCTGGCTGAGTGTTATTAGTACAGGTGATGTAACACAGTTGTAAACATGCCTCTGTCCCATCTTATTGGAACATGTTGCAGACATCAAATATATTATTGTTTATTTAATTGGATGTAGATTGTAAAGGATTTGCAAACCATTGTATTCTGTTACTGTTTACGTTATACACAATGTCCCAACTTCATTGAAATTTGGCTTTGTAACTGTTAAGAGATATAAACTGAACTGGGCTAAACTAATGTCTCTCCCTCTGACCCTCACAGTGGCTGCTTTAGCACATGTCTCAAACCAGGATGTGTTCACGTCTCACTCTCTGCGGCTCAGTCATGTTCAGCCTGTTGTTCAGAGGCCAGTCCATTGGTTGGTGTGCTGGTTGGTTGTTTGACTCAGAGAAGGATCTGGCACCAATTCAGCAGCTTCACACTGAGTTTGTTGTCTCTCGTCTCCACCAGCAACCTTTCAAGTTAAATCCCTTTTTCTTTGAAAGCAAATAAAACTCTGCTTACTCTTTGTCATCTTGCCTTGGCTTTCTCTAAATAACCTTTCACCCCTGGTTAAACTGAGAGGTTTCATCATTTTGCCACCCTTCAAAAACTGTGTGAACCTTAAATAATGATGTTTGGTCATCTAAGGAACAAAGGGAGGCACTGAAGCTCTTATTTTATCCATGATTCATTTAAAGAGCATACTAATTTTATGATTTTGAGTTTGAATGGCCTTTAGGTTTACAGATCCAATACAAACAGTCAAACTCACATTGTCATTGTAATATTTTAATTACTCTTTGTTTAATATTAAAACTACAGCAGAGATGGAAAGGCACTAATTGTACTGTTACTGGAAGTAATCTCCATCAAGCCCCAGCCTCCTTTGTAGGTCTTACTGGTTAGACAAAATCTGGCGTTGCCTCCCCACACATTTGAAGTAATGGAATATATTTAATTTTATTAAATGTGTTCCCAGTCCTCTCTGATTGGTTTACAGATCATCTCTGTGGTAACTGGTCAGTTTGGCGCTGCTTGTTGCCATGTTGTCAACAAGTCTGCATTTATTCTTACATTACGAATTGGCACTAGCCTTGCTACTTTGAACCAATGAACCCAAAGGGACTGTGAGGAGTTTCTAAGTAATTACAAAAAAGTCTCACTTTTAGGTCTATGCCTGATCGAAATACACACTTTAAGATGAGTTTTATAGGATCAAATGCTATTCCTTAGCCTTCTGGTCGGGTCGTACGGGGCTGGACTGGCCTGGATACTCAACTTCAGGAACAAGACAATTAAAACTAGAGCAAATTTATATTATTCGGACATGTCTTAGAGCACCGGGCTGTAAGTAGCAATTTATAGCTGGCTACAAAACTACGATACTAAGTTTTCCAAAAATTTCTTGTTGTCACACATCAGAAACTACTGCTATGTAACTAGAAAGAGATACATTACCTCATCGCTTTGCATCCTGTAAGTTGTTGAAAAAAGAAGTTGTAAAATAATACAAAGTTCTGTGGAAGGTCCGAGCTGCATTTATCACAACAAACACACGCTTTGGCTTGGGTCCCTTCTTTTGGTGCGTTCCAGTTGTAGTCAGAAGTAGGAATTTCCGAGTTCTGAGTAGGAAACTGCAACTGGAATGTCCCCCAAAGTCGGAATTTCCTACTGGTAATTGGTAAAACCTCGCCACCCCTGAGTTGACAATCGAAGATGGATGTCCCCAGTGTGAACAGTTACTTAGCTCCTGTAATAATCAATTTATTTGCACTTCTGACTGGGGTGTGTCGCTCTAGATCAGCTGTGTACATATTATTGTTAGACTTATATTTACAAAAATGCTGCCATAGTGATAATCCCATTCTTCATATGATATTTGTTAACAACAACGCAGGGCGTGCTAACAACAGCTAACAATAGCCTGGTAGATTGGCATGTTTTTTTCAGACTTCAACTGGAACGCCGATAAGTCAGAGATGATGTCACTCCCAGTTCAGAGGTTACAGGAACGCAGCATCACGACAGTCGCCGCGCGTGCTCATAGGTAGCAGAGTCTTAATGTCGCCGGTAATAGATTCTCCTCATTGCAACTTTAAAATAACAGCAAAACTATGGTAGGACATCAAGCAGCTACATGGCTCTGTAATCAAGAGGAGAGAAGAGGATCTGTTGTTGCATAAAAGAACTCTATAAGATGGGTGACACTTGTAAAAGACAGGTTGGTCTGATAAGTACTGTTGGTATGGTCTGGAACAGTAAATTCTGATCTTGCTTCTGTTTTGCTGTACATGCTATCTCAACCTAATTTTAGCTCCATCTACTCACAGACAGAGAAAACAGATGTCAAAATTCACAGAGCACAGAGATGTTTTATATATTCAAACTGAAGTCCTTTTTTGAACCAGGTTTGAAAATTCAGTTAACTATTTTTAACAGTAACATTTTCCAAAAAAGCATTTAAATATTTAAAGTCTTATGATAAAAAAATTTAAATTTACCAGTTAGTTTAAGAAATTATGTTCAGTAATCAAAATTTCTTAATAATGCAATTAGGCAAGCTAACAACCTACTTATACTTTAATTTTAAACAGACAAGAAAGTGTTTTAGTTCATACCTTTACACGTTTCAACGGATACCTTCCATCAAATGTTAGTGTGATGGGTCCTTTTCAGCTGATATTACAGAGGTGTGATCGTCCTGTCAGATTTTACAGTCGACCATGCCTCCTGCTGAAAGACTAAGGAAATTTTGGATTACCTTAGCATAAACAGGAGCAGTTTTCACTTCCCTATCAAAATGTAATTTATTTATTGTTCCCAAACTCCTTCCTTCTTCTATACTGTTACTTTGCCTTTTGTTTCTTTGTATGAAACAATTGTACTGTGTTTTAAGGCCATCATGAAGGTGTCAGGTGACTGCAGCCAGCCTCAAGTTGACTAATAGCACTTTAACACGAGCCTCCATTAACACCCCTGGAGGTTGCCTGCAGCCTGTATTGCTGTCCTGTGCTCAAACTGATGCTTTTCTCAGGTCTGACAGCAGATGGCAGCAGTCTCATCTGCAGCATCCAAGCCCCAAAAGGTATTTGTCCGGCCCTCACCTATTAGAAAGGCTCTGGTGCAGGTGAGCTGATGGTGGGGAAATGGTACTGTGGATAGTCAGAGTGTCCTTGAATCCCAAACATTTATGGACAGAGGGGCTCACAGCCCACACACACAAAAACATCATGCAGTATTTTATTATTAAAAGCTGAGGAGGCTGTCTGTCCGTCCATTGATGCTGTAGCACTCCAGTGAGCAGCGTCATGGACAGGTGTAGGACAACAGGTAACCTGCTCAGTGAGATTTTACATGGATCACACTGAACTAAGGATATCAACAATTTTTTCCCCGAGGAAGAACAGTTTTATCATTTTTGGTGTCACATTTTTCGTCATGGCGGCCAGACGGTGATCCGGATCAACACCAAAATTGAATCACTTCTTCCTTTTCCCATGCTGAACATTTCCTGAAAATTTCATCAAAATCCATCCATAACTTTTTGAGTTATTTTGTTCACAGACGGACGGACGGACGGACAAACAAACTCTCCCGAAAACCTAACCTCCTTGGCGGAGGTAATTACTCTCTTTTTACCCATATATTTAAAATTGACAATGATTTTTACAACATGCAAGATTTTGAAGGATTCTTACTTATTTTCACACCAAAGTATCTGAAGGGAACACAAAGTTGACTATATAGATGCATGCCATTCTTGATGTTGATAGATAAATGGAAAATATGATTTAATTATCTCCTGTGAACTGGAACTGTGCTGCTTGGCGGAGGTCTGCGCTCTCCGAGTGGTTTTCTATTTTTGAAATAAAACTCCTGACATGTTAACCCTGTAAGGCCCAAGACCGTAGACTATAGCCAGAATATTCTAATTTTTTGGAGATTAAATGTTTGTTTCACTTTCTGTTAAAATACCACAAAAATCAAAATGTCCATAAAATTCAACATATCGATTTTTCGTATCTCATTTGATACATTAGGTGTTTTTGGCAACGGATAATCCATTTGAGGACATTTTTATCATTTATCTGATTGTATTCAGATATATTTTTTGTAATTTGTTGATCATATTGAGTAGATAGAGGTATTAAAAAAGTATGTATCAAATATGATACAATTGGCTTCATAGGGTTAATTCCAATCTACACTGACATAACTGATAAATATTATTGACTCAATTGAAACACTGGTATAATGTATGAGGTCAATTGTACATCAAACTAACAAGTACTGTTGACAAATACAACAATACAGGCATTAATTCATTACCCAAAACTAGAAAAGTACTCCGCCAGCACCACAGTCCTGTCCCATATTGTGATTGTTACCATTAATATTAGTCCTACCTTTATTTCATGTAAATATTTAGATTCCTTGACCATGAAAACATACCATTAGCAACTGGTTTCTTAATGATATCTATTTTAGTTCAGTAGTTATTCACAGAACTAACATTTTTCGTCATGGCGGATCCAGACGGTGATCCGGATAACACCAAAATTCAATCACTTCTTCCTTTTCCCACGCTGAACATTTCCTGAAAATTTCATCAAAATCCATCCATAACTGTTTGAGTTATTTTGTTCACAGACAGACAGACAGGTAGACGGACAGACAAACAAACTCTCCCGAAAACATAACCTCCTTGGCAGAGGTAAAAACAGTTTCAATGTGTCTTATTAATGCTATGTACTACCTGTTTGAGTGTAATGCTGATCGTATAATTAATACCAATATATCTGGGATATATTTCCACTTTATGTTCAGGTCAAATGCTGAAACTGCACAAGTGCTTTGACACTGGATACATGTAAACGGCAGAGGATTTAAAGATACTTATAGTAAAATAGAAAATAAATGAAAAATGTCCCCTTTTTTTCAGTGACTGACATCATGCTTTTCACGTTGATTGTCCTATTTGAAGGGTATTTTCTCATAATTAAAAAAGGTTCAATCAGGGCTGGAAGGTGTACATTATATTACACGCAAGATACTGAATCAAAATATAATCAAGTTTTAAGTACAATAGCACACAATGATGTAAGTATGTCTTCCAGTCAGTTTATAAGCATTGATATACTGATTTGAAGTCAAATTAATCCTTCTTAAATTAAACATTTGTTCTGCCTATACTGTAGAGTTGTAAAACAATCTTGTATTATGTTGCAGGAGAGATTTTTATAAACAATTGAAACTGAAATCCTTCACAGTGTTAAAATATTCAAAGAGAGGGGACACGATGGGCAGCGTGAATGCCACAGGATCAGCACCTAAAAGCCATAATTCAGCTGAAAAAAAGTGTCTTTAAAATAGACCACTGTGTTTGCCAGTGCTTTTGGATCAGCTCAACTTAGAACATCAAACTGTCCTTTGTACAGAGAGTATCATGTTGACTCACGTGTCAGGGAGCGCTGTCCTTTTGTCACTATCTCTGTAAACCACACTGTCCGGTCTTAAGGTGAGTCAGCTCAATAAAACTCACAGACCGGCATCAAACTGTTGATTCAGGGTCAAAAGGCAGCACAGTTTCTGAAGGGGTATCTTATATAAACGCAGGCATAAAAAACACGGTGTTAATCAGTGCTTGAGAACAACTGCCTGTCAGAAGAAATTGATTTCTCTGTATCGTGACCACCTCTCCCCCCCCCTCTGAGGTGTTCACATACATATATATACATATACATATATACATATATGTATATATGTATATGTGTATATATATATATATATATATATATATATATATATATATATATATATATATATATATATATATATATATATATATATATATATATATATATATATATATATATATATATATATATATATATATATATATATATATATATGTATATATGTATATATATATATATATGTATACATATAGTACCCAGCTATAAAATACAACGAAGAAGAAAACGCGACACAGTCAACAAAGAGCGATGATAGAAGACATCCAGCATTTCTCCTTTTATGTCATCAGCATGTGGCTTTTTGTTATGAAGTGCAACCAAGCTTTGTTTTAGGAAGGTTCTGTGCTGTGAGAGTTATCTTCACAAAGCAGAGTGGTGATTCAAACATGGCGAGGTTGTGTTGTTCCACTGTTGCACGGTAGGTGACATCTCCTTCAACCAATCAACGGACTACAGTGTTTCTAGCTCCACCTTCTGGGGTTGGATCAGCATGCTTGGCACCCCAACAGAAGGGTCCCAAAAAGAAGGATGATGCGGTTCGCTTATAAGGGGTCCTGTCCCGGTTTTAAGCTATGGAAACACTGCAAAAAGCGAGCCATACTGAGACGAACTGAACTGAACCCTCTGGTGGAAATGGGGCTTATCACTCATACTACTGAAGCCACTTGGAGTTGTTGAGTAATCTTATACAGGTTTCAAGTATAATACACTGGGTTTGTTTTTTTGTAAAATGTAGCCATAAATTTCTTCCAGGTAGATTTCTGAGAACAGATTCAGTATGAAGTCATTCTTGCTAGAAAATGTCTTTCTTTTTTGGGGGGTTGCATCAATATTTTAATGAGAACTCAATGGCAAAAACAAAGGCTTCTAACCATAATAAATTCTTCCCCTCATGTTTTCTGAATGAGATGGATTTCCAGGGTCTGGATGGAAAGCGTTGGAGGACCTAATGTAGCTCCGGGACTACCAGTTGATGATCAGGGCTTTAAGCATTAGTAGTGTACAGAACTCTAAATCCTCAGCTAATTAAAACTTGTTGTCATATGCATTTTTTAGTTTTTTCAAGTATTTTTCAAGTATTTAGGCCATTTCGGTGCCTTTATTGATAGGAGAGAATGACAGTGGATAGGCTTGTGAAAAAGGGTGAGAACGTAGGGGAAGACACTCTGCAAACTGGTCACAGGCTGGATTCAAACCCAGGGCTAGCAGAAGTATGTATATGGGATGTTCCTGGTTGCTAACCACTCCACCAAACCAGCCATAAGCCTGCCATAAGAATTTTTGTTTTAGCTGCTGTTGCATAAGAATTGACTCTTTTTTTTTTATGACTAATCAACAGACTGCAGCATTTTCAGGTCCACCCTTCACGATCAGATGGGTGCCAAAGGGCGAGACGCACTAATCAGTTATTCTTGTACTTTTCCCCTTTAACAGTGAAAACACCTTTAGTTGTGCCCCATACCAAACCAAAAATTATTCTCCTTCTCAAAGTGTATTATGAAAAAGTATGACAACAGCAGAAGTAATACTAATTATTAAAGAGAGAGAAAAGTGTCCTCTTGAGACAGGTAATGGCCCTTTTCCATTAGCCCTACTCTACTCTACTCGACTCTACCCGGCTCTACTCTACTCGCCTTGTGCTGCTTTTCCATTAGCCCCCGTCGCCTGCCCAACAGGGTGCAGTGTCGCTGTAAACAGCTGAGTGGCACTGCGGTGACATCATTTTGAGCACGACACAACAATCTGTGGCTTTTTGTCACAAACCGAGTAAAAAAGGAAAGCAGAAGAAGGCTGCAGGTGGCAAGAAGAAATACCTCTTGAGAAGCACAGGAGAGTTTTGGAAGCTATACAACAGAATGAAGCTGAGGACGAGAGCATCGAGCTGCAAAGAAAAGACGTATGAGGGTAAGCTAATGGTAGCTACCGCTAGCATGCTAGGTCGCCGCGCTCATGACTCATCGATGATGACATTGTCTGACCAATCAGTAGCCGGCAGTCGGTGACGTCATCTTTTAGTATCGACTCTGCTCGCTTGGAACCAGAGCGGAGTAGGTACTAAAACTAGCTGGGCGATTCCGCCAAAAGAGTGAAATTTCTGTCCCAGTATATTGTTGTATATTAAATGTATAAACACAAGTAATAATATATTACAAATTATATTTTACTATTATACTTAACACCATACACATTAGTATTTGTAGAAATTACAGATATATATATATTTTTTAATATTTTAAATTGGCATCCAAAACACTTATACATAGCATTTCTTTCCTGTCCCCACAGCCAAACGCTACACTTTACTACAATGCGTCATGAACAAAATCCTTCCAAAGAAAATTTTCTTTTGCATTTAAGTGTGACTCCATATTCTATCTACACTTTTTAAAACCAAAGTTTTACAAAAAAAGTCATTATATTTTGGATAAAATGCACATTTTAGTGCTGTCCCCAGGTTTTCACTCATTGCTGTTACCCAACACATTCCCCCCTTTATAATTTTGGAACATTCCACCAGTGCAGGAATTGACATCATTTAGGTCTTCTGCAAGTCATGGGAAGACCAAAAGTAAGTTATCTCTTTTATTTTTCCTTAAATTTAATGATATATCAGCTGTTTTAGAGATAGTCCATCTAAAAACTCAGTCCTGTTACCTAAGTTATCTCTAAGACAACATTTGTTGATATCAAAAGTAAAATATTCAGTTAAATCTTAAGAATGTGCTCCATGTACTCAAGCTACTAACATAGATGCTAAGTGGCTGGTTTTCACACAATTGCTAATTTTATGCTAAAAACTCATTGCTGTTACCCTCATTGCTGTTACTCAAATAGAGTACCAGCAAAAAAAATGTCGTTTTTTGTGATACATATTAGTGTTTTCTGAATATACTTATTCATGGTTTTAAAATGGCATTTGAGTTTTGGTAACAGCAGAGAAAGTTGCAAAAAATTAAATAAAGTAGCCTGAGATTGATGAGTACTAATTTTGAATGAGTAAATGTGTATATTGCTAAATGCTATTTTGAAATTGAATGAAAAATGAAGTTTAATTTTGAAGAGTTACGACAAGCAACTTTCACTCTTTTGGCGGTATGACCCAGCTTGTTTTAGAAGGTACCATGCCAGTGGAAACACGCTGCAAATCGAGTAGGGCCGAGTAGAGTAGGGCCAAGGCGTGCTAGTGGAAAAGGGCCAGAAGTGTCAGAGCCCAGACCTCCAAAGAGCTATAAATCCCATCATTGATCATTGAATGGTTATTGTTTACCTTTTATACTTTCTCTAAATCATCACAATCTCTCACCAGTGCAGGTTACCAGAATTGAAGCATGCAGGGTAAACCCTTTCAGTCTCTCAGAGGCCATCGATCAAACTATTCTTAGAGCAGAGTATCATGTTTCCTCAGGGTTATATTGGCCTCACGTGTCAGGCAGCATTGTCCTTCTGTCACTATCTCTCTAAACCACACTGCATGATCTCACCTCTATAAAAGTCACAGATCAGCATCCACACAACTGTTGATTCAGGGTGAACAGTCAGCACTGTGTCTGAGGGCAGATCCTCTGTAAACATGAAGGACCACTGTCACTGTCTTCTCTTACTGTTACTGCAGTTCCCACAGGAAACGACATTTCCAAGGCTTTTTGTGCTTTTTTTTGTTCGTACTTACCTTTCATCTCCGGTTAGAAAAATGTTTTCCATCAAGGGACTTTTACATGTGATCTGGATTGTGGCCTGTCCTCTCTCTCCCTGTCTCTCTGTCGTCCCTCTACCCTCTACCTGCTTCATGGGGCACACCTGAGGTCCCATCCACACAAAGACAAAATGCTTAACAGTTTCCAAAACGATTGTCATAAAGACGAATGCGTCTCAGAAAATGCGTGCGTCTATATGAATGCACTCGATACGCATCAAAACGCTGTAAAACACATGCCATACTTCTTGGAGCGCTGTAACGATATGACGGAAGCAGGTGGAAACAGATGAAAAAACAGTGGGCATGCGCACTTGCGGCAAAAGTTGTTGACAGAGATTGTGATAAAGTGATCATGAAGTGGTGTAATGCGTCCTCGATAATTGTTTGTTGAACTTGGTGGTGATTGAGAAGAAGGAGATTTTGCTGCAACAGGGATAGTAGGGTCACTAGCTTCATCAGCACATATGCTACACATACGCCGCCATTGTTGTTGTTGTTGTTGCCACGTGTGGCGCGTGCGTGTCAATCAAGATATGAAACTATGACGTAAGCGTATCTGAAAACTTGCGGAGAGACAGTAATCACGGAGCTGCGTATACGGCATTTCAAAATCTTTACACTCTGGAACCTGGTTTCAAAAATGATCGTTTACAGACCCCCAAAACGCCGTCTTCGTATGGATGATGTGCAGATTCTGCAAAAAACGTATGCGTTTAGACCTCGGTTTATCTACGTGTGGATGGGGCCTGAGTATTATTAATACTCAAGAGAGGAGGAGGGTATACAGAGGAGCAGGGAGGGAAGCACATGGTTGCTGGCACACACAGAAACACAACATGGAGGGCTGCTCTCTCCTTGTTTGTTTCCTCTATTGGCAAGTACCTCTGCCCTTTTCCTGTCTTTCCTCAGCAATGCTAGGTTGTTGGGTTTTGTTATTTTAATTTAGTTTGGAGGCTCTCAGTAGTCCGTTTTTTTCTGTTTCGGATTGTTCTTTTCTTTATTCAGTACTTTTACAGGTAGTTTAGGTGAGGAATGAGGTACGGCAGCCCCTTATGAGCTGGCTTTGCTATTTCTTTACACTTTTGTTAAGTTTTGCTTGCAACCTCAGCCCCTTTTGGTTTATTCAGTTGTTTAACCTTTTGTATTCATCATAATAAAATCACTACCAACGTTGACATTTGAGTTGGGACATTTATTGTATGTCTCTGGAGTCATTCTATAATTAGGGGTTCCTGTCATGTCAACAAAAAACTCAAGATTTCAATATTCTTTTTTGATAATTAAACCACATGTTTCTATAAAATACAACCTTAATGTGCTGAATTAATTAATTGGCAAGCTTAGGCTCAAATGACTTTCAAAATATTTTCATGAAAATGGACATTTGATTTATTATTTTGTCAAACATGTTAAGGACAAATTTGTCACAAAAAACGTATATGAAATTCTACAGGTTTAATAACATGTTTGTTTGATAGTGTTTGAGTCTATTAACCAGGAGTTTTGAGATTATCTGTCCTACTGATTTAAAGACATGGATTTTGAGTTTCATGGTGTGGATTTTATGGGATATTATGGTGAAGGATGCAACCTTTTTCAACATAAATTCACACTACACTGAATTTAGAGCTATTCTTATACAAGACTTCCTTCTTCAGAGATATCCCCCATCTATTGTGGTACAGTTTATCCAACATATAAGAGATTTATGACACAAAACACTTGCAACACAGTTGACAGACAAAGTAACACAGTTAATAGGACAGGAGAACAGGAGGAGCCTTTTCAAGATAAAAACTTCTTGTTTCACGAAATTTAACAGTTACATAATTAAGCTGATGAGGTCAGTTGAACAGATTAAAAACAGAACAATAGAAATCAATTTATGAAAGATCCAACACAGTAAAATTGAACACTTTTAATTCCGTGTGCCTCTGTAGTTCAGATTTTTATCAATGATGTGTCCCCAATACAGAGGTGTCTCCATTACAGAACTTTCCAAGTCATCCAACTGATTGTATTTCATCATTTTTATTTCTTCTTTCCACCATTCTCCAATGACACACACATACCATACCAGTCAATTGATACACAAGACTTGCCTGAGACCAGAATGAGCCGAGACCAAGACAAGACCAAGACCGAGACAATCCGAGACCGAGACAAGACCGAGACCATCAAAATAAATTTTAAAAACCATGACAAGGTTGAACAGTTATAGGGGGTGTCCTGCAGTCAAAACACCGGGATGGTTGCAGTCATCACAGAAGAAAATAACACATGAATTGAACTTTTTGGTTGTTTTACCAAGTGCTTCTCCTTATTCACATTAATGAAGTTGAAGAACAGCAGATCAGTCTTGGTCTTAATCGGAAAATCCCAATTCCATGCCAGTCTGACACTGAGACAAGACCGAGTAAAAATGCCCTCAAGTCCGAGACAAGACCAAGACCTTCAAAGGTCTCAAGACCGGTCTTGGTCTCGAGATCAGTCTTGAGTAATACAACACTACTTTTAAGGTACCTTTGAAGTAATCCTACTCATAGTCAATGTTATCTTTGTGTATCTTTTGTTCTGTCATGGTCCTTTTTGATTTTGGACAGTTCACAATTCGGAGATCTTAGACCATATGTCCCTAGCGATCTCCACATGACGTGAGGTCGAAGAGACCGGAGAAGGAATCATTCTGATGATATCTTCATGCAAATACCTCAAGACATCTTCCCACTGTGGCTAGAAAAAGTGGACTTTCATTCACCTCCTGAATAATTTCAGGATAAATGGCATCATCATATTTTAGACAACACCACTAGCCGATGATGTCTGATTTTTGCCAGGGCATTACAAGGTGATTCTGACTGTTATCCTCCTGTGTGGATGCTCTTGTCTGAACCTCAGAGGTTTTGGAGTTATAACAGTGACACTCCAGAATCTGTCTTGTTGAGCAAAGGCAGCTTACATCACGGTGCCTGATTTGTCCTGGGGTAACTGTTATGACTTGGTGAATGTGCGTGGTTGTTGGCACCACTGTGAGACCATTAGGAGGACTCCAACTCCATCTGGAGCACCCTTGCCATGTCTTGCTTCAAAAAAGTTCCAGGTGCCCAAATGGAGCCCGCACTGGTGCAGCTTAGTACAGAACAGATAAAAATTGTTGTTGTTTTATGTTGTCTTAACCAGGTCCAGTACTGGTGATAGATGGGCACATACGGCTGCAGGGCCTTTCTCCTTTGATGGGCTGCAAATCCATCTTATTTACTATTGGAAAGTCTCTATGTTTTGCAGTCAGGGCATTCATTATACATGCAGTCCTTTGAGTTTGAGTCTCAGCATATCGACTCTGCCATTTCCTCAAAGTCAGTCCCCCCAGTGAGTCGCAGTGAATGCAGCTTCTCTGCAAGAAAACAAAGATTCTCATGTACCTTGCAAAGACAAGTTTCTCTGTCTGCAGTGGATGGCTGGACCACCCAGAAGAGCCGCATAGGGCAGAACAAAGAATATGAGATTGTGCATGAAAGATCCAACATAGTAAAATTGAACACTTTTAATTCCGTGTGCCTCTGTAGTTCAGATGTTTATCAACCCTTGTCAAGAAGGACAGAACTTTGTTGCACAGTCTATAACATAGGGATCTGTACCTCAACTTGTTGGAGAAGATGGATTGCTCACTGTGGTTCTGTTGTTTTCTTGAAATTGATAGTGTCTCCTGAATTCTTTCTTTGTTTGGTGGAGGCATACTTTTTGCTAATGATGTCAACTAGAGCATGATGGAAAACTAAAGTTTTGTGCACTTCTTTAGAAACAGGAATCTTTCCGAACAAGCGCTGAGTCTTTGATCTGGGGGACGCTGAATCTAACTGTAGTCTTTCACAGCTTTTTCTGAATTTGTTAGTTTTTCTTTTCTGTTGTTTGGGTTGGACTCTCTTCTTTTGACTTTTTCCCTCCAATTCTCTGTCTGAAATGACACAGCACAAATCATTTTATCCTTATCATGTGCTTACTGGACAGGCTAAGGATGACATGCTGTCACTCTAGTCTTTACATCACCATTTCGTAATAAATATATTCACATGTGACTTTGGTGGTATATCGAGATATCCAGTGCCTAAAGCATCGCCTCTGGCGGTCATCCAGGATTCATAGAACTACTTACATTTGCAACTTTCGATTTAACACAGAAGGTTGTGTACAGGGTGGCACGGTGGCGCAGCCGGTCTGTGTGCAGTTTGCATGTTCTTCCTGTGCATGTGTGGGTTCTCTCTGGGCTTTATGACCGGTTCAGGGTGTATCCCGCCTCTCGCCCAATGACAGCAGGGATAGGTTCCCGGATAAAAGGGTATAGAAAATGAATGAATGAAAAGTTTGTGCACCAATGCCTTCATCCTCAGTTACTATACTAGTTCAATGGCTACAAAAGTTGCATTTGCAGGTTCAACAACTGCATAATTCAGTCCTGGTTTTCAGCTAAGCCTCTTGTGTTAAAATAATGGCTTAACCATTTTAAGATGTGCTCACACCAAATGCAACAAAAGTTTTGTCACCTGTACTTACCACATTTTGTTGCCAATGCCGTTGCTTGGCGACATCAGTCGCACTCAACTTTCAGCCTGCGATCATATCGTATATGATAGGATTTATTAACTGACATTATTTCGACTGAATCCTTTTCACTCCCCTTCCAGCCACAAAACACTGCAGCTGATGCCCTGCAGCAGCATTGTCTGAGTACTCTGTGGTCCCTCTAGGCAGAGCTACTGTACTCACTGACTAATGTTTCCAAAATGGGCATGGATTGTTTTTTTGTATGCTGGAACACAATGGTCAAGAGCAGACACACACACACACACACACCAATTGAAATCTCAAAGCATCAACCCACAACACACAACTTATGCAAATCTCTAAACACCCAGTCTGGTGAGTGTTTTTATCGTGAGAACTGACTTTACATGGAGAGTGATCACCGAGGTCAGTGAGGCTGCAAAGACATGTGTAGGCAACTTTAGAGTCTCCTCCCTTATTGAAAAATCCTTGGCTGTAGTAAACAAGACCCTGGCATCTGCTATGCAAACTTGTTTCTTTTTTATTACTGCTCTTTCACATCCACCTTTTCTCAGACAAATTTAACCATCAACCTATGAACTGGATGCTGCACACACTTCAATCAAATGAAATGAAAAATGAAATGTTCATTTATTTTTATATTTCTTTTATTTTGAATTTAAAAAAAAATATTGTTTGATTTGTGTTTATTTTCCAAGACAATGGCGGTGTGTATACAGTTTTAGTTTGTTCTTATTTTGTGTTAAAATGTATTAAAAAGTTGATCACAAAAAGCTAAAATGCCATATCTTTGACTTTAAGCCTGGAATAACCTACTATTGGAGTTCTGTTTTGCTTTTTTTAAATGCATAGCCTATTAGTAAGTCCTTATTCTGTGATGAACTTAATGTTTATATAGTCTGACATAAGGTTAATTTTCTACCTTACAGAGCTGACATATGGTTACATCATGTATGTCACCTCAGGAAAATTACAGATGTTATTAATATAGTTATGATCTCTATAAAAACATCATTAAGATATAATATATAATAAATTTTGGTGAGAATCCCTAATATATTTGTAATGTTGCTTGTCACTTATCAAGTTAGTAGATTAAAAATAAACATTTACTGAATAATCAGATCCATACTTTATGTTCAAGACACTATTTTGTAAAGTTATGTACAGTATATGGTGGCTTGAGATTTTTTTGGCTTCATCCTTTGTGTGCCTCAAACTGGTCTAGACCCCTTTTGTTACCCTTTTGAGGTGTTCGAAGCAAAACTCAAGATCCAATTGTTTTCTGCTCTGTATGGATATTAAATAGTATTTTATTTCTTTGATGTTCTCTACCAGTTATTGTGCTTTTGTATTTATTTTAGTTTAGTCATTGGTAGTATCTCTCATGTACTCAGACTTCGTCATTTATTTGTGTTTCTCATGGCAAAAAAATCCGTTTTTTTGCACATGCTAAATCTGCAATAATGTCAAAATTATAATCAATTGCACAACCCAGAAAAAGTGCATCAAAATCAACCGATGCAAAAAACAGACTCAATAAATAAAAGGCACTTTATGTTTTATGAAAAAGTTTATGGTAAGAAAAATCTGCACATTAACAGCAAAATATTTACAACAGTGTTCTTCTACAAAGCTTCTGTGTACAGCAGCAGATTCAGATCCACGTGTTGGCAGAAGTTGGGCAGAAGGGGGCGCTACACAGCAGCTTAACACAGCAAGGCATGGCAGGCTCTTGAATGGCACATACACACTTTATATAACCCCTGATTGCAAAATTCAGAGCTCTCACAAGATGACTTTTCAGGACACTAATCAGTGTTGGATATTTTGTCAGTTTTACCATTTAAAAAAAAATCTCTTATCAGACACAAATGTCTATCATATGAACTGTCCATCCATTTCCCTGCCAGACTTTTTACTTGGGACTCAGTAACCATGAGAACCTGCAAAACATAAATAAATGTACAAGTCCCTGACAGAATATAGTGCATTTCAAGGTCATTTTCATTCTTTTTGACTGCATCTTGTCCCATTAAACAATCAGTGCTCAGAATAAGCCTTAAATACTTCAATATCTGTTCTAAAGCTTATTAGGGCTTCATTAAAGCAGCACTTTGAGGCAGACTGTAGATTTTGTTTGGCTGGATGCACTTGTCGGACATCCTCGTGCTCTTGCTGCAGTTGTTTCCTCATAAATATCTTGAGTCTTTCAGGGTCTGCTGACTTTAGGAAGCGTGTAGTCTGTTGGAAATGTTCCGTTGGCTGAAACCCTGGGTCTTAGAGAGAATCTTATTCAGGGCTGCAGCTTCATTTTCACTCACTACCTTCTCCTCCGCCTCTTCCTCCTCCTTCTTTCCCTCTCCTCTGTTCAGTGAATCAGCCTCCAGAGTTCTCTGCTCCTTGGCCAACATGAGGAGCATCTCAGCGTCCATCTGCTCACTGGAGCAGAAAGGTTGACACACGGTCTCCACCAGGCCGATCACCGTCCCCAGCACGGCAAAGATGGAGCCCACCAGGTAGACCTTCAGCAGGCCCCGGCTCGGTTTCTGACTCAGCATCTCTCTGGCGAAGGGGATGAGCTCCTGCAGGTTTTCCATTTCCACCAGCTGTGCTTTAGGCGCATGCAACGGTGGCCAAGACTGATGATGCAGACCTAAACAAAAATAAAATATTCATTAACTCACAATAAACATGAGATTAGTGATGGATAAATATTTTAAGAGGAGCAAACATTATGTGAATCCAGCAGTTTAGTCTGTTGACTCATCTCTGGATAATTTAACATGTTTTAGCATGTTCTATGTGTGGCTTAAAACAACGCTGTGTTTTGTAGTTTTCACCAACAACTTAACTTGATGGGATTTTTCAGTATTTTTGGAGTTGGGCTGTATCGGGTTCTTGACAATCGTCTGTGAAGTGGCTGAAGGGGGTCTGTAGTTTTACTCAACTATGAGCCATGAAACTATGTTGGGTTGAAGGTCTGGGTGAAAAATTTCACAGTGCTTCATTTTCTCCATGAAGTCTCTGTTTGACACTATTTTACTGATCAGCAAACACATAAGTGTTCAAATAGACCTCTTGGAAGAAAAACAGTCTGCTCTGAAATTTCCCCTAATTGAAGATTACACTCAGTACAGTTTTCTGGCTTTTTTTCCATTAAACTTGTTAACGTTGTGCTAAAAAACGGTTCCTGCCGACAGCAGCGTACCTTACAGATGGTCTCAGCTTGTTCTTCTTAAAGGTACGGCGCTGCTGGAAGCCCTTTCTGACACTTCACTCACTATTTTCGATACAGCCAAACTCCAAAAACAACGCAAAAATCCCTTGAATAAGCCTCTTAATTCTATTTGATCAAACTATAGGCAACAGTCAGTTCTAGAACCACCAAACTCAATGTTGTTTTCTTTGAATTATTATCAATATCTTTTTCATTTTTTGCTTGATCAATTTCCTTTCCACTGCTTTTAACAGTACAAAATATATTGGTATAAATAAAAGGACAATATATATAAGTATCAATAGCCTATACTTTGACCTTGTGGGTCAAGTTTCTTGACTATTCACACTGTTTAATGAATTTTTTTTAACTTTTTGAACAATAATTAATAAGTATCATTTCATCAATGCAAAAATATCATGCAAACTGGGTGAAACTGACAAGGACAGAATTCCCATTTGCCTAAACATTATCAACTTATTTGTGCATGATCCGCTCTCTGTTTTCCTGTAGTTAAATGAGGAAGGGGCCTCATTTGGCTCCCAAAATGCTAAACCCCCGATTGCAAATGCAGCCTATCGGCCAAATGATAGTTCTCAGAATTATAGTTATCTAAACAGCTGAATAGGACGTCATATTTTTGCATGTACATGCACAGAATTAACTACACTGATAAGTCAGATATTACTGATCAGTCTTACAGTATAGGCAGTGATTTAAAACAAAATATGGATGAAAAAAATATCAAGAAGATGAAGTTTTAAGTCTTTGCTCAACTTTGGTTTTGAAAATAAAGCCGTGTTTGGAATAAGGATCAAATAATTGGACAAATCCTGTATCAAAAGAACAACTTACTGCAACTGGCTCTGTTGTTTGTTCTGAACAGCTCGTCTTTCCTCATGAGTTCCAGTTTGTGGCGAATCACACTTTTACTGAAAGTTGTGGCCCTTTATATCTGCACTCTCTCCGCCCATGTATTGAACATTAACGAATCGCGAGACAGTCTGTGTAAGCTGAGAAAATCAGGCAATGAGCCAGAAACTCTGACCCACTTGTGCTCAGGGTCTTTGCACAGTGCATGCTGTTGCTCAAGATCTTAATGCAATTCTGAAAAGGGAAGTCCAGCATTCAAAAGTGAGTCTACATGAATTATTTATCCACTCTGAACTGCTTAACTGGTTTCCTCTACTTGACAACTTATTGCCCGCATTCATGGGAACTCAAAAGGGAACAAAAACTGAATCTATTGAATATATCAACTGTTTGGAGTTGATTGTAGTGTATTAAACAGTATTATGCTAATCTATAATGCATTACTTTAGACCTCTAACAGAAAAACAGGTTAAAACTTTACTGTTTGGTTTATTTCTTACAACAACCAAACAAAAGTTACAGTGTCTTGAAACAAACCTGTTTTAACAGACAAGTGGTTCAGATTTTTTTTTTACACAATGCAATTAGAAGAAGAAGAAAACCAGCATGTTTTAAAGGCTCAATTCTAAGTTTAGTTTCAGAGTTCTTAAAAAATAAATCTTATGCAAGTCAAGATTCTGACTTAACTTCAAAATTCTGACTTATGGACTGAATTTCAGACTGAATTCTGACTTAATTTTTAGAATTTTGAGTGATCTGTGGGTTCTGTTGTCGATCTTAGTTTTTAGGGAAAAAGTCTCAGTTCACATGGCAAAATTTAGAACTATGATTTCATCTCAGGATTGTCTCAGAAATCACAGAACAAGGCACAATTCAGAAAAAAAAAAAAACAATTTGAAAAAAGTCAGGTCAAGATTAATTCTGACTTCAACTTTTTCTTCCATTTGGGGTTTTTTCATCATTTCTTGGGTGTCTATTAAACAAGGATTTGATTTAAGATGAATAAAAAATAAAAAATGGAATGGCTCCAGCATTTTTTCCCTCCAATTTGAAAGCACTCAGATCTGAAGGGATGGGTGGGCTACAGGAGCTCTGCACTGCACTACACACTCGGCGGCCAAACAACATCTGATGGGGGGGGGTTACAGGCCCCAGAAAGGACTATCAAAACAGGAACGGCGTCTGCCAGTGGCTAGATGAAAACACACATTGGTGGAGGCTGTATAGCTATAACCAAATAAAAACCAGAAAGTAAAAAACAGAGAACCTTATGGTGCATTTTCTTCAAAGGAAATGCAGTGAACTGAGAGTTTAGTAAAGATGTCATGCTATTCTGCTCCCCAAGCCCCTTCCAACAACATTGCAAGCAAAAAAAAGAAAAGATTTTGCAAGATATGTCACCATTAAGACTAAAATCTTGAGCTTTATTTTTAAAAATCCTTAAAAAAATCAAACATGAAAAAAGGGGGCTCTTTATAATCAAAATCAGGATATTTAGTCAGTCAGTATTAAGAGGGAAAAAGTCTGTATTCTGAGAAAGAAGTCAAGCTTTACTTTTTTCTCATTATTTTGATCCATATCATAGATGATATACAAAACACAAAACCAGTGAAGTTGGCACGTTGTGTAAATTGTAAATAAAAACAGAATACAATGATTTGCAAATCCTTTTCAACTTATATTCAATTGAATACACAGCAAAGACAAGATACTTAACGTTCAAACTGAGACACTTTATTTTCTTTTGCAAATAATCATCAACTGAGAATTTAATGGCAGCAACACATTGCAAAAAGGCTGGCACAGGGGCATTTTTACCACTGTGTTTCATCGCCTTTCCTTTTAACATTGGGGGACAGGTCTGGACTACAGGCAGGCCAGTCTAGTACCTGCACCCTTTTACTACGAAGCCACGCTGTTGTAACACGTGCAGAATGTGGCTTGGCATTGTCTTGCTGAAAAAAGCAGGTGCGTCCATGAAAAAGACATTGCTTGGATGGCAACATATGTTGCTCCAAAACCTGTATGAACCTTTCAACATTAATGGTGCCTTTACAGATGTGTAAGTTACCCATGCCTTGGGCACTAATACACCCCCATACCATCACAGATGCTGGCTTTTGAACTTTGCACCTATAACAGTCTGGATGGTTCTTTTCCTCTTTGGTCCAGAGGACACGACGACCACAGTTTCCAAAAACAATTTGAAATGTGGACTCATCAGACCACAGAACACTTTTCCACTTTGCATCAGTCCATCTTAGACGAGCTCGGGCCCAGCGAAGCTGACGGCGTTTCTGGGTGTTGTTGATAAATGGCTTTGGCTTTGCATAGTAGAGTTTTAACTTGCACTTACAGATGTAGCGATGAACTGTAGTTACTGACAGTGGTTTTCTGAAGTGTTCCTGAGCCCATGTGCTGATATCCTTTACACAGTGATGCCGGTTTTTGATGCAGTACCACCTGAGGGATCGAAGGTCACGGGCATTCAATGTTGGTTTTCGGCCTTGCCGCTTACGTGCAGTAATTTCTTCAGATTCTCTGAACCTTTTGATGATATTACGGACCGTAGATGATGAAAACCCTAAATTCTTTGCAATAGCTCGTTGAGAAATGTTGTTCTTAAACTGTTGGACAATTTGCTCACGCGTCTGTTCACAAAGTGGTGACCCTCTCCCCATCCTTGTTTGTGAATGACTGAGCATTTCAGGGAAGCTTCTTTTATACCCAATCATGGCATCCACCTGTTCCCAATTAGCCTGTTCACCTGTGGGATGTTCCAAATAAGTGTTTGATGAGCATTCCTCAACTTTCTCAGTCTTTTTTGCCACTTCTGCCAGCTTTTTTGAAACATGTTGCAGGCATCAAATTCCAAATGAGCTAATATTTGCAATAAATAAGACAGTTTACCAGTTCGAACGTTAAATATCTTGTCTTTGCTGTGTATTCAATTGAATATAGGTTGAAAGGGATTTGCAAATCATTGTATTCTGTTTTTATTTACGGTTTACACAACATACCAACTTCACTGGTTTTAGGTTTTGTAGAAAAAAGGACAAACTCAGGTTCGAAACTCTGAATCCAATGTCAGAATTCTGAATATAACTCAAGAATTTTGAATTAAAGGCAAAACTTTTGGTTAAATCTCAAATTTATGAGCAATAGAGTCAGAATTCTGAGATTAAGGTACCAGTTCAAGATATCTGAAGAATAAGCAGAATTCTGAGAAAGAAGCCAGAAGTCAGACTTTCTGCTCTTGCGGTTATGATTTTTGTCTCATAGAAAAAGAAAAGCAGTGGCCTCAGTCCTCCTTAGTAACTACAAATAAATCTAAAGTATGACTTCTTTTTTTACTATCAATTTCCCTGTAAGAGGGTCTGTTTGTATGTGATAAGGATAAGAAACAACTCGAGTGCAAGAGAGGATTTTGACGCTCTGGACAACACTGACTTATTATATTACACCTTGCAGGCAACGGCACATGGAATAAAAATAACATCAGTCGTGTCCAGTCTACTTGGTCAAAGGTAAAGCCATTACCAGAAATCTAAAAAAAGAGCTGGTATAAACACGTGTTTGTCTAGATGATGCATTGTGGGTAATGTTGGAATAAAGCCAAGCAGGTGACCAGTGTTTTTTTGTAAGGAGGATGGAGTCCATATGAACTCATACACATCAACAGGTTTTATTGTATTTTTATTCTTGTGTGAGTCATTAGGGGCAATAAAAACTATGTGCTGATAAAGGACCAAGGACATGTCTGAGTGCTTTTCTTGCATGTGTATGTTCTACTGACAGATGGTTTTGAGTTGGTGGCTTATTTTGTCTGATTTTAAAAACATGTTTTGTCTTTTGTTGTTTAGCCTAGAAAAGCAGAAATACTGTTTTCTTTTCCCTGGCTGTTCCCAAAGTTTCCTTTCCTTCGTCAAAAGTCAATGTCTCCTGTTCATCCCTTTTGTAGTGGATCCTTTGGTCCTTTCGTATGCCTGTTCACAAGGTGTTTTGGCATGAAGCGCACACGTATTTTCTCATTTCCTCCTGAGAGGAGGTGCCATTTATATGCCAAGCATCCACGCCATAAAAATAGTACACTATCATGCACACCCAGGAGTGTTGTCTAAACGTGAGGAGTGGTCAGGTGTAAAGATAGTGACTTGAGGATGCAGAAAGCAACTCCTTTTAAACCTGCTTAAACTTGTCAAAAGTCCAAAGGCAGAGGCAGTAATAGAGTGTTTCTGCTATATTTAGGATGCATAAGATTGGCACATATTCACATAATGAACAAAACACAGAGAGCTTGTTTCACACAGCAGCATATCTCTACCATTAGAAATCAGAGCATTTGTTGACAAATTTAGTTTAAAGGTCTGTGGCTTTCTGCTGTGCTCCAGTGCATGTTCTGCTACCAAAAACAAGCAAAAAATGCACAGGATTAAATATTTTCTCCAAACACAAAGCTACATTTCTAACATTTTTTAAACACCCAAAGAATCACAGCAATAATTGTGCTCACAGATAATAAAACAGGCAGTCCAGTGTATTTTAAGCACACAATAAAGAAAAAAGCTAAGGATTCATGTAGGAAAATGAGAATAAAAATTGCTTAAAACCAACACATATATGATTTAAATTGTATACGACTATAATAAAACTAAGCAAATGTGATCCTGCTGGCACAAATTTATCTAAAGGCCCATTTACAAGATCGCAGAAAGCATATGCATGTTCTAACACTGCTGTTTCAAAGGACATCGCCATCTACTGGCCTGGCATGCACGCTACAGAGTTTGCAGTTGTTCTTGACTCTCTGTGTGAATTCTTTTGAAAATGCAAAGAAAAATCCCCATTTCTGGTCGAATCAAGTCAAATTTTATTTGTAGAGCATGTTTAAAAAACAACCTTGGTTGAAGTGCCAATCTTGCATACACTTAATAACAAAAACAGTCATGATAACAAAAACAGCCATGGAATAAAAACAAGCCCAATATTAAAAATGCATATATAAATATAGAAATAAAAGAAGACAAAACAAAAAATGAAGAGTACAAGAGATGATGGAACATAAAAGATAAAGGATAAAAGATAAAAACCAAGTTTACTCATCTAGCTGGGACTTAATGCCAAAGGAAAAAGTTGTTGTGCAAACAGGGCCTAAATGGATCAGTGGCTCAGTTTGATAGTTTGCTTTGTAGGTAATTGTAATGTTGCAGACAAGAGCCCTGCCCTGGCTGTCACATGCCGATTTGTCCTTGGGCAAGACACTTATCCCCAAATTGCTCCCATTGCTATGTCAGTGGCATGTTAACGCGTATGGAACGGCATGAATGTGGTAGTTGAAACTGACACACAACTGACATCCACCCCTGTTTCACTGAGCCTGAGCTGGTGCCGGTTCAGAGCCATGGCTGGAGCTGGTGCTTAGTTGGTGCTAATTAGCTTCTTCAGACCCTGTTGCTTTTCCACTTACGATGAGACTGTTGAACTACGCTATTACATCACCGTGTAGCATCAGTGCATCACTGCAGACGTATCTTCTTGCTCTTGCTTGTACCAGAGCACTAAAACAATGAAAATGGAGGAGCTTGTTGTGCTATGCAGGTGCTGTTGTTTTTGCAAAGGATGTTATGTTGGATGTTATCCATGCATACAGTATGTATATCCTTAAAATGAAGAATTTTATGCTCTATTGTGAAGGGTCTTGAGATAACACTTGTTTTGAATTGGCACTATGCAAATAAAGATTGATTGACCAGTTGTTTGCACTGCATTGGTGGATTAGCAATTATATGCTGAAAAACAGATAATTATCCAAAACAATTTGATGCTTAAACATGAATGCAAGGTGTTAGCTCTGATAACAATAATCACAAATGATAAGTGTTCCCAAGTTTTACTCGCGAACCATCAGATTAAATGGCTGTTAACCGTAAAACAAAGAGAATTATTTCTGGTCCACCTCCCAACCCTTGACATAATTGGTTCTGGTTTTGGAAACTCCAACCACTGGTTAGCAAATGGGCGTCAATGGGTAGATGTGACCTGCAGTTTAAAGCAGTTTTGAGTAGTCAAAGAGACTAGAAAGTGCTACATAAGCTCAAGTCCATGTATAATTGTCTCATTTATTTGTATGCTCACCATATGAAGTCTAGATTCATTCTAGCTTTCCTCATTCATTTTACTCTTTTATGCTCTGATTTCTTTGCTCTGAGTCACAAATGGTGGTTCTGTAATCTTCTTTAGCATTTACATCTGTATTTCCTCCTCTCATCTGCACCAAAAGCAACATGAAATCACACCTGTAGACATTGAAAGTACATTCAGCTTTGTCCCTACACCTAAGAGACAGTTGTACTCTGGCAGTCATGTTCATAATTTTTAGACCCCAAAACTCAGTGAATGGCACCAAGCCTGCTTTTACTAAAGTGCTCCACCTAAAACACTGGCATTTTATTATTTTTACAGTTATTATTGCTCCCCTTAGCTGATGTCACATGAAGGTAAAATACATCAAAATAATGCCTGGGCTACTCGGTGAAAGGTGAAGCCATTACCAGAAGTCACCGTGGGTGAAGATGGAATAAAGCCATGCAGGTGACCAGTGTATTTTTATTTGAGCAATGAAGTCCATTTGAAGCTGCCACATCAACAGTTTGAGAATCAGGGGAAAGGTTGTGTAAACTGTATCACCCTGCAGTCTGTCTGCTGCTGCAACACTTCCTAATGTTGGCAAAGAGCAGACGGACTGTTGTCCACACATACACACTCTGCACGTATTGCACGCTCAACACATACAGCAGGAAGTGTTATGTTATTGAGCTGTGAAACGTGAAAACAACAGTCTGTGATATTTAGAGTGTTCTCAGATTGAAAACAGTGAACATCTTTTAAATTGTATGTTGTGATCCTACATGGCACACCTAATTTCAAGTTTTTTTTCTCCTCAGCAGAAGTTTAGTTACAAAAATAAACTTTGTGTCATTTGGATCTTTGATGAAGGTGACCATAAGGTCTTTTTTTTGCCTGAACATGTTCTTTTTGGTCTTAAAATTATGCTCAGGGGGATTTTATGAAATTCCCTAAACTGTCCAGGCTTTTCTCAGCTTCTTCTACATGCCATTGGTATTTATAATAAAGCGCTGCACTAGACCACTGCCATTATCAGATAGAAAATCCAGAAGCATAAATGCACTTTTACAGACCCTACCAGTGGGAAGCACAGAGTACTGTCTCAAAGCTGGCACGTACTGTGTGTCAGTTGCAAATAAAAGTTCTGGTGACTTTGAAAATCACACTGGCACCAATAAGCACAGGGCTGCTGTGTAAGGTGAGAGCTCCTCCAAATTGGCCAACGTCTTTGTACAGCCTGGCGAATCAGAGAAGGCAACCCATGCTGCTGAGGGTCCTCTTCTCAGAAAATGGTCACCCTATCTTTAACAGACTTTTTCATAAAGATTTCAGTGAATGGCTGCTGTAATGTTTAAGGGACCCATTTCAACACACACACAAATATATACATATATATAAAAAATAAAGCTCTGGCTCAATCTGCAAAAAATGCATAGTCCTACTACAATTTTTCTTCAGCACTCAATTAAATTAATTTTGGCAAATGTATGATGTGAACTTTATACAACACATTTCTTTAAATCAGTGCAGCTCCTGGCCAAATTGGGACCCTAAGAAGAATTTCATTTTGAGCCCCCTCACCCTTCAAAAACTGTTCCTACATCATGGAGCATAAGTGATATAGAATACCTCAGGATGAATCTATCAATTAGAAAACAGTGAGTGGGTGAAAACAGAGGGTCAGATCTGGATAGATGAAGATTGTTGAGTTTTGATTCATCAAAAGGCTGACTCGTCATTTTTAAATATTTGGGCCCTAATTTCGTGGTGCATCACAGGGTGGCGCAGGGTGCATGGAGCCTGGTGCAGTGTTAATTTCATCCTGCGCACCACTGTGCGCAGCCAATTTCAAAATTTGGTAGACTGGTTTTGCTGAGAGGTGCCGACCAATTCAGGTTGGCACAGTGACAATTTCGTGCCAAAAAAACATTTGTGCGGAAGGTGCGCTGAAAGCTCGCCTGCTCCAATCCTGTCCAAGCGCACCCTCCGCAGCTGTAATTTGGTGACAGGCACATATGTGCACACACGTCAACAAAGGCTCAGAGGCAGGTTTCCAGAGTGTCAGGCACATGTTAACGCAATAAACAATCACAGCAATCACTATTTTATGTAACCGTCTGAACCAGCATATACATTTAGATCTATCTTAACTGTCCTGTCGCATCTGATGTCGGATTAAAGCCGTTTGTCATCATGGAAACTTAACCTGACAGCAGCTGGAAGTTTGATGCACATCTCACAAGCCAACAACAAACAGCCTCATCATCCAATACAGAGTGTATATCTGGCTTCTCTCCTCTCATGAAATTCAAAGAAAAGAGGGAGAAAAAGTCTAAGTAAAAAAGAGAGAAAATAAATGTATATCACTCTGTGTCTTAAGGATTTACCTGTGATTGCCCATATTTCTCTGTTTTAGTCTTTATTCTTAATGCAAGGAGCAGGATTAGAAGGAGATACCAGGACAGGATGTATCACCAAAGGTTCTGCTATTTGGCGATGACAGACCAGGAAAGCAGGTGGGTCACAAGCATGATGAATGGATTAGCCTGCTGTTGTGCTTAAATGTAACTTTCACTTAATTTTGTACTCCTATTAATGACACAGGAACAGATTACATCTGTCCCACGAGGTGGTCCGCATGGTGACACGCATCGTGGTCTCTGATGCGCACCTCAATAGTCCCTCCACTCCCTAAGTTGCTGTCACAGTGACAGCTGCTACCGGATCTTTGCAGCACAATGTGGCCGCAATCGCGGGGATCAGTCAGACCAATAAGTTGGCAAAGAGAGGCATTCATTTTATTGGTGAAGACATCACCTGGCTGTGTTAAACCCACTCACGCCTTTTCTCCTCCCTCCTTGGCACTTGCGTGGAGGAGCAGGGACAGAGGCGTGTGTTATGGGAGAAAACTAATACGGGAGGACATCAGAAAAGAGGATAAAAAATGTAAAATACGGTAGTTTCATGGCCAAAACGGGAGACTTGATAGCTATGTGGAGAATGGCAGAGGAATTACCTATACCCCCATCAACATCAGGTTGTGAGTACTAACTAACTTTCCATGTTTGTTTTTTTAACTTTACTATGATAATGTTTTGGTGTTTTCTTACCGCTGACTGAGACATGACTTGGTGTAGTGTAAAACATAAACACTGGGCTGGGGGCCGGTTTGGAGTTGAAATCAGTCTTGCAGTTGTGTATCAGTGCGGCTCGTGCATGTGAGTAAGGGGCGCATCATTTTAGAGGGGGGTGGGATGGGCTAGCCGCTATGCGGAGCCCTGAGGTGATGCTACATTCAAATAAATGCTAGTTTTCCAAAATTACCAACCCCAGCTTTAATCTTTCTTTACAAAAACTAAACAAAAATAAAACTGCAAAAAAATCGATTACATTTTATTTCTCTTACCAAGCAAAGCAGACAAAAAGAACATATCTGTGATAACTTGATGATTAGAGTGTATCTTTGCCTGTTTTATAAATTTAAGGCATAATGTTGTGTATATAGCTTACTGATTCGTGCAACATAGATGGGACCAGTTTTACTCTCCCCTTCCTTCCATGGTTGTGCTTCTATCCATGCTATCTATCCACAATATGTTTGTAGCCACTAAAGAGCTGCAAACCAATTGTCCCTTTAAAAAAAATAGTGTTACAACTACAACCTACAGCAACTAAAGCTCAATGAACAAATACATGACCCTTAGTAGAGAATCAATTAAGGGCAGTCTCCTGAACTGAGCCCTGATTGGACAAAAAAGTGGGTGTCCCAGATATTCTGAAGGCTCAAAACAGAAAAAAGAACAGAGCAAAAATGTTTAATGATCTCTCATGTGGCTTCAGAAATAAAATGTTGACAAGTAATCTTTTTTCAGTCCAGAGACAAAAAGCTGCATACATGTTCGTAGTATGTAATCTGCACAGCTTTGACCTCATTGTTTAAGGAATGCCATTTCTTCTTGGGAAAAACAAGAAATTAGGTCAATATGTAATGCAAAAGTATTTAAAAATCTTCTAATAATCATTTCATTGTATGAGGAGCTCAGGAGAGAGGCCCACAGAGCAGAGCCTTTAAACCTTTGGCTGACATTTAGCACGTGATCACAAAGTTTTATTGTTTGTAGTCTGTAAACAAAGCCAGTGCTTTACAGAGTGTTCCACTGAGTGGTGGTTTCCCGCAGGGAAAAGTTCACCTCTGTAAATTGAACAGTCCGTTTGCTGCAGTGAAATAATGTCTTAAATGGGCCAAAACAAATGCGTGCATTTGTCAAGTATTTTAGTACATCAGTTTGAGTAAGTCAGTAAGTGTTTCAGGCACACATGTACAGTACAGGCTAATTAAAATTAAGTCATGGTAAGTGTTAATCCCACCATCACCTGCTGTGTTGACTCAGAGTTGTTTTTTACCTCCAGAGGTCGTGTTTTTCAGCATTGTTTGATAATTTGTCATCTTGTTTGTCAAGTTATTGGTTTGTTCATCTGAAAATAAGACAACGCAAAAGTTTCTCAACACATTTTGATTAAATTTACTGGGAATGTTGGTCATGGCACAAAAAAATGTTAGTAATCTCACCAACAATTCAAATCCAGGATTTTTCAATTTTTTAAAATCTTTTTAATACTTTTGCAGAAGTTTGTGCTCTTGGAACATTTCTAGATTATATATACTATTAAAACTTAAATTTCATTAAGCCTTACATTTAAATGGGCAGCAGGGTGGTGTGGCAGGTAGTGCACATGCCACACTACAAGAAGGGTCGACTTTCATGTTTGGCAGGGCCTCTCTGTGTGGACTTTGCATTTTCTCTCTGTGTATGCCTGGGCTCTCCCCAGGTATTCCTTCTTCCTCCCACAGACCAAAACCTTGCTCATTAGGTTGAATGGTACTCTTAATTGCTCTTAGGTGTCAGTGTGGATGGTTGTCTGTCCCTATGTGACTCTGCAGTCGGCTGGTGACCAGTTCAGAGTGTACCCTGCCTCTTACCCAATGTCAGCTGGGACAGGCCGCAGCCCCTGTGACCCTGGAAGTGATAAGCAGTATGGATAATGAAGGCTGATTGTTAATTTTATCATCTGCTGACTTCATCTCTTGCTTTGCTATAATCCAGCATCCTTAAAATGACAATGGCACTATCATACGCTGAGATGTAAAACTGAAAGTTTTGATATGACTGTAAAGCAAAAAGTATCAACAAGTCTGTTATTTTAAGAAAGCAATAATTCCAAATTAATTTGAAGATTTAAGGTTACAACAATGTACCTGCATCTGTTGTACAATGGTACAAGATCAGTGTTGACAATGACAAGGTAAAATGATTTGTGATTTTTGTACAACAAAATTTAAATTTCTAAAATAAAGAATTTCTTTATATAGTAGAACTCTGGAGCTTATGGGAAAATGTTTGAAAGCCAATAATTAATGAAAACTAAACTTGAAAATGTAGCCTAATATTTCAAAAGTATATATTGTCTGTTGTGTGCAAATTGATTTAATTTTTTTTCCAGCTTCACCCTTTGCCTCTTTAGAAAGATAAAAGGACTTTAAATACTGCCCTCCAACCTTTGGGGATGGCCATGTGTTTTAAGTTTTCTCCACTTTGCAACAACAGGTTGACTCAACTTTTACCCTCCTAAGGTCTTCATGTTCTGTATCTCCTTGTCCTATGGGTCAAAAATGACCTACCTTCATGAAAGTCCAAAAATACAGCAGCTGGAGAGGATTTGAAAACTTTAATTTATTTTTCCATGAAGGAACAACCTGTGTGTCTTCACAAACTTTGTGAATATTGAGAGTTTACACTTTCACACTTGGAAAAGTTAATTAAATCAATGAAGAGTGCTGGCTTCTTATCGCCGTACATGTGTTCATATTTTTTTCATCAGAAGTTTTCTGTCATTATAGTTATCATCATTGTTGCTGTGTTTACCACATAATGGGACAATTGATTGTTTAAGGAAATGTTTTTATTTTAACATAATCATACAGTAAACCTCCCAATGTAGCCATAAAATAAAAGTTATCACAATTTTTAACTAATTCTCCCATCCACAACAGGAATGAACAATACTAGACATGAAGGTCAGAATACAAAGTAAAAAAAAAAAAAAGAAAGAAATGTCAGAAATGAACACACAGGACAAAGTAAGTGTGTGCATGGACTGTGCAGATGTATTTTTGCATGTGAAGCTCACAGTGTTGGTTAGAGGGTTTTTCTCTGAGGATCAGTAATGACATGAGCTCCTCTTGCTGCCCCCTAGCTGTGGATCAGGACAAGAGTCAGACCTCTGAGCAGCTTTTCACTACAACACAAGGCCAAGGGAGGTGCTGCTTCTACTTCTGAATGTATTATCCAATAATAATCATTGTTTCCAAGGAATTTGGTTTTGAAATTGAGACTGCAGTATCCGTTTTCATCCTTGGATCAGCTCTTTATAGCTGTGGTTGCATCCATTTTATAAAGGCAGAAAATAGCAGATTGTGAGCAAACTGTTAAGAATGTTGAGTGTGTCTGCAAAGGTGTGTGTTAATGATGAGTAACTTCAGCTATTACAGTAGCTTCAAACAACCCTAAGGCGATAGTAGTACAAAGGTTTTTGTATTCATGGAAAAGTTAAAGGAGACATATCATGCTGATGCATGATTTACAGTTTTTCACGGTTCTTAACACACAACAATCAATAATTTGGCACAATTTTCTAAACCCTCACTTCAAGTACCAATTGCTCGACCCAATTTGCCACATCTAAACCAGTGTTTCCTCTAGGTTCATTGCCTTGGGGCGGAGGGTTCGGGGTTCGGGGTTGCTCTGTCAATAATGCTCCATAATAATAATATCATAATTAAAGAGCATTTACATCTGCATAAATAGTGAGCACTGTGGGCACACAACTACAACATTCTCAAAAAAATTAAAATAAACTGCATAAAGTATAAAAAATATTTTAAAAAAAACAGGAAGAATGGAACATTTCATGTAACCATGTAAGCTCAGTAGGTGGAGAGAAGACGAATCATAAAGTTATAGCAAGTGACTGACAATGAGGAGAAACTACATGCTGAAAGTTTCCTACACTGCTGCTAGCTGTGCTTCCCTTCTTAGTAAGGACAATTGGCTTAAAAATGCTGAGATTTTTGCTTGGAGAGATAGTTTGGTAAGCTTCAGGTCATCCATTAATGTTTGTTTAAATTGCGTTTTTTTATTATATTTTTTTTACCGTTATGGTCGCTCCTTCATCCACCGCCTGAGTGTGAGTGTGTGTGTATGTCTGTGTGTGTAGTGTGTGTGTCTTCATCATCCCCTTCACACAACGCGCCGCTTCCAGTCATTTCAATGAGGGACAGGCGGCAGACAGGACGCGGTTTGGACCATCGCGGTAGAAGCGGTTGCCGCCGAAGAGCGTGCACACAGATTTTGTCCAGCTGCTCAGAAACCAGCGTTTTGAACTTTCTGGCTGTAGTCGCCTGGCAGCAGCAAATCATATCGTACTATCGAAGAACTGGACGTGGGGAAGCATTTCTACTGAATTGTTTTTAGGGAAGGGAGTGTCATAGTAGTATGTCAGAGTGAGCATCTTCAGAGTAGACGATCTTTGTAGTGTTCACGCTGCTAAGGGGGAGCCCGGGGATTGGCTGAGGGTAACGGAAGTGTAGACTGAGAGAGAGAACTGCTAACTGTATGACACGCTGTTTGAGTCTGTTAATAAAGAGAATTAATGATTCAGAAGTTATCGGCTCGTTCTATGACAGGGAGTGTTGTGAGACACTTTTGGGTGGCCTCTGCTCTGACGTTTGCTGAATCGCCGCTACGTCTCGGCCCGCGGTGGCAGCAGCCTCTTAAAAAAATGCATGTGGGGGGACTCCGCCTGCAGAGAGACGGTTTGGTTGCCGCGCGGCTTATCGGTGTAGTGCGAGAGGAGCGGGGGAGGAGGCGTTTTTCAGAGCGGAGAGGAAAAATGCATTTTATTAGATGTAAGCAAACCATAGCGACACAACTATGGGCAAGATAGTTATCTGCCTCAGCACCCGCGACACCCGATTTAATGCAGAACTCTGATGTGAAGGCGGCGACATGATGCTGCAGTGGTGTATTTACAGTTTTTTAAAAAAAATGCAGGAGCGGCGGGCCGCCGCTCCTAAATGAATGTAGAGGAAACACTGTAAACACTCCCTTACCTGCATTAGACTCTGACTTTCCTTCTTTACACTCTGATGTCAATTACACATCACCTTGTTGTCAAAGCTGTACACATAATGGTCAGTTGTTGCACACACACCCCAATTGAAATCTCAAAGCATCAATCCACAACACACAACTATGCAAATCTCTAAACACCCAGGTCTGGTGAGCAATCTTCAATCAGGAGAACGGCAGCATAAAAGGGCCTTGAGCCTCTACTTTGTTTGGTGAGCACTGAACAATGGACAACGACAACCAGAGAAGGAGAGGGGTAAGAGTGAGAGGAGGAAGAGGAAGAGGGGTAAGAGTGAGAGGAGGAGTAAGAGGAGGAGTAAGAGAAGGATGAGGATGAAGAGCAGGAGGATGAGGAGGCGATGGAGGAGGCCTGTGGTGATGCCAGAGAGACCATCCTCTGCGATGTGGATGAGGCCCTCTGGCCAGACAGAAACAGGAGACTTGATGTGGTCTAGTGTAACCTTTTGACTTTTTTTTGTTTACGTACATTTTCTTTAGAAATGCCTGCGCACTGAAACACTGTAAATAAAACAATAATTTGCTGCATACTTGTGTGATATTTTATGTTTGAAGAAGCGAGCCTACACAGACATTTCCAAAAGGAAATTCTCATGAGTCATTGCCATTCACATTGTGTGCTGCATTATTGGGTTTTCAGTTTTGCACTTCAGTGTGCTGTGAATGCTTGGTAGTGTGCAGCAAATGCTGAGCTGTGTGTGTCAATTGACTGGTATGTGTGTGTCATTGGAGAATGTGGCTGTGTGTAACAAATGAGAACATGAGTTCCATTTTGTGAACAGTTCAGAGATTTGATGGCAAAGAGTCATCTTGAAAAGGGAGTGTCAGGTTTAGCATTTTGTGTGTGAGGTTTTCAGGTTTGTGTGCACAATTTGAAGGAATCCGTTAGTGTTTTGAGAAACGTGTGGTAAGAACTGTGAAAAACTGTTTTTCTGATATCCTAGAACGAGATTTGATGCCTCTGAAAATAGGTCATTGCGAGATGTCCGCGAGATTTAAATCGTCATGACGACACGAGGTACCTTGCTTTTTATTGGAGTAATCTGATAGAACACTTCCTCCTCTGTGATGTCCATTAGCCACAAAACAGTCACCGAGGAACACATCCACCAGCAGGGGTATATAGCTCCCTAGCTCACACTCACTCATTACCAGCTCTGGCCTGTAGGGGGACTCAATACGCGGTCGCAGCTTTGAGCCTGCCGGAAAATACAGTAGAAGAAGAAGGACAGGCTGGCTCAACCCTCTCGGCAGCTCTGACAGAACTGACCAATCAGAGCACAAAGGGCTGTGACGTTGCGAGGTAACTGTAGGTCAGCCTGAGATCCGAGCGTTTCAACGAGAGCTTCATAATGGCCTAAAATGAGGATTTTGAGAACGCTATTGTGTGGCAATGAAGGAACTAAATGACTTGTACTGAGGGCAGAAATGCTTTACAGGCATCCTAGTCTGGCATAGTGAAAAGGAGAAACAAGCATGATATGTCTCCTTTAAAGAATTTTTACTTTTGGGTCACTTTAGGAAAAATCATGATATTTCAAGCTAAAACAAAAACATACCTTTATGGGGTTTCTGCCCCTGCTAAAAATTGTTTTAGGTATTTTTTAACCCTAAGAGAAGAGAAATGTTAACATGGTCATTACAGTTTTTCACAGTTCTTAACCCACGTTTCTCAAAACACTAACGGATTCCTTCAAATTGTACACACAAACCTGAAAACCTCACACACAAAATGCTAAACCTGACACTCCCTTTTCAAGATGACTCTCAAATCTCTAAGCTGTTCACAAAATGGAACTCGTGTTCTCAATTGGTACACACAGCCACATTCTCCAATGACACACACATACCAGTCAATTGATACACACAGCGCACGCACTACTGATTGTACAGTGCTCACCAAACAAAGCAGAGGCTCAAGGCCCTTTTATGCTGCAGTTCTCCTGATTGAAAATTGCTCACCATACCTGGGTGTTTACAGATTTGCATAACTGTGTGTTGTGGGTTGATGCTTTGAGATTTCAATTGGGGTGTGTGTGCAACAACTGACCATTGTGTGTACAGCTTTGACAACAAGGTGATGTGTAATTGACATCAGAGTGTAAAGAAGGAAAGTCAGAGTCTAATGCAGGTAAGGGAGTGTTTAGATGTGGCAAATTGGGACGAGCAATTGGTACTTGAAGTTAGGGTTTTGTAAACTGTGCCAAATTATTGATTGTTGTGTGTTAAGAACCATGAAAAACTGCAATACTTGCCCCTTTTGTGCCCTGCTGAATGGGGGAGAGGTGGTGGGAGGGGGCAGGGGGTCACATGTAGGCAGGACGCCATGTCAAACATAGACGGAGGAGGTCAGCTTTGAAAAAGCACGATCAGACGAAAAATTTACATCTATTCTTCGGTGATACACGCTATAAGGGTATCATTACCATCGGTTAAAGAGCTGAGAGAAGCATCGTAGCACCCTGAAGTGCATTTCAAGCAGCGTCACTGTGTGTACAACGATTACATCAGTGAAATAAAGCTGCAGTGTTTTAGCTCTGAATCCAACGCAGCATGAGATTGCTGTTTGGATGTGTGAGACCTGGCTGTGGAGGAGATGTTATTAAAAACTCTGTGTAAATATTATCTCCTTGCAATCAAATACATTTAGATAAACTTGCACAACAGTGGTTGCTTTTATCTGTCCTGTCAAATCTCTTTTTCTTTTTTTTTTGCTGGTTGCAGGGATAATGTCATCAGCCCTGCCCACATGACCCTGATAATGAGTAATTCACCAAGCAGGTTTTTCACTTGTAAAGTACAAGTGAAAATCTTAGATGTTTGCATTCAAACATATGGCTCACCAGGGGAAAAGTCTGGATAATTTTTTGGGGGGTTGAATAAGGTTTTATAATAAAACTGCTCATTCAGTCAGTTTTGTTGAAGTACTGATGATAAGAATGAAGGAGCTTAAAAATAGGGTTGGTAATCTGATTTAGATACACTTTTTGTAATACTGGTTAAAATGATCTTTATGACCCGGTGCCAATCAATTCATAATGTGTTCTTAAAATAGTGTGAAAAAATATATGCTATCTACAGCAGGAATAATCACATCTTCGTAGCCCACATTTTAAACCAATCAAATCCCTTCGTTGTTCTGCCCGCCTCCTGCGTGTACATTTTGCCGGCATACACAGACAGTGTGTGTAGCTGAGCTGAGAGGGATTCAAGTCCGCTGGAGGATGCTTACCTGTCAAGTTTTGGCTTAGAAAATAAGGGCAGCCCGCCACGAGCCATCTAACAACCCCAACCAAGCTCCAGTATCCCTCACATTTTAATGACAGGTGTACAAGAAATCTAAAATAAACACTTTGTTTATCTTGGTTTGTTCCGCTGTTGGCTCTAATCTCGCGACAGCTGCCACCCAGGCTATTGCAGGTGGACGTTCTCACAGAGTTTTTCTTCTTCTTCAGTTTTACGGCGGTTGGCATCCATCATTTTGGAGCATTACCACCCCATTCAGGCTAGTGACAGAGCTCAGTTTGGAGAGGCAGAGGAATGTTTTTATTATTATATCATCATACAGGAGCTTTACGGGAGGACGTTGGGAAAGAGGATAAAATACGTAAAATACGGTAGTTTCATGGCCAAAATGGGAGACTTGACAGCTATATGGAGAATGGCAGAGGAACTACTATACCCCGATCAACATCGGCTGTGAGTACGAACTAACTTTCCATGTTTGTTTGATTTTTTTAACTTTACTATGACAATGTTTTGGTGTTTTCTTTCCGCTGACTGAGACATGACTTTGCATAGTGTCAAACATAAACATTGTTTAGGGGGCCGGTTTGGAGTTGAATCAGTCTTCTGGTTGTGAATCAGCAGGACTCATGCATGTGAGCAGGGGGTGGGAGGGGCTAGGCCAGGGGTGGGCAACTATCAATGCCAACAGGGCCACATTCCTTTTTTTTTTTCCTGTGGCCGAGGGCCACACTGTTATATATTGTTGACACTCTCAATAAGAAAAATATAGAGATAAACAAAAATAGCTTAACTAAGGATTATATCAACACTTATATATTCTAACTAAAACTAATTTAAGCTTCTTTTTAATGCTAACCAGTTTTTAAAGCTCAAAATGATTACCATTACCATAGCTTCCAAATGTGTTTTTTTTTTTACCAATACTATAAATTATATTTTAATATCTCATAAAATATTTTTAGAGATACAATCATAGCAAAATAAGAATTTAATTACTTCTAAAAACACAAAGCATGTAGCAGCAATTTAAGGTTAGTAAAAATATTTGATCACCTATCCTAATTTTTGAAGTTTCAGCAACTGTTGCTTTGTTTCTTCATATTTCCACATTGTTTGGGGTTTTTTTGGCAAATGACTGGTGGGCGCATTGAGTGACGTGAAGGGCCACATATGGCCCCTGGGCCGCCAGTTGTCCACCCCTGGGCTAGGCGGAGCCCTAAGGAGATGCTACATTCAAATTCATGCTAGATTTCCAAAATTACCGACCCTCGCTTTAAATGCTTAAATGTATATCTTTTGCCTGCTCTATTGTAGAGGACCTTAATGTAAACGTGTTATGAACAGGCACTTAACAAATAAAGTGTGATTGATTAATTGAAATGCACTCTTGCCAAATTTAAGACACTGTGATATATACATTGTTACTTTTAAACTTTGTTTGGTGAACATCTGTGTAGAGACAGTTGTAGATTAATTTACTGTCATGCCACCAACTAATATCTTATTTTATGAGGCAGATAACTTGTAATGTGTCTGGTGGATTTTGCTCTAAGAGTTTTGGTTAATTAAAGATTTTCTCAGTCGATTTGCATGTAATATTATGATTAAAGGCAAGTCCAAATCTATCCTAATATTTTGCTCCTTCATCCCTGATGCTCCTCCACCCTAATTATTTAATTTCCAAGAAAAGAAGTTCATTCCAAAAGCTCCTCCTTGTCTTTAGGGTATGAACTCATTGCTAACATTTTCTATCTGGTCACCAGTGGCCAAAACTTTGGTCCCACCAAACTTAAAATGCCTCTGGAGCGGATCCCTCCTGTCTTTCTGTCCTCAGTTTACCCAGGTGTATCTTTCATTTAAAGGCTGGTGTTAAAAAAGAGGAAACATGAAGCAGTTACCAGGAAATAAAACGCAGCTCCAGATTTGTAGCTACTGGGGGCATGATGGTGCTTGCCTGCAGTGTGCATGGAAGTCTTAGTGTGTGTGTGTGTGTGTGTGTGTCATCGTTGATTCAGTGGACACACCCTGTGTTTGTACTTCGTCAGAGTGTCTGCGGAGAACGGAGAAAAACATAAGGTGTGTCGGCAGCTGCCCCTCGGGCTACTAATTCTCCTTCAGCGTGACGATGGGGAGAACAGCAGTTACACACAGCCTAGAATAATGCCTGCAGGGTATTGATTGTTTCTTCATGAGGAGGAAGGAGTGTGTGGGTGATATGAGGATTTGACCCCATGGAGACATGTCTTTCATATGGAATAGGCCATAGACCCCCTGCTGTAGAAACAGTGAGTGGACAGTGATAGTTCAGTGGTGGGTTTAGAGGAGGGGCTGAGGCTGTTCTGGTGGTCTGAATCTTATGTCTTTAAAGAAGTAGCCACATGTGTTTGGAAGAGCGTTAAAGAGATTTAAAATGTGAACTAAGTGTTAGGTTGCAATGACCTTAACCTCCTAAATTTAATCAGTTCACCCTCAGTTCAGTTGTAGGTTTGTGCCAAATCGGGCAGACTTCTGAGATTTTGTGTTTCTACACCAGAGATAAATGCGAATTGGTTAGATTGACCTTTGAGCCAAGACCTTCAAAATGTAACAAATTCATCCTTGAGTCAGAAAAGACACTGGTCTACTCTGACTCAAGGAAAATCCTTGTGATGCTCTTAAGTAATCTTGTCTGGTTTGTTAAACCTCATTCCTCCTGCTCTGCATCTGTGCAATATTAAAAGAACGTGTACTTGTGTCTGTGTGTGCATTGCTCATGCTTGTTTCTGTATTTTATATTTATATTAATGATGCACTGATTGGATGGTACTTAAATTACATTGTACTTGTTACAATAACAGTAGAGATATAATGATTCTGACTCTGGTCTGAAGTTCACAGCACGGGAAAGAGTTGCATCTTTATTAAAAATAAATCAATAATGAAGTCATTACAACGTACAAATGAAAATGAAATGTAGTTTTTGATCATCTTCTTTAATCAGTAAAAAAAACACTTTTGTAGTGATAATCAAGGGTGAACCTGTCCCAGTTAAGATTCAAAAACGACTAGTTTGAGAAGTTTATATTGTAAACAATTCCCTTATGAAATTCTTTTACTTGGTTCTCATATAAAGCTCTTGCAAGAAGGCAGTCAACAGAAAGTATATGGAGTATACCAAAAGTATATGGCAGACAATAGGCAGACAATAGCCAGAAGTGTACCAAAGTGTACCACAGTTTATTTGAACTGACACCAAGAGCTCAACGTGTTATGTCTTTGAATAATTGTGAGTAAGAGGAGAAATGCCACCAGGCTGAAATATTTTGAATGCATCAAATATATGACTATTGCTATGGTTTTGACATTGTTGACACAGAAAACATGTGGAGGCTATTTTTCCCCTTATTTATAAGGAAATTGATAAAGAAATGGATCAATATCAGAATCAGTAGTTGGAAAAAACATTTTAAATGACAATCACTTATTATTTGTAAGATAAGCATTTATTTTTTTGGAACAAATCAAGCTTTTATGATAACAAGCTTCACTTCTTTAGCAAATAGTCACTGCCATACAGACAAAAACCTCAAACAAAACAAAACAAAACTTATGAAAATCTGAGAAAACAGGGGTAACATTGAAGAAAGTATTAAAGACCAGCTCACCCAAAACATAAGCATAAAGAAGGTACATAACACAGTTTAGTTTAATTTGCAGTTACATTAAAAAATACAAGCCAAAGACAATAACAGAAGAATCTGCAGTTCCTGAAATGTTGTCTATTCTTCATAGTTACATTATTTTTGATTAAGAGCGTCTCAACCACAGCTTCACCCTTAAAGCCTTTTGAACCTGTAAGAAAAATGTTTGATTCATGAGTACATTATTGTTGTGAAATGGATTATACAAAATAACAAAACAGTTTTGTGAATTTTGCTGGTCTTTTATAGGATTATTATACAACTGTGTTCAATAGCCTACTTAATTCTTCTTAACAAATTGTGTAAATTAGAGTTTATGCAAACATAATCCATTACGTACAAATCTACTTACATTTGTTCTTTAACATATTTGTTGAGAATTGTTGTCATTGTAAAGAATGAACGTTAACTTATTTTTTCCTTATTCCTCAAAAAAGTCAAAAGATTTGACTTTGTGTTTTGGATTTTAGTAGAATAATTTATTTGAAAATGAAGTTATTTGGCATATGTGATGTACAGTTTGTCTTCAACAAACATCAAATTCTTTGCTGGATAATAATGTTTTGTCACACCACATCAAAAAAACACACTAAAAATAGTATCTAGCCTGTGCATTAGGTTTTGGTTAGCTTAACAAAAACACTGGCTCATTATTTTAATGCTGATAAATAATAATAGCCTACAACAAGTTTAAATTAAGATATAAGCTAGGGCTTAACAAGAGGAAGTACAAAATTTGTATTTCTAATAATTAGCACTGTTAGCTGCTCACATCACTTGTCTTCACTGTACAGAGAGAGAAAAAGAAATTAATTCATAGGTAGGCTAAACTCTGTTTTGTCATTTATGGAGCATCATGGAGCATTAACACCCTAAACCAGTCTGTGATGCAGTCTAAACACAGTCAGCAGTGCATTCTGCTGCTCAACTGTTTTGCTAAATCAAGGCGGAAATATCACAGGGCTATGTTTGAGCTAAATGCTAGTACTGGCACTCAAAAACATCAATAGTGTAGCATGTAGTTTACACTTTGAAGTGCATGTAGTTTACACTTTGAAGTGTTAGTATCTTTATTACCCTCATTGTAGTCATAGTCCAGGGAGTTAGCTGAAATAAAAATTGCAATCATCTCAAAGTTCAGTTAAGGTTACTTGAAAGAAGGAAATACCTTTAAAAAAAAAAAGCCTTGATGTATTGACTTAAACTCAAACACTCTGAATAAACCTGTAATTAATATTAAGCTAAGAGTAAGTAAATAGTGTGTTGAGCTTAAAGCTAATGTCAGAATGCTAAAATTATGGGGGTGCTAGCTGTATAATTCTAGTTTGTTTTAGGTCAAGTAAAAGCCTGTAAATCTTATATAGTGTCACTGGAGACATGACTGAATTGTAGGTTGGCAAAATGCTGCACTGTTTAATATTAGTGGTTGAAAATCTACTTTTTAAGAGTTAGCATGTAAACTAGAGCTACCAAGTGCAAGCTAATGGAAGCCCTAGTGTTTCTGTGCCTTTTTTATCTCTTTAGGTAAGTAAGTAACTAGAGTGTTTATTGAAGTATTGTAAGTGATGAAAAAAAGGTGGTTACAAAGATTACAAGTAACATCATATATCCATTTTCATGCTCAAATTTAAATTCTTTTCAAGCACTTTCAAGGAGCATGTTTCCCGGCATCAAGATTTCCTTAAAAAGTGTGATTAATTCTCCTTTATATGCATATAAATAGACGTGTGAATTGTAGGTATTATTTAATTATCTTAATAGACATATCTAGATCCAAACAGATGTATTTTGTTTAATATTAGAGCATTTTATGTTATGTTTTGGATAACATTGGCCTTAATATGCTGCAAACTTTTTAGCTAACCCAAATGTGTCTAATATCCAGACTACATACAGGTACATCTCAAAAAATTAGAATATCATGAAAAAGTTCAATATTTTTTTATCACTCATTTCAGAATTACCAAAATTTCAAGCAATAAATGTTTGAAATGTTTCACTCTGTCTGTAATGAATCTATATTATATATGGGTTTCACATTCTGAAATGAGTGATGAAAAATATTGAACTTTTTCATGATATTCTAATTTTTTGAGATGTGCCTGTAAGCTGAAGAGGAGGAAGAAAAAAATAACTATTATTAAGCACTTTATTTCTCTTCAAATTTGAAATTCAAGCGCTTCCAAAACTTTCAAGCATCTCAATTACACCCTGATAACGTTACCTGGCTTAAAAAACAAAAGACCTCACATTTTTAAGCCTGAGTTGAATAATTTTTAGGTCATAAAGGTGTTTGATTTCCTCTAAATGATTGTGTTTGTTTCATTACCTTGGTGTTGGTATGTGTCTGTGTGTGTGCATGAGGGTGTGTTGATTCATGAGGTGAAGGGTGTGGAGGTGAAGGGTGTGACTCTGACACACACTGTATCATACCGTCCAGGTGAGACGCTGTCTATAAAGCAGCCGACAGGCACCGACACACACATTAATACCTGAGATTACAGAGCTGATAACACTGCACACATACAGGTGAGTCTAACACAGAGGAACGACTGATTGGCTTGGATTTTACCTTCCTGAGTTTTTCTGCTCACTGATATTTCCTCTAACCTTTTTCAGACTTTTCAACAGAGGAACACAGCATGAGAATATTTTTACTTCTAGCTGGTAAGATTTCTTTTCTGTCCTTTAACTTAAGCTGTAGTCACTGAAACTTCTACATCTGGAGTTTTTATGCACAGGTTTATTTATCATTACTTTTCCCAGCTGAGATGATAAACTAGAATAAGCAGTATCTGAAGTCATTGTAAGAGTGAAAGCCTTCACACTCGCTTTTAAAGTCATGTTTGTACACATTATGGCAACCCTAACTTAATTTAAGATTCCACACAGTGTTTTTTGCTTCTGTAAAGAAAAGTGTTTAACTCTAGTATGTTTCTTAAGCATAAAATCCAAAAGGAACAAAATTGTGAAGCTTGTTAGTCTCAGTCTTTAGATAATGTGATTTATAAAGACATGTGAACGATATTTTTGAGAATTAAGACAGATGTAACAGATCCAAAATACAGCTGACCTAAAGGTGAAGTCACTTGAAGCTCTTTGGATGGACTGAATTAATCAGAACTCCACACTTATTAGACTAAAAGGTTAAAAACACATCTTGTGTTGCACTACTAGCAAACAATCATGAATCCTTTTTACTTGTTTGTTTCAATTTTAAAAGATTAAGAGGTACTGGTAGGCAGGTCAATATTTAAGCCAAGTGTTACCAGACTGTCTCCACAGCATCTAAATAACCCAGCTGTTACTTTTACTCAGATGATTTCATCAGTTTAAAGTTAAGTTGGTTTATATCTTAAATCTGTGGTTAAAAATATCAGTATACAATAGTTGAAGTAATTTTTGCTCTGAATCTTTTAACAAGCATAGATAGCATTATCTGTACCCCAGTAAAATAGGTGATAGGTGGGATGGCTGGTTGGATGAATAGATGGATGTTTTGTTTGTTGATGGGTGGATAAAGCAGAGATGAGTTCATACTTGCATCGATGGATGATGGATTGCTGAATGCATGTATGAGTGAACGATGAATGGATGAGCAGATGATGGCTGACTGATGGATGGATGGATAGCTGATTGAGGATGGATGAGTGAAGCACAGTGTAGTAGGTAGATGGATGTGGATGGATGGATACATGACAAGCAAATGAAACATGGATCTACGGATGATTTGATGATAGATCGATGATTACCAAATGAAGTATGGATGTATAATTGGATGACTGATTGATGGGTGGATGGTTTTGAAAGATGGATACTTTTATTTTATTGTGAATTCATGATCAAAGATTGCTATATATTTATTTATAAATCTGCTTTTCCTGAAAATAAGCCACAGTGCTATCAGGCGTACCAGTTTATAGGTCTGTATTAATGGGCGTGGCCCTCATTTTGTTACACTGGCACTTTTCACTCTGGTCCAACCAGGTTTAAAAAGGATTTCATTGGCAAAAATAAAACGTGCTTTTTAAGAAAATAATAATAAAAAAAATCAAGTTTACTTGAAGACATGAATTGAAATTGGATGAACAGTCAACAAAAATTAAAACATTAAAAGATCATTACAAAAAAAACTTGTGTGTAATCAAAAACTGAGTTCAGATTTGAATATTGATTTTCTGATAACTGGTGAAGATGATTTTTATTCATTGCTTTCTTCTTCACAGCCATAGCTGCAGTGTCGAGGGCCCAGACAGACTGCTCTCAGGGGGCTTGTTACCCACCCACCGATGACCTGCTCCTGGGCAGAGCTGACCGCCTCAGCGCCTCCTCCACCTGCGGCCTCACAGGCTCTGAAGTCTACTGCACGCCATATGAACAGGTAGGAAAACATTCCTGTTTTATTAATCACAATAAATTTCTTTGTGTTTGGAGACACGTCTGCAGTGTCAGTCTGTAAAATCACACCATTACCAAATATGACCTTGTTTGCAGTTGGAGGGGTTCAGGGTTGTTTTTGATAACTAAAATCAAAGTGCAGTTTCTAGATAGCAAAAAGGCAGAAAGCAAATTAGCATTAGTTATTGATATTGGCAAATAAAAACTCATAGCAGTCCTATCAGAGGACAAGAGCACAGGCAGTGCTCCTGCCAGCTGTGTTCACTCGAGCCACATGTGGATCTACCTTTGAGGTTTGAACTGCGTGGAGGAGAGAGGTTAAGAGGTCATGGTCAAAAGATAAATGCACATGTACCTGTGATGGTTTTGGCTGGAAAATCAATTTATGAAACTGTCTGACTTTAGTGCCAGTGCGTTATGTTGCAATTATAATCTTTGATCGGGAAACCAAGGCCAGAAAATGAACTGCCTGCTCAGCTAAAAAATGCCCTCTTCTGGACATAAGTGCTGAATTAGAGAAAACCTTCACTGTTTAATTACGCAGAAAAAAGTTTAGTTCAGAGTGTTTTAACTACTTATTAAACAGAGAGAAAGGATGCTTGGTGGGGTGGTGTGAACATAAAAGAAATTGGAAAACAACACAAAAAGTCAAATCTTGGAAGAAAAATGAGCAGAAAGATGATCATACTTATATGATCTGCCCCCTTCTTCACAAGACACTTATTGGCAACTTGCAAAATAAACACAAAACTTGAAATACATATATATAAAAAAAGGGATTCAATTTAAACTTGAAAAAGAAAAGAAATAGCGAATAATGAGCCTGAACATACCACACAGACAGAACCAGACTTTGTCTCCATCCTGATTTTCTTTATTCCAGCTTTAGAGATAAAGTTTGCTTTAGATTATTTGCTTTCTCTGTCAATACTGCTCTTTCAACAGACTCATTTGACAATGATGCAGCATTGCATCAGTCTTACACTATATCTCATACCAAAACTTTCACATTTTTGGTTGATATGGACTAATCATTGAGTTTTATATAGGATACAATGCTTCATTATTTAATGAATCCTTCACTCTGACATAAAAATCTATCTAATGGCACAAAAAAATACCCAAAACAGTAAAGATGAGCATGTAATACTTATAAAGAGTTCAGGTTTTTATTATCACTTAAAAGCAGTTTAACAGTAGAGAAAAAATAAAATGTTTTCTAAAACTGTAGTAATATTTCCTACCTGGAGATAATCACCTTTTCTGAATACATTATTGGTCTTAGCCAAAGATCTTCTTTATCAGAGAGCTGCTGGATTAGCCTTTAACCTTGTTGTATAAGGGTGCTGCCAGAAGGGAGATTTTTAAGGTCACTTGAAAAAGAAATGGTATTTCTCCACAGCACTAAACCTTTGTCAGAGTTTAAATGATAAAATCAATGGTGCAATGTGGACCACGAGGAAAGCAGCTGGACTGCAGCACCAATCCGTGCACTCGATGGAAAAGTCTGTTTGCAACTGTCACAGAAAACCTGCTGAGATGAAGCTTAGTATTTTCTTAAACAAGTATGCTAGGTTAGAAAAAAGAAGAGAAATCAGTGTAATTATGCTGTGCAGCAGTAAGGTACATAGTGTCATAATGAAGCTTTCAGTGTCTTTAATTAAAATCCCTTCTTAAGTCATCTAAACCCTAAAATGCAAATCCAAGACAGAGCAGCAGTGAAGCAAAACCAGGTTAATCTTTGTGTTTTTGTTACGTAAACATCATTCCCGAAAGGGTGTGCTGTGTTTATGCCTTCTGAGGAAAACGGATAATGTTCCTTGATTGATCAACACTTTCCCCTCTTTCTTTTTTTTTACCGTTACCTGAGCCGCACCTTGTTGAGACAGACAGGGAGGGGCAGGAGTACTCAGCTGTATCTCAGAGCTGACACACTCAAACAAAGTCAAACACACTCAAGTCTGATGATAAAGCAGCAAGAATCACAAAGAAGAGGGCTGCTCACAGAGACAGGTTAGATCTTGTTTGGTATGCGGCAACACTGAGACAGATTTTGTAACAAATAAATGATATTATTTTGATATGAAACTCACCCGCAGACAGGCTGTAGCTACTGGTGAATGCTTTAGTTACTTTGGTGATCATGTCCTTCAGATGTTTGATGTTGGCAGAATGTTAACATTATTATTTAGACTTTGTTCATAAGTGTATGAAAGTGGTGACTTTGATTTAAAACAGTCCCCTCAAAGTTGTTAAGATTCTTTATCCATAGTACAAGACGAGCACTCAGAGACCTCTACCAAGCAGCTCAGTTCTGACATGGGCTTTTCAACACCAACTCTATCAGATACAACTCTGGATCACCAGATCCAGAATCAGCCCAGGATCTGGACCAAACTCACAAACGTGATTATTGTTATCTTGTATGAGCACAGCAAGTTTTGGGAACATCACTTTGTATTTTGATTTTATATGAATTATAGAATATCGTCAATGGGATTTCCCATAATAGCATTCGGTATCTTTTTTTGACGTCAGTCTGGATTAGATCAGGTTAAATTTACCTTGATGATAGAGACATGGACCCCATATTACACCATACAATTGTAAGTTAATCCATTAAAAATGGAAGAGATATGAGTTTTTAAAATTTCGCCCAGTGCCAACTTATGGGATTTTCTTTTAATTTCTAGAATTTTTGACACAAACATATAAATCTATTTTCACCAGATTCAAACATAACATAACATAACACCTGTAAATTTTGAAGAGAGAAACACACAAACATAAGCTGTAAATAACATAGCCCTCTTGGGAAATGTAATGAAAAGACATGACTTTTTTCGCTTTATATCCACGCCACATTAAATTTGATGTAATAAAAGTATCAGTGAAAAAACAAAAATAGTATTCTGCTAAAGTATATACTTTAAGGGTCTTACCTTACTCAAACAAAAAGGAAAGAAAACACTGTAGGTGACTTTTGAAGTGGCAGAAAAGTTGGATTATAATATAAAGTGTACGTTCCCTGATCACATATGTTTGGTAAAAGGCAGGATCCAAACTTTTTTTTTTTTTTTCTTTTACCAAGGGCCTCACAAAAAAATACATGCAAGGAAGACTGGGCCACCTTATGCCTAGTGAATATGAATAATGAGACACCAATAAGATATCTTGACATATCAACAACTATGAAGCAGCCAATGACTTTCTTGAATTGCTCTCCCGAAGATAAATCAAATTCTTTATATGACGGCTAATTTCACAACTTAAACAAAATCTTCATTCAACAAACTATCTGTGAGTTGGGGCAATTAATACCTCTTGTCATTCCTATTCATTGAAGTCACCTAGTCCAAATATTTAATGTATATCACAGTAATTTGAATTTAGAAGATACGAATAAACTTGCACAGGCTGATACATCATTATATACATCCTCTGAGTGACTGTTGAGTATGATATGCCTTCAGACATTGGCTTGCCTTTAGGTGTGCCTTGGTCAAATGAGTTTGAAAAACACTGATAATGTGTATTTCAGACCCCTAGTTTGAGTGTTGACATTAAGTCACAATGTTTTTTTTTTCTTTTTTTTAATAACTATGTGGTTTCCTGGTCTTTTTGGCTTATATTGATTATGGAAAGAGACAGTGGAGAGACTCTGAAAGGGTGAGATAACAGAGAAAAAGCCTTAGGCAGGAATCAAGCCCAGGCCAATCCACCCCTGACCCAAACCTTTTCCCATCAGAACTATTATGCCTTCTTAATACCCCTCCCCCATTGTCTGTCAAATATGGACCCCCAGAAAGTAGGGTCGACATTAATGGATTCATCTTCATCATGTTATCAGACACTTACATAAAAGACCTGAGCCAGCTGATGGACAAACACATCCAGTGATTGCTCAACAAACAGCAGACCATGAATAGAGCAAACAGTGTGTCTGGCTTTGTGTGAGTGAAGCCATGATGAGGCATTTTTTACCCACAGAGCTGTACGAGAATGAGGAGGCATCTCTTAGTGAGGTTTAACTGAGGTGAAGCTGTGGCCACACGGACACACCCAAGTGCTCCTCAAAGGAGAAGACTCTCTGTTTGGTAATGAGGAGGTGAATCACACCTGAGATAAAATGCATGCAGGGTCGAAACTAGAAAGTACTCAAAATACTCAAGTACTCTGAAGGAGGCACTTTGGTAAATTTACTTTGATTCTTTCACCGCTGCTTATTCCAATAATTTGTTGCTTGAAAACTGAATTTTATGTTTTTTATTTGTGTTAATATTGTGAATTAATCAACTTCACATTAAGCATATATCCCAAAGTTTAGTAGGAAGTTGTAATTGACAAGGAGTAGTAAAATAAGTTACAGTAGTTACTTCCTAAAAGCATTACAATTGGCAAAAAGTATTTTTTAACTAAAGTTATAAAGTTTCAACTTGAGCTAACTTCTTGTTGTTGACATGAACTGTATTAGTTCATTGTAGCCATTTCAAGCAATTTGCCAAGTTCACCTTCAAAATAATTTCATAAAAATGTAAATTATTAAAGGTAGTGGTGTAAAGTAATAATATAACATCAACTAATCAACCACCAAAAGTAATGATGCAATTTTAAGAAATTTTGTGCAGACATCTTCAAACAAAAGTAGAATCTACAATCAAAACTGAAAATTAACCAATCATCCATCTGTATTTTTTTTCTCATGATGTTAAACTAATATAAAAAACTGTAGTTATTTGAATGTAAAACCAGGACCTAACAGGGGAATTTTATATTTTTTTTCCACAAATAATGCACAGTCAGATTTAAACTTGGCCACAATCTCCCCTTGGACCAGTTTGAACATGTATATTGCAAAATGCTGCGGGACTGTCGACCGTCAGGCTTAAAATATAAGAGTATTGATTTTCTGTCCCCATGGCCCATCATTTGACCCCCTTGGTGATACAGCTTATCTACCTGGCACAGAATCGGGGCAGAGAGACAATTTTAGAGGTTCGTCTGAGTCCATGGTTCACTTTCAGGGCAGATATCTAAAGCTGATGTTACATAACAGCATGCTATCTGAGATCATGCATGAAAATGTAATCTTGTCATTTTTGTTATTTTCTCTCTCCAGAGGAGGATGAAGTGCTGTCCATGTGACTCCAGGAGCCCCAACGGTCCGCTGGCTCACACCATCAAAGACGTCCTCGCCACATCTGGACCAGACCGGTGGTGGCAATCCAGGAAAGGTGGGCAAAAGCAGAAAAAAAAAACCTATGACAGAAACAAGGATAAATGAAAAAGGGAAAGAACAATCAAGCAAAGACCCCCCCCACACACACACACACACACGAAGAAATAGAAAAGATAACAAAAATAAATGAATGAATAAATACATAAAACAAAAAAAAGAGAAGAAAGCATCAAAGAAATATACAACCCAATAAACAAACAAAAAGTGAAGGAAGCAGCGGCTAATGAACAAACGTTAGTATGAAAAGAACATGAGAGGAGCCCATGACAAATAATCAAATCAAGCAGGCAACTGAGGGGGACATGCATGAGGAAAAAAGGAGAGAAAATAGAAACAAAGAAGCACAGAAAGAAAGAAACAAAAAAATAAGTTAAGAAAACAAAAAAATAAATCGAAAAAGATGTAGAAAAGAGGCCATCTTGAAAAAGTGGCGATGAAAAAGGTAACAGATATGGAGAGTGATGAAAAAGAAAGAAACTCGAGAGACAGCCCTTTAATAAAGTATGGGAAATTATGAAAGGAACAAAAAATTAAAACATCAACTAGGCAAGCAGAGCAGAACGGGAGAAAGAAAGAATAAAGAAACAAATAAAGTGAAGAAAAACCATAAGTGGAGAAAATCTAGAATTAAAGACAAGGAAGAACTAGCAAACAAAAGAATAGCAAATAAAAAAAAATGTAAAAAATACAGAAACAAACAACTAGTTATCAAATACAAACAAAATGATCAACACGAAAAGGAACAATCAGCCAATTAAACAAAAAAGCATACAAAAATGAAAGAAACAAACAACATGACAGTAGGAATAAAGATGAGTCAAACATAAAAAAACAAAGTCAAGAGGTCAAAAAAAATTAAAGGAATCAAACGATGGGCAGACAATTAAAGAAAAAAGAAAAACAACATAAAAGGAAGAAAAACAGAGAAAGTTTTAAAGAAAAACAAAAAAAACGATTAAACAGATTTTAAAAATGCTCAGAGGGGCAGAAAGCTGAACACAATTACAGCTCACTATTCCACAGAAATGGAAAAAGGTGGTCTCTGGAACTGGTTCAAATCTGTTCATTTGTTCTGATGTTCTTGGGAAACAATGCATTTTATTACACATTGTTCAGAGAATGCTCTGAGGATTAAAGTGTGAAACATAGGTCAAACATTTACTGTGGAGAAATAAACAAATCAGAGTTAATCTGAGCTAAAGTTAACTTTTCTTAGTAAATACTCAGGATGTGCAGCAGGATTCAGCATCCCCGCACCACCCACCTACTTTATTCTCCTGATTAATAATCACTTAAAATGGTTATTTCTCTTCTTCCTCACATGATCTGAGTTTGATGTTAAACAGGGGGCTGATGGGAAGCTGTCAGGGCTCGGATGTGGCCTTGGACTCATCAGCTGATTATCATTTGACGTCTTTTAAATTGATCATTTATGTTAACGTTTATGGACATGCTTTGTTTTTGTTTGTTTGTTTTGCAGAGATCGAACCCGTCACTCTCCAGTTCGACCTCAACAATCTTTTTCAGCTTGAAAACCTGGTGCTAAGTTTCAAGGTGGGACACAGTTCACTGACAAAATAATTTAAAAGTTTGAGTTAAAGCTTGGTGAAAGCCTCTCACTGTTAATGAAGACAAAACTTCCTAACATGGTTCTTCCCTGTTTCTGCAGGGTCCTCGTCCGGGGGCCATGGTCATAGAGCGCACTACGGATAACGGCCAAACATGGGAGCCAGTTCTCTACATGTCCAAAGACTGTCAGAGATCTTTCCCTGAAATCTCAACAGCAACCCCGGTGGACCTGGATCAGACTTACTGCTACACACTGCCACCTACTGGAGCCAATCCATACCAGGACCACACAGTAAGGACCCACGCTGATGAACAAGCTTTCACAATTCAGTTAAATAAATTCATCATACACAACACAGTCAAGATTTATAATCTCACATTCAGTGACTTCTGACTAAAAAATACCATCACAATAATAATAAAAACTTAATAAAACAGGGTTCAACTTCACAGAAAGTTGTTGGACATTTTAAAATATATAAAAGATAGACTTAGATCATAAGCAAAGAAAGATAATAATAAAATATAGAATGAAATTAAAATTATGAGACATACAAAGTGAAATTTAAGAACAGTTATACATTTTCAGATGTGTTTTTTATTTAGTAAATCTCTTGATTTCCTGCATTTTTTTGGTCTGAAAGATCAGATTTGTTGCTCATTTACTTGCTCACTAATAATTTTCCCTAATGTTCACAATGAGATGTATTCTGAGGCAAAAGCAACTTATCTAATGGAAATAACAGGGGTATGGCAAAATATGAACTTTTTAAAACTTTTTGGAGTTATTTATTGCCAAATTTGTGTTTGAAAATTAAAGTAAATTAAACTAGAAGTGCTTTGAGAGCCAAACATGCACCAAAAACTTTTTATAAATTTTAAATGAGGTATAATAAAAAATGTGGAAAATACTCTACTGTGCAATGTTAATAAATCCTTTGAAAATGACTGGATTCACATTTGGTTTCAGAGCATTAACAAAATATAATTGCCTCTCCTTTGTGCCATGTCCAACATCCCTGGAAATTGTCATCAAAAACTGTTGTGGACTTTCTGAGTCATTAGTTAAAAGTCTTTGGTGGGGATGAGACAAAATAAAGAGGATGGCTTCTATTCTTAATTGCTTTGAGGTAACATTTATTTTGATTTGGCACTATACAAATTAAGAGTGAGTGATTGACTGCTGTGCAAAACTGCCCAACCACACATTTGTAGCATTAGGATTGGCACCAAAGTCGAATACATATTCCCCTGTGCCTTGACTACCATTCCCACAAAATGCCATCAAAATCTGTTTTTTAGTAACTATGATCATGACGGATGGACAGTTAGACAAAAAAGCAGACAACTGCTGTCAAAAACATAACCTCCTTAGCAAATGTGTGTCTCCAGACAGATCAAATTTAGCAGTGAAAAAGCAAAAAGGTGATCAAACAGCATGTAGAAGGAAAATCTCTCACAGTTTCACACAAGAGCAGAATCATCTGTCCTTTATTTGATGAAAAGGAGTTTAATGACATTTACATCTCTTCTCCAGATCCAGTACAGTCCTCTGCGTCAGTACACTTATGTACCAATTCCTAAAAGCCAAAAGATTGAAGGTAAGCATCAGACTGAATTATCACCTGAACATTCATGAAGTGTATTTCTGTTTCTGACTAACAGCTCTCTCTCCTTTCCCGCAGAGGTTTCTGGGATAACAGGCCTGAGGGTGAGGCTAACGGAGCTTGGCGAGGTCCCTCGTCTGCCCGGCAGAGCTCTCAGCAGGTTTTTCGCCCTGAAGGACATGAGGGTGATCGGCAGCTGCATGTGCCACGGACACGCCAACAGATGTGAGCCCGAGACCTACAGCTACGGCAACACTGTGAAGGTATGATGGCAGCTGTTTCAAAATGTGGACACTGATGGGACAAAGAGGTGTTTTGGGAAACTTAGAGGTATATTTGAAGAGTTCTTTTCCAAAATGCTATAGAAGCCAACATTTAAAAAATACATATTACTCAGTGCTATTCTTTTTTATACTGATTGTACTACCTGCCCTATCAGTATTTAATGCCAGAAAGCTATATATCCCAGTTTAAGCTGTATTTCAAAGTTTCGTTCCCCAGCCAACCCAATGGTGGGTCTGGGTAAATAATGTAAATACTTTCAAAATGAAAATGGATTCATAACGTTTTGGAAAAGAGCTCTTCATTTGCTTTGTTATATCCATCAATTAAGACTATATAACACACACAGACCCTCAGATAATGAAAATTAGTCCTTTGGGCATCCTGGTTGTTTTGGAATAGTATTTATTTATGTTTTTGACGTTCTGTGTGACCCATTTCCTTTATGTTCATGATGTGTTAATATCCTGAAAAAACATAGATTGTACAATCATGAATCTGGCAAAAAAAGATACTAATATTGTTTTTACTAGCAGCAACAATTTTCTATTCCTAAAAGACCTCATACCTCCTCTTGGTTGTCATGCTTGTTCTGATTTTGCACAGAAATGCCACGTTTTAAGTTTACCTTGAGAGAGAAGAAAAGCAAACTGGTCTAAAGAAGTTCTGATTTATTATATTAGCTTTCAGAAGCTTTTTTCTTGCTCCAAAGTCCTGATGACTGCATGTGATATTCCTATGTTTTCATACTTTAATTAATCACACATTTTCCACACCTTTTTTTCATGAAAAGTCTAAAAGAACAAGGTTATGTATCTGATTAAGCAAGTCAAGTCAAGACGTATATCTTCATTAGGACCGCTGTATCATGTACACTATCTCACAGGTAATAGAAAACAAGGGAAAGGTGCAACCATGACAGATGATAAACAAATATCAGAGTGGTCTTTTCAAAAGACCAGCACTGGTCAGGGTAGACAACATTTGGACGTATCCACATGGGAGAAACAAGACCTCTTTAAAGAGTAGATGGAGTTCACCAGAGACTGAGACCCTTTGTCAGAGTTTTGAGTCTAAACATACCAGTAAAATTATTCACACCTGACTCCAAAGACCAAGGAGCATGACAGACGTAGATGGTTTGACGTTCCTCAAGGCCAGCCATGTTCTGTGTTGTCCAGATTACAGCTGACCTCTTGGCTCAGTCCCAAACAGGACACTCATGGACTCGCTGACCTAAGCCAGGCTCATGGAAAGTGTGTGGGTGCATAATGCCGTTCCCCTGCAAAATCCTCATGTCCACAAAGTCTCTGATGTGGACTTTTCTGCAACACATTCTGTTCACAGAAGTCCACATATCCGCTTTCCTGCAGACCAACCCAGAGGCCACTGCCAAAGCTGATGATATGTAGGATGTAAGATGTGATGGGAAAGGGAAAATTAAACTTCCTTCCATTGCTACTTTTCAGGAAATAAAAAAGGCTCTTCTACTAAATAAATGAATATTGTCCGAATTTTAATTTTTTAATGTAATTTGATGTTATTAAAATGTTATTAAAACCCACTCACCAACATGGAAGGTGATCAACATTATTGTATTATGAAAAAAATGAGTTAAGAGGTCTGTGCCTGACAGTGGCATTTAGGCTGGACCTTTAGATCGTGCATTTCTTTATTACTTATCACAACCTTATTATCTTTTATTTCTTTTATAGGTGAGTCCTCAGTGTGACTGTCAGCACAACACAGCTGGAGTGAACTGTGAGCGCTGTGCTGAACTCTACAACGATTTACCATGGAGACCTGCAGAGGAGGGCAACACCCACACCTGCCAACGTAAGACCCTAGTTACATCCCCTACCTTATTTTCTCAGTAATTTGTGATTTTGCTGCTTTAATAGCTGACTGCAATATCCATCTGTGTATTAAAGACAGGATATTGTACTCTGTTCTTCTCACTGTTGTTAAAGTACAATTATCTCAATATTCTTACTTTTATTAACCCATAAGTATGTATACTCATCCTGCTCTCCCTTCAGGCTGTGAGTGTAACAACCACGCCCAGCGCTGTCACTTCGACCCGGCTGTGTATGAAGCCAGCGGGCGGAGGAGCGGAGGAGTGTGTGAGGGATGTCTGCACCACACCACAGGACCAAAGTGTGACCAGTGTGCTCCGGGATACCACCCCAACCCTCGCAGCAGAGTGGACCGTCCTGACGCCTGCATCCGTGAGTTCTAGAAACTCTGACGTCTTCTCAAATGTGCAAAAGCAGCTTAACATGGGCCTGACAGCTGATTTGTGTTTGTGATGTCACTTCTAGGTTGTATCTGCAATGCTGAGGGGACGATTAATGGAGGTCAATGTGACGACAGCTCAGGCTCCTGTCAGTGTAAAGCAAATGTTGAGGGAGCCCGCTGTGACCGCTGCAAGAGAGGATACTATGGCCTGAGTGAATTCAACCCCCTGGGCTGCTCCAGTGAGTAAAAAACCTCCTTTATTCCCCCATTAAGACTATTCTGGCACTGCATAAACTCAGGATAAAACAGGATGATCATACCATATCTCACCTATGTGATAAATAACAGTACTGAATTGGAATTACAGAACATTTCAGCTTCCTAATTAAATAAGAGAATAAACTGTTATGGTGAATATATGACTTATGTGTTTGATATGCCACCTCCGTGAAAGTTTACCAGATTTTTAAAATACCAATACACATTATTGTTATCCATATTACAGCTGTGATCGCAGCTAATGAAAGCTTCTCTTGTTCTATTCAGAGTGTTCATGTTCTGTGGACGGGTCCTTGTCTGATACTTGCGACCCACTGACTGGACAGTGTCTCTGCCGTGAACACTTCCATGGACGGACCTGTGATACCATCTCCAGAGGCTACTGGAAACCACCGTATTCAGAACGCTCTGAGCTCTGCGCCTGTAACCCTACAGGATCCTACAGTGACATCTGTGACCAGGTATGGTTCAATTTTCAAACCTATTCAACCTTTTTTTTAACTGAGAAGTCCCTTGAGGTTTAAATCTCTTTTACAAGGGAGACCAAGAAACCTAAACAGCTTATGCTTACATACCAGTGACATTTAGAGATATTTCAGATATTGAAAAAAACAAAAAATCTTACAGAGTAGGTGAAAGTAGACATCAAAATATTACACATGTCATTATTTTGCCAAAAAATCAATCCATTACATCCAAAGACCATTGATAATGCAGCATCTTGTGTAGGTGAAGCATTCCTTTACTTCTGACCTTGACTTTAAAGGAGACATATCATGCTTGTTTCTCCTTTTCACTATGCCAGACTAGGATGCCTGTAAAGCATTTCTGCCCTCAGTACAAGTCATTTAGTTCCTTCATTGCCCCACAATTGCGTTCTCAAAATCCTCATTTTAGGCCATTATCAAGCTCTGGTTGAAACACGAGGATCTCAGGAGGACCTACAGTTACCTCGCAACGTCACAGCCCTTTGTGCTCTGATTGGTCAGTTCTATCGGGGGTAGAGCCAGCCTGTCCTTCTTCTTCTACTGTATTTTCCGGCAGGCTCAAATCAGCGACCACGTATTGAGTCCCCCTATAGGCCAGAGCTGGTAATGAGTGAGTGTGAGCTAGGGATCTATATACTGCTGCTGGACGAATGTGTTCCTCTGTGACGGTTTTGTGGCTAACGGACATCACAGAGGAGGAAGTGTTTTATCAGATTACTCCAATAAAAAGAAAGGTACCTCGTGTCATCACGACGATTTAAATCTCGCGGACATCTCGTAATGACCTATTTTCAGAGGCATCAAATCTCGTTCTAGGATATCAGAAAAAATACAATATCTCATTTTTTGAAAATTAAGGGGGTGTAAGGTCTTGTTTTCAAATTTATTATATTATATGTAAGTATTAAATCATGCATCAACATGATATGTCTCCTTTAAAAGTCACAACAAAAAGTCACTAGTTGCAGAATTGTGGTGCAAAAGCAGAGCTCATCAGAAAAAAACTCAGTTCATCAGGGCCACATTATCATAGGCTTCACGAGTAAGGACCACACCATCAACAGGATGAATTTGACAATTATTTATTGCGTACAGTGGATAACAAACAGCCCAGTAGGTAGGTGAAGCGGATAACGGTTTGGGGAAACTTCGTGGGGAATTCGCCGTAGCTCCTGGGCACGACGAACCCCCTCTTTAAGGCCCTGAGGAAGGAAGGAAGGAAGGAAGGAAGAAGTTTTAGATAAGGAGAGGGAGGGAGGGATGCGTCGAGTGTGCGAAACAAGAGGGAAATGGTCGGTTAGAATTTATAGGAACACAGGAAGAGGCGTGGTTGAGGTGTGGTCCACTCCCGAAATCCTGCTTAAAGCTCCACTAATGGAAAACATCACAAAACATAAGTTAGATTTTTCCAATGGGCAATAGTAGTTTCATAAGAATGCCATTATACTTAATACTACTACTAAGAATTACTTGGAAAATGACTTTGTGTTTTCGTTACCTCCAAATATGTCTCTCACTAATTTGGTTTCTTTTTCCTCAGGTGACAGGACAGTGTGAGTGCAGACCACGCTTCGGAGGCCGAACATGTACCGAGTGCCCAGATAACTTCTATGGAGACCCTGTAGTCGGCTGCCAACGTGAGTAGCCCTTCTGATATTACATGATTTATTGTTCAATTATGTGGGATTAATGTGACACAAAAATTGAAACGAGTTTGCAAAGTCTAACAAGACCAGTTATTATATGGTTGCAAACCCTTAGCCTGTTATAATAACACAATCCAAAAGTAAAAGTCCTCTTGTTTGGGCTGATTATTCCTTGATTAGAAAAAGATAGGCTGCTGTTTTATTTAGAAGTAAAGAGTGTAGTTAGTAACTGGGTGCATGACAGTTAGCTGTGATATTTCTTTTTCTACAAGCTCGTCTCTGAAGGCTGGGCTTTGTTCAGAAACTTAAAGTTCAATAAATGCTTCAGTTTTATTATTGATTTTAAAAGGTATTAAAACTTACTGATAAGGGTCTTAAGTGCTGATGATAAGACCTGTTAACTGCCTTTTTGCACAGTTTCTTCAAATGGACATTTCTTTTTATTGTGTCCTAGACTCCTTTTACAAACATGATTTGGATAATTGATGCCATATTGTCATCTGATTAACAATACTTTTAACAAGTTTAGAGTATGTATCTGAAAACATGTGAAGTTAAAGCTTGAGTTTTTGTGAAAAGTGCTTCAATTTGAACTTTGAAAAACTTTCAAAGCTATCTCGAGGTAGGTATTTTGAATAGTAAAAGTAAACCCTCATCCGAGAGTTACAAACAATAATGTAACATGTATAGAAAATTGAAATTTTTATGGCGCTTATGCTTTCCAATCCATCTGTTTATTTTAACTTAACAAAATTTTTGTACAAACTTCACAAACAGAACTGATCTATTAGGCTAAAATATCATATATAATACAAATATATAAATGCCATTATCTTCTTACGTGCATATCAATACAATAATGTCTTGTATTCTTATTTCTTCTTTGATTGCAATCATGAAACTGAGTCTTATTTTCCAGTTGTATCATGAATAGAGTGAAATATTTATTTTAGAGCAATGAAAGTTCATTTTGTGTTGGCTGTCTTGTTTTCTGCGTCGGCAGATGGAGCCAGCACTCAAGTCAAAGTAGCAAACTAGAGATGTGTAACTTTTGTGATTTCATTATTTCTCTGCAAAATGTTCAAGATACATGCTCATTTTCATTTAACCCAAAGATCTGATACCTTAAAACAAAATTCATGTCAAACAAACTTATAGCTGATAAAACAGGTTCTATCTTATTGTCCCTTCTCCACAGCGTGCAAGTGTGACGCTGAGGGAACCCTCCCTGAGACGTGTGACAAGAAAACTGGAGCTTGCCTGTGTCGGCAGGGTGTCACAGGGCCTCGCTGTGACTCGTGCGGCAAAGGTCACTGTGACTCATTTCCATCCTGCGAGTCCTGTCCATCCTGCTACTTCACTCTGGACGCTCAGAGACTGAACATCAGCCTCGCTCTGGAAAAATTCACCCCTGGTTTCCCTTTTCCCCCCGGAGGAGCCGGTGATCCTTCAAACCTCGGACCTCGTATCCGCGACATGGAGGCCAGTTTGAACAAAATCAAGGACGCCATGACTCTGCCGCCGCTTAGTGCCAAACAGATCGATGATGCTCTGGCTGAACTGGACAAGCTCAGGTGAGGGAAGAAGAATGAATTTTGAGAGCCTCCAATTATTGTTGTGGTTTTTGAGGACATTTTAGAGTACATTTTCAATTTTCACTGATTCCTAATGGACCAAATCTGAGTAGATGGCACATCTATATCACAGCAGTTTCACAAGCATTGTCCTGAACACGAGCTAAAAGGCCTAAACCTCAAACTTGTGTATGTCTTAGTTTCTCTTAAGCATGACAGTATGCTTGTCCACTGAGCCACCAGCACTTTAAGAAGGTTTAGCTCGACTCTTTGAGACATATTGTCCGTCAAACTACTTATTGGAGAATGTGACAAGGGGTCCAAAGCTGTTTAAGGTGACTTGACTGTTAGCTAACTTTCTGCCACCTGTTAGTCTCTCCCTGCAAAGTATGTCATCTGTGTGAACAAAAACAACTGGTCTACTCACAAACCTGTTTTCTTTCAGAGATCAGCTGGATAAGGTTAACAGAGACCTCCCACCCCTAACCAAAACTCCAGGCCTGGACTCAGAGCTGGACAAACTGAAGGCTCTGCTAGACCTCCTCAACACGGAGTACAAACAAAAGAAAAACACCCTGGATAACAGCATCAGCCCCGACAATTCAGGTCAGAAACAAGTCATCTTCTTGTTTATCAGTTGGTGTGAGACTGAGATATTTGTTCAGGAGAAGTTTTACAAATTGTCTTATGCTATAATCTGAAACCAGATCCCCCTTTACACTGCAAAAAAACATTTTATTAGATCAACAGCAGTAAGTATGCTCATGGTGGGTCTTTCTGTCCAATGCAGGAGCATTTAATGCCATCAAGAACGCCTATAGCGACTCTACAGACGCAGAGAAGAAAGTGAATGACACTAAAAATACAGTGGAGGATTCAGCTGACAACAGAGACGAGACCAAGGATCTGCATGAAAAAGTGCAGCCAACAAACACCAAAGAGCTGGACAAACTGAACACGAACATGGCCTCCAGACCAGACCTCACTCCTGTAGCCAAACAGGTAAAGACAACATTTAGAATAAATCATTACAGGGGGGTGATGAACACAGATCTATTTGAAATACTTGAATTTGTCAGAATAAAGTCTGTCAGATCTGTTATATATAAATGTATTTACTCAATTTTCCTTTCACAGTTTTCAACTGTTTTCTTCTCATATTCATTCCCAGAGATGCAAAAGCACAAATAAAACATAGAAAGAGGCAGAACTATTCTTATACTGTAAGTGTGGGTAGTGGCAATGTAACATATTTAAGTCTAGCTTTTAACAGTAATTAGCCTTTTGCTAAAAAATTTGTAATGTTATCTTGAGATGGGTGGAAATAAAAGTACATTTTTTCACGTTGGTAACTTTCATATTGCCCAACAGACATTCACACAAATACCCCAAAAATCTCTATCAAACTGTGAAAAAGATTTTTGGAAAACACTAATTTGAGATTGTTTCTTTTGTCAGTAGATGAAATTTGTCCTCAATGCTTTATATATATATATATCCCTCTAAGAGTGATTCTTTGTGACTTTTCAGGTGTGTGGCAGCGTCCGCACAGAGCCCTGCACTCCACTGACGTGTGAGGGTGGAGATCTGTGCCCACCTGAAGGAACCCCGCCCTGTAAAAAGGGGGAGAAGTGTGTGGGTGCTCTGCCTCTGGGCAAGAAGGCCGACGCTGACACCAAGGACGTGAAAGCCAAGGTGGACAAACTGAGCGGGAAGATCACAGACGCTGCAGAGAAGGTAAAAACACACTGACGTAATGATTCATCTTCTTTTGAGCCCTGATAAGACCAAGAATTGCAATTGCAATTTGCAATAAAACATGAGCATTTGAGGACACTGGGGGCTGAAATCAGACCACGTTGACTGCATCTTGTCAAGTTACCTGGTTTTAGAACTTAAAGGTTCCGTGTCCTGGGAAGTCTTTTTTTTTTGCTCTTAATGTTGTTAGAAGAGGCCTGGGGAACCATGACACCTTTCACTAAACTCAGTTCACGGAGATATTCACTGTCTCTTTATCAAACATGGCCCTAAAAACCCTCTGGTTTTTACTTTATGGTGTTTATGATGTCATCATGATAAAGCCTCCCCCTACATGTTTTCTGCTGATCACAGCAAGACAATATGACTATTTTGAAAGTCCGCTCTGTGGCCTGTGACCCTCCTGCCCCTGGCCATCAGGCAATATTTAGGTAGCCAGACTCCTCTCCCCCTCAGATCTGAACATTTCCAAAGAGGAGGGGAAAAGGGATGCATCTGACACAACTATTTTGAGTTTGTTAATCAATTTAAATCAAACTCTTGCTGAATAGACACCTAAGACATGATACAAACACACTAGGACATGGACCTTAAAGACATGTGAGGTGTTTTAACAGCCAATCAGTGCCTTGAAGCCCAGACAGGAAATCAGCCGGTCATACCAGATATGAAGTTAAGAATTGCCAAATAGCCACCAGATAATCGGTTTTTATATACTGTTTTAAAGAGATATGTTATATAAATGAAACCATAATAGGGCAAGAGACCATCTTTGATTCAGATCTGATTTTGAAATTCAGTCAGTTTAAACTCCACCATACAATATCTTAAGTATTATAATGTTGTGTTTTTTAATGATGGAATCTGCCTTTCGCTCCATGCTTAACTATCTGTAATTCAAAAAAAGTACACATTACAGACCTGATCTCCCTGCACCTGTGAGGTGAACATATTGTTCAAAGCGACAGTTAAGTAAATCATAGGCAGTGGCTTTGGAAACTGCTCTACAGAGAATTCATGATAACAATGCTTTATTGTTTCCAGATAAAACAAGTCAAGCCAACAGACTTTAGAAAATTACAGTGCAGACTTTACCAACTTGTCACAAGTTAGAACTTGTCTTGATCTGTGGTCTGAACTTGGCTTTAGAGAGACAAGCTGCAGCTTAATTCTTTTGTTCCTTGAGCTTGAAGCTTTTCTAAAGTTATTTGCTTTTTTTTTTTTTTTTTTTGCAGATTCAGGAAGCACAAGATGCAACAAACCAGGTGCGAGATGGTGCAGACAGACTGTCCAAAGCAATGCAGAAGACCAAAGAGGAGCTGGAGGGAGACTTACAGGACACACGGGACATTGTTAAAGAGCTCAAAGACTTCCTCTCAGGTAAAGACACTTTAAACAGTGATGGGAAACCATCAGTATTATCTACCAGTGAACAGTAAACTTGTATATAACATGTCTACTACCCTCACTCAAGATTTTTTCTATCTATTAAAATCTTGTATGAGCCATTTTTGACACATTTAACAAAAGAAAAACAAAAGCAAAAAGACTTATTAATCCCTTCTCTGCTTAAATGGGATGTAAATTGGCGTCAATAGGCAACAAAGGTGAAACCTACAACACATTTCAATAATGATCTTTGATTCTTGGAGCATTTTTTTTCAGTGATTGGCATTATTGGCATAATTGGCTGCAACTGATTCGGCAAAACTTAACTAAATGCATTAAACACTTTTGAACTTAAATTACAAAACACTTAATTAGTTCATAAATCCTCAGTTTATCTCATTTAAGAAAATCTCCAACGTGAGCTTTTTCTGTGTTAAGATCAGTGAATGAAACCCTGGTTTAGATGACTAATGTTAATCTTACAAATGCTGTGAAAAGCTTTGTTTTATTGAATTTTAAGTACCTATTTGTATCAGTCTAAGGATGTCACATGCTCTGTGGCAGTTTCACTGTCTCATTAGGCTGTTAATTGTTGTTATCTGGCAGAAAGGTTTACTCAATTTCCAGTTTGGTTTTATATATTTTTAAAAAATTTGACTCTTATTTCTGTTTTATCTTTACAGACCCCACCTCCAACCTGACCCACATCAAGGAAGTGAGTGACTGGGTTCTTAAGGCTAAACTTCCTCTGAATCTGGCCACTTTGAGGAGGAAGCTGGATGAGCTGAAGGATCTGGCTGAAAATCTGCCCGACAGCACGGCTGTTTTGAATGAGGCGCAGCCACAGCTGGACACGGCCAAGAAACTGCTGAAGGATGCCAATGATGCCAAGTGAGTCCTCAGAACACTGTTACATGAAAGAATTTGATAATGATGTGTTAAATACAACCAGGTTTTCTGATCCAGAACTTTTTGAGCTCTGAGTTCAGTACTTTAGATGTAATCGTAAGGCAGTAAAGTTAATCAGAAGGACCAAATCCCAAATAAAGTTATTTAAAATACAATAAAGGAATATTTAATGCAGGATGGACAACTTTGGTTACCACAAGGGCTTCATTTATGTCATTATCTGTTTGGGGGGGGGGGGGGGGGGGTCGAGACATATTAGGCAACTGCTGGGGAGAGGGAGAAACCTTTTTATTGAGGTGCTCTATAACGTGGTGGAGACACAACAAACTCACTGGAAGGTTAATAAAACTCTGTAGAGCAGAATATGGGCTTTAGTACGATACTTTGATCCAAAAAAATCTCTATCATCCTGACCTCCTGGTAAGATTTGTTCCCAGCTGGAGGACTGGAAGGACATGAAAAAAAAAAAATAATAAATTGCCCAAATAAAAGGATTTATTCTCATGAGCAATCTTGATAGCTTAAGAGTCTTGTTGTAGTTATCTTGACAGTTATCATGAGACAGAGTATTAATATAGCTCCATCAACCATCCTCTTTGAGTCTCATTGCTGTGTGAATGCTTTTAGTGCCTCATATTAATAGATTTTATTTTTCTTCATCCACAGGGACACAGCTCTGGGAGTAAAGGCTGATGTGGACGGCTTACTGAATGGATTGGGAACTGTCAAGGCATCTGTATCCGACCTGGACAACAAACTGCAGGAGAGCATGGACGATTTAGACGACCTGAGAGACACCCTGCAATCGGTGAGAAGAGTGGAGGCACCAAACAGTTAATGCCACAGTGACCCACTGCTTTTATTAATTTATTCTGTTATTGTCTTGCAGGCCAATGACCGGCTGACTCCAGCAGAGAAGACTCTGGATGACATCAAAAAGCTGACTGATCCACTGAAACCTCAGCTGGATGAGCTCAAAAAGCTGCTGGACAACGCAAAGACGAAGGCAGATGAAGCACAGGACAACGCAGACCAAGCTGTGGAAGAAGCAGATGCTGGGAAGGAGGTGAGACGCTAGTTAAAAAAAAAATATATATTGTTTCCTTCACGTGCTGTAGTTTATTTATAACACAGCACACGCTAAAACGGCAAGGGTTGAAAATAGAAATAGACATAGAATGTTGTGTGTGCCTTTTAGCAGCTCGGATTCATAAGATCCATGATCAGCACAATGAATAAAATGCAAGTTTATTTATAAAAAACTTGTTCATACACAGGATTTTGAAGCACTTTACAGACCTTCAAACTGAACTGAATGTTTAAGATCCAAAGACTGAAAGAAAGGAGATTTCACAAAAACTAATTGTGCAGTTTGAGGTTACAAAAAGATTGTTAAGAGTAAAGTGCTATTGTTCTCATTATCACCATGTCATAAATGTATTATATAAGCTAATGCTGAAATCTGTTTTTTAGAACATAGAAAATCTGGAGGATAAGCTGGACCTTCTCAAAGATAAAGTAGGAGGCAGTCCTCCAGCTGGAGACGCTGCGGATCGACTTGCAAAGCTCAAAGATGATGCTGGGAACCTGAAAAACACAACGGACAACATTTTAAAATCTCTGGAAGGTAATTAAAAGGAAAAATACTAACTGATGACTGTAGAATTTACACACATTGATGTACTGACAAGCTGGGATTGTGATGCATTTCTGTTATCATGGAGAGCTGTTTACTGTCCTATCAAATATCATGGCATTTTTCTGTGATGTTATTTATGCTAACCTCCCATAACATACAAAATCAAGAAGTGTTGCTTTTATTTTATGATGGTTTAAATTGTTTTTTTATATTGCTGGAGCAATCAGTGTTAGGAAACACCAAGTCATGTCTCATAGAAGTATGTTTTGTTTATTGACAAACATATTCTGCATGGCTTTTTATTCTAGTCATTGGTAAGATAATACCTTTATAATCAGTAGAAAATGAATACAAGTAAAGAAGAATCCAAAGAAGTAAGACATAAAAATGTTTTAAAATAGTCATATTTAACCTGCAAAGGAGGCCGTCTGCTTTAGTTTCTCTTTTTGAATATCGTTGTGGATTGAATTTGTTTCAGGAACTCACTAATTTGATAAGCCCTGACTAAAGGATTGAGCTGCTTTTGTATCTGTGAACCTCTGCTAATGTATGCAGGTGTACACAGATGTAAACCATAGATTGTAAAAGTAACTGGACAAAGCCATGTGACTCCGGTCATCTGATTATCATGGAAATCTTCAGAACGCTGATGATGCATCATAATAGATGCTGCTATCCATTTTTTGCCCTTTCAACTAAGCTTTAATTCAATATACTCACACATACAGCAAGTGCAGGCAGATATGTGACAGTTTAGACCAAAGGCATTTTTGAACCAGGTTGATCAAAAAGAAAAAAAGGTTAGAAAACTGTTCATTCCCTGCACACAGTCATGTAATATCTCCAGACTCCTGATGCCAAAATGAAGAGACACCTACAAAAGAGCATGTAACACATTTCAGGTGATGTAATCAATCATCATTTTGAAGTATGAGAAAAGTCAAAGTGACAGTACAGCAGCTCCAGGTAGTAGTCTGCTTGTCCTCCATCCCCTGCTGCTGCTCACATGGCTAAAAGCGATCAATAGGCACAGAACATTCAGACTTTTTCATTTTAAATTGAAACCTTGTCACTCACAGACTTGTTCTCCTCCTTTTAGGTAAAGCCGACGACCTGAAATCACTCCAGGACGAGATTGTAGAGAAGTCAACGAAGCTCGATGGACTAGAGGACAAGCTGAAAGATCTGTTGACACAACTCAGGACAAAAGCCCACCAACTGAGAACCTGCCAGGGCTAGATCCACACTCCTGTCATTTCAACAGCCTCTACTGATACAAAAGTGTTTACTGAGTGCTACAAAACTGTACTCTGTTACTGTACAACTTTTCCTTCCTTGTATTAATAGAAGAATTAAGATGATAGACGATAAGTTTTAAGGGAGACAAAATGACTGCTCCTCCTCTTAAAATATCACCTTTGACATATTTACACATTTCCAACACACTTCAAAACATTTCGTCATGTAGCCGAAAGCACTTTTAAACAGTCTTTTAGAAAGCACTGATATTGGATTATGTACAGTAGAATTGAGACAAAAAAGTTGTGTTCTGATGTTTATGGTCCATTATTTTCACAAGTTAGTATTTTTTGTATAGCTGGAGAACAAAAGCGTTTGATTGTTGAAAGACACAACACACTCCTCTGTGAATGTTGCACCAGTTTATTTGTTTGTTGAAGTTCATAGTGGATAGATGTTACATTATTTATTTGTGCATTGTTTGTGCAGAATCCACAGTATTTAGTAAAATCTTGTCAAAACTTTCTGAAAAGTAAAGTTGTAAAGTTTAACAAGAGACACCAGTATTTATTGTTTTTTTTTTAACCCTTTTCGCCCATGGAACTTGATATGTCTTACAACATATCACAGGAATCTTCCAAGAAAACTCCCCACTCTTCCTGCACACTTGGCCTTCAATGGATGGATGGGGAGGGGAACACATGACCAGGTGCATTTTAGGGTAAAGCTTTTATTGCATTGTATATGAGGTATGGCTATTAAATTATGAAACTGTGAATCATGTCTTGTTTTGGTGCTGGAAAATGACTTTTGGTACATTAAATGAGGTGTATGAGGAACTGTAAGTGTAACATGCATATATGTTTGAATGGCACAAAAGATTTTGTGAAGGCGGAGAGGGTGTCAAAGCCGATGAACATCCTGGATGCCCATGCAAATCAAAAACTTTTTTCACAGATCATGAGAAATGAATGAAGACTCAGCATAAGAATGATCATAGAATTGGCTTCCGTTGATATAAATAAAGCTCATTGTCCCCAAATTTTGACTCTGATCAAAAGAAAACTGCTTGAAAATCTGTGGAGACATTTTGGAACCAAATAATGGACTCTCACAGTTTTGAGGAGTGATTACAGGCAATGGAACTTGATTCTTTTAATTCAATCATGTTGATTGTTTTCATTGATATTTAGGGAAAAATGTTGAGGAGTGGGTTCCAGAAGGGCCAGCAGTAAATCAGCACTATTACAAACATGTTTGAGAAAAAAAATTTTTTAAAAAGTTTGAAGAAAGAGATCACTGTGACATCTGCAGATATATGGATTCATTCTTCATGACAGTGTACCAGCTCACACTACGCTCTCGGTAAAGCAGCTAATGTTCCTAAAATAAATCACAGAGCTCGATCACCCTCCCTGTTCACCTGAATAGCACTGTGTGACTTTTTCCTTTTTCCTAAGATTAAATCTTCCAGGAAGACCTGAATGCAGTAGTCCTTGAGCAGGACTTTTATTCTCTACAAGAAGCTTTTTTTACTCTTAGCTAACCCTTGTTAGCACTTTTATAACCCCTTTTAACCCCTTTTATAAACTCTTTAATTCTTGTGATGAATGTAAGGGTATTTACTGTGTGTGAGAGAAGCTGACAACCACTGTTAAACTTCCTTTGGGATCAATAAGGTTGAATCTAATCTAATATGACATACTATAATCGAGTCTAATCTAATGTAATCTTATCTAATCTAGTGTTTTAATGCAGAAGGGGACTGAAGGAGAAAGACAGTAAAATGTCTATGTTCAATAAATTGGATTACAGCATTATTGTCATATTTTAATAGCCATACCTCATCTACTCTGTTTCACATTTTAACATAGTGGGCAGCAGTAATTCACCAAATGCTGGTTGCCAAAAACCAGATGATCATAAACAGTATAGCGGTGGTACTAACATGAAAAGCATGAACATTTTTACCTACATATCTTTTTTCAGATTATAATATTTACAAAAAAAACCATCTCTGTCACTACATTTGTAAATTCAGAATAACACATGACATCAGCAGTGTAACGGCATCCTTATCAGTTTGTGGCACTTAATGAGTTCAGTTGCGTAACAAACATAAGAGCAGCTTACAGTATGTGTGCGTCAGTGAAAATACAGCAGACACCCGGTCTCTGTGTGTCAACGACTCCACCATCAATTAATCTCATGAACAAAAAAAATGTGTCACAGTTTCCAGCAGTAGTCAACAATTAAAAACAGAGCAGATATGTTACAGTTTAAAGCCATAATAAACTTAAAATGCTTTTAAAAAAATCCTTCAAAGGCTTCAACACTGCATCCATGCTGTCAGCTGAATCTATGGAAAATAAATACATTGTGGGTATATATTTGGTGGTATATTTAAAAAAAAGTTTAAGATATATACATGATATAATGTGGGAAATAATCATGATCTTTGGGTCAGCATTTCTTCAGAAAGTGAATTCCTTCATGTGTCTGTTAATGTGGCGATTCTGCATCTGACATTTTGACAGTGTAGAGTCTGTTTACGTCTGCAGATGGGGATGTTTTGCTGCAGGGAACCACAAAAGACATGAGAAAGCTGAGCCGCAGATGTTTCCATGCTCTCACTCCAAAACTGATGAGCACAGGACATCAGGAAATAAACTGGAAATAAAAAAGAGAGAGGAGGTTAAAGTCAAAAATTTGTGGGTATATGCAAGGATGCTGTTTGTGCATTTGACACCTTGCACTAAACAGAGGTTGAAATAAGCCGCTACCTGCTTGAGGGTTTCTCTTGTCCGCCAGCCAATCACATCACAGAACACACTCCAGATTGGATGGCTTGGTCCTTGCTTTCGGCCCCAGCATCACTGAAACACAACCAAGATTAATTCAGTTGTACACAATGATGAAAAATATTTTTCATTCCATCTACAGTCCTGTTTAAAGTTGAGATATTTCCACCTGTGCTGTTTTGCCCTCCATTTGAATTTCAGAGAGGCATAATGGTGAGAAGGATGCATGCAGCAGTGAAGCAGTTTCTTTTATTGTAAGTCTATGGGCCCTACAGTGTACCTGGCGCAGTGTTTTGGGGTAAAGTGCAGGTGTTTCCTCTTGTTTACGCCTTAGTGACTTTTTTACACACTGTGGAAACATTTAATTTAAAGATGCACAACATCAACTCCTTAAACCTACTTAAACCTGGTCTAAACTCTGTGGTACAGATTATTTCTGCTATTATGAGGACAAATTACAGATTGATAAAATTCCTAAAGATCAAGACACACTCTTCACTGAGCCTGTTTCACTCATTTACAGCACCATACTTCGACTGCTGAGCATCAGAGCATTTGTTTGAAAAATTCATTTTAAAGTTTCCAACAGTACAGAGAGCTCGGATACAGCCTGGCTTTTTTGCAGCGCACCTCAGTGCATAATACTCCCAGAAACAAGGAAAAGCACACACAGGATTAAAAACTCCCTCAAGTCACGGAGCTATATTTATTTTTTGTATACATACTAATGAATCTTATTGACAATAATGCTCACAGATGAGCTGACAGGCTGTCCTGTGTGTTTTAAGCATGCAATAGAGAATAGAGCCTTGGACTCCTGAAGGACAATTAGAAAATAAATATCTTAAAGCCCACAGGTATTCAATGTACAGTGAGCAGGTCTATCATGGACATATATGTACCTGATCCTGTTTTAACATACAGTCATGGAAAAAATTATTAGACCACCCTTGTTTTCTTCAATTTCTTGTTAATTTTAATGCCTGGCTCAACTAAAGGTACATTTGTTTGGACAATTATAATGATAACAACAAAAATAGCTCATGAGAGTTTAATTTAAGAACTAAGAACTATTCATTTTCCATGGTTTTCTTGATAATAACCAAAATTACTTAAATTCTTACATCAATAGCTATGGCATTGTACCACCAAAAACACTACTTTTAAGCATTCCATGTTTTCTTTTCTGTTTGCTTTAAACACATGATACACACAAGAGTTAATACTTGATTGCATAACCATTGTTTTTGATGACTGCAGCCATGCGTCTTGGCATGCTCTCCACCAGCTTCTGACATTGTTCTGCTGTCACAGCAGCCCATTCCTGTTGGACAAATTCAAACAAATTTTCTTTGTTTTTGGGCTTGTGGTTCTCCATTTTGAGTTTGATGATTTTCCACAGGTTTTCAATTGGATTTCTGGTGATTGAGCAGGCCAAGGCATGGTGCGAATGTTGTGGTTCTCCATCCAGGCTTTAACTGACCTTGCCGTGTGGCAAGGGGCATTGTCTTGTTGGAAAATCCAGTCATTCGAGGCAGGAAAGAGTTTTCCAGCTGATGGAAGAAGACTGTTTTCAAGGGTAGTCCTGTACATGACCTGGTTCATTCGGCCTTCACACAATTGCATTTGCCCTGTTCCACTCAGACTGAAACAACCCCAGATCATGACTGATCCACCCCCATGTTTTACTGTAGGGGCAAGACAGTCTGGGTTGTAAGCTTCTCCAGGCTTCCTCCTAACCAGTAAGTTGGCTGGAGTGGGCATCAATTCAAAATTGGATTAATCACTGAAGAGAACCTTAGCCCAATCATCAACAGTCCAATCCTTGTGGTCTCGAGCAAAGAGTAACCGGGCCTTCCTCTGCCTTTCATTGATGAAGGGCTTCTTATGCGTCTCTGTGTGACTTCAAACCAGCTTCAACAAGTCGGTTTCGAACTGTCCTTGCTGAACAAGTCACATTTCTCGACAGTGCCCACTCATTTTAAGGTCCCTGGAGGTCTGACGACGATTCCTGACACAGGAACGGATGAGTGCACGGTCATCTCGTGGGGTAGAAAGACATTTCCTGCCACGGCCAGGTAGCAATTTGGTAGTGCCATGTTCAGCTTGTTTTTTTTGTTGTAATGAACGGCTGTCTTGGAGATCTTCAGTTTTTTCGCTACCTGTCTCTCACTCATGCCAATTTCCAGCAGTGCCAAGATGGCTGCCTTTGTGGCTTCACATAATTCTTTTGTTTTAGGCATTATGTGAGAGCTGACAACTTCTGAGTTGTGCTACGGCTTGAATGTAAGCAGGAAACCACTCTAGGCCTTTGCATGTGCAGTGCTGCTTGTGACATGAAATGGCCTCTTATATACCCTGGGAATCAATTAAGCTTAAGAATGTCAAATAGGACATAAAGTATTATGTGACCAGCTGCATTTTTTGTTGTGTTCATTGTATTATACGTTTAGTGGTACCAGATATTAGAATGAACATGACTGTATTTCATACAGTGTTGTGTGTTTGTTATTTGAGTTTAGTGGCATAATTAAAGGACAGGAATTAATTAAACCAGCTGAAATTCAGATCAAACTAAATCCTCATGTAAAGATCAAAATGCCATGTGGCATGAGCAGATTTATCGAGAATGAGAGCTGACACTCTGTTTGGTTTGACTGATAACCATATTCAGACTGCTAATCAAGGCGAAATATTCACTGTGTGGCATTTCTCTTTCACTGTGAATGTAATTGAGACAGAATGAGGAGTAAGCTGTTCTTTGTTCGTTCTTCAGATTTAGCGACAGAGGTGTAACATTGGAGAAAAGGAGGTGGGCAGACTGAGCGGGAGACAGGAGCACTGCAAGTGAAGGTCTCTGCTTTCACTTCTATATGACGCGTATTCAAGCTGTACTGCAGCGTGAATTGACAAGCACTACAGTCTTGCTGCATTAGTATGAATGTTGCCAGGTGTAAATATAGTCGAACCGTATTGCAGCACATTTCACGCTCTGTCAAAATAGGGACTTATTACCTCCGCCAAGGAGGTTATGTTTTCGGGAGAGTTTGTCTGTCTGTGAACAAAATAACTCAAAAAGTTATGGATGGATTGTGATGAAATTTTCAGGTAATGTTCAGCATGGGAAAAGGAAGAAGCGATTCAATTTTGGTGTTGATCTAGAGCAACACCAAAATCAGATCAGCGTCTGGCCGCCATGATGAAAAATGTGATTTTGGTGAATAACTGCTGAACTAAAAGCGATATCATTAAGAATTGCTAATGGTATGTTTTCATGGTCAAGGAATCTAAATATTTAGAAGAAATAGAGGAAGGACTAATATTTATGGTGAAAATCACAATATGAGAGAGGACTGTGGTGCTGGCGGAGGTCTGCGCTCTCCGAGTGCTTTTCTAGTTTGCATTAGAAAAGGATGTGAAACAAGTAAAACAACAGTTCCTACTTTAACATATGATACTGTTGATTATCAAATGGAGAAATCTGATGATGACATGCTGGAGCGTTTAAGTTTCTTCACACTTTCTGATAATACTACAGTCTTTATACTGGTTGTACTGAATGTGACTGATATGTAAGGCTGATATATCAGCTGTAAATATCATCAGAAATGTTCATATCTGCTGGTACCAATAAAAAACTTGTAAGTAATGATCAGCAAATACCAACACTGAGTCAATAATAATTATTGTTCAGATGAGTCCAAGATAATAACAATTTAGCATCTTATACATCACTGCAGTTCTCACCTCTTAGACGGCCTTAAAGAGTCATCGCTCCCTGACTCTACCCCCCTCGAGTCTTCATCATTCAGATCTGAATTCCGGCGGGGTCCAACAGGATTACCGTTAGGATCCAGACTGTCTGTCTCTTCAAAACAGGCTTCTAATGCCTCAAGGTCATCCTCAGAGCCCCGAACAATGTCTGGCGTGGAGCAGGGGGACGGCGAGGAGTCACTCTGAGACAGTTTCTTCATGTGATGGATCACTGAGGCTGCATTGAACGCTTGCTGTGGGCAAAATATCAAAAAAGAGAGATGTGTTTTTACTGATGCTGATCAGCCTGCCTCTAACATGCCATGTTTTTAAAGACAGCTATTCTTACCTTCCACTTTGATTTGGCAAAGTTTTTCTCCAGCTGTTCACAAACTGACTGATAAATGTCAACGTCCTTGGCCGTGTTTTCAGCAATCCTGTAATAAAGTCAGTGAGTAAATATCAGGACGCTAAACACCTTTTTGTTAGTTTCTATTAAAAAGACAAATGACTGACCATGGGTGCATGAGAGCCTGTTCAGTTAGGAATCTCTTTTTGGGGTTTTTCTCCATCATGTTTCTGATGAAGTCTTTGGCTGTTGACACAAAAAAAGAGATGAAGGGAAATTTGCTGACCTTACAGTCTTGGGATCGATAAGCTGTATTTCTGCTGATGCGTTAATACTTCTAGATATCCAGATAACAAAAATGTTCTTGTGAAACAGAGTACAGATAAAAAAATTAAACTGTACTCTGTAGAGAAGCCCCTATCGGAGCATGTTTATTCCTGTTTTTTTTGCACTTTCATATTTTTCCTGCTACTGTCCAAACTTTGATGTTTTTCATGCAGTGGATTTGTTTGTTTGTTAATGAGGTTTTGGAAATTTGAGTAATTCCTTATGAAGCTGGTGTTGAAGTTCTGAAGCTACGCCTTTCCAGAATTAATGATAGAAACAAAAGGCATTTCCTGACCACCCATATGAAGAATGCATAGTTCTATTATTAACATTATGTGTATTAGGGGCATGTATTTTTTGCTGGTCATATCTCGTACACAGTTATAAATGTACTAACTAAAGAGAGTTTGTTTGAGTAAAGATGTAAATGTATACTTTTTCTGAATCATTGATATTTTTTAAAATCTTTTGTGGCTACTAGACTGATATTGTTGGTTGCTGTACCATCGGTTTTCTTTTTTCATCTCTCCTTTCCCTAACCATTGACCAAAATTGCACTTCCAATTCTAAACTAATCCTACAGTTTTATTATTTGTTCCTTTGCTATTTAGTTAATTTATCTCTTCTCATTTTTCTTTGGTCTGTTATTGTTGTTGTTATTGTTATTATTATTATTAATATTATCATAACAATTTTCTCTATTATTCTATTCATCTGTTTGCACTCTAATACTTGTTTTATTCATGTATAAAATTATTCTTTCTATGTCCTTTTTGTTACATTCTAGGTTCACCTATACAGTAAAGAAAATACAAGCAGGGCAATAGGTTGTAAAACTGACATATTGTGACACATCACAAAAGTTTGCATCCAAACAGCACTGGTGCACAGAAAACCTGTTTGGTCTGCAGTTACAGCATTATTGGTGCTGCATTATTTCCACATTTTATGCCCATCAGCCAAAGTCTTGGCTTGAAGACCCATAGACATGCTAACCCTCTTTTCTAATACTGTAAGTACAAGGACACATCAACATTATCTTTATTTTAAAGACTGTGCAGCTATCTCCACTTTTCAAAGCACCATTCAAGGTTTTAATCCATTATGGAGTAAAACTTAAATTATACTACAAACTCTTCGATGGTAAAAACATCATTAAGGATTAAAAGCTTTTGCAGCTTCTAACCCTTTGGCATAACGATGACCACTTTCCAAATTCTGCTGAAATGCTTTTGATTTCTTTTCCATCATTTCTTAAAGAGACATGTTTCACATGAATGATTGAGCCCTACATGCTCTCTCTAGGTTAGGAAGTCTTTAGCTTAATTCCTGCTCCTTTAATCCCTAAGGCAGGTGAGAATTGTACTTTCCCCATTTAGGATCATGTTAACCATATCTGACCTGGTCCAAAACGGTCAAACGCTATATCTGCCCTACAGAGGAGACGTAATGAGGTATGCCAGTCTGAACAAGGTTAAGCTCAGAGGATAACAAGTCCTCATCTATACTTAGTTTACAGTGAGGATTTCTGATGGAGTGACTCTTGAACAGTCACATTTCATATGAGCTTCAACTTTAAACGTTCTCCTTTTGGGTGAAATTACAAAATCCATCCAAAACTCTTCAAAAACATGTTTTAGGTCATAATGCTACATAGATGGAAGAAGAAGTGGCTAGGTTACTGATTGATCACACAAACCCAAATGACAATAAGGCACATGATATTACATGATTGATATTTAATCTATTTTCCTTTTTTATTAACTGCTCCTGATCCATTTCAAATGCATATTCTGATGTCCAACCTCTACCAACAAAGCTGTAAAACAAGGTTTAAGCCCATAAAGTCAAATTAGCAATATCAGTACTATAACTGAGATGTTTTAGGAGTAAAATAGGATTAAAATTTGCATGTGATCTTGCTGCCCTGCTAATGACTAATGAACAAAACTTTCCTGTTACCTGTTAACCCTGTCAGCAATCATCACCTACATTCAAAAAAGGGTCAGGTGATCGATCTATCTATCTATCTATCTATCTATCTATCTATCTATCTATCTATCTATCTATCTATCTATCTATCTATCTATCTATCTATCTATCTATCTATCTATCTATCTATCTATCTATCTATCTATCTATCTATCTATCTATCTATCTATCTATCTATCTATCTATCTATCTATTTGTTAATTCATGTACATGGTGCCTTTGTATACCCTAATAATGTTCCTGGAACAGTACCAAAGGATCAAAAAACTGAACATAACAAAAAGGACCAGTATAGATTTGGTTCAAACTCGGTTAGGTTTAAACTTTCTGGTTCAGAATCCTGGAGCAGGATTTCTGTCCTAAATACCAGTCACAAGCTGTCTTTAGCATTTTTGAGAGTACTACAGATCTAAATGTAGATTGACCTTAATCTCCTCTTCACTCAGACACCCATGGCTTTCTACACCATCAGTAAGAACCTTCAGTCAATACAAATTGTTTCACTTTACTTTTACAGGAGTCTACTGTGAAGGAACAGGATTCTCCATTTTTTTTTTCTTTGAAAGCAAGAAATACAGTATGTTTTACGAATATGACTTTGGAAGTTTTGAAAAAGTCATTGCTCACAGCTCCTGCTCCATATGTGAGGATAAGTTTTATAATTAAAAAGTAGTTAACCAAACAACTAATAATTTTTGCACTAGAATTCTAAGCTAGGTGCATCACCGATATGCGATTTTCTTGTTTGCTGTTTTAATGTTGCAATTTTGTGAACAAATAACCATAAATTCACTTAACTTATCATGAATACTTTTAAATTACTAAACAATTTAGGATCTACTGTATTTAATTATTTTAGTGTCTTTCTTGTCTTATACATATTCAGATCAGTTCTTAAAGTAATTACTGCAGTTCTGTAATTCTTTCTTTTTCTGACTGCTCAAATCTTTTTTGTTAAACTGTCTTACTTGATACTCTTGTACACCGTTGTGAATAATTTTGCCTGTACTAAATTACCAAAAGATTTTCAGAGTTTACACTGTTTTATGTGGAAATGCTTTTGCTTTTAAACCTGACACTGTCATTAAACCTGTTTGTGAATGCACATCATCCTGAGTCTTAAATTAATTGAGATTCAAATAAAACATTAATAAATCTCAATTTATGTCTGGTTTAGGACTCAGGTATGATCAGGACAAACATCTTTGAGTGAACTGGACTCCATAATGTGACACAAATGACTCTAGAAAACTAAACGTGGTTTCTGCTGCTGACTCACCAGACTCAGAGATGTCGTCCCAGAACGGAGAATGAAAGGCGTACTCAGCTCTCATGATCTTTGAAAACAGCCGAGTCTCGTTCTCTTCAAAAAAAGGAGGGTAACCACAGAGCCTGTGACACAGAAACAACACCTGATGAACCACAAAACCTTCTATAAACCCCTGATTAAGAAAGTAAACTCTATTTATAAAGCACTTTTCACAGTCAAAGGATGTTCGGATCATTAAACTGGAGTGGTTTAAGTCCCTCACAAAATAGTGAAAAAAACATTTAAAAATGATGAGCTGAAAAGTGAAGAAGATGGAGGACAGACCTTTACTAACTTGTAAATTTACTGTATAGTTTTAAGAAAAGGTCACTTAGAGATGTAAATCCAAAGAATGTTATAACATAGACAATGAAATCATTTTTTAAGAAACTGTTCTTGTATGCTGCTGTGCTGAGTAGTAATTTAGTTTTATTCTCTTCTTAAGAGTTGTGCAAAAACACAACTAAATTAGCATTAGCACAAACATCTTTTCTCAAAAGCTGTTACCTTTCCAGAAATTAAAATATACCAATTTTAAATCAACATATATGGTATTTTCCTGATTACCTTTTATCTAACTTTTAATTGGTTGAAAATCTTATAAAAACCCACTTGCAAACATGGAAGTTGGTTGATAGCACTTTTTATGAGAAAAAAATGAACATTATAAAAAATAGAGATGTGAAATTTTGGTCTGACAGTTACTACTTAACCATGTACTCAACCATCTACTTGAACCATTTTGGTAAATCGAGTTTAAAGTAAAATGATACAGATAAATTAAAAAGTACCCACAAGGAAGCAGCATAAACAGATTTAAAATGAAGCATGTGGATGCAAAATAATGTAAAAATAGAACAATTTACATAATGATTGTCAAAACACATGGTATAATTATTACCATTTACATTAAAAAAGTCCAGATCTTTTTAGAGAACAGCTCTACAGTGTGAAATATGACAAATACTTCTAAATTATCAAGCAGCATCCAAGACTTTTGAAAGGTCTTTTGAATCCTTTAAATCACAGAAAGTTATTATTTAGAGTTACTTTATAAAGGTCAACTACTGTGTCAATATACCAGTTAAATGTAAGGCTTCACAGAAGAGATGTTCTGGCCTAGATGCCATACACATATGCTGACAATCATACTCATCAGTCATTTCAATAATATATTAATGAATCATATAAATGCATTATCTGGTTAAAAGAGAATATTGAACAAAACGGATCTTTCATTCGATGCTACAAATGGTATTGAAATTGCAGTATGGGTAATGATAATCACAATTTACATTTTTTCCAGAAAACATTCAGCCACTGTTTTTTGAACATCAGAAATTTCAGAAAAGTCTCAGGGGATTTTTATGGTGCATGATTCTTTCAGTATAAAGTTTTTATAAATTTACTCACAGAATGTAGGTGATAACTCCAATGGACCAGCAGTCCACGGCTTTGCTGTACGGTTTTTGTGCCAAAACTTCAGGGGCTGCAGAGTGACACATGGAGAGTGATCAGCAACAACACATCTTTAAAACACATAACAGCACATAATAAATCAAAATATACTATCCAGGGAGTGGAGGACTATGCATTACCATTAAAGTAACCATTCTCTGTTTTCTAACACAAAGCTAAACATAGTTTTAAATGATCTCCAAGGAGAATAAACATACCCTTTTCAGCTCTAAACCAATTATTTAATATCAAATTCAAACTTTAGAACATATTTTTGGAGCAGTGTTTCTGCTCATCCTGGTTTACTCACCTACATATCCAGGAGTCCCACAGGCTGTAGACATCACACCGTGCTCCAGTGTTTTAGACAATCCAAAGTCACTGACCATGATTTTAGCATTTTCATCTGTGTTATAGTACAGCAGGTTCTCAGGCTAAACAGAGAGACAGGGAAAAGGAAAGAAAGATGGTGTTACAGGACAGTATTTGTGATATCTTTTCAGCTGCACTGAGGTTGTGGCTAGCTAGCTAACTGTGAATCAAGACTTGTGGGACAGTTTGGCTGGTACATGAATCAAATACCCTCTAGCTCTAAGGGGGCAGATACCACACATTGCATCCTTACACATCAGTCTATATGATCAAATCAGTCAAGAGGAAAGTATCCAAAGTCCCATGTATCCAATGTCAAACATGTTTCAAAGCACATTGAAAAGTGTACACACAAAAAACTAAAGGTAGTCACTTTGGATACCAATGCCCAAAACCTATGCTCTTTGGACCAGTATGGTAATGTTTGTAGAAACTCACAGATCAGGAACAGTTCAAGACCTGTTAGCTTGTCGTCTTTATCGGGTTTCCAGTCATCGCAGCTGTGGGTCACCGGTCCTCGCTCCTCTAACAGGTCTTAAACTGTTCCAAGTGGCAGCACAGGGCAGACGTGACACTCCCCTTCTTACATGGTGTTTCCCACCAGTCAATTTAGGGTTTCCAAAAATGACAATCATAAGGATGAAAATAAATCTGCCATCAAATATTCTAGTCTATTTGTCACTATTGCACTGAGTGCACAGGCAAAGTGCATAACAACATGTTCTATGGCATTTTATTTTTTAGTCTTTAGAGGTTTCATTTTATTTTTTGCAAGACATTTGTAGATTTAATCTGCTTTGGTGGTTCTGTGAAGTTTGTGATACGTGTTTTTGATGCTTGTGTGTGTCTCAAAAAAAGAGGCTGTGTGTGTTTTTCTCTCACCTTTAAGTCTCTGTGTACGATGCTGTTTTGGTGCAGGTAGCTGACAGCCTCCAGAACTTGTCTGATCACTATGCTGGCATCTTTTTCCGTGTAAACCCCTTTGTCTAAAATCCGATCAAACAGCTCACCCCCTGAAACTCTGCAAATACACAAAAAGAAAACAACACATCAGTGCTCCTGTCTATTTACACACATGCAACACATTCAAACAGGATCTGAGCTTACACTCCAAACTGAATTTGGTGAGGAACCGAAAATTCTCAGTTCAAGTACTAAATAATTTCTATAACATATTTTACTATGACGATGAAACTTCCACTTACAGCTCCATGACCAGGTAGTAGTGTGTTCTGCTCTCATAGAAATCTTCCAGTCCCACCACATTATCATGTTTTATCCTGAATAAAAGAAAAAAAGGTTAAAGCTTTACTTCTGTACTGTGTGGCAAATGACACAACTGATTAACAATGCTGTGAAGGTACTAGAACCCATTTTCCTTATGTTAATAACTTGCATGATAGACATTTAAGAGCTTTTTAATTTTGAAATGTCAAAAAACATAACATATAAAAGTAGCGTAAATACATTCAGATTGACAGTATTTGTACCTGGGACCAGAAGGCCATTTTTTTCCAAATGTAAATAGCAGCTGTACATTGCATAAAGACATCAGCTATACCATGAATAGCTTACAACAGTCAATTAAACATTTAGTAAGTTATTTAATTGCCCATATTTTTTTTTACAGATGATAAAAGTATGATTACATGTTAAGTTAATTATTGTTGATCATATTTTTTGAACATCTGGGCATTAATTTAGGTTTATTTGGATAGCGTTGGCGGTTTTGGGCCAGGTCATATGGATAAAAAAGAACTGCTTGATAGGATGTGTGAACAAAATGGGAAGCCAAGTGTATGCCACAAGAAATCGCTAACTTTTTTGTATGGAGGATTATTAAATTCTCTTTTTATTGCTTGGACATTGACATTATTGATCCTGCATACAAGCCACTCTTTCCCTGTAGGGACCTTTTTGTGTTTTGAGTTTCGAGTTTTATTGTTGTTTTGGGAATGACAAAACCAAACTGCTGCTTCTATGATATTAAGCTGAGGCTGAGGCTTTTCTGTCCTTGTGAAAAAATCCATATGAAATGCAAAATACAGTTGCTAACAAGTGGTGGTAGTGTTTTTCAGAGACATTAAACATCATAATTTTTTAGTCTCTCTCTTACAACAAATATAAAACAATTCAAAGACTATAAGAAACATAGGCTCTGTGTTGATTCTAACCTCCAGGCAGGAATCACTGGTAACAATGTCCCAGTAAACATATGTATCGGTGTGTGCCTTACCTTTTCAGTACATTGATTTCATTTTCCAGATTACTATGGGCGAGGTGTTTCTTCTTTAGACACTTCAGGGCATACAGTTCTCCTGTTTTCTTCTCTCTGACCATGTACACCTCTGAAAATGTCCCCCTGAAGAACAAAAAGATAAAAAGCATAAAAAATTAAGTTATTAAGATTAACCCATTTATGCCCAAATTTTTTTCTGTGTTGTAAGGCATATAATTTTATCAGTAGAGTCCCTCTGAATCAGGGTATGTATTTCTTTTTTCCATTTTGTACTTTGTGTTCAAGAAAATAGCATTTTTATGACTGGCAACAATTGTTGCCGGTAGTCACATAGCTTGTACCTAGGTCACAATGTTAAAGTCCTGCAGCAAGGCCAGGACCTCTATTACAGAATACTCAAGGAAAGAACAACATACATAATAAATTTGTATTTTGGCCTATTATTTTATGAAAATTGTGTGTGTGGGTGTGTGCGGGGGTGTGTGTGTGGGGTGTGTGTGTGTGGGGTGGGGATGGGGTGGGGGGGGGACGTATGAATGGCCATTGGCTATGATGAGTGTGTGTCAAGAAAGGTGCACTTCCAACTGCACATCAACATTTTTGACTTTTTATCACATTATTATGACTTAGTATGTATTTATTTATTTTTAGTTCCCTGATTTCCTTTTTTTAAATTTGTGGAAAAGGTTTTCCACACTGATGTTAGTTGACAGAGAAGGACTGCTTAGCAAATAGCAAGAAAACTTATGGTAACGTATCAAAATCCTACAGACACAGGTCTTGAATGCCTGTGAATTTATTTAGTTTGGAAGAGTATTCTAAGAGGACTTAAATGCACCAGTGTGCCTCATTCTACAGTTTGAAATAACTAATTTATGAGAAATCCTGCAGACAGTGTTTTCCTTTAGTTAGTTACAAGCTATGTGCCCACCGGCAACTTTTGTTGCCACTCACAGAAATAAGCCCATGAACAAATAAATATTTATCCCAGGTAAAAAAATTTGGTAGAGGGTTACTCTAGAGACTTGAATGATCAAATAATCATAAATATGTTTTGGGGGAAAGCATAAGAAATTTATGAAAATGACCTCTTTCCAGGACAATTTCCATCCTCCATGTCTTCCACCGAAAGGAGCAGGAAGTAGATGATGTCATGTGACAGGGACTACTTGAAAACTATATTTTATGAACCAAAATCTTTATCCAAGTTGTCTACTAGCACATAGGTGCAAAAAGTTGCATTACTAGTGCTGACATTTTTTTGTTGTGAGTAGAAAATGACAGTGATACACTTCGGCAACAATTGTTGCCGGTGGGGCAAAATGGGTTAATGGTGACCAACTGAAGAGCTATCATTTTGGAGACGCCTGGATTTGTTTCAGTACAAAATGTTGACTTCAATGTGACAACAGGCTGATTTGCTGATTCTGGGCTAAAAAAATGTTTTGTGACGTTTTTCAACTTGTGTAGACATAATTCTGGCATTCTGTTAAATTGCGATTGGAACTACAGACTAAAATACAAATCTTTCAAATCGTAAGACACAACATAATGCAAAATGCACATTATCAAGGTTTTTATACAAAAATCTCACCTTTCCTTCTGTTGCTTACTTCTTTTCTAAAGATTGTTTGTCCAAAAACCCTGGTTGTAAATCTCCCCTAATGGAAAATACCCAATATTCCATCATTGCCTCCTGAGCCCGGTGTGTGTTCGGCCCACAGCTAGCTCCAGTGGATGGAGCATGTCGAGGCATGGCTGTCTATCCACAGTAAAACATTAAAGAACAAAATGCTGAGGCTTGTGGTCAGACATAGGAGAGGAGGATTGGAACTAAATCAGCCTGTTCTGAGCAGGGCTGAAACAGAGGGGTTTAAAGACATGTCTAAAAGCAAAATCTCCGTGGATTTCTTGCTAAGTAACATTAAAAACGTGTTCTGGAGACGTCTTGGATCAGTGTCTACTTCATGAAAATGAGTAAAATATGAAACCTTTAATAAACTTTGAGGGTAAAAAACAATCAACAAACAAAAACCTTCAGCTTTGGTCACTTTAAAACATCTATCCTTTAACAATGCTGTTTATCCCAATCAGGATCTTGAGGGGGCTGTAGCCCATTCCAGCTGTCATTATGTGAAGGTTGAGGTACACCTTAGGTGGACCACCAGTTGATCCCAAAAAAAAATGTATTGAAACAAACCAGTAGCCACATCCACAGCTTTGAGCAACAAGTGGTGCCGATAAACGGTTTTATGCTCTGGGAGGAAACCAGAGTACCTGGAGTGATACTGATTGTTCAGTCCCTGGGGGATCAAGTTCTGACTGGATCTGCCTGAATATTCACTCTGAATCAGCAGATCCATCTACACTGTGAGGTTACCCCCTTATCAGTTAAAGCCTAATTCTCTATTATATGTTGTTTAAAATGAAATGTACGTTATAAAAGGTACATTTAGAAGCTTCAGGTTGTTGAAATACACACACACATAATGAAGATTGAAGTGTTTTATTCCAGTGTTATCTGCACCATAGTGCCACATTAAAATAGAATAAGTCTGTTGTTTATACCAAACAAACTTAGACGGCTGTTAGTGTCTTAACTTGGCTTTCCTCTCTGTAATACCAAATACCCCGAACAGATTGGGACAGTTCTGGCTCTGATTCAACAAAGTGGTTCTTCATAAGTCTTTAGGCAAACGTTCAAGAGCTACAGTCTACTAAGTTTTTTCTGCAACAAATTACAAAATCGTTATTCAAAGGCCTCTCCTCTTCAACAAAAACACCTCACACTTCCCTGCATGTGTTTATGGATTTACAGTAACAGATGTGTTGTGCAGACATGTTTGTCCAAACACACACTCACACACCTGTGGCTGCTTATATCACCTCCTTTACATTCAGTACAGCCACACACAGATATAGATGGTCAGACCCTTAATCCTTTAACAAAATGGTGCCAGGATGTTCCTGCTCTGCAGCTCTGACGTAAGTACTCAGTATCCTCCTCTAACACACACACTCACGCTCATTCACAGCCAGTCAAAGACGGAGAACTTTAAGCAGCTTTCAGATGCTCGACGGCTCAGTGGAAACAACACCTTCAGTCAGTGTAGGAGCCACCCACTGTAGGTCACTGAGCGGAGCAGATCTTTGTGGCAAAACTGATTTTTTATACTATATATCAGTAACAAAAGCATGTTTAAAAATTCAAAAAGCTAACAAAAACAACATACCTGTGTCATTGCCAGTAAGTTGGACACAGGGATTCACAGGATCAAACCTTAATTAAAAGTTCCATAGGGGTTTCGTGGGTCATTTAAGTTTGTATGATAATGTGAGCAGACAGTTAGGTGTCTTGACAACACTTTAAGGGCATGAGAATATGTCTATCATTTCTTAGTCTAAAGAAGTGTGTCAGTCTTTCCAACTCATAGTGGAGCTTAAAGCAGAATTTCAGGAGCAGAATCACACCTAATCCATGCTTCCTCCTGTGTTCCTATAAATTCTAACCTGATTGTTTCCTCCCTTTTTTTTGCTCACTCGACGGAACCCTCTCTCCCGCCCCTTTCTTTAAACTTTCTTCCTTCCTTCTTTCCTTAGGGCCTTATAAAGAGGTTCGTCGTGCCGGGGAGCTAAGGCAGAAAAGGATTACTAAAAATAGCAGGGACCCATCAACTGCAAGCATTTCTGATCATTTGAGAACCAACTTGATCAGCTCACTTGATTAACAAGAAATTATCAAACAAGAGGTCACAGCAAGACGAAATATACTGTAAATGTTGTAGTTGCTTCAAAGTTGAGCCACCATGTTGTAGTTCCACAGTAGCATAATAACAGCTTTTTACTTTTGCAAAATATGTTTAAGCTGAAAATACGATAACATTACATTTATCACAAAAGTAGATTTTCATAAGAGAAATGTCATGTTTTATGTCTGTTTGAGACTTTATTATTACTAATGACATAAAAAAAAACATTCAACGGGCTTTTAGAATGCCTGTGGTTAAAAAAACTGACTTTGGCCAGCAAATATCTGTCATCGCTATGCCACTCATATATGTCTGTGTAGATTCTCATTCATCCATGTCATGGTTGTCTTGAAGATTTGAAATCAAGGCAACTGAACTGTGTTCAGTTTTGGGAAGACATTTCACTTCTCATCCAAGAAGCTTTTTAAGACACTCATATATACCACTGTACACTAAACCTTTATAATATTAATTTTTAAGTCTTAGTCCAATGGAAATTAATGTAAGAAATATGTTACCATTACAGACTCAACTGAGCAATATTTTTTGTTAAAAAAAATGCAGATTATTCCATACAAACAAATACAAATTAAATCAAATATCTACATAAAACAACCATGCCACCAACCCCATATAGAACTTCTTTTAAACAGAAGCAATCATAAATCCATTTAAAAGTCTATGTTATATTTTTTCTGAAGATTGTGTTTTTTTTTTTTTCTGACATTCTGAGTTTAGTTTGTTACAGAAAAATGTAAATTTGTCAGTGTGTAAGCTTGCCGGTGCAGGTGAGTGCGATTTGATATGTCTGATTGGTCTTGACAGTCACACAACACAGAAATTGGAGTTTCCTGAACACCATGAGTGAGACAAAGACAGAACACCGTGTAGTATGTAAAACAGACAAACATTTTGTGGGAGTACTTATTTGGTTTCAGAGTACTTATAAAAGAATTGGTACTTTAATGCTGCAGTACTAATACTCCAATCCTTAATCATAACAGTTTAATTGACTTTGACTCGATACATTTTTTCCAAATAACATCAAGAAAATGTGTCCAGATAGTTGGGTATAATTAGCAATGGAGTTACTTAAGTTAACTCCAAATTTGGAAATGATGTCAACAAAATATGTAGTATACTCAATATCATTACTGAATGGACTTTCTCAAGCTGTCTGCTGTCTCCAAAAAGGTTAAGTGTGTTTCATGTCCCTCATTATCAGGCTCAGTGTGAGTAGATTACACGCACAGTTGGAGGCTTCATTGACAAAACAAAGTCTCAGAGCACTCATGAATGGATTACTCTCCCTATGAAGACACATACTGCCATTCAAGTCATTATCAAACCACAAGAGTGGTGGAAATACAGTCAGAATACTGTCAGTGTTTGTGCATGTCAGTCTTGATGATGACCTCAATTACCTTCACCTTTAGAGGAGCAGAACTTAAAGTTGCTCAATGTGGATTTTGCACTCTACTACTTACTAAAAAAAAACTTCCAGATGCATAATGTATGTCATCAAAACATGTAAATGTATGGTTAGGTTATTCATCTTAAAGAAAGTACAGGTTAATGATATGTTCTCCCTTTTCTGCCTCAGCTGTATTTTTAACAATGTCACTTACGATCCCATCTTCCCCTTGAACTCGAAGACTTCTTTAATGTTGCTGGTGCTTTTCTTCCAGCTGCAGATGATCTCTTTCCGCCCCATCTCGGCTCTACCGTTGCCGTAGACTCCTGAAGGACAAGAATACATTACATTTCTTATGGGCTGAAATAATCCTCATCACAAAGAAGTAATACATGACAAGGAAATACTGTAAGAGTGGGTCACTTCATAACAACTTTATTGCGTTCAACAAATTAAAGCTTGGTTCTCTGTTTTAGCATTTGGCCCTTAGCACTGGTATAACCTGATCTTCAATGAAAAGCTTAAAATTCTTTTGCCCTTTTTCCCAACTTCTTGTTTGGTATCTTGTATCTTATTTACTTGTTTATTTTGCAGTCTACACTAATTTTATCATACAGTGTTCAGGAAAAAAGAAAATAATAAAGCAAAATAAACAGCAAGTGGGAGAGGGATGCTCATGTCACGTTGGCACCCTCCTGTGGCCTCTTTAGTAATGAAGAACATTTGAGCTTATTAAAGGCCTCTCATGGTCCATGTTAACAGTTCCATGAAGTAAATGTTTCAATAGCAATGATTTTACAACTAATATTAAAAACCTTTACTACGTAAGGTTAATTCAATAAAACAGAGAGCAGATTTAAACTAGAAATCATACAACAGCACAAACTTCCACAAAGGAATTTCTGACTAAGTCTAAAAATTTTTGCTTCTTCTTTCTTCTTTGGGCCATGACCAATATTCCCTGAAATTCCAGATCTGTTCACTATTGTTTGAGTTTTATATTGCAAATTTAGAAAACTGCCTTATCTCACAAATTTGACAAATCCTTTTATAAACTCCTGGGTCCTAATCCAGATTAGGACCACCACTAAATCTGATCTTTTCTTCCTTGTGCCATGACCAATCGTATCAAAATATGTTTGGCACATTTTGAGCATTCGTGGTACAAAGTTAAGTTATGTATTTTGTTGCCGTTTCGCTGTCTGTCTCTTTGTACCACGACTACTCAAAATGTGCTTTTTTACTTTTCAACTACATGCATGTGGTTTTCTTGTTTGAGGCTCTTATAATTCTCCAGGCCCCATTATGCCCAGCAGCCAGCAACCAAAGAACATCCTCGACCTGCTGTGAGTCAGAGGTGAATATGAGATAACACTTGTTATGAACTGGTGCTATACAATCAAGATTGGTTGATAGAATATCATCGCTTATCTGGATTTAGCAAACCAAACAAACAATATTGCATTTGAAGAAGTAATTAAGGCTTCAAAATAACATTGCCTCTGGCCAAATGGATCTGCATTATGAATCAGTTATTTCTTAACTTATAATGCATGATTAATCTTTCAGCCATTTCTGCTTAAAATGCCCAAAATATTCAAAAATGGTATCCCAATGTTTGCATTGCCCTATGAGTAAACTGGAATCATCAATGTAGTGTCAAACATGACAGAAAAAATCTTACTTTATATTTAAGAAGCTGAGAACAGACTCATATTGAGCCAAATGTACCTTTAAATAGTTATTATTTCCTTTTGATAAATAGAGGTTTGGGTTTAAATAGAGGCATAAATAGAAAGAAGGAAACATCTTTCTAACATCAAAATATATCACTGGATATAAAACAGATTTTTTTTCTTTTGTGCCTTTGTGCCAAGACAACAGGTTTTTGGATTTTCCCTGTGTACATACTTTGTATGTAAATCCCAATACCCTAAAAATCCTTTAAAGAAACTCACTAGACCCACTTGATGCTTGCCCACCTTAACTTGAGGGCATACTGGTTAGATTTTAGAGGGACAGTGCCAAGAATTTTTAGGGATTTCTACCAAACTTTGTACAAAGGTGTTCTTAGACCGATGATGAGCCGAATACATTTGGGAGAAATAAGGCCAAATGCTCCACCACTGTACTTTCACTTTGGATATGTATGTCTTGCCAAGCCATAAACCCACAATACCGTAGATCTACTTATTCCAACCAAGGAGGTTATGTATTTTGTATTTTTCTCTGTCTCTTTGTACCATGACTACTCAAAATGTGCTATTTACTGTTAAACTACATGCACATGGTTTTCTTGTTTGATACCATTTAGCTCTAGGCCTCATTATGCCCATTTGGGCATAATAGATGGATGCATTGGATGCTGTGTGGGATAGGCTCCAGAGCATCCTGCGACCCTGAAAGGGCCAAAAAGTAAAGGATGGATGGATGGATATGCTTCTGTAGCATCCCTGTGTTATGATCTATCACTCATTCACAATAACTCAATGCAAATTTAGACTTACATCATATCATGGCAGCTGTAAGGTGGTGCAGTTAGCAGCACTACTTTGAATCTAAACTGGTGCTTTCAATGGTAAAAAACATGCTGGTTAGGTCAGTTACCAGTGTGGGATGTGCTATATTGCCATGTTCATAGTATCTTGATATGTTGTGGTGTATAGATTTGTCATCCCAGATTGTAATGTATTGTTTCTACAGATTCTGTCCTGCTCTAAACTCAAGCCCTGTGACTGGCTGGTGAGCTCCCAATGACATAGGAGATAGACTTCAGCCTCCCGTGGCCCCCAAATAGGACAAGCAGTATATTCCTAAAAAAAATTTCAGCTGGACCCTATCCCAGCTGCCATTGGGCGAGAGGTGGGGTACATCCAGAAACAGTCGCCAGCCAATCGCAGGGTCATATAGAGAGATAGACAACCATTCATGCTCACAGTCATACCTCATGACAATTGTGAGTTAACCGAATAGAGGAAGCCAGAGTGCCCAGAGAGAACTCATGCATACAAGGTAAGAACATGCAATCTTCACACAGAAAGGCCCTGTCTGACCTGGGGAATCAAACCAGCATGATGTAAGCAGGGAAATTTCTGTGTAAAGCTTGACTGAAAAACCCTTTTGTAGTATTAGTGGTCAGGTGGGTTACATTTAATGTATTGAGGCTCTTGCTTTGTGTGGAAATCCCAGTTCAATTCCTGCCTGTGGCTTATTCTTCATGTGTCTCCCCCTTGTCAATGTTATCCTGTGTCTCTCCAATAGTGATAAGGCAAAAAAAAATAAAATCACTAATTAATTACTTAATTAATATTTATAAAAAGAACTAACATACATACACATACATCTCAATGAATGGGTTTGAAAGAAGGCCCTGAGCCTTCCATCCCCCACCCAAACCACTTTATCCATCTTGAAGTTGTGGGTGGCTCAATACTAGCTCGTATCAGGCCACCTTGGACTTGTGACCCACCAATTCCAGGATTGACATATAGAGACAAACAACAATTCACACACACCTTTACTCCTACCAGCTTTTTCAGTGTTACCAATTGGCCTGACAAGCATCTATTTAATCGGTGGGAAAACACGACCTGACACGCCATACAAGCAGTTCAAGCTACATGATACAGAAATATTTCAGGAGGGAAGACCCTCTCAAATGCATATCCAATGGTTGTCTGGATGTTCGCTCCGTCACATTAATTACAGGCCAATCTGGTGTTGTAGTAAACAGGGACTACTGCTGAAGGGTTAAGTGTTAAACATGAGCCACTTTGTACAACAAAATATCACCAAGACATGCGGGAAGTTGAGTGTTTTCTGTCCAGTAATAATTTCAGTGTTGCTCTTCGTTTTTCATTCAATGAAGAACTGCGATAATGATATGACAAAACCGCTACTGCAGCTGTTAGCATCTATGCTAATCCCTGTATGTCACTTTCTGCTGTCTGCATGCTCGTAGCTCCAGCCTCGCCCTGCTTTAATGTTTGCTGGGTGGGCAGCACCCCCACCGACCAAGCTCAGTCATTCCATCTTGGAGCTTTACAAGACGGATCACAGACTACGGACAAGAAATCAGGCAGATCAAGCTGCACTGCAAGGTAAAGATATCAGAGTACCCACAAAAAACCACACTTGAACAAGGAGGACACGCAAACTCCACACAGAAAGGCCCGTAACCTTCTTGTTCTGAGGCACCAGCACCACCTGCTTCACCCTGGGGAGGCCCTGGCTTAACGTGGAGAGTGCCAGTCCTTCCTTGAACCAAACCTTTCTAACCACCATCCCATCTTTTCACTCCACCCTCTCGATGTTCCCGTTACATAAACAGTTGCATGTCCATGGCTCAGGTCAGTCCTCACTGGGCAGGCTAAAGCCCGTTTGTACCTATCAGTTACACAAGCCTCAGTAAGGCAGAGGATTAGAGAGGTAAATAGCCATGTTAGTTAAGCTTACGGCCCTCCTGTACTTCTTCCTTGTGTCTGCTGTGGGAACAGATTATCAGGTTCAATTCTTTAACAGGACACAGAACTGGGTCGCTTTCTAATCTTGGACTTGGCGGGCCAATGAACTCCGGTTTCCAGAAAAGATCCAATAAATTAAATCAAAAGAAGGTGGAAACCCAAACACATGAATGGAATTTGATAGAAAAACTGTCAGGGGAATTATTGTCACTACGTTTTTTAACGATTTATTTATCAAGAGGGTGAGTAATCTTAAGTAATCTTATTATGTTTCATAACATCAGGCCAACTTATAATGACAAAGAAGGTCACGACTACCATTTTACTTTTTGAAGATGTAAATCATCAAGGATCTGAAGACTTTGTTTTAAGTTGAGATTTATCTTCTGTGTTTCTTAAACAACATGCAACTCAAGTTAATTTAAATTGTGAACTTGAATCAATTAACTCAATGCAATTGTTGATACAAGTCAAATCAGATTTTAAGCTTGGTCCACCAGTTCTCCATTTGCAGTGAACACATGGTTCTTCCTGCTCACCGACGACAATGTTTAAGACTACTGGCTGTTTTTTTATTTTCTTTAGTTTGTTCAGACCAAAAGTTGCAACCATCACCCTCAGCCGTCTTTAACGTGTTTAGCTCATTTCCATTAAGCATTTTTTTATAAGAAAGCAGCCAATTAAACAGATTTTTATTAATCCTTGTTTAATCATTAATTGTATGACCACACTGCCTTCCTTTTGCATCTTTGAGATTAACTTTGATTGAATTCTATTCTTAGATCCTTATATAAATCAGCACATTGTAAAATATTCTGACCAAATGATGCAACCAAGTTATACTTTACAGTCATTTTTTCAGCCTGTAAGTAATATTATTGAACTGCATTGATTTTATGTATTCAAAATAACACATGTTGATTTACAAACATAGGATTTCATCATTTACCCTGTTCATTTGAGAATTAACTGACTGACCCACAACAACTTCATATCTCAGTGGTTCTATTTTCAAGCACTAAACAAGGTAGGCAAACATATAACACTTGGGCAAAAGAAGTTCCAGTGCTAACATGAATATGGTATACAAAATTGGGAAGAAAACATATAAAGAAATGTAAAGTAAATCCCTGAAAGTTACTTCAGGTCATTATGGAACTTAAAAATTTGGAGAAAAAAAATAAATTAATTTGTTAAAGACAGTGAATTACTATTATTGTTATATTTCTTTACTTTAAGTCAGCCTTTAGTAATTCATACCAAACTTCACTATGGTTTAAAATGCACCAAGATTCAGATATAAAACAGCTAAAATTCAGAGGCTTTTTTCAAGAAGTCCATCTTTTACTAAATGTAATCAATAAACCTAACCCCAAAAAGCTAAGGTGAAGAAAGTAGGCTGCAGAGACTTTCAGCAGAGAACATGAGCTATTTTTAACTTCTCCAACTTGCAAAGTGAGCAAATGCAATCAGATCACACAAAGACAAACCGTTTAAGTGATGAAACATTTAAACAACATGTCTAAGAGAATAAAACTAAAATATAAATATATATATACATTTTTTTTACCTGAGGAGCGGTGGAGAGATGGTGTGGCTGAGGTATCCTGACATGTACCTGGAGGCTTCCAGTGAGCAGCAGCGCTTCAGGAGGAGAAGTGGGCGGAGCTTCTGGAAACTGCTGGGTGCAACCATGGATGGGTGCAACCAACGAGCTATTAAAAAAAAAAAAAAAAAAAAAAGGCAAATTGCAAATACAGAAATCATGCTTTCGGTTTGTGTCGTTGATTGATCCTTGATTTCATCTCACATTTCGAGTGATTTTCCTTAATTTTTTTTTTTTTTTTGGGGGGGGGGGGGGGGTTAATCTTGTGTGTCAATACCAGAGGTGGAATGAGTAAACTAATATTTTACTCATGTAATAGCAGGGTTACTCTGATAAATATTTACCCTACAACAAGTAAAACTTACACTCCATGAATCTTCCAAAAAAAATACTAATTGAATAAATAAATAAAAAGTGTCTAATTTCTAATGTAGTTGGAGCACTGGGTATTTACTTTACTTACATTTACTTTGCTGCAATCTGCGAATAAGTAAAGTGCGATGAACCAACCAGATAATTGTTTCAGGAAAATAAATGACACGGATAAATTTTAACATTAATATAAGATTACTATAGAGCAACAATTTTGCTGCTGTATGAATGAGATGTTAAAGATATTCTGAAATAGTGTTTAATGCTTGCTGAGTCACAGTATTGCGAAACACTCTGTATTTGACTAAATAGATAAAAATTACAAGATCCTTAAGACTTTTTCTGATAAATATTTGAGGTTAACACATGATAACTTAATAACATGCCCAGCATTTTTTTAAACTATGTACAAACATATGCATGGGTGTCATCACAACCTATACATGATACTTTAGTGCAGCAGCCAAGACAAGTGCACATTTGATATCGTGCATTTCAAGCAAAAATTCTTCTTCTTCTTTTTCCTTCTTCTTATTACTATTATTATTATTATCATTATTATTATTACTACTACTACTACTATCAATATTATTATTATCATTATTACCATACAAATCATTAAAAATATATTCCACAGTGTGTGAAAATCAAGCATGTATAATAGTAGAATAGCAAACTAACTATTCACTGCTACACAGTCAGCAGAAAGGGTGCCAAACATGTAATTAAATTACAAAGAAATACAAATAAATTTGAATAACTGTCATGATTTGATGGGATTTTATACTCGTGGTTGTTATGAATAAGTAATAAAATCTGCGTATTTATATTTTGTTGATAAAATTGTGCATCCAAATGAATGTCTGATCTGTTTAATCACAGACTGAGTTATTTCAAACTCATGAACCTTGCAATAAAAACAAACATTTAGTAATTTTAGTTTAGAGGCACTAAGTCTCCTCAAAAAAGTGAACATTTCAGGCTCTGATATATTCACATTCTGAATAAGACTATGGTAAATGTATTTCAATTGCTTTATCCCGATAGAAAAATACTTAATGCAAGAGTAAAAATCCCACATGCAGTCTGCACATCTGATCACAACATGTCATCATGTGGCAATCAACTCTGCAGGTACATTGTCTTCAGTAATGAGTATAAACACGTGCTTCTGTCCCTGAAGTCACGGCCGCTCAGCTGTTCAGCACCCTTGCAACACATGTGCTGCTAAGTAGCACACACTACAAATGTGCTGACTGTTATAATCATGCTTAACTCTTTAAATTACACTTTTGCACAAGTGTTACACTCACTATATGGGTATTAATCTATACCAACAATGTACAAGTTCTTGTTCTTTACTTTACAAAGTCTGCAGTCTGTAGATGTTCAGTTCTGCAGGGAGAGTATTGATAGCTCACGTAAGCTGCTTATATCAGCACCTAATGCAAATGGATGACTCGGGTCATACAATCTCATTATAAGCTGTTCCTATTTGATTAATCATTATGCACACAATTATATAAGCATTAAAAGCTGGGATATAACAAAACATACTTAAATGCAATCATCAGAGACAGAGCTGTAATGATTATTTGGCTGCATCAAATGACAAACCAGAATGTTGACAGTGCACACTAACACTTTTTGAGGCAGAGCGGCACAATGAATAAAATAAACATAACCCTAAAAACAAAGGACAAAAAAAGACATTTAAATTTTGACAAAATACAAACAATAACTAGACCTGTCTTTGTTTATGCTAATTTTGTAACAAAGACTGGAGTTGGCAGCCAGAACATTGATCTGAGGGTGAACTTGCAGTCAGCCAAAAATTTTGTCAGTGCAAGAAAAACACTCTGTATCCCATAAAACAAATCTCAAACATGAAAAATGTGATTAAGCTACATATAACTTTTGCTCAGGCAAAGTGAACCAGCTCAGTTTTACCAAAGAAATTTTAAAGGCCTGTGAAGAATAGATGAAAAATGTTTTAGTAAAGGTACTTTAATTGATATCCTACTAAAACACTATGGCTGCTGGCCCTGTGGCCCACTCTGATATCTTTCCATGGAGCCCACAATTTCTGGTTGCACCCTTGACAGCAGTAACTGTCTGCCACAGGGAGTGTCTTTATCACTTTTAATTCACATGTGACTGTGTCTCACATAAACTGTGATGTCTACTCCAAATCCGCCTGAGATCATTACTTATTACAAAACTTCAGATCAGATGAGTTTTTCATTACATTTCTCTTGATCAGTACTTGGATGAAATGACAATTGTTACTAAGCATGAAACAAAACAAAAAAAATAAAATAAAAGTAGTTTAAAAAACACTAAAAAAGCACAAGTATACAGAAAAGCTACTAAATGTGAGTAATTACTTTCCACCCCACTCAGTCAGTTACAACCACAACCAGTATCCCTGACTTTGTGACATGGTGGCTATAGCGCACATTCTTTGGTACCTCTTAAATAGTTTCACTTCTACATATTTTTTAATCATTCTTTTATAATTAGTTCTATTGTTATTTCTTAAATGTTATTTGTTTCTTATTTCTTTTCTATCATATTTCACTGTTTATATCTTGATATTTCTCCTGCTATAGCCTACTGCAACTGAAAGAATCAGAGTTCCCGTTGGGAATAATCTAATTCTACTAGCAACATACTGTAAAAAGTTCTTCGAGAATAATGATGAAATTTAGGGAAATGTTATAACATTTCCCTAAATTTCATCATCCTTATTCAGTGGAGACAGGGGAGTTTTCCACTTCTTGTTACTAAGTTCTCCACAAATTGAGGCAACATTTTCTGGAAACATTGGACAAAAAGTGAGAGGGATTCAATGTTTGTGGTGAAATGATTGAGCTGTGGATCCACAATTTCTTTCTTTTTTTTTTTTAAGAAATTGTTTAGCAGTTTTCCATTTTTCTTCTGCAATAACATGGAAATGTTGGAAATGCCTTGGCAGAGTTTTGTGCTCTTGCATTTCCATAAACATTGCAAGGTCTTCTCAAAGTAGAGGTTTGTAAAGTAGTCCACTCATAGAACATTAAAACGCATCTTTACTGAGACTCGGACACCCTGATGATGCTTTTAACAACACAGACTCTATTGGAGTGCGCCACCATGTCTCCAAGGGGGCCTGAAGGTGCCGCGTGCTTCCGGTGCTCCCTCCAGTCACCACGACGAGACGTCACTGACGTCAGAAGTTGACGTCGTGTTGATTTTGAGCGGAGAAATAATATATTTATAAACTGACGTAAGGGCGCTAAATCTAAAATAAACCGTGAATAAAATGTAAAAATTCATGCAAAAAATTGGTGAAGCAGCTGCACGCATGAAAGGTTCGATTATGTTTTGACCTTACACAATAAAGTCGTTACGTAGCGTCAGGTAGCGTTAAATCGAAAATGCAGGAAAAATAGTTGCTAACGCTGCCGGGTAGGGCTAGCTTCATCCAGCTAGCTAGTTAGCATGAGTACGAAGCTAGTCCTGTCTTTAGATGAGACTCTGTTAGTACACTCCTCTCCAGTGACGTTACCTCACATTTAATAGTAAACTATCGATTTGTAGTTTGATGTGTTTTAGTTAAACTGAGTAATAGATGAGGACTCTGCCAAAAGTAGCCGGCTAGGTTAATTAGCGTCACCAAGCTAGCGGGAAGGTTGCTTCCAATGACCTGCAGATACTTAGCCGCTGTTAGCCAGCTATGTTAGCATTCTTTGACAGAGTCAAGGGACCTTTAGGACAAAATTGCAGCTTCGACGACTCATTTATCTGACTGTGTGGTTGCAGGACTATGGCGCCCCGCTTACAGCTGGAGAAAGCGGCTTGGCGTTGGGTGGAAACGGTGAAACCAGAAGACATCAGGCAGGAGCATATCGAGCTAGCATACAGAATCAACCTCCCGGCCTGCAAGAGAGGAGCCTGCAGGTACAATATTTACATTTATTTCAAACATGGTCATGTCATTCTTACTCTATACATTTGGGTGTTTCGACAGCAATCGTTTCGCCGTTTTTTAATAGTTTCTGATCGGTGTAGCGTGTGTTATTCAGACCATCAGCAGTGTGTTTTGTCATGTTGCCGATTGTTAAGTTTTCATAGATTGCACCACAAGTAGAGTTTTCGTGATGCTTCATGTATGTACACCTTTATCTAACCAAAAGGGCTGTCGCAGCATCAATTTCTCAGGCCTCGATTGACGAGCGAAGTAGATCAATTCCCATGTCAGACCCAGAATGAAGTTGGCAATCGTAGACATCAGATATGGACAATTTTCCTGACTGTACCCCCTAAACAACCCCCCAAAACATGTTAACTCCTGGGTACTGTGTACATTGCGCATTTCGAGATTGTGACTTTGTGCAATGTAGACAGTGCTTCTGACTCTGTCTGCAGCTTTTGTTTATTCAGAGCTCCCTCATCACAAACACATCCTCCCAATTTCTTGTATCTTACTACCAATAAGGCTTAAGTGTATTTGTTGTAAACATGTCATACAATGTCAGCTTAATCGATCAACTAAATCTTATTAGCGAAGCTCAACACTCAAACAGGAAACAAATAAAATGTGCAGTGCAATCTTAAAAGGTAAATACAAGAACAAACCCATATTTTACAAAAACAGCTAAATGAACTGAAGATTTTAGTTTAACAGAACTGTATGTATGTGTGAGGGAGGAAATGAGGATATGCTATCACGAGTTCATAGTGAGAAAACACTGGAGATGATGTTTGAAACACAAACTGAAATAAGATAAATGAAAACATTCATAAAGGAGTTATTTAAATAGTTAATATAAAAGCCAGGAATTTAATAAAACTATTAGAGAGAGACATAAACTATAAATAAATCATTCAACAAAATCAAAAGTGGGATAGTAAAGTAGCGAGAGATTTGACACTATACTTATAAAACGATTCACAAAAGAAATAGATGTAATAGAAGATTGTTTGGTCTCAATTTTTGCAAAATGCTATTAATGGGAATGATTTATGACTCAGGCTCAGTCGGCTTTTAAGGTGGACTTAGAGACAAGTGCTCACCAATAAGACATACATGAAAATTAATTAAAAGAAAAGAAGAAGAAATAAGAAGGCAAAACATTAAACCATAATCGAGCAGGCAAATTTTTTAAATGTTTAAACGTGAAAAAGTGTTTAAATTGTTTGTGTTGTGAAAATTCTACCAGAGCCAGACGTTTTAACATGTAACTGTAACAGCAAATGTTTGATTTGTTTATGGTGTCTGCAGGAGGAATTGCAAAGGGAATCCCAACTGTCTTGTGGGTATTGGTGAGCAGGCGTGGCTTGGAGAGATCGATGAAAATGCTTTCCACAATATTGACGACCCAAATTCAGAGCGTCGAGACAAGGTTTGTTTCACAGATTATTCCCCTGTATATCATCTGCATCCTCAAGAATACAGATATTGGACCAGTGATGAAAAGCTATCTAAATAACTCTCTGTTTTTGTCTCTATTCATTTTAGAACACATTTGTTGGTCTGACCAATCTCGGTGCGACATGTTACGTCAACACATTCCTGCAGGTTTGGTTCCACAACCTGGAACTACGTAGCAGCCTCTATCAGTGCCAAAACTCAAGAGCCCAGGAACACAACTCTGACTCTGGTACGTCCTAGAACTGAACGTATAGATGTTTCTTCATGTATGTCTTCTAACTTCATTGCTTGACTCTAAATGTTTACATTTTATGAACACACTGAGAACAATTGCTTGTGCCAATCATGCTAATCAGTGTACATTATGTACGCCTAATTTTGAATTAAATGACCACCATTAATCAACTAGCTGAGAATATTTTTTGATGTTAAATTAAACTGAATTTAAACCAGTCAATAGTTTTCACTCTTTTATTGATGTTTGGTGTGTTGATCTTTTGCTAATTAGCCTGTATACATGTAGCAGCAGTATTAAATTTCCTCCAAATTATTGTAACAGTAATATTTTTATTCAGCCATCAAACAAAAATTATCAATCAAATATTGTTACAGTGCATAAATAGCCAAATGCCATGATAAAAGCAGCGACCGAACAGGCAAAGGCAGGGGCATAATATGTGAAGTATACAAGCGTTTACTATGTTCTTATCAAATTAAGTTTAAATTTTGCATTAAAAGAAAAGCAAGAAAAATCTGCAATAAGCGAATCACCAACACATACACGCTACTAAAGAACACATGCACTGTTTGTTTTATTTAAATCAAATTGGATCGCACATTTAAGTTGTAAACTGAAATTATTTCATAGTTGAACAGCAATAATGGAAACACTCTGTTAGTACTTTTTTTTTCAGCTTTTTGTTCATTAACCTTACAAACACCTCCCTAATCAAATCGACTCCTGAAATGAAAAGAGATTTTGTGCAGTGTCTGGAAGGGACTTTGATTTTGCTTTTGTAATAATACTTCTATAATAATCCTGTTAAAAATATATATTGCAATTCTATAACATAAAAGTCATCAGATTTTATGATATTAGAATTTAAGAAACGTATTTGTGTGAGCTTTGTAATCAGCATTATTGATGATACCTGTAGCTTCTTTTCTGCAGCACAACTTTAGTATTTAAAGCTGATTTAAAGGTTTATCATCACAGTAAGAATTGTAAGGTACCACACATGAGCCATAGATTCTGTGAAGGGCTTTATAGGTTTATATAGAATTTTCACAAAACTGTTGTCTAATCAATGATTCAAGTCTGACAGCAGTGAAGAATGAGGCGACTCTGACGTGGCAGATCTCTGCTTTTATTGCTCCTTGACTGTGTATGTTTCTAAATATGAAAAAGTTTATTTTCTCTTTCAGAATATGAGCCTCAGTCCATCTGTGAGCATCTTCAGTATCTGTTTGCACTCCTTCAAAACAGCAACAGAAAATACATTGACCCCTCAGGACTGGTCAAAGCTCTGGGTCTGGATACTGGACAGCAGCAGGTATCCCACCACAGAGACCTGAAAGAAATGTTTTAACATTTATTTTGAAGAATATTGCCGGTTCCTTCATTAACAGACAATTGTCTGATATGTAAACAACATCAATAGTGAGGTCTTCAAATATTTGATCAGACTTAAACTTCATAAATATGCATCTATAATTGTACTCAGATTTTTATGGCAGTGTTGACAGAGAGATGGAGTGAGCTGGTTTGTTTTCTTTACATTAAAGTCAAACATTTCATTTCCAGGATGCTCAAGAGTTTTCAAAGCTTTTCATGTCTCTGCTGGAGGACACGCTGTCCAAACAGAAGAGCCCAAATCTGCAGAATGTCATCCAGCAGCAGTTCTGTGGACAGTTCTCTTACGTCACCGTGTAAGTCCTGCCAATACTTCACCCTGGATGTTACTTTAAGCTGTCTAGTTTTCCTTTTTGCCAAGACCTGTCCCCATCGGTCAATGTCATGCAGAGTTAAGACTAAACAAATTCTTTGTATGCTACGATTGTTGCTTTGTCACTTTAGATAATCGTAGAGCCATGAAATTGTGCAGTGACTCGGCCAACAGGCAGAGCAGATTACACAGTGGCACCGCACGTTATGACAAACCTGATGACGTTGGTAGAGAAGGAGGGGAGACACCAAAGACTCTCTCTGATGTAAAAGAACAAATTGTAGGAGAGCACATAAATCAAACAAACTAGAATTTCTGTTGGACCAAGACAGGACCTTGACTCATTCCTTCTCATTAGGAATAACTGTAACCCCACCCATTTTTCTGACCTATTTAGAGAAGCAGAGATTCTTTGCTTAAACTTCAGTTTTGTACATGAAGATTAACAAACTAGGATATGGACAGTCACCAGTTGCAGATGTTCATGTGTTGTGTCACATCAGCTGAATGCTGGTGTTAAGAACAGCTCATTACTAAATTAGGTAATATCTTTTGTTGACTCTTTGATATTATTGCTAATAACTTTATTTATGTAACTCCTTTACAGAGTGCTTTGAAAGACAAAACAAAACTGAAAACTCAGGGAAGTATAAAATGAACATCCACAGTCTGTCCAAACAGAAAAAATCAGAAGTCAGACTAGAGAGTGTCAATAAATGCAGACATAGAGGGTCGTGTAAAGCAAAAGCTTTGTTTGACAGACTGTTTTTTCATGATAAAACATGGGGAAAATCCTGACAACATGGGGAAATTGCACCTAAAAGTGAATTAAGCTGGGGCTGCCTGAATTGTTTTCAAATCATTTGTTTTGACACAAATTCTTTCAATCATTGTGTCACTACTTTTAGTGATTTTATTCATTTGATGATCCTGATAACTTTCCCTAATTGCAACAGTAAAGTGAAATCTGATCCGCCTTACTGCACCAGCATTAAGGTTAAATAGCAAATTGATCACGAGTGGTAGTTAGCAGGGAGCCAACTAATGGCCCTTTTCCACTAGCACGCCTTGGCCCTACTCTACTCGGCCCTACTCGATTTGCAGCGTGTTTCCACTGGCCTGTTACCACCTAAAACAAGCTAGTTTTAGTACCTACTCCACTCTGGTTCCAAGCGAGCTGAGTTGATATTAAAAGATGACGTCACCGACTGCTGTCTACTGATTGGTCAGACAATGTCGTCATCGATGAGTCATGAGCGCAACGACCTAGCATGCTAGCGGTAGCTAGGCCTGAGCATGATTGCTCTCGTCCTCGGCTTCATTCTGTTGTATATCTTCCAAAACTCTCCTGTGCTTCTCAAGGGGTATTTCTTCTTACCACCTGCAGCCTTCTTCTGCTTTCCTTTTTTACTCGGTTTGTGACAAAAAGCCACAGATTGTTGTGTCGCGCTCAAAATGACGTCACCGCAGTGCCGCTCAGCTGTTTACAGCGACACTGCACGCCGTTGGGCAGGCGACTGGGGCTAATGGAAAAGCAGCACAAGGCGAGTAGAGTAGAGCCGGGTAGAGTCGAGTAGGGCTAATGGAAAAGGGCCATAAGGGTCAGCTTGTATGAGGTTTGGTGGTAAAAAGGATGAAGCAGGACAAACAATGGATATTATAAAGTGTCCTGGCATTCTGCCATTTTGTCCACTTAACACCATGCCTTGTAACATAACTTTTATGCTCACATTTATACTGCTTTCACACTAAAATTAGCGGGTAAACCCGGGTTTTTTCAACACGGGTTAACCCACTAATCTTTGCAAATGACTCTTTTCCTGTCAGGGTTGTTATATTACCCTGGTAAAATGTCATCTTACTGCTCTGATTTTAAAGTAAGATGATAAAACTAAAGCTGAGTTGTGTAAAGGGACCAGTCTTTCGACTGTTTTATAGAATAATTGATAGTATGAATTTTAAGTCATGTTTCAATTTTAGTCATGGACCAATTCATGTATCATGATTCATTATTTGATTTATGGGCTTAATCTATCCATATTTAAGTTTGCTGTCCATGCACACAGAAGAGATACAGACAGAAAGTCTGGCAACCTACAAGAAATAGTCTGACCATGTGTAGCAGAAACACAGTAACTTAGCTATCTTAGGAATGCCAAACACATACAGTATAAAAGCATACCTCAGATAAACTTCTTCAGTGAGGAGACAGCATGTAGTGAGACCAAATCCTCACTCAGACACAACATGTAGCGGACAGACCTTCAATTACTCCTTCACTATGTATCTCTGTATGTCTATTTGTACCGATCATGCAATATACAATAATAGTCCACAGTCTGGTATCAAGAATCCTCTATTCAAACATCTCACAATCTAAGGGCACGGCGATAGCAGGACGGCATCGTGATATCAAATGCTGCTGCTAGAATACTCCTATCAATAACTGACTGACCTGTGGATAAGTTGTCCTCTGAATGTCTGATTTTGACTTTTATGCAGTTAAAAATGAATAAGGATGGAGTTATTAGAAGTTTCACGTCTCAGGGTGATGACCTTATTTATATTAAGCTTCTCATAAAGTTGCACCTTCTGGTTGTTGAATGTAATGTGGCGCCACACCGGGCTTAGGTCAAGTTTATCAACAGACATGTTTACATTCTACGGCCTCCAATGTTGAAAATGAAGTACCTGGTATTTCCATATGGTTTTGTATTTTTGTTCAGGCTCTGACCTGTTTTGTTTGTCCGTAGTCAGAGCTGATTACTTATTACGAGACACAACAAATGCTCATAGACATTACACTGAGATACTTGAAGTAGCCATTACCATAGGTACTCAGTTTGTCCTGTTTTGTCCATTTATGCCATTTGTGATAACAAAAAGAAGGAAATATGATGTTAATGTTAACCATGAAAAATCATTTGTTATGGTATTGTTTATTAATATTGTTTGGTTGTTCAACAGATGTAACCACTGTGGGCGATCATCCGCATTGCTGTCCCGATTCTACGAGCTGGAGCTGAACATCCAGGGTCACAAGAACCTCAACGAGTGTGTCACAGAGTTTCTGAAGGTAACTTAAAAAATCTCTCGAATTGTTTGTATATTTCTCATGAACTTTGGAGTAACGTAACCGTTTTTTAAAATAGCAGTGGCAGTAAAATGAAGAATCATTTACCTGTCTCTTCCATGTGATAGAGAACTTCTCTGAACAAGGTTAAAGTCTGTGGCATCAGGACTTCTCCCTTTCCCTATATATGTGACATCAGGACCTTCATCATCATTCCTATCAACCTCGCCATGTCCGACCATCAGTTTTAGCCAGTTGGCTCAAAGTAGCAATCCCACTGCAGAACAGAGAGAGCAGAGTGAGAGCAGAGTTGTTGACAACATGATGCAGAGCAACACTGAACCAACCAGTTACCACATAGTTGACCTTTAAACCAGTCAGCGTGGACTGGACCCATGCAGGACAGAGAGCCTTAGAAAGGCAGGTGCTCCAAAAGAACATCTCAGACGGAGAGAGAATAAAGCTCTATCAGGGATACTCGGTACAGCAAAGCGTGAATGTTTCCTGAACATTAGTTATTGTAAACAAACACAAGCAGTCATCAAAAATGAAAACATAAACATGAGTTAAGGCAAATATGGGCTCATTAAACATGTTAGCTTTGCTCAAAAGCTCTTATTTCCAATGATAAAAACAATAAAAAGTAAAATAAATGTCCTTGTGATAGATTTATTTTGCAGCCAGTAATCAACCATTTCCAGTGATTTGTTTCCATGACATGATAGATAGATAGATAGATAGATAGATAGATAGATAGATAGATAGATAGATAGATAGATGGATACTTTATTGACAGACTCGAAGTCCATAAACAAAACAACAAATACAGTTAAAACAGACACACCACAGCAGTTTAAAAAAAAACAACAATTATAAAAGACATCTATACATAAGAATTATGAGACATTTTGCACAAAGCAACACTTTATATTATAAGAAATAATATTTAACTTCAAGAAGTATAGCTAAGAAAATAACTAGATATGATAGAAATATAATAAATAGATTTTAGAGTGGCTAGAATATGTCATCTTAATGAGCAGACTCAGTCCTCTGAGTGAGACATGAACAGCTTTTGACCTCTTGAAAATGTATTTTAAAAGGATGCTGTGTATCAAGAATTCAATAGGAAATTGATTTGAGTGAAAATAATCACAACAAAGTGATTTGCCTTTCTTCCCTCATTGTTTAATATTTGTGCACGTCACACAGCTGTAAACAACCAGAGTGACATCAAATTAATGCATTTATGCAGTTTGCAAAAACAGAATCTAATATTAACCCGCTGAATCCCAAGCAGTTTCTGGTTGTTTTTTGCTTCTCCCACATTTTTGCTCACTATGGTCTCATTTTCTCGGCAATATGAAGTCCAGCACCTCTATAGATTAAGAACAACCATGGCCGTTGGCCAGTGTAACTCAATTGTGTCTACATGCTGTGTAATAAAATTTCCAACCTACCAATCATTAGAAAAAAAACCAGACATTTAATTTTTCTGGTTTTATAATTTTTTACAAAATTAAAAATAAGGAAATAGTGCACACAACACATTTTCAGGTACCTTCAAGCCTAAGCAACGTAGGGAAAATAGTGGTGTTGGTACGACATTCAAAGAATCTACAAATTATTTTACCTTGTTTGATATTTGGAATTCCAGGCCGTTTTTACTTCTATCACTTTTCACTCACTAATGTCTCATTTTTCTCGGCAATATGAAGTCCAGCACCTCTATAGATACAGGACCACCATGGCTATTGACTGATGTGACTCAATTATGTCTACATGCAGTGTAACAAAATTTACGTGCTAAAAATCATTAGAAATAAGAAAAACGAAAATAAAAAATCTTAATATTTGTCAAGATTTATTTTATTATTAATATTAGTTATATTAATTTACAGTCTACACTGCAGAGGCAATCTGTAAAGCACTCTTTCTTGTGTGAAAACAACAGTTTGCTGGGAAAGTTTGCCCTGAAACAGGTCTATCAGGCACTGATAGCAGGTGTTGCTGCACAGTGCTTATTAGTGCTGATCGGGTCTGAGCAGGAATATCAGCCTGCAGGACGCTGCTGTGAGATGAAAATTCAAAGATTTTTTGATTGGCAAATTCAGGAAGTATATGAATCATTAAGGTCCTGTTGAACATGGGATCAGGTATCTAAAGGTTAATGCCATGTTTATATTTCTTTCCTAAAGTGTAACTAAAATCATAGAAATGTTGTGTGGAATTTTTGTGTTTGTTACTGTCACTTTAACTGTCCTTTTATCCATCAATCACACAGGAAGAGAAGCTGGATGGTGAAAACAGATATTTCTGTGAGAGCTGTCAGAGTAAACAGAGCGCCACCCGAAGGATCAGACTGCACAGTCTCCCTCCAACACTCAACCTGCAGCTCATGCGCTTTGTCTTTGATAGGTCAGTCATCTGTTAAGCACTGTGCAAGAAGAGAAAAACATTCATAAAATGGGAACAGCATGATGGAAAGGATTGGTTTTTTTTTTATATAAAAAGAATTCTTTTGTTAGAAAAATAAATAGAGTGAATTAGCTCAATTGCAAACTTTGTTAGTGGCGTCAGTTTCTGTATTTTAGTTATTTGTCTTTTCTCCAGGCAAACGGGCCACAAGAAAAAGCTCAACACTTTCATCAGTTTTCCTGAACAGCTGGAAATGGGGCCTTTTGTGGAAGGAAGACAAGGTATTTAATTTAAAGAGTATTTATGGTACACACACAAAGATATTCTGCACTCACAATTTGTCATCCCTGCCTTGACACATGAGCTGCTCCAGAGCCAAAAACAGAAAGTCCTCTTTCAGTCCTTCCTTATTTGTCTCAGAGCTCTTGTTTTGTAATTTACAAAACAAAGATGGCAACTTATGTAAGTCCTTTGGTAAATGAAAGTGTGCCCAACAGTGTGAAGTTGTACTTAATCTCCATTTTTAAAGATCTCAAACGTACATTTCTGTACTTCTTCTAATGACCAGTACCAGCAGACATTTGTGGTTGACATCTTTTTGTCGAGCAAACTTTTGCAAACTTTTGTGTATTCTTTATTTCAGACCAAAAGTTTGTTTACGAGCTGAGTGCAGTGCTGATCCATCGCGGAATTAGTGCTTACTCAGGCCATTACATCGCCCACGTGAAGGACGCGCGCACTGGGGACTGGTACAAATTCAATGACGAGGAAATTGAGAAGATGGAGGGAAAGAAGCTCCAGCTCGGCATTGAGGAGGACATTGGTGAGTAGAGCTAAATGTTCATCTACGATCCAACTTTTGTATAAACTTAAATACTTTGTATTTTTATAATGCTTATTTAATCAAACCAAATAATTTGTTTAAAGACAATGACACAATTAAACTATGTAAGCTTTTCTAAATCAGTTACAGCAGTTTGCTTTAAGTAGCTCAAAAGGTGTATAACACTCTCCATGAGACCATTTAAATCATTCTTCTACAAACAAGCTTAAATCCTCTTTTCAGAGTTTTCTTTCTGATTCTCCATCAAAGTCTGTGACTGCTAACCTAAACATCTTTCTAATGTTTCTCTGTCATGTTTGTTCTTGGTCTGATCTGCAGCTGAAGCGGTAAAGTCCCAAACGCGGAAGCCAAAGTGCAGCAAAGGTTACCACTGCTCCAGAAATGCCTACATGTTGGTTTATAAGGTCCAAGAAGAGGAGAGCTCTGATCCCCCGAGGACAAATGTGGAGGTGCCAAGTGAGTGATATGATTTTATGTATTCTTTATATTTATTGCACGAAGCTTGAAATTAACAAGGTTTCTTTTATGTTTTATTGTTTTTCTTTACTCTTGTCCATTTCCTCAGCCTTTCTTCAGAGGTTGGTGGACCAAGACAACAGAAAATTTGAGGAGTGGTGCAGTGAGATGGCTGACATGAGGAAGCAGAGTGTAGATAAGGGCAAAGCCAAACATGAGGAAGTGAAGGAGCTGTACGAGCTTCTGCCTGCAAAAGATGGTGAGTGAAAACATCCCTTTGATCACCTACAACTTGTATGAACAGGAAGAAAATGATTTCTTGTGCTTGATGTGTGTCTTTGCTGTCGTTCTTCAGGTGAGCCATATGAATTTATCCCACTGGACTGGTTGAAAAAGTGGCTGGATGACTCCACAGCAACAAAAGAGATCGACAACACAGTCTTCTTCTGCTCGCATGGCAAGCTGCACCCAGACAAGGTTGGAGATGCTAAGAGGGTTTCCCTGAAAGCCGCACAGCTCCTCTACGATCGTTACGGTGGAGGGCCAAGACTGGATGGTGAGTCAAACAAGTTATTCTTAGAACTGATGAAACTGAACCGGTTTTAAAGCTACAGAGTCTGTAGTCATACCTGGTTGACTATTCAAGTGACCAACAGCATTTTTAAAGGGATAATTCAAGTTTTTTTAAGTGGTGTTGCTTGAGATCTATGGCAGTGGTAATACTGCGTTCCAACTGTGCTGGGAAGTCGGGATTTCTGACATCTGAGTGGGAAACTTTAACTGGAACACCCCCCAAGGTCGGACTTTCCTACTAGGAAGGTAGGGGATCCTCACCACCCCTGAGTGGACAACCAATGTTGGCTGCCCCCAGTGTAAACAGTTATTAAGCTCCTGTAATATTCTGTTTATTTGCACTTCTGACTAGTCTTAATGGCACTAAATCAGCCATATACACGGTATTGCTCAACTTGTGTCTATGGAAATGCTGCCATAGTGTTATTTACATTCTTCATGTGGTATTTGTGAACTACAACACAGGGCGTGCTAACAACGGCCAACACAACAGCTAACAATAGCCTGGTAGATTGGCAAGTTTTTCTCAAAATTGGCTTTGTTCAGCAAAAGTGAAATGCTTTCAATAAGCTTGCTGTATTTTCTGGTTAAGCCCAAGTAATTTCTGGTGTAATTTTAATCGAAAAGGTGGTTAATTACGAGGCTTTTGGTTGCACCATTGGCTACAATATATCACTGATTGACCATATCTCTCCACAGGGACAAGGCTCGCAATTTGCTTTATTGGTAATTCTATTTTCTAGTGCCTAAATTTTGTTAACAGATGACTAAATTGTATTTTTAAAGGGAAAGAATAACATTTTACAGATAAAGCAGAAGCTATTGAGCTGTGTGGTGTATCAACAGCATATATCATACAACAGCGGTAATCACCTTTAATGCCACTGAGGTCTATAACTAAGTTGCAAAAACTATAAACTTCATTTTAGAAATTGTAAAGCATGGTTGATGGTACTGTTTTTGTCAAGGTATTTTATGTAAAATTACACATCAATTGTGCTCATAAACTAGCTCAGAGACCAGGTTAGAAGATTTATTAAAAATGTGCTGATAAAGCTAAGAATATGTTCCCTTTTATTGAATGTTTACTATAAGCCAGATTATGTGGTCAGTGCTAGATCTTTGAAACCAAGGTGGCAGATTGACAGAAAAGTTCATTTTAAACACTGGTCATGTTTTTTGAGCCTGCTGTTCACCAAACTAGGCAATAAACTCCACTGTGGGATGGAAAAGAAGTTAATCTTGATATAAATGTTTCTTTTGTGCATTTGCTCAGGCTCCTCTTTGTGTAGGGAGTGTGTTAGTCAACGATGCAGAGTGCTGCGACTGAAGAACCAACTCAATGAAGACTTCAAGGAAGTATCAAACCTCGTCAAACGGACGCTCAGGTAAACCTGCTCTGCTGACATGCAAGTTAATTCAGCTTACCGTTAAAGTTCTATATTTGAATTGCTGTTATGGAATTTTAACTTGTCACCAGCGTGGCAAGGTTCTAAGCAATGATTTAGTAAAATGTTGAGAATGACAACATGCACTTTCCTTTAGCAGAGTAAATGTAAAAAATATCCTCCTTGATAATTATTTCCTGCTTTGAACTTAGGTAAAACAAGGCAATTTGTAAACTGTGCTCTGTCACAATGTGATGTTTGAGCATGTCTGCATTGTGAATGCAGGTCACAGGCCATAGTAAAGGGCACCTGGGCCTTGTGTGAGCAAGTCCTAACAGTCAGTTAGCCATACTTGAAGATATTATATGAAATTATATTTACTAGGGAATGGGATGCACAAATGTATTGCTACAATCTGAGTATCAGCAGATCCTAAAGTTCAGTATCAACAGCTATGAAATGTTTTCATATATTTATAGCTGATGTTTTGGCAGTACATATTGGGGATACATTTCATACATATTGGCTGTAACATTGGCAGAAATCAGAGATTTACAACATGGTCACAATCACTAAATTTGCACTTCTTTAAATCATAAGTATGATTCATGACCTCTGCCAAGGAGGATATGCTTTTGCCAGGTTTTGGTAGTTTCCTTTTTTTGTTTGTTAGTTTGCAAACAGGAAAATTGAGATGGTTTGAGATGGATTTTGATGGGAATGTTAATAATGGCACAAACTGACCTCGGAATACTTTGGTGGAGGTTTGAGTTCTCAAAGCACTTTTGTTACAAGAGTAAAAGGTTGTAAAGAATTTAAGAAAGTAGAGGCTGTGCTTTTGACAAAAAATGGTATTGGTATCAGTTAGGGCTTGGTATTTCCAGCAACTTCACAATACGAACCCTATCCTGACACTGAGGGGTCGTTTACATTAGGGGTGTCCCGATACAACTATTTCACCTCCGATACGATACCGATATTGCAGCCTTGAGTATTGGCCGATACTGATATCAATCCGATACGTTATCAGCAGGAATCATACAGACTTTTATTACCTATTTTGTAGTCTGAACTGTAAGAAAAGGCTTGATCAGGTCAGATTACTCAAACAGAGAACAGTAGTCAGCCATAGTAGGTATGAGAAAAACTGACCCATTTGTTATTAACCAATAGGTTAAATACATTTTAACCTTAAACATAAGAATATACTACAATTAAAACAACGTGAATAAAAATATTAGAAGACCCTGAAAAGTGACCTCAATAAATCAAACAAAAACATATTTCACCAATTGCAAAATAACCACTGTGTTGAACTTAAACATAAGCATATTCTACAACTGAATAAAATAAAAATAAATATATTAGAATGGACTGCTTGTATTGGAGTGCTGATATCGGAGATTTAGGATGCAGGCCGATATAATCCGATATTTGTTTTTTTGACCGATATCCGATATCAATATCGGATCCGGACATCCCTAGTTTACATGAGGCCTAAAATGGTCAAACCCGAAGAGTTTTCATTGCGTTTCGACCCTGAGCTTACGTGGGAAATCTATGTGGATTGCCCAAATCCAGAAACTGTTGAAACCAGGCTTCAGAGTGGAAAGTTCTCATTATGCTCTCCCTGCAGCACCGTGTAAACCCATATCAGTGTTTAAGGGTGAAACGCTGATGACACCGCATTTGCAGTACTCTTTTCACCTGAAGGCTTTCTTCTTCGTACGCATATTGTAGCAGTACCACCTCTCTGCAAACCTACACTGCCATCTGCTGAACCGGCATGCACACTACAGTGTTTTCATTCTTCTCCAGCATCTCTGTCTGAACGCAGATCGACTTTGAATACACAAGGGAAAAATCTTTGCGTTTTAAGTCAGAGAGTGTCCGTGTAGCCTAAGACCATGATATAGTATGCATCCTGTTACACGTAAATTGTGAACATTGACCATGCTATTAACAGAATTTCTCACAAGTTTTGACTTGTATTACAATAAGAACAAGAATAAGGTTGGGTTTTAAATGATTCTACAACTTAAAAAACTTAAATTCAGGTCCTCAAAGATGGTAGACTTAAGACGAACTTGGAACATGTGCTTCATCATGCAGTTTGGCTTCTACTTTGAACAGTGCCATTGATAACAGCTGTCAAAACATTGAGCCTGAATAATTCTGTAGAGTCCGTATAGATGCACGCATCCCCAAGGAGTGTGTGATAATATTTCGCCAAATCCAATTTTTAGCACAGGCTTAGTATCAGTGTTTGTGGTAATAAGTTCAGGAATGTAAGCATATCAGATATGGGCAAACATCCAGTATCATGCATTCATACAATCAATGTGTTGTTGTTTTCTCATGATCACATTTGTTTTATGTAAGTATATCTTCAATTGGAAATACATTAATGCAATTGTTGAAATTGTAGTTTCTCATCACATTACAGGGACCATCATTCTTAATGCCCTTCTCTCATCCTGTCACATCTTTGTCATCTTCTTCTCTCAGTGATGATGGATACTGGGTGGGTAAAGCATCTCTACGTAGCTGGAGACAGTTGGCGTTGGATCAGCTGGAGGAGGATGAGCAGGAAACTAAACACAGTAATGGGCAGACCAACGGACAGGGACCACACACAAATAACAGGAAAGGTAAGAAAAATGGATGGACTTCTGTTTCTTGAAGCTCACTGAACCAGGAACAGGACATTTCTGTGATTTATGGTTTACCACGATAAGTAACAGAAGAATGGGGACTTACAGAAGTTTGGTCGCTGAATGAGGAAAACAATGTGGTTACAAAATATGAATTGCAAAACTTTTCAGCACTCGGTGAGGCCAATGAATAGGCCATTGTCTCTCTGGTATTTTTTTAATTGTTCTCAAACTGAACCAGTATTTGGAAACAAAGTAAGCTTATCAAAAGTTGTTGACAGTTTCAAGTAATAGGACTTTTGTGTTTATTTAGGCATTGACACGTTTTTCTTCAGGGACAGATGTTGAAACTGAGAACACAAAACCCTTCAATGTCAAGGCTTAACTACATTAGCTTTTTTTGTCAGTTATGATGGTCATTACATCAGATCAGGAAACCAAGCCCTGACGTGCCTAACAAGTCTAACTGGCTACACAAGCAAAACAGACTGAAGACAACGATTAACGTGATGACATCAGAAGGCAAAGGGCTGACACTGAAGACAGCAAACACACTGTATTTAGAGCACTGTACTTTTGTTTCTCTCTCCAAACATGATGAATGTTATGTTACCTTACGAAAAACTGCAAGTAGTCACGCACCAGGGCACCAAAATACCTTTGCTGTTTCTCTCAAACATTTCTCTCTACAGTCTGATGGTAGCCCTTCAACAAAATATCACAAAAGCAGAGCTGTTGTTTTTAGAACTCTGCTTAGCTTTTTCTTCATCTTGTAGTTCAACTGTCTATTTACATCCATGCTGTCATGGGTTGATGTCTCTGATCAATCAATCAATCAATCTTTATTTGTATAGCGCTTTTCATACAGGACTTTGTAATACAAAGTGCTTTACATGGGAAAAAAAGATCAAATGAAATAAGTGAAATAAAAAGCAGAAAATTGCAGAATTTCTTAAAATGAAAACATAAAGGTGCATACACAGCGGGCGCTTCTTGTACTACTTTGGTGATCACTCTCCATGCAAAGTCAATGTACAGCCGTGATGGGGCGGGGCTAATCCTCCCCCGATGTGACAGCTGCTTTTCGCACTACCACATAGCTCGTCACGCGATGTCAAAGTAAAAAAAAAGTTGATCAATCAGCAGGTGTGTGCACGTGTGATGGTACCCTAGACATACAGTTATTCATCCGGACTACAGAGTAACAATCCATGTCCGTGTGGGAAACATTAGTCAGTGAGGACATTAGTTCTGCCTAGTCGGACCGCGGGAAACTCACAGATAATGCTGCTGCAGGGCATCAGCTGCAGTGTTTTGTGTTTGATAAGTGAGTGAAAAGGATACAGCTGGAATAATGTCCACTTATACATCCTATATGATATATGATATGATGAGTGAAACTCGAGCGGACGTGACGTCACCGAGCGACGCCCGAGGGCAACGGTGACCAAAATGACGTATTTATGGACCCGCGATGATACGTCAGTGTGCAACGCGATTTTGGTAGCTGGGTCACTTGAGGTGTAAATGCAGCATAAGACCCCCACAACCCCCCACCCCCCAATCAAAATTCAATATACATACTCATGTACTCAAACACACAAAGACATAAAAAGGAAATTCTGACAGAAAACAAAATTAGATGTGAAACAACACATTGTTTGAGACAGCACAAAAATCAAACACTAGATTTTCTGTCATGACGTCATGCGGCGTCCTAGACAGATCATTTTGTAGTTTTTTATTATCACTCACTACACAAACAGGAATGACTGATTTCTTTGGCTAATGGTATGAAACCTTATGACTTTCATCTAAATTGCATAGTCCGACCTCAGCACAAGGACAATGACATCATTGCAACTTTAAAGTAGAGCCTGAACACTCACAGCTGATTAGTTTTGTTGATGCATTTCATCTATAATAAATCTTTATTTATCTGTCATATTCAAAAGGGACACTGTGACATGACCCATTAAACATGCACTGCATTTATCTGTTTGTATGTCTTTTGTTCTTGTGCTAACTCTATCAGCTCCAGTGGATTTTGAGAACAGCAATTTCCAGTTTTCTTTTTTCTCTATTCAGAGTTCAGTCAAGAGCTCTCAGAGGGAAACGAGGAGGAGATGAAGACTTTCAATGAGGATATTGTCTGTAGTCACGGTACTGTGCTACATCAGCATCTTCATGAACTCTTGTCTGTTTGAATTAAATATTTTCTAACAAACTTGGTGTAGCTGTTTGGCATTGAGTTTCATTTCTTGTGACTGCCTCAATGACAGCTCTCATAATTATCTTGTAGGTGGTTTAAGTATTCAGGAGGCTGACCGTAAGCTGGTTTCTTCTGAAGTTTGGTCCAAACTGAGGGAGTATTTCCCCAAAGCCCCAGAATTTACAAAGAACCAGGAGCCTTGTCAACGGTGTGTGGTGAGTAAAGATTGACTGGTCATACTGTGTATCATTCATTACCATGTTAGCTTCTTCATTTTAAAGGTGTAGAAGTTGGCAGCATTTCGCCGAACCGAAACGGTGAATGTAGGATATAATGTTTCTATTTGTATGTAAAGTCCGTCAAAATAGGTGTACAATCATCCCCATAACACTTTGATTTTCTTTTTATTAAGTTAGAAAAAGCTTTGTATATCTATGTACCGCGGGTCTCCCCTCTGTGGAGGCTGACATAACGATTCGCCATGTTGTCTACTGGTGGGTTTTTGGGACAAAAAGAGCGAAAGGCAAATTTGAATATGAGTCTTCAGAAGTTTACTAAACCTATAATCATCATCTTAATTGACCTTTAATTTATCAAAATGAGCCTCACCTTGTAACTGTTGAAAATGATGCCCTGCTCACGATCCTTTTTGATCTTCACCGGCCCTCGTTGCTTAGTGATGTAATGTTTTTGAAACAGACGGGCACATTCCAAATCTGAATGCTAGGTGTCGTTAAAATGCCAATTTCTACACACTGCACCTTTAAGACTGACTTCTGCATATTTTTTTATACAATGAACTAGCCTAGTATTTAGTATCTAGTATTTCAAGTAAAGACATTTTTTACAGCTATCCGGTATTTTTTACTTAATTTTAACTTATTTGAGCTTCGTTTTTAGACTCTATTGATAAACTAACACCTTTATGTTAAGCTAAAAATCAACCAAAAAGGTTTAGCAGACCAAACTATTCTAAGGTACTGTAGTTTGATGTGTTTAAAAGGTGTGAACCATCGGGAATACAGTGAGTTTTATAGGCTATTCTTTGTCTTGTTTGTTTAGACATTAGAGCAAGAAGAAAAGGACAATGAAGCGGTCAGTAAGATGATGGCACAGGACCAGAAGAATCAACTGCCCAACCTCTTCAACGAAAAGAATCGACCAGTTCTCACCAAGTGGCCTCAGGTAGATTCAATAAGATGTTGCTCTATCATTCATTCAGCTTTTTCACACTTTGGCTATATGATGCTTTTTTGCTCAAAACAGAAATGGCTGAGAGAGCACTGAAAATTAAATAGGGTACTTTTACTGAAATACTAAGGCAGCTAGGTTTGAAAACCAGTGTATTTAAGCCCTTATTTGCTTACCTTTTCTAAAAGCAACATTTGAAGGGATAAAAATGAAAAAATGTTTGAATATAAACATTTATTAATGTGCACATTTTAAATCAAACAACTACGTGTGACACAGACAGGGCAGAAACAGATATGTATTAAACCTTCATCACACAAAACCTCCAAAAACAGAGATCAATCAATTTATTGTGTCTATAGCAGTGTACTCAAGTAGTGTACTCAAAGAAGCATTGTTACATGGAGACATTCTTTATTACAACAGGAAAAAAATCTCTTCAATTTTGCAAGTTGTGATGATAAAGTGTGTTTTTATGTTAAAGCTGCCATCACATCAAATCAATGATGTTTGTGGCCAATTAACAGATGGCAGCTTCACCCTATAAAATCAACTCCATACACTCAGGTCTCCTTCAGAGGAGGGTCAAAAAGGTAGAACGCATGGGTTGGGTACATTTTCTCCCCATTTGGCAGTGCAGATGCTCGTAATTGCATACCGCACTGAGCCAAACTGAACTTGCCTTCTTGGTTAAAATGCAGCATAAATGATCACGCTTATCAATTGCCGTTTCAGTACAAAAAACTGCACCGTGTTTGCCAGAAAGAGGTGGTCTCAGCTCACTTTTAATCAACACTTTGAGTGGTTTGTTTGCAGTGAGGACACAACGGACCCAGCAACCAAAACAAACAGGATGACAGCTTTACTCAGACTGCTGTAGCAGCATAAGCAGCAGCACTAGTTATAATAATTCTATAGTAGCTACCAGATAACCAGACTGATGACAAAGTTTTACTTTATAATGCTTTGGATCCCCCTGAGTCTGTTTCTGTGCACACTCACAACATACCATGAAAATAGCAACAAAACATTACTGACCGTCTTTACAACTCATCATCACAGGAGACTGACTCAGAAACTTGTTGAGTTTAGAATTTAGTCCAGCTTGTTAGGCTGCTCTGTACTTTTCCAAATCATGGACAGTTTCTCTGTGCTATTAAAGGTGTTAGACGTTACCATGCTGTCCTGAGTCCTCTGTGGTCTACGATATACAGTACAACAGCAGAAGTTAAAATCTCTTCTTTGTGTGCTGGGTTTCTTAACACCTGTTAATGTTTGACCTCCTTTAAAACAAGGTCTCTTTTCATTGATAAAAAAAAAATTCTTTATACAGTCTATTGGATATCATCATTCAGATAAAAATATTAAGATATACGTTTTTGTCTACATCATGCAGCCCAGCATGAAGATACATAAACCACAATGCACAAAGTTTAATAAAGTGCATCTCAATGAGTTTAATTGTGGTGAATCTGGACATCAGTTGTCAAAAGTGCCTGTCCAACTAGTTTTGAATTTTTTTTTTTTTTTAATCTGAACAAAAACATGATAAATGTTGTGGTTGTGGTGCAATCTGTTGAATCCTACCTTTTTTCTCTTCAGGGCACAGATGTACTTTATATAGTCCCTCTTTTCTTTGTGGAAGAATGGAGAAAATTTATCAGGTATGCTGGTTTTAAACCATACATCACAAATGAATGTACATTTTTATAGAATAAATGCAAAATGATTGAATACCAGAAAACATTGGCATAAATCATTAGTGGGCAATCAGCAGCCCAGGTGTTGCTACCTTTTTTGTTTTTTTTTTCTAATTAGCCAGTACTTAGAGATGTTGAATATGACCTTCATTGATATTCCATTCTTATTTAAACAATTGTTTAATTACTATGTCCTTGTGTTTTTATTTTGTAGGAGACCAACAAAATGTTCTCCAGTGTCTAATGTAGGAAACACTCTTCTTCTCTGTCCCCACGGAGGCTTCATGTTTACCTATGACTCTTTGGTCAACGGAGACGCACAACAGTGAGTTTGGTTTGTCTGTTTAACAAACCTGCTACAGCTTTCCACATTAATTAATCCACATTAATTCCCAAAGACTTCACAGATGGTTTCAGTTTCCAACATGGCTCTATTTAAGACAGAATAATGATACAAACTGTAACTTAAACAAAGACATTGATAGAAATACTAAGGTTGTCACAATATCACAGATTTACAGACTTGATTCTATACAGTAGAGAAACTCGATATTTGATACCTTTTTTTAACCATGGCAAAAAAAGACATACTGAAATCATAAACACTCCTTAAAAACAATTTTTTATCAACAACATGCAGTGTAAAGAGCAGGTCCAGGTTAAATAACAAAACATATCACAACATGTATGTAATAATTCTGAATGGTTGCCTTCTTTTGTAAACTAACACAAACTCTGTCATCAGTACTTGTCGTAAAAACAGGGTTTTTGTCTTTATATAAGATTAAATTAGTTAACTCGGGATAGTTGTTAAAACCATCTTATGTGTTTAAATTACTTTAAAAATTTAACAAGAGCATAATGGTGATATATAGATACTTTTTTAATTTATTGCTGCTGTAGGTTGAGTAATTAGTTCCTGTTATATGAACAGACTGTGCTGGGTTGAAGTGTTGCCTCCAAATCTGTTTTTAGGCTGATTTTACTTATACTGTTGATTCGAAAATTTTTGTGGTATCGTACAGTTTCAAAAATATGGCACTGAATAAATATTTAAGTTTTTTTGACAACCCTAGGAAGTATTAAACCTTCAATCCAACAAGGCTTTATTTCTCATGTTAATTTCTTATGAAAGGGACCGTTTTAGCTCTTTTAATTAGCGCTGTGTGAGGTACATGGCATTGGCCTAAACACACTGACACAGATCAGCTATGCGCCTGTGCAGAAATAGTCAGCACTGAAACTAGGGCTATATGTTACTGCAGATGGTGCCACTTGCTGCTTAAATTAAAGAACATTGACAGGGAAAAGGCCACATAAATGTGTAAGGTGATTAAAAGCTATATTAAAAGCATTTACAATTACTCATTTTTTCACTTGCAAGCCATTTAGTTGTGTGACTACTTTGGTGTACAGCAGAGCTTACATGTTGTTTTGTTACAAATGTATAAAGATTATCTTGCTGATGAAGAGCTATGAACATAGTGTGTTTTCATCAAGTAAGCTTAATATAAAAATCCTTGCTTGTGTCTTTGTATAAATAATAATAAATAAGCAGGTTACTTACCTTAAAGACAAACTCTTATTCGGCTCTTCTTGTATTTCCGTTAATTTAACGAAACTGTAAATCTGGTCTGTACAAATAGAAACGTTCATTACAGCAGTGAGGCTCTGCATGATGACAGCTGCAGACTGCAGAGGCAAGTACAAAAACCACTGGTGACTCCTAGTCCTCAAACATCCTGAGGTGATTTTTATTGTACACTTTTATTTCATTGAGTTTGACGACATGAGCTTCAGGATTTACAAAACAGAAAATGCAAGTTTTCCTGGTCCTGTAGCTCCCATAGCAGTTTCCTGTGACATTTTTCCTGTGTGCACTCTAGCGCATACAAGTATTCCCAGATATCCAAGTAAAAGACTGTCTTATTTACTGCAAAATATTACCTATTTATCAAGTTTACTTAGGGTTGTTTCCTCTTTTGTAACATTTATGGCTTTTATTAACATTTATTAACATTTGTGGCTATTTGTCTCTGCTGGCAAAAGATCATGTGAGACTCTGCCATGTATCAAATGGTGCCAAAGCAAAGCCATAGGAAAGTATTCATTGAAAATATTCTGCATATAGCATGTAGTCACCCAATGCTGTTTTTGTAGCTTATTTTCACCTAAAATTCTTAAAATCATGCAAAGTCAGTTGCACCATCTGCAGTAATGTATAGCGCTGTTTCTTGTGCTGACTATTTCTGTTCAGGCACAGAGCTGCTCTCTGTCCGTGTGGCTTATTTCAGGCTAATCTCGTGTACGTCACACTGCCCCCCTTGAACTATCCCTTTAAGTTGAACACAACTCTGAATCATGGAAATGGCCGTTACTTGTGTTTAGCAGATTTTAAGAGTGAATGTAATGTGTAATGAATCCTGGTTTGATACGTGACAGCTTTGACTCTGTGTTGGTCTCATGTTGTGCTGTTTTTCTGGCACAGTATAGCTCTGCTTTGGCCCTCCGAATGGGACGTGATCAGCAGGCTTTTCATTGTGGATCAGCCGATCTCTATTCACTGCTTCAGTCAGACCACACCTGACGGATCCACCACTCAGTACACAACACAACCTGGTAAGCTTCACCTGAAGTAAGTGGGAGCATTTAAAAATAAGAGGAGCAAATGTTTAACATGTACAGGGATAATGGAAATTCTGCAGTAGCTTGCTTAAGTCTGCCGTGAAAGAGTTTCTGATGGCTGCAAGCAAAGTCTGTCAGACCAAATACACCTGATAAGGGCACGCAAATTAAGATGGTTTTGATTTGGCAGTGTTTACTTTTCAGAGTCGATAATGTCAAATCAGACTTTCTCAAATTTGCAATCTGTTGATCAGGAATCAGAAGTTTTGGGACTACTTTGTGACACACTTTAGTCAAGCTCTAATGCTGCAGAACTGTGTCTTAAACAACAACACCATTTCTGCTGTCAAAAGATTTGGCTGCTGTTTTGTTTAATTCCACCAAAATTTTCAAGTTATGTGTTGCTTAATTTCTTAGCTTATCATTTTCTGGCCTTAGCAAAAATATGTGCAGATTAGTCAGTAGCTAGCAGTGAACTGAAGACATCACCTATTGGTAATCCACAGCAGTTCTGAGTGAATAACCAACATTTGATGTAACACTCCTTGTGTGACTGTGAAACATGTAATTTAATCCTCACAAGTGCAGTCTCATTATTTAATAGCCATACCATTCAGCGAAAAGTTATTGGGAAATGAACTTTATTTATTTGGTTTATTGTTATGTATTGTTTATTTGGTGTGGACATTACAGTTACATTGGACAAACTGGATGCATAGAGTATTTTAGCACATATGCTAATTCCCAACACACATGTCCACAGGAGGCTTTTGAGATAAAATAAAAGTAATAAGAGAAGAAAGAGGAATTGCAGTGTACAGTAACATTAGCACAATAAAAGAGAAGCAGTTTTTCTGGATTAAATATATACATAAACTATAAAGCAAAAGCAACAACATCAAGCAATCAATCAGTAAAAACCATTCATTCACTGTTGGTTTGATTTTAACCATTGTTTGAGTCCTGTGTTAAAGCATTACCATTGATCTGTAGTTTTAGATGAAGAGCAGACTGGCAGAATGAAGTCTTGTATCTTGGAACAATACAATCACCACTGGTGGAGGCTCGCGTGGTTCGCTCTGTGAGAGCTCTAATGCCTGTTGGCCACTTCAGAAACAGTGACACATGATTATTTAGACATTTAAAAAACATTTTAAGAGTAATAAAAGTCATAAAATGTTAAAAAGGTAAGTAGGTTAGCCCTGTGCTGCATGTCATTCCCCCTCTCTTCACCCGCTTTCCTGTCTACTTCAGCTGTCCTGTCAAATAAAGGCCATAAAAAGCCCAAAAAAATAACTTAAAAAAAAAAAAAAAAAAAAAAAAAAAGAGTAATAAAAGTCATAAAATGTTCAAAGGTAAGTAGGTTGTGTTTGCTGCAGTGATGCCATCTCCTTGGTTTTCAGTCCATGAGTTTTCTCATTTCTGTCTGAGGCCAAATTTGGTCAAATCTGAAGACTTTTCATGCATTTGGCCTCTCGTTTACATGGGCATGGTACCTGGAGTACCTGAAACCACAAACTTTTGAAACCAGGGTCCGGAGTGGAGAGTTTTTGAAACGTTCTTCCACGCCGTGTAAACCAGAGTCAGAGCGTTTCAGGATGAAACGCTGATGTCACCGCATGCACAGTAGCTTCTACCGTCTACTGAGTAACATGTGTGCTGCTATCCAGACAGATTTGTTGTCCAGAAAAGAAACTCCTGTGTCTTTGTGTGTCCACTCTCTGTTGTTGTTTGTGAAAAGTTTTTCTTCTTCAAACTTGTATTGTAGCAGCGCTGTTCCTCTGCAAACCTACATCAACATCTCCTGGACTGGCATGCATACTACAATGGTTTCATTTGTTTCTAGCATATCTGTCTGAACGTGGATCGACTTTGAATAAGCAAAGGAAAAACTTTTGCGTTTTAGGTCAGAGTGTCTCCATGTAAACAGGACCTTAGGTTGACTGAATCTTGACAGGAGTGCAACTTCTCACAAGTTAGTGTCTTGCAGAATCTACATCATTAGAGGTGTCAGCATGTTATCTGAAAGCAAATCAAATCAAAACTGGAGGCAAACACAAATGTCAACCATGGACTAGCAGGCATCACTGGAATCTAAAAATGTATTTTTGTGTTCTTAGGTGCAAGATTAGAAGCAGTTAGAAAAATGCCTCAAAGATGGCATGAGCATGTCTGCTCCTTTTTTGTTATAGTCCACTTTTTAAAGTTCAGTTTCAGTCCTGGTGAGTAAATGACCTCACATGTTCAGAGAAATAACTTCTAAATGGCACTTGGTAATGTGTTTGGAGCTAAGGAAACATCACGCCACCTACAAACATGAAAAAGGATCTATATCGGACTCAGTCTCACTCAGCCTCAAGTTTATGGACAGGTTTGTTTTTATTGTTAGAGTTTCCTTGGTTGATTTGATGAACATTTGTGTGTTTTTTCAGATCTGTGTTGGGAGTGCCGAGAGAGCTTCCTCTTCCAGCAGCAGCGAGACCTCAGAGAGTACACGCAAGCAACTATCTACATCCGCAAAGTCATAGAGGACAAGAGGGTACGAAAAACTGGACTTTGTAGGTCACACAAAAATATGTTTACATACATAACAATCTGAATATAGTTTCAGCATTTCTAATGTAATGTAAATGTGTTTTGTGAAGATGGTAAAGGAGGCAGCCCCGGAGGTGAACGCCAGCAGCTCAGAGGCAGAGGAGGAGAGGGAGGAACATCCAAAGGTGGATGGGGAGAGAGACCCGGACTTTAGCCAGGTGAGTTCACACCTGCACCTCTGCTGTTCATTTGGAAACTTTGCACAAAACAGCTGCCGAGACTTTTTAGTTCTGATTCTGCTGGTAATACAAGCATAACTTAATGGTCATTCTTATTAAGCATGAGTCTTTATCTCAGATCCATGCTGTGTTTTCTTTCTGTTTGAACCCTTTACCTCACAACAGAAGAGTTTCACAATAAGGGGGTTGGGGAAATGTGAGGAGACGAATACTTTGAGCTACATAAATGTACTCATAGAAAAAAGAAGAAATGCTGATTAACAAAAGTTGAAATGTTAAGGGAAAAATATAATAAAGAGTGGAAAAATCAGTCAGATTTGAAGAGGTAAGTCAAAATGACTCAAGAAAAAAAACAGCCAAATTATTAAGATTATATCTGAAAATGTTAAGAGAAAAAAAATGTGAAGAGAATAAGTTAAAAAATGGAAAAAAAATCCATCAAAATATCTTGCAAAGGAGTCTCGATGTGGGGGGAGCAAAAGTTAAAGAAACTGAGAGAAAAAAGCCCAATTAACAAGAATGAAAGAGGTATGTTATTTTGTTAAAATATAATCGACATGTTATAAAAAGAGTGAAGGTTGGAAAAGGAAATCACCGTGTTTTTCTTTTTTTAAGTTTGTTTGTTTTATCAGTGTTGATTACCAGTCATTACAGCTGGTACTTTGTCCATAAAAAATGTCCACTATAAGCCGTAATATTGGCACAATTTGCAATTTTTCCATGATAGTTTACCTCCTCATTACTCAGTTTGCACTTTTATATTTTTTAAAAATCATTAAATATTAACTCAATAGTATTCTTGTTTCACATCTTAACACAAATGATCAGCTTTCAGTTCTATTTGATTAGAGAGTTTTTGCACTTTACACAAAATTCCAGTATTGATATTGCATCTGTGATCATGAGTTTGGAAATATCAGCCTGTCAGACTGTGCAGAAACATAATATCCTGCATCCTTAGTTTGTATATTTCAATTGTCTCCTGATTGTGTTTCATCTATTTTGTAATGTGCATGTTTTAATAGATGTCTCTGTCTCTCTGCATGTGAAACCATTTTAGCCACGGGTGCAAATAAAGTAACCCAACCTGTTTGTTATAAAAAAAAACAAATCCAAAATTAAATTTAAAAAAATGTGGAAAAGATCCATTTTTGAGATAAACAAGTCTAAATGTTTACAGATTAGGAGAGGAGGAGGAAGAGATGTCCAAGCAAGAGAAATGTTTTGGAAAGAAGTGAACATGTGAGGAAGGGATCGATTGTTGAAATAAAATACATTGAAATCTGAGAAAAAGAGTTGACTAAAGCTTAAATGTTAAGGATAAAGAACAATTCATACCTACAGAAGAAAAGTCATTATGTCCATAATACAGCTCAAAACGTTGAATGGAAATGTCCTGTACTTAAAAATGAGATGTTTAGGGGAAAAATCAAAAAGAGTAAAGGAGCAAACATAAAATAATCAAGTTTAAACGTTGAGAGGAAACTTGTCAAGATATCTGGAAAATGAGTCTGAATTCAAGAAGAAAGATAAGATGTCAAAATGTGTTGGAAAACAAGTTAAAATTCTGTTAGAAAATAATCTGAACGTAGTAAAAGGTGTTGAAAGAAAAAGCATAAATGACAAGAAAAAACTGAAGTAAGGAAAAAAAAATTAAAATGTCACAGAAATGAGTGTTAAAGGGAAAACAGCCAAAGTGTCAAAATAAATTAACTGGAGAAAAAAAGTCAACTCCAATATTGTGTTGTTGCATTTTTTTTACTTCATAATTCATGCTTGTTAACAATTTTAACAGAATTCACAATGAAATCAAATCCTCTGTTGTTACTTCCACGTCTTGATCTTAATCCCTGTCTGTTCATCACAGCCCTCAACACACCCTCTGCTGTTAAATGCTGCCCAAAATGACTAATAATCAGATTTTGATCTTCTTCAGGCTGAGGAGGGAGCAAAGCGGCTAAAACTGAGTGACAGCACTGCAGCATCGGCGCCTTCTAATCCAGCAACCAACGTGACCAAAGCGGGAGGAATCAGGAGAAGCACCCGGCACAGGAAACTCAGAGGAGAGAAAGCGCTGATAGTTTCAGCCAATCAGACTCTGAAAGAGCTAAAAATACAGGTGAAGGGTCCCTCTGACAGGACTTAACAATTTATACCACATCCTTTCATATCAGAGATATAATCAGGAAAGTGTTGCTCAGTTATTAGGAGTAATACGTCCTAAAGCTGATGAATCATTGGTTATTCAGTCAAACTAATCCACACACCTCTCTTTCCTTTCTATCAGATTATGCATGCCTTCTCCGTGGCCCCTTTTGACCAGAATCTCTCAATTGATGGAAAAAATCTGACGGATGACTCAGCCACCCTGGGCAGTCTTGGTGTCATCCCTGAAAGCATCATCTGTCTAAAGGTAGTCCTGCTTTCCATTTTTTTATTCATTATTGTATATTTTGGTGTTTGTTATATACAGTATGTTGTGTATTTTTATAGTCCTTAGTCCCTTCTTGATGTATATGTGTTTACTTTCTTTTCCTGACAAACCAGCTGCTGTAATACCAACAGTTTCTCAGCTTAGAATCATTAAAGTCTGTCTGTCTGTCTGTCCATCCATGAGGGCACTAAAATACCGTAAAATACCAAATAAAAGCCTGGGCGTTTATTTGCTTCACTCACTGAGCAGACCAGGCGTTTATTTGGGACATGCATTTAATTCCTTTTGCACAAAAATCTTGCTTAGCAAAAAATTAGAAAATATGGTAAATATAATCAAATTATTTATTTGCACCAGTGTGAATAACACCTGTACAATTTCAAGGCAAGACTACTGTATGGTTGTTATACTGTTGTCTTCTTTCAACTCAACACTCTCTAAACACTCTTAAAACTGGTGAGGAACAACTGGTAGTTAAGTTAAGGTAGTTCTTTTATTTCCGCTGCACCAGGGCCATGGAGATAAGCAGCAGTGTACCCCTAACTGACGTGACTGGCCTCCTGATGTTAGTTAAGGGCACACAAAAAAACAGTGGCAGTGGCAACGTCTTCTTCTTTGAATTTTCAAAGCTCTAGTATGTAAGATTCTGTCTTAGTGCTCTTAGTGGACATGAGTGTAGCTGCACTGTCATTAAACAGAGCGCCTCAGACCAGCGTGCATTTGTTGACATACAGAGGGAGGAGAAGCCGACAGGACGTCCAGAGAGACAAATAAACCATGTGGACTGTAAAGGTTCAGTCTGATCATGTTTCTTTTCAAGTGTCAGCTGTCAGTTGTGAACTGTCAGCATTTGCATGAGTGTTCTGTAAACTTTGACTGTAGCTCCTTGGCTGTGCTGAATAAATTGCACCAGGCGCTCAATTGGAACAGGCGTCTATTTGGTATTTTACGGTAACTCCACCATCTATAGTTTTTACTCACATTGGTCCATCTGTGGTGGAAACAGACTGAGTCTATGTTCTGTTGTGTCTCACAGGCTGATGAACCCATAGCAGACTATGCTGCGATGGACGATGTCTATCAGGGTAAGCGCTCCCTTCACTGCCTTTCCTTCTAACTGCCTCTCGATGAAGCTCCAGTTTTATGTTTGAACTGTTTTCTCATGCTGAGTGGTCTGTTTCTTTAACAGTGAGAATGCCTGAGGAGGGATTCAAAGGTTAGTATTGTTTTTTTTGGTTTAATCAAAAAGGATTTTATCCTGTTCTGTGCTCTAAAAAATCCTTTAGAGTCAAAACTGTGAAGAAAACTTTACCAACTAACTTTCTTTATTCACATTATTAGCGTGCAAGTTAGAAATGTGCAACGTGTTTGAAAGGTTGATCAACAGATATTTTGGACGGCATGATTAATCAGGACAGAGCTCACACTCAGGATGGCCCAGAATAAGATGTCATTGATCATGTTATTGAAAATGTCTCAATACAGCGATACTGAAATCATCTTTATATGGCAGGAATACTAAACTAAATATACAACAATATCTGATTTATCAGACATACAGTATAATGAATGTTGTATTTCAGATGTCCTGGGACTTGAACCATTACAATAAATCTCCTGTTATGAAGACTAACTTAACTTGGGTCACTTTAAATGAAAGTAACCAAAGTGTTAATGCTGTGATATTATGATTGGACGTCAGTCAGTAGTTTTGCACTACTGCATATCCTTTTATGTAGAACAGCTAGAGCTGGGCAAAAAATCAATTAAATCGATTAATTTGAATTATTTTCTGCAGAAGATTTAAAAAATCAAAAATCGAGATTTTTTTTCTTGCCTTAGTCCAATTGTAAATCAGCAATCTTTTTTTAAATTACAATTTTCATGATGGTCAGCCTTGTAGGGTTTGCACAGGCACTTTTATAGGCTGGTATTTGTTATTTAAGAAGATTAAATATTGATCAGAGAGTTTCATGCTAATACTGTAAAAATACCTCAGCCTTTTAGTGTTTATGTAGACAAACCTGCCTACGTTCATACTACATAATCAGCCTTTTATGACCCAGACTTTGACTTTAAGGGGGAAACATTTATACAACATAAAGGCAAAACTTGATTTGTTTCATTTTTATGTCACTGGGAGTTTTGTTTCTTTTAGGTAGATTAAAATCGAAAATTGAGTGTTGTGGAAAAAAATTGGGGATTTTATTTCTAGGTCATATCACCCGGCCCTAAGAACAGTGCTAAGCAGTATATTTAACTGAAACACACTGCCAACTAATCATGCTGTCAGACAGAGCGAGCACACCTCTAAAAATAAATCTGACATCAACATCAGAAAGTGTCTGTGACGTTATTTGAGTCACAGAACTAGAAAAAGATTGCATTGCCATAAGGATGTAACTTAAAAATGTTTTGAAATGCAATTTATGGAACATAAAATATAATTAATAGTGATAAATCATCATGGTTTGTTATGTGTTGTACTCAGATGTATTGTTTTATCTCTATATTCTTGGTTGCATGGATGCTTAATTATTCATAGTAGATTAGAAATAAAACTAATTCTATATTTTGTCACTTTATTACCCGTTCTTATTTACTTATAATTTTGTGTTTTCTGGTTTTGATTTGCTCTTTTTTTTGTCCCTCTCTACAGGAACGGGGCTCCTCGGGCACTGAGGAAGTCTGTGCTGTAGCAATGCTTGAATTAGACAGAAGGCAGATGGGAATTTTTTTAAAAGCTTGAATTTGTCATGTGTCCATATATAAATAAGTGCTTTAATTTGTGCTTCTTTTTTACGTTTTGAGTAGGCTTTCTTGAATAAAACTGTGACTCTGTTGCAAAGTTCTCTCCGTACGGTGAGAATGAAAATTCATTATTTAAACTTCCAAATCATTCTGAAGAACTGCGATGTGGCGCCTCTGCCCGGCCCATGGGAACAGGCCAAGGAGGAAATGTGAACGTTGTTGCTAACTGATGATCACCTTAACGTAAAGTTGTTCGAGAAGCTTTTTAAATTATGACGGGCTGAAAACAACTCTAAGACAGTGTTCTCTCTTTCCATCACGTGCAAGCTTTAGTTCTCTGCACAGATTTCAGGTTTGTCAAAAGAATGCACGAGTAACTATATTACAAAAATATAACTGCTCATAAATGTTAGAACATTTATTACCTCTACAGCAAGTCTATATCCATATACTCCCTGTGGCATTTAGATACATAGCTACACAGTATGTATAGAGCTGCTTCCTGCAGAAGTTTCAGCCGTGCAAACCTCAAAGAGTTGGAAGTGAGAAACAAAGCAGACAGTGGTTATGTCCTGTTCTTTTCACTGTTATTTCTTATGGACAATAAAGTTATTTTCAAAACAGTCTGACCTCCTGTTCTCATCATTTTTGGATTGATTTGACAAATTAAAAGCATCATTGTTAAAGAGTTAGGTAACACTTTCTATTAAGCCCACATTTATAATGCATTATAACGGCATCCGTAATACCTCATAACTGGGTCATTCTGCCAGTAGAGTGCAATTTGCTTGTTGTAATGCTACAAAATTAAACTTCATTTTTCATTCCATTTCAAGATAGAATTTAGTAATATACACATTTAGTCATTCAAAATGAGTACTGATCAATCTCAGGCTACTTTAATTTATTGCAACTTTCAACAGTTTATTATCATTGCAATTTTTTCTCTGCTGTTACCAAAACTCACATTTTAAAAACTGTTTCATTTTAAAACCATGTTTAAAAGAATATCAACCACATACCATGTTTTCCCCTTAGAAAAAGAGTTCATTTAGAAGAAGTGGTTGGTTACATGATGAAAATACTAATATTTATGACCAAAAATGACTTTTTTTTTTGCTGTTGCTCTTTATTTGAGTAACAGCATGAATATGACAGCAATGATTTTTTAGCATAAAATTAGCGATTGTGTGAAATCTAGCCACTTAGCATCTGTGCTAGTAGCTTGAGCACATGGAGCACATTCTTGAGATTTAACTGAATATTTTACTTTTGAAATCAACGAATGTTGTCTTAGAGATAACTTAGGTGACAGGACTGAGTTTTTAGATTGACCATCTCTGAAACAGCTAATGTATCATTACATTTAAGGAAAAATAAAAGAGATAACTTACTTTTGGTCTTCCCACGACTTGGAGAAGACCTAAATGATTTCACCTCCTGCAGAACATGTCACTGGTGGAATGTTCCAGAATTTTAAAGGGGGAATGTGTTGGGTAACAGCAATGAGTGAAAACCTGGGGACAGCACTAAAATGTGAATTTTAACCAAAATATAATGACTTTTTTGTAAAACTTTTGTTTTTAAAGTGTGGATAGAATATGGAGTCACACTTTAATGCAAAAGAAAATTTGCTTTGGAAGGATTTTGTTCATAATGAATTGTAGTAAAGTGTAGCGTTTGGCTGTGGGGACAGGCAAGAAATGCTATGTATAAGTGTTTTGGATGCCAATGTAAAATATTAAAAAAAAAATACCTGTAATTTCTACAAAGATTAAAGTGTATGGTGGTTACTATAATAAAAAATATAATTTGTTATATATTATTAATTGTGTTTATAAATTTAATAATATGCTGGGGACAGAAATTTCACTCCTTTGGCGGAATTGCCCAACTACACTCATAATGCTTTATGATGCACTATATCAATAGTCATAAAACATGTCACTTATGACGAATTCATTATAAGTGATATAATGTTTTATGACTGTTGATATAAAGCATCTTGAAGCATTATGTTTGCTTATAAGTGTAGTTATGAGCATTATAATGCATTATGGATGCCATTATAATGCATGTGAGCTTCATAGAAAGTGTTAACAAGAGTTTTATTTACATCTTCCTCTCAAAACAAAATCATTTCAGCTCTTGTCTTCAGTAAGCCTAGGACAACTGTTCTGCCATTATGGAACAAAATATACGAGGAATGGCCGTTAAGTCATGACACTGCACTTATAAGGATAGGACCATGTGTCCACAGTCACAGTGTTATAAATTAAAGGTTGTGTATTGACCCACAACTTCTCAAAGTTTCCAACAAGTAACGTCTTTCGCTTACTGCTAGCTACTGGTTGAAGTGCAAGTGTTTTGCTACAGGCAACAAAATATGATTAGTGTAGAAGTTGAGCAACACATTTTCAAATTTTAAAACGGAATGAAACAGAGGCCAAATGTTTTGGTGCATTAACTGGGTGTACGGGGAATGCTGTGTTTGAATGACTTAAATGATTTGGTGAGTGCAGAGAGGATGTCCAGGAAGAATGTCCTCGGGTTCATGCGCATCAAAAAAGTGAATAACTGAGTGGAAATGTTCAAAGACTCAAACTGAAAAATGGTTTCATTGTTCATCCAGACAATGCCCCTGTTCACACCGCACTCTCGTAAAACAGTTTCTGACCTGAAAGAAATCCCACAGCTTAATCTCCCTCCCTTTTCCCCTGATGTAGCACTGTGACTTTTATTAAGATCAGATATGTGCTCAAAGGAACACGTTTAGAGTCTGTGTCAGAAGTGCAGAAAAGACGACGGAGGTTCTGAGACAACTGTCTGAAGAAGACCTGCTGCACTGCTCTGATCAGAGGAAGACCTGAACGCAGCAGTGTGTTGCTGCAGAAGAGGAAGAGATTAAGGAAGAGACATTGAATAATGTTTGTGTTCAGTAAAATTTTATTTCAGCTTTTATCTTGTTTTAATAGCCTTACAAACTTGAGGGAATGTTTTCTGTCTCATAGGCTGAAGAAACATGTTTTTATAATGACCAGATCAGGTTAAGAAACACTTGCAACATGGTGGATATAGAGTGGAAATTGTTTGGTAAAACAAGTGAAACCTGTCCAAAGATGGTGTTTTAAACTAACCGAGGAATTTTTTTGTTTTGAAGTCATTAACAGTTATAATACAATCTCTTACTGGAGTCTTGTGTTCTGAACATACGACGTCAGAGTAATATATAAGAAACAGGCAAACTTAGCAAAGCATGTCTTGATATGAAATACATTTAAAAATCACATTGCAATAAATTAGAAATAATTACTAAAATAAATCTTGGTAAGTGAACATTGAAAACATAACTGCAGAAAAGGCACCGTATAAGAACATTTCTGAAATAGTTCTCAGTTTGCTCTCTCCCCATTCTTGCTCAAGGTTTCAAGACTTTATTCAACAGAATAGGTCCCACATTTATTTATGTGATTCAGTTAATACATGCATTCATATATAAATGTTCCTTAATGTATCAAAGATTTTGACTTTCTTTTGCATATTTTCACCTGTGACTGTTTACTTGACATGCCTTGTAAGGATGTATAATAATTTCTAAACTCATTCTTAAAACCTTTTAATGATGGATTTTTAAAATGAATTTACATGGATATGATATTTTCCCATAATTATGATAATGTTAATCTAATAGAAGAGAGGTCCTTTGTAGTGTTATCATAGAGCAGAATTGTTTGTTCAGATATGTCTACATTTTTAATTTTAATGTTTGTCAAATCTTTTGAGTTATGCCAGTTATGCCAACAAATGTTCAATTGTTTCTGGTTAATTAAAGCAAAAAAAGAAATAAAACGAATTCTATATTTCGTCACTTTATTGCCCGTTCTTGTTTACTTAGAATTTTGTGTTTTCTGGTTTTGATTTGCTCTTTTTTGCCAGGATGCTGTCGTATCTCACTTCAGTATTACGTAGTTTCACTTTTATTATGTGATGTGGTAGTCCGACCTGCGGGGGCAGCAGCGTGCCGAGAACGTCATGAATCACGGCACGGGACGACGACGAAGAAGAACATGGCCGCCGTCGTTTCAAAACAGCTAAAGCTTTATTGCGCAGAGTTGTCCGACAAAGAAGTTTAAATAAAGAAACGGATCGTTTGAATAATCCAAGGTAAACAGTCATTGACCGGAAGCTGCATGCAGTTCATCTGTCAGTGTTTTGGTCCAGATTTTGGTTACAGATTCATTGATTTTCTCCGATTTTAAATGACCTTCTGCCAGTAATCGTCTTCTAGGATACATTAGCATCTGCAGCTGAAGCTAATAGCGTGCTTGACCCTGTTAGCCTGAGCACCAGGACGTATAACACATATAGAGGAACTAAACCGACCTGTAATGACACATAAAGAGTAGTCTGTTCTGGTTGTTAATGTTAAGATAACACTATGTAATAAAACAACGCACAGCAGCGTCAGCAGACATCACAGTATCAGTCAGTGTTTCCTCCTCTTACTCATTAGAATAAAAACAAACTGGACTTCTTCAGGTCTCTCCTGCTTGTGTGTCTTTAACAGAGCATACGACCTTATTGTACGTGATTGACACAGTCAGATTAAAATATCAAGAACATCCATCTTTACAATGAATGTTGGAGAAATTCTGATATAAAGCATAACCAGTGATATAACAAACTAAACGGTGCTGCCATTAGGAGAAAATGTCTCAGTGAAATATATTTTGTATGCATTTGTCAAAAGGTATTACACTTATATCAGTAAAATACACTTTGAAATCCAGTAAATGCTCTGTTGAATCAAAAAGTTGATGACATTTTTAGTATGCGTTAGTTAATCAGACTTCATGTTGTTTAGTTGTCATAGGTCATTGGGTATTGGTCTGGGCATCCTTTGTTTTGATCCTTCTATATGTCACCTAGAAATAGATAAATGGAAATAAGACAACATGTTTATAAATGAAGGAAGAGTATAGCATTGACCTGCCCTTTTGCAAAGCTCCTTTAAATAACTTTTGTTATTATTTGGTGTTAAAACAGATTAATAGCTATTGATTGAACATTTGAACACAAGAACTGTGTCAGGGCTGGGAAACATGTTTGGTATTAAAGACACATCTGTATATCTTCCAGTGAGGTGTAGGATAATGCAAAAGTGTTTGTCATTTATGTGGATGAAAAAAAAAAGATGAGTCCTTTGCTTTAAAAGGAGTCATAGATCTGTTAGAAACAATACTGGTATTAGTTTTAATATAGACCTTACACTTGTTTTGAGTTGGCACTATACAAATACAGATTAATTGATTGCTTGATTAATTGATATAAGAAATTAAGCCTTAGTTAATCAATATTTGAAAAAAGAAAAAAGACCAACATCCTCCTACAGGCTGTATAAATTCTTAAAAATGTTTGCAGCACTTTGATACGAAAGTATTGACAACAATCTGGTGGAGTTTGAAGCAGCTGTCTTGTGATACATGAAGTAGTTCTTTTTTTCACTTCAGAATACTATCATTCAATTTGTTCTGAAAAAAATACAGATTTGAAAACTTTCTCATTCTTAGAGTTTCCCTAATTCACTGTCAACCTGGTAATATGATTCTGAAAGACCAAAACATTTTCTTTGAATTACAGGAGGAGTTTAAATCAAATTCTGAAAAAACATCTAGCTATACATGATTTGTCCATATTTTTGTCTGATTTTGATTTTATTGCAAATTATTACGGCACCAACTGTAGCAAACTTTCCCTATTGTATGTCTTTGTTTCTCTCAGTTGAAATAAATATTAAACAGAACAAAAGTTATATTCCAATCTGCAGCTAATTCTAAGATGTGTTACTTTCTGAATATTTTGACAGGATTCAGTCTCCTTACAGAGGGAGCAGAATATTCTACCCATCAGACCAGCGGTCAGCATGATGGAGTTACCAAACTACAGCAGCCAGCTGATGCAGCAGCTGTGGGCTCTGAGGAAGGAGGGACATTTTTGTGACTGCACCATCCTGGTGGGAGACAGTCCTCATCGGGCCCACAAACTGGTATTAGCAGCATCCAGCATGCTTTTCAGGTACTGTGGGCTTTAGATCACGTGATTTAACAGTAAATGTTTTGGTGGAATTTAATCGTGTTCATCTTGGCTTTCTAGGTTAAGATAAGCACAAATGTGAAGTTTGCAGAAGGAATTGTAATTTTAAAGGTGAAAATATCTTTCGAACTCTGAAACGAGGCTTCTTTATAATCCTTCAATATTAACATGATTGTACTTACTATTTCTGAAGCAGCAACTAGATCTCAATTCTATTGCCATTGCTTGGACTTAATTAAAGAAAAGCTTTATTGCAGACTTTTTATAACTGTTAGAGTGACTGTAAGCAAGAATGAACATAGGTGCACACATATTGAGATAAACAAAGACAAAATGTACTCACTAATTTCATGCCAGTGTCAAAGATGGATGATCTTGGCATGTTTCCTTCATACTTAAGCTTTATGGTTGCTCTAACCAAATATTCCTCTTAACATTGCACTTTTCCTTTGTAACATCCAAGTTACTAAAACATATATTTCTTTGTTAATTTAAAACCTTGTATTGCTATCTATTTAACCTTTAATTAGATTTCCATGACTTGTGGTGAATAGACCACCTCTGTCAAAAGTCAGCTGGTTGTCCAGAAATGGTTTCCTTAGACCTTGAGGCAACAAGTAGTTATTTAAGTTACTGATGCCTTTCTATCCTGTAGAACCACTCCAATTATTTTCCTCTGACTTCTGGTATGAACGAGGAATTTTGTCCCAGAGAATTTCTGCTGGGTGGATACGTTATATTTTTCTTACCATTCTCTGTGAACCCTGGAGATGGTCGTGTGTGATAATACCAGCAGATATTACTGACATACTCAGACCGCCCATCTAGCACCAGAAAACCATAATAATTCAAAGTCACTCATATCCCATGCTTGATATGAAGGTAAGCAGCTTGTCTTGATCATGTCTACATGCCTAAATGCACTGTGTTGCTGCCATGTAATTTGCTATGCTATTTCCACTGTTGAGCAGATGTGCCTTATAAAGTGACCAGAGACTGCTCATGTACTCCTTGAATCTGTTAAGGATATTAAATCTAAGTTTACTGGTATTATCCCATCCCTTATCTTGTTGCCAACTGTGGTGTCGAGGTAGGAGAAACTGGTTAAACAATCTATGCTCTTTTCTTAATGTGTGTTGACAAATTGCCAATTAGATGACAGAACTGTTGATAAAGAAATGTGGAAAGAAAAGGAAAGGTAGCTGTATGGTCTCTTTTGTATGTTAAACTTTGACAGAATAAAAATAAAAATCTGATTTCTGTCAGGTCTTTACTGGACAGCTCTGACACCATCTCCATCGACACAGCCATGGTCTCCTCGCAAGAATTCAGCTGTCTGCTCGACATGGTCTACACCGGCAAGCTCCCCATAGGAAAACATAACGTCAGCCGCATCGTCGCCGCAGCAGACAGCCTGCAGATGTTTGACGTAGCTGTTGGCTTCAAAAACGTCCTTACCAGTCTTGTGAACCAGAAACCCCTGATCCCATCCACACAAACGCCAAGTCTCACTGTGATAAACAAAGTCAACAATGTGAGCCCGGAAGGATCAGCCGCATCCAAAAATGAAGAAACGACATCGGACAAGACAAAGTTAAAGGTAAAGGACCGATCTGAGGGAGAAGGTGAAGATGAAGCAGAGCCACCTTGTAAAAAAGCATGTGTGGAGCTCCCTGACGCCTCAGGTTTGTCTTAGGTCATCAACACCTCAAAGTTGTGAGATTTATTTTATTTAAAGTCAATGAGGCCAATTCATACCTGAAGCGACCTGATACTGAAGCACTGGCTGTTCCTGTCTTTTATCAATGTTTTTACAGAGCATGAAGACGACAGATCTTCTGAAAATATAGTAGAAGAAGATGACCAAACAGCATCTGGGACAGTCAAAGTACCTACTGCAGGTTTTCCAGATCGTTCCCCTCAGATAGTAGAGCTTCTCACCAACGTATCGTCCGTCTTGGAGCTGCTGAGCCAGGCAGCACAGAGTTCTCTTGAGGAACCGGAGAGACAGGTATTGCAAACATGTTTTTCTATGAAACAAGATTCGGTGGCTTAGTCTGGTACAACGCTCAACCAGCAATTGGAAGGTTGCAGGTTCAAGCTCAGCTCTGGCTATCACATGGTGATGCGTCCTTGGGCAAACCCCAAGCTGCCCCTGTGTCAGTGGTGTGTAAATGGGTGTGAAATTGCTAGGGTGTGCTTGCAAATGATGATGGACACCTAAATAGACATTCTAAACATTAGTGAGAATGAAAGGTGTAAATGGGTAGATGTGACCTGTGATGTTAAAAGTTTATAGTCGTCAGACGGACCAGAAAAGCACCATATGAGCTCAAGTCCATTTACCATTCAATATTTTAACCTCAATTTACCTTTGGACAAGCAAGAGGACTCATGGAATATTCATTGACTAAAAACAACAATTTATCTAAAACTTTGTTGAATTTCATAAATTCAGCACTACAAATTTAAGCCTGAAAAGAATTGTTTTTTCAATTAAAATCTTATGACTGTGACAGATCAAACATTATAAACCCCTTTATCCATGTATTGTATTTTCTGTTAAATACACAACTCTCTTGGAGGTTTATGAGTTTGTCAAAGTTTCATGAAGTGCGGCTGCATATAGACATAAATGCACCTTTAGCGCTAAAAGAGAAATTTAAATCTCTAAATCAAGCGGTGAAAAAGTTGCAGCAATTACTTGTAGTTGTACACTTACCTAAAACACACCAGAGTGACCTGCCACACTATATAAGAAGGACTTATGTATGTTCACAATCTATCATGTTAAAAAAAAGTCTATTCTCACACACTGACTACCCCTGATCCATCTTTATTCTTACTCTATCTGAGACACTCTGTACGAGCTCCAATCACTTTAAGGCCTCCTAGTTTTTTTTAGATACACACATGGACAAAAATGTTGGTACCCTTCAGTTAGAGAAGAAAAACCTAACTTGGTCACTGAAATAACTTGAAACTGACGAAAGTAATAATAAATAAATAATAAGGAAACTGGCCTGGACAAAAATCTGTAATTAGCATCACTGGTGTTTCCAAACTTGTAATCAGTCAGTTTGCCTATTTAAAGGCTGAAAAGTGGTCACTGGGCTGTTTGGTTTCATGGTGTGTACCACACTGAACATGGACCACAGAAAGCTAAGGAGAGAGTTGTGACAGGAGATTGGAAAGAAAATATAGACAAACATGTTAAAGGTAAAGGCTATAAGACCATCTCCAAGCAGCTCAATGTTCCTGTGACTACAGTAGCACATACAACCCAAAATTGTAAGGTCCACGGGACTGTAGCCAACCGCCCTGGACGTGACCACAAGGGGAGTATTGATGGCAAATTGAAGAGACGGATAATACAAATGGCAACCAAAGAGCCCAGAACAACTTCCAAAGAGATTAGAGGTAGGGGTGTCCCTATCCAACTATTTCACCTCCGATACGATACCGATATTGCAGCCTTGAGTATTGGTTGATACTGATATTGATCCAATACGATATCAGCAAGAATCATACAGACTTTTATTACCTATTTTGTAGTATGGACTGTAAGAAAAGGCTTGATCAGGTCAGATTACTCAAACAGAGAACAGTAGTCAGCAATAGTAGGTATGAGAAAAACTGACCCATTTGTTATTAACAAATCGGTTAAATAAATTTTAACCTTAAACTTAAGAATATACTAAAATTAAAACAACATGAATAAAAAATATTAGCAGACCCTGAAAAGTGACCTCAATAAATCAAACAAAAACATATTTCACCAACTGCAAAATAACCACTGTGTTGAACTTAAACATAAGCATATTCTACAACTGAATAAAATAAAAAATAAATATATTAGAATGGCCTGCTTGTATCGGAGTGCTGATATAGGAGATTTAGGATGCAGGCCGATACAATCCGATATTTGTTTTTTTGACCGATAACCGATATCAATATCGGATCGGGACATCCCTAATTAGAGGTGAACTCCAAGGTCAAGGTACATCAGTATCAGATCACACCATCTGTCACTGTTTGAGCCAAAGTGGACTGAATGGAGGACATCACTGTTGAAAGCAAATCATAACAAAGCGAGACTGGAATTTGCCAAAATGCACATTGCCAAGCCTCAAAGCCTCTGGGAGAATGTCCTTTGCACAGATGAGACAAAACTACACCTATTTGGCAAGTCACATCAGCTCTATGTTCACAGTCGCAAAAATGAAGCATACAAAGAAAAGAACACTGTACCTGCTTTGAAACATGGAGGAGACTCAGTTATGTTGTGTGGCTGCTTTGCTACATCTGGCACAGGGTGTCTTGAATCTCTGCAGGGTTATTGAACATTTGTGTAGGAATTTGCGTAATTTTTGTCCAGGCCAGGTTAGTTTGTTTTTGTAAGATTACTTCACACTTCAAAGGCAATGTCTGATTTTAATTAGTTGATTTTCAGTATAGTTTTATGTATTACTCCATTTGTCAGTTTAAGTTATTTCAGTGACCATTGTGGGTTTTTCTTTCTTTAACAGAAGGGTACCAACATTTTTGTCCACATGTGTAGGTCAGTTTGTTGGCTCTGTGGGATTTGCTCAGCTCAGAGCAGTTTAGCACAGTTTTAAGGGCCCTGCTTTCTTTTAACAGTCTATGCTCAGAGCTGGGCTTGCCATCCTGAGGCCAATGAGCTTGAACTACTGATGAAACAATGGTAGGAAATCACAGAAATATGTCTTTTGTAGTGAGTGTGCTGTAGCAGTTTCAGGCAGGTACTGACCCTGTTCACAGATGGAGACAGAGAAGCCCGATGCTGCAGACTTTGTCGTCTTGTTCATAGAAGTACTGTATCATGTGAAAATGACATAAGAAACCCTCAAGGGTGTATCAAACACTTCAAAAAACATAACTTCACTTCTTTTAAGATTCAATATTCTGATTTGTTTTCTGTATTTGAGGTAATTTGCTTCTATTGAATTTACTCTTAGATAAATATTATTGGACAAAAGCATCTGCTAAAAGAAATCAAAAAAATAATTAAAGGTGATTTTATTTTTCCAGGTTGTGTGCAAGTGCTGTGAGGAGGCTGGAGTGAGCTCAGCATTAGAGAAGATAATGACCAAAGTGAAGGAGGGGCAGCTTAGTGAGAAATCTCTCATCAAGCTGCTTTGCTGCATGCAGGATAAAGCTCCTTCATCCTTCCCCCCTGCATTACTCACTCTGCTGGAGGAAGTTAAGGAGACACCAGGAAAGCCAGAGGACAATCAAGATGGAGGTAAAAAGAGGAACTACGTGTCTCTGATGTTTCTCTCTGAATCAGTCAAGCTTCATTTGTATAGTGCCAATACATAACAAGTGTTCTCTCAAAACACTTTACAATAGAGCATAAAACTCTTCATTTTATGGGTACACATATACAGCATATATAAAAATATATACATTCAACACCCAACATGAATCCATCAGCCAATCATGAATCCCACCATTATTGTGGCAAGAAAAAAACTTCTGTTAAGCAGCATGAAATCTTGAATGTGGATCCCAGTCTCATCCACACAATGCTGTGTTGGGTGTGTGGAAGAAGGAAGGGAGGTAAGCAGAGACAAGTGGACTAAAGTAAGAACTAAAGTTAGTGACAGATCCATGGGCCAATCATGGACCTGTCTTCGTCATATTTGTCCCTGCTGAATAAAATTTTATTAGAGGTTAGCCCCTTGAGATGCAGCATCTCATTTTCAGGAGGGTCCTCATGTCCGTATAATTGTAGTGATATAGATAGAAGTTCTTTTATAGACGTATAATAATTGAGGGTGGGTTGAGGGGGGAAGAGACAAAGGCCTGAAAATAATAATTTATGGTAATGACAAACTCATGGACGCACAGACCATAAATCCGCCCCACCACGTTTATCTGCATTGAGTATAAATTCATTCAAGGTAAGCCTCTTGAGATGTGGCATCTCATTTTGAAGAAGGACCTCATGCCCATATGGTGCTAAAGATAATTACTATGGATGTATAATCAACCATGGATAGAGAGATCAGGCATAGGAGTATGAATAAGTAACATTCTATCAATACCAGTGCTTCTTAAAGTTCTGCTAATCGATCAATTTCTCTAACCTTATTGATTCCTGCAGGTTTTTCGTGTGGGCAAATGTTGGCCTGTAGATTTTCAGTGACAACAATGTCAGAAACACATCACAGCATAGATAACTACTTCTGCAAGTTACTGGTGTTTCCACTCACTTAAGGTTGTACACTAGGCACCTTTTGTAAAAATGTAAGCTACAATTCTGACTACTTCTGAGCCCTGTCAGCGAAAGGATTGATAAGGGAATTGATTAGCAAAAAGACTCATGATATTGATTCTTTGATGGAGCTGTTAACGATTCTCAACTGGAATTGGTTTCAATTCCCATTCCTAATCATGCCAATGTCTACATTAACAACTATAATGACTATGAGCTGGAATGGGACTAAAGAAATTGCCAAGTATTTGTTATATCTGAAATCTTCAAATACATTTAACTGAAGAAATAACCAGTGGACAATAGAGAAAACTTTTGCTCTAATGTAATTTTTATCTTACTTTGAAAATGTGCTTCCCGTCATGCAGTTATTATATTGAAAGTAGAGCCAAAAGGCTCAGGGATTGATCAAAATCAAGTTATGTTTGAAGGATTCACCTCCTATTTTCAAGAACAAAAATCTTCCACATTTTTCAGCTGACTCAGAGAAACAGAATGGTACCAAAAGTGATGAGCAGGGAGACGATGAAGAGGAAGACAACAGCAAGGAGGACACCGAAGAAGATGAGATTGTAAAAACTGCGACAGACTCCTCCCCGTCTCCCTCCTCCAAACCGTTCCCCTGCTGTTGGTGTAAAAAAGGCTTCGCCTACAGGTGCCGAATGCTTGCCCACGTGAAGCGCTGCCCGTTGTCCCGAGAGTGTGAGCAGCAGTGTCCACTGTGTCCCAAAAAGCTGCCAAACCAACGAGCCCTGCAGCGCCACAAAGCTGAGGCTCACCGCAACAGCGCAAGGCTGAAGAAGAAGGTGGCCTGTGAGATTTGTGGACGGACGTTTGCACACCCATCTGGTAAGAGTTTGTCTGAAATATCCCACTGTTTGATGTTTGTCTGAAGCATAACGTGAGTGACTACAGTTACTGTCGTTTTTGTTGGCCAGCAGAGAGGTTGTTATTGTGCTTACTCCCTCAGTTAAAAAGCCAATTGATTTCTACACTGAATTTCCAAAATACCCTTCAAAATAAAGTTGTGGTGAAAAAAAAGTTTGCAAAATGCTCATAGTCACAAGCTTTTTACACAAACACTGCAAATTCAGTGTTTTAATAATTTCCAAGAACATAGCGTTCTTTCTTAAAGCTAGGGTTGGCAATTTGATTTAGATACACTTTTTTGTTATACTGGTTAAGATGATCATTATGTTCCAATGTCAACGTGTGATTTGTTCTTAAAGAGCGAAAAACAGGGAAAACACCAACCTATCACCGCCATTTGCTCAGAATTTATCAAACCAATCAAATCCTGTACTGCCGTTGTGCCCACCTTCTGCTCTTACACTTTGCCGACCAGCACAGGCTATGATTCAACGTACGTAGTCTAGCTGAGAGGGTTTGAGGTACGCTGGAGAATGCTGAACTGTCAAGTTTTGTCTTTGAAAATAAGGGAAGCCCTCTGCAAGCCATCCCACGACCCAAACCAAGCTCCAGTATCCCTCACATTTTAAGGCAGGTGTACAAGAAATCTAAAATAAACACTTTGTTTTTTTTGGTTTGTTCTACTGTTGGCTCTAATCTCTTGAGAACTGCCATCCAGGCTACTGCGGGTAGAAGTTGTTGCGAGTCTTTTTCTTCTTCTTCGGTTTTATGGCGGTTGGCATCCATCATTTTGGTGCATTACTGCTCCATTCAGGCTAGCGACAGAGTTCAGTTTGGAAAGGCAGAAGAATGTCAATGTCAGCTTTATTTCTAAAACATTTAAACAGCCAGTGGCTGTTCTTCTTCTTCGGTTTTATGGCGGTTGGCATCCATCATTTTGGTGCATTACTGCTCCATTCAGGCTAGCGACAGAGTTCAGTTTGGAAAGGCAGAAGAATGTCAATGTCAGCTTTATTTCTAAAACATTTAAACAGCCAGTGGCCTACCAAAGTGCTTTACAGTAGAAAAGGCAGACATGATAAAAACAATGAAAACCAATAAAAGTAATAAAAACAAATAAAAGCAATAAGAACAGGGACAGTACAGCATAAATAGGCATACTGCCCAGTGAAACCAATAAAAGTCCCAAATAAAAGTGGCTATACTCCACCAAAGGCCAAGGTGAACAAGTATGTCTTTAGCTGTGTTTTAAAGGTAGAGAGGCTATTCACAGTCTGCAGGAATGTTTTTATTATTATATCTTCACACGGGGGATGTACGACAGAATACTAATACGGGAGGATGGCGGGAACAAGGAGTAAAATGTGGAAAATACGCTAGTTTCATGGCTTAATCGGGAGACTTGACAGCTGTGTGGAGAATGGCAGAGGAACTATCTATACCCCGATCGATGTGTGCACTACCTAACTTGCATTGTTTGTTTGTTTGTTTTTTAACTTTACTATGATAATGTTTTGGGGTTTTCTCAACGCAGACTTAGACATGACTTGGTGTAGTGTTAAACGAAAACGTTGTGTTGGGGGGTTTGGAGTTGAATCAGTCTTCTGGTTGTGAATCAGCATTGCTCGTCAAGTGAATGAGGGGGCGTTGTTTTGGTGGAGGGGTGGCAGGGGCTCGGCGAAGCCCTAAGGAGATGCTAGTTTCAAATTCATGCTAGTTTTCCAAAGGAACCGAACCTTGCTTTAAAGTTTGGAAGTGGTTTCCTAAAACAAAACATATTCTACAAGATAACTGACCTGGTTTGTGGCCCTAATCTCCCTTTGACCAAAGTCAACAAAGAGTCTATTATCTATTGGTCCCCAAGATTATCTTACAATCATCCTGTAGTGTGAGGTGTGATTTTTACCTCCTTTATTCCCTCAAAAAACTATCAAGGCTATTGTAGAAGCAGTATATACATCACATGTTCCGCTTTTTGTTGGCTTGATATGCCCTTTAGTGAATTTCACATACCTCCTCCTTGTGACAAAGCACTTCTAGGGACAAGACAAAAAGTCTGTCTTTCAGACTTCTCCTTCTCTCCATGCTATATCACTGAAGTGTGCAAGCTCCTGTCTTACAGTATGGACACGGTGATCTTTGGTTTAATGTTTCAATGTTTTGAAGGTCATCTCAGAGGCCACACTGTAACATATTTTCAGCGACTTGTTCAGGGCTTTTGAAAAAAAGTGAGTCTTTTTCCTCTTGTTATCTCAGGCATGATTTATCACAAGCGCACGGAGCACTTTGATGAGAAACCATTTGCTTGTGAGGAGTGTGGAGCAAAGTTTGGAGCAAACTCGTCTTTGAAGAACCACATGAGGCTTCACACCGGAGAGAAACCGTACAGTTGTAAACACTGTGACATGAGCTTCAGTGTGGCCGCTGCACTCGCTTACCACACAAAGAAGAAGCACTCTGAGGGTAAGCACACACACACACACACACACGCACACACACACACACACCACATATTTGCATGTATTCTGGGAACTGTTTAGATGTCCTGTGAGTTTATGCTGTGCTCTCTTTCTTTGTCTCTTTTGTGTGGTTCTTTGTATGTGTTTACAGGGAAGATGTATGTGTGTCAGTACTGTAAGGCCCCTTTTGCTCAGTCTATTGAGCTGACACGACATGTACGAACACACACTGGAGATCGACCCTACGTGTGTCGAGAATGTGGGAAAGGTTACAGCCAGGCCAGCGGGCTCACTGTTCACCTGCACACCTTTCACAGTAAGATAAAGCACTTTAACCTTTGTTACGCTGAATACTAGGTTTCCATATATGACAATGTCACCTAAAAAATAATGTAATATACGCTATATCGCCAAAAGTATTTGCTCACCCATCCAAATAATCAGAATCAGGTGTTCCAGTCACTTCCATGGCCAAAGGTGTATAAAACCAAGCACCTAGGCATGCAGATTGCTTTTACTAACATTTGTGAAAGAATAGGTCGCTCTCAGGAGCTCAGTGAATACCAGCATGGAACTGTGATAGGATGCCACCTGTGCAACAAATCCAGTTGGGAAATTTCCTCGCTCCTAAATATTCCACAGTCAACTGTCAGCTGTATTATAAGAACATGGAAGTGTTTGGGAATGACAGCAACTCAGCCACAAAGTGGTAGGCCGCGTAAACTGATGGAGCAGGGTCAGCGGATGCTGAGGCACAAAGTGCGAAGAGGTCGCCAACTTTCTGCAGAGTCAATCGCTACAGACCTCTAAACTTCATGTGGCCTTCAGATTTGCTCAAGAACAGTGCAGAGAGCTTCATGGATGGGTTTCCATGGCCGAGCAGCAGCATCCAAGCCTCACACCACCAAGTGCAATGCAAAGGGTCGATGCAGTGGTTCCCAACCTTTTTTGTCTTGTGTACCCCCTGAGCCTTTTTGTCATACCATAAGTACCAAGGCTAAGATGATTCACTTTTCTACCGATTCGATTTTTATTATTTTTTAGGTACAGATTCGATTTAAATTGCGATTGTAAAATATTGCAGATTTTTGCAGTCTTTAATTAGCTTTTAGCTTTTTTTTTCACCAGTGAAAAAGATGAACAATGATGATGCCTACAGACTATATCAGGAAAAATACACATCACATGTGAGTCTGTTTTTAGGATTTATTCAGCAATATATTTTAACCAGCTGTTTATACTCTCTCTTCAAAAGCCTGGACTGCATTTAAAAGTGGCTTATTAACACAGACAATCATCAAACAAAAAATCCTGATACTTATGTGAATCTTTTTTTTTTCTTCCACCTCTAATAAGTACCCCCCTACTCATACGTGTTGATGATTCTACGAAAGCAGAACCTAACACAACTTGTTAATAAATGAAAATATTTTCTTTTATCTCCTTAATTTGAACATTTAGTTCTCAGAAATGTTCTTCTTTTTAACTCAAATTCAACATAATAATAAATATGTTGAATTTGAGTTAAAAAGAAGAAAATTACTGAGAACTAAATGTTCAAATTAAGGAGATAAATTAAAATATTTGGTAACACTTTACTTGACGCATACCTTTATAACGCATTATAAGTACATTTATAAAGCATTATAATGCCATTATAGCGCTGTATAACGACAGTTATAAACACTAATAAATGATCATAATGCTTTATAACAATAATCATAACACACTATACAGCATTTTATCATCTCTTACGAGGTCAGGTATTATAATACATTATAACCGTTATCAACTCACTGACAATGCCCACATACATAATGAATTATACTTATAATCAATCAATCAATCAATCAACTTTATTTATAGAGCACTTTAAAATACAAACAGAGTTTGAGCCAAAGTGCTGTACAGCAAGGGAAACCCGAGAAGAGTCAAGAACATAAAGAGCACACCAAATGATAAGATAAAAACATCATGAATAGGTAAAGACAGATGAACAAAGTAGAACACAATTGTGTTAGGGCAGCACAAGCACATTACACAAAGACTTCCACAGCCGTTATTAGACAGAGTCATGTGTGGAAACCCAAACAACCACAGATGGCAGCATGAAGCCGCTGCAACAGCCATCAGCATACACTCAGACAGACAGACACAGATGCATACATACACAAGTTAGTTATATTCATGATATGCTTATAAACGTCTATATCTACCAATATAAACACCCATAAATCAGAATAAATCTTTATAAAAATGTGCTTAAGACATTATAGAGCATTTTAAAATGGCTTATAAGATCAAGTACTTGGATTTTGACCAGCTTGTATTGTGTTACATTAGCTATACCTGAACTGTTTCCTCACTTTACTTGAAGCACCCAATGAGCATTTAGAGTCTATTATATTATAGCATTTAGAGTCTATCTATCTATTGTAAAGGTTTATAGTACTTGATCTTATAAGCCATTATAAAATGCTCTATAATGTGTGAAGCACATTTTTATAAAGATTTATTAAGATTTATGGGTGTTTATATTGATAGATATAGACGTTTATAAGCATATCATAAATATATGTATAATTCATTATGTATGTGGGCATTGTCAGTGAGTTGATAACAGTTATAATGTATTATAATACCTGACCTCGTAAGCGATGATAAAATGCTGTATAGTGTGTTATGATTATTGTTATAAAGCATTATGATCATTTATGAGTGTTTATAACTGTAGTTATACAGCACTATAATGGCATTATTATCTTTATAAATGTACTTATAATGCGTTATAAAGGTATGCGTCAAGTAAAGTGTTACCAAATATTTTCATTAATGTTTTATGTAATCTATATCAATAGATGCAAAATCAAAATAATCAACCTGCCTTTGTTGTATTTAACTGCTTAAACAGACATTTAAACTTCAAAAATCAGGAACATTCAAACAAGTCTCTCTGCAGGCTTCTCTTAACCCTCTCCTGAATCTCGAACAACAGGATTTTTAAGCTATTTATCCAGGTTTTCCTGGCTGCAGGAAAAACTAGTTGTGGCACACACATACAATTCTATAGACAGGCTTAACTCAGTACTTCGAAGCTGGAAATAAATTATTACATTTTTCCACGTACCCCCTGCAGTGTTCTTGCGTACCCCTTTGGGTACACGTACCCCTGGTTGGGAATCACTGCTCTAGAGCAGTGGAGACGCATTCTCTGGAGTGACAAATCGCACTTCTCCATCTGGACATCTGATGGATGAGTCTGGGTTTGGTGGTTGCCAGGAGAACGATACTTGTCAGACTGCATTGTGTCAAGTGTAAAGTTTGGTGGAGGGGGGATTATGGTGTGGGGGTGTTTTTCAGGAGCTGGGCTTGGCCCCTTAGTTCCAGTCAAAGGAACTCTGAATGCTTCAGCATGCCAAGACATTTTGGACAATTCCATGCTTCAACTTTGTGGGAACAGTTTGGAGCTGGCCCCTTCCTCATCCAACATGACTGTGCACCAGTGCACAAAGCAGGTCCATAAAGACATGGATGACAGAGTCTGATGTGGATGAACTTGACTGGCCTGCACAGAGTCCTGACCTCAACCCAATAGAACACCTTTGTGATGATTTAGAGTGGACGTAGAGCCAGGGTTTCTCATCCAACATCAGTGAGTGACCTCACAAATGTGCTTGTGAAAGAATGGTCAAAAATTCCCATAAACACTCCTAAGCCTTGTGGACAGCCTTCTCAGAAGAGTTGAAGCTGTTATAGCTGCAAAGGGTGGACCGATGTCAGAACCCTATGGATTAGGAATGAGATGTCACTTAAGTTCATATGTGAGTCAAGTCAGGTGAGTAAATAATTTTGGCAATATAGTGTATACGGTTATTAAATAAGCAGGGGAAACAGAAGGTTTTCTTTGATTATGGAAAAAAGTTACTCCCTGTATATCTACATGGATAATAGATGGGTGCCGTCATTTGTGTATATTAATTTTTGTTAAAATGACAAACTGGACTGGACACGGTTATAAGAGAAGGAAGTGTCAGGAAGGAAGGGGAAGAGAGAAGAGAGAACTGGGAAAGCAGATAGTAGAGCAGGTGGACCTGGAGAATAGGACCTGAGAGTAAAAAACAAAAAAGTAACAAGCTGTATACACCCAAAGACCGTTAAACAAAGGAAAAAGGAACCAGCAGTTACGTCTACAGTATTACCTGGCCCAGTATCCTGACGGATGTAGTCTGCGCTGACTCGGGAGCGTGTGCCGGGGAGGAAACCAAACGGGTTACTATCCCTGTTGGAGTATGCGGGACTTGGGTGGGATCATTTTTTTTGTACAGATACCTGGTATACCAGAAGTAGGCCCATAGCGATCAACTGCATGCTCTTTTTTTTTTCTTTAACCTCTTTTGTCTGGAAGATTGACGCCCTTTTTTGCTGGATTCCAGTAGATTATGGACTCTTCCGTGAGTGCCTGAGTCACAAACTGAGAAATAAATAAAAGGCACCAGAAAATGTTTCAAAGTGGACAGTATTGGGTTTTTCGTTAGGTTGGAACTGCAAGATTATTTTGGTAGTATAAAAACTGAGATTGTTTATCTGATTTTGATTTGACCTACTTTGTATGTTGTGTGCACCAGTGCTGGGGGAAGGGTTAGTTAAAGTGATGATGCTTTGGATTTTATACACCTTGGGAAAAGTATAATTCATTCTTTCTTTATTCACAGTTGTGGTTTTGTCTCGATAAAAATGTTTCTTTATTAGAAAAAGAAAGGGTTTTCTATTTTCCTTAAAACAGCCCCTTGTGTGTTTTAACACTAGCTTAAAATTACATTGAGTGTTACACAATATTTCATGCTTAATAAACACATTTAAAGTAGCAGTATTTACGCTCCTAGGATATTTTGCTTTTACTGTAAATGTTGCAGAGGCAGAATCAGGAAGGCAAGATGACCCCCATTGGTTTTCTTTCAAGGAGTAGTATGAGAGCTGTAATACTGGTGAGATGGGAGCACCCTAAGCCAGCAGGGGAGTGCAGCTTGTTGAGTGTCGGTGTCTGCCTGAGCGTGTATGTGAAATGCACACTGCCGAAAAGTGTTGTCTTTCCTGCAGTTTTTAAATCGTAGAGCGATGTGTTGTTTTTTAAAAGATTCTGAAGGCAGTCCTGCAGGACAAGGTGATCAGTGCCAAATGACTCTCCTTTTTTGCCCTCCAGCTCTCTGCTGATTATATGACTGAAAGCTATCTTTTCAGATAAGATTCCCCTCAAGTGGACTATCAGTAAAGAGTACTGTCTTTCTTTCTCTCTGTGTGTTTGGTATTTATCCATAGAAAGCTCTTCTTTAATGTTGTTTCACACTGTCAGATCTGTCAGAGCCTCATGACTGTCAGAAGTGCTGCCTGAGCTTCTCCTCGCTCGATGAGCATCGCGAGCACCTCCAGGAATTCCACCCAAAGGAGTACCACAAATGTCCAACCTGCAGCAAAGTGTTTACCAGCGCCACCCTGCTGGAGAAACACAAGACCACACACACCGGGTCCAAACCTTTCAGCTGTGATATCTGCAACAAGTCTTATCAGGTCAGAAGATGCTCTGATGTGACTGTTAATGATGCTCCGTGATGTGCTGTGTGCTTAATCTACATGTTTGTGTCTGAAGCAACTGTCAGGCCTGTGGTACCACAACAGGACCACCCACCCTGAGGTGTTTGCCAGCCAAACCCGACAGCTGAAGACTTTGGTCCAGTGTGATATCTGCTTCAAGTTCTTCCCGAACGCAGCCACAGTGGCCAAACACCAGGCAGCAGAACATCAAGGTGAGAACGACAGTTTTCAAACAGGTTCACTTTACACTATTCTCTGTTTGGCCAAATGATTTTCTCATTACATCAAAAAGTAACAAATCTGTGTCAGAATCTAAACTTCAAGGTTTACATCAGATTTATAATGAATCTTTAAATATTTAAAGCAGGGTGGACATCTGGTGACCTGGCAGCCACACACAGCCCCCATTACCCGATCACTGCGGCCTGACAGTCAATTTCAAATATGAAAACACACACTATATAGACTGTGAAAACATGACAAAATCTGCCAGTAAATTGTAAAAACAGTAATACACTGCCTGACCAAATAAAGTTGCCTCCAAAAAACAAGGTCACACACTCTAATGTTTTGTTTGACTGCCTTTAGTTTTGATTACAGCACGCATTTGCTGTGGCGTTATTTTGATATGCTGTACTTCTGCAATGTCACAAGATTTGTTCCAGATCATAGTGTGCCCCAACAGGTTTGGACAGTAGGCACTAGGCGTGACGGGTGCATCACTTCACCTGCCTCTGTGCTCATCACTCTGAAACAGGGTCAATCTGGACTCATCAGACCACATGACCTTCCTCCAGTCCTCCATAGTCAAACTGAAGCCTTTTTTTCCAGTTAGCCTTACTGATTAGTGGTTTTCTTAAGGCTACACAGCTGTTCAGTCCCAATCCCTTGAGTTCCCTTCGATTTGTGTGCGTGGAAATGCTCATACTTTAACTATTAAACCTATCTGTTGTTTTTCCTCTATTTGATTTAGCCAACTGTTTAAGTGATTTGCCAATCACAATCATTGAAGATTTCTTTTCGACCACATTTTCTTCCTCGAAGACAATGGTTCCCCGCTATCTTTCCAATTTTTAATAATGCGTTGGAATGTTTTTTACCCAATTCAAGTAGTTTCTGCAATTTCCTTGGATGCATATCAATGACATGACCCTTCCTAAACAGACTAAAATCTTTTCCATGACCACAGGATGTGTCTTTAAACATGGCTGTTTAAGAAATGAGAAGCTACTCATTGTTTTACTTGATTAACTTCTTTCCACCTGAAAGATAATCATCCATGCAGTAATTCTACAATAGGAGGCTTGAACCTGGTTGTTTGGTTAAATCCATGTGGGGACCTTTTTTTGGCCAGGCAGTGTAGACTAAAATGTTTTGGTAAACTTTATTAGCATTACAAAATACATTTAAAGGAGACAAAACACTTAAATGTAGCCAGTAAAAAGTCTCAATGAATAAGGTGTTGCTGATTTCATTTGAGGTGATACAAAGGTCATGATAAGGTAAATCAATTTGTGTTTCCTCCTCTTGTCAAATCACAAAATTTTAATTGTCAAAATGAGACCATCCTACAGTTGATAAGATGTGGCCCTCCAGCAAAGAGGACATAACTAATGTGGCCCTCATGGTAACCAAAGTTGTCCTACTCTGGTTGATTCTAAATCCAAAATCCACAAGTTCGAAAAAAAGTTGTATCTAACTGTTTGAATGTTTTCTGGTGCTGCAGAGAGTAGAAGATTTAATAAATGTCTTAAAAATATAATTATTAGTGTGTTCAGTGAATATTATAGAGTGTGATTGGTGTTAGATGCTTTCAGCCATTTGTGGTCAGTAAACAGTAGCAACAGCAAAAATAAATAAAGAGGATATCCCTGCATTAAAAAACATCTTGACTTTATTTTATTCACACATTCAAAAGAACTGAGTGCAATTCGACATTTCTATGTGCAATATAGATAGATATAACTTAAGATAAATACATTTGATCAGTCCCAACTTTTGAAGTCACATAATTCATTTCGGATTAACATTTAATGAGATAGCCGTTGTATTTAGCCTCTATTATAATTTGATCCTTAGGTTGTTGTTTTAAGACCTACCAGCACCTTCTTGCATGACAAAGTCAGACTATACCAAATAGATTGTCCTGTTTCTCAAAGAAAAGTACAGTGTAAGGCAGTTTTTTAATCAAACAGTTACAGTATTTCTTCGTCATCTTGTTTGTATCCTGTGTAAAAACAGTCTCATAAATGAAAAACTCTGTCCTGGCAGGTTTTGAGGCGTCGGCAGTGCGTTGTCCTCACTGCCCAGCCGTGTTGGGCGGCGAAGAGGAGATGCAGGAACACATCAGCAGTCAACACGGGAGTCAGAGCAGCGAAGCCTTCAGCTGCCCCCTCTGCTCCATGATCTGTACAACCCAGCTGGAGCTGCAGGAACACCTGCTCTCTTTCCACATGGAGGCCCAGGAGGAGCAGGAGGCCTCGGAGGAGCAGGCCTCCACGTCCAGCACAGTAAGCAACTTGAACACTGCACTGCAGAAAAAATAGAAATACTGTACTCTGTGTTTCTTGCATTATGATTATTCTCTCTGTTTTTCATTACACTAAAGCAGTGGATTACAACTAGTGTAGCTTCAGGACCACCCTCAACATGCTTAAAGGAGACATATCATGCTGATGCATGATTTAATACTTACATATAATATAATAAATTTGAAAAGAAGACCTTACAGCTCCTTAATTTTCAAAAAATGAGATATTGTATTTTTTCTGATATCCTAGAACGAGATTTGATGCCTCTGAAAATAGGTCATTGCGAGATGTCCGCGAGATTTCAAACGTCGTGACGACATGAGGTACCTTTCTTTTTATTGGAGTAATCTGATAAAACACTTCCTCCTCTGTGATGTCCATTAGCCCCAAAACCGTCACCGAGGAACACATCAACCAGCAGGGGCATATAGATCCCTAGCTCACATTCACTCATTACCCGCTCTGGCCTGTAGGGGGACTCAATACGCGGTCGCTGCATTGAGCCTGCCGGAAAATACAGTAGAAGAAGAAGGACAGGCTGGCTCAGCCCCCGATAGAATTGACCAATCAGAGCACAAAGGGCTGTGACGTTGCGAGGTAACTTTAGGTCATCCTCAGATCCGAGTGTTTCAACGAGGGCTTCATAATGGCCTAAAATGAGGATATTGAGAACTCAATTGTGGGGCAATGAAGGAACTAAATGACTTGTACTGAGGGCAGAAATGCTTTACAGGCATCCTAGTCTGGCATAGTGAAAAGGAGAAACAAGCATGATATGTCCTCTTTAAATTTACATGGTTAAATCTAAAGAATCTAAAGTTTCTCCCCCTGATGTCCCAGTGAACTGACACCAAATAAAAGATGTTGAAAGATTCTCTCTGAAATAGCATCTTATTAGCTGTGGTATGTTTAAATCAGTAGAATTGTAATATTGTTAACTCTAAAACTAACTGTTAAAAAATAACCATCTACTATATTCTTAAGCCTCATTTCCACTGAGTGATCCGGTTTGCTATGATTGTCTGAACTACTACCAGCACATTCCTGAAAGGAGCATTGTTTTGTGCAGACATTTGTAGTAGCAACAGCAGGAGCGAACAGCTCTCTCTTTTCACTCGTTCTTTTCATTTGGCAGTTGAAACACCTGTAATTGTGTACCATACAGCACCAAACTGAACCAGACTGCTTAATGGAAACTGTGCTTAACCACTAAGACCCCAGAGGACCCAATTTGGGGTCTATTGGGGCTCAAGAGAAAAGCTCCTCAGCACGACAGCACAAAGCAGAATTAAATATTAGATATTAAATTATTAAATGTAGCTTTTATTTAACAAGAAACATATATTTTTGACCTTTGGCTTAGTATGCACTGTTTTTCAAAATCCTCGCCTGACAATATTGTCATAAAATCATTTTAATTTTGCTCTTTATCACTTTATAACAATAATCCTGTGTAGAGATAATATAAAAATTATTATTCATTTTTTGATTTTTACAGCCACTCCATCATTTTTAAGAGATATTCATAGTAAAAAAATGTTTTTGTTTTAGGCGAGGATGGAATTTTCAAAATATTCTGTGTTCTATCTTCATTTACTCTGTCAAAGTAACACAGATACTGATAATTACACATCTGGATAAATCTCTCACTATGACACCAAAATTATTAAAATAGACCTTGTGGTTGCAGAGATACACTCTTTTCTTTATGGGCATGTCCTTTTCGAGCAGAAGGCTTAAAAAAGGGCTGGGCTTATCAAGTTAAAGGATAAGTTTGGTTTCTACAGCTTTCACATTGTTTATAGAATGAAGTAGAACAATATACTCACCCAGAAGGCTTTCCTGATCCAAACAGTGCTTCAGGAGATATTTAGATCCAAAATTGAGCGGCGGACATCCGTATAATGGTAGCACACGAGGCATGTATAGCCCCGCTCCTAAAACTGCATTAATTGTCCAAAAACTCATTAGTTTCACCAATATTTCATTATGGTCCGCTCGGGCTACTCCTCCAGTACAGTCCGGTGTCACTCCACCCATGTTTTTGTGACTGTGCTGACCTCTGGACTGAAGAAGAAGAATATGTTTGCCTCCGCACATGCGCAGTATGGCTCATTGTTTCAGGAGCAACCACCGGCTACTCAACTTTCTTCTTCCAGTTTTGTGCAAAATGGATGAATATCTATCGGATGAAGACGTTGTGGAGGAGAACTTTGAATATGATGGGTGTCCTTACAGTTGATGATGATGAAATATTGGTGAAACTAATGAGTTCTGGACGATTGATGCAGTTTTAGGAGTGGCGCTATACATGCCCCGTGTGCTACCATTATACGGATGTCCGCCGCTCGATTTTGGATCTAAATATCTCCAGAAGCACTGTTTGGATCAGGAAAGCCTTCTGGGTGAGTGTATTGTTCTGCTTCATTCTATAAATAATGTGAAAGCTGTAGAAACTGAACTTATCCTTTAGGGGTGGTCCATGATTATGTGGGGTAAACCAGGAATTGTTATTTAGCTACTTAGGGTCATAGACTCATGAGGGTGTGCTTGTTTAGTTTCTTAAAGGCCTGCTTGTATCTAATACAATATGGGTGGGGGCAATGACAAAAAACATTTTTAAGCAAGTTTTGAAAGATTTTTGAAATATATACGTTATGTCGTTTTTATGACGGTGGTCTAATAAACTTGTTAACTAATGTCAGAACTTTTCAGAAACTACTGATTTTCTGCTTTAAAATAAAAACATTTTAAAAATCAGAATATAAGTTATAGAATTCTTTGCTTAAAAATTATGGATTAGAAAAATAACAGTTCGCTGAGAGAGTGTATCACTTTGATATGTTACATTTAGTTAGAATTATAGGGTTAATTCTCCAAACAAAGTGATGAAAGAGTAAAAATGTAAAAGCCTTTACATTATTTGGGGATTATTGGCCATTATAGGATCATTTCTTATGCACTCCTGCATATTTCTTCATGTATAAACTTGTTTAACAGAAAAGGCACACTGTAGCGGTCTCATACCTTGTAGTCATGGTGACACTCTCTGTCCAATCAGGTGATACCAGCCAATCAGTCAGGAGCAGAGGGGGCGGAGTCAGTGATCCCTGAGGGGCCGGCCCACCTGACAGCAGCTCAGCAGATGTTTGTGGCTCTGACTGGAGGAGAAGGTGGAGCATCAGCGGAGGTGGTGGAAGTGAACATGTTTGACCTGTTGAACAGCTCAGTCACCTTCATCTGTGAGGACAAACCATCAGAACCCAGTGAACTTTAACTGTGACAGTCAATCTGTGGCCTCTTGTATTTTATTGTGCTTTCTGAACATTAAAGGTTATGCTAAGAAGACACTTGAAGCTTTAGATGTAGTTTACGTACACCACAATTCTCCTGGAGTAGGGCTGGATTACATAATTACATAATTGTGATGAATATTAATTTGTTCAGCTTATAGACAGAAACACCTCAAAGTGAGCTGAACTGACACGAGCCTTCTGTGAGTGAGCTCAGCAAAGTCTAAAACTGTAGTCTAAGATGTCAGGTTTCACAAAGCCACACAAACTTTGTCTGTAAACCTTTGCTCTGTTTCAAATATGGGCTGCACCAACTCTGCCTAACTTCAGACATGGCCTAGTTTGAACCTAAGTTCTACCTAAAGAGACCGTTAGTATTTAATAGAGTTCTGCTGATATCTTGAACCAATATTTTTTGCTTGGACCACATAGCCTCCACTTTACTAAACTTGACCTACTTCTTTCCTGGTTACAATGTATTTGTGTAAGAAACGTGAAGCATGAACAACATTTTATACTTTATTATATTACACCTTTGATTTTTAAAAATGGACATTCACTGAAAAGGTTAACCACTATTGTACATGTGTGCATTCTACCAATACTAAAGCCAATGTATGGATAAATATTTGGTCTGATATGCACAGCAAAAAGTATTGGTTGTAAATGTCCCTAAATCTTAGTTTCTGTTGATACCAATGATCACCTGTTTAGGAGGTTATCTGACAATGCCAGTATTGTTCCAATAATGTAATTCATCCCTAAGTGTTAAAATCATTCGTAAAAAAAATCATGTTTATTCTTTAGCCACTAAAACTTCCTGAATCAGATGGGCACATTGCTGGTGCCCATCTTGATGTAGACACACTCATAATTTAAATTTTTGATCTCAAGAGTTTTATTTTCCTGGTTAGTCTAGAAACATTAAGTAAAAAAAACACGTCAAGAGTCTTTCATGGATTCCAATGTCTGTGCGACTAACTGAATCCTTTTGTTTTTTTTCTTTTTGTTGCTTTTATTCAATGATTTTACTTTTTGTATTTTATTTTTATTGGGAAACTGAACTCCAACAACAAGCTTGTTCCTCTTTTTCCTCACCAACTTCCACGTCCCCGTTATTGTCCACGGCTCCAAAACCCAAAGCCAACTGGTTCTTCCAAAAGAAGTTGATTCATTTCCTCATTTTTGAACCAGAGGAGCAGCTTCAGGATGTTCTGCCTCAGTCAAAGACACGTTTGTGGAAAACCACTTCTTCTACCTTTGGACAGGAGAGGAGAATTTGCTGCTCAAATTCTGAGGTCATGTGAGATAGACGTTAGTTTTGTGGAAAAAGAGATGTGTACAAAATAAATTATTTGGCTTTGATTGTTTGTGTTGTTCTTGTTTTGATGCTTTTTTAGATTTCAGAGGCCATAGGTCAAACGTTATTAGGCTTCACTCAACTCTTGCTTGTGTATGCAGTATTCAAAAAATGCTTTATAGGACTTTTTCTTCTTTTTTAACATATGTACACTTTGACCCAAAGACAAACTGATGGACTGAGTCAGCTGTCCTTGTGCCTCATGACCATTCCTTGCTTGTGAACTTTGTATGTCTAATTCTTTGCAGGACTGCTGTCAAACTTTGAAGTTTTTTAACAGCGTTCTGCTTTTCTGAATACACCCTACTGTAGTTATGACTAATGCCAGATTTTAAGGAATCAAATTAGTTAAATAGAAATTCAGGTTGATCATGAAGTAAGTTTTTTTTTCTATTGTTTCAGATGAGGGCAAGGCCGGAAATAGATTCTGAGTAACTTAATAATTATTACTAAAAAGGCTTCATAGAAAACCACTCCTTGTAAAGGGGGGACTTGGGTCAGTTGTTCTTACTCCAACATCCTAGCTAAGATGAGCTGCCATCATTAACTGTTTGCTGCATATTTTTGAATTTTTTTTACAGTTACAGTTCAGTGGTGTTAAGGCCTAGAGGGTTGACTCACAGGCAGTCCATATTAGAGCAACAAAGTTCTCTTCCTTAAATAGTAGTTTTGATATTGATCCAAAAACTATCGACAAGAAGGATGGACTTTTTCTTTGTCCACCACAGCCCATCTGTCTCTTACCAATGGGTATTGTATCAAGCCCCGTTACCACCAGAGGGTAAAGTGCGGTTCGTCTCGCTTTTTGTGGCGTTTCCATAGCCTAAAACCGGGACAGGACCCCTTATGAGCAAACCGTACCGTCCTACTTTTTGGGACCCTTCTGTTGGGGTGCCAAGCACACCGATCCAACCCCAGAAGGTGGAGCTAGAACACTGCAGTCCATTGATTGGACTGAAAAAACCCCGCCATGTTTGAATCTCCACTCGTCTTCGTGAAGATAACTCTCGCGGCACACAGCCTTCTCTGAAACAAAGCTTGGTTGCGCTTCAAGAATTGCTGGATGTCGCGTTTTCTTCTTCACTGCATGTAATAGCCGGGCACACTGTGTCGCGCTGTTATGACGTCATGCTATCGGCATCCCGCTTCTACGCCGCCTACCAAGTAGGGTTCAGTTGGCTGTGGAAGCGCAAACAGGATCAGACTTTACCGATCCGGCCTGAGCCAAACCGTGCCAATCCATACCGGACCACTTGGTGTAAGCAGGGCTTTACATAGCACATGGGAGGGCTAACTGGCTTCCCTCTAGAGCAGGACTGGTGTGTGAACTGGTGGAGCTGCCCACACAAGAGAGGCCCTTCCAAACTGCCGAAGGCAAACAAGGTGTTTCGTTAAAGAATTGACGGCATTGCCCTGTTGGAAGTTATACTGTTAGATGGTGTTAAAAACTATTATTTGAAGTGAAAAAGTCTTTTAAATTGCTGCTTTAAAATGGAAAAGGGCAACATAGGGCCCTGAGAGACCATTTACCCACCAGCTGTACAAGAGACAGTTTTTCGAGACATTCTGTTGGATTTGACTGAAATGTTTCACAGTGTTACATCTGGTTGGAAGAAATTCTGATTAAGTCAACACGTCTTGTTCTCAGACTTTTCGCAGAGATATCACACAAGAAATATGCAAAGCTGTTGCACACATGACAGGGTTTGTTTAATTTTTCATATTCTAGCTTCTCAATAGAGTACAGTATTTTGCAGGAGTACAACCTTCACCTTGGCCTTTTTTTTGCAAAGCAATAAAATAGAAGTATAATATCAACTTTGACAAACAAAAACAAACAAAATACAAGGAGTATGGCTCACAAACAGCAACTTATGGACAGAATATAACACCACTAACAAAATATAATTAAAGCTCAGAAACAGGGTGCTACATGTATACACTCGCTCAGGACTCATCTGTAATTTTCCCTGTTCAATTTCTAGGAAATATATATTTATGTATATATAAATATATATACATACATGATACTGTATCCAGCATTACTCCTTACATCTTTAATGATGAAACTCGAAAGCAAGTATGCAGCATGTGACACCTTTTAGGAAAATTTCACATAATAATTAAATAAAAGGATAATTAAATAGACAGTAGCTTTAAAATGCAGTCCATGCAGCCCTTTTCTCAACTGCTGTATATCACAGTAGTGCAAATAGAACCATGAAGAGGCAAAACAGAAAGACATTCAGGAACATGAAGCTCCCACTAGCAGCAGCCAGCCTTTTAGCAGTCCGTCAGGATAACAGTCCTCCACAGCAGGGTGTCATGATACTAGATTTCTAATAGAAATTGAACAATACCAATAAATATCCGACACCTCAAAAGAAAAAAGTCCCATATACCCAGTACTGGATCATTTCTTGTTTTAGTTTACTTGAATCACCAGTATATTCCCGCATGTTGTCTAAATGGCACAAATACATCAGAAATATTTCAGTACAAAAATATTGCTAATGTATCTATTTTTTATATATTATGTCTCGTTTAAGTAAAACTATTGACTTTTGAGTTATATTGCTGAAAATGGCTCGGTACTGATACAGGTTGAATAGTGAAAAATGTACATAAATTGAAAATTTGAGTTTGGTATGGTCATTCACATTGTGCGCACTGACATTAGTTCAGCTCAACTAAATAAAAGACTTCACGTGTCACTGATATGCCAGATGTCCACAGTGTTTTGTGTCATATAAAGTTATGCGCATTGTTTTCTGCTTGACATTTAGTGCAGTAAAAGGGCTTTTGGCTGTTTATAGAGCCCATATAACGTGTTTTAAAGTTTTATGTGCCTTTTAATGTGTTAAACTTGTCTACTCTGCATGATAAAACACTTTTATCACAAGACAAAAGGGCACAAGAAACTGCCTAAAGTACATAGTTTTGCAGCCCTAATACATCTGCCAGTGTTATAGTATGGTCTAGTACGCTGTTTTAACAGCAGTTTAAGTCCATTGGTTCAGGGTGTCAAGCCAAGCGCAGAGAAGAAATGGTGAATGAATGCAGACTCGCTGACCATATGGGGCCGAGCAGCACTAAGCAGAGAAGGCTGGTCAACCTTAGTCCACTAGGTCCATGAGTCTGTCCTACTGTAACTGAACGTGACGTGTCTAAGCATCAGTGACAAAATCAGGCTAAATGGAATCATAAGCAGGTTTCCCGACTGCCTGTGAGCGATGCGTATCCTTGTCAAATGTGATGTGGCATTTTTACCTCAATGCCCTGTTTCTACTTTCCTCTTTGTTCACGGTGCCAGGGAGCGGTAAAAGGGATTTTGAGCAGGTGCTGGAGGAATTTTCTTGATCTTTGACCCTCAGAAGAGCTTGTAAATTGACATGGTGCAGATACAGCAGGGGGGTATTGTGTTTTTGTGAGTGACACGGTTCACGCTCACTTTCAGCATTGAGGAAGAAAATTTATTTGGCTCAGAAATGCCTGTTTCTCCTGCTGTACTGTGAAATCACTCAGTGTACAGTTTACAAGATAAAATATAGGGTGTGAAATTATATTTTTAAAGTATACAGTATGGACAGCATGAGAATGGTGCTGCACGATGCAACACAACATCCAACACTAGTAGGGCTGGGTTAAAGAAATCGATTTAATTGATTTAAATCGATTTTCCTTAAGCTGGTTAATAATCGATCCATAAAATCCAAAGATCGATTTTTTTACTTGGGAAAAGTGTTTTAAATTTAACAAGTACAAAGGAAAATACGAGTTGGACAAAAAAACAAGTAATATGCAGAATATACATTAATGCATATCATTAAAATATGATTAATGCAATTTTTAATGATGTACCAGGTCAGAAGGTCACTTTTTAAATTTATAGCACTATTTTAACTAGGGCTGAACAATTAATTGCAAATTAGATTAAATCACAATATGGCTTGTTGCAATTTTCAAATCGCAGACAGTGCAATATTTTTAACCCAAAATGTGTTGAACATTTTGGCATTGTGATGTAGTTTCTTGCAATTTCATGCCGATTTTAACCTTTTTTAACCCAGTTTTTACAACTTTATGCCTATCTTGCTCCCATTCATCTTTTTTTTTTGGCCACTGTCAGACCATGTTTGGAATTTTTACATGGTTTTTGAAATTTAATCTCAATTTTGCTGCTATAATCAATTTTCCTTTGTCACTTTTGAATTTTTTTGCCTTTTTTTTTTTTGGCAATTTCATACCTATTTTGCACCTATAAACTTTTTTTCCACTTTTGTACCATTTTTTTTACCCAGTTTTTACAATTTCATACCTATTTTGCCTTTGTTCTTCACTTATCCTTAGATTGATTTAATATCATATTGGTTATACTATAAAACAATCTAGCTTATGTTTGTTTAAGAATACATAAGATGAGGAACATTAAAACAATCGCAGTAAATCGCAATTGCAATATTGGGGAAAAACATCGCAATTAGATTTTCTCAAATTGTTCAGCCCTAATTTTAACAAAGATATTCCAGACTGAATAAATATCAAATTGAATCGTGAATCCAATCGATTTGAGACCTTGCAATATCGAATCAAATCGATCCAGAAAATCTGAATCAATACCCAGCCCTAAACACTTGCATTCAGTTTGGTCAAGCAGTGAGGAAAAGGGAGCTTCAAGGTAACAGGAGCCCTGACGGAGAGTCTCAACCAAAGTGAGTACACAGCTGGATTCAGGGGACTCACTAAGTCCAAAAAACAGGGTTTAAACACAAGTGATTATGTCAAATTTGAATATGTGAAACTGAGTTAAGGCTAAATATGAGCACTAACCACAGATTAACCAGGTAAGAAAACACCTAGGACTGCCAAATAAACCAGATTTTGCTGGCTTTGGTCAGATGGGGGGAAACAGGAAAAAAAATAGGCCAGTTATCTTGTACATTCTTGCTTTAGCATCTGCAAAGGCCACCAAGCCTGGGTCTGTGAAAGAATGCCACCCCTGAATGAGACATGACTACAGTAGTGTTTACAGTAAGTAAAGCAGAGAAAGCAATGAAGTCAAAGACCTGATTGAGAGAGTAAAACATTATGTAGCACATGTTCACATTATTTGTTTAGAAAAGCAGCCCTGCCTTTGCATTTGCAGAGTTAAACTGATGCAAAACCTGTGCACCATTAACAAAAGTCTGTTCTCATCCCAAATATACACCCAACAGTCACTTCAGTTATATTCTGATGTTTTTCCTATCTTAAATATGTTAAAGTGTCTTAAAGCTGAGTCTCTTTGTGCTTCCTAATCCAACCAGAGCGAGGAGGCTGTGGTGTCTGGAGCTGGAGTTCCTCTACTGGCCACTAAGTGCTGGTTTTACTAATAGACTGTATTATAGAAAGGGCAACTTTGCATATTTCTAGCTCCAACCTCTTGAGTAAATATGGTCACTTCTGGCACCATGAGCAAACATTCAAAGCAAAGCAAAGCAACACCACAGATGCCGCAGCATTAGCTATTTCCATTTCTATACAGTCTATGAATTCACCTACGTAACTTTTTGGTGATAAATAAATAACTTGTCTGGCTCCAGTAACTGTTGTGTTTCATGTTCTTCCATAAACAGGATTAGCAGCATTAGAAGCTTTATGAATGAGTTATTTTATCCTCAGGGACAGCTTTTTCCATCTGACTTTCAGGTAAATCCAATATGGCTGCCTCCTAGCTGGTGATCTTCTTTCGCGGCAGGTAGGCGTTGGTGATCTGATTCATAACCACAAGAGCGGGGAAGAGAGGAAGCAGCAGGAAAGCCCACCACGCCACACCCCTCACTGTGGCCTGGAACCAGTCTGAGAACATGGCTGTTGTAACTGTAATGGTTGCCAGCAGGTAGACAACCAAGCCACAGGTGGCATGGTACAGCTTCAGCCTGGGCGGTGAGGAGGACCGACGCAGCAGCTTGGGGAACTTGACGCAGATACCAAACCCCGCCTGGAGCACAGTGGCGGCCAGGGTGCTGACGCCCAGCAGACTGTGCCAGCTGACCAGGTGGGGGAGCTCTGAGACGTTCTTGCTGGCCACCATGAAGCCGAGTCCAGTGGTGCCGACGATGAGGACGAGAGCCTGGCAGAACCAGTGCAGACACACTTTGTTCTTTCGAGATTTGAAGCAGAACGGAGATCCTTCAGCAGAGAAGAGGAGGATGCCTTCAGTCATAAACAGACAGTACTGCAGGAGGAGATGGAGACAGAAGAGGATGTTTATTTGTTGTTATCAAAGATCAAGAATGAAATGCAGGCATTACTTTTTATTGAGAATAGGCCGGTCACTATGAAGTCTGCATCAAGATTCGGTTTTTAATAGCTTTCAACTGATCTCTTTTTAAAGTCCATGCTGGGCTAAATCAAACATGGTAGGTATAAACACACAAACAAAAACAAAACTTCCTTGGCGACAGTAATTATAGTTTTAGAGTCAAACTGTACATTAATGTTCAACAGGATGTACTGCTGGGGGATTTCTTGAGTTTTAGTTATTATCATTATTCTAGCCTCCCACAATCAAATAAACAAGAGCATCTGTGCAGGACTTTTCATCTTGTCTAACAAATGAACATAGTCATCCTCTCTTAAAGATCTGATCTGTTACTTAACATGTCCATATTTTGTAGGGGTGTCCCAATCCGATATTGATATCAGACATCGGTCCGATGTCAGCAAAAAAAACAAATATCGGATTATGTCGGCCTGCATCTAAAATATCCAATATAAGCACTCCGATACAAGCAGTCCATTCTAATTAAATTTTATGTATTTAATTTAGTTGTAGAATATGCTTATGTTTAACCCTGTAACCGCCAGCTCAACTATTTGGCAGGGGTTATCAATGAACTCAGGAATATTTAATGTTTTCAAAAACAGAGAAAACTAAAACAAACCAACAACAGATATTTTCTTGTTGATGGATTTAATGGTTAATAAAGCGAACAGTTGATTATGAGATGACACAAAAATTCACAAATATTTGGAACAAAATCAATTTAAAAAAATACAGAAATGTTTGTAAATAAAAAAGCAGTCAAAACTGAATTAAAATATCTGATACTGAGTTTGACAAATACACAGAAATGTTTTTTAATGAATAACTGATTCAATATATAAAAATATACACCATCAGATCAGTAAATGAAGAAATTTATGACAGTAATAATAAAATTGCTTTTAGCTTTTAAAACCTTTAAATCCAACACAAACATCAGTCCCTTTGGTTTGTTTGAAGTTTTAATTCTGTATCCTAAAACACTCAAAGTAACAAACAATGACATGTTTGATTTTTTTAAAACAATAAATATTCCTGAATTAATTGATCTCTGCCAAACAGACGAGCATGGAGTTAAAGTGTTAAGTCTAACAGAGGGATTATTTTGCTATTTTAAAATATATGTTATATATGTTTTTACTGGTATTATTGAGGTTAGTTTTCAAGGTCTCCTATTTTTTTTTAAATTTATTTTATATAACTGTAGTATATTCTTCTGTTTAAGGGTTCAAATGTATTGAACGCATTAGTTAATATCAAATCAGTCAGTTTTTCTCCTTCCTACTATTGCTGACTACTGTTCTGTGTTTAAGTACTCTCACTTGATTAAGTCTTTTCTTACAGTCCATACTACAAAATATGTAATAAAAGTCTGTATGATTCCTGCTGATATCGTATTGGATCAATATCAGTATCATATCAGAGATGAAAAAGTTGTATCAGGACACCCCTAATATTTTTGGTGAAAGATGATTTTTCAAAAATCAAAATAAGTATGAAAAAGGATTGTTAGTTCCCTATTATTAAGACAAGTTAGACCTTTTTTCTTCAAATACTTTTATTTGTTCTTTGAGTGTCAATCAGATTTTCACATTGAGACCAAAAAAAAATGTCTCAAGCTCATTTTCTTCCATCAGCCTGATCTATATATCGTCTTCCTCCAGTGTATGTGTGGCCATGCGTCATAGTCTTCTATAGTAGATACCTCAAAATAAAGACGTGCTCCTGAGAGAAGTGATGTGTGGACTTTTAGGCATCACAACGGACTGATTTTAAGGACTGCTGATCACATTTTACCCCCGAGCTGAAAAAAGCTCAGAGCACAGAGCTGCTCTCAGTGACTGTCCTGTCTGAAATACAATAGCTGATACGAGGCTAATTAGCACTAGCATGTTTCCCTCCAAATCCTAATCTATTATTTAGAGTGGAAAGAAGGAGACACACTGACCAGAGCATCAGAATGTGTTACAACAGTGTGGCAGGTACTAGACTGGCCTACCTGCAGTCCATACCCGTTTACCCCTGCAAATGTTTATGTCAAGGGAACCAGTGTAGTACAGTCTTTCTGGTTTGCCTGTTTAAGAACATTGTTCCTGCACCTTCCATGATGGTTCTGATCAAAAAGCACATTTCATTCTCTAAAATAAACTCAGATGTAATTTAAATACGTGTTTCATAAAAAGCTATGATAGAGGTTCACCATATTTTTTTTTACAATTCTCTGGTGCTACAGTGATGGAGGCTCATCCTCTCTGTTGCAACAATGTGATGGTTGCCATGTTAAAAGGCTATTTATTGTACACTTACCCATTTTAGATTTTACAACATGGCTCATTAGGGTCCAGCCTCATGATCAAACAGCAATAAATTTAGAAAGCCCAGTCAACAAAAGTGATGGAGTTTCAACTCTACAGGCAGAAATCCTGCTAACAGCTGGTATGAATATGTTTGTTTGTGTACTTACTGCGATGGACATGCACACTGGATGCCAAGAGAACAGACCTGGAACATAAAGATACACATTATAGGTTGAAGTTGTTAAAGGATGGAATGCTAGTTGGCAAAGCACTTCATTTCTAAAAAAGCTTTTTGCAACATAAAAATGTACTCAGACTTTTCTGTTGAGACACTCCACTGTGTCTCTGATAATAGAAAGATCAGGAGCAGGTATTTGCTTAAGTTTGCTGACTGTTTATGTTTTTACAATAAGCCTGAATGTTTCGGACTGGCATCAGTGTCTTACATGTTAGCAGCTGTTTTACTGTCAATAGAGTTTGTTTTAACACTTTTTAAAGCTCCTGGTAACCCGCACAGGTGTCAGTGAAAAAGACCCTCGATTGAGCATCTTCTCAGGATCATGTAGATATGGTAGAATTGGTTTGACTGACCGCTCCCCAACCCTTGTGAAATTTATAGAACCTGTACTTATAGGAGGATTTCTTGACCTGTTTTAATTTCAACTGGTCATTAAAAATGACAACATGAAAATCTGTCATAGCCCTGTCTGTTTTCAGCCTCTCCAGGTCTAATAAGCCAAGTGTATAAAAGCATGTGCAAGAATGACCAGGAGCCTTTAAAATGGAAATGTGGCTATATATTTTAAATGCAGGATGAATAGAAATAACTTAAGTCTGTCAAGTTTGAAGAGCTGCATGGTAGAAAAAATCATGACCAAAACTAACGCTTTTCAAAGCAACTTTACTGATCCACTCCGGTATTTTCTCTTCTGATGGAGTTAGACTCTTACACTTTCTTCACCCTCACACCCAACACAGCATCATTTTGATTTGCTGTTCATCATGAGACTGGGATCCATATTCAAGATTTTTCTGCTGCTAAACAGACGGTTTTTTCTTGCCGCCATGATGGAGGGACTCATGATTGGCTATATGGATTCATGTTGGGTGTTTGATGTATATGTTTGTATATGCATATGCGTATTTTATATATGTATATGTATCAATGCATATATGTGTATCCACAAATGAAGAATTTTATGCTCTATTGTAAAGTGTCTTGAGATAACACTTGTTATGAATTGGTGTTATACAAATAAATATTGGCTGATTGTTAAAAATATGTCTATGCAACATTAAATCTGGCATGTTTATGCGAGGGGCAGCATAGTGGTGCAGTTTGTCGTGCACATGCCACACTACAAGACAGTTTCTGGTTCAGTCCTCATGTGGATCAGGGATTTTCTGTGTGGTGTTTGCACATTCTTCCTGGACATGTGTGGGTCTTTTCTGGACATTCCAGCTTCCTCCCACAGGCTAAAAATATGCTTATTAGGTTGGTTGTTGACTCCAATTTTCTTCTCAGGTATGAGTGTGAGCATCAACATCAACATCAACCATTTCAAATTCACTGGGGCCCAGACCACAAAATTTGGCTATGGCCCTTCCCAGACAAGCTGTGCCCCTTTGGGTTTTACAGTGCTAACCAGTGGCGAGTGCATTTCACTATTGATGGAGCACTGTTACAAAAAAAGCTTCATATCGACTTTAAAAAATCGTACTTTTATCATGTAAAATCAAATGCAAAGTATTGGATGTTATGGGGTCTCTAGCCACATGTTTAGCCATGTTGCTCATTCCATGAATGCAGGATCCTTAAAATTTGTACATTGTTGCAAAGGTGACTAATCAGGCTTTCCAAGGATATGATATAATACCAATTAGTTATTTAGTTAATTAATTATCACGGGAGAGAAAAAAAATCAACTAAAATAACATTTTTAAACTTTTTTGAGTAGTATACTTAAAAGAAGTACAGTATACGACAGTACAGGGTTCAAATGTGACCTCTAGTCACATTTAATGACTGATACTATTGAAAACAAGAAAAGGTTTTGGTTATCAGTGAGGAAATTTCCTTATTTAATATACTTATTTTATATCCCCCTGATTAACTGAACAACCAATCCTTGTAAAAATGTATTAGTATTCTTTAATTGTAAAATGTATCAGTGCTTTTGAAAACCATATCTCTGTATAAGTCTATTATTTGATTGGTATTATAATATTATGAAAAGGCTATAAAATACAGTTGCGTGTAGTTGAAAGCTTTTCTTAAACAATAAAGCAACATAAAGAGGCTTTTTGATGTTGATCTTTAAGATCACACTTGTTTATCCAGACAAACCAAACAGCATATGAAGTAAACATGTAAACAGTAAAAGATCTGTTACTGACTCATAATTTCAAATATTAAAACTGCCATGTGTCTGGTAGTAATGTATGTAAGCACTCACTTGTCCCTGGTCTGGACAGTATGGAGATGATGATCGTCAGTCCCAGTCCTGTGACATGAGCTGCTATCACTGCCATCCTCCTCATCCACACGTACAGCCAGAAGTCCCTCATCCCCAGCCCCTCTCCCACCGGGCTGTACTCCACATCCGACGGCATAACGCACCAGTCAAAAAACACTACACCTGGCTACCTGCAGACAGCCATTAAAGGTGCGAAGGGTGCTCTGAGACTGAGAGACACTGAATGTGTGCCTGAGAAAGACTGCACCAGGTCCATATCCATCTGAGGAGAAAGTGAGAGCTGTGCAGTTAACTTGATATAAATAGCATTAGATTCAGTCCGAATGGAGGCCGCAGGCAAATATGAATATGAAACCCTTATTTCCCTTTTAACTAGAAATAAAAGTACTGAGAAAATTGAGTACTTTGAAGCATTTTTGGGGGGCTTTTGAGGAACACAGACTTCATGAAATTGAGTCATATTTTGACCAGGTAAGAAAGAGCACTCTTAAAATTGCACAAATAGGTTAGAAAGGTTTAACAAAGTCTGGATGACTTCACCTATTGGTTCAAACGGGCCTTTGCCACGAAACGTGTGAATGAAAATAACTTCTATGTGTATGTTAAAACTGTGTTGGAAGTTTAAAACTGAGCCAAACTCTGCTACCAAGATGAGGCTGTGGAGGTCACTCTCAAATCACTTGAAAAACAAGGGTGAGCAAACCTATAAGACACAAGGTAGTTACACTACATATGCAATGTCCCTCCCAAGGAAAGATCTCAAATGACCCAAATGCTTCAAAATTTTTTGTCTTACTATTTTCAAGCTCTGCTCCACTTTTGTTTTATCTCATTTAATGTTTTAGTTGTATTTGTTTTATGTCTTTTTCTAACTTTTAATTTCTCCTTAATGTTTCCATATCTCCTTAAAGGAGACATATCATGCTGATGCATGATTTAATACTTACATATAATATAATAAATTTGAAAACAAGACCTTACACCCCCTTAATTTTCAAAAAATGAAATGTTGTATTTTTTATGATATCCTAGAACGAGATTTGATGCCTCTGAAAAAAGGTCATTGCAAAATGGCCGCGAGATTTAAATCGTCGTGACAACACAAGGTACCTCTTTTTATTGGAGTAATCTGATAAAACACTTCCTCCTCTGTGATGTCCGTTAGCCACAAAACCGTCACCGAGGAACACATCGACCCAGCAGCAGTATATAGCTCCCTAGCTCACACTCACTCATTACCAGCTCTGGCCTGTAGGGGGACTCAATACGCGGTCGCTGCTTTGAGCCTGCCGGAAAATACAGTAGAAGAAGAAGGACAGGCTGGCTCAACCCTCTCGGCAGCTCTGATAGAACTAACCAATCAGAGCACAATGGGCTGTGACGTTACGAGGTAACTGTAGGTCAGTCTGAGAACCGAGCGTTTCAACCAGAGCTTGATAATGGCCTAAAATGAGGATATTGAGAACGCTATTGTGGGGCAATGAAGGAACTAAATGACTTGTACTGAGGGCAGAAATGCTTTACAGGCATCCTAGTCTGGCATAGTGAAAAGGAGAAACAAGCATGATATGTCCTCTTTAGTGTTTTTATACTACAACTGTTTAAAAATCTAAATTCATTTCATGTTATTCACTTTGACTAATTTTATTTAATTTCATTTTAATTTTAAGTCCCTAATGATCTAATTTTATTTCATCTTTTCTGGTCCTTGTCCTGGCCTGGATTCTTATGACACATTACAAGAATTATTTTTGCCTGGGTTATTAATGGGCTGTGTTTTTTTCTTAGATTTTTTTCATTTTTGTGTTCTGCATATATTAATGTGCTTCATCTGGTGTCACTTTCACACCTAAGTAATTGTGCTTTGTGTCCTAAATTTCTATGATGGCTGTCAAAACACTTCATAAATATCTGTTTTTTAAGGTGCTTTTCAAATAGTTATTATTAATATTACTACTGATGTGCCATTCAAGCTCTTTGTAAAAGCACAAAAAACAGGCAACAGTGAGGACAGTAGATTCATGGGTCTGCCAAGGACCCTCGGTGCATCCACTAAAAACGGGATACAGTTACACCCATATACTTTCTGGAGAGGACTGGCCAGAGCTGGTCTTTGTGGAAAAATTACTACCAAGAGGAGGTACCTACTGGGGTGCAGACAATGTCAGCAGGCACTCTTGACTGGTAACTCAATATTTGGAATATGTGGCTGGCGTTTTAACTTTGCATGAGTTTTGTGGTCCTCTGTGTCTATTATGTATTTTTAATTTATTTTACTGTTTATCTTCTTGATATTATCATTTTAAAGATAGCATTGTTTTAGACTTATGCACTTATTTGATTATTTATTACTTATTGTTATATTAATTGTTTTATTTTTGTTTGTTTAATTGGTTTTATTATTCTATGTACAGCACTTTGGGGATGTTTTTGTTATTAAAATGTGCTATACAAATAAAGTGGATTGGATTGGATTAGTAGATGGTGGTTTGTTTCCTGAAGGGCTGGAGAGCTGTACAATACTATGAGGTAATTCTGCCTGTTTTTTGCCCAGTGCAGTAATGAAAACAATAATTTTGTCCTGTTGGAAACTTTAGGTTAAAAAATTAAATTGAAAACTGATAATCTAAAGATTGTTTAATATTAAAGATCAAGAACATAAGGGGAATAATCCTTGGAATGCGTGATAAAGAAAAATATTAAAGTAGTATTAAACCTGAGTTCAGTTCTGTGAATGCTGGAGAAGTCTTGGTATAATGATTTTAACTGTGACTTTGTTCAGTATTGACTTGATAATATGAGCAACTGAAACAACAGAATGTCCCCTTAGGGATCAATAAGGTATTTCGACCTCTGAATCGATATTTTAAAAACGCAGAGTCATGAATGTCATCTTGTTTGCATATTTTTTAAAGTTCAAAAGCCAAGAAAAGTCATTAGATGAAGTCAAAAAATAAAACTGCAATGACCTATCCCGCTGTGACACCAGCTGTCCCCACGACCAGGACGCATTCACTGAGTCAGCATCTCACCTGGATCATGTTTCATAAATCAGATGTCAGGAAATAATGTAGGTAAAGGTGGTTTTAATAAAAATCATCTTAATAACACAAATTTCAGACTTACGTTTCAAAAGTTGCTCCTGTCCGTGGTGTAGTATTTCTGATCCATCAGGTTTGATGAGGTTGTGATGTCGAAACAGCGGTTCATTTCCACTCTCTTCCAGCCTCGGCTTTATAAACCCAGCAGCCTCTTTAATTCCACATAAAATTCGACTGTGGATTAAACACAGACTGTCATGAGCTGCATGAAGAAACGTCGCAGTTTGTCCATCTCTCCTCTGGTTGTTATGCTGGCTGTTTGATAGAAAATTACTTTACCGCCCATTCGATACTTAAATTAAGTCTCTCACAAATGTCTCAGTAACCTCACATAATGTGACAGGACGGTCTGGAAACCCTGTGATTGCTCCAGGAGTGCAGAGAAATAAACACCGTCAACATTCAAGTTCTGCAGCCTGGCTGTATTTTGATCTCACTTCCTGGTTTGACGTCAGTGTGACGACGTACGGCGCGCGGTCACTTTCATTTCCTCATTTGGATTTCCGCATGCAGTGCGTGAACCAGTAGTGTGAAGTAGTCGTCCTCAAGTGACTTCTGAGTGGGATTTTATTGGTATTTTAATAGTCTCTCTCTCTCTCTTTTCTCTCTCTATTCATTCATTTGGTTAATTTATTAGTACTCAGGTGCTTTTATTGCTTCCACAATTACCTAATGAGCTCTGTTGTTGCTTTGTGGTGCGTCTGTGTAGATTCCCATTCATCCAAGTCATGGTTATCTTTAAGATTCAAAAACGGCTATGTCCAGTTGCCTCGTTTTTGTTACTTTGTGGTGGTAGTATATTATATCAAGTAAGGATACAACATACAAATCCGTCTATTCTTGTTCCTTTTGTTATATTTTACCTCTAACATTTGACCATGCTCTTTTTCAAACTAAAAGTGTGTCATGTGTCAAATGGCGTCATCAGGTAAAATGAGCCATTCAAACTTTGAGCCTCCTCCCTCTTTAAATTTTAACAGCCAATGACTGCAAATGATTTCAAATTTAAGCCACATCTGTACTTGACACAAAACAATTGATTTGATTGGTCTGTGGTCGTTATGATGGGTGGGACAATGCTACTCCATTGCAGACTGGTGATAAGGTAATTAAGTACAGTACATCTATAAAACTTGTATAATAAATGTTGGGATGGCCTTCATCAAATACAGTGCCAATTTTTTTTTTTTTTTGCTTGGTTAGCTTATTTTTAACGAAAAGGCATTTTTTGTTGGTGGCTTAAAAAAACCTTAATGCATTGAGGTAAATTGAGAAATGCATGTTCAAGTAAAATGTGCCACATCTATCTATCTATCTATCTATCTATCTATCTGTCTGTCTGTCTGTCTGTCTGTCTGTCTGTCTGTCTGTCTGTCTGTCTATCTATCTATCTATCTATCTATCTATCTATCTATCTATCTATTTCATAGCTCTTCACTTACATGCATGCCACACAGAAGGCCTATACAATACACAAACACGCAGACATGTGCACACATGCGGTCCTGATGCTGTCCAGAGTGAAAATCATCCATTTCAGAAAAATATCACAATTCACTTAAAACTCTATAATGCTGGCCTTGTCCCCTCCTCCAGGGAAAATCTCCTATTGCTGATGAAGTCAAAATTTCATTCAAAACCTGATCATGCCGGTCCTGATGCTGTCCAGAGTTAAAACTGGTCATTTTTGATTTAAGTCAAATTATGACTCAAACTGGATGATGCCAGTCCTGCTGATGTCCATAGTGAAAATCTTCTATTGTTGAAGAATTTTAAAGTAAACTTTAAACTCGGCAATTCCTGAAAAGCACTACCTGGGAAAAAAAACAAAAAACTTTGGCACATTTTGTGAGTGATAAAAAAAATCCTACAATCCAAATATTTTTACTGGTAATTCAATTCAATTCAGTTCAATAAAAAGAGCCTGATTGGCATACATGTTGTACGGCATTAATGCCTAAGAATTTCATCATAAACAAAAAATAATTATTCAGTTGATTATTTTGGGGTGATAAAGTTATCATCTTAATATGATTTCTTGACCCTGAAAACCCACACCTCACACTCAGAATCATGCTGAGATCATTATCAGTTAGACAGTTATTGAGCAAAAACGATTGTTTGCTAATTGCAGTTATCTGGATCACCAGCGAAATCTAATCATTTTTAAGTTGGGACATTACCATCATCTCCTGAAAATTTTAGCAAAATCTGTCCAGTAGTTTTTGTGTAATCATGCCAATAAACAAACAAACTTACAAATAAACAAACAAATGCTCGCAACAACTGAACCTCCTTGGTGGAGGTAATAAATCTTGAAAAAACTGTCATTCTGATGTGAACTTTAATCTCATGTATTATCAGACACCAGCTATCCCTTCCTGTGTGAGGATTTAAGGTGTTTTTTCAGGGTCATCCAAGGAGATGTAAAGTCCAGAAGTGTCTGTGCTGCCTGTGGTGGAAAATTTGCTCCTTTCCAGCTGTTACGACCCTTTTGTAACCAAAAGAAGAATAACACGACAACCAAAAATAAATTGACAGGAGTCAGAGTGAAAGTGCAAAAACTCAAAGATTCCTTTTTATTTAAACAAATAAACAACATAGGTTTTCAAAATGTGGGGGGGAGGATAGGGCAAGAAGGCTGTGCCAAATAAAACCCAAAAATACAATAAAACTCAACCTATTCTTAATTTAATCTCTATCTCAAAACAACAAACAAAAAGCCTAGCATTAAACTAATAAAACAAGCTTAAATCAATATAAATACAGGGGGTGGCACCAACCAAACTAACCTGGTGTGTCTAACAATGGATTTTCTAAGTGCAGCATGTAGAGGGTACCCCAACTTACCTAATGGCCTCTACCTCCCACCACCACAATCTGCATGCAGCATGGAGCAAAGCAACATGACCTGTCTCAGCCTCAGTCTCAGAGCAAAAAGAGAGAGAGAGAGCTGCAGGAAAACCTCTCCTTTTGAAGCCTTCTCAGCCTATCAGTGGTCAGCTCCTCCATTTTGGCCTCACAGAGCAATCAGGTCACAGGTGTAGCTCAATCAGGCTCTACCTGCAGCAACAAGAAAGGAGGGGGAGAAAGGCAGGAACAGAAAGAAACCAAAAAAAAAAACCTCTACAGCTATTGGCTTCATGCCTGGCATGTAACACCCCCACCCATACAAGTCCAAATTTAATATTTGGAACGTTCAATCATTTTTCTTACCTTAGAGCACGTGATAAAGTGTCAGCTATCACATTCTCAGAACCCTTCTTATGGTTGATCTCGAGATTAAAATTCTGAGCAATAAGAGACCATCGCATAAGGCGATGGTTGTGATTGTACATCCTAGAGAGGAATACCAAAGGGTTATGATCTGTGAAGACCTTAATGGGTTTAACACTAGCCTCAAGGTAAACCTCAAAATGTTGTAGGGCTAACAACAATGCCAGAGCTTCCTTCTCAATTGTGGAGTACTTGAGTTGGTGTTTGTTAAGTTTTCTGGAGAAGTAACTCACAGGATGGTCGATGCCCTGGTCATCTTCTTGAAGGAGAACAGCTCCAACTCCGACCGCGCTGGCATCAACTTCCAGCTTGAAGGGAACAGAGAAATCTGGGGCACACAGAACAGGACTGCAACACAGTATACCTTTAAGGCTCTCAAAAGACTGCTGACACTCATCAGACCAAACAAAATGCTTTGAAGGACTTGTCAAGGCAGTTAGTGGAGCAGCAACGGAGGAGAAGTTTTTGCAGAACCTGCGGTAGTACCCAATCATCCCTAGGAAACGGCGTAGCTCCCTTCGGGTGGCTGGTACTGGAAAAGCTGCAATTGCTGCAACTTTTGCATCTGCAGGACACACTCGGCCTTGGCCAACCTGCTGACCAAGATAAAGCACAGTACCTTTTCCAAACTCACACTTAGCAAGATTTAGAGTTAAGGAAGCAGTCAAAAGACGGGTGAAAACTTCTCTTAATGTCGCAACGTGATTGGCCCAGTTGTCAGAGTAAACAACAATATCATCAAGATATGCTCTGCAGTTTTTCACATCTCCCAAAACTGTGTTGACTAGCCTCTGAAAAGTTGCAGGAGCATTACACATTCCAAAGGGCATCACTGTATATTGAAGGAAGTGGTCAGGAGTCACAAAAGCGGAAACTTCAGATGCACGGGGAGTCAACGGAACCTGCCAGTAACCCTTCAACATGTCAAGTTTGGTTACATACTTTGCAGGACCAATTTCATCAATGCAGTCATCAATAAGTGGTAACGGGTGTGCATCTGGGACAGTTACAGCATTTACTTTTCGAAAGTCAGTGCAGAACCTCGGACTACCATCTGACTTTGAATCCAGGAGACAGGGTGAACTCCATGGGCTTGAACTGGGCACCGCAAACCCATGTTCCATCAGGTACTCAACCTCCTTCCTCATTAGCTCCCTCTTGACTGGACTAACTCGATAGGCATTTTGCTTTATCGGTTTAGTGTTACTCAGAACAACATCATGACTTATTACAGAAGTCTGCGTGGGAATATCACTCAAAAGACCAGGAAAGCTACATATTAATGCTCTAATATCAGTTTGTTGTTCTTCAGAGAGGTGAGATAAGTACGGAGTCAAATTGACAGTATTTCTGAATTTCTAAGTCTTGCTCCCTGTGGTGTAGCACTGTTCATTACCAAGTCAGAATCATCAAGACTATCAACAGAAGTGCTCACCTTTGTAACAGAGGCTAATGGCAAGACAATTCTTTCCGTTTCAGATTTTGAGGGTGACAAATTTTGATCTTCTCTGGGATGGTACCGCTTCAACATATTCACGTGACACACTCTGGTCCGTCGTCTGCGATCAGGAGTCTGGATGACATAGTTTGTATCACTGAGCTTTTTGTCTACAACATAAGGACCAGAGAATTTGTTAGACAGAGCAGAACCAGGGATGGGCAAGAGGATCAGAACTTTGTCACCTGGTTGAAATGTGTGGACAACTGCCTTCTGATCATACCGCTGTTTCATCTTTACTTGAGCCGACGTAAGAGCACTCTGAGCAAGTGTGCAAGCTCGCTTGAGCCTATCCTTGAGCTTTGCAACATAATCAGGAATACTTCTGACCATGGTCTCAGGACTTACTAAATGCTCTTTGAGAACCTTTAAAGGACCCCTAACCTCGTGACCAAACACCAATTCTGAGGGACTGAAACCGAGGGAATCCTGCACGGCTTCACGAGCAGCAAACAACACAAGGGGTACACCATCATCCCACTCATTTTGAGAATCATTACAATGTTTGGCATTGATTTCAGGGTCTGATGAAATCTTTCTAATGCCCCTGGCTTTCTGGATGGTAAGCACTAGAGGTTACATGTTTAATGCCTAAGGTTTTGAGTGCTATGGCAAATACTTTAGACTTAAAGTTGGTGCCCTGATCAGTTTGAACTACTTTTGGTAAACCAAACATAGAAAAGAATTTCACCAAGGCTTTGGTGATGACAGGAGCAGTGATTTTTCTTAATGGGATTGCTTCTGGGAACCTGGAAGAAGCACACATAATGGTTAAGATAAACTGATTTCCAGTTTTTGTCTTTGGCAATGGGCCCACACAATCTACAATAACTCTTCAAAGGGTTCACCCATTACTGGAATGGGGTGAAGTGGAGCAGGGGATATAGCCTGATTAGGCTTGCCTGAAAGCTGACACACATGACAAGTACGGCAATGGTGGACAACATCAGCTTTTAAGCCTGGCCAAAAGAAGTGCTTCAGGACTCTGTCATAAGTTTTTGTGATACCCAGGTGTCCTGACCAGGAATGGTCATGAGCTAAGGACAATACCTGAGAACGAAAGGTTGTAGGCACCACAACCTGATTAGTCACACTCCATTCCCCATCCTCTGAGACATCATTAGTCCACCGACGCATCAACAAGCCATTATTAAGTACATAAGCCACTTTTCTCTTCTTTGCCTCTTCTAGGGTCAGGACTGAGGAGAGACAATTTGAAAGAGTTGGGTCACTTTGCTGAGCAGAAATGAATTCATCCCTAGAGGATGGTATTTTCACAAGCTCCGGGCTGGACTGTGCAGACATTGTATCAAATTTTACTTTAGGTTGAGACTTGGATTTAACCAGATCAGAGGACTGTTCTCTGGCGAAAAAGGTGTCAGACAAGTCAATTCCATATTTCTTTGATTGTGCTCTTGTAACCGCACATGCAGGAAAGATTTCAAGTGATTTTTCGGTTGTTAATTCAGGCTCTGTGTTTTCGACAGGTCTCTCAGTAATCTCAGGAACTGGCATGACCTTTCCCCCAGCTAAATCATTACTAAGGATGAAATCAACACCCTTAATGGGTAGGGCAGGGCGGACTGCAACTTTAAAGAACCCACTGACTAGAGAGGACCGAACATGAATGTTGTACAGGGGAGCAGATACATAACTCATTCCTACACCTTGAACAACAGCACTTGAGTGACATGAGGAAGTGGATGACAGAGGCAGAATGCCTTCCCTGATAATAGACTGGGAACCCCCTGTGTCTCTAAGTATTTTTACTGGTTGTTGATCCTTTGGATTACCAGTAAGGGAAACAAAGCCATCCAAAATGAAGGGTTTGAAACAAGGATCAGGTTCATCTGCAGGCTGGGATACCATGCCTGGTGGTGATACTCCTTTTATCAAACTCATGCCTTTTGGCTGTGGTGAACTAGATGTAAATTGTTGCCTACGCTTCAAAGAAAGACAGTCAGCAATTATGTGACCCTTCTTATGACAATAGAAGCACTCACGATCTCCTCGGGGAGGTGATGAAGGTCCTTTAGTCCGTTCCTGAGAGCAGGCCTCAGGTTTCATTGAACGTGACCCTGAGACTTTTTCTGGGCGAGAGGAAGATGTATATACATTTTTGTGGGTTAGAACAAATTCATCAGCTAATACAGCAGCTTTAGACAACAATGTCACCTTTTGTTCATTTAGGAAGATCACCATCTTCTCTGGTAATGAACTTTTGAAGTCTTCTAACAGTACAAGCTGCCGAAGAGCCTCAAAATTATCTTTAACCCCATTTGCGGCACACCACTTGTCAAAAAGAACCCCCTTCTCTCTTGCAAACTCAACAAAAGTTTGGCTGTGTGACTTTTTATGGTTGCGAAACCTCTGTCTGTAGGCCTCTGGCACAAGTTCATAAGCACGCAAAATTGACTCTTTAAGGACATCATATTGCAAGCTTTCTTCCAAAGGAAGAGACGACACAACCTCTTGAGCCTTTCCAACTAGCTTGCACTGAAGCAATATGGGCCACATATCCTTAGGCCAATCAAGCGCAGTTGCTATTCTTTCGAATGCACTGAAGTAGGAGTCAACTTCTGACTCTCGAAAACTTGGCACTAAGGCAATATTTTTACTTACATCAAAACCTGGTTTGTGGTGGACTGTCTGTGAAGGAGCTGGTGCTTGATTAAGAAGTTGGCTAGAAGAGAGTCTCATGGCCTCTACTTCAAGCTGCCGCAATTTTATTTCTTTTTCAGACTCTATTTCTAGTTTACGCACTTGTAGTTTGAGGTCATATTCTGCTTTAAGGACAAATTCCTTTTCTTGGGCCTCAAGCTGCAGGCAGAGCCAAAGCAGAACCTTAAGCCTAGAATCTTTATTAGACCCACTAAACTCAGGAGACAAAGGATCAAAACGAGGCAGAGTTGCTGGAGGGACACCACTTTTATCAATACCTGCTTTTGGTGTAACCAACTGTGTGAGTTGGACACTTTTAGGTCTAACTGAAGAAACATTAGGTTCAGTTGAAGAAGCATCTGAGGTAATCTCAGTCTCATTGTCAGCAGAGACTGGGAGGATGTTTAACTCAACCAGTTTTTCAATTACCGTATTCCCAATTTCTTTTTTAAGTCCATATTTCTGAACTGAAATATTAAAGTGTGTCGCAATGCTAAGTAGATCATCTTTACGACAGGAGTAAACCTTTTCAAGGGTTGGATTTTCAAGGAACTCTTCTAATGAAAAAATCATTTTTGTTTTAAATTCCACAGTGACTAATCAATTTTAAATGGTTGTTTAGCTCTGGGAAAATTAAAGATCCCGGACGAGCCCCCACTTGTGTTACGACCCTTTTGTAACCAAAAGAAGAATAACACGACAACCAAAAATAAATTGACAGGAGTCAGAGTGAAAGTGCAAAAACTCAAAGATTCCTTTTTATTTAAACAAATAAACAACATAGGTTTTCAAAATGTGGGGGGGAGGATAGGGCAAGAAGGCTGTGCCAAATAAAACCCAAAAATACAATAAAACTCAACCCATTCTTAATTTAATCTCTATCTCAAAACAACAAACAAAAAGCCTAGCATTAAACTAATAAAACAAGCTTAAATCAATATAAATACAGGGGGTGGCACCAACCAAACTAACCTGGTGTGTCTAACAATGGATTTTCTAAGTGCAGCATGTAGAGGGTACCCCAACTTACCTAATGGCCTCTACCTCCCACCACCACAATCTGCATGCAGCATGGAGCAAAACAACATGACCTGTCTCAGCCTCAGTCTCAGAGCAAAAAGAGAGGGAGCTGCAGGAAACCCTCTCCTTTTAAAGCCTTCTCCGCCTATCAGGAGTCAGCTCCTCCATTTTAGCCTCACAGAGCAATCAGGTCACAGCTTCCCAGGTGTAGCTCAATCAGGCTCTACCTGAAGCAACAAGAAGGGAGGGGGAGAAAGGCAGGCACAGAAAGAAACAGAAAAAAAAAACCCTCTACAGCTATTGGCTTCATGCCTGGCATGTAACACCAGCCATCAGTCAGGTCCAGAGAGTTACCGAGGACAGCAGGTTTCTGTCAGTGCGACTATCCATTGTTCTTTTGGGGGATATGATTGAGGATATCCTCTAAACAATTGCTTAGAGTGTTGAGACTAGTACAAAGTTATCACATGTATTGTCTTTTACTTGTGGTCTTTCCCATCATCATCCCAGTGCAGGAAGCTCCAAACAGTCAGCGAGTGATTTATTATCCTCGAGCATCAGTCCTTTTTTTCCTGCTGAAATGTAGATCAACTGACCAACTCCTGTCAGAGTGTTTCCATGCAGTGTCAGAACTTGTGCTAAATTTGGCTTTGTGTGTGCCTGTGACTTTTCCTCTCTGGATTAAGAGGTCTGGGATCTCCTGTTAACTCTTCCTTAGATAACTTAGATAAAAACTTAAAGGTTAAAGGGAAGTGCATGATGTGGTCAATTTATAAGAGGAAAATCTTGATTGAGACTCATCTGTACTTCAGCAGGTTGTTTAGTAGTCTTCCTTTCACACGCATAAAGAACTTATTGAAGATAAAGAAAGTATATGAAAGCTTGGTAAAGTGCTGAGGGCTATGTTAACACTTAACACCAACCAATCTGTCTCCATAAATCAGAAGTGTCTACAGATGAGACCTTATGATCCCAACTGACTCTGGTGACAACCTCACAAATAATAAATAACAGGATCTGCAAAACCTGGTGCAAAAAGTAACAGATATCAAGTAGCAACAACATGAGATAACTTAACCTGTTCAATTTTCTACAGATGAAATATTCTTTGCCAATGGAGAGCTGAAGTGTGAGAAACAAAGTCATACATTTTTGGAGGAATGTTAAGATTGAAAGATCACAAGACCTGCAAAATCTTTTTTTTTCTTGTTGTTATTGGGGCTTGGGGGGCAAAAGAAAAGAACACCTTTCGGAAATCTCAGGCTATGTCCACACATAGGCGGGCATTTCTAAATACATTGTTTAATTTGATATTGATCTTATTGCATTTTATTTCATTATGTATATGAACAATCTCGATGGTCGAGCCTGATAGCTTTGTGAGCCTTGTGTCCTTGTCCAAAAGCCCCAAAATACTGGACTTCACTAAACTTCTAAAACAAAGAATGTTTATTTTATTTTGAATTCATTTTAAAGCTTGGATTTATTACATAAATCGGATCTTTTTTCACAAGAGATGTTTTATTTCTTTTGCAACAGATTAAACATTAGATTGTTGCCATGATCTATATCTATCTATCTATCTATCTATCTATCTATCTATCTATCTATCTATCTATCTATCTATCTATCTATCTATCTATCTATCTATCTATCTATCTATCTATCTATCTATCTATCTATCTATCTATCTATCTATCTATCCATTTTCAAATGATTATTTGTAGAAGATGAAATAAAGAAAACACCAGTTGACTAGGCACTCTGGTCTTTAGAGAAATTTAATGCACTGATTTTATCATTTGTGGAAATTCACTTTTAACTCCTGTTTTACAGTTTGAGTCAAAATTAGTTGGTCCTGGGACTTATTTGCGAATTTAGTGGCGCCAATGTATAAACACCTTTGCAGACAGTGTCTTTATCTCTATAACCAACAACCTGAGTTTCTGAGTGTTAATTGCAGTTCAGTGATCATATTTAACAATAAAATTGTTCTAGTGTTTTGGTTTTAATTTATACTGAGAAACTGTATAGTATACATTTTTATGCTGATATCCAATAATATTTGAATCAATGTGTGTTACTTTAGCTGCAAAAATCCCAGAAAGGCAGAAATGAAATCAAATTGCTTTATTATTTTGATATTACATGTCAAATGTAGATTAACAAAACAATATAAGCTCCATTACTTAAGCTTATTGACCATAAAATACAGTTCCTAAAGTACAGAAGAAACTGACTGATTAAGATTGAGTTAGCAAAAACACCTCACTAGATTGACCGGACTGAGCCAACCATTTCCCCTCATTTGGTCTGATCTTTAAACCATTACCAATGAAGAAGCAGCAGTGCCCTCTACTGTTTATAAAGAGAAGTGAAAAATATCAGTGCACCTGGTTTTACCTGACAGTCACCTTCTCAAGGACTAACCTATTAAACCTGACTATGCTGAGCCTCTGGGATCAGAGACCAAAAACAGATGTATCTGGTAAAATATCTGGAAAATGTTTATTTTTTTTTCTTCACAAGCAAATTCTTGGTATGTTAGAAGCAATATTTATTTCACAGATTGTTCTGTTAAAAAAAAAGGAACATACGTAAATAGCTTTCACTAGCCACCATCAGGAGGAGAATGTGTCTGCTGGGAAAGTATGACTAGAATTTGAATAAGCTAATTCAGAAAGTGGTTCTTTTGCACACTGCAGCTGTGGGTCTCTGCTCCACCCTGAAGATCATGCACAACCTTTATGGATATCGGTGCCCAGCTTACAAAAACTGTTTTAGTTTTGAGCCTCAAGTGAAACAATATATTGTGATCAATGAGACAAAACTTGAAATTAACATATACATATATATATATATATATATATATATATATATATATATATATATATATATATATATATATATATATATATATATATATAGATAGATAGATATCATTATCAGAGCTCTGGGAGAGTATACATTTATGTAAATCTCACCTCGCTGAGCTTTCTAACCCATGCATTTAAATGTTGGTTGTTTATAGATGAAAAAGTAAAAGTTTGTCATTGGAGAAACACATTTTCATCCCAATATAATGGTTATTTGAGCTTTGTAAAAAAAAAAAAAAAAGCTCTAGTTGTTGCAGCTTCAAATATTTTAGACATTTTGTCATATTTTTGGTGGCACCGTGGCGCAGCAGGTAGTGCACGTGCCTCACAGCAAGATGGTTCCTGTATGGTTCGATTCTTGGATCAGACATGGACCTTTCTGTGTGAAGTTTGCATGTTCTTCATGTGCATGTCTGGGTTCTCTCCGGGCACTCTGGCTTCCTCCCACAGACAAAAACGTGCTCATTAGGTAAATTGATGACTCTAAATTGCCCTTAGATATGAGTGTGAGTGTGAATGGTTGTCTGTCTCTCTATGTGGCCCTGCGATCGACTGCCGACCAGTTCAGGGTGTACCCTGCCTCTCGCCCAGAGAAAGCTGGGATAGGCTCCAGCCCCCCTGACTTTGAAAGGGATAAAGGGGTATAGAAAATGAATCAATTAATGAATTTTGTCATATTTTTTTAGCTATTTTGTAGTCCACTAAAACAGCTCTGTGACTCACTTTAGAGCCCCAACCCAGCACTTGAGAACCACTGTACCAGTCGGCTTGAAGAAGCATTATCCATTGAAAACTTATACAACTGGGGGGAAAAGCAAGGTATGACACCCTAAATTTATTTCTTATTTAGAAATTGAAAAGTCAGTGAAAATGATACATTAGAGCTGGACAAAATGTTTATGCTTTTGAATAACAACACACATAACTCTTTTCATGTCTCGAAAGAGAAGACACACTTGTTTAGGTCTTGCAAACCAAATCAAGCATAGAATGCATAAAAAGTTGTTTAGGGTGTTGACATTGAGAACTTAAACTTTTTTGTCTACAGAGTTCCTAATGTAGGTGACAAACTAGAAAAAAGTGGACATATGGAAAATCTTTGTATGCTAAATCAAAGACACATTTGAGGCTGTTATTACTGCAAATGAGAGCAAGGTATGACACAAAGTTGTGCTGCAGACTGTTTCTCACCCCAATTTCTATTTTTAGACAGCAGAGGGTGCTGTCAACCAGAGTAGTTTTTTGGCTTTGACACACTTATGGAAGTTTTTTACATTTGTTTTAAATTTTTGGATATAGCTTGGTATCAGTTAATGGAGTCAACAAGTGATAAATCAGCCATCAGCAACTGGTAAACTGGTGGTCAAAATGTCACAGGTGGTCAACTGTTATCAAATAGTGGTAAACCTTTAATCAATAAATGGTCAACCAGTGGTAAAGGAATAAAAATAAGAGCATTTCAGATGCAACTTATCCTTTATGATCAAAAGTCTGACGCATGTCAGTGATTCACAACAAAACCGACTTTAGTGTATTTTATTTTCCATACGGTGTCAGTTCAAAGTGGTCTTTTTTGTCCTGGCTCTTATTTGTGTAATCACTAAACAAGAGGTAAACAAATAGTTAAGAAGAGATGAATGCTCGATGAATATGTGGTCAACTAGTGCTTAACTAGTGCTTAACATGTGGTTAATAAAAAAATGAACAAGCACTTAACTAGTGGATACCAATATGTCAGGAACTGTTACAGTTGTGTTGACCAATCGTTTACAGGCAGTTAACTAGTTCCGAGTTTGTTTGTTTTTTTTAAATTTCCTTAATTTGTCTTATTAAAACATACACATAGTAAGTGATCTGGAACTGAATGCAGATTTAATGTGATGGGAGCCTCTGACCCTCTACATTAAGGCCAAAGTTTACCACCTCTTTAAAAGAAAACAAAGTTAACAGCAATGTGCCATTTTGTTGGAAGAATCAATCATTTTTTCCAGCACATAGCCGGTCGGTTCAGGAGGTTGTTAGGGGCAGCAGGTTTCTGTCAGTGAGACTATTCATTGTACTCTTTGGGGCCTTGATTGAGGATATCCTCTAAACAATTGCTCTGTGTGTTGAAAGTAGTTCAAATGTTTCAGACGTATATTCTGTCCTACTCACCTCTCACATACAAGAGGCTTCATGCTGGCAGTCCTGATTTATTATCTGATTTATTATCTGAAAAAAAAATCCGCCTTTTGTCTTGATAAAACACAGATCTGCAGACCGCATCATGTCCTGTAGAGTTTTCCCCTGCATGTCAAAACTCTGGCTCTATGTGCGTCTGTTTGTGTCTTTTTCTTGATCAACAAGACAGTAATCTAACAAAGACCTGAACTTGAACGTCAATTTAAGCAAACAAAGACGCAATCAAATCAGAATGTGCCACAAATCACTTTATGTTGGTAACATATTGTACTTTCACTCCTGTATTTTAAACACTCAAATCTTGTTTACAACTAGATGTTTTTCTAGTATTTTTTTCGGAAACACTTTTATGAAGCCCACATTTATAATGCATTATAACGGCATCCATAATACCAGGAAAGCCACCACAGGTCAGGATACATGGGCAGATACTCAGCGTCGGAGACAGAAGACGAGGTCGACAGCCGGGACTCAGGCAGACGGGTAAGTGAAGAACAGAAGCTAGTCGATATCTTGCAGTCAAGCCGAGGGTCAGACGTAAAGACCAGAACCAGGAACAAAACTTGTCGGCAACGGGTGATCAGTCGGGAAGACAGGTCTGGAGTTCTCAGCATGAAGGCGAAGACAGTCTGACACTGACTGTGTGTGGAGCTGTGGTTTAGATAGGTGGCTTGATTGCAGCAGATGAGGTGCAGGTATGAGCAGGAGCACAGGTGACAGGAGTTGAGCTGATTAGGCTGAGACTAATCAGCCTGAGACTGGGACAGAAGCTGTGACACTTATGAGGCATTATGAATGCATTATAATGCATTATGGATGCCGTTATAATGCATTATAAATGTGGGCTTCATAGAAAGTGTTACCAAAAAAAACATACCACAAACATTTATGTGCCAGTAATCTAAAGTGTAAATAATACACTAAGTTTTATGGAACTACATTTACTACTAAGAAGTTCTATGCCTCCACAAGGTGTTCAAGAACCAGACAAAGTAGGATAAAAGTACAGTCAGATGACCTCAGCAATGTAGACACATCATTGCTGAGTTTGGGAACAAAAAATGTGTGCGACATTTAAAAGAAATTTCTCTGGGATATGTGTGTGTGTGTCATCCAGGTCATAGTTCTTTCATTAACAATCCAAAGAACACTTCCACAAAGAAGAATACACCAAACAACATGTATATCCAATGACACAGGAGGTGCCCACCAGTCACACCTCCTGTGGAGCTCAGGTCAGCGTCCCTGCAGACAACTCTCAGATAACCACCCAGATCAGTGCGACGACAGAGCTCTTCCCCAGTAAACTCTTAAACAGAAGAAAACCCTTTGGAGAAGAGGTGAATCATCTTCAAGAACCTCTAACTGCCACTTGGATCAGCGTTTGATCCTCAACGTTATCTTAAAATATCACATTCATAAGCAAGTGATGGTCATGCGCCCTAAGATGTTTGGCCTTGTCCCTCCAGATTGTTTTCTCTTTATCCTTGATTTAGAGTGGATATTTACATAAAAAACCCACAGCACTCACTAGAAAGGGGCGAACTTGGTGACACCCAATGGTCTTTCACCTAAAGACTTTAAAATCAGTCAGTTTACCTTTCAGCTAGAGAAGACGAATCTTTGAACTTGAACAGAAATCCATCAAAGTTCTCTTGATTTATTGCATTTTTTATCAAAAAGGACCATGAGACTCCATGTTCTTGTCATTTGGCCTATAACTCACTTATTATAAATACATAATCTTTGTGCCATAGTGGAGATTTTGTGCCTAGTTTGGTGGAAAACTCTTCTCATCAAGATTCTGCATTCTAAAGATTGTGCTCACAAGCAGAGGATGTCCACAAGATCCTAAATGCTAAATTTCTTTAGAGAAAGATTACATTTCTGCTGTATCAGGAGAAGATGAATTCCCAATAACAATCCCCAAAACAAGATGCTTCTAGCCTCTGTAACAGTCAGTGTGGTGGCATTTATCCAAAAATGATAGAATATTCCAGATGCAGCACACGAGAAACAAAATCTCATTTGGATCAAAAGTCTGACGCATCAGCGGTTTTATGCTTGTTCTGCTTGGAGAGATCATATTTCGCCTTAACTATTGTTCCTCAGCTGGGGTATGTTCACAATCACTGATGATAAAAAGTACCAGTTTTCCCAGATTGAGAACTCTTGATCCACCTCTGTTCTCTCTGTCTGAGGTGCTCTGTTGGAGCTCTTCCACTTCGAGACCCCTTTCCCATGTGGGCTGTGTCCATTCTGATTAATTAAATTGTGTTTTCTCTGGTGATTTTTCAGTACTGAATGGTTCAGTGCCTTTTTCAGTGGCTCTGTGTTCTTTCTACAGTTTGTGTTTTGCTCTGGGTTTTAGTACTGCTGTAACAGAGGGAGGATGCCACAGTGGTAGGTCTAGGGGGATCAGCCTTTTCAGGCAGCTTCTGGTGCTGTGCAGAGTTTGAGAGGGCGAAATACTGACGCTGCAGTCTAATTAAATTGGGCATACAAAACCAAAAAAGACCTCTTCAAGTGGGACCATTTTAGCTTGAATAAGCCAAGTGTAATTAATATGATTTCATAACACACTAAGCACCTCATAATTAACACAATTTAACTTCCCAAATATGTAAAACTAGAAATTCCACATCTTATAGATTTCCAATGTCAAAAAACCCTCAAAAAAGAAACACTCACATTCTTAAAACTGGAAAAAATGGGCATAAGAGTTGCCTTTAAAGATTGGGCTAAACAGCTTACAGGCAATAATTCGATTCCATTTATTGAGTGTGACATATTTTCTGCTATCCAGCTGAACCCAATAAACTTCTTACAGTGTATAACAACACATGTCACTTTCTGTTGAACCAGGGAGAATAGTTCCAAAGTTATATTTTTAGCCCTTTCTGGCTAGAATGTGATCTGAAAGTGATTTTAGGTGCAAATTATAGGAATTAAAAACTAGCCTGAGATGCATTTGCCATTTATTAAACAGCATATTGAGAATAAAAGAAGCACTTCAACATTGGATTTGAACTCTTTTAGAAATAGTTTGTCAGAAGGAAAAGATTTAAGAAGGAAAGCTGATCACTTGGGTGGCTTTGATGGACATGAGGCTGCCACGGAAGTCTGCCCTCTTTCCTCCTTCAGGCAGCTCTCCGCACATATTGTACTTTTATTTTGACAGGGGGAGAAATCTGGGCTCAGATTAGTCACCTTTCACCTCCACATGAAGGACCACCGCCCTGAAGTGAAGCTCGAGAACAGGAGCCAAGTAGAAAGCAATCAGAGGCCAGCCCCGCTGGAATCATATTGTCTGTACTAATGTCTCAGGTCATTCCTCCACTTCCTCCCACTGCATGTTGGGAGGGAAACAATAGTCCCATGAGTGTCTGCAACACATTAACCCCTACAGAACGCACGCCAGCAAACACATCCACCTACACACACATTAAAATTGTTCTACTTTACTGTCTTATTAAACAATTCATACATCTATTCAATCAGGCATTTTTCAAGTCTTTCGAGTTCATTCTCAAGCTTTTCAAGCACCTTACAGCCCTTCCATACAGATATCTTTACACTTGAAACTATTTTTTCACTACCTTTTAACACTGAATGTCATCCTACAAATTACCTCTGAGTTTTTTTTAGCTGTTAATATCAATAGAACAGATTAAATAAAAACAAACTAAATACAAGGCAGTTTCCAAAATAACCTTTCTTAAATGTTAGCAAAATATGAACATGTTGAAAAAGACTTGGTTACAACCGAATATTCTTCAAAAGGAAACATATTTTTCTTTTATTATTTGAAACTCAGTTGCTAAGTCCATACACACTTTGAGTGGAGCAATAAATATGTGTTAAAACTCGCTGGCAAATGCAAAAAGGCCAAAACCAATAAAGTTGTGACACCGCGTACATCGTTGATAAAAAAAACAACAGAATATAATCCAAAAGGAATCAACCTGTGAGGAATAGGTTGCCAATAATCAGGTGCAAGAAATTAAAGGATTTCATCCCCTACAGCCCATAAGATCATCAAAAAGACTCAGAGAATCCAGAAAAATCTCTGCACATAAGAGGCAGTGCCAAAAACCAACACTTAATCGCCATGACCTTCACTGCATTAAAAATTGACATGATCTTGTGAGGGATGCTACCACATGGGTTTAGGAACACTTGAGAAACTCATCATCAGTTTACGCATTTGTGGCTAAATCTTCAAGTGACAGGTAAAACTCTATGCGTAAGCTACCTATCAACAACACTCAGAAATCCCGCTAGCTTCTTTGTGGCTCATCTTCACATACCAGAATTTTTTGCCAAAGAAGTAATTTTGACAACTATCAGACATTTTGGTGCAACTTATTGTGTTGTTAGTGTTGTCCTCTTCTCAAATATACTTGACTCACAAAGATATGAAGTTTAAAAAATCTCTCCTATTCCCTGAAAAGGTTAACAGAAACACACAGACACAACTACAACTCTGTGTCTGGCCCAGTTCAGGACTTTTTGGCTGCTGCAGAGTGTTAGGTTGCTCCCTGCTCTCCCACTCCACCCATAAATGGAAAAGAATAATAAAAATCGGAAATGCTCTATCCAAGGCTGCATGTCCGATGGCAATTATCTCCTCTGACAGGCTGTGAGGAGCCCTGAGGTTGAATGAGAGTCAAAGAGGGGGTGGAAGATGTCTGTCCTGTCAAACAGATGAGATATAGCACCATAAGGGTCTGTTCAGGGGTGAGTGAGGTGGTGGGGAACAGCATCGTAATCTTAAACCTTACCGTTTGCCCCATGGTATCTTCCTCTGATGGTTCCCAGATGGAGATGAGGATCGGAAAAGCTTCACTGAAGTTTTTGACAGATTAATTTATGATCAGATGGAACTAAATACTGTGCTGTACTGGGACGTCACTGACTTTAACAAAAAAACACACCGCAGACAAGCTTGGACATTCCTGTAGACCTTTTGTCTGAAGAAAAGATTCCCATTATATATCAAAAGTCTATCTTAAGAATTCTTCCTTATCTAACTTTTGGATGTTTTTATTTGTTTGTTTATTTTGTCTGTCTCTCTATGTGGCCCTGGGATCGACTGGCGACCAGTTCAGGGTGTAACCGCCTCTCCCCTAATGACAGCTGGGATAGACTCCAGCCCCCCAGGGATAAGCAGTATAGAAAATGAATGCATGGTTATTTTAGGTTCCTATGAGGAGTTTTGACTGTGAAACAGGCCAAACAGACTTCCCTGGTGCTATATTTCAGTATCAAAAACCAAATGCTGTAGTCAAAGATGAAAAACCATTTCTGCCTTATCTACACAAGGCGAATCCAACATGGTCCTTGTGTTTCCAAAAACTAACATCGCAGGCCACAAGAGCATTACCACCTGCATACCTTTTGTGGATTGTGCTCACAATTAAGCAAGCAGTTTAACATTTATGTATCCAGAGGTCAAAACATGGACACATATCTTTCTTACACAGAATGTGCTTTACGTTGAGTAGAGAGGGACTTTTTCATAGTCCACCTGCATAGCTTCCCACCAACACTGCAGATTTTGTTCCTACTATGGGATGAAATATTGTTTGGCAATATATACAGTACATGACGAAATGCATTAAGTTTGAAAAAAATGGATCGCGAAATAAAGACGTCACGTCCGGTAATGGTGCATGTGACCAGAAGTGACGACAACAAACATTAGCACCAACTACCTTGCCTCCAAAAAGCCGAATGATGGAGTCGAATAAGGTTGAAATTGAGGACGCTCCACCTGGATACAAGTCATCTGTCTGGCAGTATTTTGGTTTTGTCATTAAAAAAGACGAAGACGGCGAAAACGAGCCTACATTACCATACACACTCTCTAACCTCTCTAGGGTTAGAGAGAGTGTTATTGTTTGTGTTTGGCCTGTTAGGTCTTGTGTTTTCCTGTGTGCAACTCAAACAAAAACAAATAAGTTGTAATTACACAGTAATATTTTTTCTTTTTACTTTTTTGATATTGTATCGTGACATATCGTATCATGAGTTTAAGTGTATCGTCCCATCCCTCGTTCCAACTACAATTACTGGCGGACCAGGTTTGGCCCAGGGGAGGCTATTTACCAACATTTATTTCCCTTTTTTAGCTGGAATCGCTTGGTGTACTCTTGAATGCATGTGCAAAATCCACTGGACAGCCCATATTATTATCAGTAAGCACAAGTATTGATGGTACTCATAATTGTTTATAAAATATAAAAAATAAAGTCAGTTCCCTCTTGCTTTCAAGCCTCTAAATGTGTTTCAGCATGCTTAGTGGTGTCTTCCATGTGCTTGAGAGCAAGAGCTGCATCTCAGCTCTTCTGTATCATGCAAAACTTAGATTTAATTTATAAATACTCTATTAATGAACTGCAGACTATGAGTTTTGTTGGTCATTTGGTGCATGATGAACAAGCTCAGTGAACTGTGTGGACATGTGCCCATCTTTCAAATGTCTTCCAAATAGTAGGATATCACTGCAGACCAGATAGTTGTGGTTGATTGTGCAGTCAGTTTCTGTGTCTTCAAGATAAAAACAAACCACCGATGTGCCTTTTCAATCTTTGTTTAAATTCCACCCCCTTGGGTGCAAACGGGATCATGCATCAGGTTTAAGACAGAGCACTGTGACTGATTATACAGCTTAAATCCCCAGAACAAGGGTCAGAAAAGTGAAATTTTGACAAAATACTTTTTTGTCAAGTGTTAATTTTGTCTTTTGAATGTCAACACTTGGAGTTTTTCTGGTAATCAACAGCATTTGAGATACTTTTCAACCTACATCCTGCATTAAGTCCCAAAATGTGCTGGGAGTTAGAAAGAAAAGAAAATAAATAAAAAGAAAATGAAAGCAAACATGAATCTCAACCACAGACAGCACAGTACTCAGAAGAATATTTCTTGTTATTTTGTTGGGTACCAAAAAATGAAAGGACTTATCATTGACTTTTTCAATAAACACTGTTTCTATAGAGTAAACGTAACTTGCTAGTCAGCACTGGCTAATTTTGCTAATCTCAGTCATGTTATCTTGTGAAAGACTTCACTTATTCTCTGACATTGGCTGTTTGGTCTGTCAGTTCTTCCTTTGTTGCAAGCAATCTCAAAATCCCCAGTGCAAATAAGTAAGGCAGCATCTTAAAAGACATCTTTCTTTGTTATGTGAATTATCTTATTTTGAATTCTTTATTCGGATTGGAGTTTTTGCAGCCAGTAACACATGGATGTTAAATGCTAAGTTAGAGTAACTCTGACTCCGTATTGTGCAGCCATGCTCTCACACTCTGGACTTAAAAAAAGGATCAGCTGATCTCACTGAACCATGTGGACCCCGATTGATGTCAAAGCTGGCATCGAACCAGGGCCCCAGGCCCCACAGGGAGGGTCTCATTGGGGTTGAAAAGTCAGGCCTTTCCTTCCTGTCCATCTATGACATCTTCCTGCCTGGAGGGGCCTCTGGGAGCCATTGAGGAGGCCTCAGAGCTGCAGGATAAGCTCACACAGCAGCTTCTCATTAGGCCTCAGCTCTGACAGGTGGATAGAAACTGGACGGCTGGAGGTTTTGTGCAAGTGTGCAGTTATTTGTGCCGCCTCGGAGGAGTGTGAGAGCAATAAAAGCTGTTCCAGAGGGGTGTTCCTCTGAACATCACATCAGGGCTGATTTTCAGGATTTAGTTCAGTCATAACTGAGTTGTCAGAATGTTAAAATGTGATATAAATCTCATTGCTGGCTGTTACTCAAATGTTGCACCACAAAATGTGTAGCTGAATATTCCTTTTTTTAAAACTGGTTATGAAACAGACTCATTTCTTACTATAGTCTCTATAAGACCTCATAGGCAGCAACAGGAAGAAGATTGACTACCTTTATACCTCTATTTTACTGCAGCCTCCAGCCATCAAGTCAAATTTGATAGAAGTATTTACAGCTTTCACACCTGAAGTGCCTAATTTTACATCCTCCTCTCATATATCTTTCACTGCAAACTGAGTTTAAAGTGAGTTCAAGTCTCATAACCCCGATGTGCATAAGACACAGAAAAAACAGTGAGGGTCATTTTCAGTAAGAGATTTTTATGCATGTTTATAAAGGATAAGCAAAGAGATAAAACACACAGGCTGGACTGTACACAAAATGAATGTACTGATGAAAACACTCTTTGGTGAAGACTGATTTTAGTGAAATACAAACGCCAGATGCTTCCCAACAAACTGACTTTCTTCAAGTTTTAGACCATATCTTTATTAAGGACAGTAAAGAAGAAAAACATGTTCACAGTAAACACTTCTGTAAATCTTGAACTGTGAAACACAAGGTTTCAGATTGTCTCGCAACAGAGATACACTTTAAGTAAATTGGAAGAAACAAACTTTTCGATGAAATAATTCTACGAATGACCCAAATTGTCACGTTAACAATGCAAATTTTGTGTCTTTGTCGCCATGAAAAGGCACGTAAAGCAGGACAGAATCAGCAACAGAGGGGCCGTCACCAATCAGATGTGCCCAGTTACTGCTGTTGTCTTGACAAAAGTTTCCATTCAGGAGGAACATACTAATAACTTTAGTAACTTTGTATAGCACTTTTAAAAACAGAGTTTTACAAAGATCTTTGATAAATACACAGGAGCATACAGATAGCAAAGCACAAGAGCTTAAGCAAAAAAGGAAACAAAAAACAAAGAAATCTGTATAAATCAAAGAGCCCTGGCAGACAAACACAAAAGGCATAATAGAAAATAGCAAGAAGGGAACCTGAGAGGACAGCATTTGGTGCTTTTTGTGTCTTTCAGATCAATGGTGCTTATGCAATTTGGAGATAATTTCACAAAACGTAAGCAAAATCTAAACCCAAAAAGTGGGCACAATAATTCTGGTCCATTTGCACATGACAACATGCTTCTTTCCATTCTGCTGGATGGCAAAAATGATGCTTTCATGGACCTTAAATAAAGCTAGGACTGGTAATTTGATTTAGGTACACTTTTTGTTGTACTGGTTAAAATGATTGTTATGTCCCGATGGTAATAATGCATGATGTGTTTTTAAAAAAGAGTGAAATATAGACGCTGTCTACAGCAGGAGTAAAACAGGGAAAACACCAAACAATCACAGTGACTCATTCAGAATTTATTAAACCAATCAAATCCATGCCATCATGCCCGCCTTCTGCGTGTACTTTGATTCAGTGTGCGTATCTTAGATGAGAGGGATCCAAGTCCGCTGGAGAATGCTTACCTGTCAAGTTTTGGTTTTAAATATACAGGAAGCCCGCTACAAACTGTCCCACAACCCCAACCAAGCTCCAGTAACCCTTACATTTAAGACAGATGTACAAGAAGTCTAAAATAAACGCTTTGTTTTTCTTGGTTTGCTCCACTGTTGGCTCTAATCTCTCGACAACTGCCACCCAGGCAAAGGCGGACGTTTGATTTTGACATTGGTGGGGACATAAAAGTGCTCCAAGGCGGCATCCCTGAAAGTTTGTGTTTTGCATGTATGACTGTTATTTCTAGGCATGTAGAGCTGATCAAACTAACAAGCAAATGATAATGTTCATAAAAAACTTTTCTATATATTATACCTCCAGCCTCTACTCCTCCATTTATCTAGCCCCTGACAAAATATATTAATGCATGATACATGAACAGTGAGACAATTTAGGATGCAACAATCATTAATTTTGATGATATGGTTATAGTCTAAGGGAAAATGCAGTTTCCCAATTATTACCCATAAGTGTAATTCATTCCCCAACAATATGATTGTGTAAAATCACGTTTGTTGTCTGAGGTTTTATTGTATTTTTTCTACAAACTTTTATTGTTGGTCTTAAATGTTTGCTGCCTACCAACACACAAATGATACATGGATGATAAATAAAATAACCAAAACCTGTATCTCTTTGGCATTAAATATGAGTGGGTTTTTTTTTATTATTTGAACAGTACATACTATGCTTGTGTTTTATGATAGGGACCATACGGTAGTGGCATAATATTGATAGGGACGTGTCCCTCGCGTCCCTACCCAATTCTGCGCCCCTGCAACCAGGCTTCTGCAGGTCCACAAATACAACATTTCTGAAATAAAGCATTGCAAGTCAAAGCTGAAAGAAAAACTTTTTGGGAGGTATGTAGCTGACTTAAAGGCATCATGAATTGACAGAAGATGGATGTTCTAAACACACTTGTCCCCATAAAGATCCATGATATGGTTTCAGAGATATAAGTAAACAATGTAAGTGATACTGCTCGGGTGTACTGGTGATTCCATGGAGTTGGATGGCTTATTAGGAGAAACATATAGCCTACAGATTAAAATTATGAAATAACTTAAATGATTGCCTTAAAAAGTCACTGCTTTATACACTCATACATCTTTTGCTTCATCCAATCACAAATCTGTTTTTCCCCGTCTCACTCTGATTCTCACAGAGCTCACAGTGCTGTTCTCCATGTGTGATCTATAACATTAATTCATCAGCAGCTGTGTTTGTCTGCACACAGGGTGCTAGGTGATATTAGCTGTGACTGATCAGCACCACATGTGGATCCTAAACCCTGAGATTTACTGCCAGAGCAGGGCCATGCCAAGAAACAGCCCTCCAATTTCAGTATTTTCCAAGATTCATGTTCCAAATTTCCCAAACTTTTATAATACAGTTATTTATGAAAACTGAAACAAGCTACCACAGTTTCAACTGCATTTAATGAGGCAAGAACCCCACAAGTCTATTTTTAAGGATCATTTTTTAACACCAAACTTTAACTTCTTCCTCTCCGGTTGATCACGTTGGCAGCGCTCCAGTGCTGTGTTTGGCTCCCTGATGGTCCCCATGAGTAATCATCAGTCAGCACAATAGATCTAACAACACTAATTTGTGTCTTTCCTGTTTTGCCTTTACCTTTTCCCAGCTTTGACTCTGATTCATGCCTTCCTAGCTGGCACCGTGAACCAACCACCCTCTCTGTGGTCACACACTGCTGGGACACGAAGGTTTCACGAGAAGCCCGCAGAGGAAAAGATTGATTGCTTCCTCTGCTCAGATTCCTCAGCATTACTCAGAGTGTAGAAGGTAAAGCTTCGCTGGAATTCCCCGTATAGGTTTCTTCCCCATGCAGAACAATCCAGTAATGGTTAAGTGGTTTGTTTTTGAGCTCCAGCTGATCTAAACTTAGATGAACTCTGTACGTTTGATTACATCATAAACAACCAGTGAATGTAGAGACTGGAGATGAAATTATTACCTCTGATGATCAAAATCTTATAAGTTAGCTCTTAAGTTAAAGGTTTGTTGCAAATTTCTCCAAAGAGAAAAGAAAAAAACAAATTTCTGAGTAATTGCAAGATTTGAGGTCGAAGTGCATTTGACCTTCTACTTCCAAAATACATTCAATTTAGTTCAGAGAGACAAGGAGCTTTTTTGCAAAACTTTAATCCTTCAAATTATTTTGTAGGAATTGTATTCATAAGCAAAAAGTAAGCATTACGCTGGACAACTTTTGACAACTAAAATATCACATAAATACCACATAGGTTCATTATCAGTCAGAGAAGACAAGTCAAGTTTGACAGAAATCCCTAAAAGCTCCCACAAGATATTCAGTCATATGCAAAGATGAACTTTGCACTCCCTTACCTTTAAAACATGACCTCAGAAATATAACCATGGCATTGTTGGGTCTTGGTGGAAATGAAAGCAAATATTTGGGAAAATGCTTTGAGGCTTTGTGATAATATTACATTCTCAAGGCTGTGTTTACAAGCATTGGATGATCATGAGTCCCAAAACCTTGAAAATCTAAGCATCATCTTTCAGTGAGGATGAAATTGTGTGCAAAAATATATCTCTGAACATGTTTACACTACCACATTAATGAGATAGCATTGTTTAGCAAAGGGTGATAATGATCATGACAACCTTCTGCTCTTGACCCTGAAAATTATACCAGGTAGGATTGAGTTTAAGTTGACATTTGTGCAAAGTCTTCTGAGCATGAGTGTGCTATGGGATTCAGATTTTTTTGTTTACCAATGAAAAGACAATAAATTCATCTTCTGATCACTGACACTTCTGACACTGTCATTGTGTTTCCACAGCATATATATTCCTGACAGCCGTAATTCATAAAAATCACAGGTTTGAGATTCAAAATGCACAGGGGTCATTTTAGACCCCATTGTGGAAGTTTAGTAATACAAATATTACAATTTCTTATGCGTTAAAAAAGGTAACTTCAAATTTTTAATGAAATAATATCAAAAACATGCCTTTGAGAAACAGCTGGAATATTAAATAATTTCATCTTTTCATGACAAAGATATTCCAAGAACACGGCCACATGGGGTCATTTTTGACCCCATCATGCATCCTATGGCCCTTTTCCATTAGCTCTACTCTACTCTACTCGACTCTACCCGGCTCTACTCTACTCGCCTTGTGCTGCTTTTCCATTAGCCCCAGTCGCCTGCCCAATGGCGTGCAGTGTCACTGTAAACAGCTGAGCGGCACTTCGGTGACGTCATTTTGACCGCGACACAACAATCTGTGGCTTTTTGTCACAAACCGAGTAAAATAGGAAAGCAGAAGAAGGCTGCAGGTGGTAAGAAGAAATACCCCTTGAGAAGCACAGGAGAGTTTTAGAAGCTATACAACAGAATGAAGCCGAGGACGACAGCAATCGAGCTGCAAAGAAAAGACGTATGAGGGTAAGCTAACAGTAGCTACCACTAGCATGCTAGGCCGTCGCGCTCATGACTCATCGATGACGACGTTGTCTGACCAATCAGTAGCCTGCAGTAGGTGACATCATCTTCCAGTATCGACTCAGCTTGCTTGGAACCAGAGTGGAGTAGGTACTAAAACTAGCTTGTTTTAGGAGGTACCAGGCTAGTGGAAACACGCTGCAAATCGAGTAGGGCTGAGTAGAGTAGGGCCAAGGCGTGCTAGTGGAAAAGGGCCGTTAGGTTTAAATTAATCCAGAGCACAGTGGTGAAGCAGGGAGTGCAAGTGCCTCACAGTAAGAAGGTTGCCGTCTCAGTCATGGGGCAAGGCAGATCATTTCTGTCTGGAGTTTGCAGGTTCTTCCTGTGCAGGCGTGGGTTCTCTCCGGGCACTCTGGCTCCCTCCAACATACCACAAATGTGTTCCTTAAGTGGAGTGGTGACTCCAACTGGCCCTTCAGTATGAGTGTGGGAGTGAATGGTTGTCTTTCTTTGTGGGCTTGTGATAAGATGGATGGAAAATAAAACCATGTCATCCCTAAACAAGTACAGAAATGATGGGAGAGATTATTGCTAAACATTCCTGTGATGATGGATTCACAAGATTGCGTTCACCTGTTCAAGATTTCCATGACGATCCCAAATTTTTGCTTTTGATCATGACTCTAAATACAAATTAGGAAAAATGAAAAAATTATACAAAGTGCTATGAGGAGAATCTATTTCCGGCGACATAAAGACTCTGCTACCCATGAACACGTGTATCGACTGTCGTAAAGACTTGACCCAAGCCAAAGCGTGCGTTTGTTGTGATGCTAATGAATGCAGCTCAGACCTTCCTCAGAACTCTGCATTGCTTTACAACTTTTTTTTTCAAAAACTTACAGGATGCAAAGCGACGAGGTAATATATCTCTTTCTACTTACGTAGCGGTAGTTTTTGATGTGTGACAACAAGCAATTTTTGAAAAAACTTAGTACTGTAGTTTTGTAGCCAGCTATATATCGCTACTTACAGCCCGGTGCTCTAAGACGTGTCTGAATAATATAAATTTGCTCTAGTTTTAATTGTCTTGTCCCCGAAGTTGAGTATCTGGGCCAGTCCAGCCCTGTCTGCAAAGCTAAGGAATATCATTTATAGATTACTTATTTTTATGCTATAAAACTCATCTTAAGGTGTGTATTATGATCAGGAATATATCTAAAAGTGAGACTTTTTTGTAATTATCTAGAAACTCCTCATAGCATCTTTAAAAAAGTCTCCTTTAGCATTATAATGCTATTGCATTAATGAGGCTTTATGAGCTTGGCCTTGAATAATGACCTTGAAAATATATTCAGGGCATCCTTGACTTTATAGCAGCGCCATTTGTGCAAAGTTTATTTTTTGATACACAGAAGCCATTTCTTGATGAAAAAGGTACTTTCACTCCTCTCAAGGCATCCTACAGCAAGATTTTTGATTTATGGACTGGCTCAGGTCCAGCTAACACCTCCTGATAAGCCCATATTAAATGTGATTGACAGCTTGATTGTCCAATCCCATTCCAGACCTGTTTTTAAAAGCTTCTGCCCTCCTCAAACACTTTCTCTGAGCTGTCAATGTCAGGTAACAATAAATCAAAGCCTGGACAAGGAAGCAGGCCTGTCAGGTTTAGCTCTTCTGTTTCTGTTTCTCATTCATGCCCAGTGCTGCTCAGTGATGATTGACATGAGATCAATCTATGGCTGCTTTAAGTTCTGTTACAAAACTAAAGTCCGTGTAACTTTTATCTCTGACTTGTAACAGAACAGTCAAACAAGACACTACCAAGTCAGGTAGACATTCACTGTTACCACCAATGAAAAAAATAATCTATTAGGTGTTTTTTATTTGATATACCAATGTTTATGTTCATGGTTAAAGGCTGGCGGCACGGTGGCAAAGCAGGCAATGCATGTTTAAGGTTGCCGATTTGATCCCGGGTCAGGCAGGACCGTTCTGTGTGGTGTTTGCTTGTTCTTCTCATGCATGCATGGTTCTATCAGGGCATCCCAGCTTTCTCGGCAAAATCGTGCTCATTGGGATGATTGGCGACTTCAAATTTCCCTTTAGTATGAGCGTGAGAGTGACTGCTTATCTGTGTCTCTATGTGGCCCTGTGATTAGTTGGCAACCAGTTCAGTGTGTAACCTAAAAAAAGGATAAGCAATTTGGATAATGGATAATTGGATGGATGGAAAAAAAGTCAAGAAATGCCTTAAGTGGACTTCCTGGTTTATTCATAGCAATACCAGAATGGTTGCAGGCCCTTTAAAATGTTTTTTTTTTTCTTAATCTGTTGATTGTTTCCCAAAAATAAAAAATGTTGATCGGCGTTAAAGAAAACACACCTTTGGGAGTGTTGTTCTATTGTATCCCCAATTTAAAGAGAAGTAATCCATTACATTTGTTTTGGTTGTGATCCCTTTGGCCATATATTTTTTCATGCAATGCATTTTCTTCTGTTTTATGTTTCAGAAAAGAAATGAGTTGAAATTGTTCCTAACAAAGAATGAAAAAGACTCAGACACAATTTACAACTTTAGATAATAAGCTGAAGGCAAGCTACGATAAAAAGGGAGACGTGTTTATGTAAAAATATATTTAATTTCAAAGAAGACTGATTACAACATGTTAAAAATAAGCAAACAAAAAAGTGTCCCACAGACATTTCCTGTTGCACACAACAAAGCAACACCAGTTTTAGGTGTGTGAAGTGTTTTTTCCTACTAATTGCTCCTCATATTTCACTGCAAATTCCGATTGTGAACCAAGAGTCCAAAAAAATTGTCTTCATCTCCAAGATTCTGAAACTGATTCTTCTTTTAGGTGGTTTGAAGTCATTCAAGTTTTTATTTTGCTTGTTTTTGCAGCTATAGCAGGTACTGTTATAACACTGGAAACAATACATCACACAGCAAATCCAACAGCTTTGCTTTGTGTCAAACCCATTTGGCAACAACAGATATCTCTTTCCAAAAAGACCGTTGATGATTATGACTTTAAGGGGACCAATCCAAACTCTAAAAGGGAGCAGGATACCAGGTCCTCACACAGTTCACTGTATTTTTGGAGGGAAGTATTTGGAGCATCTTGACGTGTAAAGTCCCAAGTGAGCCACACTTCCAAAAACATGGTAAAAGAGCCCTTGTAAAAGTACTTTGTGGTACAGAGATGCTTCTGTGGTTTGAGGAGTGGTTGATGGAGGTCAAAGAAGAGCAGATCTAATATCGCACTCCCGGTCACAGTTTCATCGCCGACTTATTTGTCTTGCGCTTCCTCCATGCATTTTGGCACAATCTCGTCTGTCATGTGAGTTATGTTTCACCTGTAAAAAGAAGAGAGAAATCATAAACTGTAAAACACATTTCTGTCAACAATAAGAAATAGATTTGGTTGGTCAGACTTGAGCTTTTAAATGGCCTGACATATATTTTGCTATAATCAGCCTATTTTGAGCTAAGCTGGGTTGGTTGGTTTCTCAAATATGACATCATGGCATTAAGTTATCAATTTATAGTCTATCTCCCGAGATGCATGAAAAACCTGGCTTGTTTTATTTATTTATTTATTTTTTTAAATTTTTAGCTTTCTTTTAAATATATATTTTCACTGTCAGGCCCAATCCTCCTACCTCTAAAACAGTTACTGTTCAGGAAACGTGAAAAAAAATTAAATTAAAATAAAAAAAAAGAAAAGTTCTACTTCTGAGATAATGTTGTATTTTTCTGACAACTAATTATTTTTTGCATTTGATTTGTGCCCAGGAGCAATGATCTGCCATCTTAAAAGCATTTTTTTATTCTTTTATTCTTGTTCTGCATGAACAAATTTGAAATTTGGAAAAAAGAACACCAGTTAACAATATAAAACAATATATCTGGAAGCAAGCTAGCTGATGCAGGCTACACAACGCTTGTATCTATGGCGGTCATAGTAAACCTGAAGAACGAGTAGAAAGCTGTCATAACGTCATAGCCTTGCGACGCAGGTTGATAAAAACACTAGTGCTCATACAGCGTCTTCTGTTGAACTAACTACGGCCAAACTGACAGAGAGAGAATTATTGAGTTGCTACCACAACTGAGGTCACAGGTAGCTAACCACTAGCCACATTTAGCTCCTGTTCTTCTTACTCCCTGTCAGCCATGTTTTTGCACAATAAAGTCACAAATAGTCACAAGAAATTTTAAGTTGTGAGGAGAGAGACAGTGGATAGGTTGTAAGTTGTGAGAGAGTGAGACCCTGGTTGTGCAGTGTGATGTCTGCCAGCGGATGTACAGTGCCTGATTGCTAGTTCATTTCTCTCTTAAAATAAATAAACAAAAATATAAAGGAAGAGTATGGCCCTGACTGTCCATTTTGTATTGAGTCGAGATAACCTTTGTTATGATTTGTTGCTACAAAAAAAATAAAAAAATGATTGACTGACTAATTGATGATACCTCAAAAATCATAATGTGCGTGCCAGGCTTAGGGATAAACTCATTTTAATATCATCTGCACACTAATATCAACCTGTGCTCATGTAAAAACTCTAACATTTTTGTCTTGATTTTGCATCACATCAACTCAGGCTGTTTATACGCACACAAACAATGAATGGAAAACCTGCTAGCGTGACATTTCGAACTTGGTTAATGGGGGTCTGACTTTTTCAGGATTTTGTTTTTGCTCCTCACAGATACACTGTCAAAATATAAACTTATATTGCCATTAAGCTAGAGCTCATTTTCAGGGGACGTTGGTCATGGCGCAAGGAAGAAGTGATTAGAAGATGGTGGTAATCCAAATACGGATGCAAACACAGCAACTTTCTGAAGGATTTGTGAACAGTGTGAGATTGGGCAGTTCTCTACACTTTTTGACAATAACTGGCCCCACAAAGTCCACAATGCCTTGGAGGTTTGCCCACTTGGATAACTTCTAGTTTGTGGATAATAAAACCCAGTCCTAAATATACAGAGAAGGGTCTCAGTGCAGGGACATATTTTTCTAACATGGACAAAATCTCAGTTTTCCTTTAAAGGACATTCCCATCCATGCATGGAATGATTGTCACCTATAAATAAACTAAATCCCTACACAGAGATTTGATCCTCAGCACGTACAGAGATCCTCACAGTTTATTAACCTCGCTGTGTCACATGACCTTAAACTGAGGATGAACAGACTCATTTCAGTCAAACAGCTTGATGTCCTCAAAACTCATGAATCAGAGTATGTATCTACTGGACAATGGTATATTATATATTGTCATGGACAAATTGTAAATTCACTACTTAAGATGTTAAAAGGAACAGAAATCAATTTAAGGTCTGTTTTTCAAAAAAGCACTAGATATATTGGACAGGCATTTTCATACTTAGTTTGAGGATCAAGATCAACATAAAAAATATCAATATTAACAAAATCATCTTACCTAATGAAGCAATATTGATATGTATTTTATAGTTCTGAGTTAAATTAATAACTAAACCCCCAATTCCAATGTGGAAAAACAACTTAAAGTCACTTCCAGCTACAATTGATGCTGACATGTTAAGAGAATCAAAGCTCCAGAGATAACAATAGGAACTGGAGGTGCACCTTAATACATTTTAAACAGAAACTACATTTAACACAATAACAACAGTCACTAGAATAAACTAAAAAAACATTCTATGCTTAAGTCTTCATACATTAAAAAGAAAACATTAAAGGAGACATATCATGCTGATGCATGATTTAATACTTACATATAATATAATAAATTTGAAAACAAGACCTTACACCCATTAATTTTCAAAAAATGAGATATTGTATTTTTTCTGATATCCTAGAACGAGATTTGATGCCTCTGAAAATAGGTCATTGCGAGATGTCCGCGAGATTTAAATCGTCGTGACGACACGAGGTACCTTTCTTTTTATTGGAGTAATCTGATAAAACACTTCCTCCTCTGTGATGTCCGTTAGCCACAAAACCGTCACCGAGGGACACATTCGTCCAGCAGCAGTATATAGATCCCTAGCTCACACTCACTCATTACCAGCTCTGGCCTGTAGGGGGACTCAATACGCGGTCGCTGCTTTGAGCCTGCCGGAAAATACAGTAGAAGAAGAAGGACAAGCTGGCTCTACCCCCGATAGAACTGACCAATCAGAGCACAAAGGGCTGTGACATTGCGAGGTAACTGGAGGTCAGCCTGAGAACCAAGCGTTTCAACGAGAGCTTGTTAATGGCCTAAAATGAGGATTTTGAGAACGCTATTGTGGGGCAATGAAGGAACTAAATGACTTGTACTGAGGGCAGAAATGCTTTACAGGCATCCTAGTCTGGCATAATGAAAAGGAGAAACAAGCATGATATGTCTCCTTTAAGGAAGAAATCTTATTTTGTTTGACAACTTCAAAGCTTTTGTTACTAAAGCTAAATGCATGAGAGGATTTGCAGTTAGATGAAAGAAGGTAATTGGCTGAGACTTTTAAGGTAAGCATCTTATATGTAATCTCATATGTCTATAAATAACAATACATTCTAATCATCATCCAATAAATCTCTGGAAAGGACCCCTGTCCAATACAGCAGGATCCAAGACCTCAAAAGACCTCAAAATATCATCATTGATAATAAGGTTTGGGGTAGTCAAAGTTTGCTCCTTAGACAGCAGTTATGTAAAAAATATGACTGTACTGTTATATTTTCAAGGCCCTGGCAGCCATGGGGTTGGCCCTGAGCTGTGCCCCAACTTCTTCCTTCGTATGGCTTCTCTGTTGATATATAATATCAAACCCTTGCAATACAGAGGCATGCTGTTGCTCGAATAAGAAAAGAAAGTTATGCTTATTCACACATGGATATGAAGTATTTAGTGCCCATGTGAATTTGTTAACTGAAAAGGGTCACCCTTTTTTAATGGAGAAGGGCCTCATGTTGTCTTTATTGCTGGACATTATTTGGAATTAAAAGGGACAGGTCAATATTTTTGAAGATGGATTTCTTGAGCTTATTCTCTATTGAAAAGACATTATCCACTGCGATTTTGATTAGGTCTGCCCTTGCAAGGAAAGACACAGCACAGAAGTTAGGCTATACTCTACTGCAGATGGTGCCAAGTGCTCTACTCATGTTATTGAACATTTGTTATAAACAAGCTTTAAATGTCCACCAAGGTTTACTGTAGAGATTATATGCCCAATGCTTGAAACTCCTGCTAATGAGCCCCTCTGTTTTGGTACTATTTCACTGCAAGGTGGTGGGATGCATGGGCTATGCAGTGAAGTTGGGCACTGTAGAAAATCCACAAGTATATCAGAAGCTGATCTATCTTTTGTTGGCTAAAACATCACCAAATGTCACTGGGTTTCTACACTTTTTAAACCATAAATCAATAATTAATTACTTTTTTTTATTATATCAAAATACATTAATGGATATAGAATGTGATTGTGAGTTGGCAAGAATCTGGTGATACAACATGTATCACAATACAGGATGACAACAAAATATCACATATTCTTTGATGGAAATAATCTAAATAGGCAAGCCATTTTAAATATGTTTTTTTTTTTTTACCTATTTGAATAGTTTATGGAAAACAATTGCAGTATTGAGAACCAACAATATTACACACATAGATAAATATAGCTTCTAATCAGATTTATTTGTATAAAGTCTGGCCCCTGCAACACTGAAATACTTAACAGTTTGTCCCTGTGATAGTAATCAAAACAGCAAAAGCAAAAAAACAAGATGGAGAGTCAAATAGCTGAATGATTGCTTCCTATGGGGGACAGGTAACAAACCAAAACAAAAAAAAAATAACTGGCCCATACTTCTCTGAATTTTTGACTGAAAAAAATCAGGACTGTGCTTTAATTATTAACATTGTATTATGACACAAAATACTGCAATATATGTGTGCACATACATTTTCTCACAACCCTAATAAAGAACCTGTAGTATTCTTGTCCTTCATGTTGAGTTTAACATTTTTTGAAAGATTTTATGCAAATTTCATTATCAAAATAAAGAATTTATCTAACAAGGGGTGCACAGGACTTCTACTTTTGTTGTAGCCATATCAAACATATTTTATCATGGAATATTGAAATGAGCTATATAGCTGTGAAGTGCATTAATATTGTTTGTGACATTTATTTAAATGAGAAAAAGAAAGCCATCGTGTAGCTTTTGGCAAGTTGGCAGTAAAATTGGTCCATTTTTTTGGGACTTATCTTCAAGTTCTGTCTCATATTGTTCTTTACCTGAGGCCTAAAGCTGCATAAATAGCTCTGGATGGTAAAAGGTGCAGAGCCAGTTGTTACAGACATTTACAAAGTGGTATAGCACACAGCTTTCCAAACTTTATAAGCCATGAACACCAAGTGTGGACTTCCTGGTTTATTTAAGCAAACATCTCACCTGATGACAAGGTATGATTCAAAATGAAATCAATGTTGTGTGTTTGCTCTTAAAATAAGGGGTGGTATATTTCTTTGAGTTAATAGTTTTACATTTTCTTGCAAGCATTTTGTGACCCCTGACTTGGTGTCTTGCGTCCTTATGTGGGATACCAACGCTCACTTTGAGAATCTCTAATGTAGCCTGGATGTTAAACTTGAAATAGACTTTCATTCAAAAAAAAAAGACCAACCGCTTTGCAAGTGATGTTTCAGAGACCATATAAAGAGTCATTGTAAAACGATTTAGCAAATGTAGGACAAAATATCAATTTACCCCTTTGCGTTGGTTGCTGAGGCAGAAAGTGCAGATAGTCCGGGGCTGTCTGCCGTCTTTGCCCCCCTTTAGCTCCTTGTAGACTGCTGTGAGACACGGCTGTCCGTCCTCCCTCCCCTCCCCGACCACCAGCACGTTGGCCAGGTGTGAGATGTAGCTGGACGCCAAACGCAGAGTCTCGATTTTGGAGAGTTTTCTGTCCACAGGCTCTGTGGGAATGAGTGTCCTCAGAGCCGTGAAGGCTGTGTTCACGCTCTGGGTCCTGTATCTCTCCCGGGCGTTTGCTGCGTTTCTCTGCCGCACCACCCCGCCAGACTCCACCCGGTATCCATCCGCCTGCGCCCCGCAGCAGCCGAAGCCCTGATCGGTGCTGCCGTCGCTCTCGCTGCGGTTCCCTTCGTCATCGTCCGATATCAAGGTGAGATCAGCGGGGTAGGAGAAGGGATGTGTGGACACTGGCCTCAGCATCGTGAAAGCCATCATCAGAGGGAGAAACAGTCCTTTATTCCCAAAAAGAAAACCGTCGCATTCAAAGAAAAGCGCGTAAAAGTCGCCAAGAGCTGCCGTGCGTAAAGGTCTCAGTGACACAGCCTCTGACCAGCAGTACGCCCCTGTTTGTCAGACTCTCCTCACAGCGTGGTTCAGTCTGAATGTTTGTCCTGAAAGCAGATAGGGCTCTTATATCAGCTACAGTAGCACCTCAGCTGTGAGGGGAGGGGAGGGCAGACCCACTCGCACAAATGTTTTGGTCCTAAAAGTTACAGGCTTCATTTGGAAGAACGTGAAAGCGTGGGCACGAAAATAACTTTCACCAAAATGAGGTTTTATGAACCAAGAAAGGGATGGACAACATTTGGAACCAAGATGTCATTCTGATTTCATTAATCGCCACAAAAGGGCCCAAAGTGTTGCACAACGTTGGACACACTTCATTGATAATATCAGTGATGGAAGAGGTTTCAGCCTTGAGTACTTGGGTAAAAAATATTTATCTTCATGGTGGCAGGGAAGTGCAAAACAAAAAAACAACTAAACAAATTTACATTACAGAAAAACATCCATGAAAGGTTAGAAATATTTTTACTATTATTGACACGATTTACAATTCTGGAAACAACATTACATTAACAAAGTATTTTTACAAGTCTTGAAACATATTTACTAGGGGTGTAACAAAACGGTCAACTCACGAAAGGGTAAGAAATACGAAGCAGGGCTCACAATACGAAATACTCACGATACAAATTAAAGATTATAGAAAATCTCCAACAGTAGGAAGTTGTGCAAAAATCAGATTTTCTTTATTTTCTTCCTAATGCAGACATACAAAAAATATTGCTGCATCAGTACAAAATAAATGGTCTTTGAAAAAAAATGTATTTTTTCCCCTTATTTAGACTACAGTGCAAATACAAACATAAAATCTCAATAAAAAGTGCTTTGTTGTTGTAACAATCAGGATAACTACATCCTTGAATGAAAAGGGAAACAAATAGTCCTCAGAGCTGCAGTTTAGACCTATAGATGTCTGAACTGTGAACTATAATATTTAGACTATAGTGCATATACTCCCGATCTTCAGATTCAGAATCGTCTTTTATTCGCCAAGTACGTCCAGAACATACAAGGAATTTGTTTCCGGCAGGTGGTATCGCTTCACAGGAAAGAAAGTAAAGGCAGCAGCAGAGTGGCATTATGTAATAAAAAAATAAATAACAGTAAAAAATATCTAAAAATATACTTAAATAGTGGAGAAAAGGAAGAATATGTGCAAGTATGAACATTAAAGGATAAACTAAAAATTTCCTATACAATATACTATATATTATATACAATATACAATATACTATACAATATACAATATCCAATACAATTGTGCAAACAGGTCAGTTATTTAACAAAGATATGGCAGTGGGGAAGAAGCTGTTCTTGAGTCTAGAGGTTTTTGTGCGCAGGGCTCTGTAGCACCTGCCAGAGGGGAGGAGGGAGAACAGGTTATGTCCAGGGTGAGTGGAGTCTCTGATGATGTTCCCTGCCCTCTTGCTGGTTCTGGAGGAGTACAGTTCCTATATGGAGGGCAGGGGGGCTCCAGTGATTTTCTCCGCAGTCCTAACTGTGCGCTGCAGTCTCTGTCTGTCCTGCTGTGTGGCTGCTCCAAACCACACGGTGATGGAGGTGCACAGGACCGACTCGATGACAGCGGTGTAGAACTGGATGAGCAGCTCCTGTGGCAGGCCATGTCTCTTCAGCTGACGAAGGAAGAACATCCGCTGCTGGGCCTTTTTCAGGATGCAGTGGATGTTCGTCTCCCACCTCAGGTCCTGCGAGATGGTGGTTCCCAGGAACTTGAAGGACTCGACAGTTGAAACAGGGCTGTTGCTGATGGTGAGGGGGGGGCAGTGGTGAGGGCTGTCTCCTGAAGTCCACTGTCATCTCCACAGTTTTGAGCGTGTTCAGCTCCAGGTTGTTCCCGCTGCACCAAAGCACCAGCCGCTCCACCTCCTGCCTGTATGCAGACTCATCCCCGTCCTGGATCAGGCCGATGACTGTGGTGTCGTCTGCAAACTTCGGGAGTTTGACAGCTGGGTGCTTGGAGGTGCAGTCGTTAGTGTAGAGGGAGAAGAGCTTATTCCAACTTCAAGTATGATCAAATTCTGTCAACTCAACAGTAGATGCAAAAATCAAATATTGTTTTTTATGCAGACTTACACAAACATACAGTTGCTGCCTGTCTCCAGTTCAAAGCAGTTGGTAGTTGGTAGTTGTACTCGCCGCAGTATATGGCGAAATGTAGTGGCATATTTTGCACACTGTTGTTGTTTTGTCCGCAATCTTCTCACCGTTCTCCAAAATAGGTCCACACGACCGATTTATTTGACGAAGGGGGGTCAGCTAATTCCTCCACTTCATCTTCTTCCATTGAATGTTTTGCTACTGTAGGCAAAGAGGGTAAACATCACCAGTCATGCGCGCGCCCCTTCGCGTTTATTTCGTGCTTTTATTTCGTGCGTCTTTGAATTTCATTTCGTCATTTTTTTATTTCGCGAAATTTCTTGGCACAAATTTTGTTACACCCCTAATATTTACACATAGCATAACACTTGTACTAATTGCAGGATCTTGCAGAAAGGGAATGTCCCAAGAGTCGGACATAACCTGGAAGAGATTGAGCTACAGCTAAACTTGTTTGTCAGGGGAGTGTGTTTGAGGTTGTAGTTGTTGTCTAAGGTTTTTTGCTTCAAAATTGTTTCAAAACTACAGTTTGTAGAGCCTGGACCATAGACTGAATGAGCAGCACTGAAATGACCAATCACTGCAGGTCATTTGTCCAATCAGAACAGACTGGGCCCATGTGGAAAAGGAGGTCTTAAGCTGCGTTCACACCGAATGCTACTTTGTGACCATAATCGCGTCGCCAACTGAAGTCGCATAAATGTCCACAAATACCTCATTTTGGTCCCTGTCCCATGTTACTGTCTCTCAGTGACATCACATCCATTTGAGTTTCACTGCAATCATATCATATATCATATAATAGAATGCATAAGCTACATTATTCCAATTTTATCCTTTACACTCACTGACCAACCACTAAACACTATAGCTGATGACCCTGCAGCAGCATCTTCTCTGAGTTCTCTGCAGTCTGTCTACGCAGAACTAATGTACTCACCGACTAATGTTTCCCGCACAGACATAGATTGTTACTCTGTAGTCCAGAATAAAAACTGTCTGTCATGAGTACCATCACACGTGCACGCACTGCTTATTGGCTGTTGCCACACAGCCACACACAACATTGCCTGAAAAAAACGACTATTTTTAACTTTGACAACATGCGACAAGCGAAGTGATTGCCTTGAATGAGGCAGTCGCATCGCGGGAGGGTTAGCCCCGCCCCATCGTAGCTGTACACTGACTTTGCATGGAGAGTGATCGCCGAGAATGCTCAAGTTGCATTCGGTGTGTATGCACCTTTAGAGTGTCAGGAGCTCCATAAGAGTGTCACAGAGATAAGATACAGCTGGATTCGGGGTTCCCAGTTTGTAAAAAACTTTGTTTTGGCACATTAATTATTGTGAACATTCTCAGTGGAGTTAAGGGAAAATATGGGCCCCACATACAGTGTTTTAGTTTCAGTTTTAAGATTTTAAACTTTCAAAATGTGATAAGAAATATTACATACTATAACATTGGAATAGTCCACAACTACAAGTGAAGTGTAAATACAACAGTACAAGATTTATCTTTGTTATGGCTATTCATTTGTGTTCATAAAAAACACACAAGGGGGTTAAACTGCGGCCCCAGAACTCCAGTTCTCAAAGGACAGGACCCCTGGGCTCTGCAGAAATGTAATGACATGAGGGAGGTGATACTGCTAGACCAAACCATTTTGAGGTAGTTTGTGTTTTTAAGTATACTCATTTTGTTTCAACGTTGTTCCAACTGACTAAAGATAAACAGACAAACAAAAAAAATGTTTAGCGTACTGTTCAAGATTTCATAAAGAGCATGCAACTCAAGGCTTTATACCCAGGAGGGCTGTAAAGTAAGAAAGGGCCATGATTGAAAGAGGCTTCTAAGAAGTATTTATACATTAAGCATTTTTTTAAAACATCAATTTATCAACTTTTTGACAGACAGTCTGAAGGGTCACAAATCAAATGTCCTTGTGTTTTTAATGGACAGCAGGGTAAATCTACCAAATAATCAGGCTAAAGAAATGTCTTTAAGACGGCTTCATGTGGTTTTCAGCAGTGACCAAGGCATGCATCTAAATAAGGTGTAATTGATTGGATATGATATTTTTTCACAGTTAAGCTCCAGTCCTGAGTGGGTCATTGTGGTCTCTCTCTCTCTGTATTTACTCTGTCAGTGAGTCTGCCGGCTGAGGTGTTTGTGGGTAAATAAACACTCAGCAGATGCTGGAGGTGATCATGCCTGAACTTTCCCCATGGAAAGAAAGCAAATGGCTTCCAGATTGAGCGGTGCTGGAGTGAGTGAGGGAGGGGTCGACTGCTGGAGAGGGTGTCATCAAAGGGCCTGTTTTTACAAACACAACCCCTCCACACATCAAAATGGGGGCCCTGGCGGCCCCTGGCCCCCAGCTCAGCTGCACCAACAACGGTGACCTGCGTGGACCCCGGTTCAGCTCATAAAGCGGGACACCATGGTGTTTTACCACGCGTGGCCAGCCAGCAACACGACCCCGCTGCTCTCTCTCTCCCCCAGCACCAGGAGCGCATCACAGTTTGGAACCGTAAATACTTCAACCCCCCAAACCCCTCGGCCCCTACTTCAACCTGAAGGAATGCCATTAAATTCCTGATGAGGGGCTTCAAGCACTAATGACATGAATTTGACTAAATGATGTTGTTAATATGAGGCCAAGATCGAAAAGACCAAGGGTTAAATGTGCTCAAACTTTCAAATTCCTTAAAAAATGAGCTTAAATAATATTTGATAATACATTGAAGTATTGATGTCTTTATTCAAAATAAAAAAAATAGCAAACTATTTGAATTCCATCTGTAAACACTGTAAAACAATCGATCAATCTTTATTTGTATTGCTCTAGTTTATAACAAGCGCTATCTCAAGTCACTTTACAACAGAGCAGGCTGAAGCCATGCTCTTGTTTTTATACATACATATACAAATACATATATATGTATATATATATATATATATATATATATATATACATATACACATATATATATACACACATATATACACACACACACAAACACACACACACACACACACATATATATATATACATATATATATATATATATACACATATATATATCTTTAGTTAGCTTTTTTAAAACCAGTGAAAAAGATGAACAATGATGATGCCTACAGACTATATCAGGAAAAATACACATCACATATATATATATACATATACACATATATATATATACACACATATATACACACACACACACACACACACACACACACACACATATATATATATATCTATATATATATATACAGTCATGGAAAAAATTATTAGACCACCCTTGTTTTCTTCAATTTCTTGTTCATTCTAATATCTGGTACCACTAAACGTATAATACAATGAACACAACAAAAAATGGAGCTGGTCACATAATACTTTATGTGCCTGCACTGTTTCCCAGGGTATATAAGAGGCCATTTCATGTCACAAGCAGCACTGCACATGCAAAGGCCTAGAGTGGTTTCCTGCTTACATTCAAGCCAGAGCACAACTCAGAAGTTGTCAGCTCTCACATAATGCCTAAAAAACAAAAGAATTATGTGAAGCTACAGAGGGCAGCCATCTTGGCACTGCTGGAAATTGGCATGAGTGAGAGACAGGTAGCTAAAAACTGAAGATCTCCAAGACAGCCGCTCATTACAACAAAAAACCTCAGATTCAGAGTCAGACAGTACATGGCACTACCAAATTGCTACTCTCGGCATCATGCAGAAGCGTCTTCTATCACCCCGCAAGAGATGATCGTGCACTCATCCGTTCCTGTAATAGGAATACGTCAAATCCAGACCTCTGCAGGACCTTAAAAACACTCGGCGTCCCTCGGTCAGTGTGCTAAAATAAATATCACTGAAACTTTGAATAGAAACCTCTCAGCTAGTTTGAGAGAAGTCACACACAGAACGCATAAGAAGCCCTTCATCTGTCCACTATCTGCTGGTGAAAAGTTGTAAATCTACTCAGCACTATTTTAACAGCTATGGCCTGTTTTATCCAGCAATGTCGCTTGCCTCAGTTTGGCGACTTTAGCGCCTATAGTGTGTGCATGTGCGTGTGTGTGGGGGGGGGGGGGATATCGATATTTGAATAAAAGTATCGATTTTAAAATCGACAGACAAAAAATCGCGATACTTAGGTGTATCGATTTTTTCTCCCACTCCTAATAGATATATATATAGATACATATACTCATATATATATATACACACATATACACACACACACACACACACACACACACACACACACATATATATATATATATATATATATATATATATATATATATATATATACACATATATATATATACACACATATATACACACACACACACACACACACACACACACACACACACACACACACACACATATATATATATATATATATATATATATATGTATATATATATATATATATATACACACACATACATTTTATGTACACAAACACCCAGTTACATATCCATCCAGGCAGGCAGAGACAGAGGGACCAAAATCACATTTGTCTCTGCTGAAAATTTGTGTAGCACCATATTTGTTGAATATAAATGTATTAAAGTTTAGTTTGAGATGTGGCATCTCATTTTCAAGAGGGTTCTCATGTCTATATGATTGTCAAGCTGTTACTCTGGATGAATTATCAATTCAACCCTAGGTAGAGAAGTCTACTCTATTATTAATATTATATGAATTAATAATTGTCAAAGGGGAATGTGTAAACTTTTTAATCCTATCACTTTATTATTAAATTAAATATGGTTAAAACCCCTTCATTGAAATTGCATTTTTTCTAGTTTTACCACTATTTGTTGTCTTTAGGTATATATATATATATATATATATATATATATATATATATATATATATATATATACACCATTAGCATTTAGTATAAATACATACCAGGGATTAAAACAGTAATACTATAAACTAACAGAGATGTCTAAGAATTTTAAATGTCAGGATTTCTTAGGTCTCAGTCAACGTTACATGTTTTACTATGAACTTTGTTTGCAAATAATCTGAACAGTCTTTATTCATTTTACTTTGTCTGCTGTTCCTTATCCTTGAGGAGTATTTGGTTTCCAGGCTATTTCTATATCTGTTGACCCTGTGCAGCACTCACTCTGATTTTTTATCTGTCTTCACATTTCATTAAAAATATACATATATTTGGACGTTAAAGACAGTGGAGAGACCCATATTTAACAATTCAAGCATAAATCCAAGAGACACTTTCAGAAAATCTATAAAAGTAAAAATTTGTTGGGAAGGCTGTGCAGGGCCTCATAGCAGCCGTCCCAGACTTTAGTATACTGCAGCCAAATGTTCTGCTGAAAATTATCGAGGCCTCATTAAACCCCCTCGTATAACTCAAAAGAAAAACATGAGACTCAAAGTATTTACCATCTCTTCTTTTTTATTTTCATAGATTTCAGTCCCCAGTTTTGCTTCTTTATTTTCTTTTCATACTCTCTACCTGAACATACTTTGTCAGTCTGCAATCTCTCCTGCTTGGGTCTCCTGGCCCCTTTCTCACCTTTGACAGAATTAATTAATACTTCAAATCAGTAATCAAGTTGTAGTAAAATATTTAATGAAATGTTGCCAGTTAAGGCCACTTCTCTGAAATAACTTGAAACTGACAAAAAGTAGTAATACATAAAAAATTGCTGAAAATTAATTCATTAAAATCAGACATTGCTTTTGAATTTTGGTTTAACAGAATAATTTGAAAAAACAAACTAACGACACTGGCCTGACAAAAATTATGGTACCATTTACTTAATATTTTGTTGCACAACCATTTGAGGTAATCACTGCTCAGGTGACTTCTGTAACTCTCAATGAGACTTCTGCATCAGTCCACAGGTATTTTGGACCACTCTTCATGAGCAAACTGCTCTCAGGTTTGAAGGGTGTCTTCTCCAGACTGCATGTTTCAGCTCCTTTCACAAACTTTGAAAAGTTCTTAGATCAGGGATCATAGAGGGCCACTTCAGAATGGACCAATGTTTTGTTCTGAGTCATTCTTGGGTGTTTTTAGCTGTGTGTTTTGGGTCATTATATTTTTGGAGGACCCATGCGGCTGAGACCAAGCTTTCTGACACTGGGCAGCAAATTTCACTCCAGAATGTCTTGATAGTCTTGAGATGTAATTGTACCCTGCACAGATTTAAGACACCCTGTGCCAGTTGCAGCAAAGCAGCCAAGAATATAACTGAGCCTCCTCCATGTTGTACAGTAGGTATAGTGTTCTTTTCTTTGTATGCTTCTTTTGTACATCTGTTAACGCAGAGCTGATGTGACTTTTCAAAATCCTCCTCATTTGTCTCATCTGTCCTAAGTACATTTTCCCAGGGGCTTGGCAAATTCCAGTCGCTTTATCTCTTCTTTATTATTTCTTTTCAAGAGTGATGTCCTGCTTTAAGTCCACCTTGTCGCTTTATCTCTTCTTTATTATTTCTTTTCAAGAGTGATGTCCTGCTTTAAGTCCACCTTGGCTTAAACAGTGACGGGTGGTACAATCTGATACTGATGTACCTTGACCTTGGAGTTCAGCTCTGATGTCTTTGTACGCTGTTCTGGGCTTTTGATTACTATTCGTATTCAGTGTTTGGCAAGTTACTTCAAAAATGTAATGATTATTACTTGTTAGTGTCATTTCAAAGTAATTAGTTCCATTATAATATTACTGTATTTGAAATGCAAGACATTACACCATTAACACATTACTTTTAAGTTACTCTCATCAAAATAACAGGAAATATGGCTTTGGCTTTCTAAATGTAGCTCATTACACCCAAAAAGCTCCTTACACATCCAGTGGAAGGTGATGTGGTGACTATCTGACTGAGTTCGGCTTAAGGCTAAAAACAGTAGAATAATAGCCACATTGATGCTCATTGCACATTACATTAGAAACAATCAGCAAAAACAGACAAAAGGTAAAATTCTGGTAAACTGTGTTGGAGATCCTGTAACTTTAGGCCTAGTGGAGGACTTTTCTCCTCCACTGATCTCACAGAGTATTTGACGAATTAGTATGTATGTTTGTATTCATTTAGGGTTAAATAGAAAATGCATTGTAACTTGCATTACTGACATTCGTACCGAGAAAAATATTAGTTTGGTTTTTTTTTTGCAATGCCTTACATTACTATGTCACAGTAAAAAGAAATGCATTATAGTTATTACATTACTTTGTAATGCATTACTCCCAACACTGTCCGTATTATCCGTCTCTTCAATTTGTCATCAATTTTCCTCTTGCAGCCACGTCCACGAAGGTTGACTACAGTCCTGTGGATCTTAAACTTCTGAATAATCTGTGCAGCTGTAGTCACAGGAACATCAAGCTGCTTGGAGATGATTTTATAGCCTTTACCTTTAACATGTTTGTCTATAATTTTCTGTCTAATCTCCTGAGATAACTCTCTCCTTAGCTCTCAGAAGTCCATGTTTAGTGTGGTACATACCATGATACCAAACAGCACAGTGACCACTTTTCACCCTTTAAATAGGCAGACTGATTGATTACAAGTTTGAAGACACCTTTGATGCTAATTATAGGACACACCTTAGTTTAACATGTCCCTATGGTCAAATCATTTTCAGTCTTTTCTGGGGTACCATCATTTTTGTCCAGTTCAGTTCAAAAACAATGGGCCTCATGCAAGAACATTTTCGTATTCTCATCCTTAATTTTTCTTACCTTTTGTCTTATGTTGCGTTCGTATAAACATGCTCCGTCAGATTCAACAAACGCTTCTATCTTTAGAAAAGTGTCTAAATGATCCGCATGAATGCCACCTGTGCTTACTTAAGCGCGCATGCACGAGGATAGCATATTTGCATAAGTAACACCCCAAGAATACCATATAAAGATACTTTTCCCACACCATAAAACAGGAGTGTTCATTCATAAAGATGGTGCCAAACACACGCTCTCTTCCAAGTGCCTGGCGTGCCAGGGCATCCAAAAGAAGAAGCTCAGCCATGACGCAGCTGGTTACTCTCTCATTTAACGTTTTATATTGGCCAGTCTAATAAACCTTCAATTAATAGATTTTAATGTTTTCTCTAGTTTGAGATCCTCAGATTTATTTTGTCTTATGCTATATTTTATTAAAAACGCTTGAAATTAGTTAAATGTATAATCAGTATGTCAGGAACTTGATTTGAAAAGAGCAGACTAATTTGTTGAGATTTTTAAAACAAGTCTGGACCACTCGTGATTTGTGTTCATACTTGAAAGAAAATTCTAAATACGAAAAAAATGCTGAATGCGATGAATTCTCCAAAATCATTCGTACGCAACACTTACGAACGTATTTGTTTGTACGAACGGTTCTTGCATGAGGCCCAGTGTCTAATTTTCATTTGTTAATTTTCAGTAAATTAGTATGTATTACTTTTGCCAGTTTTTGGTTATTTCAGTGATCATTACTGCTTTTTCTTTCTTTAACAGAAGGGTACCAACATTTTTGTCCACATCGGTATCAGACAATATAAACAAATACATTTTCTTTTACATGTTATTTAAATCTCTTGGATGTTCCTAGTTGTTCTAGGATTGAAAAATTATATTCAGTATTTTATGCTCCTTTCAAATAGGATTTCAGTTATGCTCATGGTTTTATTTATTGTAAATAATTTCCTACAGCCACAGCTTAGTAATCACATGCTTTAAATCGCTAATTTAGAAATCAGACTTAATTTATGGCTCAAAATTTAAAGTTTGAACAACAAACATCACATTGACTTCTGAAACTTGCCTTTGTGACAAACGGGAGGGGTTGTAATTTATTCTTTCCTTTAATTTAATTAAACCCACAAATAGGAGTGAGACAAAGTGTGAGTGTGATGATGTATAATTCTCCTGGTGCATGCAATTCAGTTTTCAGTGTGCAGGCACTAGGGTTGGAAAACATCCCAATTTTCAAAGTTGGAAAACAACAGTGGTGCTAACATCCAACAGCATTTACAGAAAATCAAGAGAGGTACCCAGCATTTTAATTCCAGGAATGTAAAAGGCGAAGTCTTTCTGATTCAACACTGCTGGTATGAAATGGGTTATAAGGCTTAAAGAAATTGGGCTGATTGAATGCACCAAGCATAAAACAGAACATTATCAATAGGGTACGTCCTCATTTAAAGTTTAGTCCTGCAATAAAATGCTGACCTTGCAAACCAACACATCATTTTTAGTGAATCCTAAAATAATTGTAATTTCTTGGATCTTTATCTTTTTAAGATAGAAAAATAAAGAAATGCAAATGTTTTGTTTTATTTCTTTCAGTAAAACTGAAGAGGAACATAAAAATGCTGATGAGTGTGAAGACAGTGTTGGCTTGTTTTTCTCTTGAACAAGTTCCTCTTTGAAGTATATTTGCATTTCTCTATTTTTGGATCTTGAAGTCAAGTCAAATATTTTCTGCATTATTCTTACTAATATGAAATATTAACTTAATATATTTGGGGATTTAGAGTTTTAACATCTCCCTAAAGAGAAAATGATCAATAACAAATCACCCTGACATTGTGCATCGTTTTTCAGACTGACAGTGTTTGTTCAGGACATCTGTTTCAATTTTTTACAGCTTTACAACCACCAAGTCATGAAGATAAAAATGTGATTTCAAGGGAAACCAAAACCAGAAAACTGTATTTCACTTTAACCACGATACATATAAAAGAGGAAGAAGGTATCTCACAGATCTCCAGATGTGAGACAAGATAAAGACAGCACAGATTTTCCAACATGAGGCGGTCGGTGTGCTCTCTCCTTCACCCCCACACAGTGCAGCATGAAGTGACGAGACGATGAGTGCACGCTCCGTCAGTGCTCACCGTCTGCTGGGAGAGAACTGCGCTCAGATAACTTGACTCATCGGAAACAGCTGCAGAGGAGAGAAGAGAGACTCCTCCTAATAGCCAGCTGCAGCCTGCTGTGATCTGTTTTTATATGTGTGTTGGTGCTTCATTAGCTGTATTAGAGAGGCAGGAGGGACTCCACAAGAGTGGGTGGGGTATTTTGAGTTTGTATGAAAACTGCTTTTATAAGGTCCTTTATTAAGAAGTACCACTACCATTTTTTCCTTAATGCAAAGTCTCATTTTTCCCTTATTGTAAACTCTAAATGTTCCTGTATCTGGGAAGAATTTGATCTATGGTGCTCTTTTTTGTAAACTTTGATTGTTGTCTTTTTTTCAGTCTTCTTTTAAAGGCTTATCCAACACTTACAAAACTGCCTAAATTTTCAAACCAGCTTTATTCAGAATTTATTACACTGGGATGAAAAGCTTCAATTTTTCTACATCAATTTGAGGTAAAAAAAAAAACGCTTGAAAAATGTGTGATAACCCAGCAGAGAAAAGCATTTTGAAAGTGTACTGTACTATGGTTGTCAAGGAATAGTCCATAAAAGATATATGTTGGACCAGGTTCACAGTCTTTATTTGCAAAATCCAAACAGCAAAAGGGGTAAAGGGATTTGAGTGCACGTGGAGGGTTTAAGTGACAAAGGTGAGTATTTACACATGTGGCAGGGTGGAGGCTCCAGGAGATCACTGAGGAGAGAGGGAGCAAAAACAGAGGTAAGTATTCAGTGTTGACTGCATCAGCACAAAAAGCACACAACGATCAAAAATGATGCCATAGAGGGAGAGAAGAGCCTGAGAGCCAAAAATGCTGAGTAAAGATACAGCCAACAAACCACTTCAGGTGAGGCAATCTAGCAGCGAAGGGAAGGTGACTCCTGGCAGCTTATGTAGTCCGTGTGATTGGGAGATCTCCTGCAGGTACGTGGTGAGGGAGCTGAGGTGAAGGGGGAAACCACGGCCACAGCAGAAAGAGAAACAGGAAAGGAGGGTGGAGAGAACCTGACAGCAGGGATTAATCCTCACAATGATAGTAATTCTCAGGCTGCGTTTACACGGTGCCAGAAACAGTCAAATCCGATACGTTAATTCATTGCGTTTTGGCATTGCGTCTACATGGAAACTTGTTGCGTTTTTTTTGAAAATGGTAACTTTTGAAAACGGGCTCCAGAGTGGAACGTTTCCAAAATGCTCTCCATGCAGCTCCATGTAAACCCACATCAGAGTGTTTCAGGGTGAAACGCTGACGTCACCGCATGTGCAGTACTCTTTCACATGAAGGCTGTGCGTGCATACCAGGAACAACAACAGCTTCGGCCGTCTGCCGAGTAGCGTGTGTGCCTCTTACCGTGCTCGGTTCGTTATCCAGACAAAACTATCCAGACAGATTTGTTGTCCGAACTGATTTGTTGTCCAGAAAATAAACTCCTGCCCTGTGTGTCTATTCGCCATTGTTGTTTGTGAAAAGGTTTTCTTCTTTGTACGTGTATTGTAGCAGCGCTGCCTCTCTGCAGACCTACAGCACCATCTACTGAAACGACATGCATACTACGGCGGATTAACTTGTTTCTGTCTGAACACAGAATAATTTGAAAACTCAAAGGCAAAATCTTTGCATTTTCAAGTCAGGAGTTTCCATGTAAACGTAGCCTCAGTTATTCTCTGATGAAGCCTTTGCACACACCTTTAACCCAACCATCCAAATTTAGGTTTTGAGTGTAGGTACAGACATTAACAGTATTTACAAACCATTTTCATAGAACAATTTATTATATTTTCATCATGTACATCCTTTAATAATTTATCATCTGACCCTAGCTGTAAAGAGTTAGCAACAGAGGGTCAACGTTTGAATCTTTCTACTTGAGCTGAAGCCTGGCCTGACACTGTCTGTGGTCTGAAGCCAGGTCAAGCCTGGCCTGCTGAGGAGGGCTATAGTGATAATCATGAACGAACTGTAGCAAGCAACTCTAACAAACAATAACACAAACAGTACACACATATGAAGGCTTCAACAAATTGTTTACTGTGTGCACTCACGGCACATGCCCGGTGCATCTTGATTAAGATCACATATAAAATTAAGATTTAATTCAATTCAAGGTGAAGTTGCCACATTGCTGCATTTTTTTATTTGGTCTGATTAGCATCCAAAGTGCACTTTCTGCCAAAAGGACTAAAGCAGGTCAAATGTTTTGTAACATGGCCACCCGCCAGCAGTTTGGGGTGTAGTTGTGGTCATTGTTCCTGCCATCAGACCTATTGTTGCACAATGACCCAGAAATTTTTATGGAGAGCATTAAACTTAATTTCCATAATCTCTTTACCTCTTCACATACCATTAATGCTACGTGAAATATCATGTTATACGACTCACCAAATATGACAAAATGTATGATTTTGGTTTATAAATCAGATACACAGTGCTCAAAAGCTGCTCGTATTCACTGTCTAATCTTTTTTATAATTTGTCCATTGAGCTGTTTTGATGTTAGTCTCGTGTATGTGTTTAACTTCTTATGATTTTTTGTATCATAGCTTGCCTTGAGTTTACAACATAAAGATTTCCTGATGGCAGATTTGTCTGATGGCTAGGATCACGTTGCCTCGCAGAGCAGACAGACCTGCCTGATTCACTGTCTGAAACCATGCATGTCTGTCTTGCCAACTTCCATTGTCCAACGACTCCACTTGGATCCCAGTCTCATGATGAACAGCAAATCCACACGATGCTGTGTTGGGTGCGAGGGCGAAGGAAGGGAGGTAAGAGGAGACAAGTGGACTAAAGTAAGAACTAAAGTTAGTGACAGATCCGTAGCCATAGACCTGTCATCTGATTTATTAGAGGTTAGCCTCTTGAGATGCTACATCTCGTTTTCAGGAGGGTCCTCATGTCTGAATGGTTGTGGTGATCATTTTATAGGAGTATAATCGATTATATTCTTATGAAAATAAGAATTTATGGTGGTGATGAACTCATGGGTGCCCAGACCACAAGTGCAACCATACCATACTTGTCGCTAAGTATAAATGTATTAAAGGCCTCTTGAGACGTGACATCCCATTTTCAAGAGGGACCCCATGACTATGTGGTGCTAAATATAGATACTATAGATGTATCAACCATGGATAGGGAGATCATGCTAATATCTGCTTTTGTACATTAACAGCTGTAATGATAATGGAAATGGAATGTTCCTAATGAAATGGCCAAATATGTGTCATGTTTGTAATTGTAGTTATTGAGGCTTTGTGACTCCAGAGCAGCAGGATGATCCCAGGCCACCTACCAGTCAAGAGCCAGAGACGAGAACAGGAGCAAACAAAAGGGGCAAAGGCAGCCTGACTTGTACTGTTCACAGGACCCCGAATAAAATCATATTTACATATTTACTGGCTAATCTGGAGCACCAGGATAATATCTGGTGGACCGGGCTGGTTGTAGGGCTGCCAGGGCTTGTGCACGGTATGCCAACATGGAAGCTATATTTGAGAGAAGTTGATATGTACAACCTTAAACTTGCCCTCGCCAAAATGGCGCATGATGGCGGCTTGACAGTGACCTATGTGATATAATATCTCTGTAGCAATGTCTCGTTACAGGCCTGCGGACAGCCAGTGTTCTGACAGATTTTGCTGCCTTGTCAGATTTTGCTACCATAACCCCTACCACACCCTATACATAACCAAAAGAGAGAGTGATGACTTAGGGCACATGTGCAGAATCACAAAATAGCTATTTTTGTTGTGTAACAGGCAACGACAGAGCACTGACTTCAGCACTTTCTGTGAGTGTCCTACTGGAAATGAAAGTGAACTCACGATTTGTCCGGTATCAACGCTTCATCATATCCTCAGAGAGGGAAAGGTTGAAGGACAAAAGTCAGACAATAAAAGAGCAAAGGTGATGTGGTAAAAGTAAGGTTAAAGAAAAGGACAGCTGTAGAAGTTGACACATCTAAATGCTCAAAAAGTAATGTTAAAATAAGCTCAATGCCTTAATTGATGGTAAGGGTAAGATAGAAGTGAAACTGGATACACAAAACAACACAACCTATACTGAGGACATGATGTCAAATTCTTTGGAAACGAAATGTGTGAGGTTATGAAGCATTCAAAGATTTTAATTCCTTTTGAGTAAGTATGCTAGTTACAGCCAGACCTAACTATCATAATGTAGCCTCTCAGCAGCAGCAGCCCCTTAGCAGAGGACCCTCAGTGAGAGTGAGGATGAGCTTTAACCAAGCACAAGCTGCCGGCCCATGATATCAGAAAGAGCAGGTTGGATTCACTGTTAATTTGATACAAAGCATGCAGCTTAGCCCCTTTATCTCAAGGACAATTGAAGATGAGTGGAAAGAAAAAGTGGAGCTTTATAAATGTTACAAAATTTAGTGTGAATGGGCTGTAATAGATTTGAGCAACATCAGTCTGGAAAAGTCAACTTTATTTTTGTGGCAGAAGCACTGAAAGGACATCTGTTGCTGTGAATGAGGCACAGGTGAGATGTTTTTCCACAAAGTATGAACAATAGCACAGGATCAGATTTTGTTCCAGTACCCACAAACTAAGAGTGGTCTCCCGCATAACACCAAAAACAGAAGAACATTTTTATCATACAAACACCCAGTTCAGAACTAAAAGGGAACAGGATGAGAGAAATTTAAAATAATGCAACATATTTGATATCAAATTACCTTTTGATTCCTTCCAATCAAGTTTCTATATTAGATGAATTATAAAATGCAGTATAAAGATGTAGAGAATATTGAAGTCAAACTCCTGCTCCTGTCCTGCCCTTCACTGTGACCTGCAGTGTGAATGCTGCCTGAGTAAACAATGCATCTTAGTCAAAGAAAGCTACTGTAAACTAAGTATGACAGCCACAGTATTGTCTTTCATTTAACCCCAGACGTGACCTGAAGATAACACTCATCTATCTGTCTTGTTCCTTCACTCTCTCCCTCTTTTCCCCTGAATGCTCTGATCATCTTTCACAGCCTCTGACACTTTGAGCAACAAGGGCAGGTGGGCTGCAGTGTCAGAAAAAGGTCGGCAAATGGCCTCAGACTCATCTGCCTCTTGTTTACCTCAATGCGTGCATTAATATAACAATATCTCCATTATAAGATGACCATATGTCTGTAGATGATATGACGCCATTGTGACATCTGCTCTGACCTCCAAAAGTGAAAATCTCAGTTGTAGAGGTGACACTTCATTATGTCACACGTTGAGGTAACACGTTTGCTACATTAAACACCCTGAGGCTACTTTACAAGGCCTAAAAGAAGCAGGTGTTCCTCAATCCCGGGGCTGCTGAACTGGTGTGTCATCATCTCCCATGTGGCCCCCCAAAAACAGGCAGAACATCAGGTCAGCCCCTGCAATACAGGAAGTTGACTCACACGCGATGATTCTTTCAGAGGAGCGCGGCGCTGCCTTTAATGTCCAACAGACTGGGCTCTACGTTCCTTCAGCCCACGTCTGACGGCTTCCTCAAGAGTCACCTGGGACCTCAGAGACAAGGCCTCAGCGGGTCAGCAAAGTTTATCGCACCACAGACATCGACATGTCGGCTATAAAAGCTTGTCTGACATGATGTAATGGACAAGGCTTGGGATCTGATCAAGGTGGCTATAAAAAGGCTCATCCGTTTTGGCCTTGAGGTCGTTCGGCCTGCTTTGGACACGGCGGTCATATCCTCCATGTTGATTGGCAAGCAGTGATGACCTGCGGTCGAGCTCTGCTCCTTTGTCTGTGGAGGAAGTTTCATGTTTGCAGACATGCACAGTACAGACTGATGGCTTATTTTATGGTTATATCCTCAGTCTGAGAGGCGGGCGTTAAAAGGACAAGTGAGCATATATCTTTTAAGCATTGTACTGTCCTGATAAGGAAAGTTATGTAAGTGAAGGCAAACATCGTTGCTTTAAATGTTCTATCAATACAAGCAAAAAATCAATATGGTGATGACTTTTTGCTGGTTTTTCCCTGAAACAAGTGAGTAGCAATATCCCTGGATCCTTGAATTGGGGGTTTGTATGATACTGCTTTCACACTAAAATTAGAGGGTCAGTGCAGGTTTTTCAATGCAGGTTTTTTCAGTGCAGGTTAACCCGCTACAATTGGCAAGTGACTGCTTTCCTACAACCAGCAGACCCGGGTCTAATCGACAGCAGACAAGTTGCGTGGCTGTTTTTGCCTCTGGCGCATCAAGCAGATGTCATCGCGTTGATGACATCATCAGCATGACGAAAAACATCCATGCAAACAATTGCAAGGGGCATGGAAGATGTGGACCTGTTTTTTTGTTTACTTTGTACATTTGGCCCTCTTTAAAAATGTACAAACTTGGCGCTGATGATACAAAGAAGGATGGAATTAGTTGCTAAGACTGCAAAGAGTCATGAAAGTTACAGACGGACAGGACAGGCACAATGTCATGCCATGGGCGCTTTGCACCAACATCATCTGTAAACTAGCAGGTTGACCCAGGAGAGATGTTCCTACTTAGGCCGATTGGAGGCGAGTCAATAAAACACCATGTTGCTTGCAGGGTCAGTGGACTCTGGTTGAAATGCTGATTAAACCCTTTTAGACCGCAGACAGGAGCCGATTGTTACTGGGTTTAAACTGGGTTTTTTTGGCCACCTGTTGGGAGGTTCTGTTTGGTCTTTGTGTGTGTTAAGGTGCATACACACCGGACGCTACTCCGTGATCACTCTCCATGCAAAGTCAATGTACAGCCGCAATGGGGCGGGGCTAACCCTCCCACGATGCATTTGCTGTGTACAAGATAATCACTTCACTTGTCACGTGATGTCAAAGTTAAAAAAATCTTTTCAGGCGCTGTCATGTGTGGCTGTGCGGCAACAGCCAATCAGCAGTGTGTGCGTGTGTGATGGTACCCCTGAAAGACAGTTATTCATCCGGACTACAGAGGAACAATTTATGTCCGTGTGGGAAACATTAGTCAGTGAGGACATTAGTTCTGCCTAGACGGACCGCGGTAAACTCACAGATGATGCTGCTGCAGGGCCTCAGCTGCAGCGTTTTGTGGTTGATAAGTGAGTGAAAAGGATGCAGCTGGAATAATTTCAGCTTATACATCCTATTATATGATATATGATATGATCACGGTGAAACTCGAGCGGACATGACGTCACCGAGCGACGGCCGACGACAACGTTGACCAAAATGAGGTATTTATGGACTTTAGTGGTAGCATACTTCAGTGGGCGACGCAATTTTGATTGTGGTGTGAACGCAGCATTAGAGAGATGTCCGTGCTATCTGTGTTAGATAGCACGGACATCTCTCTAATGCTGCATGTGCTAACCCTGACAACAATAGACAGAATGGCATAATAGAGTGATGCCTTGGTGCTGCAGAAGCTACTTTATAACAACAAAATCTTCTGTTCCTGTACAATCAACATGAGTAACAAGTGGACATGGAAAACATCATAGATTCTCATCTCGTCATGTCATGCCATGTTCCATGTCTTCTATGGTTCTTCTTCTTTGGTTTTGGTGTATGTCTGTGGCAGGGTTACAGCTAACTTTACATCAAGGTAATGATTTGTGACTGAGTTACTTTGAACTTACCTGCTGAGCAAGCTAAAAATTTAAACCAAGTAGAGAGGAAGAAACTGAGCTGTGCTTTTAATGACTCACAGTGTTTTTATTTTTATTTTGATTCATGTCCACTGAAGATGTGAGGAATATTGTAGTGTGCTGAATGTTGTATTGTTGTAAGCTTTGTCTTACCCCGTCGTAGATCATTTTAAAGGGATCGATAGCCTTAACACAGTTTCACAGCTCAGTTCTTTCTTTATTTTTTATCTTCTTTCAATATGACCTTTATTTAACCAGGAGAACTATTGAGAATAAAAATCTCTTTTACAAGAGAGACCTGGCCAAGGTAGCAGCCAGTACAGTGTTACAAACTTCCATCTCTGCTTGTAAAACTTGGAAGAGATGCTAATGCTATACATTACTGTACATGGTGTCAAACTGTTCACTTTATTAAAAGACTCATGGAAACATGTTGAAAACAAGCAACAAAATAATCACAAGCTACAAATTGTTAGTTCACATCTGCTTCATATCCCACAACCAAGCAAAACTGTTTTGAGACACGGCACGGCCTATGTGTCCTTCTGCTAGCAACGGCCAACTAGTTTGCTTCACTAGAGGAAACAAACTCTATTTGATGGGATTAACTGACAATAGCGAATATGACCGCGGTTTATTCTGATACTTTGGAATGCTTGAATGAACAGGAGTTCTCCCAGAAGAAACTATTCAGATGGAGAGTCAACAGGTCATAAAATCTCAGGATGCTCAGGACCCTGTCGATATTATCAGCTTTTTTCTTTTGTTTGCTATGAGCAGCATTCATGACCCATAGTCTCATTGCTTTGATGGATATTTTAATTGTACGGACCAGATTCACTGTTAATTTAAAGTTCCTCTTGAGAGTAAATATTCTCCTTATACTGATGGTTTAGTTTGTAGAAACAGAAGCAATCGTATTAATGATAAATTTACTAAATGGTAGCTCGTAGCATGTTCATTGTTGTTGGTTAACCAAGCTATTTAAACACCCTTTATAAAATGGACTGAATTTTGTCAGCAGGATAATCCTGAAACATTTGGGAATTTGTCTCATCTTTGTTTAAGATGAATTATTTCTGTATAAAGCAAAACTCAAGTAAGACTGTAGTTTCATCCTCAAGCTGCCGGTGGAAAGACACATGGACATATGGGTCGTGTCTTTAAATAGTGCCTAATCAAAGTGGCATGGTAGTGGAAAATTAACCAGATGTAAACAAACTGTTCGTAGCTTGAATTGACTCTGCGCTGTTTTTGTGGCTTATTTCTCCCACAATTCTTTAATATTTACATTGTCTGGCACCATGTACAGCAATTTATAGTGTTAGCATCTCCTCTGGGTTTTTCTAAGCACAGATAGAACTGAGTTGTGACACTGTGGCACATGTACAGGCCCATGCTGTGTACCACATAACCCCACTTCAAAAATCCTGAACTATTCCTTTAAAGAGGAAAGAATAACAGGTAAATTCACAATAAGATAAGTAGTTTCTTCATACAAAGTAATAAGTAAAGCAATTTCATTACTTTTTTAAGGGGGCAAATGAGAAATTAGTAATTATTACAACTTGCCCAGCACAGCCGCAGAGTAATTGGTGTATTTTTATCCTCTTATCAGTCAGGTTACACTTTTCTTCCTGATGTGGAGCCTAAGTGGTTTTAAGTGTCTATGTATCTACACTATATGGATGTACAGTCATGAAAATGAGTTTTTAATGGTGGTCATTGTATCTGTAAATAGCTCTCCCCAGTCTGTGGTCTGCTGAGACACATTCTTGCTTTTCCCATGAGACCTTGTTGTGTCTGGACCAGCAGTCCAGTTCTCATGACACCTGACCCTGAGCACATCCTGTGGTCAGGCTGCAGCTCTGTTCTGAGAGGAATCTAATCATAAAGAATATCCTAACACGGCAGCGTCACAGGGAGGAGGAGGTGGGCAGGATTTAGACATGGTGCAGCCAACACCCCCTGCTGAGGATTTAAAGCTGTTGATTGTGGTTGTTTTGATAAACACGGTGATCTTCTGCATGTTTGTGACCTTGATTGTTTAAGCTTTAAAGAGGCAGATGTTGGCTTTGTTCAAACCTGTGCTGCCCTCTCTACTGGACAGAGGCAGCACTGCAGTGATGGAGATATGTACATAAATATAATATTCCATAAAATGTACATTTTTATGAATGAAAATGTTAGAGTATGAAGTTTTTCAGTTTATTAACTGCTATTGAATGAATTCACCTCACAACAGAAGAAAGAGAAGAAAATTATGTTGTTGTTTTTAAAAAAGAAAAAGCTCTGCACATTTCCAAAACACTTTCTATGAAGTGACTCTCAGATGGACAGGTGAAATGCTTTGAACAGTCCACTGAGTGTTTCAGATCATCTCATACTGCCAAATTATGATTATAACTAAAACTTCTTAGATTGGAGATTTTTTTTTAGTCCAAGATGTAAACAAGCTGTATGGTCACTGCCAAAAAAAGTGTCAAAAGTGCTTGGTAGTGGAAAAGTAAGTTGATGTCAACAAATTAGATATGGAAGGTAACCACACTACATTGTATTTGTGGCTTGTTTTCACCTAGAACTCTAAATTACTGAGAGGATGGCGTCGTGTAGCAATACATATGCTTTCTATTTTTACACAGACACAGAGCTGGTCTCTGTCACTGTGGCTCATGTTAAGGGTAGTGCTATGTAACTCATACAACCACAAAATCCCAGAATCAGTAGTTTAAATATGTTTAATGCTAAGCTATAAATAAAGAGACTTGGGCCATTTTTAAAGGTTTTATTGTCCTCACTGAATTGATCAGACAGAGCAATACATCCAGTCAGAAAATCTTGGCTTTTGTTTTTAACAAATCCAATACATGGCTTTCCATTAATCCAGGTTAAGTTAACAAATACATTAACCAATAATTAATAAATAACATTCAACATTGGCAAATAAATAGTTAAATAAATTAATAAATACAAAGTTCATAGTTTATCAAATAAGAAATGTTTGAGGTAAATTAAGAGCTACTTGGCATATAAAAATAATACTGGCATGTAAATTATTGCAATCAATTCATTAAAAACAATATAAAATATTTCGAACACTGAAATGTCTCATTGTTGTTTTCATTCATAATTCCTGAATCATTTAAATTGAGGTTATTGCTTATCAAAAGGCAGAATTATGATGCATGCATGTGAAAGCCTGAGAAAGTGGAGACGTTTTCTCTGGCTTAAAATTATTAAAAAAGCGTATCAATAGAAAACAAGAGCAATATTTCCATCAGTCCTCAGAGCTGCAGTCGTCCTCTTGTTGCCCTTTGAAGCAGGCCGACTCATAGTGCTTGTTCAGGTACGACTTGAGTGCGAAGCTTTTGTGGCAGCGTTTGCAGGAGTAGTGCTTGAAGGCTGAATGCGTCTGCATGTGGGCACGCAGGTTGGAGCGGTCAGCGAAGGCCTTCCCGCAGTGGGCACAGGCGAATGGTTTCTCCCCCGTGTGGGACCTCATGTGGCCCTGAAGGAGCCACGGCCTGCTAAACGCCTTCCCACACACCGTGCACTCGTGCTTCAGGTCATGGGTCAGCATGTGCATGGCGAGTGCTGGCATGGACACGTAGACTTTGTGGCAGGTGGGGCACTTGCGGGCCTGCTGGCTGTCCAGGCTGCGGTGAGTCTGCTTGTGTCGGCTCAGGTTGGATGATGTGGCGTAAGACTTACCACACTCACCGCATATGTGGCGTCCTTTGGGTTTCCCCTTAGCCGGGCTGCCTTCTGCTGACTCAATATCCTCGCTGCTGTCCGACTGGCTGCCTTCTTTCCAGCTGCACCTCTTATTGGACCGTTGGCGAGCGCGACCGTCTGACACGAAGAAGGCCTTGATGCTGCAGGTCTCTAACTCATGGCTGCTGGTGTCTGACTCGGCTGTGCTGCTGGAGACCGGACTGTCAGGCTGCTCCATGTCATGGTCGGAGAATTCCTCACCAGCACTGCCCACTGGAGAGTACAACGCCCCCGTGGGGAGCCCAGTCTGCCCATGACCTGAATTTTTTGTGCCGGACATCACCGAGGGGATGATGTAATCATGGATGTAGCCTGGAAAAGAATGACAAGAATTACACATTGGTCCTCATGCTTTCTATGAAAAGACAAAACGCAACAATCATTTCATGTTTACTTTGGTCAGCATCATAAAGGGAGTGATTCACTTTATCTTCTCTGGTCTGGTTTAGTCTTGTAGAGAGACAGAGATGAGACAATAACAGAGAGCATTTAAGGTCACTTGAACCCAAGGGCGTAGGTTTGATTTTGACATTGATGGGGACATAAAAGTGCACCAAGATGACACCTCTGAAAGTTGATGTGTTTTGCATTTATGACTGTTTTTTAATGCCATGTAGAGCTAATCGAACAACCAAGCAAACTATCATAGTCAGAAAAATCTATACTGGTTTATTCTTTACCTCCAACCTCTCCTCCTCAATCTCTAATGTCTGTTCCTTGACAATTTGGGACAATTTGGAATCAGTCAGAAATTTTGGCGGTATGGTAATAGTTTGATAAATATTTAAAACGAAAAAGGACTACTGATAAGTGTAATGCCCAACAAAATAAATGTATAAAGTAATGTTTTTAATCTGAGGTTTTATTGTATTCTTTTCCCCACAAACTTTTATTGTTGGTCTTAAACAGTTGCTGCCGTTCAATACACAAATAATATATGGATAATAAATAGGATCAACAAAATGTGTATTTCTTTAGCATTAAATATAAGCATATTTTAGTTATAACATTATATACTATACTTGTGTTTTGCACCAGGGACCATGTGGTAGTAGCCTAATATTGATAGGGACGTGTCCCTAGCGTCCTTACCCAATTCTACGCCCCTGCCTGAACCTTTAATTTGGCTCTAATACCACTCAAGTTCTTGCCCCTTTGAGGCAGGGCACAGCCTGAAGCAACTGTCAGCCAATCACAGGACCACATAGAGAGTCAGACAAATATATATAGCCACCACTTAACCTCATGAGCATGTTTTTGGTCTGTCAGAGAAGACCAGAGAGCCCAGAGTCCACACACACACAAGGAGAACATGCAGACTTCATGCAGAAAAGCCCTGACGAACAGGGAGTCAAACCAATGACCTTCTTGCTGTGAGGCACGTGCACTCACCTGCTGCACCCTTATGCTTTTTTTTGCAACATATTTGAGATTAAAAAACTTCAGAATTAAAACAAATCTAAAAGAGAGATAATGAGTTGGAGAAGTTGCACTGAGGCCTCAATTTATATGAAGGCAGGTATTTGTTTTATTTGCATTTGGCACTCTGTACAAATGATCTCCGAAGTTGGGCCCATGGCTATGCAAGGAAAGACTGAATAAAACAATGCACGCTGTTATGCACTGCAAGAAAAACATTTTACTACAGTTGACTTTAAAACTTCAAAACCAGTCAATCATACCTTGCCTTTGCCTTTCCTTAAACAGTGGACACGTTGGCTGTTGTTTAATAAAAAATGTAATGATCATGTAATGAACGTCATACTGCTGCTCAAAATATGGAAGTATTTCGCACTCCTTAGACAAGAGACAGGTATGAGACAATAAAAGCATTTCTTGAAAGTTAGACAATGTGTAGGAGTCTGTCATCATTTTTAAATATACTGTTGGTAAAAGGATGTGGTGATGGTTGGAGGGGCTTGAAGACGTTTTCTTTTTCCAAACGGGGATCTTTGGTTTATTCATGTGTAGACAGGTAAAATATTATTCAGGACATATAAACTCACAGATTCCCCCAACAATCCTTCAGACAAGATCTTTGGCAACTGTTGGCAGCCAATAATTACCTCCAACAAGAAGGTTATGTTTTTGTCAGAATTTGTTCACTTGTTTGTAGTTTCTTGGCTTGACTGTCAGTTTGTGAACAAAATAACCCAAAAAGTTAAGAACTGATTCTAATTTGGTCAGTTTTTCACATTTAACCTCAACCGTACAAGAAGTTTAAAACAATTTTGACATTTTTTAGGGAATACTGATTATGGCACAAGGGAGAATTAATTAGATTTTGGTAGTGATCTGAATTTGGATGGGAATCCAGGAGTTAACTACAATAATTTCTGAACTTTGTGCCAAAGGGCAGTTTGTCATATTTTTGTCAATACTGGTCTGACATTGTTGTAATTGTTGTAAATTCTTAGACATAGGTCTTTGCTGTTGGAGCTCTTTTATTTTGTGATGATATCTAAATGAGTGAAGTATTGGATTGATATCATTTTATCTTAGACCTATGCCAGTGTTTAAAAAAGGTGAGGTTTTGACTTGTTTTGAGGAAAAGAACAGTGGTTTGACTCATTGTTTCCGGGTGTCTGCATTGGTTTCAACACTTCATGAGGTGCTGTCACTGGATGCTTCAGACAGAGCGCTGCATGACCTGAGCAGAGACATATCTGTAGGTATATGTAGAGGTCTGTAGATAATCTATCAATAATCAAAGGTGAATTGACTAAAATTGGTATTTAAATTTGATCTCTTGTTCTTCTTGGTGCTGAAACTATGACACACATGTCAGTGTACATATTTACATACTTGTGTGTAGGGATGTATACCATGGACCGTTACTTTCATGTACTGGTCCCTAATTGGATCGGTACTTATCGGTAAACGTCTCTTCAACTGTCACGTAGTTATGACACTACCACCATCCGGCTCAAGCATGTCGGTGAGGACTAAGAGCTTGAAGGTTTGGGCACACTTTAGCAAAGTTAATGAAAACTCGGCCCGATGCAATCTCTGTCAGAGAGAAGTTGCGTCCCAGGGGGAGAAATACTAGCAACATCGCCAAACACTTGGAGCACGTGCATAGTTTAAAGCTAAAGGAGTGCGGGCTGTTTGATTGCTAGCAACACGAGTAGAGTTAGCAGCCAAGCTAACACTAAAGACTGCAGCACCGACAGAGACAGAGACTCTATATTCTGCCCCTTCGGTAAAAACTCTGCCGAAAACAACACAGTCACACGGGGTCAGGGGCGGACTGGGGTGGAGAGACGGCCCGGGAAGTCATTGACAGAGAGGCCCACTTCATGCGCGGTGTGCGAAGCAACCAAACGGCGACACAATTTTCCCATACCATGAGGGAAAAAAGACTTATTCAACAATGTTTTGGACCATGATAATATAGCAGGGCTGCCAACTTTTCAAAAAACCTTGGAGTGAGATTTGGTGAAGGCAATCAAAATTTTGCCCGCATACACGGCGACATTTAACACAAAATACCTAATTTTGTGCAGGTTTAATCAGACTAGCACTCAGAAGTAACAAAAAGGTGCATGTGCAATCAACTTAGGTTAAAGGTAAAAAATAAAATTAAAACAAATGCTATATTCTGCTGTGTCTGATACGTCAAGCTCTTTAGACCTACATAGTGATATAAACAATAACTATTATGTCATTGTTCCTCATAAGTCTATGTCCTACCTGTCTACAGGTTTGTGTTCATGCACAACCAGTAGTTCCAAGACCAGGGTTTACTCACCAAAAACACTGGTCTGATCACCACTACAGCAGCTTTACAAGAATTAAAAGCTCAAAACAATATATAAATCTATATGACATTTTTAATGAAAAGCTGAACTAAATCAAACTACACTTTGATTTTATTTTTTATCAAACTGTCAACAAGCAGCAACAAAACAAAATCTGAATATATCACATAACTTAACAATACACAAACCTTTACATAATTAACCAATTAAAGCCTGTTGTATCATATTTGATACATATGTGTTTGATACCTTTATCAAATCAATATGACCTACAAATACAAAAGAAACATCTTATTCAGATAAATGGTAAAAAGTGTCTTTAAATGGATTATCAGTTGCCAACAACTAATTCTATCAAATGAGATACTAAAAATATATGTGTTAAATTTTATATTCTTTTTTTCTTTGATTTCAGTTGAAAGTAGGATTAACATTTCAGCTCCCAAAAAGTAGAATTTTCTGGCTATTATTTGTGCATTCATTTTTTAAAGGGTTAAATTATGTAATGCAATTAAATATACAATTAGCCTAGATTTAATTTTCCTTTAGTAACTGAACAAAGTTTTGGTATCAATTTGTAGGCTGTAAGTACACATTACTATGAACTATCTATTTAAAAAAAACTTTGAAAATATATGTAGTAATTTTAATTGGAGGACAATAAGGAGTGAAAATTAAGAGTCAGAATTTAATTAGAAACTTGATCTGTTCAAGTTAACATCTAATATTTGTGTCATAAATGAGAGGATGAGGATGTCACAGCCAGGCAGAGGGGAGTGGGAGTTGGGGTTAAAATCTTTCAGAAGTTAAAATTGTCAACTAAAATGTTTACAAGACTTGCCTTGTATTGTACAGACAGAAAACATAACCATACATTCGGAAAACCTTTATTTGTGTACAATGGGGATTTTGGGGGGACAACTTTATAGAAGGCGGGGACATGACCAGTTGTTTAATTTTTGTTTTTATTCTAGTGGATAAACTCTGACATACTCGGATGGATGTTTGTCCTTTTAGGCCCCCACACACTAAAGACATTTTTAACTCATTTATGCACTGTCCACTAATAATGGCCCTGAGACCCACTTATGGGCCTCTAGCCACAGGTTGAGAACCACTGCACTAGTAGATTGTATTTGAAGCTTGATCCTTAAAAGATTGCTCACATGATGAAGAATATGTGATCCAGGGAACCTCAGGATGAATTTATCATTTAGAAAACAGTGAGTGAGTGAAAACAGCAGTTCAGATGGACTGATGAACAATGTTGCATTTTGATTCATCAGAAGGTTGACTCGTCTTTTTTTAAGCCTTTGTGTTCATTTAAAATGTGCTCATGAGCTATCAAGACACAGTTTGGAATATTAAATCACACATAGTGACTGACGATCTCTCACTGTCTATCTGCGCCTTTACGCACTCCGGCACAAAGAGGGGCGCGCGTACACGGAAAGTGAAAGTTAAAGTCACACAACCATCCCATAAGTATGTTTTATAGTGGTTATATGATATTTCTTGGCGTTTTCTATAATGCGTGAAAGTTGGCAGCCCTGTTATACATCCATGACTGTCCCCCGTTCGAGCAGCGTGATTGACAGGCGACTCTGACACAGCCTGATCCGCCCCGCCCCCTCTCTCTCATGTTGCGGCCGCGGCCCACCGCCCTTGGCCAGACACTAGAGAAACGGTAAACCAGCGTTGGAGTCCTTTTTTTTTCCTCAGTCTTGGCCGTACCGGCCCACTGAGGCTGCGGCCCACCGGGAAACCTCCCGGTGCTCCCGATGGCCAGTCCGCTCTTGCACGGGGTTAAACCCTTGACGAAGCGCCACTGCACTCGGCCGCATAGCTTGGATGAAAAGCAGACAGCAAAGCTCTCCTCAGAACATTCAGAGCTGTTAAAGGCCAATCAGAGCAGAAACTCTTTGTTTACTGAGATCAAGAGAGCACCAGATGTGACTTATGGTCAAGCTGTGCTCACAGTGCCCTCTGTTGGATGAAACGGTTCACTGCTCTAGGCGCCCTGATGTGCTGCTACACTCAATATTTTACATTCGAATATTTATTTACTTTTCGGTTACGGATATTTATCCCCATATTCGAACAGTTATTCGAATATCGAATACAAAGTGAGAGCCCTAGTAGTCATCATTACAGCATCGATTTTAGCACCACAAGATATATGGGTCTGTCTGTACATGCAGTCTGTTGGGTGGCATGAAGGGGTTTTGCCATCTCCTTAGCTTTCTTTTTGCATCTGAGAAGCATTTGTAATGCATTACTTCTACTCTGTTGAAGCTTTATTATTACCTTGTGGTGATAAAAAAAAAAAGGTTGAATCTTTTTATATCTTGTCAAGTTTTTATTTTTTACACATAATTACGTGTTGTAGTATCGATAAGTATCGGTACCGATAGGAGTATCAGTATCTGTATCGATAAAATCATAACAATATACATCCCTACTTGTGTGTGTTGGGGGTGTTAAGACTGTCTGTTGCTGTTGGCAGAAATTAAGTACTTAGTGCTTTTGTCCATTTTGTCAAGAGTCCTCTTGGAAAAAAGGCATTTCAATCCCCACAAGGTTTTTACAAGGTTCAATAAGTGTTTCTCTCATATTGATTGATATATACCTCTCAGCTTTTGTCAGTACCTTGAGTTTCAAGGTTTTTTTTTTCAAGGTATTGCGGTAATGGAACACCTCATAATGGTCACGGTAACCTTTGAGGAGAAAAGTGCCTTCTGATCAATATGAAACTGATACCGGAAGCTATTTGTAAGTGCCAGGTTCAGCAAGATGCAGGAATGAAAAATTAATGAGTCTTCTGTGCACAGTTCTGCCCCTAATCAATACTTCAACAAGTGCTACCATAAGAAGAAAACACACACAATGTGCTGACGGAGACAAAAATCAGAGAGGAACAGGGCTTTTTCACCCGTTCTGTAATATCCACCTGTCGCCACCGCCACAGCAAAAGCATCTGAATCCGTCTGGGGAGGGGTGATCAAAACAGAGCGTCTCAGCAGTGAAATCCCCTCAATCACTAAATCATTTTAATCAGATCATTCCCCATCTGTGCCCTTTTTCAGAGCAGGCACGAGGAAAGTACGGGAGATTGAGTGACAGGTGGGGGACGACTGCGATTTAGAAAAAAAAAAGAGGGGAGTGTTTGTGTTTGGAGGAGGGTTGATGGGGGGTGGATTTTGTCTGATCTTAGCAGCAGTCAATGGTATATTGAGTCCCCCCCCCCCCCCCCCATACAACCCACACACATGCACACACACTGGAGCACAAAGGAAGGCAGACAGCTGGCATCCTAAATCTGAGGGACAAATTATTCAACTCCAACACAAGATCTGTGATGCTGCCTGTGGGTTTCAAAAAGCAGGGGAGGGCCTCAAAGCACGCATTTCTTTGGATTTCTCAAAGGCGAAACCCACTCCCACCAAGGTTAAGGTTATCGTGACTAAGAAAGGGAGAACAATGAAGATACCAACATGTATAAAAGCATCTACTTGACCTGATTTTTTTTTACAAGGCTAAGTAATGCAATAAAATATATATAGAAATGGAAACTTAGATTTTGTCAGTGTCACAAGAATATTAAGTGACACAGAGATTTATTTACACTCTTTGTCACAAGTTTTTCTTTTTTTTCCAAAGTTGCTTAAGAGAACTCTGCACCTCCCTATCGAATTGCAGACCTTGCTGGCCAGACAAGAGGGGGCATAAAATAAAAGCACCCATTCCCCATACATCGTCTATACCACTTATCTCCTTTGAGATTTTAGGGGGCTGAAGTCTATCCCAGCTGACTTAAAGGTGCTATGAGGAGAATCTATTACCAGCAACATTAAGACAACTCTGCTACCCATGAGCATGTGCGGCGACCGTTGTAATGCTGCGTTCCAGTAACCTCGGAACTGGGAGTGACATCATTTCCGACTTATCGGCATTCCAGTTGAAGTCGGAAAAAAACATGCCGATCTACCAGGCTATTGTTAGCTGTTGTTAGCATGCCCTGCGTTGTTCACAAATATCACATGAAGAATGTGATTATCACTATGGCAGCATTTTTGTACATATAAGTCTAACAATACTATGTATACAGCTGATCTAGAGCGACACACCCCAGTCAGAAGTGCAAATAAATAAATTAATACAGGAGCTAAATAACTGGTCACACTGGGGGCATCCAAATTCGATTGTCATCTCGGGGGTAGTGAGGTTTCACCGAGTACTCGGAACTCGGAAATTCCTACTTCTGACTACAACTGGAACGCACCACAAGACGTGACTCAAACTAAAGCGTGTGTGTTGTGATGCTAATGAAAATGCAGCTGGGACCTCCTTTTTTCAACAACTTACAGGATGCAAAGCGACGAGGTAATGTATCTCTTTCTAGTTACGTCGCGGTAGTTTTTGATGAGTGACAACAAGCAATTTTTGGGAAAACTTTGTATTATAGTTTTGTAGCCAGCTACATATCGCTTCTTACAGCCCAGTGCTCTAAGACGTGTCTGAATAATATAAGTTTGCTCTAGTTTTAATTGTCTTGTTCCTGGAGTTGAGTATCCAGGCTAGTCCAGCCCTGTCCCACCTGACCTGAAGGCTAAGGAATAGCATTTATAGATAACCGATTTTAATGCTATAAAGCTCATCTTAACGTGTGTATTTCGATCAGGCATATATCTAAAAGTGAGACTTTTTAGTAATTACTTAGAAACTCCTCACAGTCCCTTTAAGGGAAACTACAAACTTAACAGCAACTTAATGAACATGTGCTGTTTAATGTTGGCGTTTGGGGCCTAGAGCGTCACACTCTGCGCCAACCTCTCCTCAAGAAGATGTGACTCTCTCACATTCTCAGTGTTGACTGACTTTCTGTTGCTCCCTGATTATGATGCTGCTGTAAAAACAATCAGACGAAACAAACATTGAAAATTTGGATGAGACCAGATGCTATTGTTTCACAAGTGACTGTTAACCCATGACCACTTGTTTGCCATGGTTACACAGATGTTGAAATCTACAGGAGTATCCATGAAATTTAAAAACAGGAATTTGATAATAATTATAAAGAAAGTCTTTCAATGAAATATAAATGGAGACATGTTTACTTCACATGCCTGCTATCACTAGTTAACATAGCCACAAGTTAAATCATAACACCAGTCAAATTTGTGGTCAGAAAAGAAATCAAAATAAAACAACTTTTGCATAGAAATTGCAGAAAAAAGTAACATATCATGGACCTTGTTACAAAGTAATGATAGCATTGATAGCAGTTATGTGTGGACAAAACTTTATGCTTGACGCATCTGCAAGATAACAAGTATTGTACGGCCAGTATGACATCACTCAGACACATGCAGACATGGACCACAACAAGACGACACATTTTGAAGAGCTAATGCTATCAGTAGTTTAGAAATAGGCTTTATTATATGTCTTTTTTATTTAATCATATACTGTACAACAAATTCTTCTTCACCTCTCCAACTTTGGCATTGTCCATATAAGTATTCTGTGCCAGATAGACCTGGAAGCTTGAAACAAACAGTCAAAGATCACTAGAGAACCACAACTTCATGAGGTAATTGTGAGTTTTTGAGATAGCATTATGTAAACAAGCAATTACATTTCCTGCCTCAGAGTGATCTGCTGTCAGCATTTGTTTTGTTCCACTTTATTTCTAGATGACCCAAAAACTCTGAGCACATTTTTTCTGTGTTGGTTGGTTCTTCTTGCTGGAGAAAGACGCATAATTCAATTGGCTTCTGCTAAAGTTAGACAAGTCACATATTTCCAGCGAACCAGTGCAGAGCCACGCTCCACAGTACCACAGACAGTTCCAGGGAGTTAAGCGAAATGGGCAAAATGCATCAAAACTCTGTCACAGTGGGCTGTTGAAACATTCTTTATATTTGAGTGTAGCACATTGTCTGTTTTCAAATCTTAAAAAGGTCTAAACTTGGGTGCATGTGTTGGATTTTGATTTCTGCAAAAGTATCTTAGCAATTACTGCCGTTGAAAACCTAGTTTTTTTTGTTTTTGTTTCGAGTGCCCCTAAACTATTCTCACCCTGTCTCTAAGGTGCCATGCCAGAGTTCCTGTCACTTTATGTCCCCACACATGGTCCCAGACTGTTCTGATTGGTTGACTGAGCTAAGGTAATTGATCACTTTAGTCCGTCATTGGTTCATCTCTCTTAAGTCTCTGCCAGCTTTAAGGTTGCAAATGAAGTGTACATAACAACTAAAACAATAGCACACTCCCTACATACTTTCTCCAAAGGTATTTGGTTTTCCAATTGGATTACATATTAAAATAATTCGAATTTTTGCTATATTTTATCGCAATGTGTAACACTTTTGGGTGGGTTCAGAGGTGGAAAGCTAGACTCAAGTTAGTAGCAGTTGGGTGGAGAGGTGGAGGGTGGGGTTGTTTGGTTGTGAAAATGGGCTTTTGAGTCCAAACTGCTGTGACCACCAAGCTGAAACAGCCTCAAACTAACATTTAGCACAGGAATATGATAGGACAATTCTGGGCTTCCATAACTTTATTGCTATCATGAATTCTCATTTAAGTCCCTTTGTCTCTACCCACCTCTGTATCTTTGCCCACTCACAGCCCCAACACGGCCTCAGTTGATGTCTATTCAACATCAGTCTGGTTCTGCTCAAGGGCTCCTGCCTCATTAAGAGTTTTTCTGTTCCACTTTTACTGTAGCCAATTGTGGCAAAAGTGATGTACTTAGCGTGGAGACATGTTGGGTTTGTAATAAAAAAGAATAAATGTCAAATACAATTCAATGGCAAATATTTATAAAAAAGGGGAGGAGTATGGCATTATCCTACTCTTTTGCAAAGGTGTCTTGAGATGACATTTGTTACAATCTGGTTCTGTACAAATAAAGGAAAAACAGTCTTTTTTAGCTGGTGCCTCTTTTTCTTTGTATTTGCTCTATTATAAGGTGAATGATAACCAGCGTAAAGAAACACCACAACCCCCTTATTTTTAACCAAACAGTACACAAGCATGTCATATGCTTATTCTTAGCCCAATATCAATAATAAATCCCTTAAAAATGTTTATCATTGTTACTTTTATTTAGTTAGTTTTATTAGTTTATTGTAACATTTATTATTCTAATCCTGGCCTAAGTTATTGTTTGAACCAGGTGTAAATATGCTTTATTTTACTGTGAAAACTGGTATTTCAATATGGAGTGTGTGGCTTCTGGTGCCTCTGCAGCCAGCCTCTGGTTGACACCTGAAGAATTGCAGTTTTTTGCACTTCTGCACTGGCTCAGTTTTCCAACACCAAAGGTTGCCTTTTAGTCAAAACACACACTCGCACACACTCATATTGTCTGTATCACTGCCTTTCTCTCCCTCTCAACCAGTGTCGAAATCCAGCCGTATGAAACCCTACTGTCTGCCACTGTACAGCTCATGTTGCACTTTATTGAATTACCTGCAGCACTCTCTATTTTCCAGTCAATACCCATCCCCTAAAAACCCTTCTCCATCACCTCTCTCCCTGCTGCATGTATGGATTGTGTTGCTGCAATCCTACTCCCTGTGGCTATCTGACATCCTGCAGGATCAGATGGAGAGAGATGGAGAGATGAACGAGTGAGGAGGAGGGGGTGGTGGATGATAAGAGGAAAAGACTCAAGGGCAACTGCACCATCTAAGGACAACACAGTCCCATGTGGCGATCTGCTTTCTCACGAGTTTCTCTCTGGCTGGACCTGACAAAAGCTTGCATCAGATTTCGTGCCTGATGCCCCCGCGTGCGCACGTATATCTCATCATTCATGTACACAATAGTATTAAAGTCAAAGGCTGCTGTGTGATCTGGTTTGAGTGTTAAGCAGATTGAGCCGGCGTGACCTGAATACTATTTAGCATCCACCGAGTTAGGAAACAAAAGTCCTGGGGCATACAGAAAAGGGGGGTTCACCGAGCTTGTGGGGGCTTTTGGAGGGTTTACCATGAGTGATTAGATAGAGACAACAACAACAAAACACTCTGTTTATGAAATGTTGAGGGGCTTTAAGATATATCAATGTGCTCTCAGGTTTTTATATTGATCTGGTTAATATCAGTAAAAAAAGATTATGCTCAGTTCAGTGCTGACTATCAGAAATGTCCTTGTTGAACACAAAATACTCTATCTGGAATGTATACACTTAATCAGAAGTTATCTTTTATTGTGTTGTCTAACTAAGCATTTTTGCTTATGATATTAAAAGTGGTTTGATGCCACACTAAAAAATACTTAATTTTCAAAAGTTGCAAGAGAAAAGCCCACCTACTTTTTAAATGTTGCCATTTTATTTGCACACTCCAGACATTAAACAAAAGTTGCCTGCAATAGCATCATCCATAAGATCATCACCTGTCTAAATAGTTCAAATAGCTACAAAAAAAGCCAGTATCACATAACTTATGAAAAAGCAACTCAAATAAGAAATCCGATTTTATTTAAACACTTACTTAAAAATTAAAGTTTTGATTGCATACACATGATGGCAGTGTTTTTAAAAGTAAGTGATTGGAACTGACAATGATCATGTGTTTCTCCAGTTTCATTTTTTTTCTCCAAATGTTGACATAATTGTTATTTAGACTGAGCGATCCTGCTGTCAATTTAGTGAAACTAGGGCTGAGGGGTCAATGAGTTTCTTTACTCTTTGATACTCTGGATAATTAAAATCATTTCATCTTTTTTATTACAGAAGGTATTTAAGAGAACACAAAACATGGAGAAAACCTCTAAAAAGTGATCATGTTGAGGATCATAATTCAGATAATAGTGGTGGAGATTATTATTTTAAAACACATTGTATTTAAAAGTATAGAAAGATTCATTTTAAATTAGTATAAAATATTATGTAGCCTTAATTTTTAAAGACAGTACCTATTCTTTTTTCACTTTAGTGAGAGCATCTCTTCAACATCTGAAAACAGGTAAAAAGGATAAAACAGACAAGTTTTGGAGGTCCTCTTTTTTTGGAACATTTTTGTTGCCAGCGGATCAAACAGGTGTCAGTGCCATTTGATTTCAACAAGACTAATTTGAAATGTTAGATTTTGATCATTTATGGGATGTTTTTCCCAGGTCTATAAAGCAAGTTTCAGTGTCGTTTGAGTTTTGTTAGGACGATTAATATTATGATGATTCCCACCTGGGATGCACAATATAATGACACAGAGCTAAAACAGTGACTGTCAACTTTTTACTGATAGTTCCGCCAATTTGTTGGCTATTAAATATCTGACATTAATATCTTATATACTGGTCATAATATTTAGTAAAAAGTATGAATGTGCTATTATGGTTTACTTTCTCATTACTCAATGTGTACATTAAAAAGGCCCTCAAAAACACTAAAAACCAGTCCAGTATAATAAATAATAGAAACAAACAATTTATTTGAATCACATCTGTTCAGGACATGAAAAGACTGGCACAATGAGAGGAAAAGGTTAATTCTGACACAAAAAGAATTGTGTGTCTTCCAGAATCATATGCTCATTAACTGTCTCAGTATGTCTTAATATAGCTGCAAATCACATGTCAACAAATTTTCAGTACAGTACATTCTTCATTAAAGCATCTTAAATGTGAAAATTCAGTCGACAGCCTTTGTGAACAGAAACCTGTTCAACTTTTTGCACAAGAGATTGATACATTTGATCATCATGCAATAAAACAAAAAAAAATGCCAATTTTAGGTTGCCAGAACCTTCTAATTTTTAAAGAAACAAGTTTTAAAAATGATTCAGTTCAGATTTATTTATATAGCAGCTTTCAGACATTAAATCAGAACAAAGTGAATTGTTAGAAACACAAAGGGAGTTTAATCATTAAAAAAAATCCTAAATTATCAAAATGTATGAAAAATAAAACATCTTCCAGATGCATCTAATCATAATCAATGAAATATTTGAAAAATGAAATAAATATACTAAAACTGATAAGTGATTTTTTGCTCAGTATTGCTTTACCTTACATGTAAGCCAGATCAGACCACATGGTTCAGCCTCATGATTTAGATGCAGAAGAACTAAATTAAAAAGTTCAAATTCAACTCACCATTTTCACTCAAACGCACCGCCAAGTTGGTGGCCGACTCAGCGATGGCATGTGTCACCGTGTACGAGTCGTCCCACTGCTGCTGCTGATGGTGATGATGGTGGTAGTAACTGGAGGAGGAGAAGTCATGAACCTTGGGCTGCTTCACCAAAAAGGAGCGTGGCATCTTGTTCACCCTGATGACAAAGTGATGCTCATAGAAAAACAGCCTGAGGTCTAAAAAAAGGGGTAAAGCAGTGATTCCAGGCGGCCCTCTTAGATGGGCCAAACAAAGGAAAAGTAGAGGTTTCAAATTCCTGGTGATGAGAAAGAGAGAAGAAGAAGATGTAGTGAGCACAGGAGAGAGGAAGAAGAGGACAGTGAGGATGGAGAGGACAGAGAAAAAGGCAGAAAGAGAGAGAGAGGGATGTGAGGACTAGCTGAGCTCAGCACTACTGCAGCCTTTTATATGTGGGGCACGAGCCCCAAAGATCAGGTGGTGCGTTGGAAGAGGGAGCTGCTTAGCATTAATCCATCAAACATCCCCGGGGACACACATCAAATTACCACAAGCCGTCTGTGCTTCTCCACACACACACACACACACAAATGCACACACAGCAGCCTGCTACCTCCTCCTCCTCCCACATCCTCCTCCTCCTGCTTTCGCCCCTCTGTCCCCCCCCTTTCTCTCCCCGGGAAGGAGAGCAGACAATAGTGGTGCAGAAGCACGTGGGTGACACTACACACAACATCTTGTCCTCTATTGTCTTTCAATGAAGTAGCTAACACAGTTTATGCTCCCCCCAGCCGGCTTCTCACACCAGTTCTGATATCATTATTAATGCTAATCATTAACAGAATGCTGACTAAAAGAATGGAGCAGTGTTCCTGGTGGTCAGATTAAGGTCAGAGATGATGCTAAATAATGTACAAGTATGTGCAGGAAGGTCAAAGGAATTTCAGAGTTTCAGAGCTCAGTGAAGAGATGCTAAAACCACTCTTAAAGTGACAAGGGCTATTTAGTGTAAATGATTCTGTGATTCAACCATTTATGCGTCTCCTTAGAGGGACTGTGAGGAGTTTCTAAGTAATTACAAAAAAGTCTCACTTATAGATATATGCCTGATCGAAATACTCACTTTAAGATGAGTTTTATAGCATCAAAATAGGTTATCTATAAATGCTATTCCTTAGCTTCGCGGTTGGGTTGGACAGGGCTGGACTGGCCTGGAAACTCAACTTTAGGAACAAGACAATTAAAGCTAGAGCAAATTTATATTATTCGGACACGTCTTAGAGCACCGGGCTGTAAGTAGCGATATATAGCTGGCTACGAAACTACAATACTAAGTTTTCCAAAAATTGCTTGTTGTCACTCATCAAAAACTACCGCTACATAACTAGAAAGAGATACATTACCTCGTCACTTTGCATCCTAAGTTGTTGAAAAAGAAGTTGTAAAGCAATGCAGGGTTCTGAGGAAGGTCCGAGCTGCATTCGTTAGCATCACAACAAGCACACGCTTTGGCTTGGGTCACGCCTTTTGGTGCATTCCAGTTGTAGTCAGAAGTAGGAATTTCCCAGTTCAGAGTAGGAAACTGCAACTGGAAGTCTGAATTTCCTACTGGGAACTCGGTGAAACCTCGCCATCCCTGAGTTGACAATCGAAGATGGATGTCCCCAGTGTGAACAGTTATTTTGCTCCTGTAATAATCAATTTATTTGCGCCTCTGACTGGGGTGTGTCGCTCTAGATCAGCTGTATACATTGTATTGTTGGACTTATTTTTAAAAAAATGCTGCCATAGTGATAATCACATTCTTCATGTGATATTTGTGAACAACAACGCAGGGCGTGCTAACAACAGCTAACAATAGCCTGATAAATTGGCATGTTTTTTTCCAACTCCAACTGGAACGCCGATAAGTCGGAGATGATGTCACTCCGAGTTCCGAGGTTACTGGAATGCAGCATTACGACAGCTGCCGCGCGTGCTCATGGGTAGCAGAGTCTTATTGAAGGCGGTAATAGATTCTCCTCATAGCACCTTTGAATTTTAGTTGCAGGTAAAAGTTATTTTATCTGTTCTGACATGAATATCCTTAATAATGTAGGGCCCTGTTTTGACAGCATGAAGTGCATTGTCTGGAAGCATGTGGTGCTTTGGGACAGGTCAGTCTGATTTTGAAGATAAGATATACTTTTTTTAGTCCCACAGGGGGAAATTCCAGATTTTTTTTTTTTATATTTTGATAATGCAAATTCTCTGCACAAGGTCAAAGAGCCCTGATTGTAGATTTGTGAGTTTTAAACATAAAGTAGATCAGACCAGTCAGGAGTGCTTAAATTCCTTTTCTTTGCTTTTAATGTTGTTGAAAAGGCTGTGAAGAAGACCATGTGACTTTCAATAAACTCACAGCTCATGGAGAAACTGTTATCCCTCTTTAAATAAATTTAAGTACTCCATTATTAACTTACTGGATTTTAGATTCAAGATTCAGTGTTTACTGTCATTGCTTTTTTTAAAAAATGCTGCTTATAGTGATAATCACATTCTTCATGTGATATTTACGAGGGCGTGCTAACAACAGCTAACAATAGCCTGATAAATTGGCATGTTTTTTTTCCAACTCCAACTGGAACGCCGATAAGTCGGAGATGATGTCACTCCGAGTTCGAGGTTACTGGAATGCAGCATTACGACAGCTGCATGGGTAGCAGAGTCTTATTGAAGGCGGTAATAGATTCTCCTCATAGCACCTTTGAATTTTAGTTGCAGGTAAAAGTTATTTTATCTGTTCTGACATGAATATCCTTAATAATGTAGGGCCCTGTTTTGACAGCATGAAGTGCATTGTCTGGAAGCATGTGGTGCTTTGGGACAGGTCAGTCTGATTTTGAAGATAAGATATACTTTTTTTAGTCCCACAGGGGGAAATTCCAGATTTTTTTTTTTTATATTTTGATAATGCAAATTCTCTGCACAAGGTCAAAGAGCCCTGATTGTAGATTTGTGAGTTTTAAACATAAAGTAGATCAGACCAGTCAGGAGTGCTTAAATTCCTTTTCTTTGCTTTTAATGGAGTAGAAAAGGGAGAGAAGAAGACCATGTGACTTTCAATAAACTCACAGCTCATGGAGAAACTGTTATCCCTCTTTAAATAAATTTAAGTACTCCATTATTAACTTACTGGATTTTAGATTCAAGATTCAGTGTTTACTGTCATTCTGACATTAAGAAACATGTTTCCCTGCACAATAAAATTTCTACTCTGCTGTCCACCACGCATGCCAGGTAAAAGGTAAAGAAGTAATAACTAGATTCATATAGCGGCAAGCAAAATACTAAAAATACTCAATTATAGCAGCAAGAGAATACTGTCCGAATATAAACAAGATAAAGATGGATTCCAAGTATATACATGTATAAAGGATAAGTATTGCTATTAAAGGGAATGGAACAGATTTCTGTTTATTTCTGTAAACGTGTATATTGTGCAAAGATCAGACATAAAGCGCAAGATCAGTTTTATTTGTGCAAATTGAGCTGTGTGGTTGTGGTAAACTGAAGACTCCTGTCAGCTATTCAGAAGTCTGATGGCAGTGGGAAAGAAAGACTTTTTCAGTCTGGAAGTCTTGCATTTTACAATCCTGTACCTCGGGCCTGAGGGTAAAACTGTGAACAGTCCATGTTGGGGGCTGATGGGGTCTTTGAGGATGGAAGCCGCTTTCGTGTGGATTCTGCAGTGGTAGATGCTCTGCAGAGAGGGCAGTGGAGTCCTGGTGACCCCTGCAGCAGTCTTTATCACTCTCTGCAGGCATTTGCGGTCCAGGAAAATGACGTAATTTATGATGTAATAGCTGTACAGCCTCTACTTTCATGTGTGTTTTCTGCTCATCATAGGCAGATGCCACAACTGTTATAAGAATCTACTCCATGGTCTCATCAATAACTAAAAGTTCCAGTTAAAACAAACAGGACGACACTTCTATGTCTTTAAAATAACTGGACATCAAACACCCTTTGGCTTTAAACAACAACGCTTCTGCATTTTCCCTCAGGAATCCTTAGCTCTGTTCTCTATTGATGCATCGGTGGCGCAGTGGGATAGTGCGCTTGGTCAGTGAGCAGGAGGTTGTAGGTTCAAGCCCAGCTCTGGGCGACACATGGGCAAGACACTTAACCTCAAGTTGCTCCCACTGCTGCATCAGTGGTGTGTAAATGGGTATGAAAGGACGTGAATGTGTTTGAGATACTGATGGATAACTAACATAGAGACTTTGAACCATCGGTAAAGTGAATGTGAGAGCGAATGGGTGTGAATGGGTAGGTGTGACCTGTGGTGTAAAGAAACTTTGAGTAGTCAAAAGACTAGAAAAGCGCTATATAAGCTCAAGTCCATTTACCATTTAAAATAAACCAGACAGCCTATTTTATCATCTGTGGGCATTTATTGGTCACATTTATTAGTATGTATAAGAACACTATAAATGTAGCCCCTATGTTGGATAAAAACCTTCAATCCTGTGTGTGTTTTTCTTGTTTCTTGGAGTGTTACACATGCTGGAGTGCACAGGTGCGCTGCAAAAAGCTACACAGTCTCTCAGCTCTCTGTCAAATATGAATTTAAAAACTGATATTTTCAACAAATTCCCTGATTTTTAATAGTAAAGGTGTGCTGTTGTGCATCCAATGTGGTTCTTAATGGCTCAGAAAATTCTGAGTGTTGATCTTGCAGATGTGTGCCCACTTCTCTAAAATGTATCTTCAAAATATCAGAAACACTCTGCTCGACAGACTTTAGACCAGTTAAAAGAGGGTTTAAAGTGAAGTCATTAGCTGCATCCTAAAGTTAGGAGAAAGCCTGCATTAGGCCTGACCAATCCTTATTTCAGGACAAACACACCCAGGGTACAAACGGGAGTGATCATTTGGTATTTAAACAGCGATAGCGAACAGAGTTGACACCTGCATCAGGTGGACATTAGAGAAGACATATGTGCTCTGGTGGACATTAGAGAAGACATATGTGCTCTGCACCAAAACATTTCTTGTCAGGCATACAATAAGGCCCCTGATGTCTTTGATCAAAAACCCTGCTACTCACTGTACATCTGTATCATAGCTAGATCATTGGTATAGCGTAAGGGCCTACGCTACCGCAAGAATTCAGGCATAAGTGAAGTTGTTGTTATCTGCAGCGATGTGAATGCCTGATATCTGGTCCTGCATTGGTTCAGCATGTCAGCTGTTTGTGGTCTTCCAGAATTAACCACAGACACACTGACCAGTGGAATCAGTTCAGAAGCACTCTGTTTCCTCTGGTGCTCGAACATTTGTTAACACACCCAACAGAAGTCCTGGTTAAGGCGATCACTGTGAACCATTACACCAAGATATCACAACAGTGCACCATGGAAAACTGTGGTCTGTTCTGACCAAGGTTGCTGCTATTGATTTTGTCTTAGAATTTGTGTAGCTGTTGCTATACTTGCATTTTACTTCTCACACAACAGGTAGCTGTGTACAGACTGAGGTCTTTGGTGTACCTTCTCATGATGATCTATCTATCTATCTATCTATCTATCTATCTATCTATCTATCTATCTATCTATCTATCTATCTGTCTATCTGTCTGTCTGTCTGTCTGTCTGTCTGTCTGTCTATCTGTCTATCTATCTATTAGGGGTGCAACGATACACATAACTCATGGTTTGAGTTAGTTGGTTTGGTTCGGTTCGTTTCTGTAACGGTTCAATACTTTTTCAAATTTCGATGCCTTTTTTACTTGTGGTTTATTAAAATAACCAACATTGTTTCAATTCAGAGTACGTCTTCATTAAATTGAATTAAATGTAACTCTTGCAGCTAAACCAGGCACATTCTTCGGTGCATACTTAGAATCATAAAAAACAAAAACATCATCATGTAAAAATAAGAATAAGTAAAAAATAAATGTATCTAATAGAGAACTCACCCATCTTATGTGGTGCATTCTTAGCAGCAGAGTAAATATTACAAAGAACTAGCTATAAGTGTATCAAGTGTCCGTACCATGTTCTGAAACCCAGCATTATCCACAACAGAAAAGGGTCTTGTGTCGACAGCAATAAAAGTAGCTATGGCCCGGTCGATTTCCTTTGCCCTCTTTGAATCATGTGCTAATGACTGTCTAAATGACCCAGGTAAAGTCTGTAGCATGTATGCTGCTTGTTGTTTCTGTCTGGTTCCACTTGTTTTGCGTTGATGTAGCATAGCATCGTATTGCACTTCCGACATACTGTTGTGTTTTGTCCACGACATGCTTACCATCAGGGTCATACTTAACACAGAAGCCAAAGTAGCCCCAAACACCAGATCTGAATGATAGTGGAGGGTCTTCAATTTCAGCTGAAGGTAAAGCACTCGCCATGTTGCAGCGCCCCTAGCGTATGTAGCTTCTTCTGTCTCAGCAGCTTTGCCAAATGAAAGGGGAGGTGCTGCATGCGCAGCTCAGCGGATCTGTGCTCGACAATGCAGCCCAGAGTAGTCGAACGCAAATTCACTGAACTTTCAGTGCATAGCACCTCGTCAGAAGTTGATCAAATAATAAATACAAAATTTCATTTTGTTCGATTCATAGGGTGTACAGAACCGAGGCCACTGTATCGAACAGTTCAATACAGATACATATACTGTTGCACCCCTACTATCTATCTATCTATCTATCTATCTATCTATCTATCTATCTATCTATCTATCTATCTATCTATCTATCTATCTATCTATCTATCTATCTATCATGTCTGAAACTGAACATGTTATTTTGGGATACCATGCTGATATGAGCAGCAGTCTTCAGGGCTCTTGTTCTTCACTTTCTTTTTGGATCATCCTTCAGAGGATTTTCAACCAAACTTAGCTCCAGTGAGCTCTCAGACTCACAGATTAATTGGTCATATTTCGGAGAAATAAGATCAAGTTTACCCGAATGTCTATTTAAGTCACAAAATCCTGACAAATCCACGTGTTCTTATTACTGTGAATTAAGTAAATTGTGATATTTTGTGGCAGCAAGCACACGTTGATTAAAAATCATAATTTAAAAAAGTATATAATTAACTGCTAAGCAAAATCACTGTGTATTCAAAACACTTTTTATCCCCTTTCTATATAAATACAAAAGTGGCTTCTGTACTTCTGATAAGTAAATAGTGATGATAAAACCTGTCCGTGAGTCAGAAGACTGTATTTGTTAAGGGACTCAAAATGACTTATCCTACAATTTTTTTTAGCTTTAAAGGTGCTATGAGGAGAATCTATTTTCGGTGACATAAAGACTCCGCTACCCATGAGCATGCGCGACGACTGTCGTCAAGACCTGACCCAAGCCAAAGCGTGTGTTTGTTGCTCGGACCTTCCTCAGAACTCTGCATTGCTTTACAACTTCTGTTTTTCAACAACTTACAGGATGCATAGCGACGAGGTAATGTATCTCTTTCTAGTTACGTGGCAGTAGTTTTTGATGTACGACAACAAGCAATTTTTGGAAAACTTAGTATCGTAGTTTTGTAGCCGCTTTATATCGCTACTTACAGCCCGGTGCTTTAAGACGTGTCAGAACATAAATTTGCTCTAGTTTTAATTGTCTTGTTCCTAAAGTTGAGTATCCAGGCCAGTCCAGTCCTGTCCGACCTGACAGAGAAGCTAAGGAATAGCATTTATAGATAACCTATTTAGATGCTATAAAACTCATCTTAAAGTGTATATTTCGATCAGACATATATCTAAAAGTGAGACTTTTTTGTAATTAGTTAGAAACTCCTCATAGCATCTTTAAAGGTGTTTTAAATTAGATATTCTGCAGTGTATAGTTTTGTAAAAACAGCATTTCAGCAAAGCCAGTTTACAAGTTTAACCCTTTCCTCCCCTGTTGTCTGTTGGACTTTTATGTCTCACTGAAGGCCCCCCACCCTCCACAATACCATATAACCCTCATCATAATGAAAAGACCCCCTTGCTGACTTCCGGTTTGTCAGCTGTGACAGTTTGACCTCTGAGTGCCTGCGAGGTCACAAGGTTAAATTCTGGTTGGCCACAGAGACGACAGCAGCTTAAACAGAGCGGCCTGCAGAGCTCCAGATGGCTCTGAGAGGTACAGTTCAGTCTGACTGGATAATAAAAAATAAATATTTAATCTCTCAGACAGATGTTGGTGAGGGGGGTTGGGGGGATTTTGATTCAGCAGGTCTGGAAGCAACATGTTTACTAAAGAGACATCCTTTTTTAGTCAGCTGTGAAGTAAAAACACTGATGTTTTTGATGAAAACATTTCAGCTCATTATCCTGTGAAATAATTAATGATGATGAAACATATTATCCAGAAGATGCAAACAGAACCATTAAGTGTTAAATGTGTTTTCTCTTTATCATTTAATCATCTTATTTTATTGATTCATGATTTTTCAAGTCTGACCACAGTAATATGGGGGTTTGTTTCTTCTTTGACTTTCAGGTTCATTCTCAATAAAAAAGTGTCTTACAAATACTATATGTACATGGGATTCATCTCATATCCAGACCAAAGCCTTCAATGAGTTTTATTTTAATTATTTTTTTTTTTATGGCGTGACATAAATCTTTCTTTGCACCATAAATAAAAAATTATGCTTAAAACAATAAAAAAAACACACAGATAAGTCACATTTTCCATGGATGTGATATGCACAGTCATCCTCCTGAAAACACAAACAGAATTTATTTTGGCTTAATCCCACATAAATCTGTCCTCATGCCCCAAATTTCCTCAAATGCCAAATCTGGCTCTAAAAATTTCCATTGTCCTTTTTCAAATCTGTTTAAGAAGGAATCCCTTGTTTATTATGACACCTTTAAATCTCTTTTGTTCAAACTATTGGTTCAACATCACGGAAAATTAAGAATAGGTGGAGAACGTTTCGTCCTGTGCACACACGGAGAAATTAATTACCAGAGCTTTGATTGTGACTGTTTTCAGTTACACACATTATATAGACGACAAGAACGACCTCAGCGCTCAGAGACGTTGACCTCATATTGGCATATATGTGTATGAAGTGCCTTCAGATAACACCTGTTATGAATTGGCATGATATAAATAAATATTGATTGACTGATAATTAATTTTCCATTTTGCCATGATGAACATTCCCTGAAAATTAAACCAGTCAAGGCAGTAGAATAAAACACAACGAACACAGTAGGCTAAGTTTAACCCCTTCATGCATAAATTATCATAGCACAACAGAGTACTTATTTTTAAAATGTTTGCTTTTACCAACAAACACGTTAAAATCAGTCATTTTTTAATTGTTATATTTAATGGGTGTTATGCATCAACAGGATTAAAAAATAATTTTGTGAAACTTAATAAAAATCTGTCTTTTACAAACATTAAGAGTACATAAAAAAGAGAAATCTGAAGTGTCTGTATCATTGCTGTTCAATCAAACTTGGTATTAAAATGAAAATACAAAATTATATGAACTATATATCTCACATAATGTTGTATTTTCATTATTTTATACCGCCATAACACTCAATTTTGCCCATTGTTGGGTATTTTGGATTTATGATGCGATATCTTAGTATAGTATAACTGATCAAAGATATTACTTTTTATGAAACTTAAGACAAGGGTTGGGGATTTACCACCTGGTAGCTGGACCAAGGTTATAATAGTTAACTAAAACGAAACTAAAAACAAAAACTAGAATTTAAAATACATTGCAGTTAACTCAAACTAATAAAAACTAGAAAAGAAAACAAAAACTATAAGTAAACTAAAACTGTATCTTGTGTTCACAAAACTAACTGAAACTAACCAAAATTATAGACAAAATGTCCTTCGTTATCGTTTTTGACAATATTTATTAGCCTTTAGAATTTAAGTTCATCCGACACATTTTCCCATCTAATTTTATGACAGTTTTCGGCAGTTGTCAGCGCCATACGGCACCATCATAGCGACGTACTGGGACGTGCTTGTTTACTGCACTGACTGGCTGTGCTCTGTGCTGCGATGAAACGTGTTGTGGGAACAACTTGGAAGAAATGGCTAAAGTTGGGAGGAGGCGGCAGTGTCCCATTTGGGATTTTTTTGAGTACAACAGTGAGAAAAAACAAATGCAAGTGCCTGGCGGAAATTAAAATGGTGCGATATGTGGAGCACTTCTTAAGGGGAAAAGTCCCACAAGCTTAAAAGCCCATTTGAGGAGCACCAATATCCTTATACAGCCCATGAAAACAAGGAAGCCGAGAGTTTATATTGATGTTTATATTATTTATATTATTTTCTTGTGTTTAAGGCAGCAGCCAACAGTACAGTATCAGCACTGACTGAGCAGTGAGCACTATGTTGGACTTGAAAATAAACAGTATTTTAAAATACTTACTCTGACCTTTTTGAATCCTGCACCTGGCAACTAAGGTATGAAAAAACTAAATCTAAACTGAAGCTAAACTAAAACTAAGCCTTGTTGCAAAAATCAAAACTAAATAAAAACTAGACTGCCCACTCTAAAACTAATTAAAACTAAACTGTAATGGAAAAAATGTCAAAACTAACTAAAACTAAACTATAATTAGAAAAACAATATCCAAACTAAGTAAAACTAAACTATGATGACAAATCCAAAACTATTATAACCTTGAGCTGGACATGGTACTGCAACCTAAAGGGTATAAAAATTATTTATAATTTCTGTCTACTGTAGTGGACAACATGCATGAAAGGGTTCAATCCTTCAACTTTTCTTAAAAAAAAATCCAAAACTTGGCATTTCACTTTTAAATGTGTCCCTAAGGAAGACTGTGTGCTCTTTAACTTAGAGTGAAAGAACACTGCTCTTAGATAAGGTATTACACTGGTGTAAAGAGTATATTCCTGCAGGATAAATCTGATCACTGCCGCTCTTGAATGTGTGCGCTCCTGTCTTGTGCGTCTGATTAAATGCATGTTAAGTAGCACTGCACCCTGCGTCGGTCTCTGTGAGCCTGTTGAGCGGTGATAAGTGAGATAATTTGTGTTAATCACATCCAGTCATTAGAGAGCCATCTGAAAAACAAACGCAGGTCCTTTTCACTGAGGCATCTTTTCAGCACCTCCACAGAAATCTCCCACTCCGCCATCTGACAGCGCGGCAGCTGCACGCCGCTCAATGAGAGTGATTGTCTCTTTTCTTTTAATCAGCATTTAGTGAGTGCGAAAAACCCAGAATTTCCCCTCTTCACTCTGCAGGCGTTTTCATTTTTTAAAGAGTTGATTGTGGTTTAGCTTTGGAGAGACAGACTTGTGATTTATGTCCCAACACATTTCATGCTTTTTTTTTTTTTACCCCAATCCAACCAGCTTTGTGTAAATGGTGTTAGGAAAGCTCCACTGAGATTTGTCTCACACACTTCACTGCAGCAGCAAATAACAAAAACAGCTCCAGTCAATTTGGAAGTGACTGGTTAAAGTCTCACACAATCAGCGCTGTCTGCACCATGTCACCTGGAGTTAAGAGGAGGGAGGAGAGAAAGGTCCATGGGTGGTTTTAACCATCAGGCAAAGGTAGGTGATATCCTGGGGCCTTGTGCTCTACGGGGCCTCAAGATAAAGTCGTAGGGGGGCATCAAACATGAGATTTAGAAGCACTTAAAAAAGGTAAGGATGGTGATGGCAGCGTTTGGATGGTTTGGTGGGGGTACAAAGAAAAAGGGGTTTAAGTTTCAAGGACTGAGGGAAGCTCACATGCCCAAAAATCTACTAACTTATTTGTGCGGTTTGGAAAGTGTCAGTTGTGATATTTTGGATCTTTGGTCATTTTTATGTCTGGGCAGGTGGCATGGTGGTGCAGCAGTTAGTGTGTGTGCCTCATAACAAGAGGGTACCCGGTACGATTCCCGGGTCGGACAGGGGCCTTTCTGTGTGAAGTTTGCATGTTTTTCCCGTGCATGCGTGGGTTCTCTCCGGGCACTCCGGCTTCCTCCCACAGACCAAAAGCATGCTCATTAGGTTAATTGGTGATTCTAAATTGCCCTTAGGTATGAATGTGAGTGTGAAAGGTTGTCTGTCTCTCTATATTGCCCTGCGATCAACTGGCGACCAGTTCAGGGTGTACCCCGCCTCTCGCCCAATGACAGCTGGGATAGGTTCAGCCCCTCCCCCAACCCCAAAAGGGATAAAGGGGTATAGAAAATGAATGAATGAAAAATTTATGTCTGGGCATCGATGACAGCTGAGACCAAGGGCATTGTAATTTAGGATCATAACACCCATACATACATGTGTACAGGTCAAATCATCTGAACACAATATCTCAGAAGTCTTTAATACTGCTTTCACACAAAAATTAGCGGGTCAACCTGGGTTTTTTCAACACGGGTTAACCCGCTAATATTTGGCAGTGACTATTTTCTCAGCAAGCCCTGGTCTAATCAGCAGCTTTTGAGCTGCATGGCTGTTTTTTTTCCTCTGGTGCATCAAGTTGATGTCATTACGTTGATGACATCATGAGCGCAACAAAGAACGTCCTTGTAATGTTGACACGGTTTTCTTTACTTTGTACTTTTGTCAATCTGTAAAAAATGTACAAACTCAGTGCTGATGATACAAAGGCAGATGGAATTTGTTGCTGAGACAGCAAAGAGTCACCTAAGTTACAGACAGAGGGGGCGGGCGTGATACTATGCCATGAGGACGTTACGCCAACGTCATGATGTAAATAAGTGGGTGTGATGTTCTCACTGAAGCCAATCAGAGGCTAGCCGATTAAAACCTGTGTCACTTGCAGGGTCAATCGACCCGGGTCGAAATGTAGATAATCTCGTTCAAATCCCCAACAGGAACCAATTGTTACTGGGTTTAAACAGATTTTTTTACTAGTCTGAAAGGGGTATGAGAATGTTTCTTTCATCTTTGACCTTGTACCTTTCAATTATAAACTGATCCATTTTTTTAATGTATATTTTTGGGCATTTTGTGCCTTTATTGATAGGAGAGAGACAGTGGATAGGCTTGTGTTCAGGCAGTGAGAGAGTAGGGAAGACACTCTGCAAACTGGTCACAGGCTGGATTCGAACTCGGACAGGCAGAAGCTTGTACATGGGACGTGCCTGGTTGCTAACCACTCCAACAAACCAGCACCCCCAAAACTGATCCAATTTAAGATCAATGGTCATATTATGTCTTGGTCATCTTTTGTTCACAAACATAATATCTTTCAGAGAGACTCAGAGAGAAAATGAGGAAAAGCATCAGACACAGAAGGATTTATTTCTGTCCTTTCATACAATGTTTGAAAGCGACAAAGTTAACTGAGACCTGATGAAATCATAATAGCCTACATCCGCTGAACTGAAGCCTCAGAATATTTTGTTCAAACTCTACGATTGCTTCTGCCTGAACAGACCCTCATTTAGCTTTTTGCCCGAGGCCTCCAAGTAACCTAGAGCAGCCCCGGAGAGGTCATAGGAGTAGATGAGTTTTTAAAAAAACAGTCCCAAGCGTCAGGTGAGGTGACTGACAGGGGGGAGAATAGGGCATGCTGAAGAGGCTGATGAGGATGCCAAAAAAGGGGGAGGAGGCGTTGTACAAGTGCATTTTAATCTAGTCAGAGCTCAATCCTGATAAAAGGGATCTGTCCATCTCTCTCTCCTCCATCCTCGGGGTCATCAATCACTCGTGTCACCGGCCTCTGCTCGGTGGATGTCAGAGTCTCCGGGGAGCAGCAGGAAAAAGAGCTGCAGATGCCGTTCAAAATGGAAAAAACACAGTGATAGAAAGGAAATATTGTGAGAATGATGGCATGGATGATGGCAGATGAAGCTGTGAGGACAATAGTAAGACAACAGTCGGGTTTTATTCATGGCTGTTGAACAAGTCATTTTCATGATCGTTATTAACTGCTTCGCCAAACATAAACGGTGAATATAGGTTATGTTTCTATTTGTATGTAAAGTCCATCAAAATAGGAGTACAATCATCCCCATAAAACGTTTCTTTTATTTTTACTTAGTTAGAAAAAGTTTTTAAAAATTACATTACCGCGGGCCACTTTCATGTCGGCTGACGTTACGATCCGCCATGTTGTCTACGGGTGGATTTTAGGGCCAAAAAGAACGAAACGCGAATCAATCCGCCGGTTCTGAAATCTACCTGGAATGCAGGCAAAGAAGAGGAGAGAGGGCAGCGGTGGATGTATAGACAGTTGTTACTTTGCACTAGGGATTTAAACTGTGTGTATTTTACAGATAAAGCTTTGGGAATGGAGGACCACATTTATTCAAAATCACTCGAGAGTCAAGAGTCCGATCAGCTTCTTCCGAAAAAAAGAAAGCATGACGAAATGAAGCGGAATCGTGACAGAAAACGTCAGAAAACAAGGATAAACATTGGGGTTGCTTTTACAAGGTGGAGAGCCTTGTTTACAAAGTTATGTTTGAAGACTGACGCTGAAGTGCTTGTTTTCTGCTGGACAGGTAAGGGTGCAATATGCAGTTTATTACGTTTTGTAACACTGTTTATTATGTTTAAATTGCATTGTTTATTGGATCAACACAGACTGTAACCCACTGAACGGCTACACAGCTCCCGTATTGTGTTGGTATTGTAAATAACGCCCATAAGCGGTAGAAAATAAATACTCCATGAATCACTTTACAAAACTCTCATTTGTCTGGCCCAGCTTTCCGCCACACTGTGCTCTCTCTCTCTCTACTTCACCTTATTTCACTGAATCCACATCAGGCTTGATCTGATTAGCTTTAATGTGCTAATGTTTATGTTACTACAAGCTTACAAAACCTACAATTGGCAGCTAACAACTGACCTATAATCTATAAAAATAATGGTTACAAACCTTGTCACTTTAGTAAATGATGCCGTGTTCAGGATCCTTTTTTGGTCCTCGCAGGATTCCATTGCTCAGCAACGTGACGTCTTGGCTACGGTTAGGCTCATTCTAGAATTTGAACGGTAGATGTCGCTAAAATGCCAAATTCTACACACTACACCTTTAAACAGTCATTTTTCAATTTAAAATTTAATTTTAACTACACTGACAATGAAGCAAATTTTACGAGTGTCTTAATAGCACTGACATGCAAGAATTTAGTTTTGGGACATTTTTGGAAAACAACTTCCTGATTTGGGCCGCTCACATTCGTTACATTGGAGCTTAGCAAATGATTTGCCAGATTACAGACAAGCTGATCCATCTGCATTGCAAGATTAGCAATAAAACTTCCCTACAGTTTTTCTAAAGACTCAGTAAGTTTTTAACAGAATTTCCCAACATTTTCAGGGAATATTGGTCATGGCACAAGATAGTAGTGATGTGGTTTTGTTAACAGGGAACTTCCCAACATTTCTGAAAAAAACTCAAGACAATGTTGAAAATGCTAAATGAGGCACTCAGACCACTTCTAGTTTCTTATAACATTGGAATTTTGAGCTATTTATCTCAGTAAGTCTGGCCTCCCCTCCCTCAAGATGATTTTATTGTACTTTTTCTCCACTCAAGGGGCAGGGGATGAGTTCTAAGCTTGTCATAGTTAAAATTTTTTCTAAAATATCCTAAGTTGTTTGCCATCACTACAGAGGGTTTACCTGCTTTTAATTGACTACCACAGTCTCTGCAGTAGGAGTTGAAAATTTTGAGTATATTTGACATTGAAGACTCAGGGTTACACTGCACACTATTTTTTTTATTTACAATCAATTTGTTACCATATATTGAAAGAAAGGCAGTTCTTATGGGAGTTTTAGAGCACCAATATGCTATTATGTATGAATATATGACTAGTCTTTGGTTAACTTTGTTTTGTTTGAAAACTGTTTGCATAGAAAATATGTACCTGTGTATTAAATTTACATTACGCCTGTAGCTAAAAGGCCACTTTGAAGAAGCTTATTTATGACATACTGGACAGAATAGGTTTGTTATGATAAAAAAAGAATGACTTTAGCAGCTCCAACAAAAACGACAAAAAACTTGACACTACCACTATTATCTCCTTCAAACAGAAACACAGCAAGCTCAGCATCTGAGCTACAGCCTGTTGTTTTTCAAAACTCCTGCCAATATCCAAAATTTACTCTTGTCCAGCGTCTTGCAGTCACTCTCTTTTCATTCCCTCGCCTCTTTTACCTCAGCTGTTGTTGAACATAATTCTAAAATGTGCAAACTAGCCCTCCTGTTGGCTTTTTCATCTACCTGTATCTGAGAGTGAACTTGAGTCATGAAGCACATGTAATTCTCAAGAGCTGCCAAACTTACATACTGCTATATGTAGGGGAACTCTGTGAGAGTGGGGCTGGAGCAACTCTTCACATTGACCTTGCCTGACTTTGAAAAAGTGAAAAATTCTTTCTTTGTTTTGGGATTTTAATGATTATAATGAAATGTACTTTATGTGAATGTATAGATGGTTTATTAAAAAAGACATTAATGCATTTTTCATTTGGTTTCGTTTCTTTCACACTGCACTTTACCAGGTGGACCAAAGCCTACTAAATGTGTAACATGGCCAACCACCACTCAGTGGGGCTGTAGCTGTGGTCTTTGATTCCTGTAGCTATAAGCTATAAGCCATACAGTATCAACAGTATTGTGAAATGAGATAATTCAGCATTTAGGCTGCGATAAGGAACATTTGCATATTGATTGGAGCAGTGTAACCATATTCCTCATAGACTAGCAGACATCAATCTGTAAAGAGCACTGGAGTATGGCATGGGGACGCAAATGTTAACCTCACATTGGTTGATATTGTCTAATTCACACAATGTTAACTTGCTCACTGTTGTTGTATTCTGCTAAATTCAGATCACAAAGCTCTGATTTTTGTTGTGCTTCCCTTGTTTGATTAAGTCATTTTTTGGTTAGCTGAATTTTCACACCTTCTGCAAACCGATCTATGGATTCCTTGGAAGTGCACTAGGTCCAGCGATTTTTGAGTCAGACCAGGGTTCGATTCTTTGGTCTGCACCAGAATTCACGTGAGATTCCCACCACACAAAATAAGGATTTTTTTTTAAAGGTTTGGTTGGACCAGATAAAACTTGTTAGGTGTAGAAGCCACCTGAATGAGCTGTTTACAAGCAACTGTCCTTTAAAAAACAACAATGCTTTAAGATTTGGCCACAGAGAAGATCTAGATGGACTCTGTAGGAAAACCCTGTCAAAATCTTTTAAGCATGTGTTCACTATGGATTTTTTCAGGCATTTAGTTGAAAAAAAAAACAACTTAAAAAATCTCATAGACTTTTATACGTGGGAACAGGTGAAGCTAAAATGTTAACTCACTTCCGTATTATAAGACTGATGACTGCACCTCCTTACAGAGATGGACTAGGATTTTGAGCCTGACATTAGACTCTTGTGCGGACTGTTGTGCAGAGGTTTTGTCCCCTGGTTTCCTGTTTAGGTTTGGTTCTGACAGCCACTTTACTTGCAACCTAATCTTTGTCAGAAGCAGTGAAAAGAATGAATTACATAAGGTTATTTTTGTGTGTTGTGTTTTTAAAGTCGTTAATCTCTAAATTGTGAAGTTATTGACTTTTCTTTCACAGCATTCCTTCGCTATGGTAACTTGGTCCCTATGCCATCGAGCCATCGCTGGCAGCGTATTGACACAAATTGAGTCGTCTGGCTTGGAGGACAGATCATTTGGAGGAAAACAAGGTTGTAGCTCACAGTCTTCATGACAGTGATTAAAAAGAGGGGTCAGGTTTGTAAGTACGTTGCTTAATTGATGAGTTATTGACCCTGGACACATGTGCACAAGATGGTTTCAAGAAATTTTAAATGTATTTTTTGGGCATTTTGTGCCTTTATTGATAGGAGAGAGAGACAGTGGATAGGCTTGTGAAAGGGGGTGAGAGAGTAGGGGAAGACACTCTGCAAACTGGTCACAGGTGGAATTTGAACCTGGACCGGCAGAAGTAAGTACACGGGGTGCCTGGATGCTAACCACTCCGCCAAACCAGCACCCCAGTTACAAGAAATTGTAATTTATTTTTATCTGCCAATGTTCTTTTAGGGGCTCCATATTTAAGAGCATCAAATGTAAATTTATGTTTTATACAAAAAAATCTAACAACGTAAACAAATACAGACTGTCTACTTAGCATGTTGCTCAAAGCAGCTAGCTAACTATGTGGTACTTACCCTCAGAGTTATGGAGAAATCTCAAAACTTAAAGAATTTCCTCTCCTGTTTGGTCTTTTGCGCAGGGAACAGGCATCAACAATGCTGTATACATCATCGTTTAATTTTGGTTAATCCTGCAGGCACCATGGAAAGAAAATCTAAACAGAGTAAGATATGACGAGAAATCAGGAAGCCGAGTTTGTGTACAGAGCCTTTGGCAGTTATCAAAATAACAAGAACCTTTTGTTGTGAGTTTAAGTAAATATCACCTCTTTAGAAAAATGAAACCAATGGTCCAGTTTTTGTATATGTCCTTTCCATTTTAAGCCTTCCTTGTGGGACGTGGAATGAGTATTTTTTTAATGAGCAATGTTTCTTCATCGCTGCAGTCACTAAAAAAGATCCTGCAGCACTAGCTTTATTAAAATACCTATTTTATCACCTTCCAGAGTCTGTCCCTGTGTCCTTGTCTCCTGGTATTGACAGAGACCTTCCCTTGAATTCTCGGCGGACGCTCGCCTTGGACTTTGCCCTGCCGATAATACTGCATATTCCTGGCCGGGGGCCTACATGGCTCCTTCATATCTGTTCAATACACAATCAACTGATGGTGTCAGTGGGGGTGACATTGTCTCTACAAGTGTCATTCGCCGGCCTTGAGAGCACTTACACTAAATGGCTCTTTGCCAAATGGCCCTTCAGCGCCGGCCAGTTCAATTGCACTGTTAAAAGAAGAATTACCTGCTGCAGGGCCCCAAATGGGAGCTCTCGTCTGATAAAGGACACCAGGAATCATTTAGGCTAATGTCTGCACATTAAAGGAGCTTGTTCCGCCATAGAAGAGAGGACGTTAAATCACCACATCTGCATGAACAAGAGATGGAGCAAACGCTGTCGATTTGTCTTAATTGAGAGGCACGTGGCGAGAAAGAGTGTGCGTGTAAGGGTGAAAGTGGGTGAGGGAGAAGTTTCAGTGGGCTCCAGCTGTAACACGACAACAGACCGACTGGTTCTTGTTGGAGAAAGGTGGGGTCGGGGAAATGTGGGCCTCTCACCCTCACACACCCTTTGTCTCCCGACCATCTGCTGGGATTTCATAATGGTGCAGAGGGTGAGAGTGTGAGGGAGGGTAGTGGGGCTGGGTAAGGGGACAGGGGGTACGGGGGAGGGTGAGGTTTACATTCCGTCACCTTACAACCATCCATGCTGCAGAGCACAGGCAGGCCAGGCCACAGACGCTCTGTCGCACACACAGGGAGAAATTTACAGCCTCAGTGACCCCACTCAGAGGACTCTCCATTTCCCAAACACTCACTCTGCTTTATTGCTCATTTTGTTAAGGAGTGCAGCAGAAGGTTAATAACGCAAACACAAGGAGGAAGATTTGACGTCAAACTGCAAGATTTCAGTAAGCAGAAGAACACAATTCTGAGCTACAAACCTGGACAAAACTGCTTATTGAGAACATTTTACAGCAACAGATCTACTGGAGACTGGATCGTTTTCAGCACGAGACAAACTTTATCTTTCAAAAGAAAGCTGAAAAACATGAATATTCTACTCATGTTTGTTAACCTAAACATTTACATCCTGGACGTATTGCTGTTCACTATGAGACTCAGATCCATATTCAAGATTTCCTGCTTCTAAACAGAGTTTTTTTTTTTTTCTTGCTGCCATGATGAATTCATGTTGGGTTTTGGATGTATACATACATGTATCATAGATATGTATATCTGTATCTAATACCAAACAAGGCTCATAATACAAAATACTCATGATACAAAATAGAGATTATAGAAAATCTCCAACAGTAGGAGGTTGTATAAAAATCTTTTTCTTTATTTTCTTCCTAATGCAGACATACAGAAAATATTGCTGCATCAGTACAAAATAAATAAATGAATCACTCCACAGGAATAAAAGAAATGCTCTTTGAAAAAAAAAAAAATTGTAGTTTTCCCCCCTTATTTAGACTACAGTGCAAATACAAACTTAAAATCTTTAGACCTATAAATGTCTGAACTGTGAATTATAATATTTAGCCTATAACAGTGCATATACATCTGGTCTTCAAGCATGATCAAATTCTGTCAACTCAACAGTTGATGCAAAAATCTTTTTTTTTTTAATGCAGACTTACACAAACATACAGTTGCTGCCTGTCTCCAGTTCAAAGTAGTTGGTAGTTGTACTCGCCGCAGTATACAGTGAACTGTAGCGGCATATTTTGCACACGGTTGTTTTTTTGTCCGCAATCTTCTCACTGTTCTCTCGTCTTTTACATGGGAAACCAAAACAGGTCCACACAACCGATTTATTTGACAGAGCGTCAGCTAATTCCTCCACCTCATCTTCCTCCATTCTGAACTGAGTGTTTTGCTACGGTAGGCGAGGAGGGTAAAAAAATCTCCAGCGCCCCTTCGCGTTTTTTATTTCGTACTTTTATTTCATGCGTCTTGGAATTTTATTTAGTCATTTTGTTACATCCCTAGTATCTGTGCATATATGTGTATCCATAAATTCAAGAGTTTGTCGTCAGCCTGACCTATTGTATGACTTTGCGCTGTACACATACAGATTGACATACTACAATTCTGATGATGTGTAAAACTTGAATTTAAAAAAAGAAATACAATGTTTTGCGAATCCTTTTTGACCTACATTCCATCAAACACATTACAAAGACCAGATACTTGATGTTTTTACCCAAGACAAACTTAATATTTTTTGCAAATATTCACTCATTTTGAATTTAATGCCCGTGACATGCTTCAAAAACACTTGAGCAGGGTGTTTGCCTCTGTTTCATCACCTTTCCTTTTAACAACACTCAATAATTATTCTGGAGCTGAAGACACTAATTTGTAGGTAAATTCTTTCACATTCTTACTTAATGTACGACTTCAGTTGCTCAATAGTCCAGGGTCCCAGTTGTAGTATTTTGCGCTCCACAATGCACATTTTCAAATTTGCACTGGGAGACAGAGGTCAGTCTAGTACCTGCACTCTTACTTCAAAACCATGCATGCACGATGTGACTAAGCTTTCTGAAATAAGCAGGGAGGTCTCTGAAAAGATGACAGCATATGTTGCTCCAAAACGGATATGTGTCTCTTAGCATTAAAGGTGCCTTCACAGATGTGCAAGTTACCCATGCCATGGGCAGACACACCCTGATACCAGTGCAGATGCAGGCTTTTGAACTTTGCTCTGAATTTTTTCTTTGGATGGCTCTTATCCTCTTTAGCCCAAGGACATAATGCCCATAATTTCTGAAAGCATTCTGAAATGCAGACTCAGCAGACCACAGCGATTTTTTCTACTTTGCATCATCCATGGCAGAGGAGCTCAGACTCAAAGAAGCCAGAAACATTTCTGGATGTTGTTGATTAATGGCTGTACTTTACATGGTACAGTTTCAGCTTGCACTTGTTAGATACACAAACTGTGTAATTTGACAATGGCTTTCTGAAGGGTAACACAAATGATAATATCCTTTCAGAGGGATGTCCATTTTTAATGCAGTGCTGCCTGAGGGATTGAAGGTCACAAGCATGATGGTTTTTGGCCTTGTTGCTTTTACAAGGACATTTCTCTCAATTTCCTGAATGTTTGATGCTATCATGTACTGTAGATGATGAAATTCTTTATTTTTTTGCCATTATAAACTGTGAAGCATTGTTTTTAAACTGTCGGACTACTTGCTCATACACAAAGCGTTGAACCTCGCCCAATTTTAGGTGCGCATGATTGAGCCTTTTGGGAACGCTCCTTATACTGTACCGAATCACAACACACACGTGTTTCTATTAAAATCTTTTCATCAACTCCAAATTGGAGTATTTTGAACTGTTTCTTAATTTTCGAAGTCTAATGTTGCCCATGTGCCACATTTAAAAAAAATATGACAGACAACAAAACAAAAAGTGAACATATTTGCAAAAAACATGCATTTTTATCAGTTTAATCATTAAATTTCTAGTCTTTGTAGTATAATTAGTTCATTCAGTTTGAAAACCATTGTATTCTTTTTACCTCTGCCAGGAGGTTATGTTATTGTTTGTTTTTTGTTAGTTTGTGTGTTTGTTTGTTTGTTTTGTTTCTCTGTTAGCAAGATAACTGAAAACTTATGGGCGGATGGATGATTGGATGAAATTTTCAGGACATGTCAGGAACAAATGATAAGACTTTGGGAGTGATCCGGATTACCGTCTGGATCCACCATAATGAAAAATGTGATTTTCGTGAATAACTACCGAACTAAAATAGATATCACTGTGAATCCAATTGCTAATGGTATGTTTTCATGGTCAAGGAATCTAAATATTTAGGTGAAATAAAGGCAGGACTAATATTTAAGAGGAAAATCCCATTATGGGTGAGGACTGTGACGCTGGCGGAGGTCTGTGCTCTATGAGTGCTTTTCTAGTTGATATATATTACAGAAAATTCCAACTTTATTAGAATCAGGGTTTGTAGAAGTGCACCTCAGTTGACGCTTAACAATATAGTTTTATCCACTTAAAGTGCACTCTTTATGGCATCTTATATTCGGTCCACTGGGAGGCACCTGAAAGGTGTTTTTAAGCTTTTCTTATAAGAAAACATTTGTCTGCTGGAGGAGTACCTGAGAGGGCATTTTTATCATGTTTTGTCCAAGCGGCTTCCAAGAGGGCACTTAGTAATGTTGTCCACCGGAGGACAATTTTAGAGGTATTTCATCAAGTCTTCCACTTAAAGGACAGTGATGACGGCTTCAGTAGCATTTTACCTCTGAAAATGTACCTTCAAGGACATTTTATCAAGTTTTGTTTGCAGTGGAAACTAGGTTTAGGGGACTAATACAGCTCTGTTCACTCTAAAGGCACCTAAGACCAAAGGACAGTTAAGCTAGTCTATTCACTTTAAGAGAACCTTAAATGACATTTTTGTCATACCTTTCCACTGGAGGGGCTCCCTGGAAGGCACTTTTTTATGTTTATGTCAAGGACATCGATCTATAGGTTTTGGGTGCAACATTAACCCAAAGCCATCTGTGCTACAGTGACAAACATTTTTGGTGCTGGGATCTAAACAGTTAAGTTTGGTTTAGACTGAAAGTGCATGTACCGTCATGAGCTGAGCTGGTCAGACTGGGTTAGCTGGCTGTCACTCCACTCAGATTTACAGTTAAACCAGAGTTACTGGGTGAAACACGCCTACGTCAGTGTTTCTCAAAGACAAGGCTGAAAAGAGGAAAGGAGCAATCCAAAGACATCTGCTCTTGTTTCATCCAGAAAAACATCCATGTAAGCTAGATTTTGTTTGAATTACTTTTAATAAAACTCATAAATTTGGGCATAAATGACAAATACTTTTGTGCAGCCCTATGAGCAGATGCATGGTTAGGTTATTCAGCACCACTTTCAGCCAATTAATGCGAGTATTAAAAACATGTGCTCACCATAAAAAATGCAAATCACCACTGAGGAAAAATCTGTCTCATTCTGCTAATTGGCACGACCGGCATGTGTGTGTGTGTGAAAGGGAGAGAGAGAGAAAGTGGTATTGACCTCGTGACGAGCAGATGGGCTCCCGCACGCCGCTCTGCTGCGTCCTGCACACACACCAGGTCATGCAGGAGAATGGATGTGGGAGTGTGTGTGTCAGCGACCATCTGACACCTCCGACAACTGGTCTACAACACACACACACCCCCTGCCCCTCCTGTGCTTTACATGTGAATGTAACAAATGGAGTGCAATCCGGCCAATGGAGTTAATTATCGGGACAGTGTGTGAATGAACATTTTCACATGGCAATTGACAGAGATGTCAGAAGAAAATGTAGATCACAGAGCTGATATGTGTTTATTATCTTACAGTGTAATGTTATCTAATGCTCAAGCAGAAAGTTTGGACCATAAAAAAACAAACAGGGAAGAAGACGAAACCATTCCTCAGGTCTTTATGCACAAACAAAAGCACAGTAAGGAACAATTTTAAGTAGATCTTTAACAAAACTTTTTTTTTTCCACTGGGAAAACGACTAAAATGGACCTCTAAAAAGTGTTAAGGCTGTCACATTTACAGATGATCACTTTGCAGAGTCATTTTTTACACATACTGCATATTTCTTTTGAGTTAAACTCCATAGGCTATATCATAGACATGGAGAGGCAAACACATCATTCACTGCTTATGCCCATAGTTGCAATACATGGATATCAGCACCATGTTGAGAGGGGCAAAACTATCCTCTCATCTAACAAAAGTAAACTAGAGTCAGTTAGCTTTCTGAAAAAGAAGCACCCATACCAAGAGTAAACTTACTATAACTGATTATAGGTTAAATGCTATGGGTGACATTTCTGTGAGCGTAAATATAGTTTTTATTTTTTAGAAAACCAATAGTGTTCCCATAAACTTATCCTGATTTGCAAGGCTACTTTGATGCTCTAATATCAGTGGACAACCAAGCAGTCAAAAGGGTTTTTATCTGTCTGACAGAATTAGCACTGACGAGCTGGTAGATAGTAGCTAACTGCATCCTACAACTTTAAGAATTCAGCTCTGTATTCTGACTATAGGAGAATTACCCATGACGTAAACCAACCTGCCACTAGGATTTATATTAAGTCATGGTTTCAGAACACACTGGGCTCGTGCTGCAGCACTTCTTTTGAATATCAGCCAAATAGGCAATATCATTAAGTACATATAACTGCATTCATCTGAACCACAACCTCAGCACTGTTGCCTCCTCCTCACAGCCTGTTTGAAGACTGTTGATCATGCTTGTTTAAAGACACCAAAACTTACCCCTCATTATTTTTTTCCTAAACAAGTTTCATTTTCTTTTGTTTTTTTTAATCTAATTTTAGATTTTTGGCTGTTTAAAGCTGCAGCTGAAATAAGAGAAGCGACTGCAGCTCCCTCTCTCCTCACATGGAAACATTACCCACTTTGAAAACTGCAGATTTCAACAACGGTACATGACACAATTAGACAAAGTATGCGCTCACTGTCCCATCAAATGTTGCTGACTCAACTTTAAAGACACTTCATTCATCTTCACATTTCTATGCATAAGCATGATGCATCTACAGGGCTCTGTGTGGAGCGGATGAAACAAAGTGGGTTTTTCTTGTTCTGCAAATTTTCATAATTATTTAAACAAAAATGTGTCTGACTATGTGCAGTGTTTGTGTCCCTGACATTTTTTTTAAATTGAAAAACCATTCATTAGGAAAAATACTGACTTATGGGTGTTCCACAACAGGTTTCAAATCCAGGAGTTTTTAAAGGATTCCTTAAAGGTCTCATGTCAGCAAATCAGATGCAATGCAAATCTTTGAATTGACTTTGTATTTAATCTCGATGCGCGTCTTTGCGAATTCGTGTCTGGTGTGGCCGTAGCATTATGTCTCTTGTCCAAAAAGTGAAAGTGTCCGTTAAACCCTCTGTTTTGTTTTATTTCCTGGAGTTTAATTTGTCGCAGCTATACAGCCTCTATCTGTAAGTGTTCTCTACTTATCACAGGTAAGACAGTCCGGGTAGAGCTGATTGCGATAGCCTCCCTGCCCCCTCAGATCTGAATGTTTCCAAAGGGGAGTGGAAAAAAGCCACATCTAATCCTCTACAGGGATGACATTTTGACTTGTTTTTTTTATTATACTTAAATTGAATCCTTGCTTAATTAACAATAAATATATGATATGAATGGTCAAAAATCAGAACATGTGACCTTTAAAATTGAGAGATTGGGCAGTTTCCCACATTTTCATGTAAGAATGTCAGAAATGCTTTGTCATTTGGCAGAGGCGCTTCTAGTTTATTAATGCAAACTCATTTGAATTTCAAAACCTGCAGATAAACTGACTAATAAAACCTGTTTGTAAAGTTAGCTCACTGATACACATTTCTCCTAAATCTAGTGGAAGAGTTCAGGTTCCCCATTTCCCTTTGGCCCATACAGACCAAAAATATCTGTGAGGACAGCCGTGCACAATGGGCATCACAGAGATTTTTATAGGAATGAATGGGCTTACAGTTGACTCTCCTCTATGCAAACACATCTATGCAAATCTGTATGCAAATTAAGATATTTGTTTGTTTTTCAGTCTCAGGGAACACAATATTGCTCAAAAACACTGGGTCACTTGTGTCTTTTTGGTCAGTGAGTCCTCTATGGTGAAGGGATCATGTTCAGAATTCTCTAGAAGGACAATATCTACTCTGACAGATAGAGAAGCTCGTAAATTGCGATGTAATTTAATCAGATTCTCTGGTGGTCTTGCAGGGGCCACAGGGGAACCACTAGTTGCCTCACTTTCATGAATCAACTTGTTACTTCCTTCTGCTCAGTGAGTGTCAGATGGACCCAAGGTTGAATGGCGATTGTTCACATACAATTATGTTGATTGAGTGACACCCCATGTTGTCTTCTCTTTCACTCTTTGATACAGTTAGGAGGATGAAGAGCTTGTCCATCACAGCAGATAGGATTAAAGTGATTGAGGGGCTGTCTGGTTACTTTTTGTCTGTCACACACACACTGAAGATGTCCAGATGACATCTGAGCTGTTAGATGGATTGGATGTTTAACTCTGACAGAGTTCACCTTTGGGATGGTCCCACTAAGCACACAGATCAGATATATGGGTAAAGAAGGGCATGAAGTGAATTTAAACTTAAACAAGATTGCTGTTATTTGCTGGAACTCAGTTCTCTCAATAAATCTGATCTGTTGAAAATTCATGATAAGTCAAGGGACAAACGATGGTCAACTTTGGCAACCAGGGGCCAAATTTATCTTACTATAGGAGAATTACCCATTTATCTTATGTTCAAAATTTTCACTGGATTCTTTTTTCAAATAGTCCAACACCTGAAATGCCTGAATTACTTGCAATTAAAAAGGAGAAAAAAAGACATAATTTTCATCATAATTCATTATAACACCAACTACATTTTTCTGAATCTAATGAGCTAAATGCAGGATAGGACTATTCAGAGCTCCTTTTAACATATATTAAACCCCAGTATTGCACTGATTATTGAGGTATTAGTATTTTTACATTTCTATTTTTAAAGCACTGCATTACAGGACTCTTTATTGTACCATGTTATGGCTGAAAAGATCAAAACCTATGAAAGGGGGTAAGAGGTCATTCAGTATTATGAAACAGATTTAGCAATCACAAAAAATGACAGTGATTCCTGATTTACTATTTTTTTCCATGGCAAAGAAAAAGCTTTCCAATGTACCTTTTTCCACTGCGAGAAATGATGTTTGTGTAACTGCTTTTGTCTTAGGCCCGAAATAAAGTGCTTAAAGGGACTGTGAGGAGTTTCTAAGTAATTACAAAAAAGTCTCACTTTTAGATATATGCCTGATCAAAATACACACCTGAAGATTATTTTTTTTATAGCATCAAAATAGGTTATGTATAAATGCTATTCCTTAGCTTCGCGGTCGGGTCGGACAGGGCTGGACTGGCCTGGACGCTAAACTTCGGAAACAAGACAATTAAAACTAGAGCAAATTTACATTCTTCGGACACGTCTTAAAACACCGGGCCGTAAGTAGCGATATATAGCCGGCTACAAAACTACAATACTAAGTTTTCCAAAACTTGCTTGTTGTCACACATCAAAAACTACCGCTACGTAACTAGAAAGAGAAACATTACCTCGTCGTTTTGCATCCTGCAAGTTGTTGAAAAAAGAAGTTGTAAAGCAATGCAGAGTTCTGAGGAAGGTCCGAGCTTCATTTATTAGCATCATAACAACCACATGCTTTGGTTTGGGTCATGTCTTTTGGTGCGTTCCAGTTGTAGTCAAAAGTAGGAATTTCCGGGTTCCGAGTAGGAAACTGCAACTGGAACGTCCCCGAAGTCTGAATTTCCTATTGGGAACTCAGTGAAACCTCGCCACCCCCGAGTTGACAATCGTAGATGGATGCCCCCAGTGTGAACAGTTATTTAGCTCCTGTAATAATTAATTTATTTGCACTTCTGACTGGGGTGTGTCGCTCTAGATCAGCTGTATACATTGTATTGTTAGACTTATATTTACAGATATGCTGCCATAGTGATAATCAAATTCTTCATGTGATATTTGTGAACAACAACACAGGGCGTGCTAACAACAGCTAACAATAGCCTGTTGGATTGGCATGTTTTCTTCCAACTTCAACTGGAATGCCGATAAGTCGGAGATGATGTCACTCCCAGTTCTGAGGTTACTGAAACGCAGCATTACGACAGTCGCCGCGCGTGCTCATGGGTAGCAGAGTCTTTATGTCGCTGGTAATAGATTCTCCTCATAGTACCTTTAACAAATTAATTAGACCACCATCCAACAGAATGTTTATGCTCAGCTGCTCTAAATGATGAGCATAGGTAATAAGCATAACTATTTTTTATGTTTCTGAAATGGTTAATACACTAGGGACAGGAGTATCAATATTGAGTATCAAAGTATCAACATTTCCAAAAGTACGCTTTTGGTATCTATTACTCCCCTAAAATATCAATACTGAATGAGAATTCTAACAAAATATTCATCTGGGAAGCTCAATGGACTTTTGTTTCATCTGGCTTTTTACAGCACCACTTTCCAGGTCATGAGACTTTGGGGCACAATCAGGGGTATCAAACAACACTAAGATACACCCACAAGCATGCACACAGAAACATAAAACAGCTTAATGGCCAATTAAGACAGGAATGGCATAAGAATACACAATTTCATTGTTCGCTACTCTCCAGAGAATATCCTGAACTTGCGTACTAAATAATAGGGGTGAAACAAAATTTCGCGAAATAAAAAAATGACGAAATAAAATTCAAAGAGTCACAAAACAAAAGCAAGAAATAAAAAACGCGAAGGGGGGCGCGCACGACTGGTGATGTTTACCCTCCTAGCCTACCGTAGCAAAACACTCGCTTCAATATGGAGGAAGACCAGGTCGAGGAATTAGCTGACACTCCTTCGTCAAATAAATCGGTTGTGTGGATCTGTTTTGGCTTCCCATGTAAAAGACGAGAGAATTGCAGATTTGCAGACAAAACAACAACCGTGTACAAAATATGCCGCTAAAGTTCGCCGTATACTGCGGCGAGTACAACTACCAACTACTTTGAACTGGAGACAGGCAGCAACTGTATGTTTGTGATTTTTGCATCTACTGTTGAGTTGACAGAATTTGATCATACTTGAAGACCAGAAGTATATACACTGTTATAGGCTAAATATTATAGTTCACAGTTCAGACATTTATAGGTCTAAACTGCAGCTCTGAGGACTGCTATTTGTTTTCCTTTTCAGTCAAGAATATACTTATCCTGATTGTTACAACAACAAAGCACTTTTTATTGAGATTTTATGTTTGTATTTGCACTGTAGTCTAAATAAGGGGGAAAAAACTACAAAACTGTTTTTTTCAAAGACCATTTATTTTGTACTGATGCAGCAATGTTTTTTCTATGTTTGCAGTAGGAAGAAAATAAAGAAAACGAGATTTTTGCACAACTTCCTACAGTTGGAGATTTTCTATAATCTTTACTTTGTATCGTGAGTATTTAGTATCGTAAGCCCTGTTTCATATTTCGTATCGTTTCGTGTGTTGACCATTTCATTACACCCCTACTAAATAACGTAGAACATTAGCATGCATTAGTAAATTTGTATCATTTGTATTTGTATTAAGGTAATACATATCAAGTTGAAACTAATAGCTGAAACTAAACTCACTTTAAGGTCCGATGGTCTAGATTTTGGACTACAGTGACAAGCTTAAAAAAAGAAAAAATTTTGATTGCAGGAAATGATTGGCGTCAGTCTAAGAAAAATTACAGCAATGTATCATGTCGTATTGATTTGAAAAAGTCTAGTATCGCCCATCACTATAATACACCAGTATGTCGAAGCTAAGATATTTTCAGTGCTATAACAGAATTATTATTCTCGTGCCTGACTTTTCAAATCTGTTTCACAAAAAAAATAAAAACAGTAAGCACATTATTTATTATTAAGCTGTCAAATGATAGCTATTTACTTGCAGTCCTGAACAGAGAAATTTGTTTTAATGGTTGAAGATTATGTAGATTAATTTCTAGCTTTTCAAATAAGCCCAGTAAATGGATCAAATTTGGGTTAAAAAATGTGAATAAGTTTGAAATTCCTCATTCCTGCTCAAAATGAATGTCCAGTAAAAAATATCAATTTCCGTTTTAAACACGGTCTTGAGAGATTTCTAAAGTACTTGTATTTTTTTTATTACCTCCGCCAAGGAAGTTATGTTTTCGGGAGAGTTTGTTTGTCTGTCTGTCCATCCGTCTGTCTGTGAAGAAAAAAACTCAAAAAGTAATGGTATGAATCCAATTGCTAATGGTATGTTTTCATGGTCAAGGAATCTAAATATTTACATGAAATAAAGGTAGGACTAGTATTTATGGTGAAAATCACAATATGGGTGAGGACTGTGACGCTGGCGGAGGTCTGCGCTCTCTGAGTGCTTTTTTAGTCTTATAACGTGGTCACTCCCTTTACTGCTGTATATTTGCTGCTTGTTCTTGTGTTTACATCTGTGTCTGGAAGACTATTTTACTTGCCTGTGCACATTTGCTGCTGGAGGATATCACATATGGGAGCACACAAACCTGAGGCTGTCTGAACTTTCTGTTCTTTGTGAGGTAACCCATAAACATGGTTAAAATTACAGTAGGCCTGAGGGTAAGACACAAAACTGAAACAGTCAATAACACCATCAGATATGTATTCATCATGACGACCAGTTGTCAGACCACATTATTAAAATTGTCTGCACTTTGTTTCTAATACTATTTTCCTCTAAGCACTATCTTCCTGTCTCTGTGTTATGGTTTAAGGAGTGTCCGTGTTAACTAATGACTTCCAGTTGGCATCATAGAAATAAAAATATTCCTATTAAATAGCTTGTTGTGTTATTTATTCTGCATATAAGCAAACTACTCATTTTGTCCCAAGAAAATGTGAAAATATAATAATCCAATATTCTGCATCCTTATTTGACAGCTTCAGAGTTGACAGAGCCTCACATAACCCCTAAGGCCCTCTTGCTTGAACTGGGGGGCACAGACACCAGGTTGGTAACAAAGGGTCTATGGGGAAGTCATTTTGTGCATCCTCAACACAGGAACACACCAGCTTTACGCCTGACTCACAGAAACCATTGAGCATTGAGAATAAAAATGGTGATACTTTGAAATAGACAAGAACTTTGCCAAAAGACTTTGCTGGGTGTGCAACAGGGCTGTTTGTCTTTGTTTGCGGTGTTGCTTGAACAATTCAGGTATAAATCCTCCATGTCAGATTTAGCCATGTTGCCTTTCTGCATGTTGCTTATTAATATTTTAGACTGACTCATTGCCCCATTAAATGATGGGCAGCATTAACTGCAATTTCTTCTTTCTTCTTCAAACATTTCTTTTTCATATTTCAAGTGTTTACGACTGATAAAAAACGACTAACCGTTGGATAAATTATGTTTTCAAAGAGTTCATCCAGGACTCTTTGTAGAACACAGCCCTGCATCTATCTCAGTGTTTCTCCTTGAAAGTCCTGTGGGTGGTGTATGGAGAGAAGTGAAGGGCACCCAGCTGTATCACCCGCTGTGATTGATTCACTCGTCTCTTCTCCCCAGAGCTCGGGTCACGTGCCCCTCTTTGTCCCATCTTTCTGCAGCAGAGAAGATGCAAATTGAAGCCAGAACAGCTGTTGAATGGGGACGCTGCGTCTGGTTACGCTTACAGAAGCATTTTGCTGTCAGAGCAGAAAGATGGACGAGAAGTGGTGTATACGCTCGACACTGGACTCCCCAAAGCAAGATTTTACCATTGATGTCTCCACAGACAGTGCGATGGTCTGTGACGTGTCAGACAAAACTGGACTTTCTGTTGGATCATTTTTAGAGAGAAAACAATAATGTAGAATAAATCTGAATACATTCAGATTTAAAATTGATCTACAGAGAGATATTGGCTAATGTGATATTTTACAAGAACTAATATGCAGCTTAAAATATAGTTATTAGTGTGTACAATAAATATTGAAACTGACTCATGATGATCTTTTAGCTCGAAGAATAACAGGGGTTTGAAACTTCTCCAATAATAAGTAAACTAATTCATGAAATAAACAATTCTTACTCCAATCAGCTTCTTAAAATTACAGTAAGTATTTTATGCACTCAAAATAATTTTTCTAGAGTCACTGTGATGGAGCACCACCTTCCAACAGGTTGAATGACACCTCTGTCATGGTCTGCCACTGGCACTATGTAACCTCGATGTGTATGGTAGGATCACTTCCACGCCTTGGCCCTACTCTACTCGACTCTACTCGATTTGCAGCGTGTTTCCACTAGCCTGGTACCTCCTAAAACAAGCTAGTTTTAGTACCTACTCCGCTCTGGATCCAAGCAAGCTGAGTCGATACTAAAAGATGACGTCACTGACTGCCGGCTACTGATTGGTCAGACAATATCATCATCGATGAGTCATGAGAGCGACGACCTAGCATGCTAGCGGTAGCTACCATTAGCTTATGCTCATACGCCTTTACTTTGCAGCTCGATTGCTCTCGTCCTCGGCTTCATTCTGTTTTATAGCTTCCAAAACTCTCCTGTGCTTCTCAAGGGGTATTTCTTCTTACCACCTGCAGCCTTCTTCTGCTTTCCTATTTTACTTGGTTTGTGACAAAAAGCCACAGATTACTGCGTCACGCTCAAAATGACATCTTCACAGTGTCACTCAGCTGTTTACAGCGACACTGCACGCCATTGGGCAGGTGACTGGGGCTAATGGAAAAGCAGCACAAGGCGAGTAGAGCCGGGTGGAGTCGAGTAGAGTCGAGTAGGGTTAGTGAAAAAGGGCCATTAAAAACTACAAATTTTTATGCTTTGAGTGTTTTAAGGCATACTTCACTTCCCTTTTGAGGGGAAAGTTAAACGTTAGGAACAGGAGGTTAAAAAGCAGTTTTTGTATTTTTAAAACAGATTTGATGAACAGAATTCTGTTTAAAGTAAATATGCACTCATTTTCTGAATGGAAATAGGGACCTCTGTCTCACACTCCTGGATTGTGGGTAACAGTATTGCTCCTCTGATGCTGGATGCCACCCGTCGTCAAACAAGAGGAAAGCTAAATGTAGAGTTGTTATCATGGCAGAAGCTGTGAAAACAAGTTTTATCGGAGGAAACAAAAATAGGAAAGAGGGACAGTAACAAGCTAAATGCCCAGATAAAGATAAACACTGACCCGGCGTTCACAAAGGTGCGAGCCGAAAGATGAGGAGGGATGTCCGACTGATACTGACATAGCCCTGTTATTGTTGGACTTGTGGTACATGATTAATTTGAAAAGAAAAATGATCAGACTGTACCTTATCAGTCCACATGGGTAATTTGTCTCTCAGGATGTCCTGTCGGCTCGCTTCTCCTCCCTCTATTTGTCAACAAAAGTATGTTGGTGTGCAGTTACACTCACTGACCATAGAGGCCCCTAGAGAGCTGAAAGCTGGAATCTTACAAAGTGCTGCTTTAACACCTTGAGTCTGAATGACATCTATGCAGTGCCGCTTGGCTGTTTAAAGCGACACTGCACGCCGTTGGGCAGGCGACAGGGGCTAATGGAAAAGCAGCACAAGGCGAGTAGAGTAGGTCTAGTGGAAAAGGGCCATAACAGAACTGGTGTCACTTCTTCAAGCAAACTGAGGCAAAAACATGCAGGCAGTGACATTTCATTGTTGTTTTTCATTTAATAAAGAAACCCATTACAGAGGCTGTTAGCATCCATGCTAATCTCTGTACGAGCAGTCTCTTCCTGCTGTTGTCTTGCCCATAGCTCCCACCACTTCCTGCTCTAAATGACTCTGATTGGGCTGTCCCACTTTGGGCCATGCACAAACATCATAGATTGGAGCTTGACAAGATGGATCTGCCTGATTACAGACGTCATCAGACGCTAGGAAGGGTTACTGTTTACTTTGGGCTCAACTGGGCAAGCAGTGGATTTATGCCAACAGCTCGCGCCTTAGAATAAAGGAGAACAAAGAGGGTATTTCCTTCTCTCTGGGCTGGACACTGTTATGGAATTAGATAACACCAGGAAGGACTGTTTAGCTTTACATATTGACAATGTTTTTGCTTTCTTTATCATTTAAAACCAACGTAAATTTAATCCACACTGATAAGATGACGTCCCTCAGGTTTAACAATCACATATTCTGACTCTGCAGTTGAGTAGAGAGAGAAACCTGCTGTGAGTGTCTGCTTGGATGATCAGCAGCCCTCATATGTAAATATATTCAGAATGAATTTAGAAATAGAGAAAAAAGAATCATGATAGTAAAGGTCGTAGGAAAGGTACAAGTTTATCCTTAAAATTAAGAGTAAAAAACAGTTAAAGGTTTTAAAATAAATGTTGGATGTGTAGGAGCGTGTTCAGATTTGAAGTCACCATGTTTAAACACAAATACCTATAAATATTTGTTTGTCTGGGCCACTGATTCTAAGGCACTTAAACCAGTTTTGCCTTTTTGTCAAAAACATTTAATTAAAATAGAATTTGAGCAATTAACTAGTAAAAACTGCTTGCATCTTTTATATAATTACAACTGTTTTAAATTTGTGCATATATCCAGCATCTATTGCAGGCTCTTTAGTCATATCGTGTTGATATTGTATCGGCACAGGTTAGCAAATATGCTATTGTGATGAAACTGGTGATTAATACCCCTACAGATAAGCAAACTTTTTAAAGGATTTAAGTGAATTTTCTGTTACTGAAGTTGCATTTTGATACAGAAACTAAAGAATATAAACTACTAATAGAGCAAATTGAAAATATGAATTATCAGCTGTTGAGCAGTAACACAAATGGACAAATTCCCAGTGCACATCTTTATTTGTCTCAAGGCACAGCAGTGTGTCCCGCTGGTTTCACTGAAGTGAAAGAAGGAGTCATGACACAAAAACGTGCAAAAGTAATAACATTTAATTCAAATAAAACCATGCAATAGGTCACCATCACCCTGATTAGATTCAACCCTTGTTATAAAATAAACATCCAGATCCATACATTGCGTTCAGTGGGCATTTATATTGTATGAGAGATGAGACGGCGACTTGAGTTAGCCCAGAGACCAAAGAAACTAAAAACAAGAACCCAAAAAAAAGTAAGCAAACAAGAACAATCACAGCTCCTCCTGCTCCTCACAGACCAAAGTACAGTGGTGATCCTTCACTCAAGCTCTACGATCTCCAAAGAGAGAAAGCACAAAGACCTGTACCCCCCACCCCCCTCCCTTTCCTACCCTACCCCTCCCACTGGCTGCTAATAATCAATCACTATCACAAAGCGCTATGAACCATATGGCACACAGAAGACAAGTCCGAGAACATGAGTGATGAGCCAGTAGTGCCCTGTTGATACATACGCCGCTGAATGTCTAGTAGCAGTTTATCCCCGTGTACCGGACATGCACTCGTTTTTTGAGACGCCCGTCAAATTCACATCGTCGGGATAGGGGAAGCTGGGGAATTTGAGGCTAAGGCTGGCTAGGAATCGAAGCAAAGCGTATTTTTGGAGGTTTTTTTCTTTAATCTTTCTGGGGAATGTGTTTGATTACATGTTTGGAATATGAATTGGAATGGTCGAAACACTGAACGGGAAACTCCTTTTGTGGCGAGTCAATAAGCAGGGACTAAAATGTGTCGTACCTCGGCACACACATGAGATCGATACACTCAATCAGGTCATTTGTTATTTTACAATCAGTATGTAGAACACAGAGAGAATAAAAAATAACATTAGTAGAATGTACAGTATTCTTGTTTGTAATTATGACTGGGCACTGGCTGAGGAGGTGGGGGTCACCTGTGCACCTTTTCCCTCTGTCCAATGGGAGGCCCCCAAAGGATAGAAGAGGGAGTCAAGAGTCTTGGGTTACATGATGGACTTGTTTCTCTTAAGGTGGCAGAATCTGTGTTAATGATGCTTTTTTTATATATTTGTGTGTATGTGTGTGAGAGTGAATGTGTGCGAGAGGGAATGTGTGTTTGAGTGGGAGTGTGTGTTAAGCAGGGAGGGAAAGCAGCAGGAGCCTCAGTTGCTGTACACCTGACCTTCAGGTGGCTGGGTTAGTCTGTGGTTGTCTTTTGACGTCATATGGCATCTGAGCGCCTGCAGAATCGTCCGGATGGTGTAGGTGCTTTTCCACTTGTTCTGTGGAATAAATGCCGCTATGTCCACCTGAGAAGAGACATAAGAGAGGGGCATAAAGTTTATGTGATTTTACAAAGACTGGATTACCCACATTATGTGTGCTCACACTGCATTTTTACCTCGACTGAGGAGGTCATGTTTTCACCAGGGTCTGTCTGTGTGTCTGTTTGTCTGTCAGCAAGACAACATAAAAAACTACTGGATGGATCTACATGGAAATTTTTACCAAAAGTGTGGTTTGGTCCAAGGCCCTTACACTTTGATGGTGATCTGCATATTTGTCTGGATTCAAAAGTTCCCCATTTTGGAAAAAAAAATCCCGTAAGTTCAAATTGGGCCTCAATTAAAAAAACAACATATTTTTGACATCAATGAATGGATTCACTTCAAAGTTTACTCGATAACACACCGAACAAAAATATAACCGTCCCATGCTGATGTCACATGGAGGATAACCACTCTGATTGAACATATGCTGACTTTTACTTGTACAATAAATGATATTTTCTCTTTGTTTGTGTACCATTTTTGATTCCATCCCTCTCTCAGAAAGCATTTTCTCAGTGATGCAGTGATTTCACTCAGTACATGGGTGTGGCATTTCCAGACGGCGTTAAAACAGAATGCCCAGACAGTCCTTACACTGGGAGAATAAGGGCGTTTTCACATTAGGTCCACTTGTTTCGAACCGTGCTGAGGCACGGTTTGCCATGAGTTCACCCCCCTCCCCTCCCCTCCCCCTCCGGCCTGCATTCACACTGGCAACATCGAACCGTGCCTGGACCCACTTGTATATTTACTCAGTTTGAAACAGCAGGGGGCGATATGCACGTAACTGGTTACCAAACCTGCTATGGAGGAGAACGAAGAACAGACTACCATGGTAACCATTTCCTACACCAGACAACCAATGTTTACGTTTCGCTGTCTTCTACATTTTCCTTCAAATGTGTTTTTTTATCGTGTTTGGTCCTTCTGGACCCTCGTAGATCATCATAATACTCAACCAGAATAAACAAATCTACAAACTGAGTAAGCAAAAGATTCAACTGCGGGATTAACAGGAAGTAATGCATCAAAAGTAGATTGGTTCGGACCACTTTGTTTCACACCAGTGAAACCGTACCAAATGTAGGGAGATGGAGCGGATCGAGACCACCCCTTCATGGAGGTCTCGAACCGGCTGATTTGGTGTGCACCAAAGTCGGGTGGTTGCATTAACATTGACACTAACGTACCAAACCTTGGCTCAAAACTTCTTTGGTGCGCACTAAATGTGGTTGGTGTGAAAATGCCCTAAAATGCCAAACCCAAAATGTCAAATTTTGTCAAAAGTCATCATGCCTCAGATGTCCCAGGGCATGCTGGATGCAGGTATGTCCACCAAAGCAGTCACTGTGCAGCTGAATGTTCAATATCGAATGACTGGCTGTTTGATTTCTTCCAGTTCTAGACTGGCCTGCGTATTCACCGCACATATCGCCCATAGAGCACCTTTAGGATGTTTTGGATCGACGCGTCCGCGTCCGTGTTCCAGCTCCATGACGCCCTCCGAGATGAATGGAATAACATTCCACAGGCTACGATAGACAACCTGATCAACCCCACGACGCAAATGGTGAACACATAAGATATGAACATTCAATTTCTTCAACCTGACCCCGACATGTCCAAAGGATTGTCACTCAATATCAAGCTGTAATGGACGCTGATCTGAAGATTAGTTCTTAAAAAAAATGAATTCTGACTGGCTTCAAATACTGCATAACTCTGATGTTAATAAAACTCTAAGTTTGACATGGGGCATTACATTTTTGCTCAGTATATAAATAATAACTATCATCATGCTCAGTTTCATCTGGATCTGATCCAGATTGATGTTGCAAAAAAAAAAAAAACATTTAAGTGTATAATGACAAATCCCATTCATTTCTCTGCTGCGGCTCTGGGGTCCCACCCCCTTTGTGTCATTATGGGAACTGTAGTTTACTTACAAACTGACAACAACAGTTTTCAAGCCTATGTCACCACATTACCCAGCTTCACTTGCAATGCCAGTGGAGGAGTTCTCCAAATGGACAGACATGAGCCTAGACTCGGCCAACACATGGTGATCCAGAATTGTATCTTGCGCATTAGTTTCTAGTTGTTTTTTTTGTGCTGCTAATGCATGCTTTTATCACCAGTCGTATTGACTACTGTAATGCCCTGCTCTCTGGTCTTCCAAATAAGAATATTTCAGGTTTACAGTTACTTCAAAATTCAGCAGCACGTGTCCTGACAAAGACCAGAGGGGGGGGCCAACATTACTCTGGTTTTAAAATCACTGCATTGGCTCCCCGTGTGTTTCAGGATTGATTTTGAAGTCATTTTATTAATTTTTAAATGTCTTAATGGTCTTGGGCCTTCTTATCTTTCAAAATTTCTTTTACCTTTTATTATTTATCATTAGGATCTCCAGTGTTTCCTCTGTAGGAGCCCTCTGCACCAGGAGCTGTGGTTGCATAACTTCATTTTTTTTTCTGCAGCCAGCCTTAAGCAAACACTTTGGCGCTTTCAAACTGGTTTCATTTTTTAGCCCTCACAGAGTTTTCTTAGGCTACGTTTACACGAACACTCTCTGACTAAAAACGCAAAGATTTTTCCTTTGCGTATTCAAAGTCACTGTAGTATGCATGATGGGTAAGTAGATGGCGGTGCAGGTCTGCAGAGAGGCAGCGCTGGTACAACACATGTACAAAGAAGAAAAACTTTTCACAAACTACAATGGCGAGTGGACACAGAGTCGCAGGAGTTTCTTTTCTGAAAAACAAATCAGTTCAGACAACAAATCTGTCTGGATCACAAACCGAGTACAGTAAGCGGTACACGTTACTCGGTAGACGCCTGGAGCTGTTGCTCCTGGTATGTGCACGCAGCCTTCATGTGAAAGAGTGCTGCGCATGCGGTGACGTCAGCGTTTCACCCTGAAATGCTCTGATGTGGGTTTACACGAAGCTGCATGGAGACCATATTCAAAACTCTCCACTCTGGAGCCTGTTTTCAAAAGTTTGTGGATTCAAGCAATCTAGGTACCGTTGTCATGTAAACAGGAGTCCAAAACGCAATGAAAACTTATTGGATTTGATCATTATAGGAGCCGTATAAACGGCCCCTCAGTTTGACTTGACCTTCAGGTGAAAGAGACATGGGATAGGAATTTAAACAGTTCTATTTTTACCAATGTCATTACTGAGTCTGCTTATCTGTCTGATTATCAATTCATCCAGTCCTGTGGATCATCTTTGTGGGTTTTAAAGGGAAACTCCGGTATTTTGACACCTGGACCTTATTTTTAGGTTTGTGTATGCTCATATACTCACTCAGACAAACATCGTGCAGCTCGGAGTCCTTCAGAAGTTATTTAGATCCAACCGATGTAGCCGCACTTAGCCGGGGCCACGGCAACGGAGCTTCAGCGCCGAACATAATCTCTGCAAAATCACTCGTCTCTACCACAGCCCGGTTTGTCATTGCAGAGAAATCCTCCAGTGTAGTCAGACATATATTCCTGGATAGATCCATACGCTTGTCAGCCGGTTTCAAGTCCCACTCTGAGCAGCTAACACACTCCTCTTCTGTTGCTATCGGCGAACACTGTCCACAAGCGCACACCAGTTAGCATTGAGTCGTGGACGTGCTCCTGTTTGTTGTTCACGAGCCAGCTGTTCGTCTCTCTCCCTCTGCATTCTTCTCTCATGGAGCTCCTCGTCCGTGTACTCAGACTCAAACCGGTCGTCGTAGTCTGACTCTTCATCAGATAAATATTCTGCCATGTTGCTCAGCACTGCCGGCTAAAAGTAGGTCAGCTGTACCTTTGTGTCGCGCGGCTATGACGTCATCAAAAGTTTATTTACCAGGTCAGCTGACCCACCTGAAGAGGGTAGATGAGCTGACTTTATGATAACACTGGCGATGGATGAAAAAATATAGCCAAAATGAGCGATTTTGCAGAGATTATGTTCCGCGCTGAAGCTCCTTATAGGGCAAAATCGTTCATTTTGGCTATATTTTTTCACCCTTCGCCAGTGTTATCATAAAGTCAGCTCATCTACCCTCTTCAGGTGGGTCAGCTGACCTGGTAAACAAACTTTTGATGGCGTCATAGCGCGCGACACAACAGCGATCAGTTATTGCTTCTGCTGACTGTCTCTGATGGCTTTGATTTCCATGGCATGCAGATTAAAGGGGATGGAACTGATAATAGGATTTGACTATAAAGACTTATTTTATTAATTCCCTGAACTAGTTTTTATTGACTGTTAGCTGGAATTTTTTTTGATTCCCATCCCTACCTTACTACTTTTTCTAACAACTGAAGGTCTTTAGCAAAATCCCAACAAATCTTTCCCACATAGCCTAAAAGGATAATATATGATGATGCAGCTGAAGCACCTGACCAGGTGAGTAATTGAACTCCAGGGAGGGCTGAGACATTTACTAAAAACACAATGGGAGAAACAAAGATGATAGAGCCAATCTCCTTTGTTCAAGAACAGTTACAAGATCAACTTGTTCCAAGGACAGACGCAGGTAAAAAATAGGTAAAATAGAAGTTTCTGTCCCACCTGTCTGACTTTCATGTGTAATTTAGATAATTGATTAAAACAAGCGATTGAGGTCCCAACATGAAGCAGGTCAATAGGTCTGAATAAGTGGGACTACAATTGTATCAGCCCCAGGTTGTGGACTTCTACGGAAACAAACTCTCAACAATAAGAAGTCTTCATTCTTATTTACTGTGGGCAAAAATTCTATTGAGCGATCATATCAAGCCCAAACCAGACACAAAAGAGGACAGTCAGTCAATCTGTCAATGATTAACCTCATTAATGAAACACTTCAGTGAAATCTGGATACTCACCAAACCACTGGAGCTTTGCACGCCATTCATGTTGATCTTGTTCACAAAACGGACCCGAGGGGGATGTTCTGGGTATCTGGATCCACATTCTATTTTCAGACTGTAAATTCGGCTTTCATAAGCAGTCTGTAAAAAAAAAATGAAGAACGAAGGTGTATTTCAACAATGGTTCAAGAAAATGTTGTGGTTGTCATCTGTCAACTCAAAATATGACAGTTATTTAAATGAAGTGACAACTGTAAACCAAGGGCCTGGTTACACATAATGAAAATGGCTGGAAAAAGAGTTTTTGTTGCGTTTGCATTGTCCGTTTACACGACAACAGTGCAGTGCCTGGAGTGACAGAATCTGTCAACTTTTGGAACTGGGGTCCAAAATGAAAAGTTTTGAAAATGTATTAGTCTCTGTGTAAACAGGAATCGCCATTGTCAGGGAAAGTGGTGGCATGCAGTGCATGTGTGCGCACCTAGGAATGGCAACAACAGCAGCTTCCAAGCAACATGTGTGCTGCTAACTGTGCTCAGTTCGTTTTAACAGATTTGCTGCTGCAATACTCTGACCAGCGGAGATGCACTTGTTATGACCCTCAAGGACATTAAACAAACATCTGGCCTGGCATGTACGCTACTGCGTTTTCAGCTGTTGTTGCAGATCCATGTGAGCGCACATTGTCACCATATTGTCTCTTTTGTCTTTTTGTTGAAAAAATTAAGGAAAAATTTTTCTGTTTCTGGTGACTACGTTGTTGTGTAAACGGGCCCCGAGTTTGACAGTTCAGTCTTGACCTTTTAACGGTAGAGGACAAAACAACTTGAAGTCATGATACACTGGATTCAAAGGAGGTTTTCACACCTACAGCTCAGTTGCTTTGCTCCAGTTTTGCATTTAACTTTTGGGTTGTTTCATACTGTTCACACAGCAGCACTCCGAGTCCAGTTGTGGATGTGAAACAACAGGAAGTGACTGCCTGTTTGAAAACCACAGAGGCGTGTAAAGCAGTCTCCGTGGATGCAGCAAGATCTGTTTTAGTTTTCAGTTTTATAAGAAATTGACTCAATTTCTCCTTAAATAGATAGAGGAGCAAAGAATGTCACTTCAAGCTTTCTTAGGGGAAATCAGGATTTTCCCCTTCTTCCAACCGAGGAGAGATGTGGAAATGCTGCATGAACAACGCCGGGCCGTAGTCATGGTGAACCTATGATATGAAATATGCCCTCCTCAGAAGTTTACCAGTTGAACTTGGCGGGTTTTGTCTTTGATGAGATCCATGTTACATACACGTGACAGATGATACATCTGTGTGGTATAATTTAATGTAAGATAGGATGATAGTCTAAGGACTGAAGTACTCGTAGTTTAAGCTAACGGCTAACAACAGGGTCAAGCTGCTGCATCATACTGTGGCTTGATATGATTGGTAATTAATCACAATTAACACAATAATTTAGCACCCCTAGTGTTCATGTGTACTCCAAAAAACTGTGCCAAACAGGGAATGCCTCTGTGTATCAAAATAACTTGGGTTGTTAAATCTGTCTGCATCTTATTTTTTTTCTTTACTTGCTTAACTTATAGAAATGTTCAGCACTTGGTTTTGTGAGCTGAGAGTGAACACTTTTATTTTTATATTCTATGTAGCACATCCACTCCCATAAGATAGGTGAGTTCCACCATTTCCAGGCCTTCTTCCACTGCTAAACCTCCTCCTAACAACTTTTTTATTGTGATCATTTGCTGACAGATTTAGCAACACATTTAAGGCCTTATTGAACTCTACAGCTGAACTATATTATGTTTTTCGCAACTGCAATGAACACATGTGTAACAGTCAAATCACAGGATGAGTAATGTCAGCCACAAGCTTCAAGTATGTCATGCTGCCACCTGAATGTTCTTTGATGGAGACCAAAACTTTCTATTTTTTCTCATTTCACCGACTTTCAATAACAAAAGTCTTCCTGGTATCATCAGTAGGGCTTCTAAGAGACAAGACCATTATTAATACAAAGCTTGTGCAACACTTGCATGTAAAATGTAGATAATGTTTTCGGTTTCAGGAGTTTTGCGCTGTTTTTTTCTTTGTTCCTCTTTTCAGTCGTCACCACACATATTTTAAAAATGGTCCTGACTGCAGCAGCAATGATTCTCTGCAGCTGCTATCAGGGTGTCACTGCAACATTTAAAACAAACTGAGATAAAATGTCAGTTTGTTTTAAATATTAATTATATCAACCTTTAGCCTTATTTTCTTTTCTCTGCTTTGGCAAAATACTCTGTGTGGTACCCAAGTTAAATAATGTATAAAAAATAGGGCTGTAACTTTAGTGTATTAATTAGATTAATTAATTATATGGCAAATTAATGCCTTATAAAAATTAATCGCAAGATTAATCATAGCACACAAACATTTTAATATTGGCCAGCTGGAGGACCCGTACATGGCAGTGGCACGTCACTTCACACATGCGTCTCTAGTCAAACCAAACAAAGCCCAGGTGATGACAGGAATGGCATATTTAAGACCTAGTCTTATTTTATTTTTGGATTTATTTATCTATATTTGTACTACATTCTTTAATAATGCATCAGGCCTAATTGTTTAGCTGGATGTCCTCGACCTTTTTCTTATTTTGAATTTGATTTATGAAACACTCTTAAAGTGTAATTTGAGTTGCCTGATTGAGCTTAGAATTTTCTGGACAAGTTGCTCTGACTTTGGTTTTATTTAGTCACCAATAAAAATGTGGATTTACAAATCTTCACTTCTTAGTGTATTCATTTGATTAGTCAAGCACTACAATTTTATAATATCCTAGAATTCAAATTCTTTATTTGGGTACTTTAAGCAGATATGTGATTAAAATGCGATTAATTAGATTAATTAATTATAAATTGGGTAATTAATTAGATTAATTTTTTTAATCGTCTGACAGCACTTATAAAAAAATCTAAAAATGAGTATTAGCTAGAAGTCTTCATTATTTATTTACTTATTAATTTTGCTTTTGCCAATCGTTATGTCAAGACCAGTTGAAAAATTGCAAGAATTTGCATTTCATTTGGCTGGAAGGTTCTAAGTGGAGTTTCAAAATCTGGAAAGAATAATCCGAAGTGAAAGTCAAAAACATCTGATCAGGCAATTTATCAAAAACTGCTATGAAACTTAAGCTTTTGTCAGCTGATCATAAATTTAAGACCACAGCCTCCAAAAGCCAAAATCTGCACAATAATTCAGATTCCATGTCTTTTTCTGTCAGAAAAAGACATGGAATGGAAAGCCATGGAAAGTCATGACCTCATAAAGTCTTGCAATTTTAACTGGTCTCAAGATTTTGATCGTGATTGTATTACATCATCATATGAAGAGATTGTGCATTAAAAACTAATTCAAGAGCTACAGGCCCTTCTTACTACAATACAGGTCCATCTTTAAATGCTGTAAAAAAATACATAAATTATTATTGTAATAAAAATTATTGCTTGTTATAAGGAGTCAAATACATTCAAAATAAAGGCATTTTCCCATGGTTACAAAGGATGGCTGTAGTTGTCATTTTCTTTTTCACACTGATCATTAACAACATTTGTAAGCTCATTTCTGGCAAGTCTATGGACCTATAGCATTTAAGCAGCTCATTTGGAGCATTTTGAACTTAAATGTGAACTTAAATGTGAACTTAAATCAAGCCCCTGACAGAGTCAGCCCCAGCAATACTCCAGCACTTAGGCTACGTTCACACTGCAATCAAAAGTGACCTGAATCTAATTTTTTGGCCCAAATGTGACCTGTATCTGGTTTGTTTCTGACAGTGTGAACAGCACAAGTCGCATTGAATCTGACATTTTCAAATCAGATTCAGGCCACTTTCAAATGTGGTACTAAATCAGATACATATCGGATTTTCTTGAAAGCGACCGCGGTCTGAACAGTCAGGTCGCATTCAATGCGACTTTGATGTCACACTAGAGCAGCAGTTTACCTCGGGACAAATGTTTTCAAAGTCACTTCATGGACTGAACATAATCAGAGGTTAATAAAGACATGATTATTAAAATGTTTATACATTTTTCCCTAAAATAAAGAGTTCTAGTCGTTTTTCCAGCTACAAGCTTGATTAAATAACGCATTAAGGGGGGAGTGATGAGAGAAAGTGAGAGAGCGCTGGGGCGATCGACTGGCGTCTCCATTACACGCACAGCAGACGATTCATACATTTGTATTATGATATCTGATAAACTTAGGTTAGTAACACTGCGCCGACTTTTTTAATGGATTCATCAGGCCAAAATTGCAGTTTACAGGACGCGGAGACACTGATGATCATCACATCCGTGCGCATTTGCGCGCTGCCATATGTTTCTAAGAGACAGCTTCAGTCAGAAAACAGTCTGCTCCTGTCTGATCTGCCCTCAGACAAACTAAGAATCAAAACAGATGACAAAACTTAGTTTTTGCCTCTTTGTTAACTTGTAAATAAATCGGAATTGAGCATTAAGGGCTGCAGTGTGAACGTAGCCTTAGTCTGTGACAAAGCTACATATGGATGACAACTCTTGAAGTTGCTCAATATTATCATCATAACCAGCATGATGGCACATCCCTATTTGGTACATGTTATAGGGTACAGCCTTTTCTGCTAAACTTAAAAGGGCAACTTACAGAGGGAATAAAATAGCCAAGACCTTCTGACAACAGTTGAAGCCCCCTTTATCTTGCATTATTTGCTTATTAGTAGCATATAGCATGTCATAACATATGATGTGTCAATAAGGCTGAATAATAATAGTTACAGGTACTTGTCGTAATGTACAATACTCAAAAACAGTGACATAGGTCACAATCCAAGCAGTCATGTGTTACAGTGTTGTTGTATAGTTAACGTAGCTCAAAAATATAAATATAAATACTACAACTGATTTTATAACAAAAAAGTGACACTATAAATCCTTTAATAATGAACTATGAGGTTAGATGTTAACACAACAAACTGGGCAATTACAGTGTATTGAGATTTTCATTCTTGAAGAAAATAATCAATAGTTAACATATGAACAGTTATAATGTACAACAGGATAAAGAGTCAATGTCAGCAGCCTTGACAGTAGATACATATTTCTCAGTTCTACTGTACGCAGCGTTTTAAGCAGTTTACGGTTCTTCTCATTATGAAATGCACCTCTCCCACACCGCACCAAAAATGAAGCTGCCATTTGTTGTTCATGATGTGGTCAGTTCCTTTTCAGTCATATCTTGTGTGCTAGTTGTTTTTTTTGGCTTTGGGAGTGGCTTACCTTAGTGGGGCCGATGATCATGCCATTCCACTGACTCAGCGTCATGTCTTCATCATCTGCCAGGCCCCAGCTCACCGTACCATCTCCACATCCCTTCTGACCGTCCTCCAGCTCCTCCAGTAGCCGAAAGTTTCGGGGAACAACACAACCTTCATACATTTAAAAGACGTGTTAATGTCATGTTTTTACAAGTTCTGAATTCAATTTTCATCACGCCATGCTTCTCTGCACTGCTGTTTCCTACAACAGTAACATTCATCTCAACTTTGTTCAGATGTTTCCAATTGATTTGATTCATTTCTATTTTCACAACTGAAGCTTGTCAGCATTTTTGATGCTTTAGAACTTTCAGCACCACGTTTAAAAGTATAACATTTTGTTTCATTTGGATTTTAGTACATAAACTTTAACAATCCTTCAGATCTTCAGTTTTGTTTAACACAGAAGGATGCGACAGAATAAGAGCAGTAACAGCACTTTCACAGGCTGCTTTCCAAAGACTTTCTCAGTCCCTATGGCATTTCAAATAGACACAAAACACGTCATTATCTCTTATTAGCAGAAAACAGAGGACAGTCATCACACAATGATCAGGAGTTTGCACTCAATTTTTGTCTTTCATTTTTTTGTATTTGCAGTGTCTCTTGAGCTGAAAAAAGAACTTGCGCTATTCTTTTAGTGAAACAAGTACTTCACAGAATTATTTAATATATATTATTTACAATGTTATGAACAAGCGTGGGTGTTTGTGCTTTTACTCTGCGTTTCTGCCAACTGTCCTTACCAAGAAGGGAAGCACAGATAGCAGTGTAGGAAACTTTCAGCATGTAGTTTCTCCTTATTGTCAGTAACTTGCTATAACTTTATTAAGCATGACTGATCTTCTCTCCACCTGCTGAGCTTACATGGTTACAAGAAATGTTACATTCTTCCTGTTGTTTTAATACTTTTTATACTTTATGCAGTGTATTTTAAAAAATTTTTGAGAATGTTGTAGTTGTATTGTATGAAAAAGTGCTCCATTGCCAAAAAAGTGAACAAAATTCAGTGCTCACTATTTATTCAGATCTAAATGCTCTGTAAGTATGATATTACGGAGCATTTTTGACAGACCACGCTCCCTCCAGTTCCAGTAACCCCCCCCCAAGGCAATGAACCTAGGGGAAACACTGTGATGGGTTCATTTCACAATTTGATATCATAACAGCAATAAAAAATGCAGTTACTGAATCAGGACTACTGTATTGTCATCAAAGCTTTGTCAAAGTTTTTGTGCGATCATAAAGGACATTGCAAAAGAATTAACCAGCAAAATGAGGAATAATTTAATTTTGGCATCCTAAATGTCCACATAGATGCCATTATCTCAAAATGTAGCTCAAAGTTTTTTCATTTTTTTAGAACATCAGTAAAAATGTTGGCATTTTGGTATCATGAAAAACCCTGTTGAAAGGAGACTTAAATTATGACATGCTCAGTGTTTCTGACTTATTACACCCTCCAGTTTTTTTCTGCCCTGGATGGTTGGGCTCCAGCTTAATTGCTCTGCAAGGTTTTTTTTAAAATGCATTTTAGCCTCTTTTGTTTAGTTTTGATGAACAAAAATAATCCACCTTTTAAGATGAATTTCAGGAAAACAACTCCAACAACTTACGTTGAAAGATTTCACAGAAGTTAGTTAAACAGAGTTTATTTATAGTCTTATTCTCATAGTGAGAACATCCAGAACAAAGTAGTTAAAATGTTTTACACTTCTATAACTGGACAATTAAAATTAGATGTTTTTATATTATTATGTTACATCTATTTCATTAGGACATGTGAGAAAGAATTGGAATTAATCTATGCTATATATTAAATGCTGTTTTCTTGCAGTTCAGATTTTGAAAAGAAAATAATAAAAGAAAACAAGAAATAACCAATCACAGGGGTGCTCCAGATGTAGATTTGTTCTTGCCTTATGCTTGTTTATCGTTTAAAATAGGGCTGAACAATTAATTGCAAAGTAGATTAAATCACTGTTGCAATATTCAAATCACAAAACAGTGCAATATTTTTAACCCAAAATGTGTTGAACATTTTGACATTGTGATGTAGTTTCTTGCAATTTCATGCCTATTTTAACCTTTTTAACCCAGTTTTTACAACTTTATGCCTATCTTGCTCCCATTCATCTTTTTTTTTTTTTGCCAAAGTCAGACCATGTTTGGAATTTTTACATGGTTTCTGAAATTTAATCCCAATTTTGCTGCTATAATCAATTTTCCTTTGTCACTTTTGAATTTTTTGGCTTTTTTATTGCAATTTCATACCTATTTTGCACCCATTAACTTTTTTTCTGCTTTCGTACCATTTTTTTTTTACTCAGTTTTTACAATTTGATACCTATTTTGCTTCTGTTCTTCACTTCTCCGCTTTTTCTCAAATCTTTTATCCTTAGATTGATTTAATGTCATATTGGTTATACTATAAAATGATCTACTGCTTATGTTTGTTTAAGAATACATAAGATGAGGAACATTAAAACAATCGCAGAATGAGTTGCAATTGCAATATTGGGGAAAAATATCACAATTAGATTATTTTCTCAAATCGTTCAGCCCTAGTTTTAAATGTGGGGATTTTAAGTGTCATGGTGCAGAACAGGTTACTCACTCATCAAACAAATCCAACAAGATGGATCAGAGGGTGCAGGTATTCCTGTTCACTGTCTAACGGTTCATTTCTAAAATGTGACAACAGCTCAGCATGTCTCAACTTGATTCTTTTTCAATTTTCCATAGGAGATTGTAACAGGTGTCAAGTGTTTGTTTTTATCCCCATTGATGGATATTTAAGGTATGCTGTTAACGAAGTATACACCAAGACTCTGCTGACCTTTGAACGGTCAAAGAGTAACATCACTGCAACAGTTACAAGCAGAACGTCCAGTTATAAAATGAAACCCCGTCAACAGCATGCAGCTTAATGACCCTAACAGCCTCCCACTTCATTTTCAGCAATACTGTGTTTTCCTGCAAGCAAAGGTGTCTGAATCTAGACATTTCTCAGAGACAATTTGCAGAATTTTGGATTGGCCACCACATGTGCCAATCTAAAATTCTGCACCATCACTGGCTACTTGCTATCGTGTCAGGGGTGGAATTGATTTAAATTATTTTGGAATGTGTAACAATAGCATTTTATTTTCTTTTATCTGTTGATATCAATGTGGAAAGTTTTTCGTTAGAACTTGAAATTGTGACCCTAGACATGAGTCTGTTGAGTCTCTACAGAAATAGATTTTTAGCTGCCACTTATATTTTTAAGATTGCATGGGGTAGGGCCGGGTAATACGTTGATTAAATCCATAAATTAAGTTTGTTACAGTTGATTTAAAAGACAAAATAAGCCTTTGCTTTCCCTTGACCCAATCTGTCACTCATTTTGTCAAAGCCTGTAAATGCGTTGGGAAAATAAAACTGTAAAGCTTTAAATGTCGAGGTAGATGAGTCTGCCGATGACCAAATTACATAATGCACCCTTTATTACAAAGATACAGCATTCTCTCTCAGAGGGAAATTTATTTTCATTTTTTGAGAGATATGTAATCAGATTGAAGCAAAACTTGTTTTGTGTCCAATGTGTTGTTTTGTCTTTGAGGGGGAAAAACAATTAAACTTGAAAATCAAGTTTTGAGAAGGATAATGTAGGATTTTGTTTTTAGGCCACATCACCCAGCCCTAGAACAGGGGGGATAAAATGAGTTAAATTCTTTGTGAGAATTAGAGGGGGAGCATCTCTCCACTAAGGAATAGTTACTGTTAGAGTATATCCTGTATTCTGTGATGGAAAACTGGTTGACGGGTAACAAAACCACAAAGGGTTAATCCCAGTTGAGCAGGAGACACATTTGTAAATGCTCGGTTAATTAAAAAAAAAGGTTATCAACTTTCCAGTGTGGTAATGACACCAATGATTCTTGAGTTTGTCTGGGTTTGCTTAAACAAATAATCATGAAAATCACATTTAAGGGATGTTTTTGTTGCTTCAGTATTGCTGACTTTTGATAAATGTCCTACTCAACATAAAATGCAGCTGTTGTGCCACATTTTTCAGTGGCAGTTGTGCAGTGCAGCTCGTAGCGGCTCTAACTGGTCAAACAAACTGGATATTTGGGGTTGAATGGGCTTAAGTGTGTCATATGAGTGAAAGTAGAACAGGCTGACATGTCCTCAGCTCAGGTTTAAACATTTTACTTCCTTGTTCCTTAAACCATAAACTGTGCTCCCTGGACCAAAGCTAGTTCAGAAGAGTACGAGGGTCAGGCAGAAGAAAAACAACACAGAATAATTTTGTTTTGCATAAAGCAGTTTGGGAGAAAATTTGTAATGTCAAGAAAATGTCACAATAATGGGTAAAACACTGAAATACATCATTAAGAAAAATGTTGAAATTAAATATCAAAAATAAAGTACATAAAGTAAATAGTAGTACTGCATGCTTGCAGGAACATTTTAACTTTTCTTCAATATTCTTACTTTAACCTTTTCCTCTATGAGCATTTGGAAAAAAATTAAGTTTACGTTTTTTCATTTGAGAAAATTGTTATGTCAAGCACTCTCACATATGTCTCCAACAACTATTATCCAAAAACAGGTATGGGTTGAGAAATATTAATCTCAGTATCAACACCTAAGAGTCTGAAAAAAGGCCACATTTTAGCCCTTCAGAGCTCACTGTGTACCAGCAGGTTGGTTTAGTGCTGCTCTGAAAGAGCTGGTGAAGAACTGCTTTACTGTTACTGTGACTAAATATCACAGTTGTTGAATAAAAAGGAAAAGACTCCAAGACCTTGTTTACTTAACTGTTATGCTAGGGCACTTTAAATTCTATTCAATCACGGAACTGGACATTAAAAGTGGAATTGAATATTAATGGCGAACAAATGGATGAAATTATACATACATACATGTTTGTTTTTAGAATAAAAAGGACCGTATCTCATGGAAAAATGCTTCAAGGGGTCACAATAAAGGTGCATACACACCAGATGCTACTTGTACTACCTTGGCAATCACTCTCCATGCAAAGTCAATGTACAGCCACGATGGGGCGGGGCTAACTCTCCCGCGATGCGACAGTTGCTTTTCACACTACCATATAGCTTGTCACGTGATGTGAAAGTAAAAACAAGTCGATCAATCAGCGGTGTGTGCACGTGTGACGGTATCCTAGACAGACAGTTATTCATCCAGACTACAGAGTAACAATCCATGTCTGTGTGGGAAACATTAGTCAGTGAGGACATTAGTTCCGCCTAGACGGACCACGGTAAACTCACAGATAATGCTGCTGCAGGGCATCAGCTGCAGTGTTTTGTGGTTGATAAGTGAATGAAAAGGAAACAGTTGGAATAATGTTCGCTTACACATCCTATTATATGATATATGATATGATTGCGATGAAACTCGAGCGGACGTGACATCACCGAGCGACGGCCGACGGCAACGGTGACCAAAATGAGGTATTTATGGACGCGCGATATTGCGTCAGTCGGCGACGCAATTTTGGTAGCTGGGTCGCTTGAGGTGTGAACGCAGCATAAGGCTGAAGACAATGCACACTTCACTTCTCCTCCTCCCCTAATTAACACCAAACATATTAAAGCCCCCACTTGCATACTGCTCAATGACCCTGGTCTTATTTTCAGTTCTGTATTATACAAGAGTACAAGCAAAAATCCTACAATATATCGTCTTGCCAACATCCCAGTTGCAACACATCTGATACAAAAAGCTAAAATTATTCTTTTTTTGCGGAAATATCTGCGAACACAGGGCGCTGCCATTTTGTGAGCAAGGACATGCAAATAGATGTGCTGTGATTGACTGAAGACATCTGTATGTTGATAGCTGCTCTCTGATTGGATGGTAAACTACAACTGAGCATGACTGGGGAGGAATCACGTAATTGCGCACGCGTGAAGCAAAAAGGTGTTTCTGCATCATTCTGAGAGAGAAAACTGTATTTGTCGTCATAATATTAAAATTTAATTGATTAAAACAATAAATAAAGGTTATTTTTGAGTTTGTCTGAGAGAGTGAGGTTTGGAAAAAATTTGATACCTGTTAGATTTGACTACGGTGTTTCTGCAGGCAAAAATCATGAAAATCTGGGGGGGGTTACAATAGAGAAATAACAGTATAGCAAATGCATCTCTATTGGTCAGAGTATTGACCCAATAAGTCCACAGTTTGTTGGAAGAGCAATAACAAACCAAGCACAGTAAGCAGCACGTAGCTCCGCAATTAGCTGTAACTGTCGTTGTTGCTATTATGCGTGCGAGCAACCTTTATCTGAAAGAGTCCTGTGCATGCGTTGCACATAACTGTTCTCCCTGACAATGCTGATTCTTGTTTACACAGAGACAGATATGAAAACGTTATCAGCACTTTTCACTCTGGACCCTGGTTTCAAAAGTCCAGGAAACGTTCTCTGTAAACGGAGCGCACAGACGCAACAAAAACTCTGTTTCCAGAAGTTTCCTTGTTGTGTAGGCAGCCCCTAAATCTGCTATGTCTGCTTCAGCCCATCAGAAAATATGAGACGAGCGACCTTTGCTGCAACGTTACGATGAATACACGAAACACGAAACACACTCAATATGTTTATCAACATAATTAAAGATTCAAAATCCACTTCATACGCTACAATTGTCACTTTCCTGTGATAAAAATTAAACGGGTAAAAAAGCTTTTGTTGCATGTATGAGATGTAACAGCATAACCCACAATATTGACCCCACTGTGTGTCAAAGCGGTCTGCTGAAATACAAGCAGAAGAAATGAAACATGTGTGAGTGCTGTGTGTAGTCGCCGGCCAAGCAGCCCTGTGTTCAACCAATCAGAGAGTGACTAAAATCAGTCTGTCATCAAAACATCACTGACCTTAAAAAGACAAGGGCTTCACCACATGAAGGTGCTCAACAAAAAAGCTTCAGATTATATTTCATCTTCTCTTTTGCTTGATGTCAGGTGTAGTGATTAAACTACAGAAAGTTACTTTTCCCACTTTGAGTGAGTCTTCATTCATGATCAGCACTGTAATTAGTATTTAGTAGGGATGGGACAATATACTTACAATCACGATACTCTGCACCTTGATATGCCCGGGTCACGATACGATACGTCACGATACAATATCAAAAAACCAAAAATATTACTGTGTTATTACAACTTATTTGTCTTTGTTTGAGTTGCACACAGGAAAACACAAGACCTAACAGGCCAAACACAAACAATAACACTCTCCCTAACCCTAGAGAGGTTAGAGAGGGTGTATGCTAACGAGCGGTAGGCTTGTTTTCGCCGTCTTTGTCTTTTTTAATGAGAAAGCCAAAATACTGCCAGACAGATGACTTGTATTCAGGCAGAGCGTCCTCAATTTTGACCTCATTTGACTCCATCATTCGGCTTTTTGGAGGCAAGGTAGTTGGTGCTAATGTTTGTTGTCGTCACTTTTGGTCACATGCGCAATTAGCAGATGTGACGTCTTTATTTCGCGATCCATTTTTTTCAAACTCGATGCATTTCGTCAAGTACTGTCTCGCAATATATTGCCAAACGATATTTCATCCCATCCCTAGTATTTAGTATTTATCTTAGTGTTAGTGTTTGCAAACATTTGGGCTTTTAAATTGAGTTGTTGGAATGCAGTCTCATGTCTAGGGCTGGGCGATAACCGACACAAAAATACAAGCAGAAATTTTTGTCTTTGCATTCTAAAAAACATATTCTGAAACAAAACAGAATTTTCCCTCTCATAGTGAAGCTGCATGCTGTTAATTTTTCATAAAATGTTGATAATGTATTTTGGAGGTAGGCAGGTTTGTCTGCATAAACAATACATTCTGAGCAGTTTTCACATTACATTAACATTAAAGTCTCTGTTCAGTGCTTAATCTTCTTAAATAAACAAGTCTTGACATCTGCTTGAAAAAAAAACTGACAAGGCCTAAAACAATGAGAGCTGTAAATTTTCAGTAATTCAGTTTTAAAACATTGCAACAACTTACGATATGAGTAAGTGTATGTGAAGAAAATAAAATCTAAATTTTAAACCTTCTTCAAATTTTTTTTTGGAATGAATCAATCCAAATAATACATTGTCCAGCTCTAGTCATATCATTTAAACAGACTTGGGACACTAAAAAATGTCTGTTTTGTTATTTTCATAATATGAAAAGATAATCTTGTCAGATGAATCGATTAATCGCCCGATGAACTAACGGCTGAAATTACCATTAAATGCACCCCTACTCTTAAGAACCACCCTTAAATATGAATTTAATTTAATTCAACAATAATCTGTTTAATTTCTGTATTAATTGAGATTCATTTTTAGTCTAAGTTTGTTTTTTCAAGTGCTTTGTCATAATTTTCAACTTTTATTTTTATTTAAACTGCTGTTATCATTGTTTCTAACCCATTTTATTGACCATTATCCATTATAAAAAAAATCGTTGTTTAATTGCACTTTGATTCATTACTTTATAGTTTCATTTCCCCCCTTTGTGTTTTAGTCTCTGGCAGTGTTAGTTTTTAGTACATTTATTATTCCTTTGGGAAGCACCTAAAGGGGCCTTCTTACAAATGAAAATATAAAGAAATGAAGTCATCTTTCTTCTTTTTCATTAACTATGCAAGTCCCACTATAAAAAGCAGCTCAGGTGAACTCCTTTTGAGTCCAGGAACCACTCGTCTCCTTTGTAATTTTTAATTTTACATTTATGTATCTGTAATTCAAAGGATTAACTTTCACTTCGATTCATAGTAAAGAAAAATGGATCAGTCTCAGTAGAATCAAATGTTCCTTGCATGTTTTACGTCAGTCTCAAAAATAAAGATGGTCAAATTATGAGTAACAGTCATAACAGTGGTTAAAAGGAGACTTGGTATTATTTCCTGTTAAAGTTTGTGATGAATAATATTTGCCATAACTCTTAATCTCAGCATAGCTCTGACAGATCTGTCAAGAGGGGGCGTTGGCTTTAAACAACACACAGAACTTTCTAGAAGGCAAACCCGGACAACAACAAAGACACAGGCATTTTTCATACTTTAAATTTAAAATTCAGGTTGAATTGAGCTTCTGATACTTCAACTTAAAGATTAGACATGAGAAAAACATAAAGACAGAGAAAATTATGACCGAATACACCAAACCTGTGTTTAAAATGGCAAGTAGATAAACATATTCGAATTCTTAAATAGTTTGACCAGATATTCTGTTCCCTTAGGTATCAGTTTGATGCAAGATTTCCTTAGAGAAAAGAAACACTTCGACACCAGCTCCGTCTGAGCATTTCTTCCGGATTTCGATGACTCTTCAGTTGCTAACCGGGCAGCTCCGCCGGGGTGCATGTTCAGAGAGTTACCGTGTTAGATGGTGACTTCCCAAAGAGAGTGTATGGCTGTCGTGATTAAAACGTAAAACACCAAAGCTAATGACTCATTTAAAATGTTTATTTTACAAATGTCAAACTGAAGTTGAAAGATCTGATAAACTGCGCTAATATGGACAACAGAGGCTGAAACGGTTGTTTTCTCTCAGACGGCAGCAGCCACAATCTACCGGAAGTCACCATTTAGCACGGTCACTTGTTAGACCAAAACACCGGCTAACGTTATCTTAGCAGACTACTTATCTGCCCATCGGGCTTGTCACGGGCGTTACCGCATACCAAAGCCAATACCCCATCAATACCTCAAACAAATACATCCCGTGCCGTGATTAAAGCCATACAAGTGCCCTCCCTGGCCTCTAAAGACTTCACATCTTCAGTTAACGACCTGGTTGATGCGAATAGCCCTCAGACTGAAGGTTAGCTCCCCTCGCTAATGATCAAGCTAGCAGCGTGAGGGACACCGTCCCCTTTGACAGGAGCCCCTTTAAAAGTCAAAATCTTAACATAACTGAATTCATCTGAATGGTTAGTTTTCAATAAGTAACACTGTGATTAAAATGTCGCCTCTAACATTAAATATGTGAAAAGATACTATTTGAACTGTCGCTCAAGTAGACTTACCTGTTCTGGCGGCGGCCGCCATTTTTGTCTGCGCCCCTCGGCAGCGCGCACGCTCAATTATTGTTTGCGCGTGTCCGCCTCCAGGAAGAGGAAGACAGATGAGTCTTTAGTGTGTTTTTGATTGTTTGATTGCTTTCTTATTAATATGTTTACGTATTTCCTTGACAGTGAGGTTTTACTTTGTTCATATGGAATGTGCATTGTGCCATATAGACTATAAACTGAGTCTTGCCTGTTACAGGTGACAATAATTAAAACTGCAACATCATTTCTAGAGTTGGACATGGCATTTTTTTTCCAGATACGTTTAAATGAAAAGATATTGGAAAACTGCTGGGGGCAGCAGCACAAAGACAGTGTTTTAGCGATGGCACTTTTCAAGAAACACGTGACTGTGTGATCTGCCCCTTACACCATTGTTAATTTTGTTGACTAATTTTTTTCATCATAGTTTTCATCAACAACCCTTTTCCCCTGATGAAACCCAGACTGGAACTAATAAAAACAAGTGTTCATGGAAAAAAACTCAAACAAAATTTACAGGCATTTTTGCCAACTAATAAAAACTAGAAACAATGTTTGATAGTGGAGGCTTAATCCAATCAGACCTAATTTGGTCTTGTAAAAGGTAGGGCAAGTTAGGAATATATCCAATCACCTAGTCATATGGGGGCCCAAGGCAAACCCAGTCATTGGGGCCCTTCCCTGTACTGTGCTGATACATTTTTTAATTATTTTTAGTAATTTTCCCAACTTATGGAATGGGTGCAGACAAAAAATAAACAAGGAAATTACAGATATCAAACAAGAAGAGGGGAAAAAGGGGCAGAAGAAGAAGAAATGGAGGGTAGTAAATAAAATAAAAAATAGCCAACATTAAATTAGATTAAATAATAATATGAAAAGCAAACAGGGTCAATAACTCAGTATTTCACTGGTTTTCAGCATGCTGATACATGTGTATTGTTATTTTAATCTTGTACCAGGTAACATAATGAAACTAAATGATTTTCCTTAAATTCTGTAATTTAGTTCAATTTTGACAGAAGGCAAGTGTGTTAATTAGTCCTGCTGTTGAAATCTGTTACAGTTATCTGACAGCTTAAGTTACAAGTTACATACCCATGTTTATATGTCACCCAAGGCATAAAATTTATCACCAAAAAAAGATTTTGACTCTAAATGTTTTTGATTACGGATCCCCTAATAAGAAGTTTATGGTGCATGACCAAAATTATCCAGTGCATGGGCCGTAAGCTTTTTATACTAAGTGTCATATAATTTGACAAGTTATGAATTAAAGTATTTTACAGGATATCATGATTGAAAATAAAGCCAATGACATCAAATGTATGAGGTCTACTGACAAATTGATTATAATATATAGATGTTGATCTTCTTTACTTCAGACTACAGCGTGTGGATTAAGACTAAAATAATAATAACTTCTCTGAATCAAAGAAAACTTTAGTAATACTTTTTTGTGAGATGTTTGAGAGGCCCCGGACATCTTGGGGTCCCAGGCAATTGCCTGTGTTTGCCTAATGGTAAGTACGCCCCTACCAATCACAGCTACTTTGGTTGTGTAGAAAAGTTGGACGAGTTAAGAGGGGGATCCAGTCACAACTGTCTTAGCTTGGTGATGGTGGGATAATTTAGGAGCAGTCCAATCAGCGCTACTCTCTTTATGAACTTATATTCATGTAGAGCAGGTTCACTGTTTATTGTCAGTTCTGGTATCATAACTGAGATGTTCTGCTAGGTAGCCTAAATAAAGGTGACAGCAATTCACACAAAAGTTAAAATTGATTCTGTTTATTTATTCATCCATACTTTGCTAGCATTCAGGTTATTAGATGTTTCATTTTATCCAAGTGTAAAACATGAATTCAAGTAAATATAAAATTGCCTTACCCTTTACTTCATGTTTTTGTTGACTAAATTTACAGGAGATTTCATCAACTAAAATGTTGTGAAATTTCATCAGCTGAAACTTTACTAAAATTAAAAAAAATTAGATGACTAAATTATGGGTAAAACTTGAAGGTATTTTAGGTAAAACTAAAACTAATATTATACACTGTTTTTTTAGAAAAAAAAGATTATTTTTAATTACACAAACGTAACAAAATGGCAAATGGACTTGAGCTTAGTTGATGACTCAATGTAGCTTAACACTGCAGGTCACAGCCACCCATTTATACCCATTCACTCTCACAGTCACTCAGTGGCCTTGGTTACGTTTTTTTATTTCGAATTAATTATTCAGAATCGAACAATTCGGAATCAAAATTTTCTCCTAATTGTTTACATGGAAATAGAAATTCCGAATGAGGGTTTACATGGAAAACATGTTTATTGTCTTTACTCAAGGCCTGGGGGCTGGAAATGGTTCTGACTGGACAGGGGTGGGTGAGACGTAGTGACGTATTTACTTCTACTGGAAGAAAAATTTCAGTTTAGCGTCTCCAGCGTCCCTGTCAGGGAAGCCATTTAAGTTTTATTCTGAATTAAGGGGAATTAAAGTTCTCATGTGAACATGATAACTGATGAACTAACACTTTCACGCCCTTTCATGCCCGCTGAAAGGCCACTGATGCAGCAGTGGGAGCAGCTTTAGGTTAAGTGTCTTGCCCAAGGACGCATTGCCATTGACAGCCGGAGCTGGGCGGGACCTGTTTAGGGTGGTATGACCCTTAAGCAAGGAAACTTGAAATAAATACGCCAGATGGGATCTAGCTGTAACACACCAAGCATTGATTACGCATAAGCCTCACCTCCGGAATTTTGAATCAGCTTCTGGCCAATCAAAATTCAAGGAGGGCATGGCCCAAACTGGTCACACCCCTTTCTAATAAAAGTCCTGCCACCCCTTGGCATATGGTTGCCTTTTGGGGTCACAGTCCACTATTTGAGAAACACTGTTTAATTGTGAGTAATTGGAACAAGTAGACTGCCACACTGACAGCAGCAAATATTGCTGATGGATTATAATGAAGAAATTTTAAAGGATTTCTGATATTCTCAGTCAACTCCAGTGGGGTTTGTTTGGAAAGGTTGTTGTGGGATGAGGGTTGGGTGCCTTGTCTACAGCAAATGTCACAACATCAGACTCAAGGAGTCTGAGTGTAAAAGGAAGAAATCTTGATTCAATCTCATGTCTCACAGAAGCAAAACAACAAAATGATATCAGGATATGATTGGATAACATTTAACTTTCATACAGTGTTACTTTCAGGTACACTGGTCAATCGTATTTGGTCACAGATGACTGTACAACATTTGATTTGGTAAATGACTAAGTCAGAAATATTTTTGTTCAAGTTTTGAGTTTGAATAATATTCTTTGACATTTGCCAAGAAACAAAGCAATGTACTGTTGTACACAAGCCCTCTGCTCTGTTGTGAACTTCATGATTCAATCTCATTGCTTCCTCTGCAAATCATCAAGTGATCAGGTCAGTAGCACATCTATTTAGAAACCATGTGAAGGAGTACACTATGATGAGTGCAGGCGTGAGTGGTTACTCTGTTGGGAAAGCTCATCATTCTGCACAAACTCAAAATCTTGATAAAAAACACTTCTGACATGTTTTACGATATTGATTCTGAGCATTAACCTGTGGACCAAATCAAAGTGCAATAATTATGCTTTCATTCCCTGAAATTTGTTCTACAGGTTTACAATGTCATAGGAAATTCTGATGTCCAAAGGGACATACATCTGAGAATAAGTACAACACAAGCAAGTATCTTAATCAGACTGAACATCATTATTAAAGGTCCAGTGTGTATTATTAAATGCTAAACGAAAAAATATACAAAATAACAGACTTGGTAAAAATTGAATATATTATTTAAAATTATATTAAAAGTAGTTTCTAATCAGCCTTAAATAATGAATGTTTTGTTTTCGTTACCTTAGAAAAAGTCATTTATATCAATCTAGGAGCGGGTCGCCCGTTTATAGAGGCCTCCATCTTGCGTCGCAATCTTTTCTAAAGTAACCCAGAACGGACAAAAATACGCTTTCACGTTTTTTTTCGACGCCTGCCGGAAATGCACAGTTGTGAAATAGACGAAGAAGAAGAGAGTGATTACCAAGCAGCTGTGCTAATACAAACAAACATGGAGGACCACACGTACAATTTACCATCAGTGGAGCATGAATCATTGTCAAAGAGACGAAAACGGGATGAAGCCAAACGCAATCGGGAAAGGCTACGACAAAAAACAGGGTCAACATCGGCGCTGCCTTTCCCAGATGGAAGTCCCTGAAGGATAAGTTTGCAGACAGATGCAGAAGTTGCCTGTTTTTTGCTGGACAGGTAAGACTAAGTGTCGAATTGTACTCTTATATGGAACCGAATTTATTTGTTTACTCGGGGAGAAGTCGGAGTAAGACGCAGAGAATGTATCTGCTATGAGAGGCTTATTTCATGGCCACAAGCAATTCTCTGTGGACAGAAAACATAGGCTGATAACTGAGCTATATAGCGCTGTTGATGAGACAAATATAAAGATTTTCACCGTACTCCTTAATTTTATTGTTTGCTCCTAATTTGTCATTTAGTAGCACATGTACACATTAGTAAAGTGTACTTTTTAGGATACTTCGGTCTCAGGAAAACCTCTGTGTCATTTCTCAGACCAAACGGCATCAGAAAACCCCCCTCAATAAAACCTCCATCAGATAATACGGCCTCAGGCTTCAAAATGAAAGTCATCAGACAAGATACTGGAAAAACGGACTCAAATAAAAAACAGCCTCAGGTCGTAACAATATCATAATATTATATATTACATTTATCGTAATATAAATGTCAAGTCGGCTTGAGATGGCATTCAGCTAAAAATCAGCCACTAGCAAACTTACCATTTTCAAAATAAAAGCATTCTTCATTATCTCCTATTAGTTCTTTAACGCTTTTGTAAATTAGGCTCTTGTTTTGGAGCTGACCGGAAGTTTCTTCGATAGCATAATTGCGCGCTTAACAGAATGTCCGAAATACCGCAATGGAGTTTGTATCCGTGCATTTTATGGCTCAAATGACCACATTTTGGTATTCTACATGGTGACTTTCTCGCCTAAAATGCTCTCTGAACTTTCAAATGTGGTGAATCAACAGAGATATTTGATAGTTTGGTAGCTGGAAACGTTCGTTGACGATGCCATGTTGAAAAAACGCTTCTTGTCCTTGGAAGACCACCGTAGCTCAAGGGTTCTCCGAAAGGGAGGGGGGAGCGCCGGAGTGCTGCAATCTCAAACCTCACCTTTAGATGTCGCTACAAACTACACACTGGACCTTTAAGAGCAAAAAAAAAATGTTTCTATTTCACCTGACACCTGTGCTGTCATGTGGTGCTGGAGGCAGTGTTTCATTTTTTTTAAACCAAGCAATTAACAGGAAATCACCAAGCTCTCGTGTTGTTGTCATCAACTTCATGGCAAGCATCAACATACTTCGAGCTGAGTTGTTCACAAAGAGGTGGGTGTTAAACCCTCTAACGTTCTACAATCTATAGGATTGCAGAGGGGAGGAGTCGAACCAAGTGCCTAACCAGGTGAGTCCTTAACTTTCTCATAAAAGTAGACGGGACTCTGCTGATCGACTGGAGTTTGGTAATTCATTCTATCAATCAAACATAAAGGAGTCTACTTAGTGGTTTTGGGCCATGTTGTGATGGGAACACCAAGCACCTTTCACTGTCGGTGATCAGACTAGAGGGAGTGTTGTACTGGGTGAGGGAATCCGTGAGCTGAGACAGTTGTGAGGTCAGGTTAAGAAGGTTGGAAAGCTGAGTGTCATCAGCATAGCAGTGGTAGGAGAAGCCCACACGTCCTAGAAAGTCTGGAAAACCTGGAAAATGATTGCCCAACTTTCCAGTCATGGAAAACATATGGAAAATTAGGAAAAAAGTGAAATGTCCTGGAAAAGCTTGAATTGTCCTGGAAAATTATTTGTCTTCCTTCTAGCTTGAAACATAGGAAATGAAGTAAAAATGCTCTTGGTAGCTTATGTACACGTAGCCAGAAAATGTGAGTAGATAAAATAATGCAAGTTAAGGCATAAAATATAAAAACTCAAAACAATGAGGCAAAAAGAAATAATAAAAAAATGACAAAATACATTTTAGGCTAAATTAACAAAATCTACCCAGAAAAAATGCAGAGTGAATAAAGATTAAAAAATATGTATAACCATAATTTTATAATAGTAAGTCACATAAAAGCCAGACTAAACAGATAGCTAACAGACAATGTTCGTGCTGGAGAGTTAGAAACAAAGAAATTCTAAGATCAATATGATCAATGGCTAGAGATATTGTTCATCAACCTCTAATCTTGTTTTTTAGAAGGCTAACTAGAATTGAAAACTGCCCACGGCAATAATTTAACTTCAGCTGGTTATGTGACACTGGAAAACGTCCTGGAAAATGACCTAGAAAAGTCCTGGAAAAGTCCTGGGAAATGATTTCTAGAAAAGAGTGGGAACCCTGATGGAAATGAATTACTGCACCGAGTGAGGAGGCATATAATGAGAAGAGCAGGGGTCCAAGCACTGAGCCCTGAAGAACTCCTAAGCCATGTGAGCTGGACAGTTCTCCTTACCATGATATTTGGAAAAATTCTTCCTGTAAAGCTGAACCTGAACCAGGACAGTACAGCTCCTGAGTGTGTGGAGAGAAACTCACTAAGATAACTTTTCCTGATTTGAGTGGTTTTTGATTAAATTGGATTTGTGTCAAATAAAATCTTTGATAAACTCAATTTTGACTTGTTTTACATAACGGGTTGTAGCCATCTGTGGCTGAAAATGAATGGCCAATTTATCAAATGAAAGTAAATTGATTATGGTCATGTCCTGATATCAGTTTAATTACAGCATTTTTGGATTGTGAGAGATTTGAGAATGAATCTGGGTTTCCTTTTTTGACTCATACTCAAGCAGCAGTAGATTTAATGTCTTTCAGTCAGACATCACATTGCTTTGTTTGTGTAGGTTTAGCCAAAGTTGACTCAGGGTAAACCATGAACCGATGGCTCTTAGTGAATTTCTTAGAACAGTTTTGTCATAAAAGCTGCAAAAACCTCATACTGGTGTCAGAAACTGTTGCAGTGTAGATAAAGCCCCATGTTTAGGGATGATTATTCTTTGAAGCAACAACTCAGATAGCATAATTTAAAGTTAATCAACACCTCCAGCTACTGTGAGAAAATACACCACCTGTTGTGAGCTAAGGCACTGGCAAATTACTTAAGCTTATTGGGTTTAAGTGTGTTTTATTCTCTGCTCTTGTGCTCTCAGATAAATCTTTGCCTCTTAGAATACTGTCAATAAAATGTCAAATTGAGTCTCTCATGGTATATAAAGGGCCATCTGCCCTAATAAAATACAAGGCACGCCAATGCTGTTCTATTTTGTAACAACTTTGATAATACATTTTTTATTTGAAAGTGCCTTTCTTAGCACCCAAGGACACTTTACAAAATACATAATAAAACACACTGCATTAAAATCACAATTAAAATAAATAAAAACAACATACAAGAGTGACACAGTTAAATGAGGGAGGGAAATTAAAGAGGACATGCAGTTTGGAACAGATGGGTTTTGAGTTTTTACTAGAAGTGGGGAAGGGAGTCAATGTTTCTGAGGTCAGGGGGGAGAGAGTTCCAGAGTTTGGGAGCAGAGCGGCTGAAAGCTCTGCTACCCATGGTGCTGAGCCGGGCGGAGGGTGCAGAGAGATGGAGGGAGGAGGACGACCTGAGGGAGCGAGAGGGGGTGGCAATGTGGAGGAGATCAGACAGGTAGGGGGGCGAGGTTGTGAATGGCCTTAAAAGTGTACGGCAGGATTTTGATCACTGACATAAGAGATAATGTCTCCTCTCATGGCCCTAATGCACTCATATGAGAGCAAAATTGGCACTATGTGCATGGGGAGGGCATGTTTTACATAAGGAGTTGGAGTCATAATGTGTGACTGAGTCCCCAGTTGACCCCTTGTTCGCAGACAGGTGATTTATCTAAAATCACAATTAGGCTTTAAATCTGTGAGCCTGTCAGTCTATAAAAGCACAGTGTGTAGGACAAAGATTCTTCTCCATATAAAGACTATGAGCTGTAAACAAGCTCAGAGTTCTCCCCGTACATGTGTGGGTTTCTTCCAGACACTAGCTTTACTAACCTTTCGGTCATATTTGATAGATGAGGACCTATGTCTTTGGTCATCTGTCAGTCCTGTCCATTCTTGGGGAGGACATATCCCAAGAACAACACAACGGTATTTTTCAAACTATGCCAACTGCTAACCTTTTATACTAAACAAATCACATTTTAAATAAACTAGATTTTGGAAGTCGTAGTCATGAGTCAGGGTCATAGCTTAATGTCGACTGTCTAAATATGTATTTGTAACAAGTGTTTGGAAGCTCAAAGAGTGCAATATAACTGTGACTACAAATTACTCTTAGAAAAGTTACCATTTTGTTTCTATCAATCAATTTTTTACAGGAAAGCAGAAAAAGTGATTGACAAAACAATAAAAAACATGATCATTATTGTTATTACAGTCATATAGAATGATGCCAAGGAGGATTTGAAAACTAAATATGGCTCCTGTAAAAAAAAAGACAATAAAATCAATTTAAATCTGTCGAACAAACAAGAACAAAACAAGGAAAAAACACTCACGTATTTAAGACTTTGATTAAAAAGAAGTGGGGGAGTGAGGAACCGTGAGTTTATCAAGAGACAACACCAGAGATGATGTTTGTTGCAACAGGTTGCATATTGAAGTTAAATTTTAGCTTCAAGACAAAACAAAAACAAAACCATCAGACATGGATGAGTACAGATGGTACATTCAGCAATATCACATCTTATGTGTCCCACAGATAAATAAGAATAATAATGAAATGAAAATATTTAATTAAGAAATTAAAGTTAAGGAACACAATAAATTCAATATAGAGTACAATGGACACTTAAACTTCAAGCATCCAAAAATGCCAAAAATATTTATCTTGGTAAATATTCTTTGTGATGATTTGTGATACCTTTAAACTCCCATATTTCAGCCCCACTCAAAACAGTCTATTTTAGGGAAAATCACAAAGACCTGTGGATGCCCAGCTCTTTTCAGGGCATATGTGTATGTGGCTGTCAAGCAGTGGACTCTGTTTTCTGTGGTTTAGAAGATTTAGTTAAAGGGTAAGGAACTATAATGCATGGTAACCACTTGGTTGTGGGGCCTGCAACAGCATTTCACACTGTTCTGTTTAGTTGGCTGTGAGATGAATTTCCTATCAACGATCATTCAGGAGGTTTTATTCAATCACTTTTTTAAATGAAGAATCACTTTAAGGTAAAACTGCAGTGATAGCATGTTTTATACACAAGGAGTTACTGAAAAAATATAGTAGTTATCATAGGTTTAATATCACAGCCATTTTTCTCAATGAATGATTTGAATGTAAACATGCTGACTGTGGCGAGTTTGAGAACTCTTTCTTTATGACATCATCAGCATGAGCTGAAGTTCTAGAATTAAGAGTCTACAAAGGGTTTTCTCTTTGTTGAGAGACTTGTCATTTTGAACCTGCACATCGTTCGTTTGTTCGTGTAGTTTGCTTGTCTTTCTTTGAGGAGAAATCCCCAAGAAACATACTAGCCCTACACGTCAGTACCTGCAAGTCTTTCAACTTAGCGGTCGTTTTAAAAAACTCTGGAAATGTCTTCGCCGATAACCATCAATCCCCCAGCTCGGGGTGAAAGAATATCGGCCAGTACCCAACTTTTCTCCACTTCCAACAGCTACCTGGTGGAGAAAATTGTCGGACAGGGTACATTTGGCACCGTAGCAAAGTGCAAAAGATCATCTGACATGAAGACGGTCGCCATCAAAATGGTGAAGGAGAAGGACAACCTCAAGAACCAGTCAAGAGCTGAGGTATGGAAAAAAACTGCTCCCTTCTTTTCCCCTTTTAAAATATGAAAAGAGACTCCCGCGCAACGTCTAACTTTCAAGAAATTCATTTATTTGCAACATTTCGTCTCAGACTTCCATCAGGCAAATAGTTTGTTACTGAGGGCAGGACGTTTTAGATAGGAAGTGGCGATCACACCTGTGGTCAATCATCATGACGTCACATCTGCACCAGTAAAAAAATAAACAGACAAAAAACATAAACTTCCTTACTGAAAGTGGTAATATGATGGAAGTCTCATCCGAAATTATACAATTTAGGGGACATTAAGGTCCCTAAGACAAGTAACGTTGTAGTTCTCTAGTTGTCTTGAATTTGACACAGCCCGTTGATTATTAAAACACCGAAATCTACGTAAGACTTCAAAATACAACAGCCTAAAGTGCAGTTTCACCTGTAAACTTCTATACATACAAATAGACATATTAAGTAGGTCATCTGGTCATTAAAAGTGACCAGGACATGCTCACCTAAACTATGAAAAATGTATAGTATACACCACTGAAAAATAAACCTACGTAACTCCGATAAGAAACTTATCGTCTGTCTTTTCTCTGCAGGCAAAGATCCTTCAGAGGCTCTCCACCCTCGACTCAGACAAGTGTAACCTCGTCCAGTGGCATAGCGCCTTCATAGACCGTGGTTACTTCTGTCTGGAGTTCGAGAGCTTGGATAAAAGTCTTCATGATCTGATGGTGGAGAGAAACTTCCAGCCTCTCCTCCTGAAAGAAATCCGACCAATTGTCCAGCAAGTATGTCAAACTTTTTTCATCACAAGTTCTTTATCTCATTTAAAAACCTGAAAACATTTCAAATACATTGTGATTCTCTTGACTTTTTCAGCTTTCCAATGCACTTCTCCACTTGAAGACAGTCAACATGATCCACGCTGACCTCAAGTTGGAGAATGTGATGCTGGTCAATCACTCCCGTGAGCCTTTCAAAGTAAAAGTCATTGACTTTGGTCTGGCATGCCACTCATCGTCTGCCAGGGTGGGCTCATGTATCCAGACCCTATATTATCGGTGAGTAAATACAACCACATTTGACCACTTTGTACAGATCTCTGTCTAAAGTTGCTTACATACTTTCAATCCCACGCAGCAGTTGCGTAGTTTATACATTAAACAGACATCTTTTTTAATAGTCAATTTAATTTTTATCCCATTTAATCTCCCCTTTTAGGTCTCCTGAGATCATTTTGGGTCTCCCTTTTACTGAGGCTGTGGATATGTGGTCTGTCGGCTGCATTGCTGCCTACTTGTACCTCGGGTCTCAACTGTATGCCGGCTACACTGAATATGACATGGTAAGTACATTTTATTACACAAAACTATAGCATTTCATGTTTATTGAGATCTGAATAAGGTCACTAGTATTTCACTGCACTAGACAATACCTGTCTTGTGGTTGAATAAGTTCTGTGCTTAAGAGAAAACATGTAGGGCTGAGTGAGACACTGGGTCAAGGTGTGTGATGACAAAAAAAGTAGATTTGGGTGCTCTTCAAGGATCCAAAGACGGGAGTGCATTTGAAGACTACATTAAAATCCAAGGCACCCAGATAAAGCTAAAAATCCTTTATTTCACCAGAGTTGACATGTCATGTCCCTGATGAAATATTTTTGTGTTTGTTCAGTGGTAACTTTCAATCAAAGAAGCTACCTTCAACATAAATAACTTGAAACAGCCTTCTTGTGCAGCTAAAAGAAATGAATGATAAGATATATTTAATTTGTATTAGTGAGGACACTTTAAAGGCTATAAAATGCTACCCTTGTATGGAGAAAGGACATATTCAGCACAGTCTTTTTGATTTTTAGGCTCCATAGTACACCTAAAACAATTAACCTGGACTATTATGTTTTTGTGCTCTATTTCCAGATGAGGTGTATAGTTGAGAAGCAGGGTCAGCTGCCCAACAGCCAGCTGTGCCGAGGCTGCAAGACACACAGCTTCTTTAACAAAGACAGCAAACATAACACCTGGAAGCTCAAGGTAAGTATGACAGTCAAAACAAACTAATCAAGTGTTTGCTTTTGGGTTCAAATTTAATTACTTCCAAATTCCACCTAACCATTGTTAATAGTGGATTCAGTTGGCATTTGATTCTTGGACCGAGCATACCAAACCTGTTGAATGTTGTAACATTCCCTCACTCCTCTAGTTGGTGCTGTCGCTTTGTTTAGTAGTTCCACTAATAACGTTAAATTCAGTACTATGATGCTGTGGTTTCTGATATTTCTTCTTTTTTTCAAATCAGAAGTAATTTAAATTGAAACAAAAATACACTTTTAAAGGCAACCCTTGCCTTTAAAACTGTATACTCGTTTTGGTTCAATTTTGGCTTTCTCCAAGTGGAAAATGTCTGGTCTAGATATAAGTAATATAGTACAGGATGCTTTAGGTGAGGGAGTTTTACTAAGGTGACATATTTTCCTAACCTGACACACCAGATGGACCATTCAATGTATTTTACTAATCCATCTGGGAAAAGCCAATAGTAAGTGTTAAAGAAGAGTTGTGCTGAGAAAAGTCAGATAGGGTGACTAAGACATCTGATCAGGATGCCTCTCGGACGCCTCCCTGGTGAGGTAGTCAGGGCATGTTCCACTGGTGGGAGACCTCTGGAAAGACCTAGCACATGTTGAAGTAGGCACGATATTGGAAAAAACTGACCGCGATTTTTGGGGGGTTTGCGATATATTGCGATATATCTTGCGATATCAAAAATAGAAGAATTTTCACCAAATGACTTGAATAGCTCTGTTTTGGAAGAATTTGGTTGACTCACAATGACACTATTGTTTTCATATAATACAGTTTAATCCAGGCTAAGGGGGTTCATCTGTGAATGATAAAGATTGCTGTATATAAATGGGATCCAGGAGGCTATATCTCTGTACAAAATAGAATAGGTTTGAATTTCAGTTGCTTTTTTTCATTTCCCCAATAAATGGTGGAAATGCGATAGTCACATAGCATGCGCGATGTGACTATTGCGCATGCGCACATTGCGATGTCGATGTTCAAACGATATATTGTGCAGGCCTATGTTGAAGGGACTATGTCTCTCAGCTGGCCTGGGAACGCCTTGGGATCCCCCCGGGAAGAGCCTGACGAAGTGGCCTAGGAGAGGTAAGTCTGGGCTTCTCTGCTTTGGTCGCTGCTCCCATAACCGCACCATAGATAAGTGAAAGAAGATAGAGGGGGTATGATAAGGTACAATATGATCTGATAGTAAGACAAGAATAAGTGAAATACATTGTTAAGCACCACATGATTCCATGTTAGCCAGATCAAGTTCATATTGTTAGAGCAGAGCTGATATAACAGCTCAACGCTCAGTCCTTGATGATGTTGAAAAAAACAAGTGAGATTTTAGATTTGAAATATTCAGCTGCTCACCAAAACTGATCATTCTTGATTAGTCAGACATGTTACCAGAGTTTTTTTTACATCAGTGATATTTAACTTGTCACTATCTCTTCTGTTTTGGGAAAAACCTTGTTTTTGGATTGCTAATGTTTGTCGTAGTTCCGTGAACAAAATGAACCGTGCACTTGCTGAAGTTTATAAGAATTAAACAGACTGTAACATATTTGTCTGTGTTTGCATGTACATGTTGAATTCATCAATTAATCATGATAAAGCTACTAACAAACACAATATCTGTTTAGTCTACAGAAGAGGTCTGGAAGGGGAAAGGGAACCAGCCTGTGGACATTAGAGTCTTCAAGCTGAAGTCCTTGGAGGAGATTTCACGTGTATGTATTTGGTTCTTCATCAAGTGTTTTTAAGGAAATATTTTTAAAAAACACTTTAACTGTGTTTTCAACCCTTCACTTCATGGCATCTTTGTTTTTTATATTCTTCTTTCAGGCCAGACAGGTTTCTTCTTCTCACGAGGCAGACAGAGTTGCAGAGACAGATTATTTGAAGACCTTTGTAGAGATGCTGAAGGGGATGCTCCACCTGGAGGGCTCCATGAGACTCAAGCCCCATCAGGCTCTCAATCCATTCATCACCATGGATCGCCTGAGATACAAGTTCAGTTCCACCTGAAAGTAATTCAATTCTCTCTTTAAATATAATTTCCCGTTCATGTGTCGTAATGGACATGGGTATGTCTGAAGTGTTACTACATCCCTTCCCTTGAGGTCAAACAGATCTGCTACACTTGAGTAGACAATATAATTGTATGAGAGGCCTCCAATGGCCTTCCTCTTTATGTTATCTTAGTTCTACACAGGGTAAGGGTACTTAAGAATGATTTAATGATAGCTGAGTCAGAAAAACAATAAGGGAGCCACAGGGGCAGGTGTGTTTCTGAGAATACAGCCTGATATGTTTTATTTTTGTTCTTGCAGTTATCAGTCCTGCATCAAAAGAATGGCTATCTGTCCCACCAACTCCTCTGCCACTGTCAACCCTGGAGGGTATCCACAGCAGTCTGGAACCACTAAGCCTGTTCATCAGAATCGACCTGCTGTTGGAGAGAATCCAGAAGCAGCCTCGGTCTGGAACGACTTAGTCTGATCAACAGAATCCAGCTGCAGTAGGAGAGAATCCACAGCAGCCTCGGTCTGGAACGACTAAGCCTGATCAACAGAATCGACCTGCAGTAGGAGAGAATCCACAGCAGCCTCATTCTAGAACGACTAAGCCTGATGAACAGAATCGACCTGCAGTAGGAGAGTATCCACAGCAGCCTCGGTCTGGAACGACTAAGCCTGTTCTACAGAATTGACCTGTTGTAGGAGAGAATCCACAGCAGCCTCGGTCTGGACAGCTGAGCCTGTTCTACAGAATCGACCTGCTGAAGGAGAGAATCCACAGCAGCCTCGGTCTGGAACGACTAAGCGTGTTCTACAGAATGGACCTTCTGTACGAGAGAATCCACAGCAGCCTCGGTCTGGAACGACTAAGCCTTTCAACAGAATTGACCGGCTGTAGGAGAGTATCCACAGCAGCCTCGGTCTGGAAAGACTAAGCCTGTTCTACAGAATCGACCTGCTGAAGGAGAGAATCCACAGCAGCCTCGGTCACTAACGACTTAGCGTGTTCTACAGAATCGACCTGCTGAAGGAGAGAATCCACAGCAGCCTCGATCAGGAATGACTTAGCGTGTTCTACAGAATCGACCTGCTGTAGGAGAGAATCCACAGCAGCCTCGGTCTGGAACGTCTAAGCGTGTGCTACAGAATTGACCTGCTGTAGGAGAGAATCCACAGCAGCCTCATTCTAGAACGAAAAAGCCTGATGAACAGAATCGACCTGCAGTAGGAGAGTATCCACAGCAGCCTCGGTCTGGAACGACTAAGCCTGTTCTAGAGAATTGACCTGTTGTAGGAGAGAATCCACAGCAACCTTGGTCTGGAGCGACTAAGCCTGTTCAACAGAATCGACCTGCTGTAGGAGAGTATCCACAGCAACCTCGGTCTGGAACGACTAAGCCTGTTCAACAGAATCGACCTGCTGTAGGAGAGTATCCACAGCAATCTCGGTCTGGAACGACTTAGCCTGTTCTACAGAATCAACCTGCTGAAGGAGAGAATTCACAGGAGCCTCGGTCTGGAACGACTAAGCCTGTTCTACAGAATCGACCTGCTGAAGGAGAGAATCCACAGCAGCCTCGGTCTGGAACGACTAAGCGTGTTCTACAGAATTGACCTGCTGTACGAGAGAATCCACAGCAGCCTCGGTCTGGAACAACTGAGCCTTTCAAATGAATCGACCTGCTGTAGGAGAGTATCCACAGCAGCCTCGGTCTGGAACGACTAAGCCTGTTTTACAGAATCGACCTGCTGAAGGAGAGAATCCACAGCAGCCTCGGTCTGGAACGACTAAGCCTGTTCTACAGAATTGACCTGCTGTAGGAGAGAATCCACAGCAGCCTCGGTCTGGAACGACTAAGCCTGTTCTACAGAATCGACCTGCTGAAGGAGAGAATCCACAGCAGCCTCGGTCTGGAACGACTAAGCGTGTTCTACAGAATTGACCTGCTGTAGGAGAGAATCCACAGCAGCCTCGGTCTGGAACGACTAAGCGTGTTGTACAGAATTGACCTGCTGTAGGAGAGAATCCACAGCAGCCTCGGTCTGGAACGACTAAGCCTGTTCAACAGAATCGACCTGCTGTAGGAGAGTATCCACAGCAGCCTCGGTCTGGAACGACTAAGCCTGTTCTACAGAATCGAAATGCTGAAGGAGAGAATCAATAGCAGCCTCGGTCTGGAACGACTAAGCCTGATCAACAGAATCGACCTGCAGTAGGAGAGAATCCACAGCAGCCTCGGTCTGGAACGACTAAGCCTGTTCAACAGAATCGACCTGCTGTAGGAGAGAATCCACAGCAGCCTCGGTCTGGAACGACTAAGCCTGTTCTACAGAATTGACCTGTTGTAGGAGAGAATCCACAGCAGCCTCGGTCTGGACAGCTGAGCCTGTTCTACAGAATCGACCTGCTGAAGGAGAGAATCCACAGCAGCCTCGGTCTGGAACGACTAAGCGTGGTCTACAGAATTGACCTGTTGTACGAGAGAATCCACAGCAGCCTCGGTCTGGAACGACTAAGCCTGTTCAACAGAATCGACCTGCTGTAGGAGAGTATCCACAGCAGCCTCGGTCTGGAACGACTAAGCCTGTTCTACAGAATCGACCTGCTGAAGGAGAGAATCCACAGCAGCCTCGGTCTGGAACGACTAAGCCTGTTCAACAGAATCGACCTGCTGTAGGAGAGAATCCACAGCAGCCTCGGTCTGGACGACTAAGCCTGTTCAACAGAATCGACCAGCAGTAGGAGAGAATCCAAAGCAGCCTCGGTCTGGAACGACTAAGCCTGATCAACAGAATCCACCTGCAGTAGGAGAGAATCCACAGCAGCCTCGGTCTGGAATGACTAAGCCTGATCAACAGAATCGACCTGCTGTAGGAGAGAATCCACAGCAGCCTCATTCTAGAACGACTAAGCCTGATGAACAGAATCGACCTGCAGTAGGAGAGTATCCACAGCAGCCTCGGTCTGGAACGACTAAGCCTGTTCTACAGAATATACCTGTTGTAGGAGAAAATCCACAGCAGCCTCGGTCTGGATAGCTGAGCCTGTTCTACAGAATCGACCTGCTGAAGGAGAGAATCCACAGCAGCCTCGGTCTGGAACGACTAAGCCTGTTCAACAGAATCGACCTGCTGTAGGAGAGAATCCACAGCAGCCTCGGTCTGGAACGACTAAGCCTGTTCTACAGAATCGACCTGCTGAATGAGAGAATCCACAGCAGCCTCGGACTGGAACGACTGAGCCTGTTCAACAGAATCGACCTGCTGTAGGAGAGAATCCACAGCAGCCTCGGACTGGAACGACTCAGCGTGGTATACAGAATTGACCTGCTGTACGAGAGAATCCACAGCAGCCTCGGTCTGGAACGACTAAGCCTGATCAACAGAATCGACCTGCAGTAGGAGAGAATCCACAGCAGCCTCAATCTAGAACGAAAAAGCCTGAAGAACAGAATCGACCTGCAGTAGGAGAGTATCCACAGCAGCCTCGGTCTGGAACGACTAAGCGTGTTCTACAGAATTGACTTGCTGTAGGAGAGAATCCACAGCAGCCTCGGTCTGGAACGACTAAGCCTGATCAACAGAATCGACCTGCAGTAGGAGAGAATCCACAGCAGCCTCATTCTAGAACGAAAAAGCCTGATGAACAGAATCGACCTGCAGTAGGAGAGTATCCACAGCAGCCTCGGTCTGGAACGACTAAGCCTGTTCTACAGAATTGACCTGTTGTAGGAGAGAATCCACAGCAGCCTCGGTCTGGAACGACTGAGCCTGTTCAACAGAATCGACCTGCTGTAGGAGAGAATCCACAGCAGCCTCGGTCTGGAACGACTCAGCGTGGTCTACAGAATTGACCTGCTGTACGAGAGAATCCACAGCATCATCGGTCTGGAGCGACTAAGCCTGTTCAACAGAATCGACCTGCTGTCGGAGAGTAACCACAGCAACCTCGGTCTGGAACGACTAAGCCTGTTCAACAGAATCGACCTGCTGTAGGAGAGTATCCACAGCAACCTCGGTCTGGAACGACTAAGCCTGTTCAACAGAATCGACCTGCTGAAGGAGAGAATTCACAGGAGCCTCGGTCTGGAACGACTAAGCCTGCTCTACAGAATCGACCTGCTGAAGGAGAGAATCCACAGCAGCCTCGGTCTGGAACGACTAAGCGTGTTCTACAGAATTGACCTGCTGTACGAGAGAATCCACAGCAGCCTCGGTCTGGAACGACTTAGCCTTTCAACAGAATGGACCTGCTGTAGGAGAGTATCCACAGCAGCCTCGGTCTGGAACGACTAAGACTGTTCTACAGAATCGACCTGCTGAAGGAGAGAATCCACAGCAGCCTCGGTCTGGAACGACTAAGCGTGTTTTACAATATTGACCTGCTGTAGGAGAGAATCCACAGCAGCCTTGGTCTGGAACGACTAAGCGTGTTCTACAGAATTGACCTGCTGTAGGAGAGAATCCACAGCAGCCTCGGTCTGGAACGACTAAGCCTGTTCAACAGAATCGACCTGCTGTAGGAGAGAATCCACAGCAGCCTCGGTCTGGAACGACTAAGCCTGTTCTACAGAATCGACCTGCTGAAGGAGAGAATCCACAGCAGCCTCGGTCTGGAACGACTAAGCGTGTTCTACAGAATTGACCTGCTGTAGGAGAGAATCCACAGCAGCCTCGGTCTGGAACGACTAAGCGTGTTCTACAGAATTGACCTGCTGTAGGAGAGAATCCACAGCAGCCTCGGTCTGGAACGACTAAGCCTGTTCAACAGAATCGACCTGCTGTAGGAGAGTATCCACAGCAACCTCGGTCTGGAACGACTAAGCCTGTTCTACAGAATCGAAATGCTGTAGGAGGGAATCCACAGCAGCCTCGGTCTGGAACGACTAAGCCTGATCAACAGAATCCACCTGCAGTAGGAGAGAATCCACAGCAGCCTCGGTCTGGAACGACTAAGCCTGATCAACAGAATCGACCTGCAGTAGGAGAGAATCCACAGCAGCCTCATTCTAGAACGAAAAAGCCTGATGAACAGAATCGACCTGCAGTAGGAGAGTATCCACAGCAGCCTCGGTCTGGAACGACTAAGCCTTTCAACAGAATCGACCTGCTGTAGGAGAGTATCCACAGCAGCCTCGGTCTGGAACGACTAAGCCTGTTCTACAGAATCGACCTGCTGAAGGAGAGAATCCACAGCAGCCTCAGTCTGGAAAGACTAAGCGTGTTCTACAGAATTGACCTGCTGTAGGAGAGAATCCACAGCAGCCTCGGTCTGGAACGACTAAGCGTCTTCTACAGAATTGCCCTGCTGTAGGAGAGAATCCACAGCAGCCTCGGTCTGGAACGACTAAGCCTGTTCAACAGAATCGACCTGCTGTAGGAGAGTATCCACAGCAACCTCGGTCTGGAACGACTAAGCCTGTTCTACAGAATCGAAATGCTGAAGGAGAGAATCCATAGCAGCCTCGGTCTGGAACGACTAAGCGTGTTCTACAGAATTGACTTGCTGTAGGAGAGTATCCACAGCAACCTCGGTCTGGAACGACTAAGCCTGTTCAACAGAATCGACCTGCTGAAGGAGAGAATTAACAGGAGCCTCGGTCTGGAACGACTAAGCCTGTTCTACAGAATCAACCTGCTGAAGGAGAGAATCCACAGCAGCCTCGGTCTGGAAAGACTAAGCGTGTTCTACAGAATTGAAATGCTGAAAGAGAGAATCCACAGCAGCCTCGGTCTGGAACGACTAAGCGTGTTCTACAGAATTGACCTGCTGTAGGAGAGAATCCACAGCAGCCTCGGTCTGGAACGACTAAGCCTGTTCTACAGAATCGACCTGTTGTAGGAGAGAATCCACAGCAGCCTCGGTCAGCAACGACTAAGCCTGTTCTACAGAATCAACCTGTTGTAGGAGAGAATCCACAGCATCATCGGTCTGGAGCGATTAAGCCTGTTCAACAGAATCGACCTGCTGTCGGAGAGTATCCACAGCAACCTCGGTCTGGAACGACTAAGCCTGTTCAACAGAATCGACCTGCTGAAGGAGAGAATTCACAGGAGCCTCGGTCTGGAACGTCTAAGCCTGTTCTACAGAATCGACCTGCTGAAGGAGAGAATCCACAGCAGCCTCGGTCTGGAACGACTAAGCGTGTTCTAAAGAATTGACCTGCTGTACGAGCGAAAACCAATGCAGCCTCGGTCTGGAACGACTAAGCCTTTCAACAGAATCGACCTGCTGTAGAAGAGTATCCACAGCAGCCTCGGTCTGGAACGACGAAGCGTGTTCTACAGAATTGACCTGCTGTACGAGAGAATCCACAGCAGCCTCGGTCTGGAACGACTAAGCGTGTTCTACAGAATTGACCTTCTGTACGAGAGAATCCACAGCAGCCTCGGTCTGGAACGACTGAGCCTTTCAAATGAATCGACCTGCTGTAGGAGAGTATCCACAGCAGCCTCGGTCTGGAACGACTAAGCCTGTTTTACAGAATCGACCTGCTGAAGGAGAGAATCCACCGCAGCCTCGGTCGGGAACGACTAAGCGTGTTCTACAGAATTGACCTGCTGTGGGAGAGAATCCACAGCAGCCTCGGTCTGGAACGACTAAGCGTGTATTACAGAATTGACCAGCTATAGGAGAGAATCCACAGCAGCCTCGGTCTGGAAAGACTAAGCCTGATCAACAGAATCCACCTGCTGTACGAGAGAATCCACAGCAGCCTCGGTCTGGAACGACTAAGCCTGATCAACAGAATCGACCTGCAGTAGGAGAGAATCCACAACAGCCTCATTCTAGAACGAAAAAGCCTGATGAACAGAATCGATCTGCAGTAGGAGAGTATCCACAGCAGCCTCGGTCTGGAACGACTAAGCCTTTCAACAGAATCGACCTGCTGTAGGAGAGTATCCACAGCAGCCTCGGTCTGGAACGACTAAGCCTGTTCTACAGAATCGACCTGCTGAAGGAGAGAATCCACAGCAGCCTCGGTCTGGAACGACTAAGCCTGTTCTACAGAATTGACCTGCTGTAGGAGAGAATCCACAGCAGCCTCGGTCTGGAACGACTAAGCCTGTTCTACAGAATCGACCTGCTGTAGGAGAGAATCCACAGCAGCCTCGGTCTGGAACGACTAAGCCTGTTCAACAGAATCGACCTGCTCTAGGAGAGTATCCACAGGAACCTCGGTCTGGAACGACTAAGCGTGTTCTACAGAATTGACCTGCTGTAGGAGAGAATCCACAGCAGCCTCGGTCTGGAACGACTAAGCCTGTTCAACAGAATCGACCTGCTGTAGGAGAGAATCCACAGCAGCCTCGGTCTGGAACGACTAAGCCTGTTCTACAGAATCGACCTGCTGAAGGAGAGAATCCACAGGAGCCTCGGTCTGGAACGACTAAGCGTGTTCTACAGAATCGACCTGCTGCTAGGAAAGAGAGAATCCACAGCAGCCTCGGTCTGGAACAACTAAGCGTGTTCTACAGAATTGACCTGCTGTAGGAGAATCCACAGCAGCCTCGGGTCTGGAACGACTAAGCCTGTTCTACAGAATTGACCTGTTGTAGGAGAGAATCCACAGCAGCCTCGGTCTGGAACGACTAAGCGTGTTCTACAGAATCAACCTGTTGTAGGAGAGAATCCACAGCATCATCGGTCTGGAGCGACTAAGCCTGTTCAACAGAATCGACCTGCTGTCGGAGAGTATCCACAGCAACCTCGGTCTGGAACGACTAAGCCTGTTCAACAGAATCAACCTGCTGTCGGAGAGTATCCACAGCAACCTCGGTCTGGAACGACTAAGCCTGTTCAACAGAATCGACCTGTTGAAGGAGAGTATCCACAGCATCATCGGTCTGGAACGACTAAGCCTTTTCAACAGAATCAACCTGCTGAAGGAGAGAATTCACAGGAGCCTCGGTCTGGAACGACTAAGCGTGTTCTACAGAATCGACCTGCTGTAGGAGAGAATCCACAGCAGCCTCGGTCTGGAACGACTAAGCCTGTTCAACAGAATCGACCTGCTGTAGGAGAGTATCCACAGCAACCTCGGTCTGGAACGACTAAGCGTGTTCTACAGAATTGACTTGCTGTAGGAGAGTATCCATAGCAACCTCGGTCTGGAACGACTAAGCCTGTTCAACAGGATCGACCTGCTGAAGGAGAGAATTAACAGGAGCCTCGGTCTGGAACGACTAAGCCTGTTCTACAGAATCAACCTGCTGAAGGAGAGAATCCACAGCAGCCTCGGTCTGGAAAGACTAAGCGTGTTCTACAGAATCGAAATGCTGAAAGAGAGAATCCACAGCAGCCTCGGTCTGGAACAACTAAGCGTGTTCTACAGAATTGACCTGCTGTAGTAGAGAATCCACAGCAGCCTCGGTCTGGAACGACTAAGCCTGTTCTACAGAATTGACCTGTTGTAGGAGAGAATCCACAGCAGCCTCGGTCTGGAACGACTAAGCGTGTTCTACAGAATCAACCTGTTGTAGGAGAGAATCCACAGCATCATCGGTCTGGAGCGATTAAGCCTGTTCAACAGAATCGACCTGCTGTCGGAGAGTATCCACAGCAACCTCGGTCGGGAACGACTAAGCCTGTTCAACAGAATCAACCTGCTGTCGGAGAGTATCCACAGCAACCTCGGTCTGGAACGACTAAGCCTGTTCAACAGAATCGACCTGTTGAAGGAGAGTATCCACAGCATCATCGGTCTGGAACGACTAAGCCTTTTCAACAGAATCAACCTGCTGAAGGAGAGAATTCACAGGAGCCTCGGTCTGGAACGACTAAGCCTGTTCTACAGAATCGACCTGCTGAAGGAGAGAATCCACAGCAGCCTCGGTCTGGAACGACTAAGCGTGTTTTAAAGAATTGACCTGCTTTACGAGAGAATCCACAGCAGCCTCGGTCTGGAACGACTAAGCCTTTCAACAGAATCAACCTGCTGTAGAAGAGTATCCACAGCTACCTCGGTCTGGAACGACTAAGCGTGTTATACAGAATTGACCTGCTGTAGGAGAGAATCCACAGCAGCCTCGGTCTGGAACGACTAAGCGTGTTCTACCGAATTGACCTTCTGTAGGAGAGAATCCACAGCAGCCTCGGTCTGGAACGACTAAGCCTGTTCAACAGAATCGAAATGCTGAAGGAGAGAATCCATAGCAGCCTCGGTCTGGAACGACTAAGCGTGTTCTACAGAATTGACTTGCTGTAGGAGGGAATCCACAGCAGCCTCGGTCTGGAACGACTAAGCCTGTTCAACAGAATTGACCTGCTGTAGGAGAGAATCCACAGCAGCCTCGGTCTGGACGACTAAGCCTGTTCAACAGAATCGACCAGCAGTAGGAGAGAATCCAAAGATGCCTCGGTCTGGAACGACTAAGCCAGATCAACAGAATCCACCTGCAGTAGGAGAGAATCCACAGCAGCCTCGGTCTGGACGACTAAGCCTGTTCAACAGAATCGACCAGCAGTAGGAGAGAATCCAAAGATGGCTCGGTCTGGAACGACTAAGCCTGATCAACAGAATCCACCTGCAGTAGGAGAGAATCCACAGCAGCCTCGGTCTGGAACGACTAAGCCTGATCAACAGAATCGACCTGCAGTAGGAGAGAATCCACAGCAGCCTCATTCTAGAACGAAAAAGCCTGTTCTACAGAATCAACCTGCTGAAGGACAGAATCCACAGCATCCTCGGTCTGGAAAGACTAAGCGTGTTCTACAGAATTGACCTGTTGTAGGAGAGAATCCACAGCAGCCTCGGTCTGGAACGACTGAGCCTGTTCTACAGAATCAACCTGTTGTAGGAGAGAATCCACAGCATCATCGGTCTGGAGCGATTAAGCCTGTTCAACAGAATCGACCTGCTGTCGGAGAGTATCCACAGCAGCCTCGGTCTGGAACGACTAAGCGTCTTCTACAGAATTGCCCTGCTGTAGGAGAGAATCCACAGCAGCCTCGGTCTGGAACGACTAAGCCTGTTCAACAGAATCGACCTGCTGTAGGAGAGTATCCACAGCAACCTCGGTCTGGAACGACTAAGCCTGTTCTACGGAATCGAAATGCTGAAGGAGAAAATCCATAGCAGCCTCGGTCTGGAGAGACTAAGCGTGTTCTACAGAATTGACTTGCTGTAGGAGAGTATCCACAGCAACCTCGGTCTGGAACGACTAAGCCTGTTCAACAGAATCGACCTGCTGAAGGAGAGAATTAACAGGAGCCTCGGTCTGGAACGACTAAGCCTGTTCTACAGAATCAACCTGCTGAAGGAGAGAATCCACAGCAGCCTCGGTCTGGAAAGACTAAGCGTGTTCTACAGAATTGAAATGCTGAAAGAGAGAATCCACAGCAGCCTCGGTCTGGAACGACTAAGCGTGTTCTACAGAATTGACCTGCTGTAGGAGAGAATCCACAGCAGCCTCGGTCTGGAACGACTAAGCCTGTTCTACAGAATCGACCTGTTGTAGGAGAGAATCCACAGCAGCCTCGGTCAGCAACGACTAAGCCTGTTCTACAGAATCAACCTGTTGTAGGAGAGAATCCACAGCATCATCGGTCTGGAGCGATTAAGCCTGTTCAACAGAATCGACCTGCTGTCGGAGAGTATCCACAGCAACCTCGGTCTGGAACGACTAAGCCTGTTCAACAGAATCGACCTGCTGTCGGAGAGTATCCACAGCAACCTTGGTCTGGAACGACTAAGCCTGTTCAACAGAATCGACCTGCTGAAGGAGAGTATCCACAGCATCATCGGTCTGGAACGACTAAGCCTGTTCAACAGAATCGACCTGCTGAAGGAGAGAATTCACAGGAGCCTCGGTCTGGAACGACTAAGCCTGTTCTACAGAATCGACCTGCTGAAGGAGAGAATCCACAGCAGCCTCGGTCTGGAACGACAAAGCGTGTTCTAAAGAATTGACCTGCTGTACGAGAGAATCCACAGCAGCCTCGGTCTGGAACGACTAAGCCTTTCAACAGAATCGACCTGCTGTAGAAGAGTATCCACAACAGCCTCGGTCTGGAACGACTTAGCGTGTTCTACAGAATTGACCTGCTGTAGGAGAGAATCCACAGCAGCCTCGGTCTGGAACGACTAAGCGTGTTCTACAGAATTGACCTTCTGTACGAGAGAATCCACAGCAGCCTCGGTCTGGAACGACTGAGCCTTTCAAATGAATCGACCTGCTGTAGGAGAGTATCCACAGCAGCCTCGGTCTGGAACGACTAAGCCTGTTTTACAGAATCGACCTGCTGAAGGAGAGAATCCACCGCAGCCTCGGTCGGGAACGACTAAGCGTGTTCTACAGAATTGACCTGCTGTGGGAGAGAATCCACAGCAGCCTCGGTCTGGAACGACTAAGCGTGTATTACAGAATTGACCAGCTATAGGAGAGAATCCACAGCAGCCTCGGTCTGGAAAGACTAAGCCTGATCAACAGAATCCACCTGCTGTACGAGAGAATCCACAGCAGCCTCGGTCTGGAACGACTAAGCCTGATCAACAGAATCGACCTGCAGTAGGAGAGAATCCACAACAGCCTCATTCTAGAACGAAAAAGCCTGATGAACAGAATCGATCTGCAGTAGGAGAGTATCCACAGCAGCCTCGGTCTGGAACGACTAAGCCTTTCAACAGAATCGACCTGCTGTAGGAGAGAATCCACAGCAGCCTCGGTCTGGAACGACTAAGCCTGTTCTACAGAATCGACCTGCTGAAGGAGAGAATCCACAGCAGCCTCGGTCTGGAACGACTAAGCGTGTTCTACAGAATTGACCTGCTGTAGGAGAGAATCCACAGCAGCCTCGGTCTGGAACGACTAAGCCTGTTCTACAGAATCGACCTGCTGTAGGAGAGAATCCACAGCAGCCTCGGTCTGGAACGACTAAGCCTGTTCAACAGAATCGACCTGCTGTAGGAGAGTATCCACAGCAACCTCGGTCTGGAACGACTAAGCGTGTTCTACAGAATTGACTTGCTGTAGGAGAGTATCCATAGCAACCTCGGTCTGGAACGACTAAGCCTGTTCAACAGGATCGACCTGCTGAAGGAGAGAATTAACAGGAGCCTCGGTCTGGAACGACTAAGCCTGTTCTACAGAATCAACCTGCTGAAGGAGAGAATCCACAGCAGCCTCGGTCTGGAAAGACTAAGCGTGTTCTACAGAATCGAAATGCTGAAAGAGAGAATCCACAGCAGCCTCGGTCTGGAACAACTAAGCGTGTTCTACAGAATTGACCTGCTGTAGTAGAGAATCCACAGCAGCCTCGGTCTGGAACGACTAAGCCTGTTCTACAGAATTGACCTGTTGTAGGAGAGAATCCACAGCAGCCTCGGTCTGGAACGACTAAGCGTGTTCTACAGAATCAACCTGTTGTAGGAGAGAATCCACAGCATCATCGGTCTGGAGCGATTAAGCCTGTTTGAGAAGAGAGCATCCACAGCAACCCCGGTCACGGGAAATCCACTAAGCCTGTTCAACAGAATCGACCTGCTGTCGGAGAGTATCCACAGCAACCTCGGTCGGGAACGACTAAGCCTGTTCAACAGAATCAACCTGCTGTCGGAGAGTATCCACAGCAACCTCGGTCTGGAACGACTAAGCCTGTTCAACAGAATCGACCTGTTGAAGGAGAGTATCCACAGCATCATCGGTCTGGAACGACTAAGCCTTATGAACAGAATCGACCTGCTGTAGGAGAGTATCCACAGCAGCCTCGGTCTGGAACGACTAAGCCTGTTCAACAGTATCGACCTGCTGTAGGAGAGAATCCACAGCAGCCTCGGTCTGGAACGACTAAGCCTGTTCTACAGCATTGACCTGCAGTAGGAGAGTATCCACAGCAGCCTGGGTCTGCAACAACTAAGCCTGTTCAACAGTATTAACCTGCAGTTTGAGAGAATCCACAGCAGCCTCGGTCTGGAACGAGATAGCCTGTTCAACAGTATCGACCTGCTGTAGGAGAGAATCCACAGCAGCCTCGGTCTGGAACGACTAAGCCTGTTCAACAGAATCGACCTGCTGTAGGAGAGAATCCACAGCAGCCTCGGTCTGGAAAGACTGAGCCTCTTCTACAGAATCGACCTGCTGAAGGAGAGAATCCACAGCAGCCTCGGTCTGGAACGACTAAGCGTGTTCTACAGATTTGACCTGCTGTACGAGAGAATGCACAGCAGCCTCGGTCTGGAACGACTAAGCCTTTCAACAGAATCGACCTGCTGTAGGAGAGTATCCACAGCAGCCTCGGTCTGGAACGACTAAGCTTGTTCTACAGAATTGACCTGCTGAAGGAGAGAATCCATAGCAGCCTCGGTCAGGAACGACTAAGCGTGTTCTACACAATTGACCTGCTGTAGGAGAGCATCCATAGCAGCCTCGGTCTGGAACGACTAAGCGTGTTTTACAGAATTGACCTGCTGTAGGAGAGAATCCACAGCAGCCTCGGTCTGGAACGACTAAGCGTGTTCTACAGAATTGACCTGCTGTAGGAGAGAATCCACAGCAGCCTCGGTCTGGAACGACTAAGCCTGTTCAACAGAATTGACCTGCTGAAGGAGAAAATACACAGCAGCCTCGGTCTGGAACGACTAAGCCTGTTCAACAGAATTGACCTGCTGCAGGAGAGAATCCACAGCAGTCTCATTCTGGAACGACTAAGCGTGTTCTACAGAATTGACCTGCTGTAGGAGAGAATCCACAGCAGCCTCGGTCTGCAACAACTAAGCCTGTTCAACAGTATCGACCTGCAGTTTGAGAGAATCCACAGCAGCCTCGGTCTGGAACGAGATAGCCTGTTCAACAGTATCGACCTGCTGTAGGAGAGAATCCACAGCAGCCTCGGTCTGGAACGACTAAGCCTGTTCTACAGCATCGACCTGCAGTAGGAGAGTATCCACAGCAGCCTCGGTCTGGAACGACTAAGCGTGTTCTACAGAATTGACCTGCTGTAGGAGAGAATCCACAGCAGCCTCGGTCTGGAACGACTAAGCCTGATGAACAGAATCGACCTGCTGTAGGAGAGTATCCACAGCAGCCTCGGTCTGGAACGACTAAGCCTGTTCTACAGCATCGACCTGCTGTAGGAGAGAATCCACAGCAGCCTCGGTCTGGAACGACTAAGCCTGTTCTACAGCATCGACCTGCAGTAGGAGAGTATCCACAGCAGCCTCGGTCTGGAACGACTAAGCGTGTTCTACAGAATTGACCTGCTGTAGGAGAGAATCCACAGCAGCCTCGGTCTGGAACGACTAAGCCTGTTCAACAGAATCGACCTGCTGTAGGAGAGAATCCACAGCAGCCTCGGTCTGGAACGACTAAGCCTGTTCAACAGAATCGACCTGCAGTAGGAGAGAATCCACAGCAGCCTCGGTCTGGAACGACTAAGCCTGTTCAACAGTATCGACCTGCTGTAGGAGAGAATCCACAGCAGCCTCGGTCTGGAACGACTAAGCGTGTTCTACAGAATTGACCTGCTGTAGGAGAGAATCCACAGCAGCCTCGGTCTGGAACGACTAAGCCTGTTCAACAGAATCGACCTGCTGAAGGAGAGAATCCACAGCAGCCTCGGTCTGGAACGACTAAGCGTGTTTTACAGAATTGACCTGCTGTAGGAGAGAATCCACAGCAGCTTCGGTCTGGAACGACTAAGCGTGTTCTACAGAATTGACCTGCTGTAGGAGAGAATCCACAGCAGCCTCGGTCTGGACGACTAAGCCTGTTCAACAGAATCGACCAGCAGTAGGAGAGAATCCAAAGCAGCCTCGGTCTGGAACGACTAAGCCTGATCAACAGAATCCACCTGCAGTAGGAGAGAATCCACAGCAGCCTGATTCTAGAACGAAAAATCCTGATGAACAGAATCGACCTGCCGTAGGAGAGTATCCACAGTAGCCTCGGTCTGGAACGACTAAGCCTGTTCTACAGAATTGACTTGTTGTAGGAGAGAATCCACAGCAGCCTCGGTCTGGAACGACTGAGCCTGTTCAACAGAATCGACCTGCTGTAGGAGAGAATCCACAGCAGACTCGGTCTGGAACGACTCAGCGTGGTCTACAGAATTGACCTGCTGTAGGAGAGAATCCACAGCAGCCTCGGTCTGGAATGACTAAGCCTGTTCAAATGAATCGACCTGCTGAAGGAGAGAATCCACAGCAGCCTCGGTCTGGAACGACTAAGCGTGTTCTACAGAATCGAACTGCTGTAGGAGAGATTTCACAGCAGCCTCGGTCTGGAATGACTAAGCCTGTTCTACAAAATCGACTTGCTGTAGGAGAATATCCACAGCAACCTCGGTCTGGAACGACTAAGCCTGTTCTACAGAATCGAAATGCTGAAGGAGAGAATCCATAGCAGCCTCGGTCTGGAACGACTAAGCGTGTTCTACAGAATTGAATTGCTGTAGGAGGGAATCCACATCAACCTCGGTCTGGAACGACTAAGCCTGTTCAACAGAATTGACCTGCTGTAGGAGCGAATCAACAGCAGCCTCGGTCTGGACGACTAAGCCTGTTCAACAGAATCGACCAGCAGTAGGAGAGAATCCAAAGCAGCCTCGGTCTGGATCGACTAATCCTGATCAACAGAATCCACCTGAGGTATGAGAGAATCCACAGCAGCCTCGGTCTGGAACGACTAAGCCTGATCAACAGAATCGACCTGCAGTAGGAGAGAATCCACAGCAGCCCCATTCTAGAACGAAAAAGCCTGATGAACAGAATCGACCTGCAGTAGGAGAGTATCCACAGTAGCCTCGGTCTGGAACGACTAAGCCTGTTCTACAGAATTGACCTGTTGTAGGAGAGAATCCACAGCAGCCTCGGTCTGGTACGACTGAGCCTGTTCAACAGAATCGACCTGCTGTAGGAGAGAATCCACAGCAGCCTTGGTCTGGAACGACTCAGCGTGGTCTTCAGAATTGACCTGCTGTACGAGAGAATCCACAGCAGCCTCGGTCTGGAACGACTAAGCCTGTTCAACAGAATCGACCTGCTGTAGGAGAGAATCCACAGCAGCCTCGGTCTGGAACAACTAAGCCTGTTCTACAGAATCGACCTGCTGAAGGAGAGAATCCACAGCAGCCTAGGTCTGGAACGACTAAGCGTGTTTTACAGAATTGACCTGCTGTAGGAGAGAATCCACAGCAGCTTCGGTCTGGAACGACTAAGCGTGTTCTACAGAATTGACCTGCAGTAGGAGAGAATCCAAAGCAGCCTCGGTCTGGAGCGACTAAACCTGATCAACAGAATCCACTTGCAGTAGGAGAGAATCCACAGCAGCCTCGGTCTGGAACGACTAAGCGTGTTCTACAGAATTGACCTGTTGTAGGAGAGAATCCACAGCAGCCTCGGTCTGGAATATAAGCCTGTTCAACTGAATCGACCTGCAGTAGGATAGAATCCACAGCAGCCTCATTCTGGAACGACAAAGCTTGATCAACAGAATCGACCTGCAGTAGGAGAGTATCCGCAGCAGCCTCGGTCTGGAATATAAGCCTGTTCAACAGAATCGACCTGCAGAAGGAGAGAATCCACAGCAGCCTCGGTCTGGAATGAATAAGCCTGATCAACAGAATCGACCTGCAGTAGGAGAGAATCCACAGCAGCCTCGGTATGGTACGACAAAGCCTGTTCAACAGAATCGACCTGCAGTAGGAGAGAATCCAAAGCAGCCTCGGTCTGGAACGAAGAAGCCTTTTCAACAGAATCGACCTGTTGAAGGAGAAAATCCACAGCAGCCTCGGTCTGGAATATAAGCCTGTTCAACAGAATCGACCTGCAGTAGGAGAGAATCCAAAGCAGCCTCGGCCTGGTACGACTAAGCCTGTTCCACAGAATCGACCTGCAGTAGGAGAGAATCCACAGCAGTCTCAGTCTGGAATGACAAAGCCTGTTCTACAGAATCGACCTGCAGTAGGAGAGAATCCACAGCAGCCTTGGTATGGTACGACAAAGCCTGTTCAACAGAATCGACCTGCAGTAGGAGAAAATCCACAGCAGCCTCGGTCTGGAACGACTAAGCCTGTTCAACAGAATCGACCTGCAGTAGGAGAGTATCCACAGCAGCCTCGTTCTGGAACGACTAAGCCTGTTCAACAGAATCGACCTGCTGTAGGAGAGTATCCAAAGCACCCTCGGTCTGGAACGACTAAGCCTGTTCAACAGAATCGACCTGCTGAAGGAGAGAATCCACAGCAGCCTCGGTCTTGTACGACTAAACCTGTTCAACAGAATCGACCTGCAATAGGAGAGTATCCACAGCAGCCTCTGTATGGTACGACGAAGCCTGATCAACAAAATCGACCTGCTGAAGGAGAGAATCCACAGCAGCCTCGGTCTGGAATATAAGCCTGTTCAACAGAATCGACCTGCAGTAGGAGAGAATCCACAGCAGCCTCGGTCTGGAACGACTAAGCCTGATCATCAGAATCGACCTGCAGTAGGAGAGAATCCACAGCAGCCTCGGTCTGGAACGACTAATCCTGTTCAACAGAATCGACCTGCAGTAGGAGAGAATCCAAAGCAGCCTCGGCCTGGTACGACTAAGCCTGTTCCACAGAATCGACCTGCAGTAGGAGAGAATCCACAGCAGTCTCAGTCTGGAATGACAAAGCCTGTTCCACAGAATCGACCTGCAGTAGGAGAGAATCCACAGCAGCCTCGGTATGGTACGACAAAGCCTGTTCAACAGAATCGACCTGCAGTAGGAGAAAATCCACAGCAGCCTCGGTCTGGAACGACTAAGCCTGTTCAACAGAATCGACCTGCTGTAGGAGAGAATCCACAGCAGCCTCGGTCTGGAACGACTAAGCCTGTCCAACAGAATCGACCTGCTGATGGAGAGAATCCACGGCAGCCTTGGTCTGGAATGACTAAGCCGGTTCAACAGAACCGACCTGCTTTAGGAGAGTATCCATGGCAGCCTCGGTCTGGAATGACTAAGCCTGTTCAACAGAACCGACCTGCTTTAGGAGGGTATCCACAGCAAACTCAACCTGGAACAACTAAGCCTGTCAAACAGAATTGGACTGTGGTAGGAGGGCATCTGCAGAAACCTCAACCTGGATCATCCAATCCTGTCAAATAGAATCATACTATGTTAGGATGGTGTCTGCAGAAACCTCAATGTAGTGCGACCAAACCCGTCCAGAAGAGACCGCCATCAAAACAGGAATGAAGAGAAAAGCTGATGATGGAGATCCTAGCTTGACCAAGGCTCCTCATCAGTACAAACGTGCGAAACAGGAGCACGTGTTGTCCAAGCCTGTCCAGCAAAGTCCGTCTATCAAAACAGGGATAAAGAGACAAGCTGATGATGGAGATCCTTGCCTAACCAAGACTCCTCATCAGTCCAAACATGCAAAAAAGGAGCACATGTCCAAGCCTGTCCAGAAGAGATCACCTATCAAAACAGGCATAAAAAGACAAGCTGATGATGGAGATCCTAGCATAACCAAGACTCCTCATCGGTTCAAACGTGCAAAACGGGAGCACAGGTAAACTAATCTATGAAATCACTGAAATGGAAAAAAATGAATCCACTGTTTTTTTTCTTTCTAATTTGAAGATAAAACTGTTTCATTCTGTTAATTCATGCCAATCTTAATCATTGATGGTGTATTCTAACAATTTTTTTCTTTTTTTCAGTGGTCATTCCTGTAAGGAGATGGGGGCTGACTGTTCAAACAATACCTTAGCTCCTGTCAACACTAGAGGTTGTTCACAGCGGCCTCAGTCTAGAAAGGCATATCCAATATCACAGTGTCTGCCTGCTTATCCACCTGCTGCTGTTGCTATTAACCAAGAACAGCAGCACATCCACCCTCATCCCTGCACTGACACTCAGACGACCAGTGAAGTCAAATCAGGGATGAAAAGGAAGGCTGATGGAGATATAAACAAGACCAAGACTCTCCATCAGTCCAAATTTGCAAAACATGAGCACAGGTAAGCTGACCCATGCATTTCACATTTCAATCACTGAAATTACAAAGAACTCAAATTAAATGATGAATGTAGTATACTGACAGAGTTTTTTCTTTGCAGTGTTCAATCCTGTGAGGAGATGGTGGCTGTCTGTCCCGATACCTCTGCTTCCAGTACTGGAGGGTTTCAGCCGCAGCCTCAGTCTGTAACAACCGTCCCTGTCTTGCAGTATCTGCCTGTTGTGGAGGGTTGTTGGCAGTTCCCTCAGTCTGGAACAGCTAATCTTGTCCTGCAGTATCTACCTACTGTGGGAGAATTCCCGCAGCAGCTTCCGTGTGGAATAACTGTTCCAGTCCAGCAGTACTGGCCTGCTGTGGAAAGGGGTTACGCAGCAGTTTCTATATGGACCAACCATTCCCATCCAGCAGTATTGGCCTGCCATTGAAGGGTGTCCTCAGCAGCTTCAGTCGAGAACAACAGTTCCTGTCCCGCTCTACCAACCTGCTGTTGGAGAGTTTCAGCAGCACCCTCTGTCTTCTTTTCTCCCTGCTGCTGTAGCTGACATCCTGGACGAGCAGCACATCTACTCTCATCCCAGTGGCTAAGCTCATTCAACAAATCAACAAGAATAAATTGAAAATCTGGAATACTTTGTATTCATTTCATACATTTTTCTTTTTCTTTCTTTTGTACAGACTTTTCTTTTGTGGTTTTTATTCTGCTTCTGGATGGAAGTGGTTATTCAGTGGGAGATGATTGTATGTTAATGGCTACATAGTCGTATAATAGTTACGATACTGCATGAGAAAATGGAGTACTTTAAGATGAAGGTGAATTTTTACTCACACATTCTGCAGTATTTTAGGCCACACAAGAATCTATCAAAAACTAAATTCTTCAAGCATGATGTAACTTCAGCAATAAAGAAAATAACTTTTTTGACCTCAAACGTCTAATGTAGTTGAGAAGTCAATTAAAACAAAAACCCGTTGGTCTAATGAAGTTGTTTCCTGAACTACAAGTGTTGCTGGAGCTCTTTGATATGAAAATAAATGTATGGTCATTCGTGATTAGTGATTTTCTTCCACTGTGAAATACAGATATTTACAAAGTTTGTGATGACAGACAGGTTGTTCCTTCTTGCCAAACATAGCTTTCAATTCAACAAACTGTTTGAAACACTAGGACAAGGGGAGTATATCAAACATTAAGACAACAGGAGGATCACAGATGCTGAAAAAGACAAATTGAAGGCATTTCTTGATGTAAGTCATTGAAGAGTTATGGCTGTTAGCTGATGAATGCCAACTCTTTCTCATTTACATTTTTGTTCAGCTGGATGAGAACCAGACAATTTGACTGCAGTCAGGGGGGACTTGGACTTGAGTCGCTTATTTGACGACTTGCAACTCTTCTGGGACTTGGGAGGTAAAAACTCGTGACCCGACTCAAACTTTGAGAGACAAAGACTACAGACTTGGCTTGACATCAGTCAGAAAAAAACGCAGCTTATGTTTTTGTTTCATTTTGTGTTTTTTTTTCTAGTCAGTATCATTCTTGTAGGATCAGAGCGCTCTTTGTGCACACTGCGCTCACTTGTAGGTTCAGAAAGCCACTGACAGGCACTGACAGGCTGGAGGCAAGCACGCACTGTGATTGTAACATGCGATGCTAAGGCATTATATGAAGAGCCAGACATGAGACATGCATATGACTTTTTGGATTAGTTTTAACACTTTGAAGTTTGGCCTTTCTGGCTCAGGTTTTGAATGGACAAAATATTTATGACTTTATTTTAATGAGTTCTGTCCCGTTTCTAATCATTTCAGTTGTTACTGTTAAAATTAGAATGACCTCTCTAACTATGGTTATCATTAACAAGTATACCTCCATAGTAAAGGCCTTTACAACCCTTTTCACCACCACCATCATCAGAAAAGACATCATTTATTATAGATTCTTATTTTTCAAATTAATTTAACCAAATTTAATTGGAGTTCAGCTCGATGCTGCTGTATTATATAACGTCAGTCCTCCCTTCCTTATTATCATTATCATTGTTAGTGTTAGTTTTTAGAAAGACAGTAACTCTCTTTACAACCATGTAAAAGGAGGACCCTCTTCAAAAAGAGATGCCACATCTCAAGGGACTCAAGGGAACTCTAATACATTTATATTCAGTAGGCAAACATGATTAGGACAGATTAATGATTAGCACATGGATCTGCTTTCAGTTCTTACTAGTCCACTTGTCTCTGCCCACCTCCCTTCTTTCATCTACACACCACACATGGCTTCAGTGGGTAGCTGTTCAACATGAGACTGGATCTGCTCAAGATTTCCAACTGCTAAACTGAGGGGGTTTTCTTGTTACCGTTACTGTAAGCCTCCTATGGGCGCTTTGCACTGTAGGGTGACCCAGTGCTGCACTCCTGCTTGATTCCTGTTGGGTCTGGGTTTATGTAAATAGAAATGTGTGTATATGTGCATTTTATTTAAGTACACTGTAGATGTAAATATGCATATATGTACATACATAGAATATAGAGCATGGCTTGAGCCTGGTCTCCAGTAAAGTGTCTCTAAATAGCACTTGTTATGAACTGGCACCATGCCAATAAAGACTGATTGACTGATCGATCGATTCAATATTATATCATAAAAACTGATGCATTTATGCAGAACCAAGAGAATGAATCAATCCATCTTTTTGATTATTTTTCCCTAAATGCTGAATCATAAACCTTTATTCTTGTTTCTTTTTTACAAACTAAGGAGGTTTTGGTTTCATCAGTATTTGGTTGTTTGTTTTGTTAGTTACTGATCAGGATAACTCTAAAACTAATGAGTGGAATTTGATGACATGTTGTTTTGATTTTGGGGGTGATCTGAATCCGAATGTGGATCTAGGAATTTGTACAAGAATTTTTTACATTGTAAAATTGAACTGTTTACCACAAATACCTACTTACATTTTCAGCAGATTTTAATGACATTTTCAGGGAATGCTGGTCTTATCACAAAGTGATGAGGTTTAAGTGGTGACCCCAATCCAGATATGCATCCTGAAGTCTGTTCAAAGATGTGTTAAAATTGTGAAATAGGGCAGTTTCCCACATTTTGGCAATAACTTGCCTGACAATGATGGAAATGCCCTGAGAGGTTCTTTTGCTGCAGCAGCACTTCTGTGATTTCGTTATAATTTCATTCGGTATCATTACATTTTCCTTTTTTTTATTTAATTTCAAGTAGGCTACATTTATTTTTTGTAATTTTGTTTTAATACAATTATATGCCATGAATGTCCCGCAACATTTATGCCGTTTAGCTCTTCTGGTTTAATTCAATTAAATGTAATTTAATTAATCAGTAATTATATTTGCATTTCTCAGGTATTTTTAACATTCACAAAGTGTTCCAAACTTTTTTTCAGACTTTGAAAAATTAGGACTGAGAACATAAAGTTTCACTGTCTCCTCAAATGACGAGAGGTTGATTTTGATTGGAACAGTTGGGAAAAGTGGAGGAAGACTTTTGTTCCATCATGCATTTTGACCTAATTAAATAAAGAAATAAATCTTAGTAATGTGTGTCTTTAAAAACCAAGTTGAAGAGAGCAGTGTAGCGATACAACATTGAGGATAAATTTAAATGCTGAAGATAAAAGTTATGTATGTCAACACAATACTCAGCCTTTTTACTTATTATTTTCCTGTGGCGCATAGGTCCACTTGAAAATAATCTTCCCAATCCAGATGGTCTTTTGAAGTTCAAATAGTAGTTGAGTTTAAACCTGAACTGATTATATCTATTCTGCATGGGCGTTCTGTATGGGGTTTGTGTGTTCTCCTGTGTGCATGGGTTTTCTACGATGGCGTATCAGGGCCACTTAAAGAAATTTAAAAAATGAGTTTTATAGTCATCACCTATTGATTAACATACTTCAATGCATTGAAAGCCAGATGAATTTAATTCAGTCATATTTCTCTAAAGTAAGAGCTGGGGCATAAACTGAAATGTGCGATCATCAGGCAGGCTTTGGTGCCACTACAGTCAACAACAAGTTTCAGTTTTTAAAGTCATTATCTATTAATGAACACATGTCATTATTAAAAACTGAGATGTTTGATCATCAGGCTGGGTTTGGTGTTACTAAAGTCAACAATAGTACAGTTCTTACAGTTTTTATAGTCATTACCTTTTGAGAAACATAAGTCAAAGTTAGAGCTGTAGTATTCATATGTATGAGTTTGGAGTCACTACAGTCCACAAACAGTACAATTAGTACAGCAATTACTGTCATTACATATGGATTCACGCAGTTCAAAGTGTAAAACAATAATTTAAATGAAATCTAAAGCTACTTTCTAAACGACGAGCTGTGGTTTAACGTAGAGGGAATAAGCATTCATGTTTTATTATCCTGTTGTTGGTAGATGTCATAATTTTGATGGTATTTGCTTTATATTCAATCAAAAAATCCTGTGTAATATTTTTTTTATTAGTATTTTTATTAAAGTTTTAATAAGCATACAAATTAAACACTTTACAAACAAACAAAAGAACAAACAAAAGAACAATGGCCACAAAACTCACACGTCTTGTAAAAGTCTCTGATAAACACAGTCCACAACCTCACAAGGAATAACTGCACACTTAAGTGTGTTGTGGGAGGTGTCGAGGCACCTAAGGAAGTATGTACACACAAGGTGCTCAGTCCATTACAATCATGACAGTGATGCAACAACTAATCATCTCGGAAGGTACAGATAGAGAAACTTAAATAAGGAAAATTAAAAAAGAAGTTTATACAATTTCATAAGTCAGAATTCAAAATCCTAAAAAAAATTCCACATGACAAATCATAAGTAATAGTAATAAAAAAAATATATATATATCTATACACATACACATACATACGTATATATATATATATATATATATATATATATATATATATATATATATATATATATATATATATATATATATATATATATTTACACACACATATTTATATATATACACATATATATATATATATATATATACACACATACATACACATACATACATACATACACACATATATAGGTAATAAGAAAAATAAAATAAAATAAAAAAAATCATTAAATAGGTGAATATCAGGTCTCACAGCCCAAAGTTGTCATTTTGCCAATTGTTGGCGCTGTGATCAACAGTTCCCTTTAAGACTATACTTGTAAGTCTTTTGCCAGCGTACTTAAAGAAGGGTGTCCAGGTCTTGAAGAAGACTGAGATTTTACCTTTAAATCTGTATGTTAGGTATTCCATTGGTATTAACTCAAAAATCAATTTGTGCCAACCTATTACTGTAGGGGGTGCATTATCAATCCATTTCAGCAGTATATTTTTTCGGGCAGCAAATGTTAGAATATTAAACAGCCTTTTGTGATCAGAGCCTTTTATATGAGGACATGGCAAGCCAAGGATCATAGCCTGAGGATCAGGATCAAGACTGACACCAAAAATCAGGCTCAGCTTATCAGTAATTTTATGCCAGTACTCCTCAATATAAACACATGACCAGACACAATGCCTGTAGCACCCCACCTCTACATGACATTTTGAGCACATTTCTGTCAAATTAGGGTTCATCCTATGTCTCAGTTGGGGGGTTATCTGCAGACGATGCAAAATCCTAAACTGGGTTTCTCTGGTTCTATTGCATATAGAAATCTCTTTCACTAATTCCCAAGTTTCTGCCCATGTTGCTTCATCTATTCTAAGGTTAAAATCGTTATTCCACACTTGTCTCAGATAGTCTGTACTAACATCGCTGGCAAGATTAAGTTCAGTATATCCCCAGCCAAGAACGGATTTCTTACCTCTGTTAAGAAGCAGGTATTCTATTTTGGAGGTCTGAGGGTCAAAGATGTGATTTTTTTGGTCCTGAATAAAGTTTCAAACTCGGAAAAATGTAAAGCAGTTATGTGGAGGTAAGTTATATCTCTTTTCAATTTCTGTAAATGGGAGCATCACTCCTTTATGAAACAAGTGCCCTAGAGTTAGGATCCCCCTATCTCTCCAGATATTAAAGCCACCATCTGTACTGGCTGGAGCAAAATCAATGTTACCATGTATAGGAGCTAGAGGAGACAGTGTATTTGCACGGCCCTCCAGCTTCCTTATTGTTTGCCAGGCTTGCAGAGTTGTTTTAACTGTAATATTATTAGATGAGACATTTTTGATTTTCTTTAAGTCAAGTGCAAATAACAGACTGGGCAAAGGACAACCAACTTTGAACTTTTCAAGATCTAACCAAACTGATTTTGGGTCATCATTAATCCAGTCGGCTATGTAGCGAAGTTGTGCAGCAAGCTGATAAAGTCAGACATTAGGGACAGCTAGGCCACCTTTCTCTGCAGACATCTGTAGCTTGGCCATCTTCAATCGCGGTTTCTTCTTGTTCCAGATAAATGTAGTAAAACAGCTGTTTACCCTCTTAATAGCTTTATTATTAAGTAAGATAGGGACCATCTGAAAACAATAAAGGAGTTTTGGCAAGATGTTCATTTTGAGCAAGGCAATCCTCCCCAGCAAAGACAGTGGTAGTGACATCCATCTGTCTAGGTCATCCCTAATACGTTTTAGGAGGGGCTCAAAATTAACCTTGTACAGTCCTTCTAGTGATGGGGTTATTGAAATCCCCAAGTAAGTGAAACCTTCGGGCGACCATTTAAATGGAGATGAAGTGGGGCACCAAGGACTACCTAGAGGCATAACCTCAGATTTAGAGAAATTAATTTTGTACCCTGAAAATTCACTAAACTGATTTATTATTTCCAAAACAGCTGGTAGAGATGTCTGTGGGTTAGTTATAAAAAGTAAAATATCATCAGCGTATAAGGCTATTTTATGATCTTTTTTGCCTGTAGAAATTCCAGTAATATTTGGGCTATTCCTTATAGCTTCTGCCAGAGGTTCTATAACTATTGCGAACAACAGTGGAGACAGGGGACAGCCCTGTCAGGTGCCCCTGCCTAGAGGGAAATAAGAAGACGTCTGCCCATTAATCCGAACGGCTGCAAGCGGTCTGCTATATAAGAGTTTAACCCAGCTGCAGAATGTCTCTCCCAGCCCAAAAGTGTCCAGAGCAGAAAAAAGAAAAGGCCATTCGACTCTGTCAAAGGCCTTTTCTGCATCTAAGCCTATCACCATGCTGGTCAAGTTCTGCTGCTGCGACAATTGAATTATATTTAACAGCCTTCTCATATTATTGCAAGAGTTCCTACCAACCACAAACCCTGACTGATCCACATTAATAATGTTTGGAAGTATCCTCTCAAGGCGCCGTGCTAGTATTTTTGATAGTATTTTAAAATCAACATTTAACAGGCTTATAGGCCGGTAAGAGGAGCATTCCTCAGCAATGCCTCTAAAGCCTCCTGTTTTGTAATTGGTTTATCTAAATTTTGTCTTTGTTCATCTGTTAGTTTAGGTAGAGTGAGTGTAGACATGAATTTATTAATCAAATTCTGTACTCCTGAGGGTTCCTCACTGGCATAAAGCTTACAGTAGAACTCCCTAAATACCCTAGTAATATTGTTTGTATCAAATTTATTAGATCCATCTGTGTCTTTAATAGACGAAATTGTCTGAGAGTCACTCCTCCCATTAACCAATCTTGCCAGGTATTTATTTGGTTTATTGCCACACTAGTATAACCTGTGTTTAGCGAGTCTGATACTTTGTTCGGCTCTATAGGTAAGCAGAGAATTTAGAGATGCTTTGGTGGCCAGCATAGCCTTCATATTGGCCTCAGATGGATATTTAGCATACGTCTTTTCAAGGTGCAATAGTTCACCCTCCAGCTTCATGTGGGCTTCCATAGATTTGCGTTTTTTGCTTTTTGTATAGGAGATTATCAGGCCCCTGGAATAACACTGACACCCACAACACTGAGGGCGAAATATCAGGTGTTTTATTTATTGAGTAGAAAATTTTAAATTCTGACCTAAAATATGAAACAAACTGGGGGTCACTGAGTATATGTTGATTAAATCTCCATGAGTTAGCAAAGCCTTGTTTTTCCTTAAGCATCAGTTGTAGAAATACTGGACTATGATCGGAAATAGAAATAACTCCTATTTCACAAGACACCATAGATGACAACAGCAGTTTCGGGACAAAAAAGTAATCAATCCTGGAGCTAGTTCTATGAGCACTGGAAAAAAAAGTAAACTCCTTCAAATCGGGATGCACAGTTCTCCAGACATCAACATATCCAAACTCATCACATATATCTATTAAAGCTCTAGCTCTTTTTGAAGGGGCCCCGGTTTCTGGTGGAAGTTTATCAATAAGGGGGTTCAGGTGGCAATTGAAATCGCCACCTACCATGGAACAATCAGATTCGATTTCAGCAAAATCCAAGAATGCTTTAGTAATAAAGTCAGTAGGGTGACCAGGTGGGGCATATATGTTCAGAATTGAAATATTTTTCCCATATAGCTGAACTTTAATTGTAATATAGCGTCCATTACTGTCTTAATACAAGATTCGAGTTTAAAGGGTAACCTTTTGTTGATTAGAATACACACACCTCTACTGTTTGAGGTGTAGGATGAATAAAAAGCATACCCGACCCAATCTCATTTCAGTTTAAGATGTTCCTGATCCACAAGGTGGGTTTCTTGCAGCAGCGCAATCTCAACGCCTTCCTTTTTAAGGGAAGTAAGATTTTTTTTCCTCTTCACTGGCTGATGAATACCCCGCACATTCCAAGTACAGATCTTAATCGTAGACATATTCATAACAAAATTAAATAGACATATCTCAAATCGCTGTTATTACACACTGTCATACATACTAATAAACTAATCCAACTGAGCACATTGTAAACATGTGACAAAACAGTGGCCAACCTTGAAATAAAACTATTTACAAACACAAACACTAGGTCCTTCACTGACCATCCTTTAGGGTGAAAGACCCTGTGCCTAACCCTAAAAGTAAACATACTCCAGATAGAGCTGGCACAATTGGCAAAATTAGAGTGACTGAAAAATATAAGCCACCCCCCCATTAATAAAGACCAAAGTAAAAAGAATCAACTCTCCAAACAGGAGGAGAGGAGAGAGAAGAAAAAAGGAAATATAAATTAAGATAATAATAATTATAATAAATTAAATAACAAAGATAATAATAATAATAGGGGGTGGGGGTAGTATTTGGTACGTTATAAGATCTGATGGCGTAGTAAGGTAAAATCAAAACAAAATTCCCTGTTACCAACAATGGGCATCAGAATATTTGCCTACCCTGGAAGACATTATGCAGGCATTGCATGAATAATCATAACTTGCTTTCCTCAAGTACCTGTGGCTCATCAGATAAAAGAAATAAGAAAAACGAGTCCAGATGCTTTCAGAGGGAAATCCTGGGTTAACTCAGAATATCAGCAAAACACACCTTATAGGTGGGGCAGTTGCCTATTTAGCAGACATCTCACATGGACAAAGATGATTTAACTCGTTTTAGTTGGACATTTTCTGTCCATTAGAGAGAGTCAACATACTCAGAGGCTTGATCTGGGGAGCGAAATGTTTTAACAGTGTTGTTAACCATAATCCTCAGTGAAGCAGGGTAGATCATGGCGTAGCGAGCCCCCTCAATATTCTGCAGCTTCCTCCTCACCTGGTCAAACTCGCGTCGCCTCTTCTGTGTTGCAGCAGCAAAATCCGGAAAAAAATGAATCCTCGTTCCCTCAACTCGGATGTCCTTTAGCCGTCCAGCTGCATCCATCACTCGCTGGCGATCTCTGAAGTTATGAAACCTCACTATTATGGCGCAGGGATACCTGGCCGTCTCCGGACCCTGAAGCCTGTGGGCCCTCTCTAGCTTGATCCGTCCCGCTTTAGTGTCGAGCTGCAGGATCTGGGGTATCCACGTCTCCATGAACGTTGTTGCATTCGTCCCCTCCAGCTTCTCAGGCAGGCCTATGATCCGTAAGTTTTTGCGTCTACCCCGATTTTCGTAGTCGTGGAGACGCTCGGTTAGCTCGTTAGCCATCTTTTCCAGAGCTAATAGGCGCCTCTCAGCATCAGCCGAAGCGTTTTCCACCACCAGGATCCTCTGCTCGGCTTCCCCGATCCGCTCGGTAACTTCTTTCAAGCTCTGAGAGATATTGTCTTTGATATCAAGTGCCATCTTTTCCAACTTTTCATCCATCATCTGAGCGATATTTGCCGTCATTGCCTCCAGGGCTCTGGTCAGGCCCGGGTCGACCTCCAGGCTAGTGGGTGCGGGGCTAGCGCTAGCGCTAGCGGTTAGCATAGCTGCGTCAGCATGAAGGGAGGCCGCAGGTGTATCTTTCTTTTTTGTGGTGTTTTTTGGGGGCATTTTGCCAGCAGCTTTGCTCCACAGCTGATCCAAGGACATCACCCGGATTTAAATCCGTTTAATTTCAAGTTTTAACACCAACAGGAATAATTGAAACAGGATAATGTGCCGGAGCTCCGACAAAACGTGACTACCTGCGCGCTTGCATCACCGGAACTCCCCCTGTGTAATATTTTAATTTGAAATTTTTAAGAGGCTATGACATGTACTGTGAACAACTTATGATGTCACATGGTGGTGTCCATTTTTCTGAAAGTCAGTGTTTTTCTCCATGTACTCCATTTTCTTTAAGCAGACCAAAAACATGCTCATTAGGCATAATTTCACCAATTAATCTCACACGTTGTGGTCTAAGTATCTTAAGTTTGGGTGAATGATTGTCTGCATATGTCTGCCCTGTTATTGGCTGGCTACCAGCAAGGGTTTGCCCTGCCTCTTGTCCAGTGTCAAGTGAGATGGGCTCCAGGCCCTCACGACCCTAAAATGATGAAGTGGCATAGGCCTATATCATGGATTGTTAGATAGAAGATATCTCCCTGAGGTAGGATTAGATTCCTGGATTAAGTTAAAAATGGAACAGGAAATCTACCAGGCATTGTTGACTTGCCAAAAACAGCAAATAAAAGCAAACACTCAAGAAATTTTGGGTTATCCAAGCTCAAAAGAATTCTTATGAGCTTGATTTTGAGTCTGCTCACAGAGGTTGGAAACCAATGATCTGGAGCATGCAAAGATTCACAAAGGTTTTCTAACACAGTGTTTATCATGTTGTCTATCAACCAAATGTTTGCTTAACTTTATTCTTTTTAGTATTATCCCAATCACTTGAGATGTTTTTGGGTGTAATTATTTTGATTCTGTGCACTTTAGGCTGCACATCACCATAAACTTGACATCAGAAGTTCAGGCACTTTGCTAGCCTGAACAACTAATCGATAAAGAATATCCTCTTATGTTTATCTCTCCTACCCAAACCCAAAATTCCCGAACCCAACAACAGATGTGGCACTTGTTTAGAATATTTTGAATTGTTTGCTGGGTTTAATAAAATATAACCTAAAGTAAAATCTGATTTTCCCGCAGGACAGATGAGGCCTTACAGCTCAAGAATACAGAAGGAATGCACAGTCTTTTGATTCATGACCAGAGGTACTCAGATGGTAATTGAAAGCGTGGGTCTGCCATCTACTGGATAAAACAAGCGGTGTCAAATTAAAGAACAGATTGAGTCTTTGCAATCCTGAATTACACATGGTGTGGACAAATTCTGCTACAAAGAGGGCCTCATAAATGTTATCCTTACTGATAGACGGCCAGTTAGATCAAACTTTTTGGTCACACCAATTCAACTACCTGTATCCTGATTTCTTCTCATTTACAAAAGTGAAGCAAAAAAGTGAATAAAGGACAACACATAAGAACATAGCATCAGATACTGCAGCTCTGGTCACTTTCTGGTCTCTTGCTGGAAGGGGAATAAAAATTGATTAGAATAATCAATAATAATGGTACCACACCATAATACCATATAAATAAAAAATATATGCCATATGAATATATTCCATTTGTGCCATAAGATTCAAGATAATGCGAGGACTTCATGACTTATACAAGACATATATATTTTTATTGCCCAAACTACCTTTAGAAAATCAGTTATTTTAATACTATACATCAGTGGTTCCCAAACTTTTCACAGCCTGTACCCCTTCAGACACTTGACCTCCAGCCATGTACCTCCTACTTTCAGACACTTAAGGCTAGAAAAAGAAATGTGTCTGTAAGCATGTCGCTACCCCCACCTCCTACTTTTAATATACATAAATCCAAATAACATCTTTGTGAATTATTTCTCACTTATGGAAGAGTCAGAGTAAGGGCCATGTTAGAAGGAAAAAGAGGATTTTGGCAAAGTCGAGATTAAAGTCAAAATTTCAAGCTTAAAGTTGTAATAAAAAGAATTCAGTTGAAAGGACAACAAAGTCAAAATTGAATTCTGTGACAATAGTTGAAATGTCGAGAAAATTCAGTGGGCCTGTGTCAGGACATGTTGTGAATAAAGTCGAAATACATTGTATGTCAACTTAGTTCTCGACTTTCCACTTTTTCTCATCATTTTAACTTTGATCTTATCATTTGGACTTTTATCTAAAAATTATGACTTTATTTTCGACCTGCCATAAAAAAACTTTCCATCTAAAATGGCCCTAATACTGTTCTGTGCTCACTAAATAGATTTATTTACCATCAAGTTCAGTGGGAAACGCCACTTTACTTTTGCAAAACGAAATTTACATTTATGGAACATATTCATAAATGAATTTGAAACTGTAACGTAGAAACTCACCTCAAGTTTATTGAGAAGGCTGTCTTACTGAACTTATGTTAATGTAAGAATCTCATACAATTTGAAATCGATTTCTTTCTCCAAGAGGCCTCACAATTCTAGCCTCCAGCCTTTCTGCTTACACTTCAGGCCTTTATCAAATCTCACAATGCAAACATTGACCGGTTTGAACTCTAACTACTGAAACAATTGGTTGAAACCTGACCGGTATTCACGTACCCCCTGCGTCAGTTTGGGAATCACTGCTATACACCATGGACTAAAATAGACTCAATCATGACTGTAACCCAATTCAGACGGGAAAATAAATATCAGCTACTTTTTACTTCTTTGTTGTAAGGCCATGGATTATTTTTCTGCTCATAAAAAATAATAAGCACAAGAGACCATCAACCAACTTATTGAGAAAATATAGCCATATGATTTAAAGACGGATTTTTGATTTAAGAACCACTGATTCATTATACTCTTTTTTTTTTTTGGCCGAAATGCAGCAACACAAAGTGCAGACATTAGTCACTGAACCATAAATCAAATGTAACAGAAGTAAATGCCATACACATTTCATTATAAATAGCCACATGGTGGTGCTGTTGCATTTAGAGTCTCACAAACATGTCTAATGCTGCGTTCACACCGCATGCGACCCAGCCACCAAAATCCCGTCGCCCTCTGGCGTAGCGTCACACGTCCATAAATACCTCATTTTGGTCACCGTTGCCGTCGGCCGTCCATGACTATGGGTACCGTCACACGTGCACACATCACTGGTTGATCCTTTTTTCTACTTTGACATCGCGCGACAAGCTATGTGGCAGTGTGAAAAGCGGTTGTCGCATCGCAGGAGGGTTAGCCCCACCCCATCGCGGCTGTACATTGACTTTGCATGGAGAGCAATCGCCGAGGTAGTACAAATAGTGTCCGGTGTGTACACTCCTTTAGGGTGGCGGAGCCAGGAGCAAACTAGGCAGTGTTAATTTCGTCCAGCCAATTTGTCAATTTGGTAGGCCGGCTGAGATGGGTGTGATGGCACTCCAAGGGGAGGCGTCAACAGGTTCAGGTTGGCGCAGTGACAATTTTGTGCCAAAAAACTGTGTGGAAAGTGCGCTGAAAGCTCGCCAGCTCCAACCTGGTCTATTCTCGGCGCAGGCGAACCACAGTGGTAACTTGGCTGACTGGCGCACAGTACACACAAGTCACCAAAACCTCACAGGCAGGTATCTAGAGCGTCAGTGTATTCTTTGTAGCATGTTGCATGCCACACAACATAGCCTCACACCATTGATGCCACTCTGACCTCAGGGAGAAGACAGTACAGGACTTATGATGGCGAGAGGCTGAACTTTATGTTCCGTATCAACAGGGAGAGCACCTGGCTGCACAGCTCTGTCCTTTATGTTGCGTTCCATTAACCTCTGAGCTGGGAACCAGGAACTGGGAGTGACATCACCTCAGACTTATCGGTGTTCCAGCTGAAGTTGAAAAAAAACATGCTGATCTACCAGGCTATTGTTAGCTGTTGTTAGCACGCCCTATATTGTTGTTCACAAATATCATATAAGGAATGTGATTATCACTATGACAGCATTTTTGTAAATAGAAGCCTAACAGTACTATGTACATAGCTGATTTGAGCGACACACACTTGTCAGAAGTGCAAATGAATGGATTATTATAGGAACTAAATAAATGTTTACAGCGGGGGCAGCCATCTTCAATTGTCAACTCGGGGATGGCGAGGTTCCCCCGATTTCTCAGTAGGAAATTTCAGTTGCAGTTTCCTACTCAGAACTCGGAAATTCCGATTTCCGAATACAACTGGCACGCACCATATATGTGCTTATATGCCTCCCGTTTAAACATGTTTTTTTGCCACAATTTATGACACAAAGTCATTTATGAGAAAAAGAAATTGTATTTCAGCATGTCTCCTCTCTCCTCCTCCCTGGTAGAGAATCCAATTATTACCTCTGCCAAGGAGGTTATGTTTTTGGGAGAGTTTGTCTGTCTGTCTGTCTGTCCATCTGTCCGTCCGTCTGTGAACAAAATAACTCAAAAAGTAATGGACGGATTATGATGAAATTTTCAGGAAATGTTCAGCATGGGAAAAGGAAGAACTGATTCGATTTTGGTGTTGATTCGGATCAGCGTCTGGCCGCCATAGTGAATGTGATTTCTGTGAATAACTACTGAACTAAAATAGATATCATTAGGAATCCAGTTGCTAATAGTATGTTTTCATGGTCAAGGAATCTAAATATTTACATGAAATAAAGGTAGGACTAATATTTATGGTCAAAATGACAATATGGCTGAGGCCTGTGGCGCTGGCGGAGGTCTGCGCTCTCCGAGTGCTTTTTAGTTATTATATCAGCGCCTGGACTAGTGGTTGGAGATGGAGGGGCTGGAAGAGATTCGTTCTCCCTTGTTTGTGTTTGTAGAGTTGGATACAACTTTTTTGTTTGTGTCTGTGAAAGATTAAAATGCACATAAACGGTTTAACTGATGTTTGCTAAAGTGCAAGGTGTCATGTTAATTTATCAAACATGTGCTTTTGCTTTTGGATGTTTAAGAGTGAAAAGAAGCCTGCGATCTCTGATGTCCATCAGTTAAATATGTAATCAGGATGCAGTTAGTTTAATTCAGTGGTTCTTGGATGATGATGATGATGTTGATGATGTGTGTGTGTGTGTGTGTGTGTGTGTGTGTGTGTGTATGTGTCTTGGTGTACCTTGAAAATTCTAAACAATAACTTATTGATACAACTCTGTAGCAAATAACAAATTGCTTTTAAATTTTTAAATAAGTGCTTCACAAAGTATTAAGGATTTTCATGTCAGGATCAACATTGCATTTTAGAAACAAACCAAAATGCCATACCTTTTGACTGCATGCTTAAAAAACACTTTGTTTATTTTTCCTATCATTTAAAATACCAAAATTTGTGTTAAAATTTTCAGGGTACAAGTTTGTTTAATTATTTAACAGGCTAATATATAGGTACAATTTAAATTTGGTTGTAGCATTTCAACAGTAATAGACTTGTTGGACTTTTTCTAGTCATGAGAAGATACATGAAAAAGCATAGACTGAAAACGCACTGTGAAACATTCTCTGAAGGCCTGTTAGCATGGATATGAATATGCTGTCTTAAGAATTTAGTTTGATGTCAGATGTGCTTTGGGAAAAAGAGTTTGAAATCCACAGGCATAACAACATTCAAACTTTTTCTTGGTCTATGTGAGCTACACACGTGGACAAAATTGATGGTACCCTTCCGTTAAAGACAGAAAGCCCAAAATGGTCACTGAAATGACTTCACACTGACAAAAGAAAGAATAAATAAAAAATTACTGAAAATCAACTAATGAAAATCATACATTGCTTTTTAATTGTGTTTCAAAAGAATTATTTTAAAAACCAATGAATGAAACTGGTCTGGAAAAAAAATATGGTACCCTTGACTTCTTATTTTGTTGCACAACCTTTAGAGTCAGTCACTGTAATCAGGTGATTTCTGTAGCTCTCAGACTTCTGCACCTGTCCACAGGTATGTTGGCCCACTCATCATGAGCAAACTGCTCCAGCTGTCTCAGGTTTGAAGGCTGTCTTCTCCAGACTGCATGTTTCAGCTCCTCCCACAAATGTTCAACAGGATTTAGATCAGGGATTATAGAAGACCACTTCAGAATAGTCCAATGTTTTGTTCTGAGGCATTCTTGGGTGTTTTAGCTGTGTTTTTTGGCTCACTATCCTGTTGGAGGACCCATGACCTGTTACTGAGACCAAGCTCCTGACACTGGGCAGCACATTTCACTCCAGAATGTCTTGATAGTCTTGAGATTTCATTGTTCCTGCACAGATTCAACACACCCTGTGTCAGATGCAGTAAAGCAGCCCCAGATCATAACTGAGCCTCCTCCATGTTTCACAATAGGTACAGTGTTCTTTCTGTCCAAAGAATATTCTCCCAGAAGCTTTGTGGCTTGTCAGTTTACATTTTGGCAAATTCCAGTCTCTCTTTTTTATGATTTGCTTTCATCAGTGATGTCCTCCTTAAGTCCACTTTGGCTCAAACAGTGATGGATGGTGTGAGCTGACACTGATGTACCTTGACCTTGTAGTTCTCTTCTAATCTCTTTGGAAGTTGTTCTGGGCTCTTTGGTTTCCATTTGTATTATCCATCTCTTCAGTTTGTCATCAGTTTTCCTCCTGCAGCCACGTCCAGGGAGGTTGGCTACAGTCCTGTGGACCTTAAACTTCTGAATAATCTGTGCAGCTGTAGTCACAGGAACATCAAGCTGCTTAGAGATGGTCTTATAGCCCTTACCTTTAACATGCTTGTCTATAATTTTCTTTCTAATCTCCTGAGACAGCTCTCTCCTTAGCTTTCTGTGGTCCATGTTCAGTGTGGTACACACCATGATACCAAACAACACAGTGACCACTTTTCAGCCTTTAAGTAGGCAGACTGACTGATTACAGGCTTGAAGACACCTGTGATGATAATTACAGGACAGATCTGAAATTAAAATGTCCCTATGGTCACATCATTTTCAATCTTTTCTAGGGGCACCATCATTTTTGACCAGGCCAGTTTTTATGAGTTTATTTTTTTAAATAATTATGTTCGACCACAGGTCAAAATCAATGTCTGATATTCATTGGTCAATTTTCATAGAATTTGTATTTATAATTACTTTTGTCAGATTCAAATAATTTCTGTGACTATTGTGGGTTTTTCCTTTATTAACCGAGGGGTACTAACCATTTTGTCCACGTGTGTATGATTTACATTGTCAAGGTTCAGTGCTGAAACCTGTCTGTCATGAACTAAAAGTTGCCTTTTTCCCCATTATTCTTTTTTTAAACAGCATTTATGAATACTAAATATTACATTTTTCCTGTCACAGCTCAACTTGTTGCAAAAAGTTTGTCAACAATAGCTTGCAGTCAATACAAATCATAGAGATCTGGAACAGCAGGACACTTTCTCTTCTAATTAAAATACCTGTGATCATAGAAAACAGCAGGATAAATCATTCTGTATTCTTTTAACCAATGACATTAAAAAGCACAGAGAAGAAATCTGACTATACTGTGTTTAGTTTGACTGTGGAATATTCTACAGACATACATTTCAGCTAAAACTATGCATACCCGACTATCATTTTCCTGTATATTTTCGTCCAGAGTAATAAAATACTACTACTAATAAAATTTGCTCTGACAGACCTGACCTAAAAGACACATAAAAATAACTCACTTGCTGCAACAATAAGAAATGTCAAAAACTCTGGGCTATAATTAAATGCAGCTAACAAGATAATTTCATATCTTCATTATGATTTGCCCTTAATTAACTGCACTTCTACGGCTCTTACTACAAATCCCCCAATTCAGTGCAATGGCTGCCATGTAGGTCAAAGCCTGTGAACCAACCACTCCTCCCATTTTTGTAAAATCAGCCACTCACTGCAGATGTACATAGTGGTCAGTGCTATTACAGTGACTTCTAAGTTTGCCAAAAAAGAAACATACCCAACTCATGGTGTAGGGCGTGTGAGTCTAATTACCTCCGCCAAGGAGGTTATGTTTTCGGGGGAGTTTGTCTGTCTGTCTGTCCGTCTGTCTGTCTGTCCATCCGTCTGTGAAAAAAATAACTCCAAAAGTAATGGATGGATTATGATGAAATTTTCAGGAAATGTTCAGCATGGGAAAAGAAAGAACTGATTCGATTTTGGTGTTGATCCGTATCACCGTCTGGCCGCCATGATGAAAAATGTGATTTCTGTGAATAACTACCGAACTAAAATAGATATCATTATGAATCCAGTTGCTAATGGTATGTTTCCATGGTCAAGGAATCTAAATATTTACATGAAATAAAGGTAGGAGTAACATTTATGGTCAAAATGACAATATGGCTGAGGCCTGTGGCGCTGGCGGAGGTCTGCGCTCTCTGAGTGCTTTCTAGTTATGAATTCAGTGTCTAATGGTATGTTTTCATGGCCAATGAATCTAAATATACTCAACAAAAATATAAATGCAACACTTTTGTTTTTGCTCCCATTTTTCATGAGATGGACTCAAAGATCTAAAATTCATTCCAGATAAACAATATTACCATTTCTTTCAAATGTTGTTCACAAATCTGTCTAAATGTTTGATAGTGAGCACTTCTGCTTTGCTGAGATAATCCATCCCACCTCACAGGTGTGCCACATCATGATGCTGATCTGACATCATGATTAGTGCACAGGTGTACCTTACACTGCCCACAATAAAAGGCCACTCTGAAATGTGCAGTTTTGTCTCACAGCAAAATGCCACAGATGTCGCAAGCATTGAGGGAGCGTGCAATTGGCATGCTGACAGCAAGAATGTCAACCAGATCTGTTGCTCGTGCATTGAATGTTCATTTCTCCACCATAAGCCGTCTCCAAAGGCGTTTCAGAGAACATGGCAGTACATACAACCGGCCTCACAACCGCAGACCACGTGTAACCACACCAGCCCAGGACCTCCACATCCAGCAGGTTCACCTCCAAGATAGTCTGAGACCATGCCATACATCCATGAACATCACCTCATGTTTCAGCAAGATAATGCCCGGCCCCATGTTGCAAGGATCTGTACACAATTCTTGGAAGCTGAAAATGTCCCAGTTCTTGCATGGCCAGCATACTCACCGGACATGTCACCCATTGAGCATGTTTGGGATGTGCTTGACCGGTGTATACGACAGCGTGTACCAGTTCCCACTAATATCCAGCAACTTCGTACAGCCATTGAAGAGGAGTGGACCAACATTCCACAGGCCACAACTGACAATCTGATAAACTCTATGCGAAGATGTGTTGCACTGCATGAGGCAAATGGTGGTCACACCAGATACTGACTGGTTCTGAGTCCCCAGACCCCCAATAAAGCAAAAAAAAAAAAAAAAAAAATGCTCTTTTCAGGGTGGCTTTTTATTGTGGACAGTCTAAGGCACACCTGTGCACTAATCATGGTGTCTGATGAGCATCTTGATGTGGCACACCTGTGAGGTGGGATGGATTATCTCAGCAAAGCAGAAGTGCTCACTATCACACATTTAGACAGATTTGTGAACAATGTTTGAGAGAAATGGTAATATTGTGTATCTGGAATGAATTTTAGATCTTTAAGTCCATCTCATGAAAAATGGGAGCAAAAACAAAAGTGTTGCGTTTATATTTTTGTTGAGTGTATTTTGATGAAATAAAGGTAGGACTAATATTTATGGTCAAAATGACAATATGGCTGAGGACTGTGGCGCTGGTGGAGGTCTGCGCTCTCCGAGTGCTTTTCTAGTTTTTGCTGTTGTGGTGACACCAACATTTGGTGTGAGGGCAGATTATGTGCATGGTTATATTGGTGCGTTTTGAGTGCATTCATAGCCTTTAGGCAACTGGGCTTTTGGTTTGCCTAAATGACATCTGGATTATCTAATTTCACTACTTTTGTTTTAACACTAATCTCCAGAGGTGAGAGAAAGTCATTGTTTTGCAAGTCTCAAGTAAGTCTCAAGTCTTTAAACCCAAGTCTCGAGTCAAGTCTCAAGTAAAGACGTGCAAGTCCAAGTCGAGTCTCGAGTAAAGGCAAGACAAGTCAAGTCAAGTCTGAAGTCATAGGCTTAAGATGTTCAAGTCCTTCCAAGTCATAAGCACCGTTGACCAAAAAAAAAAAAAAAAAACAGGACAGTTTCGCCACTTTATAAAAAAAAACAGGACAGTCAGGGCAGGACATGAAAACAGGACACTTGGTCACCCTGGGCCTTAACTTTACAATTATTTTCAGTTAACATCAGTCTCAGTTTTTACCCACGAGTGAACATATATACCGTTGTTGCATATAACGGATGTTAAGCTCAAGTTACCCAAAAGGATCTCACAACAGGTATCAGACCAACTTACCTTTATTTGGGCAGCTTCAGGTGCCAAACAAAGTTTGACGTCGTCGCCTTTCCATCTGTTATTTTCACGTTGCACGTTTTGCAAACGTTTTTTGTTTATGACATTGTAGCTTGTGAATGCAAATTAAATTATCTAGCGTGGTTCCGCATCTCTGGGTTATTCCCGCACTCCTGCAGTCTTGCTCTTACTGTGTAATCCAAACCCTCTTTGTTCGTTCTTTTAAACCCTGATTGGATGTTAATAGATGCGTTCAATGGGGCAGATTCTGTGGAAAAAATACTGTCTTGCGGGAACTGACAAAAACCAGTCACTTAGTCGAATACTTTAAATGGGAGCACATTTTCAAGTATTTTCAAGTCATCAGACTAAAGTCAGAGTCAAGTCCCGAGTCATTAATGTCAAAGTCCAAGTCGAGTTGCAAGTCTTTGATGATACTGTCAAGTCGAGTCCAAAGTCATCAAAATTGTGAATTGAGTCTGACTTGAGTCTAAGTCGTATGACTCGAGTCCACACCTCTGCTAATCTCTGAGAATAAAACATGACACTGATGAAATATATCACTGTTTAAAGTATTCTTGCATGGAAGCACCCAGAGCAGAGGAATTTATCATAAGGTTAAGTGAGTTACTTCCACGTTAATATAAATATTAATTATTGAGTTAAAATGGACAGGATCACACTTTATGATAGACTAGTTATTGTACATCGAATAACCACAAGGTTTAAGCAGGTTATTGTCAGAAATTCACTCTCTGCCCCTCTTTAAGGTGCTAGTAGCTGTATAGTACATATTTTTACCCTGACCCCTCAGAACAAACCTACAAGTGTGATGCCAACCCATTTAGTTTTTCAGCAGTTTAAACCAATGGCACTGAGGTAGCAAGCCCAGTGTGGGGTATAGGATAAAGAGAGAATATTAAGCTGTTTCCTTTCAGTAGTGAAAGTGGATGAATAAGCAGACAGTATCAAGAAAGATGAAAATGAAGTACACTTACTGGACATGAGAGGAACTACCAGTCTGATATGCAAGGAAAACATTGCTGTTTTAGAGGAATGCAATTTCAAGAACCATCACTGGATTAATATATACACTCCTATCACGCTTTTTTGGGGGAATGAGTTGATCCCCTATTTGCATCTCAAGCGGTAGTAACAGAGGCATGATATTGGAAATAGGGTCTCCACACAGGCTCACCTGGAGACAGAAGTGCTGTGTGTTAGTGTATCTGCCTTTGAGTGTTTGTTGGAGCACACTCCATGTCCCACTCATCCAAGCCATATTGCAGTGTAAACTGGTCTAGATATGACACACTCATGGAATTAAAGTGAATGTTTTGAGATACAACTAAGATGAAGCTTCATGAGGTATACTGTTGCTTTAAAGGCTCAGTGAATAGGGCAGATGTCAGGGAGAGGATTTGTAGGATAGAAGGACTTTAGCAAAGTTTCAAGGAAATGATTTATTTATGGTACACTCCAGGAAATTCTGTCCGACCAATGTTCAGCAATAAAACGCGAGCACATGTTATATGGTTTTCCACATACAAACGAAATGTGTCTGCAGAATTTTCTGTAGGCTTTGAAGAATAATCAGTGAATACACCTCACTCTCAAGGGACGTGACTTGTTTTAATGTTTTGTGGGATGTACTGGGTCATATATTTTTACACTGGGCAATACGACTGTTTTAACCTGACTGTTCAATATTTTTATCTGAGAAAGTGTCCATAGAAAGTGCTTGTGAATGGGCAGAACCTTGAAAAGCAAATCCAGCAGGTTATTGGATGATTGTTCTGCCATCACAATAATTATGGACTATCAATTAATGTAGCATGCTACTGTGGCAGTTTAAAGGACAAAACATAAGCAACGCCATAAAATTAATTATTGTAAAAAAAAATATACATATATTCTTTCGACAGAGAGGGTTGTAAATATGTTATCTGGTTGTGGAGTCACGAAGCCTCAACATGACACATATTTGGCCATTTTATTAGGAACATTCCATTCCCATTATCATTATAGATGTTAATGTAGATTTTAGCATGATCTCCCTATCCATGGTTGATACACCTATAGTATCTATATTTAGCAACACATAGTCATGGGGTCCCTCTTGAAAATGGGATGTCACATCTCAAGAGGCCTTTAATACATTTATACTTAACAGAGACAAATATGGCAGGGATGCACTTGTGGTCTGGGCACCCATGAGTTCGTCACTACCATAAATTCTTATTTTCATTCAGAATGCAATCGATTATACTTCTATAAAATGATCACCACAACCATTCAGACATGAGGACCCTCCTGAAAACGGGATGTAGCATCTCAAGAGGTTAACCTCTAATAAATCGGACGACAGGTCTATGGTTCATGAACCTGTCCCTTACTTTAGTTCTTATTCTAGTCCACTTGTCTCCTCTTAACTCCCTTCCTTTGCCCTCACACCCAACACAGCATCGTGTGGATTTGCTGTTCATCATGAGACTGGGATCCACATTCAAGATTTCCTGCTGCTTAACAGAAGGTTTTTTCTTGCCACCATGATGGAGGGATTCATGGTTGGCTATATGGATTCATGTTGGGTGTTGGATGTATATATTTGTATATATATAGTTATATGTGTTTTTTTATATGTATATATGTATCTATGCATGTATGTGTATCCAAAAAAATGAAGAGCTTTATGCTCAATTGTAAAGTGTCTTGAGACAACACTTTTGTCTAGTTGTATTGTCTATACAAATAAAGATTGATTGATTGATTGGTTTTTATTTAATAAAAAGTACAGTCAGTATCCAATACACTGCGACTGAAACTGTTAGCATCTATGCTCGTCACACCTCCTCCTGCACCAAAGGACACTGATTGGACTGTAACATTTGGCTCACAGTCATTGTAGATTGGAACTTGCCAAGATGGATCTGCCTAAATACAGATATTTAAGCTCTGTCCACACAGACATAAAAAATGTTTTCATATTGAAAACATTCTCTGTAAAGACAACATTGTTTCAGTAAACATGTTCAATCACATGAAAACGCTGGAAACATTGTAGTACATATGCCAAGCCTGTAAGTGGAGCTGCTACACTGCTGCATACATACATCTACCTAAGAGAGAAAGAAACAGAGTATAAGCATACATTATGAGAAATGTCGACAAACACTGGCATATGCAGTTCTCCATGTCTTGTTGTTGCTCATAGTGGTCTTAGAGAAGCAGAGAGTTTTGCATTGAATGCCATAAACAAGCTCTGAAGCTTCTGCTGCACAAATGCGACACTACCATTGTTTCTGTTGTTGTTGTTTTAAGTAAGGGATGGGGCTATAATGTTGGAGTCTCTGGAGCTGTCCCTTTATGTTGTCCAGAAGAAAACGTTCAACTGGAATTTTTAGATTTAGGCATTTTCAGATTTATCCACTTAGGCATCTAAAAATGCTGTTTCCATGTGGATGAAATGCCTAAACTTCCTGCGATGCACCTGAACTTGTCTCCAACATGGCCGCCATGAACCAAGCTGATGTACCTGCACAGAAAGCTTATGATTGTTATCCTTGGTGTGAAAAGATGCCATCTGTAGCCAATGCATCTCCCAGGACACAACTCCTGCTTTCAAAAAAGTTACAGTGATAGACACGTCGAAGCATGTCATTCATTTAGGCCAATAATAATACTTTATCATCATTACCTCTCCCAAGGAGGTTATGTTTATGTCAGTGTATAACTGTTTAACTGTTTCTTTGTTTGTTAGCAAGATAACACAATAACTACTGGATGATTTTGCTGAAATTTTCAGGAGATGTTGGTAATGCTCCTGCCATTTTAATGCTCAACTGCCATTTTTTATGCTCAATAACTGTCTAACTAATAATGATTTCAACATGATGGTTTTCAGGGTCAAGGAATCCTGTTATGATGGTAACTTTATCATGGAACTATTGCTTATAGATGCAACAGAAATATGTGAGCTACCTTGGGGGAGATTTGCGCTCTTTGAATGCTCTCAAGTTGTGTCTGCTTTACTGTGAAAAATCCCCCACAATCATAAAAAATCAGAGTTTCTTGCAGCTAGCTTGGAAGGGGGTAGTATGACAGCATCCACTGGAGGGCATTAAACATGTTCCAAAGGCTCCATTGAAGTCAAAGGGCTGATGTCACATGCTTTTTTTTCCCGGTTCTTTTACAGTAAACTCGACAATAAACTCTCCGGGACATTAGATCAACTTCTGGACTTTGGACAAACATGACTATCTGAGAAAAGATAACACATACACCTCACCGCACAGCTCCCTGATTGGCTAATGATCCTAGTTTTATTGAAAGAGGTGTGCTTTATTTGGATGCACCTCGAAGTCCCAGGCACTCAGTCTGTCCAGGTCTTGGCACTTACTGATTTTTCTCCTCGCAGACTGAGAGTGGTAAAACATGGGTGGCGGACCATCACATGAGGACTACCACAGATTTGCACTTGGTTTCTACAACACCGCTCTTCAAAACCCATGCCTCCTCCCAGATGCAGGCATAGATGAGTCCCTGCTGAAATACTCAGGTATCGACTCCAACACTCAGCTGCAGACCTTCTCTGATCTGCAGGTGGACATGGTGCCAGGCTACATTGACAAGCTGGAATCCGGTTTGGCTTCATTTACCTCAGTCCCAAATGCTGTTGGTCTTGGAGCAATGGTGATTTCACTGATCGTGGAGCTCATCATCAAGGGTATACCTCAAACAGATCACACCTACGAGATGTTACGACGTGTCTTTGGGGAAGAGAAAGCCTCAGCTGTCCGAGACACAATGTCAGAGTACCTGAAACGTCATCATACATTTATGAACAGTGACAGACGACTTATAAAGGAACTGCAGAGACTAGAGCCTCAGCTGAGCAACCATCTCACCATCCTGCGAAACTCCCTGCTGCATGACGGGCAGATGAGCACTCGAGGTTTCAAGATGTGGGTCAATGGAGCCTTTTTCCACATCCAGATGTTGATCCATGAGGCCAGACTGAGTGTTAAGAGTGGTAAAGACCCATCAGACTATGTTACTTCAATCTCAGCTGCTATTGACTTGAACTTGAGGAACCTGGATCATCTGTTGGAAAAATACAAGAGTTTTTGGTTGAGCAAAACAAAAATGTACACATATAGATCTGCTTGCTCTTATCCTGCATGCTCTTTCACATGCTACATAGAAAACACTGAGAGTGATTGCTACGCTACGCATGGCAGTATATGCCCAGCTGAAAAAGAAGTTATGGTTGGGCCTTATACAAATGTTCTGTTTTCATCATATGAACCACTCACAGGCTTGAAGAGTCATTTTACAGACATAAAGACCAACCTCGCCATCCTGATCAACCAACATGATTCATTCAATGTGACATCAGCAGCCTAATGTCACATTGTTACCACAGTTTTTATCTAATTTTTTGTTATTCTTAGCATCAAACAACTTTCAAGCAGCAGTTTTGTCTTGGTCAATCCACTCCTTAGACACAGAGTATGTCTTTAGAGTTCAGTCTGTCATGTCTACTGGGACAGGGGGAATGAACTTTTGCCTTAAAGGTGTAGTCAGCGATCTTCTAATCTTCTAATCTAATGCAGTATTTGTCAAATTCACCGTATTTCTCCTCTCCATTCACAAGATGTCACCACTGACAGCATGTTGAAAAAAAAGTCTGGTTTCAATACACAGCCTTGGCTCTGAATTTCAGCAGGTAAATACTGTGGCTCGGGCCGAGTCACCAAAACAGGGTACACCACCCACCCACACACACACACACACACATCCAGGGGGCGATCATACTCATGCACAGATCAGACAGAGGGGGGAGGGGGAGTAGTAGGTTGCATAGCGTGCGCAGTTAGCTTAAGAGAGAGAAACAATATCTGTAGTAGCAAAGGTTGAAAAACAGCCCCAAAGAAAAAGGTCAGAGGAGCAGAAAGTGAAAAAGAAGGGCTATGACCATAAAAGGGCAAAGACCCAGGTCAACATTGGTGTTGCTTTCCGACGGTGGAGGGGACTCCGCCAATTGAAAGACCTGATAACGGACGCGGATGTTGCTGTCTTTTTGCTGGATAGGTAAGCAACATTAGCTTTGTGGTGCTTCACATAACAGTAACAGCCGTCGGGCATTCATCTCATTGTCTAATCTGCCAAAATGTACTGTTGTCATGATGTTATCAATATTGTCAGTCGAGTCTTCTGACGAGTCAGGGTTACCTTAGCTACATTGGTCAGCTACGCAGTTTCTATGGCTGTTTCCATGACGATGCACGTCCATCAGCTTTCGGAGGTGGAGGCAGGGGTGAGGTATGAGGTGGGTCTAAATTTGTTTATAAACAACCTCTCCACTCGTTTTCTCCCACATCGCTGACTACACCTTTAACAATCAAGGTTCATGGTTGAAGTACACTAAATGGGCACAAAATGGTGTTTAATATGTAGAGATATGGATGTTGGATTTTTTTGTTGACATGCTGAGATTCAAAACTAACCGAAAGCCATTATGATATCAAACACTTTCTTTTGTGAATTTTGATGGATCGGACATTATTTTGGGTAGGATTTTTTTCTGCATTATTAAACATTGTCTTTACATTTTATGTAAGGTTATGTAAACATATTTGGAGTCACACAGAAGGTTAAGCTCAGATCAGCATGAACCATCGTAACACGTGACTTAAGTGTGGGGTTGTTTTTCCAATCTGACGGTTTCTTCTAGGTTGATTTAAGGACATGTCTGGTCAAAGGTCTGTCACATTGTTTTATGATGTTAGTGTGATGTTTGAGACCACCATGTGGAAAAAATACAAGTTTATCTTTGATAACTTTGTTTGATTTACCAAGTATAACTTCAGTGTAATGATTGTGTTGTATCAAATGATGATAGAGTGACACAGTATGCTCTGTAAATAAGTCTGTAAATGATTGTTTTTGAAACTCTGCAGATTTCTCAATACAACACTATACGAAAGCTCTCTTTGTAGTCTTTGCATTTTTTCCCTAAGTTTTTGAAGTCTGATTCACAGCAGTTCTGATCTTGGCCAGAAATGATAACAACAACAATGCAGTTTTGTGTTTAAGACCTGGATTAACCTTTATTTAACCAGACAAATCCCATTGGGATCAGGATCTCATTTACTAGGAAGACCTGGCCATGAGGTCAGCTGCACACATCATAATAAATACAACTTCATGATAGAAGTTTAAGGCAATAAATAGCAAATCAAGACAATAAATATAGCAAGAAATTCACAGTGAAAGTGTTACAGTTTAGAGAGAGTAACACTTTAAATACACATGCATTACTCATAGGATTCTCGCTGCCTTATGAGTGAAATGGTACAAAAAGATTTAAATGAAACCAGCTCTGACATTTTCAGTTTTGTATGTATAGTGTTCCAGGCTGTGGGGAAAACATGACAAAAAGTCTGTTTTCCCATACTGTGCGCGCCGTCTTGCCCAAACTGCAGACAAGGGACGGATAACTGGCAGCCCAAAGCTTCATGCAGTCCTCCGCCTTGCTCAGTGTAGCCCACCAGTCATTTCCTAAAAGCAAATCGTAAACACAAAGAACACAAGAATGAATCTGCCAAGTATAAGTCAATCTAAGAAACAATACAACCCCATGCGTAAATTAGAATATCACTGCTGTCAATGACAAGCCTCTTAACTGTACAATTTCAACTTTTAAGGGAATAAAAAAGCCATAATTTGTTAAGATTATTACAAAGAACAAAGACTACAATAGAGCTCAAACCAAGGATAAATAGTTTTTTCCACCCTGATATAATACTTCCAGAATCTTTGAGATGCTACATCACCTAACAGCAGGTTGAATGACACCTCTGTCATGGTCTGAGGGGGTCTGTATCTTCTTCACCAGCACAATTCAAATTCAATGTGGATGGTAGGAAAACTTCCACACTAAAAAACTACATTTGACTTCTTTTACAGTTTTACGGCATTCATCACCTCCCCTTTGAGGTGAGAGCTAAAGGAGAATATAGAGCAATTTTTAAAAATAGATTTAATGAACAGAATTTAGTTTAAAGTAAAGCTGCTCTTATTTTCTTAATGGAAATAGGGACCTCTATTTCTATCAGAAAACAAAATGGTTCTTTTCTGCACAAATATAATTAATCTGAAGTGGCCCTGAAGTGCAAACCAGAATAGCAAATAGCTAAACAACAGCAAATTACTAAACACAATGGTGGATAACAAAACAGTATAGCAAATTACTGAACACTATGGCAAATAAACACTATGGCAAATAACTAAACACAACAGCCAGTAACTAAACACAATGGCAAAGAACTAAACACAACAGCCAGTAACTAAACACAATGGTAAAGAACTAAACACAACGTCGACTAATTAAAGACAATGGCAAATAACTAAACACATCGCCCAATAACTAAACACAACGGCAAATCACTAAACACAGCAGCAAATAACTAAAAATAATGGCAAATAACTAACACAACGTCGACTAATTAAAGACAATGGCAAGTAACTAAACACATCGCCCAATAACTAAACACAATGGCAAATAACTAAACATAATGGCGAATAACTAACCACAATGGCTAATAACTAAACACAAAGGCAAATAACTAAACACAATGGCAAATAACTGAACCCTACATCAAATAACTAAACACAATTGCGAATAACTAAACACAACGGCAAATAACTAAAAACAATGGCAAATAACTAAAGGCAATGGCAAATAACTAAACACAACGGCAAATAACTAAACACAATGGCAAATAACTAAACACAACATCAAGTAACTAAAAACAATGGCGAATAACTAAAGACAATGGCAAAAAACTTAACACAAAGGCGAATAACAACACAACTGCAAATAATAAAACACAACAGCAAATAACTAAAGGCAATGGCAAATAATTTAACTAGGGCTGTCACTTTAGTGCATTAATTAGATTAATTAATTACACCGCAAATTAATGTGTTAAAAAAATTAATTGCGATTAATAATAGCACACAAACATTTTTATATTGGCCAGCTGGAGGACTCGTACATGGCAGTGGCACGTCACTTCACACATGCGTCTCTAGTCAAACCAAACAAAGCCCAGGTGACAACAGAAATGGCATATTTGAGACTTAGTCTTATTTTATTTTTGAATTTATTTATCCATATTTGTACTACATTCTTTAATAATGCATCAGGTCTAATTGATTTGCTGGATGTCCTCGACCTTTTTCTTTTTTTGAATTTGATTTATGAAACACACTTAAAGTGTAATTTGAGTTGCCTGATTGAGCTTAGAATTTTCTGGACAAGTTGCTCTGACTTTGGTTTTATTTAGTCACCAATAAAAATGTGGATTTACAAATCTTCACTTCTTAGTGTATTCATTTGATTAGTCAGGCACTACAATTCTATAATATCCCAGAATTCAAATTCTTTATTTGGATACTTTAAGCAGATATGGGATTAAAATGCGATTAATTAATTATTTTTTTAATTGTCTGACAGCACTAATTTTAACACCAAGGCAAAAATGGTAAATCACAGAACACTATGACAAAGAAGCTTCATGACTACATGACTTAAATGAGACATTTCTTTTTATTGTCCAAAGTGGGTTTTTTTTGTTCGTTTGTTTTTTTTTTTCACAAAATTACACTTTAGATTAAAAAGACTGGATTATGATTGAATCCCCAGTCAGATTGGAAAGTAAGTACCATCTACTTTCCACATTTTGTTGTTGCATGGTCATGGATTATTTTCCTACACTTATGAAAAATAATAAGCACAAGAGACCATCAGCTAACTTAGTAAGACAATAAGATTAAAATTTTTAAAAAACGATGTATTGATTTAAAAGCCACTTACTCATGTTGAAAAGGGTTTTTGCAGCAACACAAAGTTCAGATATCAGTTACAAATCCAAATTTAACAAAAATAAATGTCATATACATTTCATTACAATGGCCACATGATGGTGCTGTTGGATGTGGAGACTCACAAACATTTTTTTGTGATGAGAAGATAAGACACAGACTAAAAACACTGTGATATGTTCTCAAAAGACTTTTCTGAATGGATATTAATTTGGTGTGCCTTAAGATTTTGGTTTGATTTTGACTTGGTCAAAAGAGTTAGAAATCCACAGGCCTAACTACATTAACCTTTCATTAAAAATAATACATTTATGTGAGCTATGCATTACATGGCCAAGACTCAGTGCTGAAACCTGTTCGACATGAACTGAAAGTTGCCTTTGGCTCAATAAAAAAGCTAGAAGAGTACTGACTCTTCCATTTTTTTTTTCCTGTTACAGCTCATCTGGTGGCATAGAGTTCATCAGCAATCATTGACTGGATCATTGGCACATCCTGATTTACGAGTCTTTACTTGGACTGCTTCTATCTTACCTGAGTAACTGTAATCATGTGAAAAGTTTTGAAAGCTACAGCCTTCGTTCTGTGACTCAGTCACAAAATCTTCTTTTGCTCCCTGTCCCCATAGTTTGTCTTGAAACAGGTAAAAGAAGCTTCAGATATGCTGCTCCTGCAAACTGGCATCTGCTACAAGATGGACTGTGTCTTGGAGAGCTGTTCTCTTTAAATCTTTTTAAATGCACAGTAAAGGCTTAAGAGGAAGATGGAGTTGGCTGTAAATGCTTTGAATGAGGCCCCATCCACACAAAGACAAAATGCTTAACAGTTTCCAAAACAATCATCATAAAGACGAAGGCGTCTCAGAAAATGTGTGTGTCTATATGAATGCACTTGATATGCATCAAAATGCTGTAAAACACATGCCAGATCTCTTGGGGCACTGTAACGATATGACGGAAACAAGCGGAAACAGACAAAAAAACAGTGGGCATGCGCACTTGCGGCAAAAGTTGTAAACAGAGATTGTGATAAAGTGATCATAAAGTGCCGTAATGTGTCCTCGATAATTGTTTGTTTAACTCTGTGGTGATTGAGAAGAAGGAGATTTTGCTGCAACAGGGATAGTAGGGTCACTAGCTTCATCAGCACATATTCCTCACGTATGCCGCCACTGTCATTGCTGCGTGTGGCGCGTGTGTGTCAATGAAGATATGAAACTATGATGTAAGCGCATCTGAAAACTTGCATTTTAAAATCTTTCCACTCTGGAACCTGGGGCCTATTCTACGAAGCAAGTTCAGCCTAGCGAGATAGCCTTGGAGCTACCTCGCTGAACTGAGCGCGGTAGCCGGCGGTCTCGCTAAATGGTTTGACAACGCTGGTTATCAACCTCATAAGTGGATCAAGCTTTGCAGTGAGCGCATGCACGCATATAAGGCGGAGCCCACCGCATCTGACCAATCGCGAACATGGACCAGTCTGGAGCGTCAGAGCAGGCCGGAAAGCGGAGGACCGCATACTTCACACACGAGGAGCAGGAGGCGATCATGACGTATGAAGTATGAAGAATTAAAACATGTAATAAACGTAAAAAACAACACCGTCGCTGCTGCAAAAGCACGGAAGGAGTGCTGGCAGAAAATTACTGACAGTCTCAATGCATAAGTATAGCGCACAAAAAATCTTTGGTGCCATTATCATCCTGAAATAGCACTGTTCAACATGCACCAGACATGTCTAATTCATTTCCAAGATGAATTCATTTATTTGTTCATTCCTATCGTGTTTACATTTTTTGTGTGATACGTAGGCCGCATGAGCCATACATGAATTCCTGTCACAGTTTTAAGACGGGCAATAAAATATTGTCATGGAACAGAAGTGTTGGCATTGAAGATCTTGCTACGGCAATGAGAGTCCTCCCCCAGATTTTACTCCTGCAGAGGAGCTGGCCGAGAGCTCATTGGTCAGTGGGTGGGGTTTTTATAGTCCGCAAGTTCAATCTGGAAACTAACCTGCCCTGGAGCAGGTTCAGCATACGTGAACCTAAGAAGTGAACCCGTCTCGTAGAACAGGAAACCCGGAACTTACCCTCAAAGTTACCTCGCTAGGCAGTAATCCTGCTTCAGAGAATAGGGCCCTGGTTTCAAAAATGATCGTTTACAGACCCCCAAAACACCGTCTTCATATGGATGATACGCAGATTTGGCAAAAAACATATGCGTTTCGACCTCGGTTTGGCTTCGTGTGGATGGGGCCTGAGAATTTTCAGTTCTGTGACTCTGACTTAACTGGTTGATATGGTTGTATCTGTGTCTGAAACTGTTTTATGTCTGTAACTTTGAAAATGTGCTGCTGCCTGTCTTGGCCAGCATGCTCTTAAAAATGAGATTTCAAATCTCAATGAGGTTTTTCTGGTTAAATAAAGTTTCAAAACAATAGTTGCAGTCAGTGCAAATAATGGAGATCTAGAACAGCAGGACACTTCCTCTTGCGATTAAAATACCTGTGACCAGTGAAAACTGCGGGACTTTCCCCCCCTATGGCATTAAGAAAGCAGGAATTTTGACATCACTGTATGTTAGAGGGAGAGCTGTGTTTAATATATAAAGGAACAATGACAATTTAATTAGCTGTGGACTTAGGCATAAATCAATCCATTTATTGAATAAATCAGATCAGAAATAAAGTCACTCAGGTGAAGTCTCTCTGGGCCATCCCCTTCATGCTGGACGTGTAGCATCAGAAAGAGCAGTTACAAAAGCAGTTACAATTACAGTTACAGAGATACTTTTTGGGATCCTGGGCAGATCATCACGCTATATAATAGTTTGTATGGCAAATTGGTGGTCTGATTCTTGACCTTGCATAGTTTTGACTTTCTGTGGCTGCAGTGTACCATATAAACATGTTTTTGTAATATTGAAGTCACACTGCAGCCAGCAACAAAAGAGACATTCAGATCAAAACATAACCAACGCTGAAAGCAATCGGTAGCAAAACACATCTCTAAATATGGGCAATTATTGTTTTAACACTTGTGAATGTAAGACTGGGGAACACTTTACTTTAGAGGTCCGCAAATTTCATTGCACTTGGGTAATAATTAGACAAAGTTTTTCTCATTTATTTGAAATTATCTCCAAAATTTCATGACAATTTGGTGAAAATGAGCAAATAACTTTTTTAAAATAATTATATTTTGCATGTGATCCCAATTATGCATATCAACAAATTCGGTACTAAAGAACTTGGTGAAATTAAATAACAAATAGCTAACCATCAACTGCTCATTGGGAAATTGAATTATTCACTTAACATTTCAGAGGTAATTATCACAAGGAACAAAGAACCTAACTTCTTTATCCAAGAACTAAGCAGCCATTTATCACCTGCCTCTCTGGAAATAGCAGAAATGTTGGGATACTTCTAAAAACATTTTGTGGTGGGTTGTGATTTAATTTCAAATAAGTTATTTGCTAATCGTCACCTTCTTACCTATCAATTTGAAGTAAATTTCAAAGAAACTGGAAAAAACAGTAACCTACCAATTTTGACTTGCGACAGTGAATTTGGACATTATATTAAGAGGTTATGTGCTAATTTTCACCAAATTCTCATAAAATTTTGGGGGTAATTTCACAGACAAAAGAAAAAACTTTGTCTAATTATTACCTAAGTGTGATGAAATTTGCGGACCTCTAAAGTAAAGTGTTACCTAAGATTGTTTTATTACATTTATTACACATATGACACTTGCCTTCAGGTATATTAACCTTAGCTTAGAAATATTTCCATGTGTTTAACTTATGTGTGAAATATCCTACAGACGAACACTTCTGCTAAAGTTATGCATACATGGCTGTATCCAACATCCAACAACCTATCTGGATCAAGAGAAAAAAAAATAGTAACAATCAAATTTACCCTGCACAGAGTTGAAGGGCACATAAAATACAAAGAACATGCTGAAACATTAACAGATCCAAACTCAAGGTCATAAATGAATAAAAAGAAATACAGCAGTTAAAATTCATATTTATCATTGAAACACAGACCGTTCTTGCCTGCTCAGTAAATTATTTTATGTTTTATTATTCCATTATAATTTATTTGAATTTGGCCTCTTCTGTGTTTGAGTTTAACACCCATGACATAATATGATTCTTTATTACATCATTACTTATGACTTGAGGCAATTTTTGACATGGTTAACAGCCAAGCTCTGCAAAGGCCTTTAGTTGGTACTTTCAAAGTAATAATGACATTATCATGTAACCAATTATTAAAAAGAAAACAAAAACCATTTACAAAATAAATAGGCCATTCAAAGAAGAAAATGTCCCTGTTTGATTGACTCCAGATGCCCAGGCTAAGAAAACAGATCGAATCTCAACTGTCTTGTCAAAGTGACTTCAGGCTGCTGATGGTACAGTGAATGAAGCATGCTGGTTGATCGTGGTATAAGGGTTGGTCTTGATGTTTGAAAAATGACTTCTTAAACCTAATAGAGGTTCATAGTTCGAGAAAACATGATTTATATAAGCCGTCTTGACCCGATCAGGGTGGCCAGTGAAAGAATAAACTGATGAACCGCGTCCTTCAAGACACTGACCGTAGGATGTGGGTGTTACGGCTGTATTTAACATGAAAGTCTTAAATTTCTCAATCAAATGCTCCAGGTTCATCAAATACAAGTCAATGGCAGCAGCGATTGAATTAGCATAGTCTGATGTATGTTCACCACTCTGTGCACTCAGTCGAGCCTTATGGATCATCATCTGGACGTGGAAGGAGGCTCCATTGACCCAGATCTTGAAACCTCTTGTGCTCATCTGTCCATCATGAAGCAGAGAGTTTTGCAAGATGGTGAGATGGTTGCTTAACTGTGTCTCTAATCTCTGTAGTTCCTCTCTGAGTGTCCTTGGTCGTTCATATATATGCAATGACATTTCAGGTACTCTGACATTGTGTCTCGGACAGCTGAGGCTTTCTCTTCCCCAAAAACACGTCGTAACATCTCGTAGGTGTGATCTGTTTGAGGGGTATCCTTGATGATGAGGTCCAGAATCAGTGAAATCACCATTGCTCCAAGACCAACAGCATTTGGGATTGAATTAAGCGTAGACAAACCAGTTCCCAGCTTTTCGATGTAGCCTGGCACAATGTTCACCTGTAGATCAGAGAAGGTCTGCAGCTGAGTGTTGGAGTCAATTCCTGAATATTTCAGTAGGGACTCGTCTATGCCGACATCTGGGAGGAGGCATGTGCTCTGCAAAGCAGTCTCATACATTGCGGCACCAAACCTGTTGTAATCCTCCTGTGAGACTTCTGCACCCATTTTATCTCTCTGAGAAGAACAAGAGCAGAGAAGATTGAACACCAGATAGTTCAGAGTCTAAATATATAACCAGATCAGCCCACTCAAATAAAACAAGAGACAATGTTGAAAACCAATGAGCGCCCAGATAATGAGGTGTAGCTGCTGATCATTCTCTAACGCCCTAATCTGACCTGCAGGTTAAGTAACACATATGGACACCTCTTCAAAGTGCTGTTAAAATACAAACCGTATGATATGTCTGCTGTTTCCTGAGTGTGCTATTCATGACTTACTTCCCTTGAAAACAAGAGTCAAAAAGTGCTGCTCAGTGTAGTGTTTGAGGGCTGGTGAGTTTAAAACCACCTTGGTCAAAGCAACTTCCAAAATATCACTTATATACCAATATAAAACACTGAACAAAGACAACTTATATAAAAAGCACATACTTATAACCTTATTCTAACATTTATTTAATCTAAATGACTGCAAGTGGCCTTTTTAAACAGTGTGAAGCCTGTTGTCTGAGGTGCATGGTGTGTAGGTAATTTGTTTCTGTTCTGGTGACACGGATTTTTGGTTCAACGCTAGATGCATGGCACATATGGAGTAAGATTTTTTTACTTTGTTATTCAATCAAAAAAGTTACTTTAACCCATTTATGCCCCAATTTTTTTCTGAGTTGTAAGTCATATAATTTTATCAGTTGAGTCCCTCTGAGTCATGGTATGTATTTCTTTTTTCCATTTTGTACTTTGTTTTAAAGAAAATAGCCTTTTTGTGACTGGCAACAATTGTTGCCGGTAGTCACATAGCTTGTAACTAGGTCACTGTGTTAAAGTCCTGCAGCATGGCCAGGACCCCTGTTACAGAGTACCCAAGGAATGAACAACATACATAATAAATTTGTATTTTGACCTGTTATCTTATGAAAATGTGTATGTGTGCATGTGTGTGTGTATGTGTGTGGGGGGGGGTAGGTGTGGCCATTGGCTATGATAAGTACTTTTGTGTCAAGAAAGGTGCAGCTCCAACTGCACATCAACATTTTTTTTTTTACCTCAGTGAAACACAAGGTTATTGATGGAATCCTTTTAAAATAGGAATTTAGGGAAACTAAAAAAATATAAAATTAATATTAAGTCATAATTATGAGAAATAAAATCATAATTATGAGAAAAAGAGTCCTATTTTTGAGATTAAAAGACATAATTATGAGATAAAGTCATAACTATTAAATAAAAAGTCATAAATATGAGATAAAAAGTAATAATAATGAGGAACAAAAATCTAAATTTTGAGATATAAAACATCATTATTATGAGAAAGAGTCAAATCTTTAGATCACAAAGTCATAATTATGAGATAAAAAGTCATTTTAATGAGATAAAAGTCAAAATTATAAAATAGTTATAATTATGATAAAAAGTCAAAATTATGGGATAAAAAGTCATAATTATGAGATAAAAACTCAATATTATGAGAAAAAAAGTCATAATTTTGAGATAAAAACTCATTATCTGAAAAAAAGTCAAATTTATGAGATAAAGTCATAATTATGAGATAAGACAGTCATAATTATGAGAAAGGTGTGTTGCGATAGGATCGCCCATGGATGTGGGGCACATGCACAAATAGTATCTCATAATGTTGACTTTTAATCACATAATTATGACTTAGTTTTTATCTTTTTATTTGTAGTTCCCTGATTTCCTTTTTTTAAAGTTGCAGAAACGGGTTTCCATACTGATGTCAGTTGACAAAGAAAGATTGTTTAGCAAATAGCGAGAAAACTTATGGTAACATATCAAAATCCTACAGACACAGGTCTTGAATACCTGTGAATTTATTTAGCTTGTTAGAGTATTCTAAGAGGACTTAAATTCACCAGTATACTTCATTCTATAATTTGAAATAAGTAAATTATGAGAAATCCTGCAGACAGTGTTTTCCTTTAGTTAGCGTCAAGCTATGTGCCCACTGGCAACTTTTGTTGCCACTCACAGAAATAAGCCCATTAACAAATAAATATTTATCCCAGGTAAAATTTTTTGGTAGAGGGTTACTCTAGAGACTTGAATGATTAAATAATCATAAATTTGTTTTGGGGGAAAGCATTAGAAATTTATGAAAATGACCTGTTTCCGGGACAATTTGCATCCTCAATGTCTTCCACCCGAAGGAGCAGGAGGCAGATGATGTCATGTGACAGGGACTACTTGAAAACTATATTTTATGAACCAAAATCTTTATCCAAGTTGTCTACTAACACATAAGTGCAAAAAGTTGCATTACTACCGCTGACATTTTTTGTTATGACTAGAAAATGACAGTGATATACTTCAGCAACAATTGTTGCCGGTGGGGCCAAATGGGTTAATACCCAATAATATATTCAATTAAAAAAAAAAACTCTCTTCAATCCCAAAAATATAACATATTAAAAAAATATTTTCAATTTCCCAAAAAATCACTTCAATTACAAAGAAAATTTCAATCAAAGAAAAAGACCTTAAATGAATTTTGTGGGGTTTTGACTTTGTTTTAGCATTAGAACACTTTTTGTACAGAGAAAAAAGTTTTGAAGGGTTCTCTTTGGTTGAATCATTTTGACACGAACATCCCTAAGTGCAGTGAACTCTTCCCCATTAGTGAGGCATGTTTGAATTTGAATTCATCAATTATATTTTATTCTAAAGTTTAACGTTTTAGAGTGGGGACAGGTTTAAAAAAATCAGTGAGGGTAATTTTTACTAATCCTTGCATCATAAATGATAAATTAACTATTACAATTTTGTGCTGGACACTGTCCTGTATACGAAAATGTATTTTACATTTAATTTTCATGCATGTTCATACATATAATTTCCTGGGGACAGAAAAGGCACCCATTCGGTGGAATGGCCATTCGGAGGCAGGTGCAAACTGGCACATCATTGCACAGAAGACTGATGATGGAGAGGGAGAGTCATGCATTAACATGTTTGTCTATCCAGCAACGCTACTTTTAATGTTTGTGTTTTTCCACAAATGGTTGTAGACCACTTCAGGCTGGTTGCAGTAACTTGACACCCTCATGATTGTATGAAGGTGAAATAAGGGCTTAAAGCACAGCCTCAACAAGGCCTTCATTTTTGTGAGTAGATTGGGCCAAATTTCAGTTGAGGTGACACACACGGCATCACAGCGTCTTACAGTTTATGGGTTCAACTTGGAGCTTTGCAAGATGAACTAGCCAAGGTTATGAAGACATTCGAAGAACGGCACTTTTTGGCTTTTCAGCATTGGCCTCTTTTTTTATCCAAAAGGTTACCATTTTTTCTATCTATGGTCTGTTGCCAATATGGACTCATGAAAAGTATTGATGTCCCAGTCTTAATAAACAAATGATTACTTTTTGTTTGTTTATTTTTCTTTGCAGTAAATGATGATGGACAGAAAAATGACCAAACAATTTAATCCGTTTTTATTTTCATTGAGTCACAACACTGTTTGTTAAATGTCCCTTCAATAAGGTCACTTCAAAAGTATATTAACCACTTCTTATATATAATTTAAACTACTCAATCTCTGTGATTCTTTTTTTAACTTATTGACGGGCAGATGAGCACTCGAGGCTTCAAGATGTGGGTCAATGGAGCCTCCTTCCACATCCAGATGTTGATCCATGAGGCCAGACTGAGTGTTAAGAGTGGTAAAGACCCATCAGACTATGTTACTTCAATCACAGCTGCTATTGACTTGAACTTGAGAAACCTGGATCACCTGTTTGAGAGATACAAGACTTTCAGGTTGAGCAAAACAAAAATTTACACAAGGATTATTAATATTGTAGGTCCTAACACTTGTGCCATAGAAAACACTGAAAACAATTGTGCCATTAGCTATTATGTTGGAAGCAGATTTTGCCCAGCTGAAGGTGACGATATGGTTACACTATATACAACTCATCTGTTCTCATCATATGAACCACTCTCAGGCTTGAAGAGTCATTTTACAAACATAAAGACCAACCTCACCAATAATATGGTTACAGCTTAAATTCAGTTGTAGAATTTCAACAATAATGAGTTGTCTGGCCTTATTTCAACTTCAACTTCAGCTTTATTTCATTTGTATGGCACTTCTCATGCGTTTAGCAACACAAAGTGCCTCACAGGATAAGAACAAAAACAAAACAAAAACAAAGCAAAGCAATAGGCAAATACCATGAAAACCCAAACCTCCCACCCCCACAAATATATACACCCGAACACATACATAGACATACTCGCACATATACACACCCACACACACAAACATACACACACCTACATGCATACACAGGCTGTTGCTGTTGTTGAGACATGGCTGGGCACCAAGATCTGAGGTGAGGAAAAAGCCTTCTTTGGGGGCTGTGCAGACCGGGAGGAGCCATGGTCCAAGGCTGGAGGGGGCGCCACCACAGGGACCACCCCAGCCCAGGCAGACAGGAGGCTCCACACCAAGGTGTAGAGCTCTGCAGCCACCAGGGCCGGAGCCATCCACGAGAGAGCGCCCCAATCAGTGGACCAGAATCAGCTCCCGGTGTGACAGGCCCCCAGGAGGAAACACTGGGAAACCGAGGGGCTAAAATAGTAAAATGTGATAAAAGGTATAGAAGCTAAAACTGAGTGAATAAAACAGTAATCTTAAGATAGATTAAATAGATAATGTGAAATAAATTAAATCTAAAACATCGAAATAAAACAATAACATAATATAACAGGATAGACCAAGCTAAATAAGTAAATAAAATAATAATAATAATAATGATACTAATATAAATAAAGTAATGATAAAAAGTGTAAAAATATGGGTAAGCATAAAAGGATTAGGAGGAGTTAAATTAGTCAGTTAAAAGCCTGATTAAAAAGGAGGGTCTTGAGCCTCTTTTTAAAAATATCAACATTCTCTGCGCCCCTGAGACTCTCCGGGAGGCTGTTCCACAGTCGGGGACCATAATAACTGAATGCCGCCTCCCCGTGAGTTTTAGTTCTAACTTGTGGTATTGATAAAAGGCCAGCACCGGAGGACCTCAGGGTCCGCGAGGGTTGATAAGGTAAAAGTATTTCGGATAGATAAGATGGCCCAACACCGTTAAGACACTTAAAAACTAATAAAAGAACCTTAAAATCGATCCTGAAACGCACAGGGAGCCAATGCAGCGATTTTAAAACAGGCGTAATGTGCTCCCGCCCTCTGGTCCTCGTCAGCACGCGTGCGGCTGAGTTTTGCAGTAATTGTAAATTGTGCATGTTCTTTTTGGGAAGACCAGAGAGCAGGGCATTACAATAATCTAAACGGCAGGAGATAAAAGCATGCATCAGCACCTCTGTGCTGGCCTGAGAGAGAAACGGGCAGACTCTGGCTATATTCTTAAGATGGTAGAAACCTATCTTTGTAATGTTTTTAATGTGGGGAATAAAAGTTAGCTCAGAATCTAAAATCACTCTCAGATTTTTTACAGATTTTGAAGATTTAAAATCCAGTAACTTAGGTAAAAGTTTCTCTCTCAGGTCTTCAGGACCAATAACTAAAACCTCTGTTTTGTCCTGGTTGAGCTGTAGGAAGTTTGCTGCCATCCATGACTTGATATCTAAAATGCAGTTTAAAAGGGCGTCAATTGGCCTAGTGTCATCAGGAGACACGGCAATGTACAGTTGCGTGTCATCAGCATAGCTATGGAAGCTGATGCCGTGCCTCCTGATGACATCCCCAAGGGGTAGCATGTATAGATTAAAAAGAGTTGGACCTAAAATTGACCCTTGGGGAACCCCACACTCTATCTTATGGGTTCCTGAGGAACATGTATCCATACTTACAAAGAAACTTCGATCAGTCAGGTAGGACGTGAACCAGTTAAGAACAGTACCAGAGAGGCCGACCAGGTGCTTCAGTCTATTTAATAAAATGTGATGGTCTACTGTATCAAAGGCGGCAGTTAGATCCAGCAGAACCAACACTGTGAGATTGCGGTAATCTAAATTACACCTGATGTCATGTCAAAATCTTTAACAGTGCTGTCTCTGTACTGTGGTTCATCTTGAAACCAGACTGATGAGTCTCTAGAATATGTTTTGAGTTTAGGAACTCATTTACTTGATTAAAAACAAGTTTTTCTAAAATTTTACTTAAAAATGGTAAGTTGGATACAGGCCGATAGTTATTTAAAACATTGGGATCTAGATCATTCTTCTTCAGAATGGGCTTCACCACCGCCGTTTTAAAGGAGGTGGGGAAGACACCAGTCTGAAGAGAGCAGTTCACCAAATACAGCAACTGTTCCTCAAAGAATCCATAAAGTGTTTTAAAAAACGGTGTGGGAATTGAGTCTAAAAGGCAGGTTGTGGGCTTTACCTGGGAGAAAACTCGACCAAGTGTCCTCGCATCAACCAGGGCAAAACTTTCCAGTGTTTCCTCAGGTAAGTTTGATGATCCAGGTGTTAAAAGCTGTTGGGATAAAAGACTGGATCGAATGTCATTGATTTTTCTTCTGAAGTGGTCTGCAAAATCCTCGCAGAGGGCATTACTTGGAGTCTGAGAAGATCTTTTAAAATTTTTGTTCGTTAAAAGGTCAATGGTGGAGAATAAAAATTTGGGGTTATTTTTATTGTCTTGGATTAGATTTTGGAAGTGTGAGATTCTTGCTTGTTTGACTGCGTTATTGTTGGTTTTGAGATGTTGGCGTAATATTTCGTAGTGAACTGTTAATTTTGATTTTCTCCACCTCCTTTCAGCACTCCTGCATTCCCTTTTGAGTTTTTTGATTTCTTCAGTTCTCCAGGGGGATGTAGGTTTTGATTTAATTGTTTTAATAACAAGTGGAGCCACTGAGTCCAGTGCTGACTTCATTTTGTTGTTCAGGTCGTCAGTGATAAAATCGCAGGGCGCTGGTAAAATTTCAGCAGGAGTGCTCTGTAAAATCTGGATAAAATTTGCAGCCACTTCAGAAGTTAGGTAGCGTTTCCTCACTGTTCTCACCGGGGCCTCCGTCTGATTAAAACTTTTGATTGTAAAAAACACACAAAAGTGGTCAGACACAGCCAGGTCCACAACAGAGGGCACTCCAATGGACAGACCATAAGATATGACCAGGTCTAAACTTCTCCCCCTGCTGTGGGTAGGCTGTGTGACATGTTGCTTAAAATCAAGGCAATGTAAAAGGTTTAAAAATTCTCTGGACATTATGTCTGAGGAAATGTCCACGTGTAAATTAAAATCACCGGTTATTAAGATTCTGCTAAAAGTGGCATGAATGACTGATAAAAGCTCTGAAAATTCACTAATAAAAGAAGTGGAATACCGGGGTGGTCGGTAGACTGTTATACAGAGGATAGGTGGGCTGCTAAAAACGAAGGCATGGTATTCAAATGAAGAGTAGCTGTTAAAAGTGACTTCATTTGCGTGCATTTTGGTTTTAGTTATTGAGGCCGTACCACCCCCTCTTCTGCACCCCCTAGTTGAGAATAAAAAGTTAAAATTTGGTGGGGAGGCCTCGGTGAGAACAACAGGTGCATCAGTGCCAAGCCATGTCTCAGAAAGGAGAATGCTGTCCAGATTATAGTCCACAATTATGTCATTAACAATAAAAGATTTGTTTAAAAGGGAGCGCACGTTCAGCACAGCCATTTTAATATCAGTGCTGAACGTGCGCTCCACGCATTTTTCCAATTGAATGTTAAAAAGACATTTTGATCTAAAAACATCCCTCCTCTGTCTCATTTGTCTGTGCGAAATTAATGTTTTTATTGTGCAAATATTGTCCTGTGCAACTGAGGTCACTGAGGGAGGGGTGTGTATGAAGTAGCTATGGGGTGGTGAAGGTGAGTGTGAGTGCGGTGCAGAGTGCCTGTATGTACTGAGTCAGTCCTGAGAAGATACACAGAAAGGCCCAGACTGAAAACACACCGTGAAACGTTCTCTCAAGGCCTTTTTGCATGGCTATGGATATAGTGTGCTTAAAGATTTTGGTTGGATTTCAGATTTCAGATCTGCTTTGGGAAGAAGAGTTTGAAATCCACATGCATAAGTACATTAAAACTGTTTATGTGAGCTTATTTTACAGTGTCAAGGTTGAGTGTCATTTCACATTTCACTCCTTTCAATTATTTTCTTCACCGCTTATCCCTTGTGGGGTCGCTGGGGGGCTGGAGCCTACCCCAGCTGTCATTGGGCGAGAGGCCGGGTACACCCTGAACCGGTTAAATACAAGCATTTCTTTGCATACATGCCTCTGTCATTTTACTGTCTGGTTTTGTCAAGAGAAAAAAAATCAATAATAATAGCATTCACTTTGACAGACCAGACCTAAAAGACACATAAAATACAAACCACATGCTGCAACAATACTCAAGGCCATAATTAAATGCAACTAACCAGATCATTTCATATCTCTATTATGATTGGCCCTCCAATAACTGCACTTTTACAGCTCATACTACAAATCGCCCAATTCAGTACAACGGTTGCCATGCAGGTCAAAGCCTGCAAACCAATTGCTCCTCCCATTGTTGTATTATCACTCTTATCAGTGGTCCACTGCAGATGTACACAGGGGTCAGTGCTTTGACAGTAACTTTTAAGCTTACCCAAAAGGAAATATTGGGGCTCTGATTTTGTAGACCGGGCACAGGCACGGTGCACCAGCCTTGTGCCTGTGCCGCATCAGTTGGGTGTGTCCAGGGCACTTTGCAATTTTCATGTACACCCATGCCTCACAGTGGCGCAAGTCACAGACAGGGAGGAGAGAAGGCGTGAGTGGGTTGAACACAGCCAATTGTCATCTTCACCAATCAAATGAACGCCTCTCCTTGCCTTTAAATGCACTGCGGGCGAGGCGCAGTGACTGATTGGTCTGACTGATCCCCACCAACGTGGCCACAGTGTGCTGGAAAGACCCGGTGGTGAAGGCAGTCAGAGCTGCTGCCACTTTTACAGCAACTGGAAGAGCGCACTGGCCATCTGGGTGAGCATCAGAGGCCACGATGCACATCACCATGTGGATTACCTTGCGGAACAGATGTAATCTGTTCCTGTGTCATGAACAGGAGTACAAAATTAAGTGACAGTTACATTTAACATAGCAGCAGGCTAATCCATTCATCATGCTTGTGATCCACCCACATTCCCACTCTGTCATCGCCAAAAAGCAGAGCCTTTGGTGATATATCCTCTCCCAGTATCTCCACCTCGTCCTCCTTGCAATAATGTACTCCATCTTTTTAGATCACTTTGAGAATAAAGATAAGAACAGAAGAATATGGGCAATCACAGGTATATCTTTAAGACATGTTAGTGACTAACATTTATTTAGCGAGCGTCTCTCTTTTTAGTTTGCATCACACTTCCCGTTGCCATCAGGTTAAGTTTCTGTTATGACAAACGACTTTAATCCGACATCAGATGTGACGGGACAATTAATATACTGTGGATACAAATGTATATGCTGGTTCAGACAGTTACATTAGATAATGGTTGCTGTCTTTGCTTATTGCATTGAATGTGCCTGACACTCTGGAGATAAATTTCCCGCCGTAAGATTTAGCTTTCAGGTTCAAGATCTCTCTACCCACTGCTTCTAGAGTTTGGCATAAAATAATTGATATACTTCACGCAAGGTTAGAATTTCTAATTGAGTAGCCAGAGCGACATGTACTTCAAGTTATATTGTCAATGGGATTCAGACAGGCATTTGGACGTAAAGTTGCTGTAATGATTTACTGTTTTGAAGTTTTTATTGAGAGGCCCTCTTATTTACTAGCCCAAGCACAGACATGGTACAACTACAAACATCATCACACTGTAAAATTTCTGATTGGTGTTGCACCCCAAGGCTATGTTACTTGCATATCTTGTGCCTGGGGAGGGAGGGTCAGTGATAAACAGATCACAATGGAGAGTGGCCTCCTAAAAAACCTGTAACCTGGAGACGTTGTCCGAGCAGCCCGTGGGTTCAATATTGATGATAGTGTGGGATTTTACTGTGCTTCATTACATATACCGGCATTCACCAAGGGGAGAAAACAGCTTTCGGCATATGAGGTGGCAGAAACGAGATAAATAGCTAATTTGTGTATCCATGTTGAGAGAGTCATAGGTTTAGTCAGAAGAAAATATCAGATTCTGCAAAGCAGGGCTATGCCTATAGAGCACATGGCAAAAATAAACAGGTGAGGCACTAGCATTGGTTGACAAGATTGGAGTTTTGCTGTGACTTCTCTAATCTTTCAGAGTCTGTCGTCCCATTGGAGTAAGGAGGATTATATGTACTGTATGATGACAGGGTGGAGAAGTAGAAGTACTATCTGAGCTGTTTTAAAATATGTTTCTCCACTGTTCCAATTGTACTGGTCATATGTATTGTAATGAAATGAATGAAATGGATTCCTTATCAATACTGCACACCACATTCTCATAGTTGTGAAAACATTTGTTTAAAGAAATCAAATATTTAAATAAACCACCATGCATTTTTCTGTCTTCTCAATGACATTTAAGCTTTTTAGAAAACATCTTTCACATTATGTAGTGCTACTCAATATACAACTTGGTATGAACCTACTCTGATGAGTAATGTGAATGTAATGACTACTATTATGTCCAGGCAAATTATATAATAGCCAGAACTCACAAAGACAACTAACAAATCATAACAATATTCAAATTTCATGTTGTCTCATACAACAGTATTATTATGAAAGCAATATATCACACAGAACATCTTCAAGATCACTGTCCATATTCTCTGTCACATTGCACAGGTAACTTTGTAAATTGCTGTCCCAGTATTTCTGGAAGCATACATTTTCTAAAAAAAAAACACTCAACATTGGGAATCACATCACCCCATTCAGGATCAGGCAAAATCCTTTCAACAAAAATGTCATTGCGGTTCCACACAACAAAGTCACAGTACTCAGCATCCACAATGTGAATCTGTGCCCGAACCTGGCAGTAGTACTCATGACTCCGGTCCAGTCTGACATTATCCCCATCACTGATGAGGCAAAAGCCCTATCCATCAGCACACAAGCGCAGATTGGCCTCCTCTTGGAGAGAGTGTGGGCACTAAAATCACAGTGAAAAGGACATGAGAACAATAGATAAGCAAGGATATTTTCTGGCTTTTTGCTCAATTCACTTATCTGGTTCACCTTCCAAGAATGAATACAAGACAAGTCCAAGTCCTCCAGTCATGATGAGACCCAAAAAAACAAGGCTTGAGTCAGACTTGAGTCTGAGATCTTGATTTGAGTACTACAACACTGACACTAGTTAGTGCTGTTGCACTCTAGTCCAGAGCTCAGACTCAAGCATTCGCTTTTTTGGTGACTCAGACTTGAACACTGGGGACTTGAATACTAGCCTTACAGAGAAGACAGACCTGCCTGATTCTGAAATCCTGCAGCTCTGTCTTGCAAGCTTCCGTTGTCCAACGAATTCACGCGGCGGAATTCTTAATGGCCCAATCAGGGAAGAGAGGCGGGAGCTGTAGAATGCAGACGTGACGACAACTGGAAGTTGAAAACCGGAAGTTGAGATCGGACATGCCGATTAGCCTATTGTCCTCATAGATACTTAATAAAACTTGGCAAAATCTGCCCTCCTCAGAAGGTTACTTGTAGGGATTGTCTTTGACGAGGTTCATGTCACATATAAGCGTTAAATGAATCATCTGTGTGGTACAATTTAGTGTAAGACGATAGTATAAGTCCGTTAGCTGTTAGCAGCTAAGTTAGCGGCTAACGGTTACTTACTGTTGTTAGCTGTTAGCGGCTAAGTTAGCGGCTGACAGCTAACAGTCATTAACTGTTGTTAGCTGTTAGCGGCTAAGTTAGCCACTATGTATGCTACTTTTTTTTTTTATTCTTTATTCAGCCATTTCAAGTAACAAACAAGCACACTTTGCATCATACATTCTTCAGAAATCACTGAGCAGCATCAGAAACCAATATAAACAAAATAATAAAATAAAATGTATATATAAAGAAAAAAAAAGATAATGACAAATTCAATGAAAACATTGCTTCATTATCGGAGGCAACCCTGCTTGATGTGGATTGGTCTGTGATGAATGTGACGAGCAGAACGATTATCCAATCACAAGCTTGTGTTTTTTTTTTAACGTTCTGCCCCTGAGAACAAATTTAAAGGGCTCCTACCCAGATGGACTAGTGAAATATTTCTGTGGCAGATATATGGAGCTGTCCATCTGCTTGTCAGGTTACTTGAATACAACAGAGACTGTAAAATTACCTTAATCTTGCAGATGCCAGTTCCATGACAGTCACAAGTGACAATCCCATCAGGGGAGGCCCCCCATGCACGGCCACTTGGGGTTGAGCAAGAGGCCACTGTCCATACAAGAGAAGCCTGCATGCTCCTGACCCATCAGCTTCTCTTAGGCTCCTCCGGCTTCTGCTTCATGTTTGCATCCATAACTGTAAACAGTATACATGCCAAACATGACAAGAAAAATATTATTTAGTACTGGATGTGTTCTGAGCCAGTTCAGTCATTAAAATGCCATAATCCTAACCCCTATACTTACTCCTACTCTTGCATAGCCCTATAACTAATATTGACCTTTCAGTGTTCATACCATAAACTATGAAAAAAAATGAAAATGTGTAGACTGAAGAAAATCTACAGTAGATGGAAGAGTATGGGGCGCGGCTATATAGTCTGTGGTACAGAGTCCTCTCCCACTTCATAGAACACTGTTTGAGTTACAGTTCTTAATGTGGACAGCCTGAAACCACAAATCTTAACCTCTGCTCCCCTAATTCAAACCCTAAATACCTTGTAGTAGCTCTGGTGAAACTATATGTTTCTGGGTAGCATATGGCCTTGATCAAGCACTTGGATGGTTGCTGGGGGTTGGTCATCAAAACTTGTTTAAGCTTAGAGGCAGTTATGTGCCCAGCTCTTTGTTTAAACAAAATCCTATTTGCACTCTGACTTCGAGTTTCCCTCCCCACAGACTGGACCAGAGATACCAGGATACCAGAGAGTCTCTGGAATCCTGTATTCAAGAACAGTTTTGGGAAGCATGAGCAAGACTTGGGGATGAATTCTTTGTGGTAAGGCTCCCTAGCCATCAGTGCTGCACTCCTTGGACAGTCTTTGCTCAAGGTATTAAAAAATCTAGCATAGGTTTCTTACCCTCTCTTCACTCTTGGGCACCTTGTTTTCAGTTGTCCTGCCATCAATGGATTGGTCAAGCCTTTTTTTCTTTTTTTGATTTTGCGGAGGAGAAGTCAATCCAGTCTGCTACTGGAGCAGCAGGAATCTGAAAATAAGTTAACACAAAGAGGAGCATCAAGTCCACATTCCAGCGGAGCGTTACTTATTTATGTGCAATATAAGTCCCTCTGGGCGGATTAAATGTAGACAAAGTCAAGAAATCTACTTGTCCAGTGTATATTGTGTCCAAATGAATTGACCAGAGCAAAGACATAAACAAACAGCTAAAATATGAAGATACATTTCACATCAAAATTTAGCCTACAGTTACATAGTGTTCCAAAATAGTATACTCTGTCCCACATTTGCTTTACTGTGAATGTGTCACCCTACCTTTTTCATATGTAATGGCATTAGGCACTTGCACTGCTCAGATGTGCAGGAAGCTCACATCTTTACCCCAGCTTCAATAGAAAAAAGAACTGCCCCTACATGAGAACATGATTCTTGTAGGCTGTGAATAGAGTACAATATAACATCTATTTTAACTTCAAATATAAGCTACACCAGGGGCAACGTGCAGTCTATATCAGCATAATTTAATGATGTGCATGATATATATATATATATATACACATATATGTATGTATGTATATATATATATATATATATACGCATATATATATACACATATATATATATATATATATATATATATATATATATATATACGCATATATATATACACATATATATATGGAGAAAGACAGAGAGAAATAGATACTGGGATAAACAGCCTAGCCTCTTTAAATTACATACCCTGCCATGCAATGAGCTGCAATGACTTCTCCATCCTCCTTCGCAAAAATTCAGGTTTTCAGAGGTGTTTCACTTGATCTCTGACAGTGGTTTACCTTGAAACGTAAACGACACTTTGACAGACACATGCACTTCAAACTAAACACATACAAAACAACATATATTACATCCCTTGCCTCGCACTTGTACTTTCACACATTAGCACTTACTTCCACTATGAGAGTGCAGTTGTTGTTGTTTTTTTGCCACCCTGTTGCAAGCTGGGCACCGTGGTGGAGGCGTCCTGGTTGTGAGCAGCATATGTATGTCTGTGTGTGTGTGCTTGGGTGGGGTTATAAGTCGGGGTGGAGAAGTTGATGGGGTCTTCTTTTGATGTATAGCGATTTGTGCTACATTTGTAATGAATAAAAAGCGCTTTATAAATAAAGTTTGATTTGATTTGGACACTTAAAGATAGGATAAGCTCCACTTTACTAATTACAAAGGAAATAACAATGTTGCGTGGATCTGAGCCTTCAACATTGAAGCTTTGCTCCCCTCCTTGGCTATTTGTTTACCAATGAGTTCCTGTTCCTTTTTTTTATTGCACAGTAAAAGCTGATCGCCCAAATGCTGTTTTACTACATCTCATACTATTTCCATGTATATGACAAATTAACCTCCTTGTATCCTTGACTGTCAGGCTAACATCGCCGTGAAGATGTGTTGTGTGTTTGTTTCCGAGGTTTGTTTACATCATAGCCACGACTGCTAGCTGCTAGCACCTTAACACATAAAACAAAAAAAAAGGAAGACTCGCCCTGGCGAAGACCAAACAATAATCATCGTGTAGTTGTTTGGTACTGACGTTGTGGACCCACCTGCTGATGAAAAAGTTGTATGCCTCTGTACTTCTGTAGGCTTTCGTCTGCTGTTTGGTGTAGTTCGACGTTTGAAGAACCAGATAGATTATGATGGCGATAGCCTCAGCTGTTGGTAAATCTTTTGCCTCTGTCAAAAACTCATTTACTTCATGAAATACGGATCACGCCCAACATATCTGGTGATTAACTGCTTATATCTATGTCTTGCAACTGGATCTAGATCAGCACAATACAAACATTCTCCAGTTTCCTACATAGACTCCATTTTTACTTTCTGCCCTCCATCTGATACCACGCCCTCTTCATAATCACATGACTGAAACCCCCCCTGCACTGCACCAGAACATTAGTGCCCATGCTTTCCAAATTCATATTGATGATTGGAATATAGTCAGTTTTTGCCTGTTCAGTATATGTTGATCCTGTTTGCCTTGCATCTTGGACTTTTTTATTTTGGCCTCTTCTGTGTTAATTTTTTAACACCCCTCATTTTTTTAGTCCCAGGTGCTACCACTTGGTTCTGCCCTCCCTAACACACTGTTTATGGGCTTTTGCCAAGATGGACACATGCATCCTGGTCCCAATCTTAAAATGACAAGTGATTTATTTTTGTTTGTTTGTTTGTTTTTCTTACAGTATTTGATTATGGATTAAAAAAAAATTACCAAACAATTTTGTCCGTTTTTATTTTTCAATTGTTTGTCAAATCTCCCTCAAATTAATCAAGTTACTTCAAATGTATTTTTACATTTTATTTTAAATAATTCAGATGTTTTTTTCTACCCAATCTTTATCCAGTCATTTTTCTAACTTATCCTGTGTCCTTTCATGCAGTGTATCCTGTAATGCAAATAAATGCTCGGGGACATTCAAGCAACTTCTGGACTTTGGACAAACACGACCACTCGGTCAACAACAACAGCAAACATATGTGCCCCACCACACAGCTCCCTGATTGGCTAATGATCCTAGTTTTTTTTTAAAGAGATTTGCTTTATTTAGATTCACTTTGAAGTCCCTGGTGCTCAGTCTGTCTTGGTCTTGGCTCCTTCTGATTTTTCTCCTTACAGACTGCGAGGGCTAAAACATGGGTGGTACACCATCACATGTGGACTACCACACAGTTGCACTTGATTTTTATAACACTGCTTTACATAACCCTTGCCTCCTCCCAGATGCCGGCATAGACAAGTCCCCGCTGAAATACTCAGGTATCGACTCCAACGCTCAGCTGCAGACCTTCTCTAATCTGCAGGTGAACATTGTGCCGAACTACATTGCACTGCTGGGATCTTCTTTGGCTTTACTTAATTCAGTCCCAAATGCTGTTGGTCTTGGAGCACTGGTGATTTCCCTGATTGTAGACCTCGTCATCAGGGGTACTCCTCAAGCAGACCCCACCTACGAGATGTTACGACGTGTCTTTGGGGAAGAAAAAGCTTCAGCTGTTCGAGACACAATGTCAGAGTACCTGAAACGTCATCATACATATATGAACGATGACAGACAACTGGTACAGGAACTGCAGAGACTAGAGGTCCAGCTGAGCAACCATCTCACCATCCTGAGAAACTCTTTGATGCATGATGGGCAGATGAGCACTCGAGGTTTCAAGATGTGGGTCAATGGAGCCTCCTTCCACATCCAGATGTTAATCCATAAGGCTCGACTGAGTGTTAAGAGTGGTAAAGACCCATCAAGCTATGTTACTTCAATCTCGGCTGCTATTGACTTGAACTTGAGGAACCTGGATCATCTGCTTGAGAAATACAAGACTTTTAGGTTGAGCAAAACAAGAATTCACACATGGTCATGGTGCGTGATTGACCTATGCACTCAAATTTGTTACATAGAAAACACTGAGCACAATTGTAAGGTGACTTTTGATGCCAAGGAATGCCCAGTAGCAGAGAAGTTTATCATTGAGCCTTACTCAAATGTTTTGTTCTCATCATATGAACCACTCTCAGGCTTGAAGAGCCATTTTACAAACATTAAGACCAACCTCGCCATCCTGATCAACCAACATGATTCATTCACTGTGCCATCAGCAGCCTGATGTCACATCAACATCACAGTTTCCTCCGTCTATCATCTCTTATGAGGCACAAACTTTGGTCTTTACAATCAAGGTTCGAGCTTGAAGTCCACTGAATGGGCACAAAACAGTGTTCAATATGCAGGAATATGGATGTTGGATGTTTTTGTTGATATGCTGATATTTCAGAACTTACCTCAGCCCATACCAATGTCAATTTTTTCTTTTGTGGATTTTGATGGATCGGAAATTATTTTTTACTGAGGAATAATTTTCTTTTCTTTATTAAACTTTTCTCTGCATGCAGGTACATCTCAAAAAATTAGAATTTCATGAAAAAGTTCAATATTTTTTATCACACATTTCAGAATTACCAAAATTTCAAGCAATAAATGTTTAAAATGTTTCATTCTGTCCATAATTAATCTATATCATATATGGGTTTTCACATTCTGAAATGAGTGATGAAAAATATTGAACTTTTTCCATGATATTCTAATTTTTTGAGATGTACCTGTACATTTTAATCAAGGTTATGTGAATATACTCTGAAGTCAGCTAGAAGGTTAAGATCAGCATGAACCATCATAACACAAAATAGTGATGGGATGTTTGTTTATAAGACTACGATTTTCAGTTTGATAACTATGTTGTTTGATTAACCAAGAATAACTGCAGTAACATAAGGTATCACAGGTTAATGACTGTATAGTACAGATAATGATGGAGTGACACTGTATGTCTTTTAATGTTTGTTTTTGAAACTTTGCAGATTTCTCAATACAACACAAAAGCTCTTATTTTGTCTGCATATTTTTTCCTAAGCTGCTCAGGTCTGATTCACAGTATTTTGATCTTGGCCTGGGTGAAATGATGAAGACAGAGACGCAGTTTTATGTTGAGGACCTGGATGAAGCCATGTGAACTGCTTAAATAACATGACATAAAAATAATTGTAACATTTCAACAGTAATAGAGTTGTTTGGCATTTTTTAGTGATGAGAAGATTGAAAAAAGGGCAGAGACTGAAAACATACTGTGATATGTTCTCTGTCTTTTTGCATGTATATGAATGTGCTGTGACTTAAAATTTTGGTTTGATGTCAGATTTCAGATGTGCTTTGAGAGAAAGAGTTTGGAATGCACAGGCATAACATAACTACATTAAAACTTTTTCTTGTTTATGTGAGCTATGATTTAAAAAAAATTCAATAAAAAGGACATTTATTAGTGCTGACTGTTACATTTTTTTCTGTCACAGCCCAACTGGTGTCATAGAGTTTGTCAACAATAGCTTGCGGTGAATGAAAATCAGATGATCTGGACATTTTCATTCTGTACATCTTTTTCCCAATGACATTAAAAAACACAGAGAAGAAATTTGACTATACTGTTTTTATCTTGACTGTGGAATATTCTACAGACATACACTTCTGCTAAAACTATGCCTACATGGCTCTACCTATCATTTCCCTGTCTATTTTGGTCCAGAGTAATAAATATTCCATCTAAAAGACAGATAAAATACAATCCACATGCTGCAACAATAAGAAATCAAACTGGTCAAACTCAGGCCATAATTGAATGCAAGTCTTCATATCTCTATTATGATTGGCCCTCCATTAACTGCACTTCTACAGCTCATACTACAAATCCCCCAATTCAGTGCAACGGCTGCCATGCAGGTCAAAGCCTGTGATCCAACCACTTTTCCCATTATTAGAATATCACACTTTTCAGAGGTCCACTGCAAATGTACACAGGGGTCAGAACTTTTACAGTGATTGTAAGTTTGTCTGAGAAGAAATATGCATTTCAAATTCATATTCATCATCTAAACATAATCAGTTTTTGCCCCTTCAGTACATGTTGATCCTGTTTGGCCTGCATCTTGGACTGTTTTATTATAATAATTATTATTTTGGATTCTTCAGTGTTTGATTTTAGCAACCCTGACATGATGTGATTTTGTGTTACTGGTAGAACATGAGGCAATTTTTTGTTGACAGAAATTCATCTGATCTCTACATTGAGGCAAAGATATGGAGACTGAATAACCAGGGAGGTCAAAAGTCATTTTAGGTGCCACAGAAGAATCTCTGGGAATAGAAATGGATTATTTAAGTCTCTGAGAATGTAGTCTGTTCCAACACATTATATAGCCTTAGCCAATCTGGGGATAAGCAACAAATACAAAATTTTGTAATCAACAAAGATGTCTCTTCATGGGAGATGACAAAAAAAGAAGAGGGGTTTAATAACTCTACATGTCTTTAATGAGTTATAGTGGGGTCCTCAGAAGGGAAGGAAATGGGGGAAGATGGAAATATTGTCTTTTTAGCATTTTTGAGTTCATCTTGCTATATTTAGAAAATCAATCAGATTTGTATAAAATATGCTTTAGATTAAAATAGACTCAATTGTACCCCCATTCAGATGTGAAAGTAAATAACAGCTACTTTCTACTTTTTGTTGCATTGTCATGGATTATTTTTCCTGCTCTGGTAAAATAATAATAATAATGATAATAATAAAATAAGAAGAAGAAGAAGAAGAAGAAGAAGAGGAAGAAGAAATTTAGGGACCACAGACTCATGTTCCAAAATGTTTTGGCAACAACACAGCAACACAACGTTCAAAGAATCAGTTACTGAACTACAACTAAAATATGCTAAAGGTGCGTTCACACCGGACGCTACTTGTACTACCTGGGCGATCACTCTCCATGCAAAGTCAATGTACAGCCACAATGGGGCGGGGCTAACCCTCCCGCGATGTGACAGCCGCTTTTCACACTACCACATAGCTTGTCCCGCGATGTGAAAGTAAAAAAAGTTGATCAATCAGCGGGTGTGTGCACGTGTGACGGTATCCTCCACAGACAGTTGTTCATCCGGACTACAGAGTAACAATCCTTTTCCGTGTAGAAAACACGGAACTAATGTCAGTGAGGACATAAGTTCCGCCTAGACCAGGGGTGTCCAAACTTTTTACATCGAGGGCCGCATGAAGAGGAATGCATGGACGACTGAGCCACGTACTGCCCCTCATTTTAGTGTATTTAAGTAAACCTTGAGGGTTTAGGGAAGGGTATTCACCTGTTAAGGGCCCTTGTAATGCTGTGCTATCACTGAATTCACACCTAGGCAGGGAGAGAATGATCTTCTGAGCAGAAGAGATGGGAGAGTCTAATGGCTTGGCTTCATTTTCAGACACAAAACAAGAGTAAATTGCAAGAGTGTTGGCACTTGAAGACAATACTGCTATATACTTTGGAAATGAGATCTTCTAAGAAGTAAAAATTGTAGAAAATGTGCATGATTGATGGCATTTGCTGCTGTAATAGAAATGTCTATTCATTAGACTGTTCCAGGGGCCAATCCAAAATGGGCAGCGGGCCGCATTTGGCCCCCAGGCCATAGTTTGGACACCCCTGGCCTAGACGGACCGCCGGAAACTCACAGATAATGCTGCTGCAGGACATCAGCTGCAGTGTTTTGTGGTTGATAAGTGAATGAAAAGGACACAGCTGGGATAATGTCCCCTTATACATATATGATATGATCACGGTGAAACTCGAGCCGAGCAACACGCAACGCTATGTCAGTGGGCGACGCGATTTTGGTAGCTGGGTCGCTTGCGGTGTGAACGTAGCATAAGAAGAGAATGTCATTTGCATTTTATTACAAATAGCCACATGGTGGTGCTGTTGGATATGGAGCCTCACAAGTATGTCCTTTTACTCCAGGATAAACTTGTCCTGCTGGTGTTTGTGGACATGGATGCAACTTTTTTATTTGTGTCTGTGAAAGATTAAAAGGCACAAAAATGGTTCAACAGGTGGTTGCCAACGTGTAAGATTTCCTGTTAATTCAGTGGCTCTCAGATGACATGGTGAATGTCTTGGTGTACCTTGAAATTCTAAACCAGAACTTATTGGTCAAGGGCGTCGGTTTGATCTTGACATTGATCAAACACGCACAAAAAATAATCAGATTAATGGAAAGTGCTCTTAAATATGTGTTCTGTATATTTTCTGAAGCTTCTAAGGTGGTTTAATGAAGCACTACAGAGGAACGAGACATAATTACTCATATAGCGGATGTGATTTTTCCACCGCTAACATGTTTGCAGTAGGCTACAAGCTGCAGCACAAGCATCAGCAAACAGAAACCAAATACACTGCCTGTGCAAAAAAATCAGACCCTTGTCACCTGCAAGCTTTCAGCCGACCTGTGTGGGAAATACTGATGAGAACCGGTTTTGCACCATAGTGGCACTGCACTCTCACCGGGGCTGATCCTTTTCTTTTTCTAATTGCTTACTCATTGAGTTGATCACCTGTTCATGTTATTGCCATTGTTTCAGTTCTACATATTTTAGCAGTAATTTGATTTCCAATGATTCCCATGTTGCAAGTTCCAGCAACACTGTTCTGTTTATTATGTGAGTGTGGGTTAATGCAATGTGTGTAACACTGTTTGTAAGATCGAGAGAAAAAAAAGACCAAAAGAAGGAGAGAGAGAGAGTTAAGGACAGAGGGCAAAACAGAGTGAGAGCAAAATCGGAAACCTGTGCAAATAAAATATTTATATTCCTATAACTTTCTCACAGCAAAGCAGAGAAGCATTAACAGGGGACAAATGATTGCACTTTTAGGAGTAAATTTCATGTATTTTGAAGATGTTGACTTTTTTACTGGAAACGTAGGTTAACTTGAACTTTCTTATTTAAGAAGAAAGAAAAGGTAAAATATTACTTGATGTGTCGGTCTTCAATTCTTGGCTGGGACCTTTTTTTTATTTAAGAGAAAACAAATGTTATTCGGCTCTGTTTGCACTTTTTTTATTTATTTAATTTTGGGTTTTTCTTTTTTTAATCTGATATTAAAGGCCTTAAATTAATTTGCCTAGGACTACTTTTAATTATGGTAAATGAGCTAGCTGTGCACTCAATAAAACATATCCTGCATTGAAATTGACAATTAATATTGTTGAAACCATGAAAATGTGGACATGGGGGAAGGCTATAAGGCACAAACTGGACTTCGGCTTGGACCTTTTATTGGAGGAAATTTTATCAACTGGACCTCAGAGACTTTTAATTGAATACCCCTGTTCTAGAGCGTATACTGTAACACTGATGGATGTTTGTCCTCTTAGGGCCTCCATACACTGAAGTCACGAATTCATTCATTCATTTTCTATACTGCTTATCCTTTTAGGGTCACGGGGGCTGGAGCCTATCCCAGCTGTCATTGGGCGAAAGACAGAGTACAACCTGAACAGATCGCCAGTCAATTACAGGACCGCATAGAGACATAGACAATCATAGAGAGACAGAACCCACGCATGCACGGGAAGAACATGCAAATTTCACACAGAAAGGCCCTGTCCGATCCACTGCCTGCTTCACCACCGTGCTGCCACTGAAGACATGTTTGCCACAATTTCACCTGATTTAGACACCGTCCACTGAAAACAGCTCTGAGACCCACTTATGGGCCTCCACCCACAGATTGAGACTTGCTGCACTTGTAGATTGTTTTTGGAGCTTGATCTTTAAGAGATTGTTCTTACATCATGGACAATACGTGATGCAGGATACCTCAGAATGAGTTTATCATTTAGAAAACAGTGAATGGATGAAACAGAGGATCAGAGCTGGACTGACGAACAGCGTTGAGTTTTGATTCATCAAAAGTCAGACTCGTGAATGAGAATGCTTACTCTTGTTCAAAATGGGGCCTTACGCACAGCGCGTGTTTTGCATATAGGGAGGGCGACGCTGGGTAGTGGCATAAAATTGATAGGGATGTGTCCCTAGTGTCCTTACCCTATTCTACAACCATGTTATTTATGCAAATGTGTAGCAACTCATACTTTAGTTTTTAATTCATTCAATCAGTACAACATCAAGGATTTTCATGTCAGGATTAACATTGCATATAACAAACCCAACATGCCATACCCTTTGACTGCATGCCTAAAACACACTTTGTTTATTTTTCCTAAAGTCTTATTCCAAATGTTAAAATTTGTTTTGAAATCTCAGGGTGGAGGTTTGTTTTCTAACCTAACATGCTGACATATGGTTACAGTTTGCATTTAGTCATAAAATTTCAACAGAACAGACTTGTTTGACATTTTTTTAGTGATGAGAAGAAAAAAATTAAGGCATGTCAAAAAAATTTAAGATTGCTTTATTAAGAGCATGTGTGTGTTCCTCACCCTGGAACCATCCAGACTCCCTTGCAACCACTGATACCACACACATATGACACTTGCCTTCAGATATATTAACCTAACTCTGAAATATTTACATGTGTTTAACTTATCTGTGAAATATTCTACAGACTTACACTTCTGCTAAAATTATGCCTACATGTTTGTATCCCACATTTCCTTATTTGGGCCAAAAGAAAAAAAAATCAGTTAAAATTAAATTGACCCTGCACAGAGTTTAAAGGCACATAAAATAAGAACCACATGCTGCAATAATAACCGATCAGAATGCAAGACTAGAATTTAAAGGAGCTCATAAGATAATTTCATATGTCTATTATTATTGGCCCTACATTAACTGAACTTTAATTGCTTATACTACAAATCCCTGCATTCAGTACGACAGCTGCCATGCAGATCAAAGCCTGTGAACCAACCACTGTTCCTATTGTTATATTATCACACTCAACAGTGGTCAGTGCTTTTATAGTGACTTCAAAGCTTGCCTGAAAACAAATTTGCAGTCTAAAAAACATATTGATGATTGAACATCAACAGTTTTTGCCTTTCCAATACATGGTGATCCTGTCTGGCCTGCATCTTGGACTGTTTTATTTTATTTTGGCCTCTTCTGTGTTTGATTTTAACACACCTGACATGACGTGATCCTGTATTACTTATAAAATTGAAGGTACTTTTGACTTGGTTAACAGCCAAGCTCTGCAAAGGCCTTTAAATGGTACTTTTCAAAGTAATAATGACATTATCCTGCAATCAGTCATTAAAAATGAAACAAAAAATCATTGACAGAACCAAAACATACATCAGTCAAAGAAGAAAATATCACTATTTTATTGACTACAGATGCCCAGAATAAAAGAATGGATCTCATCTCAACCATGTTGTCAAAGTGGCTTCAGGCTGCTGATGGTACAGTGAATGAAGCATGCTGGTTGATCGTGGCATTGAGGTTGGTCTTCATGTTTGAAAAATGACTCCTCAAGCCTGACAGAGGTTCATAAGTAGAGAAAACATGATTCATATAAGCCTTAATGACCTGATCATCACAAGGTTTTAAGCCCACCACATCCTGGTGAACCACTCTACAGCTTGTTTCAGAGTCATATATTTGACATACAAAGGATGAAAACATAAATGGCAGGGTTTTACTTAACTTGAAAGTCCTAAATTTCTCAATCAAATGTTCCAGTTCATCAAATACAAGTCAATGGCAGCTGCCATTGAATTAACATAGTCTGATGTATGTTCACTGCTCTCTGCACTCAGTCGAGCCTTATGGATCATTATCTGGACGTGGAAGGAGGCTCCATTGACCCAGATCTTGAAACTTCTTGTGCTCATCTGCCCATCTTGAAGCAGTGAGTTTTGCAAGATGGTGAGATGGTTACTTAACTGTGTCTGTAATCTCTGTAGTTCCTCTCTGAGCGGTCTTTCATTGTTCATAAATATGCGATGACGTTTCAGGTACTCTGACATATATATATATCTATATCTATATATATCTATATATATATATATGTATATATATATAAATATATATAGATATATATATATATATAAATATATATATATATATATATATATATATATATATACATATATATATATATATATATATATATATATATATATATATATATATATATATATATATATATATATATATATATATATATATATATATATATATATATATATATATATATACACATATATATACACATATATACATATATATACATACAGCCACTGCGACTTTCTGCCACCCATGTTTTTCCACTCACAGTCCGTCAGGAGAAGAACCAGAATGTGCCAAGACCAGGACAGACTGAGTGCCAGGGGCTTCAAAGTGCATCCAAATACAGCACATCTCTTTAAATAAAACAAGGATCAAAAGCCAATCAGGGAGCTGTGTGGCGAGGCGTATGTGTTTGCTCTTCTCCAATGGTTGTGTTTTTCCAAAGTTTAAAAGTTGATCAAATGTACCAGAAAGTTTATTTGATTTACACAACAGTGGACAGTTATGGAAGGTTCCCCCAACTTACTGAGCCCATTAGACATACATACAAAAGTATACATGGTTATTATCAAAGATCTGGTTTTCCAATAGCCATGCTCTGAGGTGCTTGGAAAAGGAAGTCAGAGTAGGTGGTTCAAGCATTGAGTTTGGTGTTTGGTTCAACGTCTGGGACACACAAAATGAGAACACTGACCAGAGGCACTTTTCGAAATGGTAAAACCCAGTCACCTCCAAGGCCTGCTCTGGGAGATCTACTGGAGTTTCTTTTATCAATTTCTTTAAGTGAGGTGGAGCTCGATCATCTAAGATTTTATAAACAGCAACAGAATAAATATATTTTATCATGTTGTCCCGGTTTAGGCACTCACACTTATCCAATGTCAGGCAGCAGTGGTACAGCTTAGGTTTCCTATCCAAAACTTTGAATGCCTGTTTATACATATATACATATATAAGATCTTGAATGTGGATCCCAGTCTCAAGATGAACAGCAAATCCGCACAATGCTGTGTTGGGTGTGTGGGCAAAAGAAGGGAGGTAAGCGGAGACGAGTGGACTTTAGTAAGAACTAAAGTTAGTGACAGATCCATGAACCATAGACCTGTCGTCTGATTTATTAGAGGTTAGCCTCTTGAGATGCTATGTCTCGTTTTCAGGAGGGTCCTCATGTCTGAATGGTTGTGGTAATCATTTTATCAGACTATAATCAATGATATTCTTACTGAAAATAAGAATTCATGGTAGTGACAAACTCATGGGTGCCCAGACCACAAGTGCATCCCTACCATATTTGTCTCTGTTAAGTATAAATGCTTTAACATTAGACCTCTTGAGATGTGACATCCCATTTTCAAGAGGGACCTCATGCCTATGTGGTGATGAAATAGTTACTATAGATGTATCAACCATGGATAGAGAGATCATGCTAAAATCTACATTAACAGCTATAATGATTATGAACTGGAATGGGGCTAATGAAATGGCCAAATATGGGTCATGTCTGTAACTGTAGCTAAAGGCTTCATGACTCCACAGCAGCAGGCAGTCTCCACCAAGAGTCCCAGCCAATGTTCCAGAATCAAAGTTAGGTTTTTTAAGGAGAGGTTTGATTGCAGCTACTTTAAAAGACTGTGGCATGTAGCCTGTTGATAGAGATGTATTTATTGTCTCCATCAAGGATGGACAGGCGAGGGCGAAGACTTCCTTGAACAGCTTATTAGGGATGGTGGTTGATGGTTAGAGGAGAAGAAAAGATAATTTAGGCTAATTGTAGAGAAACAGTCTAAATCAAGTCTGACTTTATTTAATGGCAAGGCAGTCTCAGATGAAGACAGGGAGTTGCTAATTTTACCTCTAATTTTAAGAAGTTAATCATTAAAAAAGCTCATAAAGTCCTCACAGGACTAGAGGCCTAGAGGAATCAGAGGCTCAATCGAGCTCTGACTCTGTGTCAGCCTGGCTTCAGGGCTAAAAAAAGCACCTCGGGTTGTGTTTATTTTCTTTAATTAGTGAGGAGCTGTAGGCAGCTTGAAAATGTCTCAAGACTATCATGTAGTTATGACCTTCCTGCCAAAGTCTACGTGACTCCTCCCTTTTATTGGAGCACCACACTCCATATTTTACAGGTGGTTTGTTTAAGTGCACACGTTTTGGAGATAAACCAAGGAGCTGTCCTCTGACGTTTAGTTCTTTTGTTGTCTCAGTGGGGCAATTGAGTCCAAAGTGGATCTTAGTAAACTGGCAGAGCCATCAACAAACTGATCCAGCTGAGTGGGGTTAAAGCTAATATCACAGTTATCAGTTGGTCAATTTATTGAGGTTAAGGCAGCAGGAATGGCCTCTTTAAATTTAGCCATGGCACCATTCAACAGATTTCTACTGTTCACAACTTTGTTACAGAACACAAAATCCTCTAAGAAGATAACAAAAGTTACTAAGAAGTGATCGGATAAAATAGGACTTTCAGGAAAAACTTTTTGTTTATTAATATCAAGGCCATACACTGGAATCAAATCAAGAGTGTGATTGAAATGGTGGGTAACTTCACAAACAGCCTGAATTTAAACAACTGAGCTTATTAAGGACATAAAATCTGAGCTAAGGCTATCACTTTCTTTGGATATTAAAATCATTTACAATGCCTATTTTTTCAGAGCTGAGGGCCAAGTTTGGCTCAGAGAATTCTGGTAAGAATTTAGAGTATGGGCCTGGAGGGTGGTAAATGATCACAAAGGACTGGTTGGCAGGTTTCTGAATCAGTATGAGATAAATTTAGAACAAGGCTTTCAAAAGTTGTATAATTAGCCTTTGGTCTATGATTGATTTGGAGACAAGAATGATAAATAGCTGCTACACCACCACCATGGCCTGTGTTGTGCGGTGTATGTGATATATTCCTCCTTGCACAGCCACGTTCCAGTTAAACAGAACAGATCAATGTGATTTTCTGATATAAGATCATTCACTAGTCAAGATTTGGATCCTAGTGATCTAATATTTAAGAGACCACTTCTAATTATCTGATATTATGGAGCATGTATGGCATAATCATTGTGTCAAAGTATAACTGTCGATTCTGGGGTCAAGTTGTTTAGAACAAATCTGAAGTTGGACAGGGTAAGTTTCATTCTACTTGCAATCTTTTTGACCTGCTTTGTGAAGTGAAGTTGAGAGTCCAAGATGACACCAAGATACTAAAATTCTTTAACGACTAAAATCTTTTTATTTGAAAAAAATGTCAGGATCACTGCTGTTGTTCACTTTTTTTTTTGAGAAGTACATACAGACAGTTTAGAGATGTTGAGATGCAGCTGGAAGTTCTCAAGTCACTGATACAGGTTTGTCATGGCATAGATCAACTCCTGGGCAGCTTGCTCAGTGTCTTTTGTATGATCATACAGAACTGTGTCATCTGCATACATTTGACGGATGACATTTGAAGGACAACAACTTAGGAGGCCATTAATAAACATACTAAAGAGCAATGGGCCAAAAACTGACTCTTGTGGAAAGTTGCTGTTGCGTGATGCTGATTTTAGGTCAATCTAAAGAACATTTTCAATCACAAAAAAATAAATAAAAAACAATATTTTCAATCAAAATAAAAAAGCCTTCAAAAAATGTTCGAGAAAAAACTAAAGAAAAAAATTGAAATTTTTGAGTTTATAAAGTCGCAAATTTCCGATTTTTTTTAGTTCCAAACCTGACCTATCATTTTAATCAATGTAATTTAATACTGCGAGCTACAGCCTCGTTTTACTCCAAATGAGACAGACAGCTTCACTTTGTCTCAATACGCTGCTGGTGATGGCTTGGTCGGCGGCTTAGGGACCGTGAAACGGCCTCCGCGGAAGAGCCACAGCTGTGGCTGCAGAGCCTCCGCTGCAGCTCTGGCTCTACAGCGGAGGCCGTTTCACGGCGCTGTGAGAACTAGAGCCTTATTTAGCGGTGTTTTTGTGTGAAAGTAACGCGCTGAAAATTCTCTAAATAAAGCGTGAATGCAGACCGATATCAGATTTTTTCGGTGGGAGTCCGTTAATGTGTGTTTTTGGTCAAGTAAAATATGGCCCCGTCTGAGTGCAGAGGGATCGGCAGACGAGCAGGACCGGAGCAGGGAGGGGGAGTTTAGTGCGGATGCCCTGGGCTTCTGCTGCACAGAAACACCGCTGTAGGGGTAATTTCTGCCCTAAACCTTGTGATAGGACCCAAGTTGTTCCATCCCAGAATAACGCTTTAAACTTGATATACAGCATGTGTTTGATCTGCTTGGTACTCTGGTAGTTTTGGTTTACATCTGTACAATGTAACTGATTTCTGTGAATGTTACAGTGTCGTACTGTAATATCTACCTACTGTAAAACTGCAGTGCAGTAAATTACTGTGAATGGCAATTGATTGTGGGAAGCACTGATTTCTGAATAACTGAAAAGGACAATGGATCAACATGGCTTCATCCTGCTCTATTGTAAAGTCTCTTCAGTTGACATTTGTTATGAGGCCATTAAAGTAAAGCTTGATTGATTGATCAATCAAAATAAAAAAGTATTCACTCCCAAATTTCCACACCCAACTCTACCTTAGCACAAACCATCCACCCAGCTCCCTCCCCACTCCCTGGTAAACTGCCTACATGACATCTAAGCCTGGATGACCTTTAACCAACTCAAACTCAATAGCAGTAAAACAGAGCTCATGGTTGTGGACCCCAAAGCACTGCCGTAGAAGGTTGGAGATCTCATGCTTGATGTGGACAGGACATCCATATGTCCGTCTTCCAAGGTCAAACACCTGGGCTCAGGGGCAACAATGACTTTTTGGTTGCATTTTACTTTTTATTTTGTGTATTCTTTTTTTTTTAGCCTTAGATGTAACACAACATGCCACCATTCCAAGCAACAGTGACAGTGAACTGTATTTATATAAGAATATTCATAATCTCAATCAATGAACAGGTATGACATGATATTATGTAGCCTTTATAACACAAAATCACTCCGTCAAGCAGAAAACTTCAGAGAATGAACCGTGGCTATGGCTCCCTCTCCTCTGTCTAATGTCTCTTGGAAATTAGAGTTAACAATAAAAAAAGCCTATCATTTTTATACAAATAAAAAGGTAACAATAAATAAAGCACAGTTTAAGTAGCTTTAGATCAGGGGTCTCCAACCTTTTTCCTCCTCAAACAACTTTGATTAAATTATTGCAGTCTATAAGTATTATTTGACATCAGTAGCCTAATGACAGTGCTACAATGCAAATTAGTCTAGAAAAATCAAAGAATCCTGATAAAATCATGATTATGATTTTATATTTAAAAAATCGCGACATGATATTTTTGCCATATTGCCCACCCCTAGCTACAATGATTATTCATTCATACATACAGTAACTTTTAATCTGGAGCCCATAGAAACTAAATACAAGAAACTTCAACTGTTCAGTAATCATATTGTTGTATGTTTGTAGAGCTGTGTGGAGCAATGTAACATCATCTTGCCCAAATCCATCCTGTAACTACCCGACTCACTCTCAGTATCAATCTGCTGTCAAAAGGGATCGGATGGATTAATTAGGCACTGTTTTTTCTATCAACGACTGAAATAAGTCAGCTAACGTGTCCATTAGCAAAACACCTGTATTGTGGGGACATGTTGACTTACTTTCAGCTTCTTTGTTAAAAAATTTCTAATGTCTATTATGTCTTAGGAAGGAGCAAATATTGCAACAATCATTAGCTTACTTCTAGTTTTCATTTCTTAGCTGAACATTAATATAACGTAGCCTCGTGTTAATATTGAGGGCTAACAAACGTTACCTCCTGTTTGGAGCCTACTGCTGCACTCACTGCCTGAGATACACTGTCACTCACTTCATGCGGTCGTTGAAGGTTGTCCGGAAAGCATGGAGTGGATTAACAAGCCGACTATGTATTTTATTAGCGATCAAGTGGAATGGATTCTTTTACGAGGCAATACAAACAGCGCTGGATGAACCAATATTTTAAGTTAAATGTGGGGGGGTCCAAATGGAGAATTTTGAAATCTGGAGGGGACACGTCCCCTTCACATTGAATGGTGGCGACGCCCATGCCTGGGCTTCATCCTGAACTCCACTCTCTCCTTTCAGTCCCACATAAAAATCTGTCAACAAATCTGCCTTTTAACTACCTCAGGAACATATCCAGACTCCAACCATCACCTACTGATTCTGTGGCTTTAAAGGGCAACTCTGGTTTTTTGACACCTGGACCTTATTTTTAGGTTTGTGCATGCTCATATACTCACTCAGACAAACATCGTGCAGCTGACCCACCTGAAGACGGTAGACGAGCTGACTTTATGATAACACTGGTGATGGATGAAAAAATATAGCCGAAATGAGCGATTTTGCAGAGGTTATGTTCCGCGCTGAAGCTCCTTTAAAAGGCAAAATCGCTCATTCCGGCTACATTTTTTCATCCATCACCAGTGTTATCATAAAGTCAGCTCGTCTACCGTCTTCAGGTGGGTCAGCTGACCTCGTAAACAAACTTTTGATGATGTCATAGCCGCGCGACACAAAGGTACCGCTGACTTACTTTTAGCCGGCATTGCTGAGCAACATGGCAGAATATTTATCTGATGCCGAAGAGTCAGACTACGACGACCGGTTTGAGTCTAAAACGATGAGCTCCATGAAAGGGAGAGAGGGAGAGAGACGAACAGCTGGCTCGAGAACAACAAACAGGAGCACGTCCACGACTCAATGCGAACTGGTGTGCGCTTGTGGACAGTGTTCGCCTATAGCAACAGAACAGGAGTGTGTTTACTGCTCAGAGTGGGACTTGAAACCGGCTGACACGCGTATGGATCTATCCAGGAATATATGTCTGACTACTCTGGAGGATTTCTCTGCAATGACAAACCGGGCTGTGGTAGAGACGAGCGATTTTGCAGAGATTATGTCCCGCGCTGAAGCTCCCTTGCCGTGGCCCCCGCTAAGTGCGGCTACATCGGTTGGATCTAAATAACTTCTGAAGGACTCCGAGCTACACGATGTTTGTCTGAGTGAGTATATGAGCATGCACAAACCTAAAAATAAGGTCCAGGTGTCAAAAAAACGGAGTTGCCCTTTAACACTTTTTCATGCCTCCATCACCTCCCGTCTGGACTATTGTTATGGAGTCCTGTCTGGACCACCCAGCAAAATTCTTGACAGGCTGCAGTACGTGAAAAACTCTGCAGCTAGAGTCCTCACCCACATAGGACTATGGCAACACATCACCTCAACCTCCATCCACCTCCACTTGCTCCCTACAAAACCCTGCTCCTCGAATATATATCTCTCCATGTCCTGGCTCCTCAGTACCTTTTTGATCTGCTTTTCAAATTAAATGTATTATTATTATGATTCATTGATATCCATCCTTACACACCATCCCGCAACCTTCGGTCATCAGACACTGGTCTACTTTCCTCACCCAAAACCAAACTCTGAACCTTTAGAGACAGAGCCTTCAGTGCTGCAGCCCCCACCCTCTGGATCAATCTCACTTCAGATATCTGTAGTGCTCCATCTCTGGACATTTTGAAATAACATCCCAAGCACCACCTGTTTGTCACAGCGTACGGTCTTCATTAAACCAGCCCTCACACTCACCTACAACACCACACAGTGTGTCCATGTCTATGTGTCCAGATAGAGTGTCTTTGGGGTTTTTGAAAGGCGCTTTATAAAATCAAGGTATTATTATTATTATTGTTATTATTATTATTTTTATTTTATTATTTTTTTCCCTGGGAAAATTGATCAATAGCAGGTAAGATTTTCTTGAGTAAATGTTTCATATTTTTGTAATAATGCTTGAGAAAAGTATATTTTTCAGTATATTTTTATCCTTCACAAAACTATATTGATGTAAATGAACATTTAAATAGTCAAAGATATGGTACATGAAACTGTAATACAGCACATTCACTGTAATCTACAATGCATTAAAGAAAATAAAGTATGCTACTCTTCAGGCACTTACATTAACTTCCGGGCATCTTATTTCTAGTGAGTTAAAATTCACAGCAACCTTATTACAGTATAGGCTACTTTGGGAACCCTTTGCCAATTTATAACTTTTATTTCATACTTTTCCTTCAAATTATGGCATTATTTTAGCATTTTTACACCTTATGACATGAACTTCAGGAAGAAAGATTTTTTAAACATATTTCATTAATCTGATGTTACATACTCTTGACAAGTCTATTATACACTTACTGACACTTTTTACATTCTTTGGACCCTCAACTCAACAATGTACACCCAAAATAAAACTACCTTTTTTCTGCACTTATATATTAAACCACTTCAGATTTACATGAAAAATACCAATGATAAAGATTTTAACCCTGTCTGTGCCAGTTTGAATACATAATAACCACTTTTTTAATTTAATAAAAAATGAGATGTGTTTAATTCTGGATAGTGAGGTGGTTGTTGGTAATTACAGCCTTAGATAAGTCAGATGTTAAAGTTTTAAAAGAAAGTTTATAGCACCGCAAGTCAGACAAAAAATGAATGATATTCCAGGTTTGACCACATTAGACTGACAACACTTGTTTACCATATACTGTATGTCTATGAGGTATTGCACAATCATAGTCACATCATTTTTTTATTGTCCAAAGTATCTTTAGAGAATCATTTTTTTAAATAAAATACACTTTAGACTGAAATAGACTCAGTTGTCCCCCCAGTCGGATCTGAAAGTAAATATCAGCTACTTTTTACTTTTGTGTTGCAGGGTCATGGATTATTTTTCCTGCTGTTATAAAAATGATAAGCACATGAGACCATGAACCAACTCATTGAGAAAATAAATTGTAATAATTTAAAAACAGATGTACTGAGCTAAGAACCACTGACCCATGCTGTAAAATGTTTTTTCAGCACAAAGTTCAGACATCAGTTACTCAATTATAAATCAAATTTAACAGAAGTGAAAGCCAGATGTATTTTACTACAAATGGCCTCATGATGGTGCTGTTGGAAGTGGAGCATCACAAACATGTCCTAGTCTCACTGTCATGATAATTTTATCTTTGAACTCCAGGATAAACTTGTTCTGAATACTTTTGTTGTCTCTTTGAAAGAATAAAAACATATAAAAATGGTTTAACAGATGTTACCTGAACTGCAAGTTTTCATGTTAATTGAGCTAGCACATGCTTTTTCTTCTTTTATTTGGTCTTAAGAAGTTTAAGAGTAACAGGAAGCCTGAGATCTCTGATGTCCATCAGTTAAATATGAAACCAAGATCTCAGTTCTCAGATGCCATGGTAGGGCAAATCTGCTGTCTTGATGTGTTTTGGAAATTCTAAACAAAAACTTATACAACTTTATTCAAGTACCTAATATAGCATTATTTTCATGTCAGGACCAACATTGCATATTAGAAACAAACTGAAATGACAACCGTCTTGACTGCATGCTTAAAAAACACATTTTTCATATTAACAAATTGTTACTTCAAATGTTAAAAGTTGTGTTTATATTTTCAGGGTGAGAGTTTTTTGTTTCACTTAGCATGCTGATATATGGTTTCAACATAAACTGAGTTCAACAGTAATGGACTTGTTTTGCATTTTACAGTCATAAGCATAGATATACATAGAACACTAGATACGACATGCCCCTCTGAGCTGCGTGCCTATGTTGAAGCTAAGCTAGTGGGGGCAAAGTGTCAGGGCGTTTCATTGCTGTCAAAGGTGCGAAGATTAAGAACAATAAGGATAAGGAAATATTGCTGCATACAGCTGTAAAATACGCCGAACAATTGAAACGAGGAATAACATTTCATAAGTGAGAATAGCTTTTTGCTCTTTTTTCATTATTAAATCATGTTAAGAGTTTCCAATCTATGAGAGCTTCAGTAACTATTTTGCTACTAGCAAAACACTAATGCGAGCTAGCAGCTTGACAATAGGTGGTTTGATTAATGATGATGATTGATAGTAATAAATGATTAATACTGCCTTTAGTACAGTTACACAAGCATCAGTAGGAGCACTAAAAGTACAAGCAGCAGTAACAGTAATAGTATAAATGGCCTTTGGAGTAGTAGAAGTAGTGTCAGCTTTTAGTATAGCCAATTGTTGCAGTGTCAGTATTAGCAGAAGTAGTTGGTGTGCTGCCACTCTATCACACTACTATCGCATTACTATTACTACATTACTACCACAACTACTTCCAACAGTAGTAAGAAAGCCTAATTCATATGAATACAGAATACTGATTTAAAGCTGGGGTTGGCGATCTGATTTAGATACACTTTTTGTAATACTGGTTAAAATGGTCTTTATGACCCGATGGTAATCAACTCATAATGTGTTCTTAAAACAGAGCGAAAAATATCCGCTATCTACAGCAGGAGTAAAACAGGGAAAACCCCAACCAATAATCTTGCCGGGATACCTTCTTTTACACCAATCAAATCCCGTCGCCATTCTGCGTGCCTGCTGCGCGTGCATTTTCCCGGCGTGCACCGACAGTGCGTGTAGCAGGTAGCATGTAGCGTGTAGGGAACAGACTCCGCTGGAGAATGCTTACCTTTCAAGTTTTGTCTTTGGAAATAAGGGAAGTCCGCTGTGAGCAGTCCCACAACACCAACCAAGCTCCAGTATCCCTCACATTTAAGACAGATGTACGAGAAATCTAAAATAAACTCTGTTTTTCTAAGTTTGTTCCGCTGTTGGCTCTAATCTCGCGAGAACTGCCGTCCAATGTTACTGCAGGTGGCAGTTCTCGCGAGACTTCTTCTTCTTCGGTGGTTGGCATCCATCATTTTGGAGAATTACCGCCCCCTTCAGGCTAGAGACAGACAGCTAGTTCTCCAAAATCGCCAACCCCAGCTTTAATGGAAAAGTTCTCTAACCCTCAGTGTGACTGATATTGTACATAAATTAGTTAACGATTATCAATATTCTCAAGTAGTAGCATACAGCGATGCTGTTGGACCAAGGCATTTTACTGTCTTCATCTGTGTCATTTAACGGTTACACGCAAATAATTTCATCATGAATCATTCGCTGTTAGGATTAATACTAGTAATCCTTAAGGACAGCTCTCAAATCTTTGAAATGTTAGAATACAAGGTACTTATCAAATTAAATGCATTTGGTCTCCAGTATATTGGTTAAGTAGGTTTAATTTATTAGAAAGAAAGAAAAAAAGTAGGAAGTTTAAATGTTAATAATATGATTACTTTATCTAAAACATAGTTCCAATATATAATAATAATTTATCTTTTATACTTATAACAGTACATCTATGAAAATCAGTTCAGAAAATGAGCAAGTCATGACTTATTTTCAGTGTAAATGTATTGCCTTGAACGGAATGTTGACTTACCCAAGATGGCCGCCACGTAGGCACGTCGCTTAGCGGGCTGCTTCAGCGCGCTGACGTATCTAGTCTTCTATGTATATCTATGGTCATAAGAACATACAAAAAAGACACAGACTGAGAAACTTAGTGTAATATGTCCTCTAATTGTCTTTTTGCATGTATATGAATGTGGTGTAACTAAAGATTTTGATTTGAATTCAGATTTTAGATGTGCTTTGGGAAAATAGTTTGAAATCCAAAGGCATAACTACATTAAAACTTTTTCTTGGTTTATGTGAGCTATGATTTACATTGTCAAGGTTCATTGTCCAATTAAAAAAGTCAATAAAAAGGACATTTATGAGTACTGACTGTTGTATTTTTCCTGTCACAGCCCAACTGGTGGCATAGAGTTTGCCAAAAATAGCTTGCGGTGAATGCAAATCAGAAGATCTGGAAGAGCAGGACACCTTCCCTTGTAATTAAAATACCCATGACCAATGACCACTGCAGGATAAAACATTCCTATATCTTTTTCCCAATGACATTAAAAAGCACAGAGAAGAAATTTGACTATACTGTGTTTATCTTGAATATTCTACAGACATACACTTCTGCTAAAACTATGCATACATGACTCTCATCTGTCTAATCTGATCGGATAATAAAAATAATAATAATAACAACAATGAGTCAAAGTATTTATAGGAAGATGTATTTATTTAGGAACTAAAGACTCATGTTCAAAGATGTTTTGGCAACAACACAGCAACACAAAGTTCAAAGAATCAGTTACTGAACTATAAATAACATTTTCTAAGAAGGGAATGTCATTTACATTTTATTACAAATGGCCACATGGTGGTGCTGTTGGATATGGAGCCTCACAAGCATGTCTTTTATACTCCGGGATAAACTTGTCCTGCTGGTGTTTGTGGAGATGGATGCAACTTTTTTATTTGTGTCTGTGAAAGATTAAAAGGCACTAAAATGGTTCAACAGGTTTCCTGTTAACTCAGTGGTTCTCAGATGACATGGTGAATGTCTTGGTGTGCCTTGAAATTCTAAACCAGAACTTACTGATCAAGACTTTGGTTTGATCTTGACATTGATGGGGACATAAAAGTTCCCCCCCCACACACACACACAAAAAAATAATCATATCAATGGAAAGTCTTCTATAAACCTGGCCCAACATACCATCACCAATTATTAATTAACATCTTTATTATTAGCCACTCCTTGAATGCATATGCAGTTTCTATAGTGATCTGATCACAAGCCATTGTCAAGTGTTCCTAAATATGTGTTCTGTTTGTTTTCTGAAGCTTCTAAGGTGGTTTAATGAAGCACTACAGAGGAACGAGACATAATTACTCATATAGCAGAGGCGATTTTCCCACCGCTAACATGTTTGCAGTTGGCTACAAGCTGCAGCACAAGCATCAGCAAACAGAAGCCAAATACACTGCCTGTGTAAAAAAATCAGACCCTTGTCACCTGCAAGCTTTCAGCCAACCTGTGTGGGAAATACTGATGAGAACCGTGAAGCGGTTTTGCGCTGTACGACAGGGCTGAGCCTGTTCTTTTTCTAATTGTTTACTAATTGAGTTGATCATTTGTTCATGTTATTGTCATTGTTTCAGTTCTACAGATTTCAGCACTAGTTTGTTTTCCAGTAATTCCCATGTTGCAAGTTCCAGTAACACTGTTCTGTTTATTTATTATGTGAGTGTGGGTTAATGCAAGGTGTGTAACGCTGTTTGTAAGATCGAGAGAGAGTTAAGGACAGAGGGCAAAACAGAGAGAGAGATCAAAATCAAAAACCTGTGCAAGTAAAATATTCCTATAACTTTCACACAGCACAGCAGAAAAGCATTAACAGGTGACAAATGATTGCACTTTTAGGAGTTAATTTCTTGTATTTTGACGATGTTGACTTTTTTGCTAGAAATGTAGGTCATCTTAAACTTTCTTATTTAATAAGAAAGAAAAGGTAAAATATTGCTTGATGTGTTGGTCTTCAATTCTTGGCTAGGACCTCTCTAATATAAGAGAAAACAAGGGTTATTTGGCTCACAATTTCACCTGATTTAGACATCGTCCACTGAGAACAGCTCTGAGACCCACTTATGGGCCTCCACCCACAGGTTGATACTTGCTGCACTGTAGATTGTGTTTGGAGCTTGATCTTTCAAAGATTGTTCTTACATCAGGGACAATACGTGATGCAGTATACCTCAGAATGAGTTTATCATTTAGAAAACAGTGAATGGATGAAACAGAGGGTCAGAGCTGGACTGATGAACAGTGTAGAGTTTTTATTCATCAAAACGACGAGAAAGGTATGGACTTTGAATTAGAAGGTTATAACCTTGTCTGCATGAACAGAGAAATGAAAGGTGGAGGAGGGGTCGCCTTATTCATTGCTGATAATATCAAATTCAAAGTATTAAAGGACATATCTGTAGCAATAGACAACATGTTAGAATGCATTACGGTTGAAATAGATCTAAAGAAAGATTGTAATATAATCATCTGTTGTATTTACAGAGCACCAGGCTCGAACTTGAACAACTTCATCACATATGCTGGAGATCTTTTCTCAAAAATTGGACAGAAAAAAGGTTTTATCTGTGGTGATACTAACATTGATTTACTGAACCCAAATAAGCAGAAGCTCAATGAGGAGTTCTTAAACTGCTTGTACAGTCTAGGATTTGAACCACTTATCACTCACCCGACCAGAATCACAAAACACAGTGCTACAATAATTGATAACATTTTTTCTAACGTGCTTGAGGATTAACTTAATAAGTGGGCTGTTTGTGAATGACATAGCGATCATCTACCAATCTTTGTGGTTTATGACCAGACCTGTGAGGGAAGAGAGGCAGAATAAATATATGAACATAAGAATCAAATCTGAGGCTAACATAAACAGACTGAAAAATTCTCTCGAGAACAAAATTGGGAAGAAGTGCTCATGGCTACAGATGTGAATAGTGCTTACAGCAGTTTCTTAAAAATATTCACAAAAATGTTTGATAAACATTGCCCCGTGAGAGTGTTGAAGCCTAAAACACAAAGCAGAGAGAATAGACCTTGGATGACAAAAACACTGATAAATGCATGCAGAAAGAAACACACTATACAGACAGTTTCTCAAGAACAGAACGGCTGACTCTGAACTTAAATATAAGCTGTACAAAAACAAATTAACCGCTACCTTGAGAGAAAGAAAGAAAGACTATTATGGAGAACAAATACAAAAAATGTGAATCACACCAAGGAACTATGGAATTTAATTAACGGTGTAGTCAAAAAAAGAAACCTGTCAAAAGCTACCCACTTAACCTTACAGAGAATGCAGATAACACAGTGAATAAGTTAAACACATTCTTTGCAGAGGTAGGGCCAAATCTTGCCAAACAGATCCCACAGAATGACCTGACCTGGAAGCACTTTGATAGGGAGGAGTAGTAACCAAAACACTATGTTTTTGACTCCAGCAGACGACAGAGAAATAAAACAACTGATTAATAACAGCACAGGAAAAACATCAAAAGACGTCCATGACGTCGACATGAAACTAATCAAAATGGTACAAGAAGAGATTGCATCACCTTTGACACATATATGTAATCTATCGTTTCAGACAGGAAAATTCCCAGATGAAATGAAAATCATAAAAATAATCCTTGTATAAACAAGGTAACAAGGAGGACTTCAATAACTATAGGCCAATAGCAATACTACCACAATTCTCCAAGATACTAGAAAAACTGTTCAGCAGCAGACTAGATAAATTCATTGATAAACACAATCTGCTATATGACGGTCAATACGGATTCAGAAAAAATCATTCCACAACATTAGTGATAATGGAAGCTGTAGAAATAATTACTGATACGAATGAACAAAAAAATTTAGTATTGGAATATTTATTGATCTAAAGAAAGCATTCGGTACAATAGATCACAACATACTTTCTTATAAACTTGAAAAGTTGGGCGTAAGGGGAAAAGCGCTAAATTGGATCAGGAGCTACCTGAATGGGAGATACCAATACGTACAAGTAGCAGGAAAAAAATCAAGGCGCCTCAATACTATTTGCGGGGTCCCACAGGGGTCCGTATTGGGTCCAAAGCTATTTACTCTTTATATAAATGATATATGTAAAGTATCAGAAAAAATTAAATTCATACTATTTGCAGATGACACAAGCCTTTTCTCCTCGGGGGACAACCTGAAGGAGCTGATCACAGTGACAAACGAAGAGCTAAACAAGCTACAAACATGGTTCAATATAAACAGATTATCTCTGAACCTAGACAAGACGAAATTTATGTTATTCGGCAACAAAAATAGAGACTGTGAGGCTAATGTAAATATAAATGGAACCAAGATACAAAGGGTTAATGAATTCAAATTTCTAGGAGTAATCATCGACGAGAAGCTAAACTGGAAACCTCATATATCCTATACAGAAAAAAAAATAGCCAGGAGTGTATCAATACTGTGGAAAGCAGAAAAAGTACTAAATCAGAAATCACTTCTCACAGTTTACTGGGCACTGGTGGCACCACACATACAATACTGCTGCGAAATATGGGGAAACAGCTACAAAACAAATATTAAAGGTATATTAACACTCCAGAAAAAAGCAGTGAGAATTATTCACCACGCAAGCTATAGAGCACACACAAATCAGCTGTTCATCACAGCAAAGATCCTAAAACTATATGACCTAATAAAATACAAGACTGTACAGATATTATATAAGGCTGCACATGACCAGCTGCCGAGGAACCTACAAACAAGGTTCACAAAACGAGAGGCAACGCACAACCTCAGAGGGTCTATGATTCTCAAAAAGAAATCAGTAAGAACAACATTGAAAGGGATGACAATCACAGTTAATGGAGTAAATCAATGGAACAGCCTCCAGGAAGAAACCAGGTGCAGCGGTACCATAAAAGAATTTTAAAAAAGAATACTGAGAAGATACTTTGACGCATATAAATATGTAAACATCTAGGGGTGGTTATACAAAACATGTACAGAGCTCAAGGATGTTGGTGGTTGATGAAACAAAACATGTGGGTTGATTGGTCTATAAGACAGCAGGAAAGACGAAATGTACCAAAACAATGATAGTGAATGACCTGATGATGTAAGTTAAGTGAGGCCATATAACAAATCAAACTACTGCAGAGAAACAGACAGTCTCAAAATGGATCCACTAAGCTGGGCTCTCAACGTCGATAAGGTCTTCTCAACCCGCCAAGCTGGCCGGAGAACCAAAATGTCGATGGAACATTCCTAGCTGGGTATGCAATGGACAGCTGGAATAAATGGAGAGTGGTGTGTCTGTCAATCTTGGAGGTGGAGGATGTGGAAGGCGTGTTCTTGTTTGCATAATCAGACTGCGATTACAATCATGGGTCTGGGCCTCGGAGGGATTATGTGGAGGCTGAGACGCATGAAGGCTGAGTTTTTGGCAACGAGAGAGGTGATGCTGCTAGCATGCGATGAAATCAAGAGAGCTGGTGGTCAGAGAAAGATGGCTCGCGCACCCCTCAACAAAATCCGACTGGGAGGCGGAAACGCCCGCATGGCTGAAAACTACAGCAAAGCCCGAGACGACAGTGCAGGAGCACGCCTGGGGAAAGAGGAGAGTGACGAGGAGTCACGCGTCTAACACGTCTGAAAAGTGAAGAATGAAAAGCAACGAGGGCACACCATTCCAACATCACCATCTACAACATCACAACCCCAACATCACAAACCGGGACTAACAACAACAACAACAACAACAAAAAAGGATTACGTGGAACGAAGGATTATGGAATATGTCAAATACGGACACTAAAAGGGAGTCTAGAATTATGTAAGACCTCTATAAATGAATAAAAATGCATAACAACTTGTTAATATGTGGAAAAAAGGAGACTAAGTACTAAAAGAAAATGGGGACGGGACTAGATAAGCTCTGCTTCTCCCGTCTACCCTTTCGGACATGAACATTTGATCAACTATTGACAATGTGTGATGCTGTACAACTGTGTTGACGTGACCGAAATAAATAAATAAAATGAAAATGAAAATGAAATGAAAAGTCAGACTCGTGAATGAGAATGCTTCCTCTTGTAAAAAATGGGGCCTTACGCACAGCACGTGTTTTGCATATAGGGAAGGCGACGCTGGGTAGTGGCATAAAATTGATAGGGATGTGTCCCTAGTGTCCTTACCCAATTCTGCAACCCTGTTATTTATGCAAATGTGTAGCAACTCATACTTTAGTTTTTAATTTATTCAGTCAGTACAAAATGAAGGATTTTCATGTCAGGATTAACATTGCATATTAGAAACAAACCAAAAAGCCATACATACCATGCCTAAAAAACAATTTGTTTATTTTTCCTGTTAATAAAATGTTTTTCCAAATGTAATTTTTTTTTAAATCTCAGGGTGGAGGTTTGTTTTCTAACCTAACATGCTGACACATGGTTACAGTTTGCATTTAGCTGTAAAATTTCAACAGTACACATTTGTTCGACATTTTTTTGTGATGAGAAGATGCAAAAATAAGGCACAAACTGAAAACAAATTGTGAAATGTTCTCCAAAGACCTTTTTTGTATATGAATTTGGTGTGCCTTAAGATTTTGTTTTTATTTTGACTTGGGCAAAAGAGTTAGAAATCCACAGGACTTCAACCTTTTATTAAAAAGAACACATTTCTTGTTTTATGTGACCTGTGCTTTACATTGTGAATACTCTGTGCTGAAACTTGTTTATATCATGAACTGAGAGTTGCTTTTGCCTAAGTGAAAAAAAGATTTATGAGTGCTGACTGTTGAGTTTTTTGCTGTTACAGCCCGACTGGTGGTATAAACTTTGCCAACAGTTGCTTGCGGTTAATGCAAATAATGGAGATCTGGAACAGCAGGACACTTCTCTTGTACTTAAAATACATGGGACCAGTAAATTAACTGTGGACATAGGCATAAATCAGTCTATTTATTGAATAAATCAGATCAGAAATAAAGTCACTCAGGTGAGGTCTCTCTGAGCTATCCCCTCCATGCAGGAAGTGTAGAATCAGAAAGAGCAGTTACAATTAAAGTTACAGAGATCCTTTATGACATCATGGGCAGAGAGATAACACTATATAATAGTTTGTATGACAAACTGGTCGTCTGATTCTTGACCTTTCATAGTTCTGACTCTATGAGGACTGCAGTGTACCACATCAGCATGTTTTTGTAAGATCGATGACACACTAAAAGTAATAATGACATTATCATGCAATCAGTCATTGAAAATGAAATGAAAAATCATTGACAGAAACAAAACATACATCAGTCAAAGAAGAAAAATGTCACTTTTTTATTGACTACAGATGCCCAGGCAAAAGAGCATTTCTAATCTCAATTGTACTTGTCAAAGTAACTTCAGGCTGCTGATGGTGCAGTGAATGAAGCATGCTGGTTGATCATGGCATTGAGGTTGGTCTTCATGTTTGAAAAATGACTCCTCAAGCCTGACAGAGGTTCATAAGTCGAGAAAACATGATTCATATAAGCCTTAATGACCTGCCTTTCACAAGGGAAGAAGTTCAACATGTCCACGTGAGACACTATACAGTTTGTTTCAGTGTCTTGTATTCCACATTCCATGGGGGAAAAAGGAAGTGTCGCGGTTTTACTAAACTTGAAAGTCTTAAATTTCTCAATCAAATGTTCCAGGTTCATCGAATACAAGTCAATGGCAGCAGCGATTGAATTAGCATAGTCTGATGTATGTTCACCACTCTGTGCACTCAGTCGAGCCTTATGGATCATCATCTGGACGTGGAAGGAGGCTCCATTGACCCAGATCTTGAAACCTCTTGTGCTCATCTGTCCATCATGAAGCAGAGAGTTTTTTAAGATGGTGAGATGGTTGCTTAACTGTGTCTCTAATCTCTGTAGTTCCTCTCTGAGTTGTCTTTCGTTGTTCATAAATATGCGATGACGTTTCAGGTACTCTGACATTGTGTCTCGGACAGCTGAGGCTTTCTCTTCTCCAAAAACACGTCGTAACATCTCGTAGGTGTGATCTGTTTGAGAGGTATCCTTGATGATGAGGTCCACAATCAGTGAAATCACCATTGCTCCAAGACCAACAGCATTTGGGATTGAATTAAGTGAAGCCAAACCAGTTCCCAGCTTTTCGATGTAGCCTGGAACAATGTCCACCTGCAGATTAGAGAAGGCCTGCAGCTGAGCGTTGGAGTCAATTCCTGAATATTTCAGCAGGGGCTCATCTATGCCAACATCTGGGAGGAGGCATGTGCTCCCCAAAGCAGTCTCATACAATGCAACAGCACCCCTCCTGTAATCCTCCTGTGAGACTTCTGCACCCATTTTATCTCACTGAGAAGAACCGTTACAAGAGCAGAGAAGATTGAACACCAGATAGTTCAGAGTCTAAATATATAACCAGATCAGCCCACTCAAATAAAACAGACAATGCTGAAAACCAATCAGGGCTCCAGATAATGAGGTGTAGTTGTTGATCATTCTCTAACGCCCTAATCTGACCTGAAAGTTAAGTAACACACGTGGGCACCTCTTCAAACTGCTGTTAAAATACAAACCATATGATATGTCTGCTGTTTCCTAGAATGTGCTATTCATGACTTTTGAAGCTCATTGTCTAGGTTTATTTTTTGGCTAGGTGCAGGACACAAAGAGGACAGATTATGGGGTTATAATGTTGGGTATGTTGGCCATACATGGGTGAGTTTTGAGTGCAACATAGATCAAACCAATCAGAGTGTAAGCTCTCTTTCCCTTTAGGCAGGTGGACCTGCTGCTTTGCCTGAATTTCATCTGGATTATCTAATTCCTCTTCTTTTATTGTAACTAAACTCTAAAAGTACATACAGAACTTTGTAAGAACTATGTTGTTGTTTAGATAAAAGTTTCTTTTCTTAGAGGCATGCAGAGCAGACTTTATCTAAAGAAAAGGTGAGACACTTTCATATTTGTGTAAAAGTGACATTTTTATCAAATTTTCCAATAAAAATGGACAGGATCACACTTCTATATGTTTATGACAGACCTGTTATTGTACATCAAACAACTGCAAGCTTTCACCAATTTATTGCCAGGACTTCACTTCTGCCCCTCTTTAAGGTGCCAGTAGCTACACAAAACGTGTTTTTCTCCAGACCCCTCAGAACAGACCTACCAGTGTGACATCACATCATTTAGTTTTTCAGTTCAAACTAATAGGACAGAGGTAGCAAGCCCAGTGTGGGGCATAGGATGAAGAATGAATATTAAGCTGTTTACTGCAGCAGTTTAACCGCTGTTTCCTTTCAATAGTGAAAATGAATAGATAGAGTCTGCTCATCCAATTTTTTCTAAAAAAAAAAAAAAAAAAAAAAAGAAACAGGCTACACATTGTGCCTTCTCTTTAGGAGTAGCCATTTTACAGGGGAAAGCTTTGAGTGCAACTCAACAAGGACCCAGGGAAAAATTGTGGGTGCCAGTGGATTCACCTCAATACCAAATATTTATGCTTGTGGTGACATCAGAGAGGTTGGTCCTGAGTTGACCCCAACAGCAATTATATCTGCAGACAAAACTCCACTGTTTGCTATTAGGGGCTGTAAATGCAGGCTTATGCAAAGGTTTCACCACCTTTAGTGCTCTGAGGGTCTGATCTACCAAAGGTTTACATGTATAAAACATGTGCAAACTTAAAAAACTGATCTACTAACTGGGTGCACCAAGGATTGTGTCTCTCAAAAGAGCAAAATAGCATCAGTAATCTATTCAGCATGTTTGCCTTCATGAATATGCAGAATACATGCAGATTATAAGAACACACAAAATACTGGGAGGAGGACATGCAAATGTATTCATTTAGCACCCACAGTGTGATTTATCGAACCTGCAACTGACTGCACTCGATGTTTTAGCCAGAGACAATCTTGTGTGTCAACATGTTTGCACTGTCATAAACAGCATTACCCAAATATTTTTTGGTCATTTACTGATTTTTTCATGTATGACAGAAAGATTTGGAGGCTGGCTGTCATTGTCAAAAGAGGAACGATGCAGTGTGCCACCATACTCATGCAGATACACATTTAAAGTAAAGCCTCTTAGTGTTGCACTCTAAAGGTGCTTACATACCTGACACTACTTGTACTACCTAAGCGATCACTCTCCATGCAAAGTCAATGTACAGCCATGATGGGGCAGGGCTAACGATCCCACGATGCGTTTGATGCGTGCAAGACAATCACTTCACTGGTTGCGCGATGTCAAAGTTGGAAAAAAAGTTGATCTTTTCAGGCGATGTTGTGTGTGGCTGTGCGGCAACAGCCAATCAGCAGTGTGTGCGTGTGTACGTGTGTGCGTGTGTGACGATACCCATGACAGACAGTTTCTCATCCTGTCTACAGAGGAACAATTTATGTCCATATGGGAAACATCAGTCGGTGAGGACATTAGTTCCGCCTAGACGGACGGCAGAAAACTCACAGATGATGCTGCTGCAGGGCATCAGCTGCAGTGTTTTGTGTTTGATAAGTGACTGAAAAGGAAACAGTTGGAATAATGTCCGCTTATACATCCTATTATATGATACATGACATGATTGCAGTGAGTGGACATGATGTCACCGAGCGACGTCCGACAGCAACAGAGACCAAAATGAGGTATTTATGGACACGCGACGCTACTTCAGTGGGTGACACGATTTGGATCGCTTGCGGTGTGAACGCAGTTTTAGAATATCTTGGAGAAGGTCAATTAACCCTTGTAAAAGAAATTCCCATTCATAGCCAGAATCAGTCCATTTTTCCCCCAGAGTCGATAAATATATAGTGCAGATTTTCAGTTAGAGGACGTTTGACACTCAGGGCTCTAATTTCCTGGTTCAGCACAGAGTGGTGGACCAGTGAATTGGTAATTTTTTCTTGCACAGCCAGTTTGGCACATTGGTGGACCAGCTGCGCAGAGATGAATGTGGAGCTGCACCAGGGGGGAGTGTCAACAGATTCAGCTTGGGGCAGTGACAATTTGGTTCCAAAACACTGAGCGGAAGGTGCGCTGAAGGCTTGGCTGATCCAACCTGGTCTATTATCAATGCAGTCGAAGTGCATCCGGTGCAGTGGTGATTTGGATGACAGGCACACAATGTGTAAACATCACCAAAACCTCACAGGGCAGGTCTTAAATGGGAGTATAAGCCTACTGTGTATTTACTGTTTATACATGTTTTAGCCACAATGAACTTAGTTGCATTGAAGTTACACAAAATCATTTATAAGAAAATTAAAGGAGAGGAGGAAATTAAAATTTAAAAAATGTTTCACTGTGCCTTGCCTGCAGCGCATTTTAGGGCAAGGAGAGGGGTTTATATTTGATTGGTGAAGATTACACTTAGCTATGTTAAACCAACTCACGCCTTCTCTCCTCCCTCTCTGCCACTTGCGCCAGTGGGAGGGACGGAGGCTTGGGTGCGCCTAACTGCACCAGGCTGCACCTTGCACAAAAATTGCAAAATGCCCTGGACACATCATGTCGCTCAGTCAGGCGCAGCGCAAGTCAGATCTGTTCTACGAAATTAGAGCTCGCAGTCTGTGTTTGTGTTACTGTAAGACTGCTCTTCATATGAGAGGTTATGATGATAAAGCTGTTGAACTGTGTGAATGCTGGCATTTAGATTGTTTAATTGGAATCAGAAAAGGAAGATTAAAAATTATATAAAAATATGGCATGAGGGAAAAGTGATGACCTTGTCCATCAAAATGACAGACAACAACAAAAAGGTTACCGCAACCTCTGGTTAGAAGTATATCATATAATAATGCCTGTTTTGAGCTGTGTGCTTTTTATAGCTTGCTTCCCAAACTGCCTCTCTTGTGGCAAAACAGACATGTTTCTACTGGGGTTCACCTGTGTTTATTTGACTCAAATTTCATGGCTTCAAACTTAATTTTGCATTCACGACTCTGCTCTCCCAAACTCTCCATGGTGACAGCAGGTAGCACACGCAAAATTCTCCTTAAATGAGGACGGTCTGCACCACTGCACGCAATGATAGTACATCATCAGCAACATGCCCACTAATAACGATGCAATTCTTTCGTTTTCACACTCAATATTGGGCTTGTTATTTGGGATCTTGGTGGATCAAGTCTTGTGTGACGGTCTCTGCCTTAGCTCCTCAGACTAATATCTTCTCTCTCTCAGAGTTATCTGAGTGAGCAGCAGTGATTGGATTGCCTGGTGCCTGCTGGGTATAAAAGCCCAGCCCGTTTGCTGCTCTCGTTCTCTCTCTCATCTCATTCTACCTGGACTCATCTCAGCCATCAGATGCACCTTTTGACTTAGTTTGTGTACTTACTCCATACTTATTGATTTATCGCAATTTGCAGTTTAATAACCTTGGTTGTTTACTATTGTTTGTCAATAAATCACATTATTTACTGCAAAAACAACATGTTCCTCCCGTATTTGTCATGGCCCTGAGCCAGGTTATGACACTTGAGTGTCCTCTTCAGGCTACATGACACCTTAAAGATTGTGTGCAGGGAAAGATACTTTTTACGGCCTCAATACACATCTTTACAGCCTGGTTCAAAAAAAGACTTTAGTCTAAATATATTTCATCCATGTGCTCTCACTGTCAGGGGGTGAATTTTTAGATTATGCCCATTTTCTTTGAAGGAAAAGTTGAGCATCTCCTGTTGTGCCTATTGCTCAGATGGCCTTAAGTCCTAACTCAACAGTGTCTTACTTTTGTTAGTCCAGGAGGAAAAATTTTGGTTCAGGTGGCACATGGCAGTGTCCATTGGAGGGCATCATCACATTCATAGGCTCAATTGAGAGTCAAAGGGCTGGTGCATGGTTTTGTCCAGTTCTTATACAATCTTTGGGTTCAACTTGGAGCTTTGAAAGATGAATCAGCCAACGTTATGAAGACACATGAATGGCACTTTTTTGCCCTTGTAACTGCCCTCTTTTTCAGTCCCAGAGGTTACCATTTATTCTGTCTATGGTCTGTTGCCAAGATGGACTCATGAAAAATATCTTGCTCCTAATCCAACAATGGCAAATTACTCATTTTTATGTGTTTGTTTTTCTTGCAGAGAATGACGATGGATGAAGAAATGACCAAAAATGTATTCTTTTATGTAAAGAATCTGTAAATGCAAATAAACTCTCAGGCACATGTGATCAACTTCTGGACTTTTGACTAACACGGCCATTGGGGAAAAGCAAACACATACGCCTCACCACACAGCTCCCTGATTGGATGTTTATCATAGTTTTATTTAAAAAAGAGATGTGCTGTATCTGTCCTGGTCTTGGCACATTCTGATACTTCTCTGTCTCTGAGACTGTGAGTGGTAAAACATGGGGGGGGGGGGGGCGCACTGTCACAAGACAACTACCACAGATCTGCACTTGGTTTTGCAACATTGCTCTAGATAACCCATGTCGGTCCAGATGCCAGCATACATGAGTCCCTGCTAGAAATACTGTACTGTCAAAATCCTTATAAATGTGTAAACTCACAACTTGGAACAGACTGGTGTCTACCCAAAAGATTAACTGGATTCCACTCAGACTGTGATTTATTTTCTTTTTCTTTTAAAAGTTTCCATTACTCTGTTAACTTTGCCAGGTTTTGTTTGTATTCGTATTTTTCATTAGGCACAACACATTTTGTTAAATATGCCTCAATCAATAAGGTCACTTCAAATGCATTTTCACCACTTTTTAAAATAATTCAAATATGTTGTTTTCCACACAATCTTTGTCCTGTGATTTCTCTAACTTGTCCTCTGTCCTTTAATGCAATGTATCCTTAAATGTAAACACTTTTTCAGGCATATTTGATCAACTTCTGGACTTTGGACAAACAGAAGCATCCAAGAAAAGCAAACATGTACGCCTCACCACACAGCTGCCTGATTGACTAATGATCCTAGTTTTATGTAAAGAGCTTTCTGTATTAGGATTCACTTTAAAGTCCCTGGTGCTCAGTCTGTCCTGGTCTTGGCTCATGCTGATTTTTCTCCTTTGAGACTGTTAACCGTAAAACATGGGTAGCTCACTGTCACAAGACGACTACCACAGAGAAGCACTTGGTTTCTACAACACCGCTCTACAGAACCCATGCCTCCTCCCAGATGCAGGCATAGATGATTCCCTGCTGCGATATTCAGGTATTGACTCCAACACTCAGCTGCAGACCTTCTCTGATCTGCAGGTGGACGTCGTACCAGGCTACATCGAAAAGCTGGGATCTGGTTTGGCTTCGCTTAGTGTAATCCCAAATGCTGTTGGTCTCGGAGCAATGGTTATTTCACTAATTTTGGAGCTCATCATCAAGGGTACCCCTCAAACAGATCCCACCTACGACATGTTACGACGTGTCTTTGGGGAAGAGAAAGCCTCAGCTGTCCGAGACACAATGTCAGAGTATCTGAATCGTCATCGCAGCTATATGAAAAATGATCAAAAACTGCTAAAGGAACTGCAGAGACTAGAGGTCCAGCTGAGCAACCAGCTCACTATCCTGCGAATCTGAAGCATGATGGGCAGATGAGCATTCGAGGTTTCAAGATGTGGGTCAATGGAGCCTCCTTCCACATCCAGATGTTGATCCATGAGGCCAGACTGAGTGTTAAGAGTGGTGACGACCCATCAGACTATGTTGACTCAATTTCAGGTGCTATTAACTCCAACTTGGGCTACCTGGATCGTCTGCTTGAGAAATATAGGACTTTTTGGATGAGCAAAACAAAAATATTTGCAAGGTCCTTTTGCATTGATGCGCTTTTAAGTGTTACATTGAAAATAATGAACACTATTGTGTAGCAGCGCATATAGATGATAGCAGTCCATGCCCATTAGGAGACGATGAAATGCTTGAGCATTATACAAATGTTCTGTTCTCATTATATGAACCACTCTCAGGCTTGAAGAGTCATTTTACAAATACAAAGACCAACCTCACCATCCTGATCAACCAACATGATTCATTCACTGTGCCGTCAGCTGCCAGACGCCCCATCAACACCAGAGCTTTTGTATAAATTTCTGTTATCCACAGCAATGTGAAGCACTAACGTCTGTCCAGAGAAACAACAACCCCTCTTAAAAAACAGAACTATCCCTTTAAGGTCTTTGCATAGTGCAGGAGGAATAAAGTTAACCAACACAGCATTTGCACACACACAGAAATGCTTCCTACTTTTTAAAGACATTAACAGAATGAGACAAAACAGAACACCCTTTGAGCAGTCTTTTTGTCTTAGTCCATCCACTCGTCCTGGAGCTGTGTAGGTGTAGCAGGCTCTACAGCATTGTGATAAAAAAAAAAAAAAATCATTCGACACAGAGGGTGTTTTCAGAGTTCAGTCTGTCATGTCTCATGGGACAGGGCGCACAAACTTTGGCCTTACCAATCAGGGTTAAAGTTGAATCCACATGGGCACAAAACAGGGATATAAATACTAGATTTTTTGTTGCTGGTATGCTGATATTTTAAAACGTATCTTATCCCACACTGATATCAAGCACTTTTTCTTTTGTGGATTTTGATGGATTGAACATTATTTTTGAGTAGGAATAGTTTTCTCTGTCTGGGACCCTGGACATTTTATTAGTTCAAATTATGTCTTGAATTCTTTCATTTGTATTTGTTGTTGAGACTAACTTGGTCCACCCACCTTCATTTTTCCCATGAATGTAGTTAAAACACTTTGTGCCACTTGTAAAAGACTCACTTTTTCCACCTGAAGTAGCTGTGGGACAATGCCCATTTGCTTCAGAATGTGTCAGTATCGGCTTTGGAAACGAGGCTGACTGGTGCTGTAACAGGAAGTAAGCGCACTCATAAAGTGTAAGATGGTAAAAACAACAATTCAGAAAGCCGATACTCTTGAGAGACTGCATATATGTTTTGTTTTACAGGTCAGCAAAGTGCACGAGCCCTTCTGTTATTTAGCTCAAGTTTACTCTTTAGTTCTCGTGGCATATCTATATGTTTAGATTGTAGTGAACGTCCATACATAAGGCCGCTAACTTCCAGCCTTAGCTGCTAATACAGCATGTTGTGCCCGTAGTAGCAGTTGATTGAGTGATAATATTGCAATATTACTTTTGTAATAGTTACAATTATAGTAGCTTTATTATTTTTATTGTTGTCATGTGAATAAATAGGTTCAGAGGCTCACGAACATGAAGTGGCTTCTATAAACATTTCCAACATGTTGCATCTAAATATGGTGTTCAATTACAGATATGCTGAACAACTGGTATGAGCAGTTCATTAGGTACATGAATGCTATGTAAACTGGTTAATGTGACAAATTGTTATTATCTTTATTAGTTGGGACACAGATATATACAGTGTTAAGTTGTTGACATAAGAGTTAACAAATGAGAAAATCAGCTAAAAATACAGAATTTGTTGTTGTTGTGATGCAAATGTTCTGATTTGTGTTGTGTATTCGTTTAACTGTAGAACAGTATTAGGTGCATAATTTGCCTGACTGTCAAACAGTAATAGTTTTATTATTTGTTAACGGTAGGACGGTTATAGTTATTGGTTATTGTGTTATTTGGTACTGTAATCCTGTCATAGCAGGAAGTAAGCTCAGTCATAGAGGGTATGATGGTGTAAACAACAAAGAAGGCCAATACTCATGAAAGACTACTTATATGTTTTGTTCAACAGTGTTTATGGGACAACAAAATCACTGGCACCTGGATGAACGTTGTCATTATTGGACAAGTGTAACATCTGCATTATTAAACCTTTTCTCTACATCTTAATCAAGGTTATGTGAATATACTCTGAAGTCAGCTAAAAGGTTAAGATCAGATCAGCATGAACATGTGACACTGAAGGGCAGTTTGTTTCAGTCTGATGGTTTCTTATAGGTTATTTAAGGACATGGGTGGTCAAAGGTCTGCCACTGTTACCACTGTTTAGTAATGTTTGTGTAATGGTTTAGACCACCACGTGGAAAGAATATGAGTTTCAGTTTGAAAGATAATTTTGTTTGATTTATCAAGTGTAACTACAGTAACATGAGGCATCACAGGCTAATGACTGTGAGTAGTATCAAATGATGATGGAGTGATATAAATGCTCTGTAAAAGAGTCCTTAAATGTGTTTTAAAAGCTCTGCAGATTTCTCAATACCACACAATACAACAGCTCTTTTTCTGGTATGTGCAAGTTGTTGAGGTCTGACTCACATATTTTTTGTTTTGTGTTTAAGACCTGGATGAAGCCATGTGAACTGCTTAAATAGGGGCTTAAGAATTTTGGTAAACCACACCTGTGGTCACAGCCATATATGCAGTCTAAACCAAACTTTAGATCTGGGGTGGGTAACTTCCAGTCCAGGGCTTCATGCAGTCCTCCACCTTTCTCAATCTAGCCCACCAGTCTTTTCTTAAAATCAGCAAATCGTAAACAGGAGGAACACAAGAAAGAATCTGCCAACTATCAGTCAACTTGAGAAATTGCAACTATTAAGGAAATAAGAAATAAATAGATACTGCTCTGATTCTACATATTTTGTAGTTTAATTTGGCTAAAAAAAAATCATAAAACAATCTCCCTAATGTGGAAGGTGTACAATAACAATGTTTAAAAAAAAATCCTTAACATTGGAAATTTATTTGGAGGTTTGTGTTATGTTTTCATTTTTGCAAGTAATTTAGCAACTATGTTTTCCATGATTGTTTCTCTAAATCTGTTTTTAATGTAGACTTCAAATATGGCATACGGTATGGCAAATGTTTTGAAAAAATGATACAGGTTAAATATGACAAATTAACTTTTTAGTTGTTGTATTACATTGAAAAGGGGATCCATATTTGGGTTTTCAGGAGGCCCATGGCACTTGTAAATATAACTGCCAATGAAGAAATTTGACTAAAATTAAAACTTCATGTTGACCTAACTCAGTCAAAGCAACAAGATGACTTGACATAAGAATCAACAATTTATTATTTACAGTTAACCTAATGTAAAAGGTTTGTACAGCAAATGACTATAAATTGATCCAGCCTGCTCCATTGCAGAGTTTCTTGAGATTACATTATTTATTGGCACAATAGAAATACAGACTAATAGATTAAGAGACAAATCTAGTCAGTATCAAAATTCCATGTTACCTGGGAAAACTGAACCACAGCAGGTAAGATTTCTTTTCTTAAATGTTTCACATTTGTTGAACAAATGCTTGAGAAAAGCAAACTTTTCAATATATTTTATTTCTTTAGAAAAATATACATTGATGTAAGTGATCATGTCAATACTTTGCTATTTGTTTTTTTAAACTGAGTAATTATATGGTTAATTAACAATTAAGCAATACTACTGTACAGGTATTTACTGTAAATTTCTGGCATCTTGTCATTAAATTACTGTAAAATTTTCAGCAGTTACTCTGACAAGTACAGTATATTATGAAAATAAATGTGTTTTGAGCATGAATAAGCAGGAAGTGGGGCATTGCTGGTAAGTACTGTCTTAGATATGTCATACGTGAAAGTTTTAGAAGAAAGTTTGCAACAGGTTAAACAATGCAAACTGCACAACAAAAAATCTAATAATGATACAAACAAATGCCCAAACAATGCACAATAACATAGACAACTCACTGCAGGAATGGGTCTCCTCATTACAATAAGAGAATAAAGGAAAACAAATAAAAACGTTCTGCATCAGATACTGAATGGCACATACTGGCATGAAATCAGTGATCACAGATCAGGATCCTCTTAAGCCATTGTTCGAGATGGGTGTTAAATAGACTAAAGGTCATGACCTTTTTATAGTCCCAATGTTATTTTGGGTTTCACCACATTAGACTGACAACACCTATTTACTGCAAACTGTATGTCTATGAGGTATCGAAAAATTGCCCCAAACAGAAGCTCTGGCTGCTCACTGGTTCATTACTAAAAGGAAAATAACACTGACATGAGTTTAAAAAAAATAATAAAATAACATAAGCCACATAAAACAATACAAATGTAATCCATTTGTGTCAGAAGATTCAAGAGTTGAGAGGATGTCATGGCTTAAACAAAACATATCTTCTAATCGTCCAAAGTACCTTTAGAAAATCATTTTTATAATATACACTTTAGAATAAAATAGATTCAATCATGACTGTACCCCCAAACAGGTGTGGAAGTAAAAATGACCTATTTTATTATTATAATTATTTTTCAGCTCTAAAAAAAAATAAGCACAAAAAAACATCAACCAACTTAGTGAGGAAATGTGGTCACATGATTTAAGCCAGATGTGTTGAGCTTAAAACCACTGACTCATGCTGCAAAGTTTTTTTCATCGACACAAAGCTCAGACATGAGTTACTCAACTATAAATCAAACATGACAGAAGTGAACGCCAGATAAAAAATTTAAGTACAAATGGCCTCATGATGGTGCTGTTGATGCCAGAAACTTACCGCGGGATGAATATTTTCGTCTCCAAGAGCTAGGGCTGTAAAGTCCAAGTCCACTGGTCGACTAATTGGTCGATGCGTGCTCAGTCGACCAAAATTCTGATTGGTCGACCAAATGTATCAATTTATATTTTCCCCTTCAGTATATGGTTCATTTTATCAGGAGAAATGTATCAAGTGTATTTCACAGGTAACAGCCTGTCTTTTAATGTATTTATCATTCATTTCAATATCAATATTATATTAAGAAATTTTCAATATTCTAGTCTAATAATCCTTTATTCGTTTTATAGCTGCATGCCGCTGCTGCATGCGCTCTGCCCACTGCAGCGGCGGTAACCCTCACCCAGTCCGCGCTGGATTGTATGCCTCATATAAATATCCAAATGCAAAAACGACATCACAGATGGAATTGTCAATTTTATTTCTGAGGGTATGAGGCCCATTGGTGTCACGGAAGGCCAAGAAAAACATTGGAACCTGGATATTCAGTGGCAGCGCGCCACACAATTACGCACGCACATACGGCAAAATACGAGGGAGTAAAAAAGAGAAAAAGTTTCTGAGTTAATAGATAAAGATAACAGATGTGTACGTCTCTTCGAATGGAGTCCTATATGACAGTGACTGCCCTTTTCATTGATGAAAACTGGAAAGCAAAGAGTCTTCTGCTTGAGAGAGGTAAAAAAGGAGAGGCGGACACGGGAAGAAACATCGCTGCGGATTATATGAACTTGCCGATGCCTCAAAGGTCGAGCAGAAAAAAAAGTGTCTGTTGTAGTGAACAACGTGGCTAATATGGAACTCTGTATGGAAACACTTCAGGAGTCCCATGAATGGTTTAAGATGCAGGGCATTTGGAGGTGCGCCGGGCACACTCCGGGTGTGGCTGCAGCGCGTCATGTTCTGGCGCATTTTAATAAGGGGCACAAAGCCAAAACTGGGCTAAAACAGAAGCAGAAGCAGGTGCTGATATAAGTTTAATCCAGCAGCAGCACGTCATTTTGTGGCGTATTTTAAAAAGGGACACAAAGCAGAAAAACTGGGCTAAAACAGAAGCAGGTGCTGATATAACTTTTACTGAGCCACGGTGAGGACCCCCCGCGATTGGTCGATTTTTGGTGACAATTGCTGTGTTTTGGTCGACCAACAATTTCTTTGGTTGATTACAGCCCTACCAAGAGCACACAGAAAAGCCTGCAGCTTAAACATTGCACACGAATAGGGTCGATTCTGCAGGTTTTTTCTTCGAGGGTGGAGAAGATATTACTTTCACAAGTAAGTAAGTTACCGTAGTTATTTTTTATCACAATTCACAACCAAGCATGGTTTTGATTCATCTAGTTTTGTGTGATATGGTTGACCAATACCTGGTCCTGGGGTGGCAGGGATAGCATGTGTGTATGTGTGGCGGGGGGGGGGCTGCTATTCTGTGATTGTTCTGCAATCCACATTAAATAAGAACACCAGGTGCACCGCGCTTGCACCTGGTCTACGAAATTAGAGCCCATTGTGTTAGTCTAAGCAGAATGAGGGAGAACCCAGGGACACGACTAAAATGTATATTTTCAAAAAAAAATACGAAAATGTTTTGAAAAAATATTTGTGAAGCATAGATGGAATAAATAAATACACTAAAATGCAAAAAAATACTTTTTTTAATTTATCAATTATATTTTTTTTTCAAAAGTTTAATGTTAAAGAGTGGGGACAAGTTAAACAATTTTCAGTATTCAGGTTCATCATATAGGAAAAATTTGCAATCAGATTTTTGTGCCGGACACTGTCCTGTATAAGAAAAAGTATTTAACAATTATTTTCATGGATATTTTTATACATTTAATTTCCTGGGGACGGAAAAGGCACCCATTCAGTGGAATGGCCCTCAGAAGGCAGGTGCATACCGACACATCATTTCACAGAGGGCTGATGACGGAGAGAGATAAAACTTGGGTAGGTAAAGGAAAATAAAAAACAGGTAAATTCCCATCATGCATTGTGTTTTCCTGGTCTGACTTAAACTTGATCTACACCATGTTTTTGGTCTGCTTGGTGTTCTGGTAGTTTTGGTTTACATCTGTACACTGTAACTGATTTCTGTGAATATTACAGTGTCTTACTGTAATATCTACCTACTGTAAAACACAGTGCAGTAAATTACTGTGAATGGTAATTGATTGTGGGAAACATACTGATTTCTGAATAACTGAAAAGGACAATGGATCAACATGGCTTCATCTGAAGTCTCTTCAGTTGACATTTGTTATGAGACCATAAAAGTAAAGCTTGTTGATTGATCAATCAAAATTAAAATGTATTCACGGCAAAAATTCCACACCCAACTCTACCTCAGCACAAACCATCCACCCAGCTCCCTCCCCACTCCCTGGTACACTGCTTACGTGACATCTAAGCCTGGATGATCAACTCAAACTCAATGGCAGTAAAACAGAGCTCATGGTTGTGGACCCCAAAGCACTGCTGTGGAAGGTTGGAGATCTCATGCTTGATGTGGACAGGACATCCATATGTCCGTCTTCCGAGGTCCAACACCAGGGCTTCATCCTGGCTTCCACGCTCTCCTTTCAGTCCCACATAAAAATCTGTCACCAAATCTGCCTTTTACCACCTCAGAAACATCTTCAGACTCCAACCATCACCCCCTGATTCTGTGGCTTTAACACTTTTTCATGCCTCCATCACCTCCCGTCTGGACTATTGTTATGGAGTCCTGTCTGGACCACCCAGCAAAATTCTTGACAGGCTGCAGTACGTGAAAAACTCTGCAGCTAGAGTCCTCACCCACATAGGACTATGGCAACACATCACTCCGACCTCCATCCACCTCCACTGGCTCCCTACAAAACCCTGCTCCTCAATCTGTCCGTCCTGGCTCCTCGGTAACTTTCTGATCTGCTTTTCAAATAAAATGTATTATTATTGATCTTTCGGCACGGTGGCGCAGAAGGTAGTGAAACAGTCTCCCTTCAGATATCTGTAGCGCTCCATCTATGGACATTTTGAAATAACATCTCAAGCGCCACCTGTTCACCACAGCATACAGTCTTCATTAAACCAGCCCTCACACTCACCTACAACACCACACAGTGTGTCCATGTCTATGTGTCCAGATAGAGTGTCTTTGGGGCTTTTTGAAAGGCACTTTACAAAATCAAGGTATTATTATTATTGTTATATTTATTATTTTTATTTCAGTATTTTTCCCTGGGAAAACTGACTAACAGCAGGTAAGATTTTCTTGAGTAAATGTTTCATATTTTTGTAATAATGCTTGAGAAAAGTATATTTTTCAGTATATTTTTATCCTTCACAAAACTATATTGATGTAAATGAACATTTAAATAGTCAAAGATATGGTACATGAAACTGTAATACAGCACATTCACTGTAATTTACAATGCATTAAAGATAATAAAGTACGCTACTCTTCAGGCATTTACATTAACTTCCTGGTGTCTTGTTTCTAGTGAGTTAAAATTCACAGCAACCTTATAACAGTATAAGCTACTTTGGGAACCCTCTGCCAATTTATAACTTTTATTTCATACTTTTCCTTTAAATGTTGGCATCAGTTTAGCATTTTTACACCGTTCTTCAGGAGGAAACATTTTTTTAACATTTCATTAAACTGATGTTACATACTCTTGACAAGTCTATTATACACTTACTGACATGTTTTACATTCTTTGGACTCTCAACTCAACAATGTCAAATCAAGTCAGTCAAGTTTATTTATAAAGCACTTTTCCTACAATATATGTCAGTCAAAGTGCTTACAGCACCCAAAATAAACTATTTTTTTCTGCACATATATATCAAACCACTTCATATTTACATAAAACTACCAAGGATTAATACATAGGCTACATAAAGCTGTGTCTATTCCACGCCACTGTAGAGTCTGTCCTCCTGTATGGCTGCAAAAGCTGGACCCTGACACCCACCCTGCAGAAGTCCCTGGATGGGTGCCACACCAGAAAGCTTCGAGCTGTTCTGAATGTGGACCAGAACATCCACATTTCCAACAAAGACCTGTACGGGCAACTGCCGATGCTCAGCGAGAAGGTAGCAGCTAGGAGGATTGGGCTGGCCGGCCACTGCCACAGACATCAGGAGCTCCCGGCCAGGAGGCTGGTCCTGTGGGAACCAACGCAAGGGCATCGATCACGAGGACGTCCCGCGCTACCGTATGTGGATGTCCTGAAGAAGGAGCGGGAGCTGAAAGCTCCTCGGAGCTGGCTGGGTGTATGGAGAACCGGAAGGATTGGAGACTCCGATGGAAGCTCGTCTGAGGACGACTGAGAGAGATTAAGATTTTAACCCTGTCTGTGCCAGTTTGAATACATAATAACCACTTTTTTAATTTAACAAAAGATGAGATGTGTTTGATTCTGAATAGTGAAGTGGTTGTTGGTAATTACAGTCTTAGATAAGTCAGATGTTAAAGTTCTGAAAGAAAGTTTGTAGCACTGCAAGTCAGACAAAAAATACTGCATTAGAAACTGAATGGCACACGCTGGCAGCTTGAATGATCTTCCAGGTTTGACCACATTAGACTGACAACACCTGTTTACCATGTACTGTATGTCTAGGAGGTATTGCACAATCATAATCACATCAATTTTTTATTGTCTAAAGTATCTTTAGAGAATCAATTTTTTTTTATAAATACACTTTATTAAAATAGACTCAACTGTCCCCCAGTCAGATCTGAAAGTAAATATCTGCTACCTTTCACTTTTGTGTTGCAGGGTCATGGATTATTTTTCCTGCTCTTATAAAAATAGTAAGCACAAGAGACCATGAACCAACTCATTGGGAAAATAAATTGAAATAATTTAAAAACAGATGTATGGAGCTAAGAATCAGTTTTCCATGCTACAAAATGTTTTTTCAGCACAAAGTTCAGACATCAGTTACTCAACTATAAATCATATTTAACAGAAGTGAAAGCCAGATGTATTTTATTACAAATGGCCTCACGGTGGAGCTGTTGGAAGTGGAGGCTCACAAACATGTCCTTGGGTGCATCTCAAAGGGTGCTTCTCAAAGCTCCAAAGTTCCATCCTCGCCTCCTCCACTTGCGTCTTAGTCCCGCCTACCAGAGATGCATGCCAGAGACGCGAGGAAACGAAGAGAGGAGAGAGGAGACGAGGAGGTTCATTTTATGAGCATTGAGATGTCCTCTCCTCTGGAGCGTCACATGAAGCGACGTCTTTTATTGATGACGGTGTCACAGCTGAATAAATCGGTCCGAGCGGACGGGAGAAACTGAATTAAGGAAAATAATGTAAACTCCAGGGCGCTCGACCGCGGTTAATTCATATTAACTTTACATCAATTTAACATGAATATGTACATGAATGAAAAAGAAAAATGTCAAGTTTTCCCAGGCCCAGAATGATAGGAGTTTTTAATTGTTATATTGCGGCCACTTTGTGTTCATAAATAATGTTTTTATTCTGCACTAAGCACTTAAACCCCCCTCCGTGCGCATTTATATAGAAAAAATGTAAAGGCCTGAGATAACAGTGTACAATTCACTCTCCTTATTTATGCTTGGTTATATCAGGAACTACATAAAACATGCTTTTCGTTAATGTGCATTATAATCTGCCTGACCATGGGGTCTATTGGGTGCTGATATTTGTCAATAAGCATCTCTTTTTTTATTATTTATTATTGTACATGTTTGCTGTTTGTAAATGTTTGTATGGTCTGGGTAGACTGCAAAAACTGAATGGGCTTTTAGGATAAATAAAGTTGTCTAATCTAATCTAATGTAAAATGTGTTTTCCTGAACAGACCTGTTTACTGTAGCAGTCGTACAGTTACAGACACAAACACAAAAAACACAGATAAATCAGGACAGACAACAGATGGAAAACCTGAAAGAACTGCCCCATGATAGTGTTCAATATTTTCTGTGATATCAATATGTTCATCTTAAAATACTTTTAAATGATGAGTCAAATATTTCTTTGCACAGTGAAGAAAATAAAAAAAGAGATAAAAGAGACACTGAAATTTAGTAACTGCTCACATTTTGAGGGAACATCAGGCCTACACATCGGCTGCTTTGTGTGAAAAGTGGATATACTCATCACAATGACTTCAAAGAAGTTGCTAATTACACTTTAACACTTTCTTTTTCGCCATGATGTTTATATTTCACTCATGTGGGCAGCTGACGCTTTACAGCTGGCTGCTGATACGTCACAAGGGTGCGTGTCTGTCAGTGAAAAGACTTCCGCGTAGCCTGCACTTGTGTTTCCTCGATTATCCCTCCTCCAGATCAGTCTCCTCTCTCCTCTCTCCTCTCTCCTCCGAGCGCATTTGGCGCTTTGGAATGTCCTTCAATATGGCTGCTCACAAAGTACTTCCGGTGTCGCGGAGGAGAGAGGAGAGAGGAGACTGCATTTTGGCACATTGGGAAGCACCCAAAGCTCCAAAGTTCCATCCTCGCCTCCTCCACTTGCGTCTTAGTCCCGCCCACCAGAGATGCATGCCAGAGACGCGAGGAACCGAAAAGAGGAGAGAGGAGACGAGGACATTCATTTTAAGAGCATTGAGACGTCCTCTCCTCCGTGGCGTCACATGAAGCGACGTCTTTTCGTGATGACGGTGTCACAGCTGGATATGCTCATGCTGGTCCGAGCGGACGGGAGAAACTGAATTAAGGAAAATAATGTAAACTCCAGGGCGCTCGACCGCGGTTAATTCATATCCACTTTCGATCAGTTTAACATGAAAATGTTCACGAATGAAAAAGAAAAATGTCACGTTTTCCCAGGCCCAGAATGATAGGAGTTTTTAATTGTTATATTGCGACCACTTGTGTTCATAAATACGCACAAACATACATACCCGGGAGACAAGATGGCGCCGTTGTGTGTGGCTGGCCGTCTGTCTCTGCTACCTCTGCTTTGTTTTGTCCTGTTCCTGTCGCTGTGTTTTCACAAAGTGTCATCTCTGCTGGTGTATGATCGCCTGAATCTTTTAAAAATCCGGGATTCCGTGGAAAACCAACTGATCCATAGCTTTAATGGGCATCAAACGCCACCGCCGCCTGTGCTGGCGTCTATACCGTCATATCTATGGCGTCTCCCGGCTTGGTCGCTACGCAACAGTCGTCGAAGGAGACGCGGAAAGAGAGGTGGGGCAAAATGCGGCTGAGAGCTCACCTGGCCGTCCTCCGCATTACAGCACTCCTCTTCTGCCGTTTGGTGTCTCTGGGGAGTTCGCCAGCTTCATCATCCGAGGCTCCATGGAATACTCTTACCGGTGGCTGCAGCCGGCAGTACCGGAGGCCGGGTACTCACTTCCTTGCCGCCGGCCCGTGAGGATCCGCAGACGGGGCTGCATCCCGGAGAATCTCCGCCCGGTCCAGCGTGCCTCCCAACAGATGGATCTGAGTTTGGTTCGCATGGCTCTGATCAACACCAGGTCCGTCGTAAATAAGACTTTCATTTTAAATGACTTTTTTTATGTCACATTCCTTGGATTTTCTGCTTTTAACTGAAACCTGGTTGAAACCAGGTGACAACAGCGTCTTCTCTGAGCTCCTCCCACCCAGCTGTTCTTTCTACAGCTCCCCGCGAGCGTCGGGGCGAGGGGGGGGGCTTGCTGTTGTGTTCAAGGACAGTTTTAAATGCCGGCGTCTTCCTGCAGATGCTTTCTCCTCTTTTGAACTGCAGCTGTTTGTGATGGAGCTTGCAAGTCCCGTGTTGTGCGCTGTTGTCTATCGACCTCCGAAATATAATAAAGACTTTATTCAGGAGTTTTCTGAGTTTTTGGCAGACTCTCTGCCAAAATATGACAAACTTCTAATTTGTGGGGACTTTAATGTTCATGTGTGTTGTTTGTCTGACCAGTTTGCCACTGACTTCAAAAGTCTTTTGGCAAGTTTTAATTTAACGCAGTCAGTGGATAAAAAAACACACCAGCTTGGGCACATATTAGACCTTGTGATTTCCCTTGGGCTCTCAGTCTCCCTCAAAGAAATTTCTGAGACTGCAATTTCAGATCATTTCCCTGTTATCTTTGAACTGATGGCCTCCCAGTCAAGGAGCAAACCTCTTGCTCCATCCTGTCAACGGCGAATTATCACTCCCTCCACAGCCGATGAATTTACTGTTGCTTTCAGGGACTCTGAGCTATTTGCCTGGGATGACTTGGGTACTCCTCCATGTCCTGATGACTTTCTCTCCTTCTTCCACTCTACCTACACTGGGATTCTGGATTTGGTCGCACCTTTCAGGCAAAAATCTGCCAAGCCAAGAACGGATCCCTGGCTGAATGACACCACCCGCGCCGTCAGGCAACGCTGCAGGCAGGCCGAACGCAGATGGAAAAAGGACAAATTACAAGTGTCTCTGGAAATGTTAAGGGTTTCCCTTGCTGATTATCAGAGGGCTGTACGAGAAGCAAAATCTCAGTACCTCTCTAACATCATTTCTAGCAGCAATCATTGTCCCAGGGTCTTGTTTAACACTATAAATGCTGCTGTGAACCCTTGCACCTCTGCTCTGACTGATGTCTCAATCGTCACTTGTGAGAAGTTTCTTTGTTATTTTGTTGACAAAGTGGAGTCTGTCAGACAAGACATCAGAAAATGTTTTAATTTGAATCTTAATAAGGACTTGGTTGCTGCTCCTACTCACTCTGCTGTGTTCAACCAGTTTGAGATGGTTTCTCTCTCCTGTGTAAGCAACATTGTAAAATCCTTAAAGCCTACAAATTGCCCACTGGATATTGTCCCTCCCAAGGTGCTGAAAATGGTTTTTAATACTGTGGGGCCTTGTCTACTTTTTCTTATTAACAGTTGCCTTGAACTAGGAACTGTCCCAGCCTCATTTAAACATGCTGTGGTCAGGCCCCTTCTTAAAAAGCCTAATCTTGACCCCTCGGTGATGTCAAATTTTAGACCTGTTTCCCATTTGCCCTTTCTTTCCAAGGTTTTAGAAAAAGTTGTTTTTAACCAATTACAGTCTTTTCTGGAAAACAACTCAGTCCTTGAGAAATTCCAGTCTGGATTTAGGTCTCGTCACAGCACTGAGTCTGCACTGTTAAAGGTACACAACGATATTGCACGGGCAGTGGATACCAAATCTCCAGTTGTGCTGGTGTTGCTTGACCTCTCAGCTGCCTTTGACACGGTGGACCATTCAGTCCTCCTGTCACGCCTGTGTGATTATGTTGGCATTCGTGGTACGGCACTGGAGTGGTTTAGATCCTACTTATCCGGCAGAACCTTCTTTGTTATGGTTGGTGGCTTGTCTTCTTCAAGTGCTCCTCTCTCCTGTGGGGTCCCACAGGGGTCTATTCTTGGCCCTAATCTTTTTTCTTTGTATATGTTGCCTCTTGGGTCAATTATATCGAGGAACAACCTCTCCTTTCACTGTTATGCAAATGATCTGCAAATTTATCTGCCAGTGAAACCAAACACTCAAAGTGCTCAGAGTTCTTTGCTTTCCTGTGTGGCTGAAATTAAGCAGTGGTTGGCCCAGAATTTTCTTCACCTGAATGATGCTAAAACAGAGTGCATCATGTTTGGGGACATGGGGACAGCTGGCTTTGGAACCTTGTTTCCAACACTCAGTCAAACTGTCAGAAATCTGGGAGTGTTTCTTGACTCAGAACTTAAATTCTATAAACAAATAAAAAGTGTTGTCCAAACCAGTTTTTTCCAGCTTCGTCTCCTAGCCAAAGTTAAAATGTTTTTAAGTCACCAAGACCTTGAAATGGCCATCCATGCTCTTATAAGCTCGAGACTTGATTATTGTAATGCTCTCTATGTTGGTGTCTCCCAGGCTTCTCTTGGTCACCTCCAGCTTGTGCAAAACGCTGCAGCCCGTCTTTTAACCAGCACTAAAAGACGAGAGCATATCACTCCTGTTCTTAAATCCCTTCACTGGCTTCCCGTCCAGTACAGGATTGATTTTAAAATTTTAATGTTTGTTTTTAAAGCTCTTCATGGTCTCGCCCCAGTGTATTTAACTGAGCTTTTAACTGTTCGGGAACCTGGTAGAGCACTAAGGTCGTCAAACCAACTCTTGCTGGAAGTTCCCAGGTCCAAATACAAGCACTGGGGTGATCGAGCCTTTTCCATTGCTGCTCCCAGACTTTGGAATAAGCTCCCTGTTGAAATGCGTCTCATTTCTGACCTGGGCCTTTTTAAATCTAGACTGAAGACATTTTTATTTAGGATGGCTTTTAATACCCAGTAGTGTGGTGATACTTTTACTTTTATTCTGTTTTACTTTATTTTATTGTATTTTATTGCTCCTATTGCTTTTATTATCTTCATTGCTTTTATTGTTTTTTATTGCTGTTATTGCTTCTATTTATTTTTAATTATTTTATTTATTGCTTTCTTGCACCTATTGTAAAGCACTTTGGTTCACCGAAAGGGTTGTTGTAAAGGGCTGTATAAATAAAGAACATTTACATTTACATTTACATAAATAATGTGTTTACTCTGCTATAAGCACTTAAACCCCCCTCTATGCGCATTTATACAGAAAAAAATTGTAAAGGCCTGAGATAACAATGTACAATTCACTACTTTCTCTCCTTATTTATGCTTGGTTAGATCAGGAACTACATGCTTTTCGTTAATGTGCATTATAATCTGCCTGACCATGGGGTCTATTGGGTGCTGATATTTGTCAGTAAGCATCTCTTTTTTTATTATTTATTATTGTCCAGTTTTTCTGTTTGTAAATGTACTGTATGTATGGTCTGGGTAGACTGAAAAAACTGAATTGTCCTTTGGGAAAAATAAAGTTGTCTAATCTAATCTAATGTAAAATGTGTTTTCCTGAACAGACCTGTCTGCTGTAGCAGCCTTACAGTCCTTACAGTTACAGACATAAACACAAACAACAAAGATAAATCAGGACAGACAACAGATGGAAAACCTGAAAGAACTGCATCATCATAGTGTTCAATATTTTCTGTGATATTAATATGTCAATCTCAAAATACTCTTAAATGATGAGTCAAATATTTCTTTGCACAGTGAAGAAAATAAAAAAAGAGATAAAAGAGACACTGAAATAAAGTACCTGCTCACATTTTGAGGGAACATCAGGCCCACACATCAACTGCTTTGTGTGAAATGTGGATATACTCATTACAATGACTCCCAGGAAGTTGCTAATTACACTTTAACACTTTCTTTTGCGCCATGATGTTTTCATTTCACATATGTGGGCAGCTGATGCTTTACAGTTGGCTGCTGATACGTCACAAGGGGGCGTGTCTGTCAGTGAAAAGACTTCCGCGAAGCCTGCACTTGTGTTTCCTCGATTATGCCTCCCCCAGATCAGTCTCCTCTCTCCTCTCTCCTCTCTCCTCACTCCTCCAAGCGCATTTGGCGCTTTGGAATGTCCTTCAATATGGCTGCTCACAAAGTACTTCCGGTGTCGCGGAGGAGAGAGGAGACTGCATTTTGGCACATTGGGAAGCACCCCTAGTGTTACTGTCATGATAATTTTACCTTTAAACTCCAGGACAAACTTGTTCTGAATACTTTTTCTGTCTCTTTGAAAGAATAAAAATGTACAGGCTATTGTTAGCTGTTGTCAGCATGCCTGCGTTGTTGTTCACAAATATCACATGAAGAATGTGATTATCACTATGGGAGCATTTTTTATAAATATAAGTCTAAAGATACGATGTATACAGCTGATCTAGAGCGACACACCCCAGTCAGAAGTCAGGAAATTCTGACTTTGGGGGACGTTCCAGTTGCAGTTTCCTACTCGGAGCTCAAAATTCCTACTTCTGACTACAACTGGAACGCACCACAAGATGTGACCCAAAGCGTGTATTTGTTATGAAGCTAATAAATGCAGCTCGGACCTTCCTCAGAACTCTGCATTGCTTTACAACTTCTTTTTTCAACAACTTACAGGATGAAAAGCGACGAGGTAATGTATCTCTTTCTAGTTATGTAGCTGTAGTTTTTTTATGTGTGACAACAAGCAAATTTGGGAAAACTTAGTAGGCCTATCGTAGTTTTGTAGCTGGCTATATATGGCTACTTACAGCCCGGTGCTCTGAGACGTGTCTGAATAATATAAATTTGCTTTATTTGTAATTGTCTTGATCTCGAAGTTGAGTATCCAGGCCAGTCCGGCTTTGCCCAACCCGACTGGAAGGCTAAGGAATAGCATTTATAGATAACCTATTTTGATGCTATAAAACTCATCTTAAAGTGTGTATTTCGATCAGGCATATATCTAAAAGCGAGACTTTTTTGTAACCTCTTAGAAACTCCTCACAGTCCCTTTAAACTTTCTTATTTAATAAGAAAGAAAAAGTAAAATAATACTTCAGGTGTTGGTCTTCAATTCTTGACTGGGACCTTTTTAATGTAAGAGAAAACAAATGTTCTTTCACGCTGTTTGCACTTTTTTATTTATTTAATTTTAGGTTTTTCTTTTTTAATCATAATCATAATATAAAATTATATTTATAACCACTGCTAAGCGGGAGAAGACGGTACAGTCTTGATGCTCACTGACGGACATTCTTTTTTATTCTGATATTAAAGGCCTTAAATTAATTCTCCTAGGACTACTTTTAATTATGGTAAATGAGCTAGCTGTGCACTCAATAAAACATATCCTGCATTAATATTGACAATAAATATTGTTGAAATCATGAAAATGTGGACATAGGGGAAGGCTATAAGGCACAAACTGGACTTCGGCTTGGACCTTTTGTTGGAGGAAATTTTATCAACTGGACCTCAGTGACTTTTAATTGAATACCCCTGTTCTAGAGCGTATACTGTAACACTGATGGATGTTTGTCCTCTTAAGGCCTCCATACACTGAAGTCATAAATTCATTCATTCATTTTCTATACTGCTTATCCCTTTTGGGGTCACGGGGGGCTGGAGCCTATCCCAGCTGTCATTGGGCGAAAGACAGAGTACAACCTGAACAGATCGCCAGTCAATTACAGGACCACACAGAGAGACAGACAATCATAGAGAGACAGAACCCACGCATGCACGGGAAGAACATACAAATTTCACACAGAAAGGCCCTGTCCGATCCACTGCCTGCTTCATCACCATGCTGCCCCACACTGAAGACATGTTTGCCACAATTTCACCTGATTTAGACACCGTCCACTGAAAACAGCTCTGAGACCCACTTATGGGCCTCCACCCACAGATTGAGACTCGCTGCACGAGTAGATTGTTTTTGGAGCTTGATCTTTAAGAGATTGTTCTTACATCAGGTACAATACGTGATGCAGGATACCTCAGAATGAGTTTATCATTTAGAAAACAGTGAATGGATGAAACAGAGGATCAGAGCTGGACTGATGAACAGTGTTGAGTTTTGATTCATCAAAAGTCAGACTTGTGAATGAGAATGCTTCCTCTTGCACAAAATGGGGCCCTCCATGGATCGTGGGGAACTATGCACAGCGTGTGTTTTGCTCAAAGGGAGGGCGACGCTGGGTAGTGGCATAAAATTGATAGGGATGTGTCCCTAGCGTCTTTACCCAATTCTACAACCATGTTATTTATGCAAATGTGCAGCAAATCATAATTTAGTTTTTAATTTTTTTCAATCAGTACAATATCAAGGATTTTCATGTCAGGATTAACATTGCATATAACAAACCAAACCATGCCATACCCTTTGACTGCATGCCTAAAACACACTTTGTTTATTTTTCCTAAAGTCTTATTCCAAATGTTAAAATTTGTTGTAAATCTCCGGGTGGAGGTTTGTTTTCTAACCTAACATGCTGACATATGGTTACAGTTTGCATTTAGTTATAAAATTTCAACAGAACAGACTTGTTTGACATTCTTTTAGTGATGAGAAAAAAAAAAATTAAGGCATGTAAAAAAATTTAAGATTGCTTTATTAAGAGCATGTGTGTGTGTGTCTCACTCTGGAACCATCCAGACTCCCTTGCAACCACTGATACCACACACATATGACACTTGCCTTCAGATATATTAACCTAACTCTGAAATATTTACATGTGTTTAACTTATCTGTGAAATATTCTACAGACTTACACTTCTGCTAAAATTATGCCTACATGTTTGTATCCCACATTTCCTTATTTGGGCCAAAAGAAAAAAAATCAGTTCAAATTAAATTTACCCTGCACAGAGTTTAAAGGCACATAAAATAAGAACCACATGCTGCAATAATAACCGATCAGAATGCAAGACTAGAATTTAAAGGAGCTCATAAGAGAATTTCATATGTCTGTTATTATTGGCCCTAAATTAACTGAACTTTAATTGGTACTTTCAAAATAATAATGACATTATTCTGCAATCAGTCATTTAAAATGAAACAAAAAATCATTGACAGAACCAAATAGAACATCAGTCAGAGAAGAAAATATCACTATTTTATTGACTACAGAAGCCAAAACTTAAGATTGAATCTATTCCAAACCCCATTGTCAAAGTGCAGGGTGCTGATGATGGTACAGTGAATGAAGCATGCTGGTTGATCAGGGCATTGAGGTTGATCTTCATGTTTGAAAAATGACTCCTCAAGCCTGACAGAGGTTCATAAGTAGAGAAAATATGATTTATATAAGCTTTCCTGCTCTGATAATCACAAGGGTTGACGTCCCTCACATCCTCACGATACACCGAACACCTTGTTTCAGAGTCGTATATTTCACATGTATGGCCAAGGAAATTTGTCATGGTTCTACTTATCTTGAAAGTCTTAAATTTCTCAATCACCTGCTCCAGGTTCATCGAATACAAGTCAATGGCAGCAGCGATTGAATTAGCATAGTCTGATGTATGTTCACCACTCTGTGCACTCAGTCGAGCCTTATGGATCATCATCTGGACGTGGAAGGAGGCTCCATTGACCCAGATCTTGAAACCTCTTGTGCTCATCTGTCCATCATGAAGCAGTGAGTTTTTTAAGATGGTGAGATGGTTGCTTAACTGTGTCTCTAATCTCTGTAGTTCCTCTCTGAGTTGTCTTTCATTGTTCATAAATATGCGATGACGTTTCAGGTACTCTGACATTGTGTCTCGGACAGCTGAGGCTTTCTCTTCCCCAAAAACACGTCGTAACATCTCGTAGGTGTGATCTGTTTGAGAGGTACCCTTGATGACGAGGTCCACGATCATGGAAATCACCAGTGCTCCAAGACCAACAGCATTTGGGACTGAATTAAGCGAAGCCAAAGCAGTTCCCAGCTTCTCAATGTAGCCTGGAACAATGTTCACCTGCAGATCAGAGAGGGCCTGCAGCTGAGCGTTGGAGTCAATTCCTGAATATTTCAGCAGGGACTCGTCTATGCCGGCATCTGGGAGGAGGCATGGGTTCTGCAAAGCAGTCTCATACATTGCAGCTCCAAACCTACTGTAATCCTCCTGTGAGTATTCAGCACCCATTTTATCTCTCTGAGAAGAACCGTTACAAGAGCAGAGAAGATTGAACACCAGATAGTTCAGAGTCTAAATATATAACCAGATCAGCCCACTCAAATAACACAGACAATGTTGAAAACCAATCAGGGCTCCAGATAATGAGGTGTAGCTGTTGATCATTCTCTAATGCCCTAATCTGACCTGAAAGTTAAGTAACACACGTGTGCACCTCCTCAAACTGCTGTTAAAATACAAACCATATGATATGTCTGCTGTTTCCTTGAGTGTGCTGTTCATGAATTTTGCCTTAAGAGGACACTATATGAACTATGTTATTGTTAAGATAAAAGTTTTTTTTTCTATAGAAGCACACAGAGGACATTTTATCTAAAGAAAAGGTGAGACACTTTCACATTTGTGTTGAAGTTGTATCTGCTGTGCTTCTTTATTTACTCAGGGCACAGATGGCCAGGTGGAAGGCTCAGGATGCTTAAAAAGAAACATTCTTTACATTTGTACTCCTGATATAACTGAACCCCTATGCTTAGGTAAACAGCTGAGTAGTTAAGACTGACACTTACGGCAACAAAGACAGGTTAAAATTGGCAAGAGTTACAGCGACCTTCACTTCAGGCCATATTGGGTCAGTCTTTAGGTCACTGGTAATGTATCCTTAGATGCTCTGGTCCAATGAGAATCCACGCTACATGTTATATTTAAACAATTTCTAGTATATATATATGTTCTCGTAGTTTGTTCGGGAGGTCTCATTTTTTGGCATTTTGAGCCTCTCAGGCAGTCCGGGTGCCTGATTCAGACACTTGCTTGGTTTGTCATAAACTGCTCTTTTTCTTGCAAACAAGCTTGTGTCGCGAAGCTTCTTCCTTCATCCGCACCTCCAGATCAACCAGCGAGAAACTACATTTTTGGCGTCACGAACTCAGGCGTGTTCTGGCCTTGGTGGGACCGACAGCCCTTTCTTCCAAACCTGCTCCAACGCCGGCATCACAGGGTGAGCTTTTTCTCACATTTTTGGGGCTGCTTTGCTCGTAGGGACTGCTGTGTTTTCAATTCTGGGTCAGACCGTATATGTATCTGTGTGGTAGTTGGTTATCTGCGGTGCGTTTGGGGGAGTGCTTCGTTCTAAATTTATTGACAATAGGTATTGTCACTAAAAGGGGGGACATAGATATAAGAGTAAGAAATAAGGAATAAAAGAGCAAATAAGTGTAAGGAATAAAGAAGAATAAAAGAGGAATAAACGAAGAATAAAAGAGGAATAAAAGAGGAAAAAGGAATTTTGGCACCAAGTGCGGGATAAACTTAAATTAGTAGCGATATAGGGTGTGCTGAATACAACATGCGAGTGCAATAAGAGCCGGGCCTGTATATCTTAATTGACGGTAAGACATGGGTACTTAGACACTCCGCGAAAGTTTAGTTTAAAGGAATTTGATTTAAAAGCATAGAAATTTACTCTGGGCCCAGAGAAACATTGGCAAAATCTAAAATAGTTTAACAGTAAAGTAAGGAAATAAAAGAAGTGAGGAAAAAAGACTTAAGAAATAGGAACTAAAGAAGAGAACAGAAGAAATAAGACGAGAAGAAATAAAACAAGAAATAAGAGAATAAATAGTGAAAGAAATAAGAAAAAGTGTACATTGGCTAAAATATAGATGACAGAAGAGAAGAGAGTAAATAAGGTGTAAATGGGAAAAATAAGCACGCTGTAAGGAAATGTTAATGAGTCGACTGAGGAAAAGGATTTTTTGTGTTTCTTCTCTATAAAAGCTTAGGGACACAAGGTATGCAATGTAAAAAATGTTATTTGACAATTGAATTCGTATTCTAAAATTTAGGTAACTTTGTGTTTTGTCTGTGTGTATGAGGTACCTATTCGTATGTGTATGTGTTTGAAGGAGCTCTGTGTGTGTGTGTGTGTGTGTGTGCATGGCTGATATTTACTGGTCGAGAGCTGAGACTACACTGGAAGTCTCAGATACATTTAGTGGGAGGAACAAAGGGGGGTGTCCTACTGCAGCTGTGGTGAAATTTGACCCTTCCTACTTGTCACAGAGGCAGGAGGATTAAACCCAACAGCTTTAATTTTTAGAATTTCTAGGAATAATCAATGAAATTCAGGACAATAACATATTTAGAATATAATACTTGTAATAATTAAAAATATACTACTTTGCTAATGTATAATGATTGTAATAGCCTTGCTGGAGCTTGGTTGAAAACATAAATAGACAAACCCAAAAGTTGGCAATTGATACGAACATATTTCAACTAGTGCTGTCAGATGATTAAAAATCTAATTAATAATCTAATTAATTACCGGATTTATGATTAATTACTCTAATAAATCACATTTTAATCTCATATCTGCTTACAGTGCCCAAATAAAGAATTTGAATTCTAGGATATTATAAAATTGTAGTGCATGACTAATCAAATGAATACACTAAGAAGTGAAGATTTGTATATCCACATTTTTATTGGTGACTAAATAAAACCAAAGTCAATGCAACTAATTCTAAGCTCAATCAGGCAACTCAAATTACACTTTAAGTGTGTTTCATAAATCAAATTCAAAATAAGAAAAAGGTCGAGGACATCCAGCAAAACAATTAGGTCTGATGCTTTATTAAAGAATGCAGTACAAATATAGATAAATAAATTCAAAAATAAAATAAGACTAAGTCTTAAATATGCCATCCCTGTTGTCACCTGGGCTTTGTTTGGTTTGACTAGAGACGCATGTGTGAAGTGACATGTGCCACTGCCATGTACGGGTCCTCCAGCTGGACAATATCAAAATGTTTGTGTGCTATGATTAGTTGTGATTAATTAATTTTTAATGCAATAATTTGCAGTGTAATCAATTAATCTAATTGATGCACTAAAGTGACAGCCCTAAATCCAACTTCTTTATTGGGATTTATAAAAAAAAAAAAAAGTCTTGGGTAATGATGAGTGATTAATTTTACTTTGTTTTTCCTTTCCTCTATCCAATTATGATGTATACGAGCTGGAGAAGATGACATACATCTGAATTTGGAGAACAGAGGAGGAGAATTGGCTGTGCTTCACACCAAGGGGGGCTGGCGGATGAAAAGCTCACCAGGACCCGTCGTCATTTGAACAGGCCAGTACTGTTTTATCCATGAACTCTTTATATGTGTGATTGCCTTCACTGATTTGAGCGTACACCCATTTAAACTGAAGCATATTTAGCTTGCTGGTGTGTATCATTTCTTTGTGTGGGTCAGTGAGGTATGTCTGCTCTACATTTGTAATTATTTAGAAGGGAAGCTTGGCAACAGACTGATCAGGTAGAGCATTTAATTAATGTTGTATCCTTGAGTTGGCCAACTATTTGAAAGTGGATTGATTGGTTTCAAATATTGCTTGTTTGATATGATCTGTGCTGCGTTTGGCTTAAATGTTGTAATAGTTGGACAAATTCAAATGATTGTACGTGGTCAAAGCGTTGGGGGATACACAACCATTCACACACGCTTTTGTCTTGCGCGGTTTTGGTTTTTCATTTTTCATTTTCATTCTTTATTTCATTCAGAAAATAAAATTCAATGCAAATAAAATAAAATTCTCCACCATTTGAATGACAAGGAGCAGAAAGAAGAAAAATCTTATATAGTCTGCCTCTCTCTCACAAAATATTAACTGAACAATACAAATAAACAAGAGCTGCAGGCCAACATGCCTTTTTAAATTTACTTTCCATATTTTCAAAAACAACCAACAAAACAAACAAACAAGCAAAAAAATCACATATTCATTCATGTTTAGCCACTAAGATATAGCAAAACATTTATAAACACGTTTCCTTGTATTCGTGCAACATACTGGCTTTAATGTTTTTTTAAGACAAAATTTGATTTGGCTTCTTTACTTTCTTTGTTTAGATTATTCCATAAACTGATTCCTCTCACAGTAATGCAGCACTCCTTCAGTTTAGTTGTTTTTTAAATATTTCAAATCCTTTTAAATCATAACAACTTTCTCTTTTTTCAAATCGGTTCTGGATGTTGCTTGGTAAAATATTTCTATGAGCTTATCATCTTCGGGTGGCAAATTTATTCTTTCTTTAATAGCTGGGTTTCACGTGACGTCACATTGTTGCATAGCGACAGCGTGCAATTCAGATGGAGGGCAGGAGGTAAAGTAACGTTAGAACTTGCGGTGATAAGCAATCAAGATGCCAGTGTTTTGTGTTGTTTATGGGTGCTTTAAGTATATCACAAATTAACGTCCTTGTGTTCTTTGACTGTTGGGCTAACGTCGCCGTTCAGATTTGTTGCGTGTTTGTTTCCATGGTTTGTGTACATCATAGCCGCGACTGCTAGCTGCTAGCACCTTAACACATAAAAAAGAAGAAAGACTCAACCTTGCGAAGACCAAACAATAACCATCCTGTAGTAGTTTGGTGCCGAGGTTGTGGACCCACCCGCTGATGAAAAAGTTGTATGCTTCCATACTTTTGTAGGCTTTCATCTGCTGTTTGGTGTGGTACGACGTTTGAATTACCAGATAGTTTGCGATGTCAATAGCCTTAATTGCCGGTAAATCATTTGTCTCTGCCGAAAACTCGCTCATCTTCATGAGATATGGATCACGCCCACCGTATCTGTTGATTAACTGCTTATATCTATTTCTTGAAACTGGACCTAGATCAGTACAATACGAACTTTCGCCGGTCTTCTTCATAGACTCCATGTTTACTTCCTGCCCTCCATCTAAAACCACGCCCTCTTCATACGTCATAATAATCACGTGACTGAAACCCTCCTATAAATGAGTGGGGTTGTCATATTTTATGGGTAACCTTTTGATTAATTGGAATTTATAAGGGGGATATAAGAGAATTAAAAATGCCAAAGTCAAAAATGGATGCTAAAATCTTAAAAACTATTACACCAGTTGAAGTGGTTCAAAAGAACAATCCCCTCATTAAAGGTATTGCAGAGATGTCAAAAAAATGGAGTAAGCGTTGGCCTCAGATTGACCAGCCTTGGCCAGTGGAAGGGACTCTTAACCCGAATGTTATTAATACAATTCGAGTGCTAATTTCTACTTACAAGGCAGATCAGAAAAAAGGTAAAAAAGGGGAGAAACGTAGAGACAAAAGACAAACTAAGCTCGCTGTGCTTCAGCTATTTGAGCATGAAGGACAAAAGTTATTGAAAGCAGCGGAAGACAAAAAGGAGAGAGCAGTCCATGAACTAAACAAACATATGAAAGAAACACAAAAGCTGATGGATGAAATAAATGTACGTTTCTCACACACAGCTCCAATAACGAGTCCTCCACCTTATGAGAAAGAGCTGAAGTTTAAGGATATATATCCGCAGCTCCCAGTAATCAGTCATGAGGGTCGTTACCTCATCAAGGACGATGATGAACAAATAATAGAGAGGGGACAAGCAGATACCACCATAAAATTGTACCCCAGTTCCAAAAGTAAGCGTAAAACAGCACATTCAGTAAACCGGGGTGGACAGAGCTACAGATGGATAGAGATGGGAGATGACAGTGAGAGTGAACCGGATGAAGCTGTTGGAGGATATGATGCAGCGGTCAGAAGGGTACTAGCTAAGGCAGAGAAAAAGGGATCTGGTAAGATGTGTCCAGTAATCGTTCGAGGACAGAATTTGGAGTATAAGCCTCTACAAAGCACAGATATGTCAGACATTCTTGATAAATTACCTACACTTCAGGATGGAGCACATCCATGGATCTCAAAGTTAGAAGAGGTTATGGTGGGATGGCAACCTGCTACGGGGATATTAAGAGACTCTTAGCTATAGCCTCTTAGGTGTCCCAGCTATGGAAGAGATCTTGCAGAGGGCCGGCCTTAATCGATATGTAAAAACTGCAGTGAATGACCCAGAGCTCTTTGCTGCTAGCAGGGGTCGGATGTGGAAAGCACTGAAAGATACATTTCCAACAAATGTGCATCCTGACAATATTGTCATTGAGCCACTGGGGCCAGAGGAGAACCCGAGGGCTTATGTGTCTAGGGCTCATCAAGTGTGGAGAAATGTTACAGGTAATGATCCAGACTTGCACCAAATGGAACAATCAATTTTGCGACTTAAGATACAAAAGGGGCCGCCCCAGCCGGTGAGAAGCAAATTGGCAGAAGTGGTTGGTCTTGGAAGCATGACAAAAGCTGTATACACAGATCATATCGCACATCATGTTGAGTTATATAGGAAAAAGGAACATGATCGGAAAGAACAAGATCAGGAGGTCCTTAGAAAACTTAATCAAATACAGTTGGAAGATAGCAAAAAGGAGAGGACACAAGCTGTTGTCATGCTGAATCAATCTCAAGCATACCAATCACCATCACATTTGCAGCTGACACCAGTAAACCCTACTATGCCCTATTCACAACCAGTGTTTGAACAGTCGCAGACATGGAGAGGAAGAGATGGAGGAAGACCTTTTAATCCAAAATACCAACAGTCTTTGGAAATATGTTATGAGTGTGGACAGCAAGGCCACTATGCTCATGACTGTTACAGGTCAGGAGGGAGTTAATAGGATGTACTATCTATATCCTAGGGTGCAATGGTTCCTCCTTGCCACATCCCAAACCGAGCAGGTCCAATGCATGAGTTAGCTGTGGACTTAAAAAACTTGATATGATAAAACCAGCTGTAGGTAAGAAATACATACTAGTTGTACTGGACTGATTTTTGACTGTGTTCAACCAGGCATAGGGATGCTCAGTCTGATGCCAAGTTATTGTGTCATGAGGTCAGAAGCAGATGTTCAATTACTGATCAAATATCTTCAACTATCGAATAATGGAAAAGAGTTTGTGAATAAAACGGTGGGTGTGTAAAAAACGCAGATGAACATGAAAATGGGCTAATTCTTGGTTAAAAAGATTGGGACCTATGGGAGCTGTGGTAATTCAAATCTTAGAAAGTGAATTACCTGACAAATATCCAGTGTAATGACACATTTACATTAAATCTTTATTCTTGTTTCATGATAGGCATTTTTATAGGATGGCCTACTATAAGGGAAATGTACTATCATGTTCTGATTATTTGCTATTCACAATATACGTTCAGTGTTTCTAATTGTATCCAAGTTTGCAAGATACTGGCTTGTTTTTTCTTTGTCCCCTTTCAGAATGACACTGGAGGTGATCGATCACTCAGAGACCTCCAGATTCTAAATGGACAATAAACAAACATGGACAAACACAATGCAATAAATAAACTTGAACATGGACATTAACACAACTGGATCTACAAAATGGACATCATGGAACTACAAAGGGGGACTGCCTGGAAATCTTCCTAATGTGGATCCATACAACGTTTGACTTTGTTAAATTGTGTATTATATGTATTATGAATGATATTTGATATGGGACTTCAGCTGTTTTATTTCTTTCTTCAGGTTAGGGAATTAGGTGGCAGGCAGGGTAAGGTCCATTGACAGGTACGATGGGTCGACTAGCCTGTTTGTGGGCATCATTTCTGATTTTATTTACTGAAGTTTCCCATATATACATGCATATAATCCACACATTTATCTTTTAAATTTATCATTTAACATCCTTCTCTTCTTTGAATTAGCTGGAGTACTTAGTTGTGATCGCCTAGGCAGAGGGATCGTGAGAGAATTTTCCTGTCCAGATGGTTTGATGGAATACAGAAAGAAATGACTGCCTGACAGGTTTTTCGCTCTCACACTCCGCTAATTCATTGAAATTATTTGCAAAGGGCAGCTTCATCACTTGGTTTTTTTACTTATAGATATGTATTTTCCTGTTTCGAGACTTTGTAGTCTCGAAGGGGGGAAATATGTTGTATCTGCTGTGCTTCTTTATTTACTCAGGGCACAGATGGCCAGGTGGAAGGCTCAGGATGCTTAAAAAGAAACATTCTTTACATTTGTACTCCTGATATAACTGAACCCCTATGCTTAGGTAAACAGCTGAGTAGTTAAGACTGACACTTACGGCAACAAAGACAGGTTAAAATTGGCAAGAGTTACAGCGACCTTCACTTCAGGCCATATTGGGTCAGTCTTTAGGTCACTGATAATGTATCCTTAGATGCTCTGGTCCAATGATGACGAGGTCCACGATCATGGAAATCACCAGTGCTCCAAGACCAACAGCATTTGGGACTGAATTAAGCGAAGCCAAAGCAGTTCCCAGCTTCTCAATGTAGCCTGGAACAATGTTCACCTGCAGATCAGAGAGGGCCTGCAGCTGAGCGTTGGAGTCAATTCCTGAATATTTCAGCAGGGACTCGTCTATGCCGGCATCTGGGAGGAGGCATGGGTTCTGCAAAGCAGTCTCATACATTGCAGCTCCAAACCTACTGTAATCCTCCTGTGAGTATTCAGCACCCATTTTATCTCTCTGAGAAGAACCGTTACAAGAGCAGAGAAGACTGAACACCAGATAGTTCAGAGTCTAAATATATAACCAGATCAGCCCACTCAAATAACACAGACAATGTTGAAAACCAATCAGGGCTCAAGATAATGAGGTGTAGCTGTTGATCATTCTCTAATGCCCTAATCTGACCTGAAAGTTAAGTAACACACGTGTGCACCTCCTCAAACTGCTGTTAAAATACAAACCATATGATATGTCTGCTGTTTCCTTGAGTGTGCTGTTCATGAATTTTGCCTTAAGAGATCAAAATAGAGGTCAATAAGTTCTTCTCAGTGTAGTGTTTAAAGGCATCAGCTGAAATGCTGAACACTGGTGAGTTGGAAACCACTTTGGTCAAGAAGACAAGACAAAATAAGAGCACACACTTTGCCTAATTCTATCATGAATTCAGTTAGGATGACTGCAAGGGCCCTTTTTTAACAGTGTGAAGCTCGTTGTCTAGGTTTAGTTTTTGATATTCTGGCTAGGTGCAGGACACAAAGAGGACAGATTATGGGGTTATAATGTTGGTTATGTTGGTCATACATGGGTGAGTTTCGAGTGCAACATAGGTCAAACCAATCAGAGTGTAAGCTCTCTTTCCCTTTAGGCAGGTGGACTGCTGCTTTGCCGGAATTTGATCTGGATTATCAAATTCCTCTTCTTTTATTGTAGCTAAACTCTAAAAATACATACAGGACACTATATGATCCATGTATTTGTTTAGATAAAAGTTTTTTTTTTCTATAGAAGCACACAGAGGACATTTTATCTAAAGAAAAGGTGAGACACTTTCACATTTGTGTTGAAGTTGTATCTGCTGTGCTTCTTTATTTACTCAGGGCACAGATGGCCAGGTGGAAGGCTCAGGATGCTTAAAAAGAAACATTCTTTACATTTGTACTCCTGATATAACTGAACCCCTATGCTTAGGTAAACAGCTGAGTAGTTAAGACTGACACTTACGGCAACAAAGACAGGTTAAAATTGGCAAGAGTTACAGGGGTCTTCACTTCAGGCCATATTGGGTCAGTCTTTAGGTCACTGGTAATGTATCCTTAGATGCTCTGGTCCAATGAGAATCCACGCTGCATGTTATATTTAAACAATGTCTAGTATATATATATGTTCTCGTAGTTTGTTCGGGAGGTCTCATTTTTTGGCATTTTGAGCCTCTCAGGCAGTCCGGGTGCCTGATTCAGACACTTGCTTGGTTTGTCAATAAACTGCTCTTTTTCTTGCAAACAAGCTTGTGTCGCGAAGCTTCTTCCTTCATCCACATCTCCAGATCAACCAGCGAGAAACTACAAAGTGACAATATTATTAAATTTTTCAATAAAAATGAGCAGGATCACACTTGAATTAAATTGAATTGATTTATTTCGGTCATGTCAGCACACTTATTCAGCATCACACATTGTCAATAGATGATCACATTGTACATGTCCGAAAGGGAAGACGGAAGAAGCAGAGCTTATCTAGTCCCGTCCCCATTTCCTCAATATTTAGTCTCCTCTTTTTTCACAAATCATCAGATTATTGTAAATTTGTATTCCATTTACAGAAGTATGACACAATTCTTGAATGTCTTTAGTGTCCATATGTGACATTTATTGTCCAATCCTTTGTTCGCGAAGTACGGCATAATTCACGAGTGTCTTCTAAAGTTCCTGTATAGCACTTTGATTGTCCAGAGTTCCAGATTTTGTTTAGATCCATCTTTGATTTTTTTTTTTTTTTTTTTGTGAGTCCCGGTTAGTGATGTGGGGGTGGTGTGTCTGCGTTGTTTTCTCCAGGATTGACAGACACACAACTTTCCATTCATCCCAGCTGTCCATTGCGTACCCAGCTAGGATGTTGTCAAAGTTCCATCTGGGCATTTTGTCTGGTCTCACAGGTCTTGACAATTTTTAGATCCAATTTGAGACCGTCTGTCCCTCTGCAGTTAGTGGGATGATATACTGCTACCTCACGTGTCTTGCACCATCACTTCATTCACTATAATTGTTTTGGTACATATAGTCTTTCCTACGGTCTCACAGACTATACATACTCAAATGTTTACGTTTCAGCATCCGTCAGGTCTTGACAATTTTCAGATGATACACAGTCAGATATTATCACTTCTAAATGTTTATGACAGACCTGTTATTGTACATCAAACAACTGCAAGCTTTCACCAATTTATTGCCAGGACTTCACTTCTGTTCCTCTTTAAGGTGCCAGTAACTGCGGAAAACGTGTTTTTCTCCAGACCCCTCAGAACAGACCTACAAGTGTGACATCACACCATTTAATTTTCAGCAGTTTTAACCAAAGGAACAGAGGTAGCAAACTCAGCGTGGGGCATAGAATGAAGAATGAATATTAAACTGTTGATTGCAGCAGTTTAACAGCTGTTTCCTTTCAATGGTGAAAATGGATGAAAAAGCAGACAGTGTCAAGAAAGATGAAAAAAGCAGTACACTTAGTGGACTTGAGAGCAGGGCTGCAGCCAGGATTTTGAAACAGGTGAGGTCCATGACGCGTGCTGAAATATTTTCAGTGTTTTTAAACATTTTTTTTTTAGGCTACAAGTCACACAGGACGTTTATTGTTTAAATATCTTTCTATGTTTCTCTGTGCTCCACTTTCCTCTCCGTGCCTCTGCTCCCCTTCAATCTCAGAATAACACTCCTATCTGTGCTCCACCTTACTTTCCCTATTCTCTCTTCCGTCCTCCTTGGTTTCATGTTCCTCTTTGTCAATTTCTTTCTTTTTCTTTGCCAGAAATGCATCCAGTGAATTCTGTTGTAATCTCTTGGACATTTTTGCCCTGCTCTCTGTGACTTGTATTCTGTGGAATGGGTATATTAAAATTAATATCAGCTGAAAGCAAAGCACGCGTCACATGACTCGAGGTCCTCGAGTAGTTGCATCATCGTGACGCATGCTCGGCCAGCTGATGAGCCAGGCGCTCATCAAAAAAAACCTGAAAAAAACGCCGGGCGCACTCTCAGCTGTGGATAAAAGTAAATAAACCAGCTTCAATCAAATGATTTGAGAGGCCGAACTAGTGCCGAATTATCTAAAAAAAAATATATATATATATATATATATATATATATATATATATATATATATATATATATATATATATAGGCAGCTTGAAAATGTCTCAAGACTATCATGTAGTTAGTATGACCTTCCTGCCAAAGTCTACATGACTCCTCCCTTTTATTGGAGCACCACACTCTATATTTTACAGGTTGTTTGTTTCAGTGCAGAAGTTTCAGAGATAAGCCAAGGAGCTGTCCTCTGACATTTAATTCTTTTGTTGTCTCAGTGGGAGGCATTGAGTCCATAATGGATCTTAGTAAACTGGCAGAGCCATCAACAAACTGATCCAGCTGAGTGGGGTTAAAGCTAATATCACAGTTATCAGTTGGTCAATTTATTGAGGTTAAGGCAGCAGGAATGGCCTCTTTAAATTTAGCCACGGCACCATTCAACAGATTTCTACTGTTCACAACTTTGTTACAGAATACAAAGTCCTCTAAAAAGATATCAAAAGTTACGAAGAAGTGATTGGATCAAATAGGATTTTCAGAAAAAACTTTTAGTTCATTAATATCAAGGCCATCAAGAGTGTGACTGAAATGATGGGTAACTTCACAAACAGCCTGAATGTAACCAACATAGTCTATTAAGGACATAAAATCTGAGCTAAGGCCATCACTTTCTTTGTCAACATGGATATTAAAATCATTTACAATGCGTATTTTGTCAGCGCTGAGGGCCAAGTTTGGCTCAGAGAATTCTGGTAAGAATTTAGAGTATGGGCCTGGAGGGTGGTAAATGATCACAAATAGGACTGGTTGGCAGGTTTCTGAATCAGTATGAGATAAATTTAGAACAAGGCTTTCAAAAGTTGTATAATTAGCCTTTGGTCTATGATTGATTTAGAGACAAGAATGATAAATAGCTGCTGTGCCACCACCATGGCCTGTGTTGTGTGGTATATGTGATATTTTCCTCCTTGCACAGCCACGTTCCAGTTAAACAGAACAGATCAATGTGATTTTCTGATATAAGATCATTCACTAGTCAAGATTTGGATCCTAGTGATCTAATATTTAAGAGACCATTTCTAATTATCTGATATTATGGAGCATGTATGGCATAATCATTGTGTCATTCTACTTGCAATCTTTTTGACCTGCTTTTTGAAGTGAAGTTGAGAGTCCAAGATGACACCAAGAAAATTCTTTAACGATTAAAATCTTTTACCTTGAAAAAAATGCCAGGATCACTGTTGTTGTTCACTTTTTTTTTGAGAAGTACATACAGACAGTTTAGAGATGTTGAGATGCAGCTGGGAGTTCTCAAGTCACTGATACAGGTTTGTCATGGCATAGATCAACTCCTGGGCAGCTTGCTCAGTGTCTTTTGCATTATCATACAGAACTGCGTCGTCTGCATACATTTGACGGATGACATTTGAAGGACAACAACTTAGGAGGCCATTAATAAACATACTAAAGAGCAATGGGCCAAAAACTGACCCTTGTGGAAAGTTGCTGTTGCGTGATGCTGATTTTAGGTCAATCTTAAGAACATTTTCAATCACAAAAAAAACAAAAATAAAAAAGCAATATTTTCAGTCAAAGAAAAAAAGCCTTCAAGAAATGTTCGAGAAAAAACTAAAGAAAAAACTTGAAATTTTTGAGTTTATAAAGTCAAAAATTTACGATTTTTTTTAAGTTCCAAACCTGACCTATCATTTTAATCACTGTAATTAAATACTGCAAGCTACAGCCCCGTTTTACTCCAAATGAGACCGACAGCTTCACTTTGTGTCAATACGCTGCTGGTGATGGCTTGGTCGGCAGCTTAGGGACCGTTGGCAAGTTACCATACCGGAGGAATAGTGTGAGAGAGAACTCATACATGGCCATGAAGTGGGGCTGTATTTTCTTCAAAATGTTCGGTGGTGTGTGTTTTCTCTTACTGGGCTCGATAAATCATGTTATCTTGATGCAACAACTACAATGACGTATTCAAAACGGAGTCTGAACTTTGACATATCGATTGACACCACATTTTACCCAACAGGTGTTTGTTTCTTATATCTATGAGCTTCAAGATCCAATCAATGCCTTTGTTCAAGCAAGGATCCATCCTCAATCCCAGCCCTTAAAGCCTGAACCAGTTAAAAGCAGCTGGGCTCCTGACTGACAGGCTCTGTAGCCAATGAAATGTTGAACACAAGGACGTATGACATGATGGGGGTTGGGCCTAGTGAGATCTAGGGTGCATCCGAATAGTTCTTTTTTGATAAGGTACCTTCGTTACTGAAGAAATGATCCGGAAGCATTTAAGCGTCGGCCATGATAAGTGCTGTTCGAATTCTCCAAAAGTTAAGGAAAGGAGGGTCGTTGCTTCCTTTGTTATCTCCTTTAGCTTAGGAAACACTGGACCATCCTTTTCAAAAGGAAAGGAGAAGAAAACACCCCATAATGCCTTGCGGCACATGACGTATATAAATACAGCTCCAGCCAAAAGTTTACGGAAACTTAGGATGGAGAAGGGACAGAACGATGAGGCCTAATAACGTTTATTAAAAACAATCAGAAAAAGGACAAATGAGGACTTTTACAATACTCCAAATATAATAAATTCAAACAATGTTCATGGTGATATATGTGAATGAAACAGGGGGAGTAGTGCTTCTGACGGTCTGCTGTATTATCAGGCTTCAGATTGTCGTGTCTGTCAAAGATGTCAATATTTATAGATGCTGTCACGAACCTCACAGCTGTGAGCAGGAAACACACACTGCATGACCAAAGACAAAACACCATCACAGGTAAATCCTCTGATCATGGATTGTTAATGTTAACCGGTGACGACACGAAACGACCCTGTGAGATGAGGCAGAGGAGAAATGCGCTTCTTGTAGTTCATTTTCAGAACATTGTAGTTCGTCGTGGCTTACCTATGTCACAAGAAATCATCCTCACATAAATATGACATCAAAGTGAAAGTGCAGTTGAATTCCTCTTTGGCCCAGTTCTCCTTTCCTCGCGTCTTTTCCCCTCCTTCCCTTGACCCTGTGACATTTTTTATCTGGGTTAGGGGTAAAGTGGGTAGGAAAGGACTTAGGAAGGACTATTCGGATTCACCCCCAGAAACTAACCGCGGGACGAATATTTTCATCTCCAAGAGCACACAGAAAAGCCTGCAGCTGAAGCATCATGCACAAATAGGGTGGATTCTGCATGTGTTTTTTAAGGACGGAGAAGGTATTACTCTCACAAGTAATTAAGGTACCGTATTTATTTTTTTAATCACAATTCACAACTAGGCATTGTTTTGATCCATCTAGTTTTGTGTGATATGGTCGACCAATACCTGGTCTCGGGGGTGGGGGTGGCGGGGATAGCGTGTGTGTATGTGTGGGAGAGGGGGCTGCTTTTCTGTGATTGTTCTGCAATCCACATTAAATAAAAACACCAGGTGCACCGCGCTTGCACCTGGTCTACGAAATTAGAGCCCATTGTGTTGGTCTAACAAGACTGAGTGAGAACCCAGGGACACGACTAAAATGTATATTTTCACAAAAAAATTACAAATATGTTTTGAAACAATATTTGTGAAGCATAGATGGAATAGAAATACACAAAAATGCAAAAATGACTTTTTTAAATTTATCAATTATATTTTATTCAAAAGTATAATGTTAAAGAGTGGGGACAGGTAAAACAATTTTCAGTGTTCAGGATCATCATATAGGAAAAATTTGCAGCCAGATTTTTGTGCAGCACACTGTCCTGTATAAGAAAAAGTATTTAACAATTATTTTCATGGATATGTTTATACAGTTAATTTCCTGGGGACAGAAAAGGAACCCATTCAGTGGAATGGCCCTCAGAAGGCAGGTGCATACCAACACATCATTTCACAGAGGGCTGATGACGGAAAGAGATAAAACTTGGGCAGGTAAAAGAAAATAAAAAAACAGGTAAATTCCCAAAGCATTCTCCTGCATTGTGTTTTCCTGGTCTGACTTAAACTTGATCTACACCATGTTTTTGGTCTGCTTGGTGTTCTGGTAGTTTTGGTTTACATCTGTACACTGTAACTGATTTCTGTGAATGTTACAGTGTCTTACTGTAATATCTACCTACTGTAAAACACAGTGCAGTAAATTATTGTGAATGGCAATTTTATTATTATTTTTATTTTATTATTTTTTTCCCTGGGAAAACTGACTAATAGCAGGTAAGATTTTCTTGAGTAAATGTTTCATATTTTTGTAATAATACTTGAGAAAAGTATATTTTTCCATATATTTTTATCCTTCTCAAAACTATATTGATGTAAATGAACATTTAAATAGTCAAAGATATGGTACATGAAACTGTAATAAAGCACATTCACTGTAATTTACAATGTATTAAAGAAAATAAAGTACGCTACTCTTCAGGCATTTACATTAACTTCCAGGCATCTTGTTTCTAGTGAGTTAAAATTCACAGCAACCTTATTACAGTATAGGCTACATAGGGAACCCTTTGCCAATTTATAAGTTTTATTTCATACTTTTCCTTTAAATGTTGGCATCATTTTAGCATTTTTACACCTTATGACATGAACGTCAGGAAGAAAGATTTTTTTTAACATATTTCATTAATCTGATGTTACATACTCTTGACAAGTCTATTATACACTTACTGACACTTTTTACATTCTTTGGACCTCAACCCAACAATGTACACCCAAAATAAAACTACTTTTTTCTGCACTTATATATTAAACCACTTCAGATTTGCATGAAAAATACCAATGATTAAGATTTTAACCCTGTCTGTGCCAGTTTGAATACATAATAACCACTTTTTTAATTTAACAAAAAATGAGATGTGTTTGATTCTGAATAGTGAGGTGGTTGTTGGTGATTACAGCCTTAGATAAGTCAGATGTTAAAGTTTTAAAAGAAAGTTTATAGCACCGCAAGTCAGACAAAAAATGAATGATATTCCAGGTTTGACCACATTAGACTGACAACACCTGTTTGCCATATACTGTATGTCTATGAGGTATTGCACAATCACATCATTTTTTAACCATCCAAAGTATCTTTAGAAAATCAATTTTAAAATAAAATACACTTTAGAATAAAATAGACTCAATTGTCCCCCCAGTCGGATCTGAAAGTAAATATCAGCTACTTTTTACTTTTGTGTTGCAGAGTCATGGATTATTTTTCCTGCTTTAATAAAAATAATAAGCACAAGAGACCATGAACCAACTCATTGAGAAAATAAATTGAAATAATTTAAAAACAGATGTACTGAGCTAAGAACCACTGACCCATGCTGTAAAATGTTTTTGCAGCAACACCAAGTTCAGACATCAGTTACTTAACTATAAATCAAATTTAACAGAAGTGAAAGCCAGATGTATTTTATTACAAATGGCCTCATGGTGGGGTTGTTGGAGGTGGAGCCTCACAAACATGTCCTAGTCTCACTGTCATGATAATTTTATATTTAAACTCCAGGATAAACTTGTTCTGAATACTTTTGTTGTCTCTTTGAAAGAATAAAAACTTACAAAAATGATTTAACAGATGTTACCTGAACTGCAAGTTTTCATGTTAATTGAGCTAGCACATGCTTTTTCTTCTTTTATTTGGTCTTAAGAAGTTTAAGAGTGACAGAAAGCCTGAGATCTCTGATGTCCATCAGTTAAATATGAAACCAAGATCTCAGTTCTCAGATGCCATGGTAGGGCAAATCTGCTGTCTGGATGTGTTTTGGAAATTCTAAACAAAAACTTATACAACTTTATTCAAGTACCTAATATAACATTATTTCCATGTCAGGACCAACATTGCATAGTAGAAAAAAAATGAAATGACAACCGTCTTGACTGCATGCTTAAAGGAATATTTCACCCAAAGAATGATATGCCTTAATTTTCTACTCACCCTCATGTTGAGCAACACTCTGGAGCACTTTTTTGATGTCTCAAATGCAGCTGGAGGTCCGGGGGGATTTTCGCTGTCAACAAATGTCCATCTAACAGGGGACAACAGAGCCCGAAGAAAAAGGTCCATAAAAGTCCACAAAAACGTGCCTATTGGTCTGCTGCGGCAATCCAGACGGCTGACGTAGTGCAGGGAGCGCGCGTAGACGTGCACTGCGGAAGTACGCTATAGCACTGTTTAGGCTCGAAAAATGTACTAAATGACTTCGTTTCGAATTAATTATGGACGTTACCCGCTCAGGACACTTGGATTACAGCGGACGAGCAGTATGAAGGAAAATAGGCACGTTTTTGTGGACTTTTATGGACCTTTTTCTTCGGGCTCTGTCGTCCCCTGTTAGATGGACCTTTGTTTACAGCGAAAATCCCCCCTGACCCCCGGCTGCATCTGAGACATCAAAAAAGTGCTCCAGAGTGGTGAGTGAGGGTGAGTAGAAAATTAAGGCATATCATTCTTTGGGTGAATATCCCTTTAAAAAACACATTTTTCATATTAACAAATTGTTAATTAAATTGTTAAAAGTTGTGTTTAAAATTTCAGGGTAAAAGTTTTTTGTTTCACTCAGCATGTTGATATAAGGTTTCAACATAAACCGAGGTCAACAGTAATGGACTTGTTTTTTCATTTTTTTAGTCAGAAGAACATACAAAATAAAGCACAGACTGAAAACTTTACTGTAATATGTCCTCTAACTGACTTTTTGCATGTATATGAATGTGGTGTAACTAAAGATTTTGGTTTGAATTAGGGCTGTCACTTTAGTGCATTAATTAGATTAATTAATTACAACGCAAATTAATGTGTTATAAAAATTAATCGCAAGATTAATCATAGCACACAAACATTTTGATATTGGCCAGCTGGAGGACCCGTACATGGCAGTGGCACGTCACTTATGCATCTCTAGGCAAACAAAACAAAGCCCAGGTGACAACAAGAATGGCATATTTAAGACTTAGTCTTATTTTTATTATTTATAATTATTTATTATTTATTATTAATTATATATTTATTTTATTTATCTATATTTGTACTACATTCTTTAATAATCCATCAGGCCTAATTGTTTTGCTGGATGTCCTCGACCTTTTTCTTATTTTGAATTTGATTTATGAAACACACTTAAAGTGTAATTTGAGTTGCCTGATTGAGCTTAGAATTTTCTGGACAAGTTGCCCTGACTTTGGTTTTATTTAGTCATCAATAAAAATGTGGATTTACAAATCTTCACTTCTTAGTGTATTCATTTGATTTGTCATGCACTATTATTTTATAATAGTCTAGAATTCAAATTCTTCATTTGGGTACTTTAAGCAGATATGAGATTAAAATGCAATTAATTAGATTAATTAATTATCAATCCGGTAATTAATTCGATCAATTTTTTTAATCGTCTGACAGCACTAGTTTGAATTCAGATTTTAGATGTGCTTTGAGAAAATACTTTGAAATTCGAAGGCTAACTACATTAAAACTTTTTCTTGGTTTATGTGAGCTATGATTAACATTGTCGAGACTCAGTGTCCCATTAAAAAAGTCAATAGAAAGGACATTAATGAGTACTGATTGTTACATTTTTCCTGTCACAGCCTATCTGGTGGCATAGAGTTTGCCAAAAATAGCTTGCGGTGAATGAAAATCAGAAAATCTGGAACAGCAGGACACCTTCCCTTGTAATTAAAATACCCATGACCAATAAAAACTGCAGGATAAAACATTCCTATATCTTTTTCCCAATGACATTAAAAAGCACAGAGAAGAAATTTGACCATAATGTGTTTATCTTGACTGTGGAATTTTCTGCAGACATACACTTCTGCTAAAGCTATGCATACATGGCATAAAAAAATAATAATAGCAACAACAATGAGTCATAGTATTTATAGAAATATGTATTGATTTAGGAACTAAAGACTTATGTTCCAAATGTTTTGGCAACAACACAGCAACACATAGTTCAAGAATCAGTGACTGAACTATAAATAACATTTTCTAAGAAGGGAATGTCATTTACATTTTATTACAAATGGCCACATGGTGGTGCTGTTGGATATGGAGCCTCACAAGTATGTCTTTTCTATTCCAGGACAAACTTGTCCTGCTGGTGTTTGTGGAGATGGATGCAACTTTTTTATTCGGGTCTGTGAAAGATTAAAAGGTACTAAATGGTTCAACAGGTGGTTGCCAAAATGTAAGATTTCATGTTAACTCAGTGGTTCTCAGATGACATGGTGAATGTCAAATTCTAAACCATAACTTATTGGTCAAGGTCGTCGGTTTGATCTTGACATTAATGGGGACATAAAAGTCCCCCCCCACCCCCACCCCCACACACACACACACACACACACACACACACACACACACACACACAAAAATAATCATATCAATGGAAATTCTTCTATAAACCTGGCCCAACATACCATCACCAATTATTAATTAACATCTTTATTATTAGCCACTCCTTGAATGCATATGCAGTTTCTATAGTGATCTGATCACAAGCCATTGTCAAGTGTTCCTAAATATGTGTTCTGTTTGTTTTCTGAAGCTTCTAAGGTGGTTTAATGAAGCACTACAGAGGAACAAGACATAATTACTCATATAGCAGAGGCGATTTTCCCACCGCTAACATGTTTGCAGTTGGCTACAAGCTGCAGCACAAGCATCAGCAAACAGAAGCCAAATACACTGCCTGTGTAAAAAAATCAGACCCTTGTCACCTGCAAGCTTTCAGCCAACCTGTGTGAGAAATACTGATGAGAACCGTGAAGCAGTTTTGCGCCATAGTGGCACTGCGCTCTCAACAGGGCTGATCCTGTTCTTTTTCTACTTGTTTACTAATTGAGTTGATCATTTGTTCATGTTATTGTCATTGTTTCAGTTCTACAGATTTCAGCACTAGTTTGTTTTCCAGTAATTCCCATGTTGCAAGTTCCAGCAACACTGTTCTGTTTATTTATTATGTGAGTGTGGGTTAATGCAAGGTGTGTAACGCTGTTTGTAAGATCGAGAGAGAGTTAAGGACAGAGGGCAAAACAGAGAGAGGGATCAAAATCAAAAACCTGTGCAAGTAAAATATTCCTATAACTTTCACACAGCACAGCAGAAAAGCATTAACAGGTGACAAATGATTGCACTTTTAGGAGTTAATTTCTTGTATTTTGACGATGTTGACTTTTTTGCTAGAAATATAGGTCATCTTAAACTTTCTTATTTAATAAGAAAGAAAAGGTAAAATATTACTTGATGTGTTGGTCTTCAATTCTTGGCTAGGACCTCTCTAATATAAGAGAAAACAAGGGTTATTTGGCTCACAATTTCACCTGATTTAGACATCGTCCACTGAGAACAGCTCTGAGACCCACTTATGGGCCTCCACCCACAGATTGAGACTCGCTGCACTGTAGATTGTGTTTGAAGCTTGATCTTTCAAAGATTGTTCTTACATCAGGGACAATACGTGATGCAGGATACCTCAGAATGAGTTTATCATTTAGAAAACAGTGAATGGATGAAACAGAGGGTCAGAGCTGGACTGACGAACAGTGTTGAGTTTGATTCATCAAAAGTCAGACTCGTGAATGAGAATGCTTCCTCTTGTTCAAAATGGGGCCTTACGCACAGCGCGTGTTTTGCATATAGGGAGGGCGACGCTGGGTAGTGGCATAAAATTGATAGGGATGTGTCCCTAGTGTCCTTACCCAATTCTACAACCCTGTTATTTATGCAAATGTGTAGCAACTCATAATTTAGTTTTTAATTTATTCAGTCAGTACAAAATGAAGGATTTTCATGTCAGGATTAACATTGCATATTAGAAACAAACAAAAAAGCCATACCTACCATGCCTAAAAACAATTTGTTTATTTTTCCTGTTAATAAAATGTTTTTCCAAATGTTAAATTTTTTTTTAAATCTCAGGGTGGAGGTTTGTTTTCTAACCTAACATGCTGACACATGGTTACAGTTTGCATTTAGCTGTAAAATTTCAACAGTACACATTTGTTTGACATTTTTTTGTGATGAGAAGATGCAAAAATAAGGCACAAACTGAAAACAAACTGTGAAATGTTCTCCAAAGACCTTTTTTGTATATGAATTTGGTGTGCCTTAAGATTTTGTTTTTATTTTGACTTGGGCAAAAGAGTTAGACATCCACAGGACTTCAACCTTTTATTAAAAAGAACACATTTCTCGTTTTATGTGACCTGTGCTTTACATTGTCAAGACTCAGTGCTGAAACTTGTTTATCATGAACTGAGAGTTGCTTTTGCCTAAGTGAAAAAAAAGATTTATGAGTGCTCATTAAGTTTTTTGCTGTTACAGCCAGACTGGTGGTATAAACTTTGCCAACAGTTGCTTGCGGTTAATGCAAATAATGGAGATCTGGAACAGCAGGACACTTCTCTTGTACTTAAAATACATGGGACCAGTAAATTAACTGTGGACATAGGCATAAATCAGTCTATTTATTGAATAAATCAGATCAGAAATAAAGTCACTCAGGTGAGGTCTCTCTGAGCTATCCCCTCCATGCAGGAAGTGTAGAATCAGAAAGAGCAGTTACAATTAAAGTTACAGAGATCCTTTATGACATCATGGGCAGAGAGATAACACTATATAATAGTTTGTATGACAAACTGGTCGTCTGATTCTTCACCTTTCATAGTTCTGACTCTATGAGGACTGCAGTGTACCATATCAGCATGTTTTTGTAGGATTGATGACACACTACTCACAGTAATAATGACATTATCATGCAATCAGTCATTAAAAATGAAACAAGAAATCATTAACAGAAACAAAACATAATTGACTCCAGATGCCCTGACTAAAAGAGCATTTCTAATCTCAATTGTACTTGTCAAAGTAACTTGGCTCGGCTGCTGATGGTACAGTGAATGAAGCATGCTGGTTGATCATGGCATTGAGGTTGGTCTTCATGTTTGAAAAATGACTCCTCAAGCCTGACAGAGGTTCATAAGTCGAGAAAACATGATTCATATAAGCCTTAATGACCTGCCTTTCACAAGGGAAGAAGTTCAACATGTCCACGTGAGACACTATACAGTTTGTTTCAGTGTCTTGTATTCCACATTCCATGGGGGAAAAAGGAAGTGTCGCGGTTTTACTAAACTTGAAAGTCTTAAATTTCTCAATCAAATGTTCCAGGTTCATCGAATACAAGTCAATGGCAGCAGCGATTGAATTAGCATAGTCTGATGTATGTTCACCACTCTGTGCACTCAGTCGAGCCTTATGGATCATCATCTGGACGTGGAAGGAGGCTCCATTGACCCAGATCTTGAAACCTCTCGTGCTCATCTGTCCATCATGAAGCAGTGAGTTTTTTAAGATGGTGAGATGGTTGCTTAACTGTGTCTCTAATCTCTGTAGTTCCTCTCTGAGTTGTCTTTCGTTGTTCATAAATATGCGATGACGTTTCAGGTACTCTGACATTGTGTCTCGGACAGCTGAGGCTTTCTCTTCTCCAAAAACACGTCGTAACATCTCGTAGGTGTGATCTGTTTGAGAGGTACCCTTGATGACGAGGTCCATAATCAGTGAAATAACCATTGCTCCAAGACCAACAGCATTTGGGATTACACTAAGTGAAGCCAAACTGGTTCCCAGCTTTTCGATGTAGCCTGGAACAATGTTCACCTGCAGATCAGAGAAGGCCTGCAGCTGAGCGTTGGAGTCAATTCCTGAATATTTCAGCAGGGGCTCATCTATGCCAACATCTGGGAGGAGGCATGTGTTCCCCAAAGCAGTCTCATACAATGCAACAGCATCCCGATTGTAATCCTCCTGTGAGACTTCTGCACCCATTTTATCTCTCTGAGAAGAACAAGAGCAGATTGAACACCAGATAGTTCAGAGTCTAAATATATAACCAGATCAGCCCACTCAAATAAAACAAGAGACAATGTTGAAAACCAATGAGGGCTCCAGATAATGAGGTGTAGCTGTTGATCATTCTCTAATGCCCTAATCTGACCTGAAAGTTGAGTAACACACGTGGGCACCTCCTCAAACTGCTGTTGAAATACAAACCATATGATATGTCTGCTGTTTCCTGAGTGTGCTATTCATGACTTTTGAAGCTCGTTGTCTAGGTTTATTTTTTTGGCTAGGTGCAGGACACAAAGTGGACAGATTATGGGGTTATAATGTTGGGTATGTTGGTCATACATGGGTGAGTTTTGAGTGCAACATAGATCAAACCAATCAGAGTGTAAGTTCTCTTTCCCTTTAGGCAGGTGGACCTGCTGCTTTGCCTGAATTTCATCTGGATTATCTAATTCCTCTTCTTTTATTGTAACTAAACTCTAAAAGTACATACAGGACACTATATGAACTATGTTATTGTCAAGATAAAAGTTTTTTTTCATAGAAGCATGCAGAGCAGACTTTATCTAAAGAAAAGGTGAGACAGTTTCACATTTGTGTAAAAGTGACATTATTATTAAATTTTCAATAAAAATGGACAGGATCACACTTCTACAGTATATGTTTAGACAGACCTGTTGTTGTACATCAAACAACTGCAAGCTTTCACCAATTTATTGCCAAGACTTCACTTCTGCCCCTCTTTAAAGGAGACATATCATGATTGTTTCTCCTTTTCACTATGCCATACTAGGATGCCTGTAAAGCATTTCTGCCCTCAGTACCAGTCATTTACTTCCTTCATTGCCCCACAATTGCGTTCTCAAAATCCTCATTTTAGGCCATTACCAAGGTCTCGTTGAAATGCTCAGATCTCAGGATGACCTACAGTTACCTCGCAACGTCACAGCCCTTTGTGCTCTGATTGGTCAGTTCTGTCAGAGCTGCAGAGAGGGTTGAGCCAGCCTGTCCTTCTTCTTCTACTGTATTTTCCAGCAGGCTCAAAGCAGCGACAGCGTATTGAGTCCCCCTACAGGCCAGAGCTGGTAATGAGTGAATGTGAGCTAGGGATCTATATACTAGTGCTGGTGGATGTGTTCCTCGGTGACGGTTTTGTGGCTAACGGACATCACAGAGGAGGAAGTGTTCTATCAGATTACTCCAATAAAAAGAAAGGTACCTCGTGTCGTCATGATGATTTAAATCTCGCGGACATCTCGCAATGACCTATTTTCAGAGGCATCAAATCTCGTTCTAGGATGTCAGAAAAAATACAATATCTCATTTTTTGAAAATTAAGGGGGTGCAAGGTCTTGTTTTCAAACTCATTATATGTAAGTATTAAATCATGCATCAGCATGATATGTCTCCTTTAAGGTGCCAGTAGCTACATAAAACGTGTTTTTCTCCAGACCCCTCAGAACAGACCTACCAGTGTGACATCACATCATTTAGTTTTTCAGTTCAAACTAATAGGACAGAAGTAGCAAGCCCAGTGTGGGGCATAGGATGAAGAATGAATATTAAGCTGTTTACTTCAGCAGTTTAACCGCTGTTTCCTTTCAATAGTGAAAATGGATAGAGTCTGCATATCCAATTTTTTCTAAAAAAAAAAAAAAAAAAAAAAAAGAAACAGGCTACACATTGTGCCTTCCCTTTAGGAGTAGCAATTTTACAGGGGAAAGCTTGAAGTGCAACTCAACGAGGAGACAGGAAAAAAAATTGTGAGTGCCTATGAATCCACCTCAAGACCAAATATTTATGCTTTTGGTGACATCAGAGAGGGTCGTCCTGATTTGACCCCAACAGCAATTATATCTGCAGATCAAACTCCACTGTTTTGATCTCAGGGGCTGTAAATGCAGGCTTATGCAAAGGTTTTACCACCTTTAGTGCTCTGAGGGTCTGATCTACCAAAGGTTTACATGTATAAAACATCTGCAAACTTAAAAAACTGATCTACTAACTGGGCGCACCAAGGATTGTGTCTCTCAAAAGAGCAAAATAGCATCAGTAATCTATTCAGCATGTTTGCCTTCATGAATATGCAGAATACATGCAGATTATAAGAACACACAAAATACTGGGAGGAGGACATGCAAATGTATTCATTTAGCACCCACGTGGGATTTATCGAGCCTGCAACTGACTGCACTCGATGTTTAAGCCAGAGACAATCTTGTGTGTCAACATGTTTGCACTGTCATAAACAGCATTATCCAAATATTTTTTGGTCATTTACTGATTTTTTCATGTATGACGAAAGATTTGGAGGCTGGCTGTCATTGTCAAAAGAGGAACGATGCAGTGTGCCACCATACTCATGCAGACACACATTTAAAGTAAAGCCTCTTAGTGTTGCACTCTAAAGGTGCTTACATACCTGACACTACTTGTACTACCTAAGCGATCACTCTCCATGCAAAGTCAATGTACAGCCATGATGGGGCGGGGCTAACGCTCCCACGATGCGTTTGATGCGTGCAAGACAATCACTTCACTGGTTGCGCGATGTCAAAGTTGGAAAAAAAGTTGATCTTTTCAGGCGATGTTGTGTGTGGCTGTGCGGCAACAGCCAATCAGCAGTGTGTGCGTGTGTACGTGTGTGCGTGTGTGACGATACCCATGACAGACAGTTTCTCATCCTGTCTACAGAGGAACAATTTATGTCCATATGGGAAACATCAGTCGGTGAGGACATTAGTTCCGCCTAGACGGACGGCAGAAAACTCACAGATGATGCTGCTGCAGGGCATCAGCTGCAGTGTTTTGTGTTTGATAAGTGACTGAAAAGGAAACAGTTGGAATAATGTCCGCTTATACATCCTATTATATGATACATGACATGATTGCAGTGAGTGGACATGATGTCACCGAGCGACGTCCGACAGCAACAGAGACCAAAATGAGGTATTTATGGACACGTGACGCTACTTCAGTGGGTGACACGATTTGGATCGCTTGCGGAGTGAACGCAGTTTTAGGATATCTTGGAGAAGGTCAATTAACCCATGTAACAGAAATTCCCATTCATAGCCAGAATCAGTCCATTTTCACCCAGAGTCGATAAATAGATTGTGCATATTTTCAGTTAGAGGACGTTTGACACTCAGGGCTCTAATTTCCTGGCGCAGCACAGAGTGGCGGAGCGTAGTGCGCCCAGTGCATTGGTAATTTCTTCTAGCACAGCCAATTTGGCACATTGGTAGACTGGCTGCAAAGAGATGAATGTGGCGCTGCACCGGGGGGGAGTGTCAACAGATTCAGCTTGGGGCAGTGACAATTTGGTTCCAAAACACTGAGCGGAAGGTGCGCTGAAGGCTCGGCTGCTCCAACCTGGTCTATTATCAATGCAGTCGAAGTGCATCCGGTGCAGTGGTGATTTGGATGACAGGCACACAATGTGCAAACATCACCAAAACCTCACAGGGCAGGTCTTAAATGGGAGTATAAGCCTACTGTGTATTTACTGTTTATACATGTTTTAGCCACAATGAACTTAGTTGCATTGAAGTTACACAAAATCATTTATAAGAAAATTAAAGGAGAGGAGGAAATTAAAATTTAAAAAATGTTTCACTGTGCCTTGCCTGCAGTGCATTTTAGGGCAAGGAGAGGGGTTTATATTTGATTGGTGAAGATTACACTTAGCTATGTTAAACCAACTCACGCCTTCTCTCCTCCCTCTCTGCCACTTGCGCCAGTGGGAGGGACGGAGGCTTGGGTGCGCCTAACTGCACCAGGCTGCACCTTGCACAAAAATTGCAAAATGCCCTGGACACATCATGTCGCTCAGTCAGGCGCAGCGCAAGTCAGATCTGTTCTACAAAATTAGTGCCCACAGTCTTTGTGTGTGTTACTGTAAGACTGCTCTTCACAAGAAGTTATGATGATAAAGCTGTTGAACTGTGTGAATGCTGGCATTTAGATTGTTTAATTGGAATCAGAAAAGGAAGATTAAAAATTATATAAAAATATGGCATGAGGGAAAAGTGATGACCTTGTCCATCAAAATGACAGACAACAACAAAAAGGTTACCGCAACCTCTGGTTAGAAGTATATCATATAATAATGCCTGTTTTGAGCTGTGTGCTTTTTATAGCTTGCTTCCCAAACTGCCTCTCTTCTGGCAAAACAGAAATGTTTCTGCTGGAGTTCACTTGTGTTTATTTGACCCAAATTTCATGGCTTCAAACTTAATTTTGCATTCACGACTCTGCTCTCCCAAACTCTCCATGGTGACAGCAGGTAGCACACGCAAAATTCTCCTTAAATGAGGACGGTCTGCACCACTGCACGCAATGATAGTAGATCATCAGCAACATGCCCACTAATAACGATGCAATTCTTTAGTTTTCACACTCAATATTGGGCTTGTTATTTGGGATCTTGGTGGATCAAGTCTTGTGTGACGGTCTCTGCCTTAGCTCCTCAGACTAATATCTTCTCTCTCTCAGAGTTATCTGAGTGAGCAGCAGTGATTGGATCGCCTGGTGCCTACTGGGTATAAAAGCCCAGCCCGTTTGCTGCTCTCGTTCTCTCTCTCATCTCATTCTACCTGGACTCATCTCAGCCATCAGATGCACCTTTTGACTTAGTTTATTCTCCTTATCAACACTCCATACTTATTGATTTATCGCAATTTGCAGTTTAATAACCTTGGTTGTTTACTATTGTTTGTCAATAAATCACATTATTTACTGCAAAAATAACATGTTCCTCGTGTATTTGTCATGGCCCTGAGCCAGGTTATGACACTTGAGTGTCCTCTTCAGGCTACATGACACCTTAAAGATTGTGTGCAGGGAAAGATACTTTTTACGGCCTCAATACACATCTTTACAGCCTGGTTCAAAAAAAGACTTTAGTCTAAATATATTTCATCCATGTGCTCTCACTGTAAGGGGATGAATTTTTAGATTATGCCCATTTTCTTTGAAGGAAAAGTTGAGCATCTCCTGTTGTGCCTATTGGTCAGATGGCCTTAAGTCCTAACTCAACAGTGTCTTACTTTTTGTTAGTCCAGGAGGAAAAATTTTGGTTCAGGTGGCATATGGCAGTGTCCATTGGAGGGCATCATCACATTCATAGGCTCAATTGAGAGTCAAAAGGCTGGTGCATGGTTTTGTCCAGTTCTTTTACAATCTTTGGGTTCAACTTGGAGCTTTGAAAGATGAATCAGCCAACGTTATGAAGACACAAGAATGGCACTTTTTTGCCCTTCTGCATTGCCCTCTTTTTCAGTACCAGAGGTTACCATTTATTCTGTCTATGGTCTGTCGCCAAGATGGACTCGTGAAAAATATCTTGCTCCTAATCCAACAATGGCAAATGAATTATTTTTATGTGTTTGTTTTTCTTGCAGAGAATGACGATGGATGAAGAAATGACCAAAAATGTATTCTTTTATGTAAAGAATCTGTAAATGCCAATAAACTCTCAGGCACATGTGGTCAGCTTCTGGACTTTTGACTAACACGGCCATTGGGGAAAAGCAAACACATACACCTCACCACACAGCTCCCTGATTGGATGTTTATCGTAGTTTTATTTAAAAAAGAGATGTGCTGTATCTGTCCTGGTTTTGGCACATTCTGATACTTCTCTGTCTCTGAGACTGTGAGTGGTAAAACATGGGGGGGCGCACTGTCACAAGACAGCTACCACAGATCTGCACTTGGTTTTGCAACATTGCTCTAGATAACCCATGTCGGTCCAGATGCCAGCATACATGAGTCCCTGCTAGAAATACTGTACTGTCAAGATCCTTATAAATGTGTAACCTCACAACTTGGAACAGACTGGTGTCTACCCAAAAGATTAACTGGATTCCACTCAGACTGTGATTTATTTTCTTTTTCTTTTAAAAGTTTCCATTACTCTGTTAACTTTGCCAGGTTTTGTATGTATTCATATTTTTCATTAAGGCACAACACATTTTGTTAAATCTGCCTCAATCAATAAGGTCACTTCAAATGCATTTTCACCACTTTTTAAAATAATTCAAATATGTTGTTTTCCACACAATCTTTATCCTGTGATTTCTTTAACTTGTCCTCTGTCCTTTAATGCAATGTATCCTTAAATGTAAACACTTTTTCAGGCATATTTGATCAACTTCTGGACTTTGGACAAACAGAAGCATCCAAGAAAAGCAAACATGTACGCCTCACCACACAGCTGCCTGATTGGCTAATGATCCTAGTTTTATGTAAAGAGATTTTTTGTATTAGGATTCCTTTTACAGGCCCTGGTGCTCAGTCTGTCCTGGTCTTGGCTCATGCTGATTTTTCTCCTTTGAGACTGTTAAACGTAAAACATGGGTAGCTCACTGTCACAAGAGGACTACCACAGAGAAGCACTTGGTTTCTACAACACCGCTCTACAGAACCCATGCCTCCTCCCAGATGCAGGCATAGATGAGTCCCTGCTGCAATATTCAGGTATCGACTCCAACACTCAGCTGCAGACCTTCTCTGATCTGCAGGTGGACGTCGTACCAGACTACATTGAAAAGCTGGGATCTGGTTTGGCTTCGCTTAGTGTAATCCCAAATGCTGTTGGTCTCGGAGCAATGGTTATTTCACTGATTGTGGACCTCATCATCAAGGGTACCCCTCAAACAGATCCCACCTACGACATGTTACGACGTGTCTTTGGGGAAGAGAAAGCCTCAGCTGTCCGAGACACAATGTCAGAGTACCTGAATCGCCATCGCAGCTATATGAAAAATGATCAAAAACTGCTAAAGGAACTGCAGAGACTAGAGGTCCAGCTGAGCAACCAGCTCACCATCCTGCGAAACTCTTTGATGCATGATGGGCAGATGAGCACAAGAGGCTTCAAGATGTGGGTCAATGGAGCCTCCTTCCACATCCAGATGTTGATCCATGAGGCCAGACTGAGTGTTAAGAGTGGTGACGATCCATCAGACTATGTTGACTCAATTTCAGGTGCTATAAACTCCAACTTGGGCTACCTGGATCGTCTGCTTGAGAAATATAGAACTTTTTGGATGAGCAAAACAAAAATATTTGCAAGGTCCTTTTGCTTTGATATTGCATGCTCTTACGATTGTTACATTGAAAATAATGAACACTATTGTGTAGTAGCACATTTAGATGACAGCAGTACTTGCCCATTTAAAGACAATGAAATGCTTGATCATTATACAAATCATCTTTTCTCATCATATAAACCACTCTCAGGCTTGAAGAGTCATTTTACAAATATAAAGACCAACCTCACCATCCTGATCAACCAACATGATTCATTCATTGTGCCGTCAGCAGCCAAACGTCCCATCAACACCAGAGCTTTTGTATAAATTTCTGTTATCCACAGCAATGTGAAGCACTAACGTCTGTCCAGAGAAACAACAACCCCTCTTAAAAAACAGAACTATCCCTTTAAGGTCTTTGCATACTGCAGGAAGAATAAAAGTTAACCAACACAGCATTTACACACACACACACACAAATGCTTCCTACTTTTTAAAGACATTAACAGAATGAGACAAAACAGAACACCTTTTGAGCAGTACTTTTATCTTAGTCCATCCACTCGTCCTGGAGCTGTGTAGGTGCAGCAGGCTCTACAGCACTGTGCTAAAAAACTCAAGAGACACAAAGGGTGTTTTTAGAGTTCAGTCTGTCATGTCTTATGGGACAGGGCGTGGAAACTTTGGTCTTAACAGTAACGGTTCAAAGTTGAATCCACATGGGCACAAAACAGGGAGGTGAATATTAGATTTCTTTTTGCTGGTATGTTGATATTTCAAAACTTATCTTATCCCAAACCGATGTCGATGTCGATGTAGTTTTCTCTGTGTGGCACCCTGGACATTTTATTAGTTCAAATTATGTCTAGAATTATTTCGTTTGTTTGTTTTGTTTCAATGAAGGAACTAAATGACTTGTACTGAGGGCAGAAATGCTTTACAGGCATCCTAGTCTGGCATAGAGAAAAGGAGAAATAAGCATGATATGTCTCCTTTAAGTTCTAGTGGCATATCTATATGTTTAGAATGTAGTAAACGTCCATACATAAGGCTGCTAACTTCCCTTAGCCACAGCTGCTAATACAGCATGTTGTGCCCATAGGAGTGGTTGACTGAGTAATAATATTACAATACTACTATTGTAATAGTTACAATAATAGTAGCCTTGCCGTTTATTTTTATTGTTGTAGTGAATAAATAGGTTCAGAGTCTCCTAAACATGAAGTGGCTTCTATAAACATTTCCAACATGTTGCATCTAAATATGGTGTTCAATTACTGATATGTTGAACAACTGGTATGAGCAGTTCATTAGGTACATGAATGCTATGTAAACTGGTTAATGTGACAAATTGTTATTATCTTTAGTTTATATTAGTTGGGACACAGATATATACAGTGTTCAGTTGTAGACATAAGAGTTAACAAATTAAAAAATCAGCTAAAAATATAGAATTTGTTGTTGTGGTAAACTGCAAATGTTTTGTTTGTGTTGTGTATTTGTTTTACTGTAGAACAGTATTCGGTGCATAATTTGCTTCACTGTCAAATAGTAATATTCATATTAATTGTTAACGTTAGGACAGTAATAGTTTTATTATTGGTTATTGTGTCATTTAGTGCTGTAATCCTGTCATAGCAGGAAATAACCTCAATCATAGAGGGTAAAACAACAACATGGTGAAAACAACAACACAGGAAGCCATGAAAGACGACTTGTATGTTTTGTTCAACAGTGTTTATGGGACAATAAAATCACTGGCACCTGGATGAACGTTGTCATTATTGGACAAGTGTAACATCTGCATTATTAAACCTTTTCTCTACATCTTAATCAAGGTTATGTGAATATACTCTGAAGTCAGCTAAAAGGTTAAGATCAGATCAGCATGAACATGTGACACTGAAGGGCAGTTTGTTTCAGTCTGATGGTTTCTTATAGGTTATTTAAGGACATGGGTGGTCAAAGGTCTGCCACTGTTACCACTGTTTAGTAATGTTTGTGTAATGGTTTAGACCACCACTTGGAAAGAATATGAGTTTCAGTTTGAAAGATAATTTTGTTTGATTTATCAAGTGTAACTACAGTAACATGAGGTATCACAGGTTAATGACTGTGAGTAGTATCAAATGATGATGGAGTGATATAAATGCTCTGTAAAAGAGTCCTTAAATGTGTGTTTGAAAGCTCTGCAGATTTCTCAATACCACACAATACAACAGCTCTTTTTCTGGTATGTGCAAGTTGTTGAGGTCTGACTCACATATTTTTTGTTTTGTGTTTAAGACCTGGATGAAGCCATGTGAACTGCTTTAACAGGGGCTTAAGAATTTTGGTAAACCACACCTGTGGTCACAGCGATATACACCATCTAAACCAAACTTAAGGTCTGGGGTGGGTAACTTCCAGCCCAGGGCTTCATGCAGTCCTCCACCTTGCTCAATCTAGCCCACCAGTCTTTTCTTAAAATCAGCTAATCGTAAACAGGAGGAACACAAGAAAGAATCTGCCAACTATCAGTCAACATGAGAAATTGCAACTATTAAGGAAATAAAAAATAAATAGATACTGCCTTGATTCTACACATTTTGTTGTTTAATTTGGCTAAAAAATCATAAATAAAGTGGAGGGTGTGCAATAACAATGTTTTATAATAAAAAAAAAAGATCCTACATATTGGAAATTTATTTGGAGGTTTTTTGCCATGTTTTCATTTTTGCAAGTAATTTAGCAACTGCGTTTTCTATAATTGTTTCTCTAAATTTCTTTTAATGTAGCCTTCAAATATGGCATAAGGTATGGTAAATGTTTGGAAAAAACTGTACAAGTTAAACATTTTTACCACATGACTAAAGAACTTTTTTGTTATTGTATTACATTAAAAAGGGGATCTTTAATTGGGTTTATGAAGTGGGTTTTCAGGAGGTCCATTGCACTTGTATAATTACTACCAATTAAGAAATTTGATCTGTCAACAAATTAGTTTTTAAATTTTACCTACTGTAAAAGGTTTATACAGTTAATTTCTATAAATTGCAATTGATTATGGGTAAACAATGATTTTTGAAAAACTAGGAAGGCATAATAAAGGCAATGGAGATTCAGCCTGCTCCATTGTAAAGTTTCTTGAGATGACATAATTTATTGGCACCGTAGAAATAATAAAGACTGATTGATTGAGAGAAAAATGCGGTCAGTATCAAAATTCCATGTTACCTGGGAAAACTGAACAAAAGATTTCTTTTCTGAAAGGTTTCACATTTTTGAAACAAATGCTTGAGAAAAGTATTTTTTTCAAATTTTATTTCTTTACATAGCTATACATTGATATAGGTGATTATTTAAATGTTTTTGCTATTTGTTTTTGAAAACACAGCAATTATACAGTTAATTTAAAATGAAGTAATACTACAATACGGGCATTTACAGTAACTTACTGGCATTTTGTTGCCATTGAATTACTGTAAAATTCCCAGCAACCTTATTACGGTATAGGCTTGAACCTTGGGGACCCGTCTGTCATTTTTATAAGTTTATTTCATATTATTTTATTTTCATTTGGTGATCATGTTGGCTGCTGTGCAACTAATGGGGGATCATTTTGGATGTTGTACAACTTATGGCATGAACTCTACAATAACTTTTTTTTTTTACATAGTTCTTTAATCGACAAGTCTATCATGAAAATTAATGTGTTTTGATCATAAATAGGCAGAAGGTGGGGCATTGCTGGTAGGTAGAGTCTTAGACAAGTCAGACCTGAAAGTTTTGAAAGAAAGTTTGCAACAGGTTAGACAGTCCCAAAATCACAACAAAAAAATATAATAATGATATAAACAAATCCCCAAACAATGCACGATAACATAGACAACTCACTGCAGGGATGGATCTCCACAGTACAATAAGAGAATAAAGGAAAACAAATAAAAACATTATGCATCAGATCCTCTATAGCCATTGTTTGAGATGGGCGTTAAATGGACTAAAGGTTGCCATAACCTTATTGTAGCTTGAATGTTATTTCAGGTTTCACCATTGGACTGACAACACCTGGGGGGTATTCCACGAAGCTGGCTTAGGTCTAAGCCTGGCTTACTTCGGTCAGCCTCGCTAACTTTAGAGAGAGTTTTGTTCCACTAACAAGGCTTAGGGCAAGCCTGGCTTGGTAACCATGGTAACTCAGCCAGAGCGACAAGCCTGGTCCGGGGCAGGCTAACAGTCAAGCTTACTTTAGCTCCATGTCAGAGAAGGTTCCGACGAGCTTCAGAAAGACGCCTTGAAAACTGCATGTTACACATTAAATCCATCTTGATCTGCAATCAGTGATATTGTTGTTCGGTGACATACATTGAGACCTTTTTAAAATAACGCTGAAATAACTGTTAATCAAGATGTGACGTATTGCACTTTTTCTTCAAAATACTACAGAAGAGGTGGATGAGTTGTTTGGGTGCAGGGCAGCAAGATGCACCGGATTTGACTTTTCACTGTGCCGTGGGTTCAAATCCAACTGTGGAATCAATTTGAAAATATATCTGATTTTCTTCCTTCTTTCACCCTCACAGTGCAGTCAACACTTAACAGGATAAAGGCACAAATTGTCTTAGAAAAAAAGGTGACAAGTGAAGGTGACAACAGCCTCAGTTTTCCATAAAGAATACCTTCATTTTACCAGTGGTCCAATCTGATCATGATGATAATCTAAAGGTGATGCCAAATGATGAGATAACTACTTTATTTGTGCACAGGCTCATTTGTGTCTTCTCCCTTATTTAAATGTAGGGCACTGTAGCACTAGCATCCCTAATTCTAAAATGACATCTCCTCTGTAGGCCTACGTGTTTTTTCGACTGTTTTATTCAATATTTGATGAAACATCACCACATGAAGTTGCCCATTTTTTTTAATCCTTTCTTTGGTTTTAGGTGTTACCTATGTTGCTGCTATATTCATCTATGATGGATATAAATATTTGTCAAATCAAGAACATGAAGTAGGCCTACAAGTAAAGTGAAAACCACCATCACATTACACAGAAACTATGAAACAGACTATGTATAGGCCTATGTATATATATACAAGGACGTAACCATGGTATAGATGTTGGGGGGGTCCAAATGTGAGTCCTTCCCCAGATATTATTTTTTCAAGTGCATTTCCCACAATTTAAAATTTCCATATATTGATAAAGATTTGCTCATCTAGAACATAGTTTTGAGGAATACATTGGCCATTTGAATTAACATTTCAAGAACAGTCTGAAAATTCTCTGACATAGCAGCAAATAGGAAGTCTTCCAATGAGGAAAACTTTCATACCTAAAGCGTGTTGGTTTAAATATTGTGATTGAAACAATAAGATGTACTATGGACTTTTAAGTAAGTCAAAGTGAATTCACATTTTGTTGATTTGTCTCAAAATAAATTCCTGCACATTTACACTGGAAAGTTTTATGTGAACGAAATCATAGATTAAATAAAAATTAAATGTTAAATCTTGGTGTTAATTGACTACCAGGCAACAAAACACGTAAACAAGTGATGCCTGAGTTCGGCCTAAGTGATATGGCTGAAAAGTCTATCACAATAGTTAAGTTTCATATCGAAACTGCTTGATATTGAAAAACATTGACCTCTAATAATGACATGTACTTTTTTAGTATTTATGAAATATAGACAAAAAATGTTTCACTTCTTTAATTTGAACTTAACCACTTTGTCGGGTAATAGTTACATAACATTACAGACAATTCATTGGCCTGTGCAATCTATTAAAATCCAATACAACTCTGCTATAAATTCATATTTTACAAAGCTCCTGCATTTTCATTTTTGTTGAAGTTGATACAGATTGATAATACTTCATTTTCTCTATTATATAAAAGTACTCCTAATATTGTCCACTCAATTCAAATACATGAGGAGGGCTCTTCTCTGGATGTGTGTGGCTGGTCTTTTTTTCCTCTACACTGCCCCCTAACAGGTCAAAACAACATAGAACTGTGTATAAAACAAGTAATAAGTAATCTATTTTAGAAAAAATGTAATAAATGTGTTGGCAGTAACAGCAATGAGTGGGCTAGTTCCCTCTGATGCCCTTTTGTATTGATTAAAAGAATACAATGAATGAATAAATATAAATAATATAATGAATGGATGAATAGTAACTGGTCTACATGACTGCATAGATTTTAAATGAAATAGGCAAACTAAAACTTGCTGTAATCTGAGATCATGTTTGTCTCACGTAACACACTCGCATACTCATTCCTGTTGCCCATTTTTATTCTTCTTACCAAATGTTTTTTTTTCTGATTATTCAATTGTCACTTTTAAAAAACAAAGAAAATAAACTGTATTTTTACATTTATATTGGTTCCAACAGCTGTCTGATTGCTTAATGAACTACATGCTCAATCTTTGGATTAAATTTATTTTTATGTCCTATAAAGGAAAAGTTTTGATTTGCATTCTCAGAAAAATACAACTCTGGTAAAAATAATCATCTTTTGTCATAAATATTAGTATTTTCATCATGTAACCAACCATTTCTTCTAAATTAACTCTTTTTTTAAGGGGAAACATCGTATGTGAGTGATATTCTTTTAAACATGGTTTTAAATGGCATTTGAGTTTTGGTAACAGCAGTGAAAAAACTGCAATGATAATAAACTTTTAAAAGTTGCAATAAATTAAATAAAGTAGCCTGAGATTGACCAGTACTCATTTTGAATGAGTAAATGTGTATATTACTAAATTCTAAATTGAAATGGAATGAAAAATTAAGTTTCATTTTAAAGAGTTACAACAAGCAAATTGCACTCTTTTGGAGGAATGACCCAAATAATGTTATTATGCTGTTTAGAGACTCATATTACAATGCTTCACCTGTTCATCTTCAGAGCAGGTATCATTGGACTAAAAAAAATAATGACTGAGCAAAATGATAAATTTAAATTGATGCATTGAATATTCTGATATTATTGCTGCTAGTGCTATTTGCTTTAACCTTACCAAGCCTGTTTAAGTGCCAAGAGAAGTATAAAACCATCAATCAATATCTTCCTCTCTAACACACACGCACACACCCACGCACACACACTCACACGACACGGGGAGGGGGGGTGGGGGGCGATAAAAAGAACAGCACGCACTGATGAAGCAGTTCAAATGGACCGCTTTGAAAAGTTTCCCCCACCACAATTAAGCCTCCGGATCAGATCAGAAAGTTTTCCATTACATTCAATCTGTGATATTACACTGGATCCGCTCCGGCGCGGTCGGGCTGGTTCACAACCATCCTTTTTTGCCGGCGCTGCGATGCTGAAGTTTTCATGCATGTAATTCAGCGGAGGGCGGAATGAGCAGGACCGGAAGTTGTGCACGGAAACTTCCTAAAAAGGCCCTGTGACTTTCGAAATAAAACAAACTGTCTCAAAATCAGATCGCAGTGAGGTTGACTACAAAAATAAACCGACATAATAAGCGGAGCCAGACCAGGAGTCAACAGGTTTGAGGTTTTACAGACCATTTATGAATGAATAGAGGCTTATCAACGGAGTGGGAAGCGCGGGAACTCCTCGGTCTGAGACTCCAACTGTCTGTCAGATGATGAACGCAGTGATAAGCGATATTTCTTCACATTTATTACAACATTGGAGCGGTCTTTTTGACCATGGCACTACTTTTTGCGTGTCTAGTAGCTTACCGTCTGAAAAAAGGCGAATGTCCGCCTGTTGGTCCTGCTTCCTTCTTTTTGTCCCAACCTCCATTTGTTTCTAATCCTTAGGATAATGACCAACAGTTACAGGCGGACCGAGCGGTTCTTCAAACGAAGTTGCGAGCCGGCGTTCACGGTGGGACTCAACCAAGTGTAGGCTACAGGGAGGGGGGGTCACACAGTTTTGTTTCTCTTGTTTTTCTTAAATTTAAAGTAAATCAGAAATAACAAGTGACGGATCCACTACAGCCAGGATTCATAAAAGGAGGGCATATCATATGTCACATATCAAGATATAATAGGCTTGTTATTGGGGGGGACAGATTGGTATTTTTCCCAATATTGGGGGGGGGGACACGTCCCCCCCAAAGTATATGGCGGTTACGCCGTATGATACGCCTCACCACACAGCTCCCTGATTGGCTTTTGATCCATGTTTTATTTGAAGAGATGTGCTGGATTTGGATGCACTTTGAAGCCCCTGGCACTCAGTCTATCCTGGTCTTGGCACATTCTGTTTTTTCTCCTTACAGACTGTGAGTGGAAAAACATGGGTGGCACAAAGTCGCAAGAAGACTACCACACATTTGCACTTGATTTTTACAATGCTTCTCTAGAACAGTGGTTTTCAACCTTTTGGGGTTCCTGGACCCCCGGCACGTTTTTGATCTATCCTGTGACTGTATACATACACACACACACACACACACACACTCACACATATATGTATATGTGTATATGTGTGTATATATATATATATATATATATATATATATATATATATATATATATATATATATATATATATATACAGACATATATATACACATATACATATATATATATATGTGTGTGTGTATATATATATATATATATATATATATATATATATATATATATATATATATATATATATATATATATATATATATATATATATATACAATATATATATATATATATAGATAGATAGATATATATATATAGATAGATAGATAGATAGATAGATAGATAGATGGATGTATATATATGTGTGTGTGTGTATGTATATATATATATATATATTTTATATATATATATATATATATATATATATATATATATATATATATATATATATAGATAGATATATATATATATACATATATATAGATATAGATGTATACAGGTCATTAAGGCTTATATGAATCATGTTTTCTCTACTTATGAACCTCTGTCAGGCTTAAGGAGTCATTTTTCAAACATGAAGACCAACCTCAATGCCATGATCAACCAGCATGCTTCATTCACTGTACCATCAGCAGCCTGAAACCACTTTGACAACATGGTTGAGATGAGATCCATTATTTTATTCTGGGCATCTGTAGTCAATAAAATAGTGATATTTTCTTCTTTGACTGATGTATGTTTTGGTTCTGTCAATGATTTTTTGTTTCATTTTAAATGACTGATTTCAGGATGATGTCATTATTACTTTGAAAAGTACCATTTAAAGGCCTTTGCAGAGCTTGGCTGTTAACCAAGTCAAAAAGTGCCTTAAATTTTATAAGTAATACAGAATCACATCATGTCAGGTGTGTTAAAATCAAACACAGAAGAGGCCAAAATAAAATAAAACAGTCCAAGATGCAGGCCAGACAGGATCACCATGTATTGGAAAGGCAAAAACTGTTGATGTTCAATCATCAATATGTTTTTTAGACTGCAAATTTGTTTTCAGGCAAGCTTTGAAGTCACTATAAAAGCACTGACCACTGTTGAGTGTGATAATATAACAATAGGAACAGTGGTTGGTTCACAGGCTTTGACCTGCATGGCAGCCGTCGTACTGAATGCAGGGATTTGTAGTATAAGCAATTAAAGTTCAGTTAATGTAGGGCCAATAATAATAGACATATGAAATTATCTTATGAGCTCCTTTAAATTCTAGTCTTGCATTCTGATCGGTTATTATTGCAGCATGTGGTTCTTATTTTACGTGCCTTTAAACTCTGTGCAGGGTCAATTTAATTTTAACTGATTTTTTTTTTCTTTTGGCCCAAATAAGGAAATGTGGGATACAAACATGTAGGCATAATTTTAGCAGAAGTGTAAGTCTGTAGAATATTTCACAGATAAGTTAAACACATGTAAATATTTCAGAGTTAGGTTAATATATCTGAAGGCAAGTGTCATATGTGTGTGGTATCAGTGGTTGCAAGGGAGTCTGGATGGTTCCAGGGTGAGGCACACACACACATGCTCTTAATAAAGCAATCTTAAAATTTTTTACATGCCTTAACTTTTTTTTTTTTTCTTCTCATCACTAAAAGAATGTCAAACAAGTCTGTTCTGTTGAAATTTTATAACTAAATTCAAACTGTAACCATATGTCAGCATGTTAGGTTAGAAAACAAACCTCCACCCGGGGATTTTACAACAAATTTTAACATTTGGAATAAGACTTTAGGAAAAATAAACAAAGTGTGTTTTAGGCATGCAGTCAAAGGGTATGGCATGTTGGGTTTGTTATATGCAATGTTAATCCTGACATGAAAATCCTTGATGTTGTACTGATTGAATGAATTAAAAACTAAAGTATGAGTTGCTACACATTTGCATAAATAACAGGGTCGTAGGATTGGGAAGAGACGCTAGGGACACATCCCTATCAATTTTATGCCACTACCCAGCGTCGCCCTTCCTTTATGCAAAACACGCGCTGTGCGTAAGGCCCCATTTTGAACACAAAAAATTGTCACTGCGCCAACCTGAACCTGTTGACGCCTCCCCCTGGAGTGCCATCACACCCATCTCAGCCGGCCTACCAAATTGACAAATTGGCTGGACGAAATTAACACTGCCTGGTTTGCTCCTGGCTCCGCCACCCTAAAGGAGCGTACACACCGGACACTATTTGTACTACCTCGGCGATTCCTCTCCATGCAAAGTCAATGTACAGCCGCGACGGGGCGGGGCTAACCCTCCCACGATGCGACAGCCGCTTTTCACACTGCCACATAGCTTGTCGCGCGATGTCAAAGTAGAAAAAAGGATCAACCAGTGATGTGTGCACGTGTGACGGCAACCATAGACATGGATGGCCAACGGCAACGGTGACCAAAATGAGGTATTTATGGACGCGTGACGCTACGCCAGTGGGCGACGCGATTTTGGTAGCTGGGTCGCATGCGGTGAGAACGCAGCATTAGACATGTTTGTGAGACTCCAAATGCAACAGCACCACCATGTGGCTATTGATAATGAAATGTGTATGGCATTTACTTCTGTTACATTTGATTTATGGTTCAGTAACTAATGTCTGCACTTTGTGTTGCTGCATTTCGGCCAAAAAAAAAAAAAGTATAATGAATCAGTGGTTCTTAAATCAAAAATCCGTCTTTAAATCATATGGCTATATTTTCTCAATAAGTTGGTTGATGATCTCTTGTACTTATTATTTTTTATGAGCAGAAAAATAATCCATGGCCTTACAACAAAGAAGTAAAAAGTAGCTGATATTTATTTTCACGTCTGAATTGGGTTACAGTCATGATTGAGTCTATTTTAATCCATGGTGTATAGCAGTGATTCCCAAACTGACGCAGGGGGTACGTGAATACCGGTCAGGTTTCAACCAATTGTTTCAGTAGTTAGAGTTCAAACCGGCAAATGTTTGCATTGTGAGATTTGATAAAGGCCTGAAGTGTAAGCAGAAAGGCTGGAGGCTAGAATTGTGAGGCCTCTTGGAGAAAGAAATCGATTTCAAATTGTATGAGATTCTTACATTAACATAAGTTCAGTAAGACAGCCTTCTCAATAAACTTGTGGTGAGTTTCTACTTCACAGTTTCAAATTCATTTATGAATATGTTCCATAAATGTAAATTTCTTTTTGCAAAAGTAAAGTGGCGTTTCCCACTGAACTTGATGGTAAATAAATCTATTTAGTGAGTACAGAACAGTATTAGGGCCATTTTAGATGGAAAGGTTTTTTATGGCAGGTCGAGATAAAAGTCAAAATTATGAAAATAAAGTCATAATTTTTAGATAAAAGTCCAAATGATAAGATCAAAGTTAAAATGATGAGAAAAAGTGGAAAGTCGAGAACTAAGTTGACATACAATGTATTTCGACTTAATTCACAACATGTGCTGACACAGGCCCACTGAATTTTCTCGACATTTCGACTTTTGTCACGAAATTCAATTTTGACTTTGTTGTCCTTTCAACTGAATTCTTTTTAATTATAACTTTAGCTTGAAATTTTGACTTTAATCTCGACTTCGCCAAAATCCTTTTTTTCCTTCTAACATGGCCCTTATACTCTTCCATAAGTGAGAAATAATTCACAGAGATGTTATTTGTATTTATGTATATTAAAAGTAGGAGGTGGGGGTAGCGACATGCTTACAGACACATTTCTTTTTCTAGCCTTAAGTGTTTGAAAGTAGGAGGTACATGGCTGGAGGTCAAGTGTCTGAAGGGGTACAGGCTGTGAAAAGTTTGGGAACCACTGATGTATAGTATTAAAATAACTGATTTTCTAAAGGTAGTTTGGGCAATAAAAAGATATATGTCCTGTATAAGTCATGAAGTCCTCGCATTATCTTGAATCTTATGGCACAAATGGAATATATTCATATAGCATATATTTTTTTATTTATATGGTATTATGGTGTGGTATTGCTATATATGTATATATTTTTTTATTCTAATCAATTTTCCTTCCCCTTCCAGCAAGAGACCAGAAAGTGACCAGAGCTTCAGTATCTGATGCTATGTTCTTATGTGTTGTCCTTTATTCACTTTTTGCTTCACTTTTGTAAATGAGAAGAAATCAGGATACAGGTAGTTGAACTGGTGTGACCAAAAAGTTTGATCTAGCTGGCCGTCTATCAGTAAGGATAACATTTATGAGGCCCTCTTTGTAGCAGAATTTGTCCACACCATGTGTAATTCAGGATTGCAAAGACTCAATCTGTTCTTTAATTTGACACCGCTTGTTTTATCCAGTAGATGGCAGACCCACGCTTTCAATTACCATCTGAGTACCTCTGGTCATGAATCAAAAGACTGTGCATTCCTTCTGTATTCTTGAGCTGTAAGGCCTCATCTGTCCTGCGGGAAAATCAGATTTTACTTTAGGTTATATTTTATTAATCCCAGCAAACAATTCAAAATATTCTAAACAAGTGCCACATCTGTTGTTGGGTTTGCCAATTTTGGAAATCAGGTAGGAGAGATAAACATAAGAGGATATTCTTTATCGATTAGTTGTTCAGGCTAGCAAAGTGCCTGAACTTCTGATGTCAAGTTTATGGTGATGTGCAGCCTAAAGTGCACAGAATCAAAATAATTACACCCAAAAACATCTCAAGTGATTGGGATAATACTAAAAAGAATAAAGTTAAGCAAACATTTGGTTGATAGACAACATGATAAACACTGTGTTAGAAAACCTTTGTGAATCTTTGCATGCTCCAGATCATTAATTTCCAACCTCTGTGAGCAGACTCAAAATCAAGCTCATAAGAATTCTTTTGAGCTTGGATAACCCAACATTTTTGAGTGTTTTCTTTTATTTGCTGTCTTAGCAAGTCAACAATGCCTGGTGGATTTCCTGTTCCATTTTTAACTTAATCCAGGAATCTAATCCTACCTCAGGGAGATATCTTCTATCTAACAATCCATGATATAGGCCTATGCCACTTCATCATTTTAGGGTCGTGAGGGCCTGGAGCCCATCTCACTTGACACTGGACAAGAGGCAGGGCAAACCCTTGCTGGTAGCCAGACAATAACAGGGCAGAAAAATGCAGACAGTCATTCACCCAAACTCATTATGCCTAATGAGCATGTTTTTGGTCTGCTTAAAGAAACTGGAGAACATGGAGAAAAACATTGACTTTCAGAAAAATGGACACCACCATGTGACATCATAAGTTGTTCACAGTACATGTCATAGCCTCTTAAAAATTGCAAATTAAAATATTACACAGGATTTTTTTGATTGAATATAAAGCAAATACCATCAAAATTATGAGATCTACCAACAACAGGATAATAAAACATGAATGCTTATTCCCTCTACGTTAAACCACAGCTCGTCATTTAGAAAGTAGCTTTAGATTTCATTTAAATTATTGTTTTACACTTTGAACTGTGTGAATCCATATATAATGACAGTAATTGCTGTACTAATTGTACTGTTTGTGGACTGTAGTGACACCAAACTCATACATATGAATACCACAGCTCTAACTTTGACTTATGTTTCTCAAAAGGTAATGACTATAAAAACTGTAAGAACTGTACTATTGTTGACTTTAGTAACACCAAACCCAGCCTGATGATCAAACATCTCAGTTTTTAATAATGACATGTGTTCATTAATAGATAATGACTTTAAAAACTGAAACTTGTTGTTGACTGTAGTGGCACCAAAGCCTGCTTGATGATCGCACATTTCAGTTTATACCCCAGCTCTTACTTTAGAGAAATATGACTGAATTAAATTCATCTGGCTTTCAATGTATTGAAGTATGTTAATCAATAGGTGATGACTATAAAACTCATTTTTTAAATTTCTTTAAGTGGCCCTGATACGCCATCGTAGAAAACCCATGCACACAGGAGAACACACAAACCCCATACAGAACGCCCATGCAGAATAGATATAATCAGTTCAGGTTTAAACTCAAGTACTATTTGAACTTTAAAAGATCATCTGGACTGGGGAGATAATTTTCAAGTGGACCTATGCGCCACAGGAAAATAATAAGTAAAAAGGCTGAGTATTGTGTTGACATAACTTTTATCTTCAGCATTTAAATTTATCCTCAATGTTGTATCGCTACACTGCTCTCTTCATCTCAACTTGGTTTTTAAAGACACACATTACTGAGATTTATTTCTTTATTTAATTAGGTCAAAATGCATGATGGAACAAAAGTCTTCCTCCACTTTTCCCAACTGTTCTAATCAAAATCAACCTCTCGTCATTTGAGGAGACAGTGAAACGTTATGTTCTCAGTCCTAATTTTTCAAAGTCTGAAAAAAAGTTTGGAACACTTTGTGAATGTTAAAAATACCCGAGAAATGCAAATATAATTACTGATTAATTAAATTACATTTAATTGAATTAAACCAGAAGAGCTAAATGGCATGAATGTTGTGGCACATTCATGGCATATAATTGTATTAAAACAAAATTACAAAAAACAAATGTAGCCTACTTGAAATTAAATTAAAAAAGGAAAATGTAATGATACCGAATGAAATTATAACGAAATCACAGAAGTGCTGCTGCAGCAGAAGAATCTCCCAGGGCATTTCCATCATTGTCAGGCAAGTTATTGCCAAAATGTGGGAAACTGCCTTATTTCACAATTTGAACACATCTTTGAACAGACTTCAGGATGCATATCTGGATTGGGGTCACCACTTAAACCTCATCACTTTGTGATAAGACCAGCATTCCCTGAAAATGTCATTAAAATCTGCTGAAAATGTAAGTAGGTATTTGTGGTAAACAGTTCAATTTTACAATGAAAAAAATTCTTGTACAAATTCCTTGATCCACATTCGGATTCAGATCACCCCCAAAATCAAAACAACATGTCATCAAATCCCACTCATTAGTTTTAGAGTTATCCTGATCAGTAACTAACAAAACAAACAACCAAATACTGATGAAACCAAAACCTCCTTAGTTTGTAAAAAAGAAACAAGAGAAAAGGTTTATGATTCAGCATTTAGGGAAAAATAATCAAAAAGATGGATTGATTCATTCTCTTGGTTCTGCATAAATGCATCAGTTTTTATGATGTAATATTGAATTGATCGATCAGTCAATCAGTCTTTATTGGCATGGTGCCAGTTCATAACAAGTGCTATTTGGAGACACTTTACTGGAGACCAGGCTCAAGCCATGCTCTATATTCTATGTATGTACATATATGCGTATTAACATCTACAGTGTACTTAAATAAAATGCACATATACACACATTTCTATTTACATAAACCCAGACCCAACAGGAATCAACCAGGAGTGCAGCACTGGGCCATCCTACAGTGCAAAGCGCCCGAAGGAGGCTTACAGTAACGGTAACAAGAAAACCCCCTCAATTTAGCAGTTGGAAATCTTGAGCAGATCCAGTCTCATGTTGAACAGCTACCCACTGAAGCCATGTGTGGTGTGTAGATGAAAGAAGGGAGGTGGGCAGAGACAAGTGGACTAGTAAGAACTGAAAGCAGATCCCTGTGCTAATCATTAATCTGTCCTGTTTGCCTACTGAATATAAATGTATTAGAGTTCCCTTGAGTCCCTTGAGATGTGGCATCTCTTTTTGAAGAGGGTCCTCCTTTTACATGGTTGTAAAGAGAGTTATTGTCTTTCTAAAAACTGACTAACAATGATAATAGGGGTGAGTATTGGCAAGAGCCTCACGATATGATACGTATCACAATACTTTGGTCACGATACGATAATATCACGATATCACAATATTGTGATATATTGCGATATTATACAGTAAACTAGGTAAAACCTAGAGACAATGAATATGTAACCTTTCCATTTTATTGTAATTGAAATATGTCAAATGCAGTGTTACATTAATAACAGAGTGGATCAAGTCACTTAAATTAACGTTGCAAAGAAGTTATTCTTGTTTTCCCCTTAAAGTATTGAAAGCATCCTAACCTGCAGTGCAGCTCAAACTGTAACTGAACACACGAGGAACAAAGTGCTTTGAGTTACTGACAGAACAACAATAAGTAAGTAAAAGTAAAAAAATCACATATTTCTCGTCACTGTCTGAACTGACACCTGTGCACCTGTGCATACATATTTATAAGTAGTATTTTATTTCAAACTCTGATAAAATATGATTTGTTATTTTTACAAAAATATCGATACTAAGATTTGAAATATCGATATTGTATCGGGAGTCAGAATATCGCGATATATTGCGATACCGATATTTTTTCACACCTCTAAATGATAATGATAATAAGGAAGGGAGGACTGATGTTATATAATACAGCAGCATCGAGCTGAACTCCAATTAAATTTGGTTAAATTAATTTGAAAAATAAGAATCTATAATAAATGATGTCTTTTCTGATGATGGTGGTGGTGAAAAGGGTTGTAAAGGCCTTTACTATGGAGGTATACTTGTTAATGATAACCATAGTTAGAGAGGTCATTCTAATTTTAACAGTAACAACTGAAATGATTAGAAACGGGACAGAACTCATGAAAATAAAGTCATAAATATTTTGTCCATTCAAAACCTGAGCCAGAAAGGCCAAACTTCAAAGTGTTAAAACTGATCCAAAAAGTCATATGCATGTCTCATGTCTGGCTCTTCATATAATGCCTTCGCATCGCATGTTACAATCACAGCGCGTGCGTGCCTCCAGCCTGTCAGTGCCTGTCAGTGGCTGTCTCAACCTACAAGTGAGCGCAGTGTGCACAAAGAGCGCTCTGATCCTACAAGAATGATACTGACTAGAAAAAAAAAACACAAAATGAAACAAAAACATATGCTGCGTTTTTTTTTTGTCTTTTTCAGCATCTGTGATCCTCCTGTTGTCTTGATGTTTTATATACTCCCCTTGTCCTAGTGTTTTAAACAGTTTGTTGAATTGAAAGCTATGTTTGGCATGAAGGAACAACCTGTCTGTCATCACAAACTTTGTAAATATCTGGATTTCACAGTGGAAGAAAATCACTAATCACGAATGACCATACATTTATTTTCATATCAAAGAGCTCCAGCAACACTTGTAGTTCAGGAAACAACTTCATTAGACCGACAGGTTTTTGTTTTAATTGACTTCTTAACTACATTAGACGTTTGAGGTCAAAAAAGTTATTTTCTTTATTGCTGAAGTTACATCATGCTTGAAGAATTTAGTTTTTGATAGATTCTTGTGTGGCCTAAAATACTGCAGAATGTGTGAGTAAAAATTCACCTTCATCTTAAAGTACCCCATTTTCTCATGCAGTATCCTAACTATTATACGACTATGTAGCCATTAACATACAATCATCTCCCACTGAATGACCACTTCCATCCAGAAGCAGAATAAAAACCACAAAAGAAAAGTCTGTACAAAAGAAAGAAAAAGAAAAATGTATGAAATGAATACAAAGTATTCCAGATTTTCAATTTATTCTTGTTGATTTGTTGAATGAGCTTAGCCACTGGGATGAGAGTAGATGTGCTGCTCGTCCAGGATGTCAGCTACAGCAGCAGGTAGAAAAGAAGACAGAGGGGGCTGCTGAAACTCTCCAACAGCAGGTTGGTAGAGCGGGACAGGAACTGTTGTTCTCGACTGAAGCTGCTGAGGACACCCTTCAATGGCAGGCCAATACTGCTGGATGGGAATGGTTGGTCCATATAGAAACTGCTGCGTAACCCCTCCCACAGCAGGCCAGTACTGCTGGACTGGAACAGTTATTCCACGGAAGCTGCTGCGGAATTCTCCCACAGTAGGTAGATACTGCAGGACAAGATTAGCTGTTCCAGACTGAGGAACTGCCAACAACCCTCCACAACAGGCCGATACTGCAAGACAGGGACGGTTGTTACAGACTGAGGCTGCGGCTGAAACCCTCCAGTACTGGAAGCAGAGGTATCGGGACAGACAGCCACCATCTCCTCACAGGATTGAACACTGCAAAGAAAAAACTCTGTCAGTATACTACATTCATCATTTAATTTGAGTTCTTTGTAATTTCATTGATTGAAATGTGAAATGCATGGGTCAGCTTACCTGTGCTCATGTTTTGCAAATTTGGACTGATGGAGAGTCTCAGTCTTGTTTATATCTCCATCAGCCTTCCTTTTCATCCCTGATTTGACTTCACTGGTCGTCTGAGTGTCAGTGCAGGGATGAGGGTGGATGTGCTGCTGTTCTTGGTTGATAGCAACAGCAGCAGGTGGATAAGCAGGCAGACACTGTGATGTTGGATAAGCCTTTCCAGACTGAGGCTGCTGTGAACAACCTCTGGTGTTGACAGGAGCTAAGGTATTGTTTGAACAGTCAGCCCCCATCTCCTTACAGGAATGACCACTGAAAAAAAGAAAAAAATTGTTAGAATACACCATCAATGATTAAGATTGGCATGACTTAACAGAATGAAACATTTTTATCTTCAAATTAGAAAGAAAAAAAAGTGGATTCATTTTTTTCAATTTCAGTGATTTCATAGATTAGTTTATCTGTGCTCCCGTTTTGCACGTTTGAACCGATGAGGAGTCTTGGTCATGCTAGGATCTCCATCATCAGCTTGTCTCTTTATGCCTGTTTTGATAGGTGATCTCTTCTGGACAGGCTTGGACATGTGCTCCTTTTTTGCATTTTTGGACTGATGAGGAGTCTTGGTTAGGCAAGGATCTCCATCATCAGCTTTTCTCTTTATCCCTGTTTTGATAGATGGACTTTGCTGGACAGGCTTGGACAACACATGCTCCTGTTTCGCACGTTTTTACTGATGAGGAGTCTTGGTTATGCAAGGATCTCCATCATCAGCTTTTCTCTTTATCCCTGTTTTGATAGGCGGACTTTGCTGGACAGGCTTGGACATGTGCTCCTCTTTTGCACATTTGGACTGATGAGGAGTCTTGGTTAGGCAAGGATCTCCATCATCAGCTTTTCTCTTTATCCCTGTTTTGATAGGCGGACTTTGCTGGACAGGCTTGGACATGTGCTCCTCTTTTGCACATTTGGACTGATGAGGAGTCTTGGTTAGGCAAGGATCTCCATCATCAGCTTTTCTCTTTATCCCTGTTTTGATAGATGGACTTTGCTGGACAGGCTTGGACAACACGTGCTCCTGTTTTGCACGTTTGGACTGATGAGGAGTCTTAGTTGTGCTAGGATCTCCATCATCAGCTTTTCTCTTTATCCCTGTTTTGATAGGCGGACTTTGCTGGACAGGCTTGGACATGTGCTCCTCTTTTGCACATTTGGACTGATGAGGAGTCTTGGTTAGGCAAGGATCTCCATCATCAGCTTTTCTCTTTATCCCTGTTTTGATAGGCGGACTTTGCTGGACAGGCTTGGACAACACATGCTCCTGTTTTGCACGTTTGTACTGATGAGGAGCCTTGGTCAAGCTAGGATCTCCATCATCAGCTTTTCTCTTTATCCCTGTTTTGATAGGTGATCTCTTCTGGACAGGCTTGGACATGTGCTCCTTTTTTGCATGTTTGGACTGATGAGGAGTCTTGGTTGTGCTAGGATCTCCATCATCAGCTTTTCTCTTTATCCCTGTTTTGATAGGCGGACTTTGCTGGACAGGCTTGGACATGTGCTCCTCTTTTGCACATTTGGACTGATGAGGAGTCTTGGTTAGGCAAGGATCTCCATCATCAGCTTTTCTCTTTATCCCTGTTTTGATAGACGGACTTTGCTGGACAGGCTTGGACAACACGTGCTCCTGTTTTGCACGTTTGTACTGATGAGGAGCCTTGGTCAAGCTAGGATCTCCATCATCAGCTTTTCTCTTTATCCCTGTTTTGATAGGTGATCTCTTCTGGACAGGCTTGGACATGTGCTCCTTTTTTGCATGTTTGGACTGATGAGGAGTCTTGGTTGTGCTAGGATCTCCATCATCAGCTTTTCTCTTTATCCCTGTTTTGATAGGCGGACTTTGCTGGACAGGCTTGGACATGTGCTCCTCTTTTGCACATTTGGACTGATGAGGAGTCTTGGTTAGGCAAGGATCTCCATCATCAGCTTTTCTCTTTATCCCTGTTTTGATAGGCGGACTTTGCTGGACAGGCTTGGACAACACGTGCTCCTGTTTTGCACGTTTGTACTGATGAGGAGCCTTGGTCAAGCTAGGATCTCCATCATCAGCTTTTCTCTTTATCCCTGTTTTGATAGGCTGACTTTGCTGGAAAGGCTTGGTCACACTACATTGAGGTTTCTGCAGACACCATCCTAACGCAGTATGATTCTGTTTGAAAGGATTGGATGTTCCAGGTTGAGGTATCTGCAGATGCCCACCTACCACAGTCCCATTCTGTTTCACAGGCTTAGTTGTTCCAGGTGGAGTTTGCTGTGGATACCCTCCTACAGCAGGTCGGTTCTGTTGGACAGGCTTAGTCGTTCCAGACCGAGGCTGCTGTGGATACTCTCCTACTGCAGGTCGATTCTGTTGAACAGGCTTAGTCGTTCCAGACCGAGGCTGCTGTGGATTCTCTCCTACTGCAGGTCGATTCTGTTGAACAGGCTTAGTCGTTCCAGACCGAGGCTGCTGTGGATTCTCTCCTTCAGCAGGTCGATTCTGTTGAACAGGCTTAGTCGTTCCAGACCGAGGCTGCTGTGGATTCTCTCCTACTGCAGGTCGATTCTGTTGAACAGGCTTAGTCGTTCCAGACCGAGGCTGCTGTGGATACTCTCCTACTGCAGGTCGATTCTGTTGAACAGGCTTAGTCGTTCCAGACCGAGGCTGCTGTGGATACTCTCCTACTGCAGGTCGATTCTGTTGAACAGGCTTAGTCGTTCCAGACCGAGGCTGCTGTGGATTCTCTCCTACTGCAGGTCGATTCTGTTGAACAGGCTTAGTCGTTCCAGACCGAGGCTGCTGTGGATTCTCTCCTTCAGCAGGTCGATTCTGTTGAACAGGCTTAGTCGTTCCAGACCGAGGCTGCTGTGGATTCTCTCCTTCAGCAGGTCGATTCTGTTGAACAGGCTTAGTCGTTCCAGACCGAGGCTGCTGTGGATACCCTCCAGTGTTGATAGTGGCAGAGGAGCTGGTGGGACAGATAGCCATTCTTTTGATGCAGGACTGATAACTGCAAGGACAAAAATAAAACATATCAGGCTGTATTCTCAGAAACACACCTGCCCCTGTGGCTCCCTTTTTGTTTTTCTGACTCAGCTATCATTAAATCATACTTAAGTACCCTGATCCTATGTAGAACTAAGATAACATAAAGAGGAAGGCCATTGGAGGCCTCTCATACAATTATATTGTCTACTCAAGTGTAGCTGATCTGTTTGACCTTAAGGGAAGGGATGTAGTAACACTTCAGACATACCCATGTCCATTACGACACATGAACGGGAAATTATATTCAGAGAGAAATGAATTACTATGAGGTGGAGTTGAACTTGTATCTCAGGCGATCCATCGTGATGAACGGATGATTGAGAGCCTGATGGGGCTTGAGTCTCATGGAGCCCTCCAGGTGGAGCATCCCCTTCAGCATCTCTACAAAGGTCTTCAAATCATCCGTCTCTGCAACTCTGTCTGCTTTGTAAGAAGAAGAAACCTGTCTGGCCTGAAAAAAGAATATAAAAAACAAAGATGCCATGAAGTGAAGGGTTGAAAACACAGTTAAAGTGTTTTTTAAAAATATTTCCTTAAAAACATTTGATGAAGAACCAAATACATACACGTGAAATCTCCTCCAAGGACTTCAGCTTGAAGACTCTAATGTCCACAGGCTGGTTCCCTTTCCTCTTCCAGACCTCTTCTGTAGACTAAACAGATATTGTGTTTGTTAGTAGCTTTATCATGATTAATGGATGAATTCAACATGTACATGTAAACACAGACAAATATGTCACAGTCTGTTTAATTCTTATAAACTTCACCAAGTGCACGGTTCATTTTTTCGTTCCAAAAACAAGTTTTTTCCCAAAACAGAAGAGATAATGACAAGTTAAATATCACTGATGTAAAAAAAAAAAACTCTGGTAACATGTCTGACTAATCAAGAATGATCAGTTTTGGTGAGCAGCTGACTATTTCAAATCTAAAATCTCACTTGTTTTTTTCAACATCATCAAGGACTGAGCGTTATATCAGCTCTGCTCTAACAATATGAACTTGATCTGGCTAACATGAAATCATGTGGTGCTTAACAATGTATTTCACTTATTCTTGTCTTACTATCAGATCATATTGTACCTTATCATACCCCCTCTATCTTCTTTCACTTATCTATGGTGCGGTCATGGGCCTTGGCGACCAAAGCAGAGAAGCCCATACTTACCTCTCCTAGGCCACTTCGTCAGGTTCTTCCCGGGGGATCCCAAGGCGTTCCCAGGCCAGCTGAGAGACATAGTCCCTTCAGCATGTGCTAGGTCTTTCCAGAGGTCTCCCACCAGTGAAACATGCCCTGACCACCTTAACAGGGAGGCGTCTGAGAGGCATCCTGATCAGATGTCTTAGTCACCCTATCTGACTTTTCTCAGCACAACTCTTCTTTAACACTTACTATTGGCTTTTCCAAGATGGACTAGTAAAATATATTGAATGGTCCATCTGGTGTGTCAGGTTAGGAAAATATGTCACCTTAGTAAAACTCCCTCACCTAAAGCGTCCTGTACTATATTACTTATATCTAGACCAGACATTTTCGACTTGGAGAAAGCCAAAATTGAACCAAAACAAGTATACAGTTTTAAACGAAAGGCAAGGGTTGCCTTTAAAAGTTTATCTTTGTTTCAATTTAAATTACTTCTGATTTGAAAAAAAAGAAGAAATATCAGAAACCACAGCATCATAGTACTGAATTTAACGTCATTAGTGGAACTACTAAACAAAGCGATAGCACCAACTAGAGGAGTGAGGGAATGTTACAACATTCAACAGGTTTGGTTTGCTCGGTCCACAAATCAAATGCCAACTGAATCCACTATTAACAATGGTTAGGTGGAATTTGGAAGTAATTAAATTTGAACCCAAAAGCAAACACTTGATTAGTTTGTTTTGACTGTCATACTTACCTTGAGCTTCCAGGTGTTATGTTTGCTGTCTTTGTTAAAGAAGCTGTGTGTCTTGCAGCCTTGGCACAGCTGGCTGTTGGGCAGCTGACCCTGCGTCTCAACTATACACCTCATCTGGAAGTAGAGCACAAAAACATATTAGTCCAGGTTAACTGTTTTAGGTGTACTATGGAGCCTAAAAATCAAAAAGACTGTGCTGAATATGTCCTTTCTCCATACAAGGGTGGCATTTTATAGCATTTAAAGTGTCCTCACTAATACAAATTAAATATATCTTATCATTCATTTCTTTTAGCTGCACAAGAAGGCTGTTTCAAGTTATTTATGTTGAAGGTAGCTTCTTTGATTGAAAGTTACCACTGAACAAACACAAAAATATTTCATCAGGGACATGACATGTCAACTCTGGTGAAATAAAGGATTTTTAGCTTTATCTGGGTGCCTTCGATTTTAATGCAGTCCTCAAATGCACTCCCGTCTTTGGATCCTTGAAGAGCACCCAAATCTACTTTTTTTGTCATAACACACACCTTGACCCAGTGTCTCACTCACCCTACATGTTTTCTCTTAAGCACAGAACTTATTCAACCACAAGACAGGTATTGTCTAGTGCAGTGAAATACTAGTGACCTTATTCAGATCTCAATAAACATGAAATGCAATAGTTTCGTGTAATAAAATGTACTTACCATGTCATATTCAGTGTAGCCAGCATACAGTAGAGACCCGAGGTACAAGTAGGCAGCAATGCAGCCGACAGACCACATATCCACAGCCTCAGTAAAAGGGAGACCCAAAATGATCTCAGGAGACCTAAAAGGGGAGATTAAATGGGATAAAAATTAAATTGACTATTAAAAAAGATGTCTGTTTAATGTATAAACTACACAACTGCTGCGTGGGATTGAAAGTATGTAAGCAACTTTAGACAGAGATCTGTACAAAGTGGTCAAATGTAGTTGTATTTACTCACCGGTAATATAGGGTCTGGATACATGAGCCCACCCTGGCAGACGATGAGTGGCATGCCAGACCAAAGTCAATGACTTTTACTTTGAAAGGCTCACGGGAGTGATTGACCAGCATCACATTCTCCAACTTGAGGTCAGCATGGATCATGTTGACTGTCTTCAAGTGGAGAAGTGCATTGGAAAGCTGAAAAAGTCAAGAGAATCACAATGTATTTGAAATGTTTTCAGGTTTTTAAATGAGATAAAGAACTTGTGATGAAAAAAGTTTGACATACTTGCTGGACAATTGGTCGGATTTCTTTCAGGAGGAGAGGCTGGAAGTTTCTCTCCACCATCAGATCATGAAGACTTTTATCCAAGCTCTCGAACTCCAGACAGAAGTAACCACGGTCTATGAAGGCGCTATGCCACTGGACGAGGTTACACTTGTCTGAGTCGAGGGTGGAGAGCCTCTGAAGGATCTTTGCCTGCAGAGAAAAGACAGACGATAAGTTTCTTATCGGAGTTACGTAGGTTTATTTTTCAGTGGTGCATCCTATACATTTTTCATAGTTTAGGTAAGCATGTCCTGGTCACTTTTAATGACCAGATGACCTACTTAATATGTCTATTTGTATGTACTGAAGTTTACAGGTGAAACTGCACTTTAGGCTGTTGTATTTTGAAGTCTTACGTAGATTTCGGTGTTTTAATAATCAACGGGCTGTGTCAAATTCAAGAGAACTAGAGAACTACAGCGTAACTTGTCTTATGGACCTTAATGTCCCCTAAATTGTATAATTTTGGATTAGACTTCCATCATATTACCACTTTCAGTAAGGAAGTTTATGTTTTTTGTCTGTTTAGGTTTTTACTGGTGCCGATGTGACGTCACGATGATTGACCACAGGTGTGATCGCCACTTCCTATTTCAGACGTCCTGCCCTCTGTAACAAACTATTTGCCTGATGGAGGTCTGAGACGAAATGTTGCAAATAAATGAATTTCTTGAAAGTTAGACGTTGCGCGGGAGTCTCTTTTCATATTTTAAAAGGGGAAAAGAAGGGAGCAGTTTTTTTCCATACCTCAGCTCTTGACTGGTTCTTGAGGTTGTCCTTCTCCTTCACCATTTTGATGGCGACCGTCTTCATGTCAGATGATCTTTTGCACTTTGCTACGGTGCCAAATGTACCCTGTCCGACAATTTTCTCCACCAGGTAGCTGTTGGAAGTGGAGAAAAGTTGGGTACTGGCCGATATTCTTTCACCCCGAGCTGGGGGATTGATGGTTATCGGCGAAGACATTTCCAGAGTTTTTTAATACGACCGCTAAGTTGAAAGACTTGCAGGTACTGACGTGTAGGGCTAGTATGTTTCTTGGGGATTTCTCCTCAAAGAAAGATAAGCAAACTACACGAACAAACGAACGATGTGCAGGTTCAAAATGACAAGACTCTCAACAAAGTGAAAAATCTCCTCGATTTGAACTACCAGATGACTGAGAAGGCAGCTGGAGAGAAAACCCTTTATAGACTCTTAATTCTAGAACTTCAGCTCATGCTGATGATGTCATAAAGAAAGAGTTCTCAAACTCGCCACAGTCAGCATGTTTACATTCAAATCATTCATTGAGAAAAATGGCTGTGATATTAAACCTATGATAACCACTATATTTTTTCAGTAACTCCTTGTGTATAAAACATGCTATCACTGCAGTTTTACCTTAAAGTGATTCTTCATTTAAAAAAGTGATTGAATAAAACCTCTTGAATGGTCGTTGATTGGAAATTCATCTCACAGCCAACTAAACAGAACAGTGTGAAATGCTGTTGCAGGCCCCACAACCAAGTGGTTACCATGCATTATAGTTCCTTACCCTTTAACTAAATCTTCTAAACCACAGAAAACAGAGTCCACTGCTTGACAGCCACATACACATATGCCCTCAATAGAACTGGGCATCCACAGGTCTTTGTGATTTTCCCTAAAATAGACTGTTTTGAGTGGGGCTGAAATATGGGAGTTTAAAGGTATCACAAATCATCACAAAGAATATTTACCAAGATAAATATTTTTGGCATTTTTGGATGCTTGAAGTTTTAGTGTCGATTGTACTCTATATACCCCCCGAGACCAGGTATTGGTCGACCATATCACACAAAACTAGATGGATCAAAACAATGCCTAGTTGTGAATTGTGATTAAAAAAAAAATAAATACGGTACCTTACTTACCTGTGAGAGTAATACCTTCTCCGTCCTTGAAAAAAAACAGGCAGGATCCACCCTATTTGTGCATGATGCTTCAGCTGCAGGCTTTTCTGTGTGCTCTTGGAGACGAAAATATTCGTCCCGCGGTTAGTTTCTAGGGGTGGATCCGAATAGTCCGTTCCGTCCTCCTTTCCTACCCACTTTACCCTAACCCCGATAAAAAAACGTCACAGGGTCAAGGAAGGGAGGGGAAAGGACGCGAGGAAAGGAGAACTGCGGCCAAAGAGGAATTCTTTTTTTTTTTTTTTTTTTTTTATTTATGTATATTTTTGGGCATTTTGTGCCTTTATTGATAGGAGAGAGACAGTGGATAGGCTTGTGAAAAGGGGGAGAGAGAGCAGGGGAAGACACTCTGCAAACTGGTCACAGGCGGGATTTGAACCTGGACCGGCAGAAGCATGTACATGGGGTGCTAACCCACTACGCCAAACCAGCACCCCGGCCAAAGAGGAATTCAACTGCACTTTCACTTTGATGTCATATTTATGTGACGATGATTTCTTGTGACATAGGTAAGCCACGACAAACTACAATATTCCGAAAATGAACTACAAGAAGCACATTTGTCCTCTGCCTTATCTCACAGGGTCGTTTCGTGTCGTCACCGGTTAACATTAACAATCCATGATCAGAGGATTTACCTGTGATGGTGTTTTGTCTTTGGTCATGCAGTGTGTGTTTCCTGCTCACAGCTGTGAGGTTCGTGACAGCATCTATAAATGTTGACATCTTTGACAGACACGACAATCTGAAGCCTGATAATACAGCAGACCGTCAGAAGCACTACTCCCCCTGTTTCATTCACATATATCACCATGAACATTGTTTGAATTTATTATATTTGGAGTATTGTAAAAGTCCTCATTTGTCCTTTTTCTGATTGTTTTTAATAAACGTTATTAGGCCTCATCGTTCTGTCTCTTCTCCATCCTAAGTTTCCGTAAACTTTCGTCTGGAGCCGTATTTATATACGTCACGTGCCGCAAGGCATTATGGGGTGTTTTCTTCTCCTTTCCTTTTGAAAAGGATGGTCCAGTGTTTCCTAAGCTAAAGGAGATAATAAAGGAAACAACGACCCTCCTTTCCTTAACTTCTGAAGAATTCGAACAGCACTTATCATGGCCGACGCTTAAATGCTTCCGGATCATTTCTTCAGTAAGGAAGGTACCTTATCAAAAAAGAACTATTCGGATGCACCCTAGATCTCACTAGGCCCAACCCCCATCATGTCATACGTCCTTGTGTTCAACATTTCATTGGCTACAGAGCCTGTCAGTCAGTAGCCCAGCTGCTTTTAACTGGTTCAGGCTTTACGGGCTGGGATTGAGGATGGATCCTTGCTTGAACAAAGGCATTGATTGGATCTTGAAGCTCATAGATATAAGAAACAAACACCTGTTGGGTAAAATGTGGTGTCAATCGATATGTCAAAGTTCAGACTCCATTTTGAATCCATCATTGTAGTTGTTGCATCAAGACAACATGATTTATCAAGCCAAATAAGAGAAAAAACGCACCACGGAGTGAACATTTTGAAGAAAATACAGCATGTATGAGTTCTCTCTCACACTATTCCTCCGGTATGGTAACTTGCCAACGGTCCCTAAGCTGCCGACCAAGCCATCACCAGCAGCGTATTGAGACAAAGTGAAGCTGTCGGTCTCATTTGGAGTAAAACGAGGCTGTAGCTCACAGTATTAAATTACAGTGATTAAAATGATAGGTCAGGTTTGGAACTAAAAAAAATCGGAAATTTGCGACTTTGTAAACTAAAAAATATCAAGTTTTTGCTTTAGTTTTTTTCTCAAACATTTTTTGAAGGCTTTTTTTCTTTGATTGAAAATATTGTTGTTGTTTTTTTTGTGATTGAAAATGTTCTTTAGATTTACCTAAAATCAGCATCACGCAACAGCAACTTTCCACAAGGGTCAGTTTTTGGCCCATTGCTCTTTAGTATGTTTATTAATGGCCTCCTAAGTTGTTGTCCTTCAAATGTCATCCGTCAAATGTATGCAGATGACACAGTTCTGTATGATCATACAAAAGACACTGAGCAAGCTGCCCAGGAGTTGATCTATGCCATGACAAACCTGTATCAGTGACTTGAGAACTTCCAGCTGCATCTCAACATCTCTAAACTGTCTGTATGTACTTCTCAAAAAAAAAAGTGAACAACAGCAGTGATCCTGACATTTTTTCAAATAAAAAGATTTTAGTCGTTAAAGAATTTTAGTATCTTGGTGTCATCTTGGACTCTCAACTTCACTTCAAAAAGCAGGTCAAAAAGATTGCAAGTAGAATGAAACTTACCCTGTCCAACTTCAGATTTGTTCTAAACAACTTGACCCCAGAATCGACAGTTATACTTTGACACAATGATTATGCCATACATGCTCCATAATATCAGATAATTAGAAGTGGTCTCTTAAATATTAGATCACTAGGATCCAAAACCTGACTAGTGAATGATCTTATATCAGAAAATCACATTGATCTGTTCTGTTTAACTGGAACGTGGCTGTACAAGGAGGAATATATCACATACACCGCACAACACAGGCCATGGTGGTGGTGTAGCAGCTATTTATCATTCTTGTCTCCAAATCAATCATAGACCAAAGGCTAATTATACAACTTTTGAAAGCCTTGTTCTAAATTTATCTCATACTGATTCAGAAACCTGCCAACCAGTCCTGTTTGTGATCATTTACCACCCTCCAGGCCCATACTCTAAATTCTTACCAGAATTCTCTGAGCCAAACTTGGCCCTCAGCTCCGAAAAAATAGGCATTGTAAATGATTTTAATATCCAAAGAAAGTGATAGCCTTAGCTCAGATTTTATGTCCTTAATAAACTCAGTTGTTTAAATTCAGGCTGTTTGTGAAGTTACCCACCATTTCAATCACACTCTTGATTTGATTCCAGTGTATGGCCTTGATATTAATGAACTAAAAGTTTTTTCTAGAAAATCCTTTGTTATCTGATCACTTCTTCGTAACTTTTGATATCTTCTTAGAGGATTTTGTGTTCTGTAACAAAGTTGTAAACAGTAGAAATCTGTTGAATGGTGCCGTGGCTAAATTTAAAGAGGCCATTCCTGCTGCCTTAACCTCAATAAATTGACCAACTGATAACTGTGATATTAGCTTTAACCCCACTCAGCTGGATCAGTTTGTTGATGGCTCTGCCAGTTTACTAAGATCCACTTTGGACTCAATTGCCCCACTGAGACAACAAAAGAATTAAACGTCAGAGGACAGCTCCTTGGTTTATCTCCAAAACGTGTGCACTTAAACAAACCACCTGTAAAATATGGAGTGTGGTGCTCCAATAAAAGGGAGGAGTCACGTAGACTTTGGCAGGAAGGTCATAACTACATGATAGTCTTGAGACATTTTCAAGCTGCCTACAGCTCCTCACTAATTAAAGAAAATAAACACAACCCGAGGTGCTTTTTTTAGCCCTGAAGCCAGGCTGACACAGAGTCAGAGCTCGATTGAGCCTCTGATTCCTCTAGGCCTCTAGTCCTGTGAGGACTTTATGAGCTTTTTTAATGATTAACTTCTTAAAATTAGAGGTAAAATTAGCAACTCCCTGTCTTCATCTGAGACTGCCTTACCATTAAATAAAGTCAGACTTGATTTAGACTGTTTCTCTACAATTAGCCTAAATTATCTTTTCTTCTCCTCTAACCATCAACCACCATCCCTAATAAACTGTTCAAGGAAGTCTTCGCCCTCGCCTGTCCATCCTTGATGGAGACAATAAATACATCTCTATCAACAGGCTACATGCCACAGTCTTTTAAAGTAGCTGCAATCAAACCTCTCCTTAAAAAACCTAACTTTGATTCTGGAACATTGGCTGGGACTCTTGGTGGAGACTGCCTGCTGCTGTGGAGTCATGAAGCCTTTAGCTACAGTTACAGACATGACCCATATTTGGCCATTTCATTAGCCCCATTCCAGTTCATAATCATTATAGCTGTTAATGTAGATTTTAGCATGATCTCTCTATCCATGGTTGATACATCTATAGTAACTATTTCATCACCACATAGGCATGAGGTCCCTCTTGAAAATGGGATGTCACATCTCAAGAGGTCTAATGTTAAAGCATTTATACTTAACAGAGACAAATATGGTAGGGATGCACTTGTGGTCTGGGCACCCATGAGTTTGTCACTACCATGAATTCTTATTTTCAGTAAGAATATCATTGATTATAGTCTGATAAAATGATCACCACAACCATTCAGACATGAGGACCCTCCTGAAAACGAGACATAGCATCTCAAGAGGCTAACCTCTAATAAATCAGACGACAGGTCTATGGTTCATGGATCTGTCACTAACTTTAGTTCTTACTAAAGTCCACTCGTCTCCGCTTACCTCCCTTCTTTTGCCCACACACCCAACACAGCATTGTGCGGATTTGCTGTTCATCTTGAGACTGGGATCCACATTCAAGATCTTATATATGTATATATGTATAAACAGGCATTCAAAGTTTTGGATAGGAAACCTAAGTTGTACCACTGCTGCCTGACATTGGATAAGTATGAGTGCCTAAACCGGGACAACATGATAAAATATATTTATTCTGTTGCTGTTTATAAAATCTTAGATGATCGAGCTCCACCTCACTTAAAGAAATTGATAAAAGAAACTCCAGTAGATCTCCCAGAGCAGGCCTTGGAGGTGACTGGGTTTTACCATTTCGAAAAGTGCCTCTGGTCAGTGTTCTCATTTTGTGTGTCCCAGACCTTGAACCAAACACCAAACTCAATGCTTGAACCACCTACTCTGACTTCCTTTTCCAAGCACCTCAGAGCATGGCTATTGGAAAACCAGATCTTTGATAATAACCATGTATACTTTTGTATGTATGTCTAATAGGCTCAGTAAGTTGGGGGAACCTTCCATAACTGTCCACTGTTGTGTAAATCAAATAAACTTTCTGGTACATTTGATCAACTTTTAAACTTTGGAAAAACACAACCATTGGAGAAGAGCAAACACATACGCCTCGCCACACAGCTCCCTGATTGGCTTTTGATCCTTGTTTTATTTAAAGAGATGTGCTGTATTTGGATGCACTTTGAAGCCCCTGGCACTCAGTCTGTCCTGGTCTTGGCACATTCTGGTTCTTCTCCTGACGGACTGTGAGTGGAAAAACATGGGTGGCACAAAGTCGCAGTGGTTTTCAACCTTTTCGGGTTCCTGGACCCCCGGCACGTTTTTGATCTATCCTGTGGCTGTATGTATATATATGTATATATGTGTATATATATGTATATATGTGTATATATATGTATATATGTGTATATATATATATATATATATATATATATATATATATATATATATATATATATATATATATATATATATATATATATATATATATATATATATATATATATATATATATATATATATATATATATATATATATATATATATATATATATATATATATATATATATATATATATATATATATATATATATATATATATATATATATATATATATATATATATTTATGAACTGTCAGAGTACCTGAAACGACAGTTAAGTAACCATCTCACCATCTTGCAAAACTCACTGCTTCAAGATGGGCAGATGAGCACAAGAAGTTTCAAGATCTGGGTCAATGGAGCCTCCTTCCACGCCCAGATAATGATCCATAAGGCTCGACTGAGTGCAGAGAGCAGTGAACATACATCAGACTATGTTAATTCAATGGCAGCTGCCATTGACTTGTATTTGATGAACTGGAACATTTGATTGAGAAATTTAGGACTTTCAAGTTAAGTAAAACCCTGCCATTTATGTTTTCATCCTTTGTATGTCAAATATATGACTCTGAAACAAGCTGTAGAGTGGTTCACCAGGATGTGGTGGGCTTAAAACCTTGTGATGATCAGGTCATTAAGGCTTATATGAATCATGTTTTCTACTTATGAACCTCTGTCAGGCTTGAGGAGTCATTTTTCAAACATGAAGACCAACCTCAATGCCACGATCAACCAGCATGCTTCATTCACTGTACCATCAGCAGCCTGAAGCCACTTTGACAACATGGTTGAGATGAGATCCATTCTTTTATTCTGGGCATCTGTAGTCAATAAAATAGTGATATTTTCTTCTTTGACTGATGTATGTTTTGGTTCTGTCAATGATTTTTTGTTTCATTTTTAATGACTGATTGCAGGATAATGTCATTATTACTTTGAAAAGTACCATTTAAAGGCCTTTGCAGAGCTTGGCTGTTAACCAAGTCAAAAGTGCCTTCAATTTTATAAGTAATACAGGATCACGTCATGTCAGGTGTGTTAAAATCAAACACAGAAGAGGCCAAAATAAAATAAAACAGTCCAAGATGCAGGCCAAACAGGATCAACATGTATTGGATAGGCAAAATCTGTTGATGTTCAATCATCAATATGTTTTTAGACTGCAAATTTGTTTTCAGGCAAGCTTTGAAGTCACTATAAAAGCACTGACCACTGTTGAGTGTGATAATATAACAATAGGAACAGTGGTTGGTTCACAGGCTTTGACCTGCATGGCAGCCGTCGTACTGAATGCAGGGATTTGTAGTATAAGCAATTAAAGTTCAGTTAATGTAGGGCCAATAATAATAGACATATGAAATTATCTTATGAGCTCCTTTAAATTCTAGTCTTGCATTCTGATCGGTTATTATTGCAGCATGTGGTTCTTATTTTGTGTGCCTTTAAACTCTGTGCAGGGTAAATTTAATTTTAACTGATTTTTTTTTCTTTTGGCCCAAATAAGGAAATGTGTGATACAAACATGTAGGCATAATTTTAGCAGAAGTGTAAGTCTGTAGAATATTTCACAGATAAGTTAAACACATGTAAATATTTCAGAGTTAGGTTAATATACCTGAAGGCAAGTGTCATATGTGTGTGGTATCAGTGGTTGCAAGGGAGTCTGGATGGTTCCAGAGTGAGACACACACACACATGCTCTTAATAAAGCAATCTTAAATTTTTTTGACATGCCTTAATTTTTTTCTTCTCATCACTAAAAAAATGTCAAACAAGTCTGTTCTGTTGAAATTTTATGACTAAATGCAAACTGTAACCATATGTCAGCATGTTAGGTTAGAAAACAAACCTCCACCCTGAGATTTTAAAACAAATTTTAACATTTAGAATAAGACTTTAGGAAAAATAAACAAAGTGTGTTTTAGGCATGCAGTCAAAGGGTATGGCATGTTGGGTTTGTTATATGCAATGTTAATTCTGACATGAAAATCCTTGATGTTGTACTGATTGAATGAATTAAAAACTAAAGTATGAGTTGCTACACATTTGCATAAATAACATGGTTGTAGAATAGGGTAAGGACACTAGGGACACATCCCTATCAATTTTATGCCACTACCCAGCGTCGCCCTCCCTATATGCAAAACACGCGCTGTGCGTAAGGCCCCATTTTGAACAAGAGTAAGCATTCTCATTCACGAGTCTGACTTTTGATGAGTCAAAACTCAACGCTGTTCGTCAGTCCAGCTCTGATCCTCTGTTTCATCCATTCACTGTTTTCTAAATGATAAACTCATTCTGAGGTATCCTGCATCACGTATTGTCCATGATGTAAGAACAATCTCTTAAAGATCAAGCTCCAAAAACAATCTACAAGTGCAGCGAGTCTCAATCTGTGGGTGGAGGCCCATAAGTGGGTCTCAGAGCTGTTTTCAGTGGACGGCGTCTAAATCAGGTGAAATTGTGGCAAACATGTCTTCAGTGGCAGCACGGTGGTGAAGCAGGCAGTGGATCGGACAGGGCCTTTCTGTGTGAAATTTGCATGTTCTTCCTGTGCATGCGTGGGTTCTGTCTCTCTATGATTGTCTGTCTCTCTGTGTGGTCCTGTAATCAACTGGTGATCTGTTCAGGTTGTACTCCGTCTTTTGCCCAATGACAGCTGGGATAGGCTCCAGCCCCCCGTGACCCCAAAAGGGATAAGCAGTATAGAAAATGAATGAATGAATTCATGACTTCAGTGTATGGAGGCCCTAAGAGGACAAACATCCATCAGTGTTACAGTATACGCTCTTGAACAGGGGTATTCAATTAAAAGTCTCTGAGGTCCAGTTGATAAAATTTCCTCCAATAAAAGGTCCAAGCCGAAGTCCAGTTTGTGCCTTATAGCCTTCCCCCATGTCCACATTTTCATGGTTTCAACAATATTAATTGTCAATTTTAATGCAGGATATGTTTTATTGAGTGCACAGCTAGCTCATTTACCATAATTAAAAGTAGTCCTAGGCAAATTAATTTAAGGCCTTTAATATCAGATTAAAAAAAGAAAAACGTAAAATTAAATAAATAAAAAAAGTGCAAACAGAGCCGAATAACATTTGTTTTCTCTTAAATTAAAAAAAAGGTCCCAGCCAAGAATTGAAGACCGACACATCAAATAATATTTTACCTTTTCTTTCTTCTTAAATAAGAAAGTTCAAGTTAACCTACGTTTCCAGTAAAAAAGTCAACATCTTCAAAATACATGAAATTTACTCCTACAAGTGCAATCATTTGTCCCCTGTTAATGCTTCTCTGCTTTGTTGTGAGAAAGTTATAGGAATATAAATATTTTATTTGCACAGGTTTCCGATTTTGCTCTCACTCTGTTTTGCCCTCTGTCCTTAACTCTCTCTCGATCTTACAAACAGTGCTACACACCTTGCATTAACCCACACTCACATAATAAACAGAACAGTGTTGCTGGAACTTGCAACATGGGAATCATTGGAAAACAAACTAGTGTTAAAATATGTAGAACTGAAACAATGGCAATAACATGAACAGGTGATCAACTCAATGAGTAAACAATTAGAAAAAGAAAAGGATCAGCCCCGGTGAGAGTGCAGTGCCACTATGGCGCAAAACCGGTTCTCATCAGTATTTCCCACACAGGTCGGCTGAAAGCTTGCAGGTGACAAGGGTCTGATTTTTTTGCACAGGCAGTGTATTTGGTTCTGTTTGCTGATGCTTGTGCTGCAGCTTGTAGCCTACTGCAAACATGTTAGCGGTGGGAAAATCACATCCGCTATATGAGTAATTATGTCTCGTTCCTCTGTAGTGCTTCATTAAACCACCTTAGAAGCTTCAGAAAATATACAGAACACATATTTAAGAGCACTTTCCATTGATCTGATTATTTTTTGTGCTTGTTTGATCAATGTCAAGATCAAACCGACGCCCTTGACCAATAAGTTCTGGTTTAGAATTTCAAGGCACACCAAGACATTCACCATGTCATCTGAGAGCCACTGAGTTAACAGGAAATCTTACACGTTGGCAACCACCTGTTGAACCATTTTAGTGCCTTTTAATCTTTCACAGACAGAAATAAAAAAGTTGCATCCATATCCACAAACACCAGCAGGACAAGTTTATCCTGGAGTAAAAAGACAAACTTGTGAGCCTCCATATCCAACAGCACCAACATGTGGTCATTTGTAATAAAATGCAAATGACATTCTCTTCTTATGCTGCATTCACACCGCAAGCGACCCAGCTACCAAAATCGCGTCGCCCACTGACATAGCGTTGCGTGTCGCTCAGCTCGAGTTTCACCGTGATCATATCATATATGTATAAGGGGACATTATCCCAGCTGTGTCCTTTTCATTCACTTATCAACCACAAAACACTGCAGCTGATGTCCTGCAGCAGCATCATCTGTGAGTTTCCGGTGGTCTGTCTAGACCAGGGGTGTCCAACTATGGCCCGGGGGCCAAATGCGGCCCCCTGCCCATTTTTGATTGGCCCCTGGATCAGTCTAATGAATAGACATTTCTATTACAGCAGCAAATGCCATCAATCATGCACATTTTCTACAATTTTTTTTCTTAGAAGATCTCATTTCCAAAGTATATAGCAGTATTGTCTTCAAGTGCCAACACTCTTGCAGTTTACTCTTGTTTTGTGTCTGAAAATGAAGCCAAGCCATTAGACTCTCCCATCTCTTCTGCTCAGAAGATCATTCTCTCCCTGCCTAGGTGTGAATTCAGTGATAGCACAGCATTACAAGGGCCCTTAACAGGTGAATACCCTTCCCTAAACCCTCAAGGTTTACTTAAATACACTAAAATGAGGGGCAGTACGTGGCTCAGTCGTCCATGCATTCCTCTTCATGCGGCCCTCGATGTAAAAAGTTTGGACACCCCTGGTCTAGGTGGAACTTATGTCCTCACTGACATTAGTTCCGTGTTTTCTACACGGACATGGATTGTTACTCTGTAGTCTGGATGAACAACTGTCTGTGGAGGATACCGTCACACGTGCACACACCCGCTGATTGATCAACTTTTTTTACTTTCACATTGCGCGACAAGCTATGTGGTAGTGTGAAAAGCGGCTGTCACATCGCGGGAGGGTTAGCCCCGCCCCATTACAGCTGTACATTGACTTTGCATGGAGAGTGATCGCCCAGGTAGTACATGTAGCGTCCGGTGTGAACGCACCTTTAGCATATTTTAGTTGTAGTTCAGTAACTGATTCTTTGAACGTTGTGTTGCTGTGTTGTTGCCAAAACATTTTGGAACATGAGTCTGTGGTCCCTAAATTTCTTCTTCTTCTTCTTCTTCTTCTTCTTCTTCATTTTATTATTATCATTATTATTATTATTTTACCAGAGCAGGAAAAATAATCCATGACAATGCAACAAAAAGTAGAAAGTAGCTGTTATTTACTTTCACATCTGAATGGGAGTACAATTGAGTCTATTTTAATCTAAAGCATATTTTATACAAATCTGATTGATTTTCTAAATGTAGCAAGATGAACTCAAAAATGCTAAAAAGACAATATTTCCATCTTCTCCCATTTCCTTCCCTTCTGAGGACCCCACTATAACTCATTAAAGACATGTAGAGTTATTAAACCCCTCTTCTTTTTTTGTCATCTCCCATGAACAGACATCTTTGTTGATTACAAAATTTTGTATTTGTTGCTTATCCCCAGATTGGCTAAGGCTATATAATGTGTTGGAACAGACTACATTCTCAGAGACTTAAATAATCCATTTCTATTCCCAGAGATTCTTCTGTGGCACCTAAGATGACTTTTGACCTCCCTGGTTATTCAGTCTCCATATCTTTGCCTCAATGTAGAGATCAGATGAATTTCTGTCAACAAAAAATTGCCTCACGTTCTACCAGTAACACAAAATCACATCATGTCAGGGTTGCTAAAATCAAACACTGAAGAATCCGAAATAATAATTATTATAATAAAACAGTCCAAGATGCAGGCCAAACAGGATCAACATGTACTGAAGGGGCAAAAACTGACTATGTTTAGATGATGAATATGAATTTGAAATGCATATTTCTTCTACGACAAACTTACAATCACTGTAAAAGTTCTGACCCCTGTGTACATTTGCAGCGGACCTCTGAAAAGTGTGATATTCTAATAATGGGAAAAGTGGTTGGATCACAGGCTTTGACCTGCATGGCAGCTGTTGCACTGAATTGGGGGATTTGTAGTATGAGCTGTAGAAGTGCAGTTAATGGAGGGCCAATCATAATAGAGATATGAAGACTTGCATTTAATTATGGCCTGAGTTTGACCAGTTTGATTTCTTATTGTCGCAGCATGTGGATTGTATTTTATCTGTCTTTTAGATGGAATATTTATTACTCTGGTCCAAAATAGACAGGGAAATGATAGGTAGAGCCATGTAGGCATAGTTTTAGCAGAAGTGTATGCCTGTAGAATATTCCACAGTCAAGATAAACACAGTATAGTCAAGTTTCTTCTCTGTGCTTTTTAATGTCATTTGGAAAAAGATGTACAGAATGAAAATGTCCAGATGATCTGATTTTCATTCACCGCAAGCTATTGTTGACAAACTCTATGACACCAGTTGGGCTGTGACAGAAAAAATGTAACAGTCAGCACTAATAAATGTCCTTTTTATTGATTTTTTTTAAAATCATAGCTCACATAAACAAGAAAAAGTTTTAATGTAGTTATGTTATGCCTGTGCATTTCAAACTCTTTCTCTCAAAGCACATCTGAAATCTGACATCAAACCAAAATCTTAAGTCACAGCACATTCATATACATGCAAAAAGACAGAGAACATATCACAGTATGTTTTCAGTCTCTGCCCTTTTTTCAATCTTCTCATCACTAAAAAATGCCAAACAACTCTATTACTGTTGAAATGTTACAATTATATTTATGTCATGTTATTTAAGCAGTTCACATGGCTTCATCCAGGTCCTCAACTTAAAACTGCATCTCTGTCTTCATCATTTCACCCAGGCCAAGATCAAAATACTGGGAATCAGACCTGAGCAGCTGAGGAAAAAATATGCAGACAAAATAAGAGCTTTTGTGTTGTATTGAGAAATCTGCAAAGTTTCAAAAACAAACATTAAAAGACATACAGTGTCACTCCATCATTATCTGTACTATACAGTCATTAACCTGTGATACCTTGTGTTACTGCAGTTATTCTTGGTTAATCAAACAACATAGTTATCAAACTGAACATCGTAGTCTTATAAACAAACATCCCATCACTATTTTGTGTTATGATGGTTCATGCTAATCTTAACCTTCTAGCTTACTTCAGAGTATATTCACATAACCTTGATTAAAATGTACAGGTACATCTCAAAAAATTAGAATATCATGAAAAAGTTCAATATTTTTCATCACTCATTTCAGAATGTGAAAACCCATATATGATATAGATTAATTATGGACAGAATGAAACATTTTAAACATTTATTGCTTGAAATTTTGGTAATTCTGAAATGTGTGATAAAAAATATTGAACTTTTTCATGAAATTCTAATTTTTTGAGATGTACCTGCATGCAGAGAAAAGTTTAATAAAGAAAAGAAAATTATTCCTCAGTAAAAAATAATTTCCGATCCATCAAAATCCACAAAAGAAAAAGTGCTTGACATTGGTATGGGCTAAGGTAAGTTTTGAAATATCAGCATATCAACAAAAACATCCAACATCCATATTCCTGCATATTGAACACTGTTTTGTGCCCATTCAGTGGACTTCAAGCTCGAACCTTGATTGTAAAGACCAAAGTTTGTGCCTCATAAGAGATGATAGACGGAGGAAACTGTGGTGTCAATGTGACATCAGGCTGCTGATGGCACAGTGAATGAATCATGTTGGTTGATCAGGATGGCGAGGTTGGTCTTAATGTTTGTAAAATGGCTCTTCAAGCCTGAGAGTGGTTCATATGATGAGAACAAAACATTTGAGTAAGGCTCAATGATAAACTTCTCTGCTACTGGGCATTCCTTGGCATCAAAAGTCACCTTACAATTGTGCTCAGTGTTTTCTATGTAACAAATTTGAGTGCATAGGTCAATCACGCACCATGACCATGTGTGAATTCTTGTTTTGCTCAACCTAAAAGTCTTGTATTTCTCAAGCAGATGATCCAGGTTCCTCAAGTTCAAGTCAATAGCAGCTGAGATTGAAGTAACATAGCTTGATGGGTCTTTACCACTCTTAACACTCAGTCGAGCCTTATGGATCAACATCTGGATGTGGAAGGAGGCTCCATTGACCCACATCTTGAAACCTCGAGTGCTCATCTGCCCATCATGCATCAAAGAGTTTCGCAGGATGGTGAGATGGTTGCTCAGCTGGGCCTCTAGTCTCTGCAGTTCCTGTACCAGTTGTCTGTCATCGTTCATATATGTATGATGACGTTTCAGGTACTCTGTCATTGTATCTCGAACAGCTGAAGCTTTTTCTTCCCCAAAGACACGTCGTAACATCTCGTAGGTGGGGTCTGCTTGAGGAGTACCCCTGATGACAAGGTCTACAATCAGGGAAATCACCAGTGCACCAAGACCAACAGCATTTGGGACTGGATTAAGTAAAGCCAAAGAAGATCCCAGCAGTGCAATGTAGTTCGGCACAATGTTCACTTGTAAATCAGAGAAGGTCTGCAGCTGAGCGTTGGAGTCGATACCTGAGTATTTCAGCAGGGACTTGTCTATGCCGGCATCTGGGAGGAGGCAAGGGTTATGTAAAGCAGTGTTATAAAAATCAAGTGCAAGTGTGTGGTAGTCCACATGTGATGGTGTACCACCCATGTTTTAGCCCTCGCAGTCTGTAAGGAGAAAAGTCAGAATGAGCCGAGACCAAGACAGACTGAGCACCAGGGACTTCAAAGTGAATCTAAATAAAGCAAATCTCTTTAAAAAAAAACTAGGATCATTAGCCAATCAGGGAGCTGTGTGGTGGGGCACATATGTTTGCTGTTGTTGTTGACCGAGTGATCGTGTTTGTCCAAAGTCCAGAAGTTGCTTGAATGTCCCTGAGCATTTATTTGCATTACAGGATACACTGCATGAAAGGACACAGGATAAGTTAGAAAAATGACTGGATAAAGATTGGGTAGAAAAAAACATCTGAATTATATAAAATAAAATGTAAAAATACATTTGAAGTAACTTGATTAATTTGAGGGAGATTTGACAAACAATTGAAAAATAAAAACGGACAAAATTGTTTGGTAATTTTTTTTTAATCCATAATCAAATACTGTAAGAAAAACAAACAAACAAACAAAAATAAATCACTTGTCATTTTAAGATTGGGACCAGGACGCATGTGTCCATCTTGGCAAAAGCCCATAAACAGTGTGTTAGGGAGGGCAGAACCAAGTGGTAGCACCTGGGACTAAAAAAACGAGGGGTGTTAAAAAATTAACACAGAAGAGGCCAAAATAAAAAAGTCCAAGATGCAAGGCAAACAGGATCAACATATATTGAACAGGCAAAAACTGACTATATTCCAATCATCAATATGAATTTGGAAAGCATGGGCACTAATGTTCTGGTGCAGTGCAGGGGGGGTTTCAGTCATGTGATTATGAAGAGGGCGTGGTATCAGATGGAGGGCAGAAAGTAAAAATGGAGTCTATGTAGGAAAGTGGAGAATGTTTGTATTGTGCTGATCTAGATCCAGTTGCAAGACATAGATATAAGCAGTTAATCACCAGATATGTTGGGCGTGATCCGTATTTCATGAAGTAAGTGAGTTTTTGACAGAGGCAAAAGATTTACCAACAGCTGAGGCTATCGCCATCATAATCTATCTGGTTCTTCAAACGTCGAACTACACCAAACAGCAGATGAAAGCCTACAAAAGTACAGAGGCATACAACTTTTTCATCAGCAGGTGGGTCCACAACGTCAGTACCAAACAACTACACGATGATTATTGTTTGGTCTTCGCCAGGGCAAGTCTTCCTTTTTTTTTTGTTTTATGTGTTAAGGTGCTAGCAGCTAGCAGTCGTGGCTATGATGTAAACAAACCTCAGAAACAAACACACAACACATCTTCAACATCACGATGTTAGCCTGACAGTCAAGGATACAAGGAGGTTAATTTGTCATATACATGGAAATAGTATGAGATGTAGTAAAACAGCATTTGGGCGATCAGCTTTTACTGTGCAATAAAAAAAAGGAACAGGAACTCATAGGTTAACAAATAGCAAAGGAGGGGAGCAAAGCTTCAATGTAGAAGGCTCAGATCCAAGCAACATTGTTATTTCCTTTGTAATTAGTAAAGTGGAGCTTATCCTATCTTTAAGTGTCCAAATCAAATCAAACTTTATTTATAAAGTGTTTTTTATTCATTACAAATGTAGCACAAATCGCTATACATCAAAAGCAGACCCCATCAACTTCTCCACCCCGACTTATAACCCCACCCAAGCACACACACACAGACATACATATGCTGCTCACAACCAGGACGCCTCCACCACGGTGCCCAGCTTGCAACAGGGCGGCGAAAAAAACCAACAACTGCACTCTCATAGTGGAAGTAAGTGCTAATGTGTGAAAGTGCAAATGCGAGGCAAGGGATTTAATATATGTTGTTTTGTATGTGTTTAGTTTGAATTGCATGTGTCTGTCAAAGTGTCGTTTACGTTTCAATTCAATTTCAATTCAATTTATTCCTTATCATGAAATTACAGGTCACATACTGTACATTTACAAGTTCTGTCACATTTTCCATTTCATGATCGAAAAGGGGCAGGAAGAAGAAAAACTTATTAATATCAGCCCCTTTCTTGAAATAATAAATCAAAAATACTTGATGGTCTAACCTTCAGATTTATAACAACCGATGCTTCTTGAAAATGCAAAAAATCAGAATTAATAATAATACATTAATGATATATAAATAAAATAGAAACAAGTAATCACAAAACAACGAGCAAACATACACAACTACTCACCATCAACAACAATGATATATAAAGCAACAGAGGACCTTTCACCTATCATCTTCATATTTCCTTATTATTCTGGTTTTATACATTCTCTTAAACTGATTAATATTAGTACAGGCTTTCAAATCAATTGTCAAAGAATTCCACAATTTGACACCACACACTGAAATACACATTTGTTTTAGAGTGGTACGTGCAAATGGATGTTTAAAATCAAATTTCCTTCTATGATCCTTATTTTCTGAACTAAAAGCAAACAAATATTGTATATTGTCTGGCATTGTTCTGCCTTTGACCTTGAACATAACTAATAAAGTCTGTAACTCAACAATATCTTTAAGTTTAAGTAATCCTGATTTAATAAAAAGTTTGTTAGTATGTTCTCTTGCCTCCACTTTGTTTATAATTCTTACTGCTCTTTTCTGTAAAATAAATAATGGCTTGATATTAGTTGTGTAGGTATTCCCCCAAATTTCAACACAATAACTAAAATAAGGCAAAATCAGCGCACCATACAAAACTCGTATTGTTTCAAGGTAAACCACTGTCAGAGATCAAGTGAAACACCTCTGTTTCATATAATACTAATAAGTATTATTGCGAAGGAGGATGAAGAAGTCATTGCAGCTCATTGCATGGCAGGGTATGTAATTTAAAGAGGCTAGGATGTTTATCCCAGTATCTATTTCTCTCTGTCTCTCTCCATATATGTATATGTATATGTATATGTATATATGTATATATATATATATATATATATATATATATATATATATATATATATATACGTGTGTGTGTGTGTGTGTGTGTGTGTGTGTATATATATATATATATATATATATATGTATGTATGTATATATGTGTGTATATAGATATAGATATAGATATATATATATAGATATATAGACATAGATATATATATATATATATATATATATATATATATTAAACACACACACACAACCAGTGTACTGTAGAATCAATGGGGAGAGAACTTTATGGGATAAACATGAATAAACATGATAAACATGGTAACTAAAAGTTTGACTGTATTGCACATCATTAAATTATGCTGATATAGACTGCACGTTGCCCCTGGTGTAGCTTATATTTGAAGTTAAAATAGATGTTATATTGTACTCTATTCACAGCCTACAAGAATCATGTTCTCATGTAGGGGCAGTTCTTTTTTCTATTGAAGCTGGGGTAAAGATGTGAGCTTCCTGCACATCTGAGCAGTGCAAGTGGCTAATGCCATTACATATGAAAAAGGTAGGGTGACACATTCACAGTAAAGCAAATGTGGGACAGAGGATACTATTTTGGAACACTATGTAACTGTAGGCTAAATTTTGATGTGAAATATATCTTTATATTTAGCTGTTTGTTTATGTCTTTGCTCTGGTCAATTCATTTGGACACAATATACACTGGACAAGTAGATTTCTTGACTTTGTCTACATTTAATCCGCCCAGAGGGACTTATATTGCACATAAATAAGTAACGCTCCGCTGGAATGTGGACTTGATGCTCCTCTTTGTGTTAACTTATTTTCAGATTCCTGCTGCTCCAGTAGCAGACTGGATTGACTTCTCCTCCGCAAAATCAAAAAAAGAAAAAAAGGCTTGACCAATCCATTGATGGCAGGACAACTGAAAACAAGGTGCCCAAGAGTGAAGAGAGGGTAAGAAACCTATGCTAGATTTTTTAATACCTTGAGCAAAGACTGTCCAAGGAGTGCAGCACTGATGGCTAGGGAGCCTTACCACAAAGAATTCATCCCCAAGTCTTGCTCATGCTTCCCAAAACTGTTCTTGAATACAAGATACCAGAGACTCTCTGGTATCCTGGTATCTCTGGTAGGGAGGGAAACTCAAAGTCAGAGTGCAAATAGGATTTTGTTTAAACAAAGAGCTGGGCACATAACTGCCTCTAAGCTTAAAGCTGTGGTCTACGATTTGAAACCGCAGCCTGCCCCCCTTCCCTCACCTGTCCCCTCCGTGTTCCAAGATCCCGCCCCCAGCTCGTGACGCCTCATATAGCCCCCTCGGACAGAGCTACGAGCGACTAGCACAATATATCAGCAGCAAACTCAATCAAAAAAACAGCTCAGCTCAACTGAAAGTATCAAACACGACAGACATCTCCCTTATAACACACAGCAGTAGCCATTTCAACTGGACCGGCGGCAATGCGGGTCTGGCGCCGCCAGAGCGGAGCCGAGTGTGGGGGAGGATTAATCTTTCTCAGCCTGTCCTCCCCAGCTCAGCTTACAGTGCAAAGCGATTAGCGGCTAACAGGCTAACCCGCTCCCCTACAACTTATTAGCCCGTACAGGCACAATCTGACCAGAGTTATACAGCAGACATCTCCGACTGTAGTGAACAAAGCCATTGCCTGATCAGCCAGGGGCGAAACGGCGATGCTGAAGGTCTGGACGGCCGGCTGAGGCTATTCGTTAGCCGTTAGCCCGCTAACAGGCCTCCACCAGCGGGCAGAGCTCCGTTAGGCCCAGCAGAGAGAGGGAGGCGGATTCTCGGTTCGGGCGCTAGGCTTTCCGGCTCCATGATAGTTCAGTAGCTAACGCTGCTAGCTGCTCACCGGAGGTAGAGGGAGGAGGCGGACCATGGGCAAGATGCTGCGTGCTGCGTAGTGAGGGGAGACGGGAGAGGGGAGAGGAGAAGGGTGGTCTGCAGCCAGACTGTCTTGGGAGAGGGAGGCGGATTCGGGTTGGCGCTAGGCTTTTCCGGCTCCATGATAGTTCAGTAGCTAACGCTGCTAGCTGCTCACCGGAGGTAGAGGGAGGAGGCGGGACCATGGGCAAGATGCTGCGTGCTGCGTGAGTGAGACTAGGGAGAGGGGAGAGGAGAAGGGTGGTCTGCAGCCAGACTGTCTTGGGAGAGGGAGGCGGATTCGGGTTGGCGCTAGGCTTTTCCGGCTCCATGATAGTTCAGTAGCTAACGCTGCTGGCTGCTGCTCACCGGAGGTAGAGGGAGGAGGCGGGACCATGGGCAAGATGCTGCGTGCTGCGTGAGTGAGGAGACGAGGATTGGATGGACTCATGGACTAACTCACGGACCAATTAATAGTTGCAGGTTCTTAGGCTTGATTGGTCAGCTAGTATGCAGCTTTTCAGCGGATATACTGAATGGATTTTTTTCATTCTTTTTGGTCTTTATACTGTGTAGATAGGACCATAGGACCATAACAGCCTTATAAACGGTGTTATTAATATGTACAAAGCTTCCAAATCGTAGACCATAGCTTTAAACAAGTTTTGATGACCAACCCCCAGCAACCATCCAAGTGCTTGATCAAGGCCATATGCTACCCAGAAACATATAGTTTCACCAGAGCTACTACAAGGTATTTAGGGTTTGAATTAGGGGAGCAGACGTTAAGATTTGTGGTTTCAGGCTGTCCACATTAAGAACTGTAACTCAAACAGTGTTCTATGAAGTGGGAGAGGACTCCGCACCCCATACTCTCCCACCTACTGTAGGCTTTCTTCAGTCTACACATTTTCATTTTTTTTCATAGTTTATGGTATGAATCCTGAAAGGTCAATATTAGTTATAGGGCTATGCAAGAGTAGGAGTAAGTATAGGGGTTAGGATTATGGCATTTTAATGACTGAACTGGCTCAGAACACATCCAGTACAAAATGATATTTTTCTTGTCATGTTTGGCATGTATACTGTTTACAGTTATGGATGCAAACATGAAGCAGAAGCTGGAGGAGCCTAAGAGAAGCTGATGGGTCAGGAGCATGCAGGCTCCTCTTGTATGGACAGTGGCCTCTGGCTCAACCCCAAGTGGCTGTGCATGGGGGGCCTCTCCTGATGGGATTGTCACTTGTGACTGTCATGGAACTGGCATCTGCAAGATTAAGGTAATTTTACAGTCTCTGTTGTATTCAAGTAACCTGACAAGCCAGATGGACAGCTCCATATATCTGCCACAGAAATATTTCACTAGTCCACCTGGGTAGGAGCCCTTTTAATTTGTTCTCAGGGGCAGAACGTTAAAAAAAAACACAAGCTTGTGATTGGAAAATCGTTCTGCTCGTCACATTCATCACAGACCAATCCACATCAAGCAGGGTTGCCTCCTATAATGAAGCAATGTTTTCATTGAATTTGTCATTATTTTTTTTTCTTTTATATATACATTTTATTTTATTATTTTGTTTATATTGGTTTCTGATGCTGCTCAGTGATTTCTGAAGAATGTATGATGCAAAGTGTGCCTGTTTGTTACTTGAAATGGCTGAATAAAGAATAAAAAAAAAAAGTAGCATACATAGTGGCTAACTTAGCCGCTAACAGCTAACAACAGTTAAAGGAGACATATCATGCTGATGCATGATTTAATACTTACATATAATATAATAAATTTGAAAACAAGACCTTACACCCCCTTAATTTAAAAAAAATGAGATATTGTATTTTTTCTGATATCCTAGAACGAGATTTGATGCCTCTGAAAATAGGTCATTGCGAGATGTCCGCGAGATTTCAAACGTCGTGACATCACGAGGTACCTTTCTTTTTATTGGAGTAATCTGATAAAACACTTCCTCCTCTGTGATGTCCGTTAGCCCCAAACCCTCACCGAGGAACAGATCCAGCAGCAGGGGTTTAAAACTCCCTCGCTCACTCACCCACATTACCAGCTCTGGCCTGTAGGGGGACTCAATATGCGGTCGCTGCTTTAAGCCTGCCGGAAAATACAGGAGAAGAAGAAGGACAGGTTGGCTCTACCCCCGATAGAACTGACCAATCAGAGGACAAAGGGCTGTGACACTGCGAGGTAACTTTAGGTCATCCTTGAGACCAAGCGTTTCAACAAGCGCTTGATAATGGCCTTAAATGAGGATTTTGAGAACGCTATTGTGGGGCAATGAAGGAACTAAATGACTTGTACTGAGGGCAGAAATGCTTTACAGGCATCCTAGTCTGGCATAGTGAAAAGGAGAAACAAGCATGATATGTCCCCTTTAATGACTGTTAGCTGTTAGCCGTTAACTTAGCCGCTAACAGCTAACAACAGTAAATAACCGTTTGCCGCTAACTTAGCTGCTAACAGCTAACGCACTTATACTATTGTCTTACACTAAATTGTACCACACAGATGATTCATTTAACGCTTATATGTGACATGAACCTCGTCAAATACAATTCCTACAAGTAAACTTCTGAGGAGGGCAGATTTTGCCAAGTTTTATTAAGTATCTATGAGGACAATAGGCTAATCGGCATGTCTGCTCTCAACTTCCGGTTTTCAACTTCCAGTTGTCGTCACGTCTGCATTCTACGGCTCCCGCCTCTCTTCCCTGATTGGGCCGTTAAGAATTCCGCCGCGATCCTGATTCTTCCACAGTAACCCAACCTGTTAATTGAACGACTTTACCGGTCTCAGAATTTGATGATTTTTTTCCCACTTTGAGAATATATATGTGGCCAAATAATTTGTAAGTATTTTAGTTGTACAGCAACTGTAAGTTGGTCAGACACATCTCTAAAGAATTGAATTTGTTGAAGAAATCATAAAAAAACAATTTTTTTTCCAGTTAAAATTCAATAACTTCTTTCAGTTGTAATACTCAGCTTTACATTTGATTTCAAAAGATGCACCAGACTTCAGTGAAGGTGATTTGACCCAATTTGATGATTTATAATTTGTGTTTGAGTAAGTTTTGGGGTAAAGTGTGCACCCTGGCTCACACCTATGGCAATGATCATAAAATAGGTCATAGTACAGGCCCTGGATGACTTTTGGATTTTCTAAAGGTATTTTCTTGGGAGTCTCTGTGTGTACTACAAATACCACACAATAAACAAAAAATTGGGCTGTGGGCAAAATTACATGTATTGTGAAAGAGGTCCTTTAAGGACATAGGGGCACAGATGATGTAGGGCTCGCACAGCTCAATAATCTGAATTAAAACTAAGAAGTTGGGGAGCCCTGTGTAGAACTTGGTCTTCTCTTCGTTTTGTTCAAAGGACTCCTGGTTGAATTGTGTGTCCAGTGCCTTGGTCCGAAGATCTCCCAGCTCTGGTCTGTTCTGTCTCAAAACATCCTCCATCTTTTCAATGTCATCCATTGTTAGCTCAGTCTGGCATCCAGTATCTGTATAACCTGCAATATAGCAGTGGGAACTATAATTAGTAATTTCCTGCACATGAATCATGTGAATGGTGTAAAGTTATCTTTTTTTAAAAAATATAATTTCTCTGGTCGAATTATACAGGATGTCCACAAAATCTTTCTAAAAATTAAAAAATGTATTATGAAACAGTTGCCATATGTTAACCAGATGTGTTCTGTGTATTCAGCAGTTATCAAAGTTTTTAATGACACTGCACCTGTATATTTCAATGAGTAATGTGGTTTCTTGACACAAAATCAATTACTCTGACTCAGAGAAACTACAGAAGTAAGTATAGAAGACCTTGTAATCCAACCTACGAGGAAGGAAGGCTATATGGGTCTCATTTGAAATACCTAATTTTATTTGCATAGATTTTCAGACAACCACATTTGTAATATCTAATAAAAATTCTGCTTACACATTCAAGTACAGTAATAATTCTGCTTACATATCCTAGTGCAATAATAATACCGCTTACACATTGTAGTACAATAATACTGCTTACACATCCCAGTGAATAATAATGCTGCATACACATTATATTAGCCTCCAATAAAGTACCTTGATCATTTAATGTCCCGGTTCCACTGATGCCCTCTGATTGTGGGTTGTCAGCTGGCTGCTCTGTTTCAGAGCTATCAGCTGCAGAAGATCCAACATAGCTTCTGCACATTCCACCCCCTTTGACTTTCTTGCTTTAGCTTCATCCTCTGCTCTCATTGAAGAGATGTCTCTGATTTCGGTTTTGTTGTTTGGTAACTGAGGTTGACCGTTGGAACCCAGTCCAACGACCCAACATCACCCAAAGTGCTAGGGCAGCCTAAAAAAGTCCCAATGATGTCCATATTAGACTACAGACAACTTGCTAATCATTATTAAGTGTATCCGCCTTTAACGACAACCCAATGCTGTATAAACAAAGCCACAAAAACCAAGCTAGCTTACAAACCTCTAACAAAGTTGTCACTGCAGACACAGGCATTAGCAGACTCTGCACCTCCGGACCGCAAACACAGGTTCAAAATCCTTTTTTTTGGCATTGTTCTGTGAGCCTTTTACATTTCTCACTTTTGTGAACAACAATCTTCAGTACTCTGTAAAACCCCTTATCCTTTTCTCGGTTAGAGCGGTTGGAGCACCCGTAAACAACACAAAACATTGGCACCTTGATTGTTTCTCATGTTACCTCACTTCCTGCCCTTCATCTGAATTGCGTACTCTCGTGATGCAGCAATATGATGTCACCCGAAACCCAGCTATTTCGTCTGGCACACCACCGAGCACCGGCTGGGTGTGGCGGCACACCAGAGGAGGTGTCTACAGATTCACATTGGCACAGTGACCATTTCCTGCCAAAAACCTGCACGTAAGGTGTGCTGAAAGCCTACCTACTCCAACCTGGTCTATTCTCGGCGCAGGTGAAGCGGTACAGCATAATCTGGCTGACAGCCCCACAGTGTGCACATGTCACCAAAACAAAGACAGCAGACCATTATCTAAGATACATTTGTATCCACAGTATATTAATTGTCCCGCCATTCATTCAATACAATAAAAAAACAAAACAGCAAATGAAATAACAATGATGACACTCAACCTTGACAATGTAAAATAAGCTCACATAAAAAGTTTTAATGTACTAATGCATGTGGATTTCAAACTCTTCTTCCCAAAGCAGATCTGAAATCTGAAATCCAACCAAAATCTTTAAGCACACTATATCCATATCCATGCAAAAAGGCCTTGAGAGAACGTTTCATGTGTGTTTTCAGTCTGGGCTTTTCTGTGTATCTTCTCAGGACTGAAATAAGGCCAGACAAGTCATTACTGTTGAAATTCTACAACTGAATTTAAGCTGTAACCATATTATTGGTTACAGCTTAAATTGAGTTAAAGGTATTTGTGGGTTAATTGTGAGGTTTTCTTTGGCACCATGTGCTGTTACGTTCCGGCTACCATCCACCCTCAGATATCTCAGAGATACTGTATCTCAAAGTCTTCAAAATCAAGGACTGGTGTTGAGAATTAGCACTGCCCTACAAATGATTACAGCTGTCCATTTTGGACCTGTGTATATTTAAATAGTACAGCATCAATTTTACTGTTTGTCCATATCAAATAAACAATAAATAAATAAATATTTACAAGTGCCATGGGCCTCCTGCAACCCCACTTCATGAACCCTAAGGTCCCTTTCAATGCAATAAAACAACAAATGTTTATTAATCTTTGTTGTACAAATATTTGATTGGTACCATTTTTCCAAACATTAACCATACTTTATGCCACACTTGAAGGCTACATTAAAATTGATTTAGAGAAACAATGATAGAAAAAGTTAACAAATTACTTTAAAAAATGAAAACGGGGATCAAGTCTCCAAACAATTCTTCAATTTTTAGGGTATTTTTTTTCATAAAACAGTGATTTTACTAACCTTCCACACTAGGAAGTGGGCTTTATAATGTTCTAGCCAAATGTATCTACAAAATCTGTAAAATCAAGGCAATATCTTTTTTTAAATTTCCCTAAAGGGATAGTTCAGTATTTTTGAATAATGTTCTAGCCAAATTTATCGACAAAATCTGTAAAATCAAGGCGATATCTTCTTTTTAATTTCCCTAAAGGGATAGTTCAGTATTTTTTTGACGTGGAGTTGTATGAGCTCCATATGACCACCAAGTCCATTAGATCCAGTAGAAAATCTTCTCTCCATCAGTAAGCCACCGTCTGAAAGAGTCTGTTACACAGAACCAGTAGCAAAGAGGGAAGTATTGTACCAAATACAAAGGGTATTTTCTCCATCAACAAGAACTCCCATCAAAAAGTATTACCGCAGTTTAAGACTACGCTACCTAGAGATTTTTGGAGTTCATTAACTTTTTGGAAAAATAATGTTTATATAAAGCTAACTGACTCACGTCAAGTATTCATCCTTGCAGTGCAACCGCAAGTTCCAGGTAGACTTTATTTTTCTGAAAAGTTTATGCACTAAAAAAAAATCTGGGTAGAGTACTTGTAAACTGTGGTATTATCTCCTGATGGGAGTTCTTGTAGGCAGAGAAAATACCCTTTATACTTGGTACAATACTTCTCTGTTTGTGGCTAGTTTTGCGTAACAGACTCTTACAGTCTGTGTCTTACTGAGGGAGAGAAGAGAACTTTCTACTGCAGCTAATGTACTTAGTGGCCACATGGAGCACATACAACCCCACTTCAAAAAAACTGAACTATCCCTGTAAGAGGTTAGTCATTGACAGTAATGATATTGTAATTTGTGAATGGTGTTTTATTAGTTTTCAGATTTACTTATATTTGGCAGCTTCTTTCATGTGTTCTTCGGGTTTATCTGCTGATTTAAAGACATGACTGGTGGGCTGCATTGAGCAAGGTGGAGGACTACATGAAAAGCCCCGGGTTGTGTTACCCACCCTGATCCAAGGTCAGGTTAAGATGTCGTGCACAGTATGGCTGTGACCACAGATGTGGTTTACCAAAATACTTGAGGCCCTTATTTAAGCAGTCCACATGGCTTCATCCAGGGCTTAAACATGAAACTGCATCTTTGTTTGTTATTCACAGCAGATCAAAACTGCTGTGAGTCAGACCTCAACAACTTAGGAAAAAATACACAGACTAGAAAAAGAGCTTTTGCATTCTGTTGTATTGAGAAATCATCAGAGCTTTTAAACAATTATTAACTCACTTACAGAGCATACAGTGTCACTTCATCATAACTTGATACTACATACAATCATTACCCTGTGATACCTCATGTTTCTGAAGTTATACCTGGTTAATCGAACAGCATAGTCATCAAACTGAAGTTTTTTTTTCTTTCCACATGGTGGTCTAAAACATCACACCAACATCATAAAACAATCGTGGCAGACCTTTGTCCATGTCCATAAATCAACTATAAGAAACCATCAAATTGATACAAACAACCCCACACTTTAGTGTCACATTATGATGGTTCATTGCTGATCTGATCTTAACCTTCTATCTGACTTCAGAGTGTATTCACATATCCTTAATTAAAATGTAAAGACTATGTTGAATAATGCAGAGAAAATTATTCCTGCTCAAAAATTATTAATAATGGAAATTAAGAAAAATGTTGATATCAGTACGGGCTAAGGCAAGTTTTGAAATATCAGCATATCAGTAAAAAAAATCCAATGTACATATCCCTACATATTAAACCCTGTTTTTTGCCTATTCAGTGGACTTCAAACATGAACCGTGATTAAGGCTAAAGTTTGTGCCCCCTGTCCTGTAAGACACCATAGACTGGACTCTACAGACACCCTCTGTGTCCAATTAATTTTATAACACAGAAAACCAAGAAAAAATTGCTCATTGAAAGTTGTTTGATGCTGTGGACTGCAGAAGTTTGGATGAAAACTTGTGTCAATGTGACATCAGGCTGCTGACGGCACAGTGAATGAATCATGTTGGTTGATCAGGATGGCGAGGTTGGTCTTTATGTTTGTAAAATGACTCTTCAAGCCTGAGAGTGGTTCATATGATGAGAACAGATGAGTTGTATATAGTGTAACCATATCTTCACCTTCAGCTGGGCAAAATCTGCTTCGAACATAATATTGTATGTTACAATGGTTTTCAGTGTTTTCTATGTTACAAGTGTTAGAACCTACATCAAAAATAGTCCTTGTGTAAATGTTTGTTTTGCTCAACCTGAAAGTCTTGTATTTCTCCAACAGATGATCCAGGTTTCTCAAGTTCAAGTCAATAGCAGCTGTGATTGAAGTAACATAGTCTGATGGGTCTTTACCACTCTTAACACTCAGTCTGGCATCATGGATCAACATCTGGATGTGGAAGGAGGCTCCATTGACCCACATCTTGAAGCCTCGAGTGCTCATCTGCCCGTCAATCAGCAGGGAGTTTCTCAGGATGGTGAGATGGTTGCTCAGCTGGGCCTCTAGTCTCTGCAGTTCCTGTATCAGTTGTCTGTCATTGTTCATATATGTATGATGACGTTTCAGGTACTCTGATATTTTGTGTCTCGGACAGCTGAAGCTTTTTCTTCCCCAAAGACACGTTGTAACATCTCGTAGGTGTGATCTGTTTGAGGGGTACTTTTGATGCTGAGCTCCACAATCATTGAAATCACCAGTGCTCCAAGACCAACAGCATTTGGGATTACACTAAGCGAAGACAAACCAGTTCCCAGCTTTTCGATGTAGCCTGGCACGATGTCCACCTGCAGATTAGAGAAGGTTTGCAGTTGAGAGTTGGAGTCGATACCTGAGTATTTTAGCAGGGACTCGTCTATGCCAGCATCTGGAAGAAGGCATGGGTTTTGTAGAGCGATGTTTTAAAAATGAAGTGCAACTGTGTGGAAGTCCACATTTGTCGGTATGCCACCCATGTTTTGCCACTCTCAGTCTGCAAGCAGAAAAATCAAAGAGCGCCAAGAGGACAGACTGAGCACCAGGGACTTTAAAGTGCAGCCTAATACAGCAAATCTCTTTATATAAAACTAGGATCAACAGCCAATCAGGGAGCTGTGTGGTGAGGCGTAATTGTTTGCTTTCTCTGACTATCATGTTTATTCAAAGTCCAGAAGTTGATCCAATGTGCCGATGTGTGTATTTGCATCTAAGGATGCATTGCATAAAAAGAAAGGGGGGAGATAAGTTAAAAAAAGAATGACAGAGATTGGGTAGTTTAAATTATATATAAGAAGTGGTTAATATACTTTTAAAGTGACCTTATTGAAGGGACATTTAACAAACAGTGTTGTGACTCAATGAAAATAAAAACGGATGAAATTGTTTGGTCATTTTTCTATCCATCATCATTTACTGCAAAGAAAAATAAACAAACAAAAAGTAATCATTTGTTTATTAAGACTGGGACATCGATACTTTTCATGTGTCCATATTGGCAACAGACCATAGACATAACAAAAGTTAACCTTTTGGATAAAAAAAGAGGCCAATGCTGAAAAGCCAAAAAGTGCCGTTCTTCGAATGTCTTCATAACCTTGGCTAGTTTATCTTGCAAAGCTCCAAGTTGAACCCATAAACTGTAAGACGCTGTGATGCCGTTTGTGTCACCTCAACTGAAATTTGGCCCAATCTACTCACAAAAATTAAGGCCTTGTTGAGGCTGTACTTTCAGCCCTTATTTCACCTGCATACAATCGTGAGGGTGTCATGTTACTGCAACCAGCCTGAAGTGGTCTACAACCATTTGAGGAAAAACACAAACCTTAAAAGTAGCGTTGCTGGATAGACAAACATGTTAATGCATGACTCTCCCTCTCCATCATCAGTCTTCTGTGCAATGATGTGCCAGTTTGCACCTGCCTCCTAATGGCCATTCCACTGAATGGGTGCCTTTTCTGTCCCCAGGAAATCATATGTATGAACATGCATGAAAATTAACTGTAAAATACATTTTCGTATACAGTACAGTGTCCAGCACAAAATTGTAATAGTTAATTTATCATTTATGATGCAAGGATTAGTAAAAATTACCCTCACTGATTTTTTTAAACCTGTCCCCACTCTAAAACGTTAAACTTTAGAATAAAATGTAATCGATGAATTCAACATAAATGTCAGTTTTTCTATATCCCATCTATTATGCCTTACAAATATTTATTATATATATTATATATATACAACACATTATCCCATCTGATTAACTTGGAACATTGCACAAGTCATATGTTCAACATTTTAATAACAGGTCTGTGTATAAGTATCATTACTGAGAGTCCACTGTTTGAATTATTTACTCAATTGAAAATTTGAGATTGATAATTAATTACTATTATACTATTCAGCTGATCTTTAAGTTTTATTTTAGAAGTTACTTAACCCTTTTGAGTTGCTTTAATGACCCTTTGAGGTCATCAGAGGACAAAAATGTCCACTTCCTCTTACAAAAAGGGCTCTAAAAACAGATGAATAAGTTTCGTACTTTTTTGCTCAAATTATTCAGTCAATTTAAATTACTTAATTTTTCTGGGCCCCTGCTCTGCTGTACCTCACAGAGCTCACTGTAAAGTCAACACAAACAACAGTTAGTGTGTTAACACCCCTGGGCTGCTGTCCACCCATTTGGAAAAGACATTGTAGGATTTTATAAAATAACTGTATCACATATATGACACTTGTAAGTAATTTGCATGACAAGTAAAGAAATTACAAGATCCATACAAAAGTTTTGTATAATGGAAAATATACAATTTGAATACTTACAAGTACTATATATGACAGCTTTTTCACATACAATATTCTTAGTAGATATCTGCTCTATCCTACATATATTACTTGGAATTAAAAGTTTTGCAAGAAACACATAAAAAACATAGGAGGTCCTATGCAAAATGGCACATAGATGTGATCTCTGATTCTTGATCATTTCAAAGGCCTGTGTGTATGGTGTTAAGGTACATACATAGTCAAAACCTGGTGTATGTGTGTGTGTGTCTGTGTGTATTTAAAAAAAAACAAATATCCACACACATATCTGTCAATGACAAATTAAGGGGTCAAAAATTTATTTTTAAAAAGTCTTTTGAAAATGGATGTAATGCAGATTTTTGAGATAAGGACAAAGCGTTTAAATGGATTTCAGACGTCAACTAACATTTTTTATGTTTAAAATTACTTTTTTGAAGTATTTTTAACTCTACCACCCCAGAAAATGTCAGGTGGCGCAACCAATTATATGTAAGTATATGTATATTTTTGTTGGTTTTTTTCTAAGAGACACTTTGGGCAAGTATTCCTTAAGTGTTTGCGGTGACTCATACATTATTAATTTGTGGGTGCGTTTTTTCATCTACAATAATTCAGGTGTGTTACATTCTGGAGTCCAGATATTAAGCATTTTTGTCAATTGATTTTGTATTTTAAGACAAAAAATTAAATCAAAAATTTGCAAATAAATGAATTCAATAAAATAGCTATTCTCATCCCACTTATCTATTTTTGTTCACTTTAGCTTGTTATTTAATGTTTAAATTACTATTTTACCTGGTCACACCAACTGACGAGGAACAGTTGTGCCACCTGACCGCATTAGAAATGACAGAAAACATGGTGTAGAAGATGGGTCTGGTCTACAACAACAGGAAATGTTAGGATGAGGTTATAGCTGCCAAAGGAGGGTCAACCAGTCATGAAAAACAAAGGTTCACATACTTTTTGGGCGTCGGTGGCGCAGTTGGATAGTGCGCTTGGTTGCAGGTTCAAGCCCAGCTCCGGGCGACACATGGCGATGTGTCCTTGGGCAAGACACTTAACCCCAAGTTGCTCCCACTGCTGCGTCAGTGGTGTGTAAATAGGCATGAAAGGGCGTGAATGTGTTAGAGATACTGATGGATAACTAACATAGATACTCTGAACCATCAGTGAGTGAATGTGAGTGCAGATGGGTGTGAATGGGTATGAATGGGTAGGTGTGACCTGCAGTGTAAAGCAGCTTTGAGTAGTCAAAGACTAGAACAGTGCGATATAAGCTCAAATCCATTTACCATTTACTTTTTCCACCCTGCACAGTGACTGTTTCCATATTGTGTTGAATAAAAACATGAAATCGTATTATTTTTTGTGCAATATTAGTTTAAGCAGACTGTGTCTGTCTAGTGATGTGACTTAGATGAAGATCAGGACACATTTTATGACCGATTTAAGCAGAAATCCAAGTAATCCCAAAGAGCTCACATACTTTTTCATGCAACTGTATTGATTAAAGATAAATCAATGATGAAAAAAAAATTACCTTTGTAAATGATTAATTAATTCAATATTTACGACAGATGGAAATCGAACACCAATTCCAGTTGAAAATAATTTACAGCTCCATCAAATAATCAATATCAAGAGTCTTTTTGTTAATCAATTCCCTTATAAATTCTTCCCACTGGCAGGGTTCAGAAACGTCAGAATTGTGGCTTAATCTTTTACAAAAGGCGCCTACTGCACAACCTCAAGTGAGTGGAAATACCAGCAACTTGCAGAAGAAGTTATCTATGCTGTGACATGTGTTTGATATTGTTGACACTGAAAATCTACAGGCCAACATTTGCTCACAGGAAAAATCTGCAGGAATCAATGAGGGAATCATTGAAGAATTGATCGATTAGCAGGAACTTTAATAGCATTGGTATAAATAAAACTTCTCAAAACAAAATAATAATTATGACAAAAGCTTTAAATTATGACATTTTTAACGAAAAATTAGAAGAATAAAAATAGAAATGTAACTAATAATGACTCCAGCGCCACTATTTATCTCTTAAAGTGACATTCCCTGCAGTTGTGCCACTGACTCGCTGGTTGCGCCGCCTGACATTACAAATTATTTTCAGTTTAAACAGGCATCTGCCTAGGCAACTGTACAAGCATTAACCTTTGTCATTAAGTGACTATGTGTCATTTTAGATAAAAATTTGTTATTTTAAGTTAAAATGATATTTCAATAGTATTACATTGGTTGCACCACCTGACATGGAAATTGTATCAGCCTACCGATGAACTAAAAATATGAAATTTTATCAGTATTTGAGAGAGATCTACAAAATTTTTCACTTGGTCTCAGGTGTCAGTTGGGGTCCTCTAGATGATGCAATATCCTTTTTACTGTTATCTCATTTTCATTTCTAAGTCTAATGTGACAGTTGCGCCATCCTGATATTTAGCAAATTGCAAATTGCGGGACAAAAGTTTTTGAGCTACCTCAACAGATTAAAAACGGTTTTATTTGCAAGAAGTATTTTATTTGAAATGTTTCAAAAATGAAATAATGCAACAGTATACATTTTTTTTTAATTTAGCATCACTGACATGCTAATTTTATAGTTTAATCACTGTGTTCATTTGCTCAGACGGTTGTACCACCTGATTTTTGGGGGGTTTGATCAGATTATTAAATAAAAGACAAAACATGCCTTCCCTTCAGGGATGCTGCCACTCAAAACCAGCTTGTGAGAGATTGGCACTTTCATTTACAAAAGGTTTAAAAAAGGAGGTCATGTCTGGCTTTCTGCAACCAAACCACAAAGCACATAAAAGTACATGCTTGTCTCTACTGGCAGGGAGGTTTTCATCGACACAACACAGTATTGGCCAATACTGAATTTAGAGGACTGGAAGACTGGCACACCATCACAGTTAAAGTTGTCAAAGTGGTATAATTACTTTAGACAAATAGGATATTTTACATTTTGAGAACAGAAAATGTTCAGGTTGCACGGTGGCGCAGCTGGTAGAGCACGTGCCTCTCAGCAAGAAGGTTCCAGGTTTGATTCCCGGGCTGGGACGGCCTTTCTGTGTTCAGGGTGTACCCCACCTCTTGAATGTATAGAGCTGGGATAGGCCTCCCAGAATAGGCTCCAGCCCCCCACAACCCCAAAAGGGATAGCAGGGTATAGAGAAAATGATGAATATTGTTATAGAACACAATGGAAAATTTCATATAAATTAATTACAATTATTATACAAAAAATACATATGTAATGGATATAATTTTAATACTGTGACATAGTAAAAATATGTAGGTAATTACTAAATAACATATATGGACTATATAAGGAAAGCATATCTTTCAATTAAGTTTTTTATATGTAACATATATAAAGTTTAATACCACATATTTAATTTTTATAAGTATGTTGTATGAAAACAATGCAAAAGTGTCCACTTTCATGGGTAAATCATATAAGTCTTACACATATAAAATATAAATATTTAACATGCAGGCATTGAATAATTTTATAAGGTTTTTGTATTTCTTTTCCGTACTTACAACTTAAGTTCCGCAGTCAGAACTTAAGTTGTAAGTACATGTGAAATATATGTCAGACTGATCATTTCATTCCCCTGATGAGCAACAAGTAAGATAAAGAGGTGCTTCTCTTAAGAGCAGAGGACAACAGCCGTTTTGACCTCAAAAGCAACATCACAGATTACAACGTTGGGATATTCAAAAGTTTCTGGAGCTCAAAAATCACTTGTTCACACATGCACATTCACATCCACACATGGCACCAGTTTTTTGTTGTTCATTTTTCTTTCCTGTTATGTCTTGTTCATTCCTGTCACCCCTTGTTCATTCATGTAACTTAAACACCGTTCTATAAAAATATGAAAAGACAAACAGGGTTTTCCAATTTAGTTTGGTCCATTATTAATCCAATTGTTTGACATCTTAAATGATATTAAATTTATTTAAATTGAGCTTTGGGTCTCCAACAAATGATAAATATGGCTTTGAATAAAAAAAACACAACTTTTGTTCAACTGTATCAATTTTTAGTAACAAACATTAAATATTAGAACATATAACCAACCATTCCATTAAAAGAGACTTTTTATTGATGGGAAAATGAAGGAATTAGTTTACATGCTTCTAAACTTGCTTTAAAAATGTAAAATGAGTTTTGCTAACAGGACTGAAAAAATGTAACAATCTTTGTCCTAAAACCCATCTTAAAAAGTTAAATAAAGCCACTTGAGATTGACCAGTGGTCATTTCATAGTTAAATATGTCTGTTGCTAGATTAATTTGGAAAAACTGATTATTCTTTAAAGCCCCCAGAAAACTCTGCAGACACATAGGGCCTGATCTACTAAAGGTTTGCATGTATAAAAACATTTGCAAAAACATGTAGCGCATGCAAAGCTGATCTACTAACAGGGTGCTCTGAGGATTGCATCTGTTAAATGAGCAAAATAGCACTTTAGCGTGTTTGCCTTCATGGATATGCAGAATTCATGCAGATGATCAGAACGCACAAAATACTGGGAGGTGGAGATGCAAATGTAATCAATTAGCACCCGCAATGTGATTATCAAACCCACAACTGCCTGTTGGCATTTTGAATGGGTTTAATCAGCATTTCAACACCGTTGTGTTTTAGTTAAGGTTCTGACTGCCCTGTATGTAAAGGTTCACAGATCAATGTACAAAGAACTTAACTGTAAGAGATTAACAAAAACAATCTATAATTGCTGACTGGCCTGATATGATTAAAACTTAATGTGTTGAAACATTTGATGTTGTGTACAGACCCCGCTGCCAAACCCTTACGAAAGGGACTAGAACTTGATCAATACAGTTAAGTCAAATGTTCCTCTGTTTTCATGTATGTTTATAAGGTACATAAAGATAATGTTATTGAGCACACATACTATTTACTGTAATCTTTTACAAATGAATAGTTTCTTGATTGACCTGAAAGCAGCTTTCCACAAGGGTCAGTTTTGGGCCCATTACTCTTTAGTATCTTCATTAAAGGCCTTCCATGTTGTTGTCCTTCAAATGTAATCTGTCAGATGTGTGTAGATGAGGCAGCAAAAGACCCTGAGCAAGCCTCCCAGGAGCTGATCTATGCCATGACAAACATGTATCAATGGCTCGAGAACTCCCAGCTGCAACTCAACATCTTTAAACTGTCTGTATGTACTTCTCAAAAAAAAGTGAACAACAGTGATTCTGACATTTTTGTTTAAATTTTGATGAAATGATTATGCAGCACATATCATACTGCCTGACCAGCTGGACATCTGCCTGTAAAACAACCCTGAAGCCAGTTGACATGTTCTATAAACAGGCATTTAAAGTTTTGGATAGGGAATCTAAATTGTATCACTAATATTGGATAAGCATGAGTGCCTAAACTGGGACAACATGATAAGATATATTGATTTTGTAGCTGTTCATAAAATCTTAGATGATCGAGCTCCACCTCACTTAAAGAAATTGGTAAAAGAAACTCCTGTAGATCTCCCAGAGCAGGCCTTGGAGGTGACGGGGTTTTACCATTTCAAAAAAGTCCCTCTGGTCAGTGTTCTCATTTTGTGCGTCCCAGACCTTGAACCAAATACCAAGCTCAATACCTGAACTACTATGACTTACTTTTCCAAGCACCTCAGAGCATGGCTATTGGAAAACCAGATCTTTGACAATAACCATGTTTAATTTTATGTGTTTGTCTAACGGGTTCAGTAAGCTGGGGGAACCTTCCAGAACTGTCCACTGTTGTGTAAATCAAATAAACTTTCTCTTACATTTGATCAACTTTTGGACTATAGACAAACACAACCATTGGAGAAAAGCAAACACATACGCCTCACCACACAGGTCCCTGATAGGCTTTTGATCCATGTTTTATTTAAAGAGATGTGCTGTATTTGGATGCACTTTGAAACCCCTGGCACTCAGTCTGTCCTGGTCTTGGCAAATCAAAAAGAACCCTTCAAAACTTTTTTCTCTTTACAAAAAGTGTTCTAATGCTAAAACAAAGTCAAAACCCCACAAAATTCATTTGAGGTCTTTTTCTTTGATTGAAATTTTCTTTTTAATTGAAGTGATTTTGGGGAAATTGAAAATATTTTTAATATGTAATATTTTTGGGATTGAAGAGAGGTTTTTTTTAATCAAACATATTATTGGGTATTAAAGTAACTTTTTTGATTGAATAATAAAGTAAAAAATCTGACTCCATATGTGCCATGCATCTAGCGTTGCACCAAAAATCTGTGTCACCAGAACAGAAACAAATTACCTACACACCCTGCACTTCAGACAACGGGCTTCACACTGTTTAAAAAGGCCACTTGCAGTCATTTAGATTAAATAAATGTTAGAATAAGGCTATAAGTATGTGTTTTTTATATAAGTTGTCTTTGTTCAGTGTGTTATATTGGTATATAAGTGATATTTTGGAAGTTGCTTTGACCAAGGTGGTTTTAAACTCACCAGCCCTCAAACACTACACTGAGCAGCACTTTTTGACTCTTGTTTTCAAGGGAAGTAAGTCATGAATAGCACACTCAGGAAACAGCAGACATATCATATGGTTTGTATTTTAACAGCACTTTGAAGAGGTGTCCATATGTGTTACTTAACCTGCAGGTCAGATGAGGGCGTTAGAGAATTATCAACAGCTACACCTCATTATCTTGAGCCCTGACTGGTTTTCAACATTGTCTCTTGTTTTATTTGAGTGGGCTGATCTGGTTATATATTTAGACTCTGAACTATCTGGGGTTCAATCTTCTCTGCTCTTTTTCTTCTCAGAGAGATAAAATGGGTGCAGAAGTCTTACAGGAGGATTACAACAGGTTAAGTGCTGCAATGTATGAGACTGCTTTACAGAGCACATGCCTTCTTCCAGATGTCGGCATAGACGAGTCCCTACTGAAATATTCAGGAATTGACTCCAACACTCAGCTGCAGACCTTCTCTGATCTACAGGTGAACATTGTGCCAGGCTACATCGAAAAGCTGGGAACTGGTTTGTCTACGCTTAATTCAGTCCCAAATGCTGTTGGTCTTGGAGCAATGGTGATTTCACTGATTCTGGACCTCATCATCAAGGGTACCCCTCAAACAGATCACACCTACGAGATGTTACGACGTGTTTTTGGGGAAGAGAAAGCCTCAGCTGTCCGAGACACAATGTCAGAGTACTTGAAATGTCATCGCATATTTATGAACAACAAAGGACAACTCAAAGAGGAACTACAGAGATTAGAAGCAACCATCTCACCATCTTGCAAAACTCACTGCTTCATGATGGGCAGATGAGCACAAGAGGTTTCAAGATCTGGGTCAATGGAGCCTCCTTCCACGTCCAGATGATGATCCATAAGGCTCGACTGAGTGCACAGAGTGGTGAACATACATCAGACTATGTTGATTCAGTCACCGCTGCCATTGACTTGTATTTGATGAACCTGGAGCATTTGATTGAGAAATTTAAGACTTTCATGTTAAATACAGCCGTAACACCCACATCCTTTGGTCAGTGTCTTGAAGGACGCGGTTCATCAGTTTATTCTTTCACTGGCCACCCTGATCGGGTCAAGACGGCTTATATAAATCATGTTTTCTCGAACTATGAACCTCTATTAGGTTTAAGAAGTCATTTTTCAAACATTAAGACCAACCCTTACACCACGATCAACAGCATGCTTCATTCACTGTACCATCAGCAGCCTGAAGTCACGTCGACAAGACAGTCAAGATTAGATCTGTTTTCTTAGCCTGGGCATCTGGAGTCAATCAAACAGGGACATTTTCTTCTTTGAATGGCCTATTTATTTTGTAAATGGTTTTTGTTTTCTTTTTAATAAGTGGTTACATGATAATGTCATTATTACTTTGAAAGTACCAACTAAAGGCCTTTGCAGAGCTTGGCTGTTAACCATGTCAAAAATTGCCTCAAGTCATAAGTAATGATGTAATAATGAATCATATTATGTCATGGGTGTTAAACTCAAACACAGAAGAGGCCAAATTCAAATAAATTATAATGGAATAATAAAACATAAAATAATTTACTGAGCAGGCAAGAACGGTCTGTGTTTCAATGATAAATATGAATTTTAACTGCTGTATTTCTTTTTATTCATTTATGACCTTGAGTTTGGATTTGTTAATGTTTCAGCATGTTCTTTGTATTTTATGTGCCCTTTAACTCTGTGCAGGGTAAATTTGATTGTTACTATTTTTTTTTCTCTTGATCTAAATAGGTTGTTGGATGTTGGATACAGCCATGTATGCATAACTTTAGCAGAAGTGTTCGTCTGTAGGATATTTCACACATAAGTTAAACACATGGAAATATTTCTAAGCTAAGGTTAATATACCTGAGGGCAAGTGTCATATGTGTAATAAATGTAATAAAACAATCTTAGGTAACACTTTACTTTAGAGGTCCGCAAATTTCATCACACTTAGGTTATAATTAGACAAAGTTTTTTCTTTGAAATTACCCCCAAAATTTCATGAGAATTTGGTGAAAATGAGCACATTACCTCTTAAAATAATGTCCAAATTCATTGTTGCAAGTCAAAATTGGTAGGTTACTGTTTTTTCCAGTCTCTTTGAAATTTACCCCAAATTGATAGGTAAGAAGGTGACGATTAGCAAATAACTTATTTGAAATTAAATCACAACCCACCACAAAATGTTTTTAGAAGTATCCCAACATTTCTGCTATTTCCAGAGAAGCAGGTGATAAATAGCTGCTGAATACAGAAGTTAGGTTCATTGTTCCTTGTGATAATTACCTTTGAAATGTTAAGTGAATAGTTCAATTTCCCAATGAGCAGTTGATGGTTAGCTATTTGTTATTTAATTTTACCAAGTTCTTCAGTACTGAATTTGTTGATATGCATAATTGGGATCATATGCAAAATATTATTATTTTAAAAAAGTTATTTGCTTATTTTCACCAAACTCTCATGAAATTTTGGGGATAATTTCAAATAGATAAGAAAAACTTTGTCTAATTATTACCTAAGTGCGATAAAATTTGCAGACCTCTAAAGTAAACTGTTCCCCAGTCTTACATTCACAAGTGTTAAAACAATAATCGCCCATATTAAGAGATGTTATTTGCTACCGATTGATTTTTTCAGCGTTGGTTATGTTTTGATATGAATGTCTCTTTTGTTGCTGGCTGCAGTGTGACGAACGTGGGACGAACGTCCCCTGAAGCGCTGTAGAAGCGCCACTGACGGTGTATTTACAGGGTGTGTCCAAGGGTGAGACAATCATTTCATCTCGTATCAAAGCGCTCACACCAGCCTCCTCAATCGTGTACAGTCGATATGAGAAACAGGAATGTGTAACTTAGGCATAACAGGCATAAAACAGTTTCAGACACAGATACAACCATATCAACCAGTTAAGTCAGAGTCACAGAACTGAAAATTCTCAGGCCCCATCCACATGAGGCCAAACCGAGGTCTAAACACATTAATTTTTTGCCGAATCTGCATATCATCCATACAAAGACGGCGTTTAGGGGGTCTGTAAACGATCATTTTTGAAACCAGGTTCCAGAGTGGAAAGATTTTGAAATGCCTTGTACGCAGCTCCGTGATAACTGGCTCTCCCCAAGTTTTCAGATACGCTTACGTCGTAGTTTCATATCTTCATTGACACGCATGCGCCACACGAGGTAATAACAATGGTGGCGTATGTGAAGCATATGTGCTGATGAAGCCAGTGGCCCTACTATCCCTGTTGCAGCAAAATCTCATTCTTCTTAAAGGAATATTCATGATATGGCTGAACGATGTCTCAAATGCAGCTGGAGGTCGGGGATTTCTGTGAACAAACATCCATCTAACAGCCGCGCAGACCAATCTAGACGGCTTACATAGTGCAGGGAGTGCGCTGAGACGCACTGCGTGAAGTACGCTATAGCACTGTTTAGGCTCGAAAAATGTACTAAATGACCTCGCTTAATTAATTATGGACGCACTTCCAGGACACTTGGATTACAGCGACGAGCAGTATGAAGGAAAATAGGCACGCTTTTGGACTTTATGGACCTTTTCGGCTCCATCCCCCTGTTAGATGGACGTTTGTTGACAGCGAAAATCCCCCCGGACCTCCAGCTGCATTTGAGACATCAAAAAAGTGCTCCAGAGTGTTGCTCAGCATGAGGGTGAGTAGAAAATTAAGGCATATCATTCTTTGGGTGTAATATTCCTTTAATCACCACCGAGTTGAACAAACAATTATCAAGGACACATTACGCCACTTTATGATCACTTTATCATAATCTCTGTTTACAACTTTTGCCGCAAGTGCGCATGCCAACTGTTTTTTCGTCTGTTTCGTCGTTACAGCGCCCCAAGAGGCCTGGCCTGTGTTTTGATGCGTATCAAGTGCATTCAGACGCACACATTTTCTGAGACACCTTTGTCTTTATGACAATCGTTTTGGAAACTGTGAAGCATTTTGTCTTTGTGTGGATGGGGCCTCAGTCAAAGCATTTACAGCCAACTCCATCTTCCTCTTAAGCCTTTACTGTGCATTTAAAAAGATTTAAAGAGAAAAGCTCTCCAAGACACAGTCCATCTTGTAGCAGATTCCAGATTGCAGGAGCAGCATATCTGAAGCTTCTTTTACCTGTTTCAAGACAAACTATGGGGACAGGGGGCTGTAGCTTTCAAAACCTTTCACATGATTACAGTTACTCAGTTAAGATGGAAGCAGTCCAAGTAAAGCCTTGTAAATCAGGATGTCCCAATGATCCAGTCAATGATTGCTGATGAACTCTATGCCACCAGATGAGCTGTAACAGGAACAAAAATGGAAGAGTCAGTATTTATAAATTACTTTTTGTGATGTCTTTTTTGTGAAGCCAAAGGCAACTTTCAGTTCATTTTGAACAGGTTTCAGCACCGAGTCTTGACAATGTAACGAATAGCTCACATAAATGTATTATTTTTAATGAAAGGTGAATTTAGTTAAGCCTGTGGATTTCTTACTCTTTGCCCAAGTCAAAATCAAACCAAAATCTTAAGGCACACTAAATTAATATCCATTCAGAAAAGTCTTTTGAGAACATATCACAGTATTTTTCGTCTGTGTCTTGTTATCTTCTCGTCACTAAAAATGTTTGAGTCTCCACATCCAACAGCACCACCATGAGGCCATTGTAATGAAATGTATATAGCATTCACTTTTGTTCAATTTTATTTGTAACTGATGTCTGAACTTTGTGTTGCTGCAAAAACCCTTTTCAACATGAGTAAGTGGCTTTTAAATCAATACATCTGTCTTTGAATTTTTTGATCTTATGTTCTTACTAAGTTAGTTGATGGTCTCTTGTGCTTATTATTTTTTTTATAAGTGTAGGAAAATAACCCATGACCATGCAACAACAAAATGTAGAAAGTAGATGGTACCTACTTTCAGATCTGACTGGGGATACAATCATAATCTAGTCTATTTAATCTAAGGTGTATATTGTTTAAAAAAATGACTTTCTAAAGGTACTTTGGACAATAAAAAGAAATGTCTCATATAAGTCATGAAGTCCTCACACCATCTTGAATCTTCTGGCACAAATGGATTATATTCATAAAGCACATATTTGTTTTTATATGGCTTTTGATGTTTTCATTTAATTTTTTATTCAAATCAGTTTTATTCCCCTTATAGCAAAATACCAGTGAGTAACCAGAGCCTCTGCTCAGGGTGATTGTGCGATCTGTCATGGACATACAGTAAACAGTAAACAGGTGTTGTCAGTCAAATGTGGTGAAGCCTGAAATAACATTCAACCTGCAATAAGGTCATGTTCAACCTTTAGTACATTTAACACCCATCTCAAAAGATGACCAAAGAGGATCCAGATCCGTGATATTTTCTATGCCAGTCTGCCATTCAGTATCTGATGCATTTTTTTTTTTTAAATTTGTTGTCCTTCATTCTCTTATTGTACTGTGGAGACCCATTCATGTGGTGAGCTGTCTATTTTACTGTTCATTGTTTGGTGATGTGTTTGTATCATTATTGTAATTTTGTTTTTATGTTGTTGGTTTTGTCTGACCTGTGTAAATATTCTATTAAGAATGTTACATCAGCGGGATTTCCGGTGGGCTCGGACCAAGATGGCGGCGTGATTCGATTGCTCCGCATAACCTTGCAGAACTTTAATATAAATCCCCAAGTTGTATTTACCAGTTTAACAGCAAAATGTCAAAATCTGTGTCAAACAAGGACAATGATATTTTTAAGCGTGCACGAAGTTCCCAAAAGCAGAGAAGTGAGGCAACAAACGAGAATGACGAGCAGGCTAGCACGGAACAAGCTAGCATGGCCGCCCTATTAACAGAGCTAAAGACACTTCGCGCAGAGTTCAGTGGATTTGGCAACAAACTGGATGCAATCGACGGACGACTTTGTAAGATGGCCAACTCCGTAGAAGCTCTAGAAAATAACATGAATGAAGTGAAGCGAGACGTTGCATCTAATATTGCACGGATGGAAGAAGCCGAAACACGCATCATGTCAACAGAAGAAAAGCTGGAGAGCGCTACGGCAGAGCTCAGTAAGGCGTCGGGACGGCTCACATACCTTGAATCCAAAGTTGAAGACATGGAAAACCGCAGTCGGAGAAAGAACTTGCGTATGTTTGGACTCGGAGAGGAAGAAGAGGGAAGCCGACAACTGTTGGATTATGTGCAGGAGATGTTGCCGAGCTGGCTGGGTACCGAAAAATCCATCACGCTGGAAAGGGCTCACCGTACACTCGGCCCAGCAAAACCGAACCAAAACAGAGCTGTCCTTATTCGTTTTCTGAAGTTTCAGGACCGGGAGTTTGTTTTCCGTTGCTCCAAAGTGCGGGACATCAGACACAATGGGAAAAAACTCTCCTTCGCCCAGGACTTCTCCGCTGAGACAATGAGGCAGAGGCGTGAATTCAACGCAGTCAAAAAGCTGTTTATGGATGCTGGCTCCTTCCGAGGTTTTCAACAAAATCCATGCAGAATAAGAGTACTTCATAACGGCAAGATCCACCTCTTCTCGTCGCCCCAGGATGCTGAGAAATTTCACCGTGGGCTCTGAAGAGACGGCATGGCTTTGTTTACAAGCGGAGAATCAGCTGATGCCTGTTGTCAATGCACTGCGCTGATGGAGAGGCGTGTACTCTCATATTCATAAACAGGTGATCCGACCTTATTGTACCGACAAGCCGTAATGTTGACTGTCTTCATTTATAGATAAGGTCAGTACCATAAATAACGAGTAAAAAGAGCTTAAGAGGTTTGGACTGCATTTTCTGTCATATGTTACCTTAAATATTGTATAAAGGGTCCAGAAGTTTTATGTTTTACTGTTATTTGCTTGAGGTTTATAGTTCAACAAATATATGACAACTTATTAAAATAATTTTGGCACAGTGTTTGAAAGGAAAACACACTTTGAAATAATTCCCTGCCTTTTAAATATATCATTTTATTTTATTTTTCTAAGTAAAGGGGAAATGTTTAAGCTAATTTCTTTTAACTATAGAATTAAGAAAGAAACTTTTTTGTCTTCTGTTACCATTATTATTATTATGCTACTGGGCTCTTTTGGTTTTTGTTTTGTCTATTTGACATATTTGAAATAGTTATTCAATAAGGGGTATTGTGTTGCAGGTTTCTTTTTGACTGCATGGTTTGTGGACAACGTTCATGGTCTGCTTGGGATAAGTTTACCGGTAAAGCTGCTCCCCTGTTATGTGGATCAGCACAAAGTCCTATAAATGTTACAGGTTTTGGAGGGAAATTAAGACAATGTGGGAGGGATCAGAAGGGTTTACGAGTTCGCATTGTTGTTGGAGGAGGTTGTTCAAGCCTCCCCAGGGATGTGTATATGTTTTGTTTTTTTTGTTTTTTTTAATTGATATTATTTTTATTTTATTTTTTGCAGCAGCAGACTCTCTCTCTCTCTCTCTCTCTCTCTCTCTCTCTCTCTCTCTCTTTTGTATAGATTTGTATGCATCGTAACTGTAACTCCTCTGGAATAAAAATAACGAGCTGGAATGTTAGAGGGCTTCAGAAAAAAATAAAATTAAAACAAGTTATGAATAGGATTAAACATCTCAAATCTCAAATCATATTTTTGCAAGAAACTCACTTAACAACTACAGACGTAAAGCGTGTACAGAGCAGATGGCCAGGCCAAGTAATATATGCATGTTATAACAATTATGCAAGGGGAGTGCTTATCCTTATCCACCGGACAGTACCATTGCAGGTTATCAAAACTATTCAAGACCCAAGTGGAAGATATGTTATAGTCCAATGTAATATTTTATCAATGACATGGAATTTAGTAAATATTTATGGTCCCAATGAGGATAACTCTAGTTTCTTTAGGAATATCCTTCTTGACTTGTCTGCCATGAATGGATCTTTCATTATAGGAGGGGACTTTAATTGTGCCCTAAAACCGTCACTAGATCGTTCAACAGGCTGTGACACAGGTAAAACTCAAACTAGAGAAATACTAAAACAATTTATAGAGGACCTTAATCTAGTGGATGTTTGGAGAGAACAAAATCCTGACAAAAAACATTATTCCTGCTATTCAAGTACATATAAAACACATTCCCGCATTGATTATTTCATTATTTCCAGAGAACTCCTACCCAAGGTTAGTGAATGTTGCTATAATGGTATCGTGATAAGTGATCATGCTGCTGTATCACTCAGAATCCAAATCAGCAAAATTGTTCGTAGTCCACATAAGTGGAGATTCCAGGCAAGATGGCTGCAAGACCAAATTTTTGTTGACAATATTGGCTCCAAAATTAACAGCTTCTTTGCACTAAATACTAATGAAACTAGTGCTTGTACCAGATGGGAAGCGTTTAAAAGCATTTATCAGGGGAGAGATTATTAGTTACACTAGCTATAAAACAAAAAAATATAAAATGGAAATGGAAAGTCTTGAAAATCAAATCAAAATATTGGAGAATGACCTTTATGCAAAAGACAATCCATTAAAACAAAAGGAATTGATTATATTGAGAGCTAAATATAATAAAATGTCCACAGATGAAAGTGCCAAAAGTTTAATGTGGTTAAAACAAGGCTACCATGATCAAGGTGAGAAGCCAGGAAAACTTCTTGCCTGGAGAATAAAAAAACAACAAACTGACCGAGCAATAAATAGCATTAGGACACCACAGGGGATTTTAACAGTAGACCCACAAGAGATAAATGCATGTTTCAAAGATTTCTACGAATCTCTATATATGTCAGAATGCAACCAAGACTCAGATACACAGGAAACGTTTCTTGATCAGCTTCAGTTTCAGTCTTTATCTGATGACATAAAAAATGAATTGGATAGGGATGTAACAGCCGAGGAGCTGTCAGAAGCAATTCAAAGTATGAATAGTGGAAAGGCACCGGGGCCTGATGGCTTGCCTATAGAATTTTATAAAACATTTAAAACTAAATTGACAGAGCCCCTTTTAAATATGTTTAAAGAATGCTTCCGAGAAGGGACTCTTCCACCCACTATGAGACTAGCAGTGATCACCCTTATCCAAAAACCAGGTAAAGTATCCACAGAATGTTCATCATTTAGGCCAATTAGTCTGATGTGTAGTGACACTAAAATACTTTGTAAAATGCTAGCAAGAAGGCTGGATCCATACCTTCCTAAACTTATACATAACGACCAGAATGGATTTGTACGAAATCGTCAAGGTTTCCATAACATTAGAAGAGTCCTTAATATATTACATGAAAAAGCTGGTGATAAAGATACAGCGATATTGTCATTAGACGCCCAGCAAGCATTTGACAGAATAGAATGGGGATATCTTTTTAAATTGTTACCACGATTCGGATTTGGAGAAGTATTCCTTCGATGGATTCATGTTCTTTATACAAACCCAGTGGCAGAGATTCTGACCAATAGTGTTGTCTCAAAACCATTTGACTTGCAGCGTTCAACCCGACAAGGCTGCCCACTTTCACCGATACTATTTACTCTAGCTATTGAACCTCTCGCCATGGCTGTTAGAGCCCATGAAGGCCTCGCTGGCATTCATATAGGTGAGCAAGAACATAAGATATCTTTATGCGCTGATGGCGTTATCCTTTTTCTGACCAGGCTTAAGGATAGCATTCCAAATCTTATTGCATTAATCCAAAAATTTGGAGAGTTCTCTGGGTATAAAATAAATTTTTCTAAGTCATCATTATTATATCTTAATGAAAAGGAACGGCTGACACCAACTGTAAAGTCACCGTTTACAAATGCAAAAAATGGTTTTACTTATTTAGGTGTTAAAATTACACCTGAAATTAAAACTATTGTATCCTCAAATTACGACCCACTTACAGAAAATATAATAAATACATTAAACCGCTTGACAGTAATGCCAATTTCAATGATCGGGTATTAATATAATAAAAATGGATATACTGCCAAAATTTCTATACCTTTTTCAATCAATCCCACTCCCACTTCCCAATTGTTTTTTTAATAGAATTAATAACATTCTTGCTAAATTTATTTGGAACAATAAAAAAGCTCGGTTGCGATTTAAGTTGCTTTACTTGCCATATGAGAGAGGTGGCCTTCGTCTCCCCAATCTGCTGTGGTATTACTGGTCTGCTCAATTACATTCTGCTTCGTTTTATTTTAACTCAGATATTCGTCCAGCTTGGGTAAATATTGAGCAAATAACCACATCAGAACTACCCCTCAATCTATATCTATATTCAGCAGATCTGAAAACATTGAAAAAGAAGACAAAGAACCCTTTTCTTAAAAATGTCATTGCTATATGGTATCGTGTACACCAGCATATCGGGGACATTCCTGCATTATCCCATTTTTCTCCTATATGGGGAAATAATGAATTTACACCAGGTAGAGGTGATGGTGGTTTCAAGCTTTGGGCAACCAAAGGTGTACAATGTGTAGGGAATCTGTACAGAAATGGCAAACTACTTACTTTTGAGCAAATATGTATTGAACATGATATACCCAAAAAACATTTTTTCAAATACTTACAGCTTAAACATTTCATATCATCTAAAAATAAAGATCTAATGTCTGAACCACCTTTGACAGAACTTGAAAACCTAATCATCACAAATCTGGCTAAAAGGGGTCTAGTATCTTTGTTTTATGGGACTTTGATATCTTATGAAAAGGAATCATCCAAAGACAGATTAGAAGCATGGAGAGTTGACATAGGGGAGGATATACCTGAGGAAGACTGGGAAGTGGCATGCTTAAAGTCACAGCAAAATACAATTAATACAAGATTGAAATTGCTCCAATATAAATGGCTAATGCGAACCTATGTCACCCCAGTTAAACTCAATAAAATCTGTCCAAATATTCCTGATACTTGTTGTAAGTGTTTAAAAGAAAAAGGAACACTGTTCCATTGTGTTTGGGAATGCCCAAAAGTACAGTTATTTTGGCTTAATGTAATGGACCATCTCCCAGATGGTGGGTGTGGTATCCGCCTGGAGGCCAAACTTTGTATCTTGGGTATATATCCTAAAAATTTGGTTGTTAATTCTAAAAAGTCTGTATTAATTAATTTTGGGCTTTTACAAGCTAGAAGATTGATTGCTCTTTTTTGGAAAAATGTACAATTGCCCTCTGTAAAGTTATGGTTGAAGGAGATTGCAACATATCTTGCACTGGAGAGACTTACATATATTGTTAGAGGGAGAAGAAAAGAATTTGCTAAAGTATGGAAACCTTTCTTGGAATTTTTAGAGGATGAGAGTGTTGTTATAAATTGAAGTCTTTAAGTTACCACAGCTGCTGCCCTTTTGAAATAATTGTTTTATTTACTTCTGTTAAGACTGCTACCTGTATTATTATTTACATTATCAGATTTTTTTATGTATGTTTTTGTTTTTTCTTTTTCTTTATTTGTGATCCTTTATTGCATTGTACATTTATACATCACTGCTATTGTTGTGATCATTGTTTCGTTTTTTTTTTTTTCTCTTATATGCAAAACTTAATAAAATATTGTTTTAAAAAAAAAAAAAAAGAATGTTACATCAGCAATTCTCCATATCAAGACTATTCATGATCAAAAAATGTATTTTTTTTGTAAAATTAAAATAGTGGTGGACAGCATGGTGGTGCAGCAGGTAGTGTACGTGCCTCACAGAATAAGGTCGCTGGTTTGATCTCCAGGCCAGGCAGGGCCTTTTTGTGTAAAGTTTACATGTTTTTCCCGTGAATTTGTGGGTTCTCTCTAAGCATCTGGCTTCCCCCCACAGACCCAAAGCATGCTCAATAGGTTGGTTGGTCACTCTAAATTGCCCTTAGGTATGAATGTGAGCATGACTGGTTGTCTGTCTATCTATGTGGCCTTACAACTAGGGTGTACCCTGCCTGTGTTTACCTTCTTTGCCATTGTGTTAAGTTATTTACTATTATTTGCCTTCATGTTAAAATATTCGCTGTTGTGTTTGGTTATTTGCTGTTGTGTTTTATTATTTGCAGCAGTGTTTAGTTATTCATAATGATGTTTTTAAATTTGCCATTGTGTTTAGTTATTCACCGTTGTGTTTAGTTATTCGCTGTTGTGTTTAGTTGTTGGCTGTTATGTTTAGTGATTTGCCATTGTCTTTAGTTATTCGCCATTATGTTTAGTTATTTGCCATTGTGTTAACTTATTTGTCGTAGTGTTTTTTTAAATTTGCCATTCTATTAAGTAATTTGCCATAGTATTTAGTTATTTGCCATATAGTTCAGTTATTTGCCATTTTGTTTGGTAATTCGCCATTCTGTTTAGTTATTTGCCGATGTGTTTAGTTATTCCCTGTTGTGTTTAGTTATTCCCTGTTGTGTTTAGTGATTTGCAATTGTGTTTAGTTATCCCCCATTGTGTTTACTTATATGCCGTAGTGTTTTTTAAATTTGCCATTCTATTAAATAATTTGCCATAGTATTTATTTATTTGTCATATAGTTCAGTTATTTGCCATTGTGTTTAGCTATTCGCCGTTGTGTTTAGTTATTTGCCATTGTGTTTAGTTATTTGCCATTGTGTTTAGTTATTTGCCATTGTGTTTAGTTATTTGCCATTGTGTTTACTTATTTGCCATTGTGTTTAGCTATTCCCCATTGTGTTTAGTTATTCGCCGTTGTGTTTAGTTATTTGCCAATGTGTTTAGTTATTTGCCATTGTGTTTAGTTATTTGCCATTGTGTTTACTTATTTGCCATTGTGTTTAGCTATTCCCCATTGTGTTTAGTTATTCGCCGTTGTGTTTAGTTATTTGCCAATGTGTTTAGTTATTCGCCATTGTGTTTAGTTACTTGCCATTATCTTAAGTTATTCGCCGTTGTGTTTAGTTATTCCCCATTGTGTTTAGTTATTTGCTGTTGTGTTTAGTTATTCACTATTGTGTTTACTTATTTGCCATTGTCTTCAGTTATTTGCAATTGTGTTTAGTTATCCCCCATAGTGTTTACTTATATGCCGTAGTGTTTTTTAAATTTGCCATTCTGTTAAGTTATTTGCAGTAGTATTTAGTTATTTTTTATATAGTTCAGTTATTTGCCATTGTGTTTAGTTTTTCATTGGTGTGTTTAGTTATTTGCCATAGTGTTCAGTAATTTGCTATACTGTTTTGCAATCCACCATTCTGTTTAGTAATTTGCTGTAGTTTAGTTATTTGCTATTCTGGTTTGCACTTCAGGGCCACTTCAGATTAATTATATTTGTGCAGAAAAGAACCATTTTGTTTTCTGATAGAAATAGAGGTCCCTATTTCCATTAAGAAATAAGAGCAGCTTTACTTTAAACTAAATTCTGTTCATTAAATCTATTTTTAAAAATTGCTCTATATTCTCCTTTAGCTCTCACCTCAAAGGGGAGGTGATGAAAGTTTTCCTACCATCCACATTGAATTTAAATTGTGCCAGTGAAGAAGATACAGACCCCCTCAGACCATGACAGAGGTGTCATTCAACCTGCCGTAAGGTGACGTAGCATCTCAAAGATTCTGGAAGTATTATATCAGGGTGGAAAAAACTATTTATCCTTGGTTTAAGCTCTATTGTAGTCTTTGTTCTTTGTAATAATCTTAACAAATTATGGCTTTTTTATTTCCTTAAAAGTTGAAATTGTACAGTTAAGAGGTTTGTCCTTGACAGCAATGATATTCTAATTTATGCATGGGGTTGTATTGTTTCTCAGATTGACTTATACTTGGCAGATTCATTCTTGTGTTCTTCATGTTTTTGCGATTTGCTGATTTTAGGAAATGACTGGTGGGCTACACTGAGCAAGGTGGAGGACTGCATGAAGCCTTGGGCTGCCAGTTACCCATCCCTGGTCTACTGTTTGGTCAAGATGGCAAACACAGTATGGGAAACATTCTTTTTGTTATGCTTTCCCCACAGCCTAGAAAACTATATAGACAAAAATGAAAATATCTGAGCTAGTTTCATTTAAAGCTTTTCTTATCATTTCACACACAAGGCAGCGAGAATCCTGTAATGCATGTGTTTTTAAAGTGTTACTCTCTCTAAACTGTAACACTTTCACTGTGAATGTATCGAATTTCTTGCTTTATTGTCTTGATTTGCTATTTATTGCTTTAAACTTCTATCATGAAGTTGTATTTATTATGATGTGTGCAGCTGACCTCATGGCCAGGTCTTCCTAGTAAATGAGATCCTGATCCCAATGGGATTTATCTGGTTAAATAAAGGTTAATCCAGGTCTTAAACACAAAACTGCATCATTGTTGTTATCATTTCTGGCCAAGATCAGAACTGCTGTGAATCAGACTTCAACAGCTTAGGGAAAAAATGCAAAGACTACAAAGAGAGCTTTTGTATAGTGTTGTATTGAGAAATCTGCAGAGTTTCAAAAACAATCATTTACAGACTTATTTACAGAGCATACTGTGTCACTCTATCATCATTTGATACAACACAATCATTACACTGAAGTTATACTTGGTAAATCAAACAAAGTTATCAAAGATAAACTTGTATTTTTTCCACATGGTGGTCTCAAACATCACACTAACATCATAAAACAATGTGACAGACCTTTGACCAGACATGTCCTTAAATCAACCTAGAAGAAACCGTCAGATTGGAAAAACAACCCCACACTTAAGTCACGTGTTACGATGGTTCATGCTGATCTGAGCTTAACCTTCTGTGTGACTCCAAATATGTTTACATAACCTTACATAAAATGTAAAGACAATGTTTAATAATGCAGAAAAAAATCCTACCCAAAATAATGTCCGATCCATCAAAATTCACAAAAGAAAGTGTTTGATATCATAATGGCTTTCGATTAGTTTTGAATCTCAGCATGTCAACAAAAAAATCCAACATCCATATCTCTACATATTAAACACCGTTTTGTGCCCATTTAGTGTACTTCAACCATGAACCTTGATTGTTAAAGGTGTAGTCAGCGATGTGGGAGAAAATGAGTGGAGAGGTGGTTTATATAAACAAATTTAGACCCGCCTCATACCTCACCCCTGCCTCCACCTCCGAAAGCTGATGGACGTGCATCGTCATGGAAACGGCCGTAGAAACTGCGTAGCTGACCAACGTAGCTAAGGTAACCCTGACTTGTCAGACAACTCGACTGACAATATTGATAACATCACGACAACAGTACATTTTGGCAGATTAGACAGTAAGATGAATGTCCGACAGCTGTTACTGTTATGTGAAGCACCACAAAGCTAATGTTGCTTACCTATCCAGCAAAAAGACAGCAACATCCGCGTCTGTTTTCAGGTCTTTCAATTGGCGGAGTTCCCTCCACCGTCAGAAAGCAACACCAATGTTGACCTGAGTCTTCGCCCTTTTATGGTCATAGCCCTTCTTTTTCACTTTCTGCTCCTCTGACCTTTTTCTTTGGGGCTGTTTTTCAACCTTTGCTACTACACATATTGTTTCTCTCTCGTAAGCTAACTGTGCACGCTACGCAACCTACTACTCCCCCTCCCCCCTCTGTCTGATCTGTGCATGAGTATGATCGCCCCCTGGATGTGGGTGGGGTACCCTGTTTTGGTGACTCGGCCCGAGCCGCAGTATTTACCTGCTGAAATTCAGAGCCAAGGCTGTGTATTGAAACCAGACTTTTTTTTCAACATGCTGTCAGTGGTGACATCTTGTGGATGGAGAGGAGAAATACGGTGAATTTGGCAAATACTGCATTAGATTAGAAGATCGCTGACTACACCTTTAAGGCAAAAGTTCATTCCCCTGTCCCAGTAGACATGACAGACTGAACTCTAAAGACATACTCTGTGTCTGTGGAGTGGATTGACCAAGACAAAACTGCTGCTTGAAAGTTGTTTGATGCTAAGAATAACAAAAAATTAGATAAAAACTGTGGTAACAATGTGACATTAGGCTGCTGATGTCACATTGAATGAATCATGTTGGTTGATCAGGATGGCGAGGTTGGTCTTTATGTCTGTAAAATGACTCTTCAAGCCTGTGAGTGGTTCATATGATGAAAACAGAACATTTGTGTAAGGCCCAACCATAACTTCTTTTTCAGCTGGGCATATACTGCTATGCGTAGCGTAGCAATCACTCTCAGTGTTTTCTATGTAGCATGTGAAAGAGCATGCAGGATAAGAGCAAGCAGATCTATATGTGTAAATTTTTGTTTTGCTCAACCAAAAACTCTTGTATTTTTCCAACAGATGATCCAGGTTCCTCAAGTTCAAGTCAATAGCAGCTGAGATTGAAGTAACATAGTCTGATGGGTCTTTACCACTCTTAACACTCAGTCTGGCCTCATGGATCAACATCTGGATGTGGAAGGAGGCTCCATTGACCCACATCTTGAAGCCTCGAGTGTTCATCTGCCCATCATGCAGCAGGGAGTTTCGCAGGATGGTGAGATGGTTGCTCAGCTGAGGCTCTAGTCTCTGCAGTTCCTTTATAAGTCGTCTGTCACTGTTCATAAATGTATGATGACGTTTCAGGTACTCTGACATTGTGTCTCGGACAGCTGAGGCTTTCTCTTCCCCAAAGACACGTCGTAACATCTCGTAGGTGGGATCTGTTTGAGGTATACCCTTGATGATGAGCTCCACGATCAGTGAAATCACCATTGCTCCAAGACCAACAGCATTTGGGACTGAGGTAAATGAAGCCAAACCGGATCCAAGTTTGTCAATGTAGCCTGGCACCATGTCCACCTGCAGATCAGAGAAGGTCTGCAGCTGAGTGTTGGAGTCGATACCTGAGTATTTCAGCAGGGACTCATCTATGCCTGCATCTGGGAGGAGGCATGGGTTTTGAAGAGCGGTGTTGTAGAAACCAAGTGCAAATCTGTGGTAGTCCTCATGTGATGGTCCGCCACCCATGTTTTACCACTCTCAGTCTGCGAGGAGAAAAATCAGTAAGTGCCAAGACCTGGACAGACTGAGTGCCTGGGACTTCGAGGTGCATCCAAATAAAGCACACCTCTTTCAATAAAACTAGGATCATTAGCCAATCAGGGAGCTGTGCGGTGAGGTGTATGTGTTATCTTTTCTCAGATAGTCATGTTTGTCCAAAGTCCAGAAGTTGATCTAATGTCCCGGAGAGTTTATTGTCGAGTTTACTGTAAAAGAACCGGAAAAAAAAGCATGTGACATCAGCCCTTTGACTTCAATGGAGCCTTTGGAACATGTTTAATGCCCTCCAGTGGATGCTGTCATACTACCCCCTTCCAAGCTAGCTGCAAGAAACTCTGATGTTTTATGATTGTGGGGGATTTTTCACAGTAAAGCAGACACAACTTGAGAGCATTCAAAGAGCGCAAATCTCCCCCAAGGTAGCTCACATATTTCTGTTGCATCTATAAGCAATAGTTCCATGATAAAGTTACCATCATAACAGGATTCCTTGACCCTGAAAACCATCATGTTGAAATCATTATTAGTTAGACAGTTCTTGAGCATAAAAAATGGCAGTTGAGCATTAAAATGGCAGGAGCATTACCAACATCTCCTGAAAATTTCAGCAAAATCATCCAGTAGTTATTGCGTTATCTTGCTAACAAACAAAGAAACAGTTAAACAGTTATACACTGACATAAACATAACCTCCTTGGGAGAGGTAATGATGATAAAGTATTATTATTGGCCTCAATGAATGACATACTTCGACGTGTCTATCACTGTAACTTTTTTGAAAGCAGGAGTTGTGTCCTGGGAGATGCATTGGCTACAGATGGCATCTTTTCACACCAAGGATAACAATCATAAGCTTTCTGTGCAGGTAGATCAGCTTGGTTCATGGCGGCCATGTTGGAGACAAGTTCAGGTGCATCGCAGGAAGTTTAGGCATTTCATCCACATGGAAACAGCATTTTTAGATGCCTAAGTGGATAAATCTGAAAATGCCTAAATCTAAAAATTCCAGATGAATGTTTTCTTGTGGACAACATAAAGGGACAGCTCCAGAGACTCCAACATTATAGCCCCATCCCTTACTTAAAACAACAACAAAAGAAACAATGGTAGTGTCGCATTTGTGCAGCAGAAGCTTCAGAGCTTGTTTATGGCATTCAATGCAAAACTCTCTGCTTCTCTAAGACCACTATGAGCAACAGCAAGACATGGAGAACTGCATATGCCAGTGTTTGTTGACATTTCTCATAATGTATGCTTATACTCTGTTTCTTTCTCTCTTAGGTAGATGTATGTATGCAGCAGTGTAGCAGCTCCACTTACAGGCTTGGCATATGTACTACAACGTTTCCAGCATTTTCATGTGATTGAACATGTTTACTGAAACAATGTTGTCTTTACAGAGAATGTTTTCAATATGAAAACATTTTTTTATGTCTGCGTAGACAGAGCTTAAATATCTGTATTTAGGCAGATCCATCTTGGCAAGTTCCAATCTAAAATGACTGTGAGCCAAGTGTTACAGTCCAATCAGTGTCCTTTGGTGCAGGAGGAGGTGTGACGAGCATAGATGCTAACAGTTTCAGTCGCAGTGTATTAGATACTGACTGTACTTTTTATTAAATAAAAACCAATCAATCAATCAATCTTTATTTGTATAGACAATACAACTAGACAAAAGTGTTGTCTCAAGACACTTTACAATTGAGCATAAAGCTCTTCATTTTTTTGGATACACATACATGCATAGATACATATATACATATAAAAAAACACATATAACTATATATATACAAATATATACATCCAACACCCAACATGAATCCATATAGCCAACCATGAATCCCTCCATCATGGTGGCAAGAAAAAACCTTCTGTTAAGCAGCAGGAAATCTTGAATGTGGATCCCAGTCTCATGATGAACAGCAAATCCACACGATGCTGTGTTGGGTGTGAGGGCAAAGGAAGGGAGGCAAGAGGAGACAAGTGGACTAGAATAAGAACTAAAGTAAGGGACAGGTTCATGAACCATAGACCTGTCGTCTGATTTATTAGAGGTTAGCCTCTTGAGATGCTACATCCCGTTTTCAGGAGGGTCCTCATGTCTGAATGGTTGTGGTGATCATTTTATATTAGTATAATCAATTGCATTCTTAATGAAAATAAGAATTTTATGGTAGTGACGAACTCATGGGTGCCCAGACCACAAGTGCATCCCTGCCATATTTGTCTCTGTTAAGTATAAATGTATTAAAGGCCTCTTGAGATGTGACATCCCGTTTTCAAGAGGGACCCCATGACTATGTGTTGCTAAATATAGATACTATAGGTGTATCAACCATTGATAGGGAGATCATGCTAAAATCTACATTAACAGCTATAATGATAATGGGAATGGAATGTTCCTAATAAAATGGCCAAATATGTCATGTTGAGGCTCCGTGACTCCACAACCAGATAACATATTTACAACCCTCTCTGTCGAAAGAATATATATATATATATTTTTTTTTACAATAATTAATTTTATGGCATTGCTTATGTTTTGTCCTTTAAACTGCAACAGTAGCATGCTACATTAATTGATAGTCCATAATTATTGTGATGGCAGAACAATCATCCAATAACCTGCTGGATTTGCTTTTCAAGGTTCTGCCCATTCACAAGCACTTTCTATGGACACTTTCTCAGATAAAAATATTGAACAGTCAGGTTAAAACAGTTGTATTGCCCAGTGTAAAAATATATAACCCAGTACATCCCACAAAACAAAACAAGTCACGTCCCTTGAGAGTGAGGTGTATTCACTGATTATTCTTCAAAGCCTCCAGAAAATTCTGCAGACACATTTTCGTTTGTATGTGGAAAGCCATATAACATGTGCTCGCGTTTTATTGCTGAACATTGGTCGGACAGAATTTCCTGGAGTGTACCATAAATAAATCATTTCCTTGAAACTTTGCTAAAGTCCTTCTATCCTACAAATCCTCTCCTTGACATCTGCCCTATTCACTGAGCCTTTAAAGCAACAGTATACCGCATGAAGCTTCATCTTAGTTATATCTCAAAACATTCACTTTCATTCCATGACTGTGTAATATCTAGGCCAGTTCACACTGCAATACGGCTTGGATGAGTGGGACATGGAGTGTGCCCCAACAAACACTCAAAGGCAGAACACACAGCGCTTCTGTCTCCAGGTGAGCCTGTGTGGAGACCCTATTTCCAATATCATGCCTCTGTTACTACCGCTTGAGATGCAAATAGGGGATCAACTCATTCCCCCAAGAGATTGCATTCCTCTAAAACAGCAATGTTTTCCTTGCATATCAGACTGGTAGTTCCTCTCATGTCCAGTAAGTGTACTTCATTTTCATCTTTCTTGATACTGTCTGCTTATTCATCCACTTTCACTACTGAAAGGAAACAGCTTAATATTCTCTCTTTATCCTATACCCCACACTGGGCTTGTTACCTCAGTGCCATTGGTTTAAGCTGCTGAAAAACTAAATGGGTTGGCATCACACTTGTAGGTTTGTTCTGAGGGGTCAGGGTAAAAATATGTACTATACAGCTAGTAGCACCTTAAAGAGGGGCAGAGAGTGAATTTCTGACAATAACCTGCTCAAACCTTGTGGTTATTTGATGTACAATAACTAGTCTATCATAAAGTGTGATCCTGTCCATTTTAACTCAATAATTAATATTTATATTAACGTGGAAGTAACTCACTTAACCTCATGATAAATTCTTCTGCTCTGGGTGCTTCCATGAAAGAATACTTTAAACAGTGATATATTTCATCAGTGTCATGTTTTATTCTCAGAGATTAGTGTTAAAACAAAAGTAGTGGAATTAGATAATCCAGATATCATTTAGGCAAAACAAAAGTCCAGTTGCCTAAAGGCTATGAATGCACTCAAAACGCACCCACATAACCATGCACATAATCTGCCCTCACACCAAATGTTGGTGTCACCACAACAGCAAAAACTAGAAAAGCACTCGGCGAGCACAGACCTCCGCCAGCGCCACAGTCCTCAGCCATATTGTCATTTTGACCATAAATATTAGTCCTACCTTTATTTCATGTAAATATTTAGATTCCTTGACCATGAAAACACACCATTAGCAACTGGATTCCTAATGATATCTATTTTAGTTCAGTAGTTATTCACAGAAATCACATTTTTCACTATGGCGGCCAGACGCTGATCCGGATCAACACCAAAATCAAATCATATCTTCCTTTTCCCATGCTGAACATTTCCTGAAAATTTCATCATAATCCGTCCATTACTTTTTGAGTTATTTTGTTCACAGACGGACAGACTGACGGACGGACGGACAGACAGACAAACTCTCCCAAAAACATAACCTCCTTGGTGGAGGTAATAATTGGATTCTCTACCAGGGAGGAGGAGAGAGGAGACATGCTGAAATACAATTTCTTTTTCTCATAAATGATTTTGTGTAATAAATTGTGGCAAAAAAACATGTTTAAACGGGAGGCATATAAACACATATGTGGTGCGTGCCAGTTGTATTCGGAAGTTGGAATTTCCGAGTTCTGAGTAGGAAACTCCAACTGAAATTTCCTACTGAGAACTCGGGGGAACCTCGCCATCCCCGAGTTGACAATTGAAGATGGCTGCCCCCGCTGTAAACATTTATTTAGTTCCTATAATAATCCATTTATTTGCACTTCTGACAAGTGTGGTGCTCAAAATCAGGTATGTACATAGTACTGTTAGGCTTCTATTTACAAAAATGCTGCCATAGTGATAATCACATTCCTTATATGATATTTGTGAACAACAATATAGGGCGTGCTAACAACAGCTAACAATAGCCTGGTAGATCAGCATGTTTTTTTCCAACTTCAGCTGAAACACCGATAAGTCTGAGATGATGTCACTCCCAGTTCCTGGTTCCCAGCTCAGAGGTTAATGGAACGCAACATAAAGGACAGAACTGTGCAGCCAGGTGCTCTCCCTGTTGATACGGAACATAAAGTTCAGCCTCTCGCCATCATAAGTCCTGTACTGTCTTCTCCCTGAGGTCAGAGTGGCATCAGTGGTGTGAGGCTATGTTGTGTGGCACGCAACATGCTCCAAAGAATACACTGACACTCTAGATACCTGCCTGTGAGGTTTTGGTGACTTGTGTGTACTGTGCGCCAGTCAGCCAAGTTACCACTGTGCTTCGCCTGCGCCGAGAATCATTTGGACTTTTTAGATAAAAGTCCAAATGATAAGATCAAAGTTAAAATGATGAGAAAAAGTGGAAAGTCGAGAACTAAGTTAACTAAGCATACAATGTATTTCGACTTTATTCACAACATGTGCTGACACAGGCCTACTGAATTTTCTCGACATTTCGACTATTGTCACAAAATTCAATTTTGACTTTGTTGTCCTTTCAACTTAATTCTTTTTATTACAACTTTAAGCTTGAAATTTTGACTTTAATCTCGACTTTGCCAAAATCCTCTTTTTCCTTCTAACATGGCCCTTACTCTGACTCTTCCATAAGTGAGAAATAATTCACAGAGATGAAATTTGTATTTATGTATATTAAAAGTAGGAGGTGGGGGTAGCGACATGCTTACAGACACACTTCTTTTTCTAGCCTTAAGTGTCTGAAAGTAGGAGGTACATGGCTGGAGGTCAAGTGTCTGAAGGGGTACAGGCTGTGAAAAGTTTGGGAACCACTGATGTATAGTATTAAAATAACTGATTTTCTAAAGGTAGTTTGGGCAATAAAAAGATATATGTCTTGTATAAGTCATGAAGTCCTCGCATTATCTTGAATCTTATGGCACAAATGGAATATATCCATATAGCATATATTTTTTATTTATATGGCATTATGGTGTGGTACCATTATTATTGATTATTCTAATCAATTTTTATTCCCCTTCCAGCAAGAGACCAGAAAGTGACCAGAGCTTCAGTATCTGATGCTATGTTCTTATTTGTTGTCCTTTATTCACTTTTTGCTTCACTTTTGTAAATGAGAAGAAATCAGGATACAGGTAGTTGAATTGGTGTGACCAAAAAGTTTGATCTAGCTGGCCGTCTATCAGTAAGGATAACATTTATGAGGCCCTCTTTGTAGCAGAATTTGTCCACACCATGTGTAATTCAGGATTGCAAAGACTCAATCTGTTCTTTAATTTGACACCGCTTGTTTTATCCAGTAGACGGCAGACCCACGCTTTCAATTACCATCTGAGTACCTCTGGTCATGAATCAAAAGACTGTGCATTCCTTCTGTATTCTTGAGCTGTAAGGCCTCATCTGTCCTGCGGGAAAATCAGATTTTACTTTAGGTTATATTTTATTAAACCCAGCAAACAATTCAAAATATTCTAAACAAGTGCCACATCTGTTGTTGGGTTCGGGAATTTTGGGTTTGGGTAGGAGAGATAAACATAAGAGGATATTCTTTATCGATTAGTTGTTCAGGCTAGCAAAGTGCCTGAACTTCTGATGTCAAGTTTATGGTGATGTGCAGCCTAAAGTGCACAGAATCAAAATAATTACACCCAAAAACATCTCAAGTGATTGGGATAATACTAAAAAGAATAAAGTTAAGCAAACATTCGGTTGATAGACAACATGATAAACACTGTGTTAGAAAACCTTTGTGAATCTCTGCATGCTCCAGATCATTAATTTCCAACCTCTGTGAGCAGACTCAAAATCGAGCTCATAAGAATTCTTTTGAGCTTGGATAACCCAAAATTTTTGAGTGTTTTCTTTTATTTGCTGTCTTAGCAAGTCAACAATGCCTGGTAGATTTCCTGTTCCATTTTTAACTTAATCCAGGAATCTAATCCTACCTCAGGGAGATATCTTCTATCTAACAATCCATGATATAGGCCTATGCCACTTCATCATTTTAGGGTCGTGAGGGCCTGGAGCCCATCTCACTTGACACTGGACAAGAGGCAGGGCAAACCCTTGCTGGTAGCCAGCCAATAACAGGGCAGACATATGCAGACAATCATTCACCCAAACTTAAGATACTTAGACCACAACGTGTGAGATTAATTGGTGAAATTATGCCTAATGAGCATGTTTTTGGTCTGCTTAAAGAAAATGGAGTACATGGAGAAAAACACTGACTTTCAGAAAAATGGACACCACCATGTGACATCATAAGTTGTTCACAGTACATGTCATAGCCTCTTAAAAATTTCAAATTAAAATATTACACAGGATTTTTTTGATTGAATATAAAGCAAATACCATCAAAATTATGAGATCTACCAACAACAGGATAATAAAACATGAATGCTTATTCCCTCTACGTTAAACCACAGCTCGTCATTTAGAAAGTGGCTTTAGATTTCATTTAAATTATTGTTTTACACTTTGAACTGTGTGAATCCATATGTAATGACAGTAATTGCTGTACTAATTGTACTGTTTGTGGACTGTAGTGACTCCAAACTCATACATATGAATACCACAGCTCTAACTTTGACTTATGTTTCTCAAAAGGTAATGACTATAAAAACTGTAAGAACTGTACTATTGTTGACTTTAGTAACACCAAACCCAGCCTGATGATCAAACATCTCAGTTTTTAATAATGACGTGTTCATTAATAGATAATGACTTTAAAAACTGAAACTTGTTGTTGACTGTAGTGGCACCAAAGCCTGCCTGATGATCGCACATTTCAGTTTATACCCCAGCTCTTCCTTTAGAGAAATATGACTTAATTAAATTCATCTGGCTTTCAATGTATTGAAGTATGTTAATCAATAGGTGATGACTATAAAACCCTTTTTTTAAATTTCTTTAAGTGGCCCTGATACGCCATCGTAGAAAACCCATGCACACAGGAGAACACACAAACCCCATACAGAACGCCCATGCAGAATAGATATAATCAGTTCAGGTTTAAACTCAAGTACTATTTGAACTTTAAAAGACCATCTGGACGGGGGAGATAATTTTCAAGTGGACCTATGCGCCACAGGAAAATAATAAGTAAAAAGGCTGAGTATTGTGTTGACATACATAACTTTTATCTTCAGCATTTAAATTTATCCTCAATGTTGTATCGCTACACTGCTCTCTTCATCTCAACTTGGTTTTTAAAGACACACATTACTAAGATTTATTTCTTTATTTAATTAGGTCAAAATGCATGATGGAACAAAAGTCTTCCTCCACTTTTCCCAACTGTTCCAATCAAAATCAACCTCTCGTCATTTGAGGAGACAGTGAAACTTTATGTTCTCAGTCCTAATTTTTCAAAGTCTGAAAAAAAGTTTGGAGCACTTTGTGAATGTTAAAAATACCTGAGAAATGCAAATATAATTACTGATTAATTAAATTACATGTAATTGAATTAAACCAGAAGAGCTAAATGGCATGAATGTTGTAGCACATTCATGGCATATAATTGTATTAAAACAAAATTACAAAAAACAAATGTAGCCTACTTGAAATTAAATAAAAAAAGGAAAATGTAATGATACTGAATGAAATTATAACAAAATCACAGAAGTGCTGCTGCAGCAAAAGAACCTCTCAGGGCATTTCCATCATTGTCAGGCAAGTTATTGCCAAAATGTGGGAAACTGCCCTATTTCACAATTTGAACACATCTTTGAACAGACTTCAGGATGCATATCTGGATTGGGGTCACCACTTAAACCTCATCACTTTGTGATAAGACCAGCATTCCCTGAAAATGTCATTAAAATCTGCTGAAAATGTAAGTAGGTATTTGTGGTAAACAGTTCAATTTTACAATGTAAAAAATTCTTGTACAAATTCCTAGATCCACATTCGGATTCAGATCACCCCCAAAATCAAAACAACATGTCATCAAATCCCACTCATTAGTTTTAGAGTTATCCTGATCAGTAACTAACAAAACAAACAACCAAATACTGATGAAACCAAAACCTCCTTAGTTTGTAAAAAAGAAACAAGAGAAAAGGTTTATGATTCAGCATTTAGGGAAAAATAATCAAAAAGATGGATTGATTAATTCTCTTGGTTCTGCATAAATGCATCAGTTTTTATGATATAATATTGAATCGATCGATCAGTCAATCAGTCTTTATTGGCATGGTGCCAGTTCATAACAAGTGCTATTTGGAGACACTTTACTGGAGACCAGGCTCAAGCCATGCTCTATATTCTATGTATGTACATATATGCGTATTATCATCTACAGTGTACTTAAATAAAATGCACATATACACACATTTCTATTTACATAAACCCAGACCCAACAGGAATCAACCAGGAGTGCAGCACTGGGCCATCCTACAGTGCAAAGCGCCCGAAGGAGGCTTACAGTAACGGTAACAAGAAAACCCCCTGAGTTTAGCAGTTGGAAATCTTGAGCAGATCCAGTCTCATGTTGAACAGCTACCCACTGAAGCCATGTGTGGTGTGTAGATGAAAGAAGGGAGGTGGGCAGAGACAAGTGGACTAGTAAGAACTGAAAGCAGATCCCTGTGCTAATCATTAATCTGTCCTGTTTGCCTACTGAATATAAATGTATTAGAGTTCCCTTGAGTCCCTTGAGATGTGGCATCTCTTTTTGAAGAGGGTCCTCCTTTTACATGGTTGTAAAGACAGTTATTGTCTTTCTAAAAACTGACACTAACAATGATAATAGGGGTGAGTATTGGCAAGAGCCTCACGATATGATACGTATCACAATACTTTGGTCACGATACGATAATATCACGATATCACAATATTGTGATATATTGCGATATTATACAGTAAACTAGGTAAAACCTAGAGACAATGAATATGTAACCTTTCCATTTTATTGTAATTGAAATATGTCAAATGCAGTGTTACATTAATAACAGAGTGGATCAAGTCACTTAAATTAACGTTGCAAAGAAGTTATTCTTGTTTTCCCCTTAAAGTATTGAAAGCATCCTAACCTGCAGTGCAGCTCAAACTGTAACTGAACACACGAGGAACAAAGTGCTTTGAGTTACTGACAGAACAACAATAAGTAAGTAAAAGTAAAAAAATCACATATTTCTCGTCACTGTCTGAACTGACACCTGTGCACCTGTGCATACATATTTATAAGTAGTATTTTATTTCAAACTCTGATAAAATATGATTTTTTATTTTTACAAAAATATCGATACTAAGATTTGAAATATCGATATTGTATCGGGAGTCAGAATATCGTGATATATTGCGATACCGATATTTTTTCACACCTCTAAATGATAATGATAATAAGGAAGGGAGGACTGACGTTATATAATACAGCAGCATCGAGCTGAACTCCAATTAAATTTGGTTAAATTAATTTGAAAAATAAGAATCTATAATAAATGATGTCTTTTCTGATGATGGTGGTGGTGAAAAGGGTTGTAAAGGCCTTTACTATGGAGGTATACTTGTTAATGATAACCATAGTTAGAGAGGTCATTCTAATTTTAACAGTAACAACTGAAATGATTAGAAACGGGACAGAACTCATGAAAATAAAGTCATAAATATTTTGTCCATTCAAAACCTGAGCCAGAAAGGCCAAACTTCAAAGTGTTAAAACTGATCCAAAAAGTCATATGCATGTCTCATGTCTGGCTCTTCATATAATGCCTTAGCATCGCATGTTACAATCACAGTGCGTGCTTGCCTCCAGCCTGTCAGTGCCTGTCAGTGGCTGTCTGAACCTACAAGTGAGCGCAGTGTGCACAAAGAGCGCTCTGATCCTACAAGAATGATACTGACTAGAAAAACAAAACACAAAATGAAACAAAAACATATGCTGCGTTTTTTTTGTCTTTTTCAGCATCTGTGATCCTCCTGTTGTCTTAATGTTTTATATACTCCCCTTGTCCTAGTGTTTTAAACAGTTTGTTGAATTGAAAGCTATGTTTGGCAAGAAGGAACAACCTGTCTGTCATCACAAACTTTGTAAATATCTGGATTTCACAGTGGAAGAAAATCACTAATCACGAATGACCATACATTTATTTTCATATCAAAGAGCTCCAGCAACACTTGTAGTTCAGGAAACAACTTCATTAGACCGACAGGTTTTTGTTTTAATTGACTTCTTAACTACATTAGACGTTTGAGGTCAAAAAAGTTATTTTCTTTGTTGCTGAAGTTACATCATGCTTGAAGAATTTAGTTTTTGATAGATTCTTGTGTGGCCTAAAATACTGCAGAATGTGTGAGTAAAAATTCACCTTCATCTTAAAGTACTCCATTTTCTCATGCAGTATCGTAACTATTATACGACTATGTAGCCATTAACATACAATCATCTCCCACTGAATGACCACTTCCATCCAGAAGCAGAATAAAAACCACAAAAGAAAAGTCTGTACAAAAGAAAGAAAAAGAAAAAGAAAAATGTATGAAATGAATACAAAGTATTCCAGATTTTCAATTTATTCTTGTTGATTTGTTGAATGAGCTTAGCCACTGGGATGAGAGTAGATGTGCTGCTCGTCCAGGATGTCAGCTACAGCAGCAGGTAGAAAAGAAGACAGAGGGGGCTGCTGAAACTCTCCAACAGCAGGTTGGTAGAGCGGGACAGGAACTGTTGTTCTCGACTGAAGCTGCTGAGGACACCCTTCAATGGCAGGCCAATACTGCTGGATGGGAATGGTTGGTCCATATAGAAACTGCTGCGTAACCCCTCCCACAGCAGGCCAGTACTGCTGGACTGGAACAGTTATTCCACACGGAAGCTGCTGCGGGAATTCTCCCACAGTAGGTAGATACTGCAGGACAAGATTAGCTGTTCCAGACTGAGGGAACTGCCAACAACCCTCCACAACAGGCCGATACTGCAAGACAGGGACGGTTGTTACAGACTGAGGCTGCGGCTGAAACCCTCCAGTACTGGAAGCAGAGGTATCGGGACAGACAGCCACCATCTCCTCACAGGATTGAACACTGCAAAGAAAAAACTCTGTCAGTATACTACATTCATCATTTAATTTGAGTTCTTTGTAATTTCATTGATTGAAATGTGAAATGCATGGGTCAGCTTACCTGTGCTCATGTTTTGCAAATTTGGACTGATGGAGAGTCTCAGTCTTGTTTATATCTCCATCAGCCTTCCTTTTCATCCCTGATTTGACTTCACTGGTCGTCTGAGTGTCAGTGCAGGGATGAGGGTGGATGTGCTGCTGTTCTTGGTTGATAGCAACAGCAGCAGGTGGATAAGCAGGCAGACACTGTGATATTGGATAAGCCTTTCCAGACTGAGGCTGCTGTGAACAACCTCTGGTGTTGACAGGAGCTAAGGTATTGTTTGAACAGTCAGCCCCCATCTCCTTACAGGAATGACCACTGAAAAAAAGAAAAAAATTGTTAGAATACACCATCAATGATTAAGATTGGCATGACTTAACAGAATGAAACATTTTTATCTTCAAATTAGAAAGAAAAAAAAGTGGATTCATTTTTTTCAATTTCAGTGATTTCATAGATTAGTTTATCTGTGCTCCCGTTTTGCAAGTTTGAACCGATGAGGAGTCTTGGTCATGCTAGGATCTCCATCATCAGCTTGTCTCTTTATGCCTGTTTTGATAGGTGATCTCTTCTGGACAGGCTTGGACATGTGCTCCTTTTTTGCATTTTTGGACTGATGAGGAGTCTTGGTTAGGCAAGGATCTCCATCATCAGCTTTTCTCTTTATCCCTGTTTTGATAGATGGACTTTGCTGGACAGGCTTGGACAACACATGCTCCTGTTTCGCACGTTTTTACTGATGAGGAGTCTTGGTTATGCAAGGATCTCCATCATCAGCTTTTCTCTTTATCCCTGTTTTGATAGGCGGACTTTGCTGGACAGGCTTGGACATGTGCTCCTCTTTTGCACATTTGGACTGATGAGGAGTCTTGGTTAGGCAAGGATCTCCATCATCAGCTTTTCTCTTTATCCCTGTTTTGATAGGCGGACTTTGCTGGACAGGCTTGGACAACACATGCTCCTGTTTTGCACGTTTGTACTGATGAGGAGCCTTGGTCAAGCTAGGATCTCCATCATCAGCTTTTCTCTTTATCCCTGTTTTGATAGGTGATCTCTTCTGGACAGGCTTGGACATGTGCTCCTTTTTTGCATGTTTGGACTGATGAGGAGTCTTGGTTGTGCTAGGATCTCCATCATCAGCTTTTCTCTTTATCCCTGTTTTGATAGGCGGACTTTGCTGGACAGGCTTGGACATGTGCTCCTCTTTTGCACATTTGGACTGATGAGGAGTCTTGGTTAGGCAAGGATCTCCATCATCAGCTTTTCTCTTTATCCCTGTTTTGATTGGCGGACTTTGCTGGACAGGCTTGGACAACACATGCTCCTGTTTTGCACGTTTGTACTGATGAGGAGCCTTGGTCAAGCTAGGATCTCCATCATCAGCTTTTCTTTATCCCTGTTTTGATAGGTGATCTCTTCTGGACAGGCTTGGACATGTGCTCCTTTTTTGCATGTTTGGACTGATGAGGAGTCTTGGTTGTGCTAGGATCTCCATCATCAGCTTTTCTCTTTATCCCTGTTTTGATAGGCGGACTTTGCTGGACAGGCTTGGACATGTGCTCCTCTTTTGCACATTTGGACTGATGAGGAGTCTTGGTTAGGCAAGGATCTCCATCATCAGCTTTTCTCTTTATCCCTGTTTTGATAGGCGGACTTTGCTGGACAGGCTTGGACAACACGTGCTCCTGTTTTGCACGTTTGTACTGATGAGGAGCCTTGGTCAAGCTAGGATCTCCATCATGGACATGCTCTCTTTCAGCTTTTGCTTTATCCCTGTTTTGATAGGTGATCTCTTCTGGACAGGCTTGGACATGTGCTCCTTTTTGCATGTTTGGACTGATGAGGAGTCTTGGTTGTGCTAGGATCTCCATCATCAGCTTTTCTCTTATCCCTGTTTTGATAGGCGGACTTTGCTGGACAGGCTTGGACATGTGCTCCTCTTTTGCACATTTGGACTGATGAGGAGTCTTGGTTAGGCAAGGATCTCCATCATCAGCTTTTCTCTTTATCCCTGTTTTGATAGGCTGACTTTGCTGGAAAGGCTTGGACAACACGTGCTCCTGTTTTGCACGTTTGTACTGATGAGGAGCCTTGGTCAAGCTAGGATCTCCATCATCAGCTTTTCTCTTCATTCCTGTTTTGATTGGCGGTCTCTTCTGGACAGGCTTGGTCACACTACATTGAGGTTTCTGCAGACACCATCCTAACGCAGTATGATTCTGTTTGAAAGGATTGGATGTTCCAGGTTGAGGTATCTGCAGATGCCCACCTACCACAGTCCCATTCTGTTTCACAGGCTTAGTTGTTCCAGGTGGAGTTTGCTGTGGATACCCTCCTACAGCAGGTCGGTTCTGTTGGACAGGCTTAGTCGTTCCAGACCGAGGCTGCCCTGGATACTCCCCTACAGCAGGTCGATTCTGTTGAATAGGCTTAGTCGTTCCAGACCGAGGCTGCTGTGGATACTCTCCTACTGCAGGTCGATTCTGTTGAACAGGCTTAGTCGTTCCAGACCGAGGCTGCTGTGTATTCTCTCCTTCAGCGGGTCGATTCTGTTGAACAGGCTTAGTCGTTCCAGACCAAGGCTGCTGTGGATTCTCTCCTACTGCGGGTTGATTCTGTTGAACAGGCTTAGTCATTCCAGACCGAGGCTGCTGTGTATTCTCTCCTACTGCGGGTCGATTCTGTTGAACAGGCTTAGTCGTCCCAGACCGAGGCTGCTGTGGATACTCTCCTTCAGCAGGTCGATTCTGTTGAACAGGCTTAGTCGTTCCAGACCGAGGCTGCTGTGGATACGCTCCTACTGCAGGTCGATTCTGTTGAACAGGCTTAGTCGTTCCAGACCGAGGCTGCTGTGGATTCTCTCCTTCAGCAGGTCGATTCTGTTGAACAGGCTTAGTCGTTCCAGACCGAGGCTGCTGTGGATTCTCTCCTACTGCAGGTCGATTCTGTTGAACAGGCTTAGTCGTTCCAGACCGAGGCTGCTGTGGATACTCTCCTACTGCAGGTCGATTCTGTTGAACAGGCTTAGTCGTTCCAGACCGAGGCTGCTGTGGATTCTCCTACTGCAGGTCGATTCTGTTGAACAGGCTTAGTCGTTCCAGACCGAGGCTGCTGTGGATTCTCTCCTACTGCAGGTCGATTCTGTTGAACAGGCTTAGTCGTTCCAGACCGAGGCTGCTGTGGATACTCTCCTACTGCAGGTCGATTCTGTTGAACAGGCTTAGTCGTTCCAGACCGAGGCTGCTGTGGATACTCTCCTACTGCAGGTCGATTCTGTTGAACAGGCTTAGTCGTTCCAGACCGAGGCTGCTGTGGATACCCTCCAGTGTTGATAGTGGCAGAGGAGCTGGTGGGACAGATAGCCATTCTTTTGATGCAGGACTGATAACTGCAAGGACAAAAATAAAACATATCAGGCTGTATTCTCAGAAACACACCTGCCCCTGTGGCTCCCTTTTTGTTTTTCTGACTCAGCTATCATTAAATCATACTTAAGTACCCTGATCCTGTGTAGAACTAAGATAACATAAAGAGGAAGGCCATTGGAGGCCTCTCATACAATTATATTGTCTACTCAAGTGTAGCTGATCTGTTTGACCTTAAGGGAAGGGATGTAGTAACACTTCAGACATACCCATGTCCATTACGACACATGAACGGGAAATTATATTCAAAGAGAGAAATGAATTACTATGAGGTGGAGTTGAACTTGTATCTCAGGCGATCCATCGTGATGAACGGATGATTGAGAGCCTGATGAGGCTTGAGTCTCATGGAGCCCTCCAGGTGGAGCATCCCCTTCAGCATCTCTACAAAGGTCTTCAAATCATCCGTCTCTGCAACTCTGTCTGCTTTGTAAGAAGAAGAAACCTGTCCGGCCTGAAAGAAGAATATAAAAAACAAAGATGCCATGAAGTGAAGGGTTGAAAACACAGTTAAAGTGTTTTTTAAAAATATTTCCTTAAAAACATTTGATGAAGAACCAAATACATACACGTGAAATCTCCTCCAAGGACTTCAGCTTGAAGACTCTAATGTCCACAGGCTGGTTCCCTTTCCTCTTCCAGACCTCTTCTGTAGACTAAACAGATATTGTGTTTGTTAGTAGCTTTATCATGATTAATGGATGAATTCAACATGTACATGTAAACACAGACAAATATGTCACAGTCTGTTTAATTCTTATAAACTTCACCAAGTGCACGGTTCATTTTGTTCACGGAACTACGACAAACATTAGCAATCCAAAAACAAGTTTTTTCCCAAAACAGAAGAGATAATGACAAGTTAAATATCACTGATGTAAAAAAAAAAAACTCTGGTAACATGTCTGACTAATCAAGAATGATCAGTTTTGGTGAGCAGCTGACTATTTCAAATCTAAAATCTCACTTGTTTTTTTCAACATCATCAAGGACTGAGCGTTATATCAGCTCTGCTCTAACAATATGAACTTGATCTGGCTAACATGAAATCATGTGGTGCTTAACAATGTATTTCACTTATTCTTGTCTTACTATCAGATCATATTGTACCTTATCATACCCCCTCTATCTTCTTTCACTTATCTATGGTGCGGTCATGGACGCAGCGACCAAAGCAGAGAAGCCCATACTTACCTCTCCTAGGCCACTTCGTCAGGTTCTTCCCGGGGGATCCCAAGGCGTTCCCAGGCCAGCTGAGAGACATAGTCCCTTCAGCATGTGCTAGGTCTTTCCAGAGGTCTCCCACCAGTGAAACATGCCCTGACCACCTTTACAGGGAGGCGTCCGAGAGGCATCCTGATCAGATGTCTTAGTCACCCTATCTGACTTTTCTCAGCACAACTCTTCTTTAATACTTACTATTGGCTTTTCCAAGATGGACTAGTAAAATACATTGAATGGTCCATCTGGTGTGTCAGGTTAGGAAAATATGTCACCTTAGTAAAACTCCCTCACCTAAAGCGTCCTGTACTATTTTACTTATATCTAGACCAGACATTTTCGACTTGGAGAAGGCCAAAATTGAACCAAAACAAGTATACAGTTTTAAACGAAAGGCAAGGGTTGCCTTTAAAAGTTTATCTTTGTTTCAATTTAAATTACTTCTGATTTGAAAAAAAGAAGAAATATCAGAAACCACAGCATCATAGTACTGAATTTAACGTCATTAGTGGAACTACTAAACAAAGCGATAGCACCAACTAGAGGAGTGAGGGAATGTTACAACATTCAACAGGTTTGGTATGCTCGGTCCACAAATCAAATGCCAACTGAATCCACTATTAACAATGGTTAGGTGGAATTTGGAAGTAATTAAATTTGAACCCAAAAGCAAACACTTGATTAGTTTGTTTTGACTGTCATACTTACCTTGAGCTTCCAGGTGTTATGTTTGCTGTCTTTGTTAAAGAAGCTGTGTGTCTTGCAGCCTTGGCACAGCTGGCTGTTGGGCAGCTGACCCTGCGTCTCAACTATACACCTCATCTGGAAAAAGAGCACAAAAACATATTAGTCCAGTTTAACTGTTTTAGGTGTACTATGGAGCCTAAAAATCAAAAAGACTGTGCTGAATATGTCTTTTCTCCATACAAGGGTGGCATTTTATAGCATTTAAAGTGTCCTCACTAATACAAATTAAATATATCTTATCATTCATTTCTTTTAGCTGCACAAGAAGGCTGTTTCAAGTTATTTATGTTGAAGGTAGCTTCTTTGATTGAAAGTTACCACTGAACAAACACAAAAATATTTCATCAGGGACATGACATGTCAACTCTGGTGAAATAAAGGATTTTTAGCTTTATCTGGGTGCCTTCGATTTTAATGCAGTCCTCAAATGCACTCCCGTCTTTGGATCCTTGAAGAGCACCCAAATCTACTTTTTTTGTCATAACACACACCTTGACCCAGTGTCTCACTCACCCTACATGTTTTCTCTTAAGCACAGAACTTATTCAACCACAAGACAGGTATTGTCTAGTGCAGTGAAATACTAGTGACCTTATTCAGATCTCAATAAACATGAAATGCTATAGTTTCGTGTAATAAAATGTACTTACCATGTCATATTCAGTGTAGCCGGCATACAGTAGAGACCCGAGGTACAAGTAGGCAGCAATGCAGCCGACAGACCACATATCCACAGCCTCAGTAAAAGGGAGACCCAAAATGATCTCAGGAGACCTAAAAGGGGAGATTAAATGGGATAAAAATTAAATTGACTATTAAAAAAGATGTCTGTTTAATGTATAAACTACACAACTGCTGCGTGGGATTGAAAGTATGTAAGCAACTTTAGACAGAGATCTGTACAAAGTGGTCAAATGTAGTTGTATTTACTCACCGGTAATATAGGGTCTGGATACATGAGCCCACCCTGGCAGACGATGAGTGGCATGCCAGACCAAAGTCAATGACTTTTACTTTGAAAGGCTCACGGGAGTGATTGACCAGCATCACATTCTCCAACTTGAGGTCAGCATGGATCATGTTGACTGTCTTCAAGTGGAGAAGTGCATTGGAAAGCTGAAAAAGTCAAGAGAATCACAATGTATTTGAAATGTTTTCAGGTTTTTAAATGAGATAAAGAACTTGTGATGAAAAAAGTTTGACATACTTGCTGGACAATTGGTCGGATTTCTTTCAGGAGGAGAGGCTGGAAGTTTCTCTCCACCATCAGATCATGAAGACTTTTATCCAAGCTCTCGAACTCCAGACAGAAGTAACCACGGTCTATGAAGGCGCTATGCCACTGGACGAGGTTACACTTGTCTGAGTCGAGGGTGGAGAGCCTCTGAAGGATCTTTGCCTGCAGAGAAAAGACAGACGATAAGTTTCTTATCGGAGTTACGTAGGTTTATTTTTCAGTGGTGCATCCTATACATTTTTCATAGTTTAGGTAAGCATGTCCTGGTCACTTTTAATGACCAGATGACCTACTTAATATGTCTATTTGTATGTACTGAAGTTTACAGGTGAAACTGCACTTTAGGCTGTTGTATTTTGAAGTCTTACGTAGATTTCGGTGTTTTAATAATCAACGGGCTGTGTCAAATTCAAGAGAACTAGAGAACTACAGCGTAACTTGTCTTATGGACCTTAATTTCCCCTAAATTGTATAATTTTGGATTAGACTTCCATCATATTACCACTTTCAGTAAGGAAGTTTATGTTTTTTGTCTGTTTAGGTTTTTACTGGCACCGATGTGACGTCACGATGATTGACCACAGGTGTGATCGCCACTTTCTATTTCAGACGTCCTGCCCTCCGTAACAAACTATTTGCCTGATGGAGGTCTGAGACGAAATGTTGCAAATAAATGAATTTCTTGAAAGTTAGACGTTGCGCGGGAGTCTCTTTTCATATTTTAAAAGGGGAAAATAAGGGAGCAGTTTTTTGCCATACCTCAGCTCTTGACTGGTTCTTGAGGTTGTCCTTCTCCTTCACCATTTTGATGGCGACCGTCTTCATGTCAGATGATCTTTTGCACTTTGCTACGGTGCCAAATGTACCCTGTCCGACAATTTTCTCCACCAGGTAGCTGTTGGAAGTGGAGAAAAGTTGGGTACTGGCCGATATTCTTTCACCCCGAGCTGGGGGATTGATGGTTATCGGCGAAGACATTTCCAGAGTTTTTTAATACGACCGCTAAGTTGAAAGACTTGCAGGTACTGACGTGTAGGGCTAGTATGTTTCTTGGGGATTTCTCCTCAAAGAAAGATAAGCAAACTACACGAACAAACGAACGATGTGCAGGTTCAAAATGACAAGACTCTCAACAAAGTGAAAAATCTCCTCGATTTGAACTACCAGATGACTGAGAAGGCAGCTGGAGAGAAAACCCTTTATAGACTCTTAATTCTAGAACTTCAGCTCATGCTGATGATGTCATAAAGAAAGAGTTCTCAAACTCGCCACAGTCAGCATGTTTACATTCAAATCATTCATTGAGAAAAATGGCTGTGATATTAAACCTATGATAACTACTATATTTTTTCAGTAACTCCTTATGTATAAAACATGCTATCACTGCAGTTTTACCTTAAAGTGATTCTTCATTTAAAAAAGTGATTGAATAAAACCTCTTGAATGGTCGTTGATTGGAAATTCATCTCACAGCCAACTAAACAGAACAGTGTGAAATGCTGTTGCAGGCCCCACAACCAAGTGGTTACCATGCATTATAGTTCCTTACCCTTTAACTAAATCTTCTAAACCACAGAAAACAGAGTCCACTGCTTGACAGCCACATACACATATGCCCTCAATAGAACTGGGCATCCACAGGTCTTTGTGATTTTCCCTAAAATAGACTGTTTTGAGTGGGGCTGAAATATGGGAGTTTAAAGGTATCACAAATCATCACAAAGAATATTTACCAAGATAAATATTTTTGGCATTTTTGGATGCTTGAAGTTTTAGTGTCGATTGTACTCTATATACCCCCCGAGACCAGGTATTGGTCGACCATATCACACAAAACTAGATGGATCAAAACAATGCCTAGTTGTGAATTGTGATAAAAAAAAAAATAAATACGGTACCTTACTTACCTGTGAGAGTAATACCTTCTCCGTCCTTGAAAAAAAACAGGCAGGATCCACCCTATTTGTGCATGATGCTTCAGCTGCAGGCTTTTCTGTGTGCTCTTGGAGACGAAAATATTCGTCATGTTAGTTTCTAGGGGTGGATCCGAATAGTCCGTTCCGTCCTCCTTTCCTACCCACTTTACCCTAACCCCGATAAAAAACGTCACAGGGTCAAGGAAGGGAGGGGAAAGGACGTGAGGAAAGGAGAACTGCGGCCAAAGAGGAATTCTTTTTTTTTTTTTATTTATGTATATTTTTGGGCATTTTGTGCCTTTATTGATAGGAGAGAGACAGTGGATAGGCTTGTGAAAAGGGGGAGAGAGAGCAGGGGAAGACACTCTGCAAACTGGTCACAGGCGGGATTTGAACCTGGACCGGCAGAAGCATGTACATGGGGTGCTAACCCACTACGCCAAACCAGCACCCCGGCCAAAGAGGAATTCAACTGCACTTTCACTTTGATGTCATATTTATGTGACGATGATTTCTTGTGACATAGGTAAGCCACGACAAACTACAATATTCCGAAAATGAACTACAAGAAGCACATTTGTCCTCTGCCTTATCTCACAGGGTCGTTTCGTCGCCACCGGTTAACATTAACAATCCATGATCAGAGGATTTACCTGTGATGGTGTTTTGTCTTTGGTCATGCAGTGTGTGTTTCCTGCTCACAGCTGTGAGGTTCGTGACAGCATCTATAAATGTTGACATCTTTGACAGACACGACAATCTGAAGCCTGATAATACAGCAGACCGTCAGAAGCACTACTCCCCCTGTTTCATTCACATATATCACCATGAACATTGTTTGAATTTATTATATTTGGAGTATTGTAAAAGTCCTCATTTGTCCTTTTTCTGATTGTTTTTAATAAACGTTATTAGGCCTCATCGTTCTGTCTCTTCTCTATCCTAAGTTTCCGTAAACTTTCGGCTGGAGCCGTATTTATATACGTCACGTGTCGCAAGGCATTATGGGGTGTTTTCTTCTCCTTTCCTTTTGAAAAGGATGGTCCAGTGTTTCCTAAGCTAAAGGAGATAATAAAGGAAACAACGACCCTCCTTTCCTTAGCTTTTGAAGAATTCGAACAGCACTTATCATGGCCGACGCTTAAATGCTTCCTGATCATTTCTTCAGTAAGGAAGGTACCTTATCAAAAAAGAACTATTCGGATGCACCCTAGATCTCACCAGGCCCAACCCCCATCATGTCATATGTCCATGTGTTCAACATTTCATTGGCTACAGAGCCTGTCAGTCAGTAGCCCAGCTGCTTTTAACTGGTTCAGGCTTTACGGGCTGGGATTGAGGATGGATCCTTGCTTGAACAAAGGCATTGATTGGATCTTGAAGCTCATAGATATAAGAAACAAACACCTGTTGGGTAAAATGTGGTGTCAATCGATATGTCAAAGTTCAGACTCCATTTTGAATCCATCATTGTAGTTGTTGCATCAAGACAACATGATTTATCAAGCCAAATAAGAGAAAAAACGCACCACGGAGTGAACATTTTGAAGAAAATACAGCATGTATGAGTTCTCTCTCACACTATTCCTCCGATATGGTAACTTGCCAACGGTCCCTAAGCCGCCGACCAAGCCATCACCAGCAGCGTATTGAGACAAAGTGAAGCTGTCGGTCTCATTTGGAGTAAAACGAGGCTGTAGCTCACAGTATTAAATTACATTGATTAAAATGATAGGTCAGGTTTGGAACTAAAAAAAAATTGGAAATTTGCGACTTTGTAAACTCAAAAATTTCAAGTTTTTGCTTTAGTTTTGTTCTCAAACATTTTTTGAAGCCTTTTTTCTTTGATTGAAAATATTGTTTGTTTGTTTTTTTTTGTGATTGAAAATGTTCTTAAGATTGACCTAAAATCAGCATCACGCAACAGCAACTTTCCACAAGGGTCAGTTTTTGGCCCATTGCTCTTTAGTATGTTTATTAATGGCCTCCTAAGTTGTTGTCCTTCAAATGTCATCCGTCAAATGTATGCAGATGACACAGTTCTGTATGATCATACAAAAGACACTGAGCAAGCTGCCCAGGAGTTGATCTATGCCATGACAAACCTGTATCAGTGACTTGAGAACTTCCAGCTGCATCTCAACATCTCTAAACTGTCTGTATGTACTTCTCAAAAAAAAAAGTGAACAACAGCAGTGATCCTGACATTTTTTCAAATAAAAAGATTTTAGTCGTTAAAGAATTTTAGTATCTTGGTGTCATCTTGGACTCTCAACTTCACTTCAAAAAGCAGGTCAAAAAGATTGCAAGTAGAATGAAACTTACCCTGTCCAACTTCAGATTTGTTCTAAACAACTTGACCCCAGAATCGACAGTTATACTTTGACACAATGATTATGCCATACATGCTCCATAATGTCAGATAATTAGAAGTGGTCTCTTAAATATTAGATCACTAGGATCCAAAACCTGACTAGTGAATGATCTTATATCAGAAAATCACATTGATCTGTTCTGTTTAACTGGAACGTGGCTGTACAAGGAGGAATATATCACATACACCGCACAACACAGGCCATGGTGGTGGTGTAGCAGCTATTTATCATTCTTGTCTCCAAATCAATCATAGACCAAAGGCTAATTATACAACTTTTGAAAGCCTTGTTCTAAATTTATCTCATACTGATTCAGAAACCTGCCAACCAGTCCTATTTGTGATCATTTACCACCCTCCAGGCCCATACTCTAAATTCTTACCAGAATTCTCTGAGCCAAACTTGGCCCTCAGCTCTGAAAATATAGGCGTTGTAAATGATTTTAATATCCAAAGAAAGTGATAGCCTTAGCTCAGATTTTATGTCCTTAATAAACTCAGTTGTTTAAATTCAGGCTGTTTGTGAAGTTATCCACCATTTCAATCACACTCTTGATTTGATTCCAGTGTATGGCCTTGATATTAATGAACTAAAAGTTTTTTCTAGAAAATCCTTTGTTATCTGATCACTTCTTCGTAACTTTTGATATCTTCTTAGAGGATTTTGTGTTCGGTAACAAAGTTGTAAACAGTAGAAATCTGTTGAATGGTGCCATGGCTAAATTTAAAGAGGCCATTCCTGCTGCCTTAACCTCAATAAATTGACCAACTGATAACTGTGATATTAGCTTTAACCCCACTCAGCTGGATCAGTTTGTTGACGGCTCTGCCAGTTTACTAAGATCCACTTTGGACTCAATTGCCCCACTGAGACAACAAAAGAACTAAACGTCAGAGGACAGCTCCTTGGTTTATCTCCAAAACGTGTGCACTTAAACAAACCACCTGTAAAATATGGAGTGTGGTGCTCCAATAAAAGAGAGGAGTCACGTAGACTTTGGCAGGAAGGTCATACTAACTACATGATAGTCTTGAGACATTTTCAAGCTGCCTACAGCTCCTCACTAATTGAAGAAAATAAACACAACCCGAGGTGCTTTTTTTAGCCCTGAAGCCAGGCTGACACAGAGTCAGAGCTCGATTGAGCCTCTGATTCCTCTAGGCCTCTAGTCCTGTGAGGACTTTATGAGCTTTTTTAATGATTAACTTCTTAAAATTAGAGGTAAAATTAGCAACTCCCTGTCTTCATCTGAGACTGCCTTGCCATTAAATGAAGTCAGACTTGATTTAGACTGTTTCTCTACAATTAGCCTAAATTATCTTTTCTTCTCCTCTAACAATCAACCACCATCCCTAATAAACTGTTCAAGGAAGTCTTCGCCCTCACCTGTCCATCCTTGATGGAGACAATAAATCTATCTCTATCAACAGGCTACATGCCACAGTCTTTTAAAGTAGCTGCAATCAAACCTCTCCTTAAAAAACCTAACTTTGATTCTGGAACATTGGCTGGGACTCTTGGTGGAGACTGCCTGCTGCTGTGGAGTCATGAAACCTTGGTAGCTACAGACATGACCCATATTTGGCCATGTCATTAGCCCCATTCCAGTTCATAATCATTATAGCTGTTAATGTAGATTTTAGCATGATCTCTCTATCCATGGTTGATACATCTGTAGTAACTATTTCATCACCACATAGGCATGAGGTCCCTCTTGAAAATGGGATGTCACATCTCAAGAGGTCTAATGTTAAAGCATTTATACTTAACAGAGACATCACCATTCAGACATGAGGACCCTCCTGAAAACGAGACATAGCATCTCAAGAGGCTAACCTCCAATAAATCAGACGATAGGTCTATGGTTCATGGATCTGTCACTAACTTTATTTCTTACTTTAGTCCACTCGTCTCCGCTTACCTCCCTTCTTTTGCCCACACACCCAACACAGCATTGTGTGGATTTGCTGTTCATCAGGAGACTGGGATCCACATTCAAGATCTTATATATGTATATATGTATAAACGGGCATTCAAAGTTTTGGATAGGAAACCTAAGTTGTACCACTGCTGCCTGATATTGGATAAGTATGAGTGCCTAAACTGGGACAACATGATAAAATATATTTATTCTGTTGCTGTTTATAAAATCTTAGATGATCGAGCTCCACCTCACTTAAAGAAATTGATAAAAGAAACTCTTGTAGATCTCCCAGAGCAGGCCTTGGAGGTGACTGGGTTTTACCATTTCGAAAAGTGCCTCTGGTCAGTGTTCTCATTTTGTGTGTCCCAGACCTTGAACCAAACACCAAACTCAATGCTTGAACCACCTACTCTGACTTCCTTTTCCAAGCACCTCAGAGCATGGTTGTTGGAAAACCAGATCTTTGATAATAACCATGTATACTTTTGTATGTATTTCTGATGGGCTCAGTAAGTTGGGGGAACCTTCCATTACTGTCCACTGTTGTGTAAATCAAATAAACTTTCTCTTACATTTGATCAACTTTTGGACTTTGGAAAAACACAACCATTGGAGAAAAGCAAACACACACACACATATAGATAGATAGATAGATAGATAGATAGATAGATAGATAGATAGATAGATAGATAGATAGATAGATAGATAGATAGATAGATAGATAGATAGATAGATAGATATAGATATATGTATATATGGAGAAATCAACTTCAACAGGTTTTGAACAGCTAAATTTCATCAACATTGATTTCCTCATGGCCACAGTAGTGTGAGGGGCTTCAGGAATCATGTCAAGGTATCTGACTTTGATAACACTGGCGATGGATGAAAAAATATAGCCGAAATGAGCGATTTTGCAGAGATTATGTCCCGCACTGAAGCTCCTTATAGGGCAAAATCGCTTATTTTTCATCCATCGCCAGTGTTATCATAAAGTCAGCTCATCTACCATCTTCAGGTGGGTCAGCTGACCTGGTAAACAAACTTTTGATGACGTCATAGCCGCGACACAAAGGTACAGCTGACCTACTTTTAGCCGCAGTGCTGAGCAACATGGCAGAATATTTATCTGATGTCAAGAGAGACTACGACGACCTGTTTGAGTCTGAGTACACGGACAAGGAGCTCCATGAGAGAAGGATGCAGAGGAGAGAGACGAACAGCTGGCTCGACAACAACAAACAGGAGCACGCCCACGACTCAATGCTAACCGGGCGTGCGCTAGGACAGTGTTCGCCTATAGCAACAGAAGAGGAGTGTGTTAGCTGCTCAGAGTGGACTTGAAACCGCTGACAAGCGTATGGATCTATCCAGGAATATATGTCTGACTACTCTGGAGGATTTCTCTGCAATGACAAACCGGGCTGTGGTAGAGACGAGCGATTTTGCAGAGATTACGTCCCGCGCTGAAGCTCCATTGCCGTGGCCCCCGCTAAGTGCGGCTACATCGGTTGGATCTAAATAACTTCTGAAGGACTCCGAGCTGCACGATGTTTGTCTGAGTGAGTATATGAGCATGCACAAACCTAAAAATAAGGTCCAGGTGTCAAAATACCGGAGTTTCCCTTTAAATATTATGTAGGCTATAAACGGTCGGCAATGCTTTGCCAGGCAGCCTCTTTGGCTTTATTAATGTTGCCGTGTTGCCCTTTTGTTATTTCTCCCTACATACAGCTCCATGAGGACCTTTTGCTCCGCCGTTGAAGACATTCCTGCTCTTGTTTTTGACATGAATTCTTCATTTCGACAACTGGCTCATCGGGGCTTTCTCTCTCCCCCGGACGCGCGCTCAGCCTCAGCTTGGATCAGCCTGGCTTGAATAAGCGTCTCTGAAAATCAGCCGAGCCTCCTTAGTGGAACTACTCGCAGCTGAGATTAAAGTTGACGCTTATTCAAGTCACGCTTACTGGCGAAAGCCCAGCCTGTTTTAGCCAGCTTCGTGGAATAACCCCCTGTTTATTGTATACTGTGTGTCTATGAGGTATCACACAATCACCCCAAATAGAGCCTCTGGTTACTCACTGGTTCCTTACTAGAAGGGAAATAACACTGATATGAATTTTTAAAAAGTAATAATAATAACAACATAAGCCATATAAAACAATATGAATATAATCCATTTATGTCAGAAGATTCAGGAGGATGTGAGGATTTCATGACCTAAACAAAACACATATCTTTTAATTGTCCAAAGTACCTTTAAAAATCATTGTTTATCATTTACACTTTAGATTAACATAGACTCAATCATGACTGTACCCCCAGTCAGCTGTGAAAGTCATATATTACCTATTTTTTTATTATGTTTATGTTCCTAATCTTATTTTTTTTAAAAAGCACAAAAAAACATCAACCAACCTAGTGAGAAAATGTGGTCACATCATTTAAAGACAGAAGTATTGAGTTGAGAACCACTGACTCATGTTTCAAAATGTTTTTTCATCAACACAAAGTTCAGATATCAGTTACTGAACTGTAAATTAAATTTAACAGATGTAAACACCAGATACATATCATTCCAAATGACCTCATGATGGTGCTGTTGGATATGGAGCCTCACAAACATGTCTTAGTCTCTCTGTCATGATAATTGTACTTTGACACTCCCAGATAAACTTGTTCTGTTGATTTTTGAGGAGATGGATGAAACTTTTTTTATTTATGTCTGGGAAAGATTAACAGGCACTAAAATAGTTTAACAGACGTTTGCAAAAGTGCAAGATTTCATGTTAATTTATCAAACGTGCTTTTACTTTTATTTGGTCTTTACAAATTGAAGAGGAAAAGGAAGCCTGACATCTCGAAAAATATGAAACCAGGAGTTAGTTTAACTCAGTGGTTCCCAGATGACATGGTGGGGCAAATCAGTGTTTTGGTGTGCCTTAGAAATTCTAAACAATAGCTTCTTGTTACAACTCTGTAGCAACTAATGAATACGTTTTTTTTATTAATTCAACCAGTACTTAATATACCATCAAGTATTTACATGTCAGGATCAACACTGCAAACAAATCAAAATACCATACTTTTTGACTGCTTGCTTAAAAACACTTTGTTTCTATTAATTAAATTCTATTTCAAATATAAAAATTTGTATACATTTTCAGAGTAATGGTTTATTTTCCAACTTAACATGCTGACCCATAGTTACCACTTAAATTGAGTTGTAGCATTTCAACATTAATGGATTTGTTTGACATTTTTTAGTCATGAGAAGATTAAAAAAAGGCACAGATTGAAAACATACTGGGATCTGTAACAGTCCTTTTGCATAGATTTGAATATGGTGTGCCTTAAAGTTTTGGTTTGATCTCAGATTTCAGATGTGCTTTGGGGAAAAAAAGGTTAAAATCGACAGACAAAACTGTATCAAAACTTTTTCAAGGTTTATTTGAGCTGGAATTTACATTGTCAAGGCTTAGTGCTGAAATCTATTTTAACATATTGATTCTGTTTGGCCTGCATCTTGGACCATTTTATCGTTTTCTTAAATTTCCGCCTGTTCTTTGATTTTAACACCCCTGACATGACGAGATATAATATTACTAGTAAAACTTTTTGTCACGATTGACAGCCAAACACTGAAAGACCTTTAATTTGTACTTTTCATAGTTAAATTAAAATCATCAACAGAACCAAAAAAAAAAAAAAATCATTGAAAGAAAAGAACATCACCACTTGATTTACTACAGATGCCCAGGCGAAAGGAATGGCTCTAATCTTAACTGTGTTGTCAAAGTGACTTCAGGCTGCTGATTCAGCATGCTCTTTGATGGTGGCATTGAGGTTGGTCTTCATGTTTTAAGAAACGACTTCTCAAGCCTGACAGAGATTCATAGTTCAAGAAAACATGATTTGCATAAGTCTTCTTGACCCGATAAGGGTGGCTGCTGAAAGAACAAACCAGTGAACCGCGTGCTTTCAGGATGTAGGATGTAGGATGTAGGATGTAGGATGTGGCTGTTACGTTGTGATTCAGCATGAAAGTCTTAAATTTCTTAATCAAATGTTCCAGGTTCATTGAGTACAAGTCAATGGCAGTGGTGATTAAATCAACATAGTCTGATGTATGTTCACCACTCTGTGCACTCAGTCGAGCCTTATGGGTCATCATCTGGATGTGGAAGGAGGCTCCATTGACCCAGATCTTGAAACCTCTTGTGTTCATCTGTCCATCATGAAGCAGGGAGTTTTGCAAGATGGTGAGATGGTTGCTCAGCTGGGCCTTTAGTCTCTGTAGTTTCTGTCTGAGTCTTCTTTCATTGTTGATGACATTGTGTCTCGAACAGCTGAGGTTTTCTCTTCCCCAAAAACAAGCAATTACCTTATCTGACCAAGGTTAAGTAACACACGAGCACTTCTTTAAGTTGCAGTTAAAATACAAACCATATGATTTGTCTGCTATGTTTCCTTAAATGTGCTAATTATGACTTATTTCCTTGAGAAGGTAACAAGGTAAGAGGTCCATAAATGCAGTTCAGTGTAGTGTTTAAAGGCAACAGCTGAAATGCTGAACGCTGGTCAGTTTAAAACCACCTTTGTCAAAACAACTTTATTATATAACATCACATTACTTTAAACCAATACAAAGCAGAGAAGAAAGACAACAAGATACATGAAGAGCACACACTTTACTTTGCCTGAATCTAACATTTATTCAATTTGGATGACCATAACAGCACTTTTTTTTTTAACTGGGTGAAGCTCGCTGTCTAGGTTTTATTTTTGCTATACTGACTAGGTGCAGGACACAAAGAGGACAGATTATGTGTTTATAATGTTGGTTATGTGTGTTCTACATGGGTGAGTTCTGAGTGCAACATAGATTAAAGCAAGCAGAGTGTAAGCTCTCTTTCCCTTTAGGCAGCGGGACTGTTGTTTAGCCTGAATTTGATCTGGATTATCAAATTCCTATTCTAAAAAGTACATACAGGACACTACATAAACTATGTTTTTGTTTAATTCAAATTTTCTTCATAGAAGCACGCAGAGCATACTTTTTCTCAGGAGAAGTGATTCACATTAGCATAAAAGTAGCATCTCATTAATTATTAAAATGTCGTATTAAAATGGACAGGATCACACTTCCATATGTTTATGACAGACCTGTTATTGTGCATCAAACAACCGCAAGCTTTTACCAATATATTGCCAGGACTTCACTTCTGTCCCTCTTTAAGGTGCCAGTAGGTGTGTAAAACATGTTTTTTTCCAGACCCCTCAGAACAGACCTACCAGTGTGACATCACGCCATTAAATTTTTCAGTAGGTTAAACCAATGGGACAGAGGTAGCAAACCCAGTGTGGGGCATAGGATGAAGAATGAATATTAAGCTGTTTCCTTTAAATACTGAAAGTGGATGTATAAGCAGACAGTATCAAGAAAGATGAAAATGAAGTACACTTAGTGGGTATGAGAGGAACTACCAATCTGATGTGCAAGGAAACATTGTTGTTTTAGAGGAATCACTGCATTAATATATGCACTTCTATTAAGCTTTGCCTCCACTGTAAGCATCGCAGAGAAAGAATGGGGGGAATTAGTTGATCCCCTCCTTGCAGCTTCAGTGGTAGAAACAGAGGTATTATATTGAATACTGCTGCAAACATACACCTACTAAAGACATGGAGCACATACATCATGATAAATGTACACATACACAGGTGTATGCAGTTCTCCATGTCCTGTTGTTGCTCACAGTGGTCTTAGAGAAGCAGAGGGTTTTGCATTGAATGTCATAACAAGCTCTTAAGCTTCTGCAGCTTAAATATGACACCATATTATGTCATGTTTCTGGTGTTGTCAGGGTTTCATTAAGAGATGGGGCTGTGATGTCATCGTTTCTCAAGCTATCCCTAATTGCTGTCCATACAGAAATATTCAGCTGTGTAGATTTATCTACACTGAGCCTAAAAACCCGCACTGATACGCCTGATTTTTGTCTCAATGCTGACTGCCCCTGAATCAGGCTGATCCACCTGCACAGCAAGGTTATGATTGTTATCCTCAGTGTGAAAACTTGTCTGCAGCCAGTGCATCTCCCAATAGACAGTTTCTGCTCTCAAAAAACTTTACAGTGATAGAGATGTCAACACATGCCCTTCATTTAGGCCAATGATAATACTTTATCATCCTTATATCTGTGTTTTACTCAATGTTACTCTAAAACATTGAAAATTATTTTGAAAAAATCCCGGCCATAAAGATATTAACTTACACTGTGACAAAAAAAAATAATACATGACTGAAGTACATAACATCTGGGCTTTATGAGACCAGGTTCAAGAACCATTTAGTCTGTTTTAATCTGATGAAGAAGTGTATTGCAGATATGACAAAACTGCTCGTGAATCTGTTGGCACCCATCTTCATCTCTGTACCAACGCTTGCTTCATATCATTCATAGTTACCATCTCTTCTTCCCTAAAGGCCTCTGTATGGGCAGTGGGTCTGCAGACCACGTTCAGCAGTTTTGACTAGGCACCAACCTCAGGGGCTGTAAATGGATCCAAGTGTTACAACCTTGAATACTTTGAGGGCCTGATCTATTAGGATCCAAAATAACGAGTGTTGTGAACATTGTACTGCTGGACGGGTTTCGGAGTTCGGCCACTAGGGGGCACTGCTGCAGACAGTGCTGAGTGGCCTGCCTGTTGGTCAGAGAGAAGAAGTCACAACCAACTCAGCACTTTTTCCTTCATCAGTCTGCAGAGGAAAGGCATGAAGGCCTTCTGTTTGTTCTTGTTTCGCTGCTGACTACTCTTCACCTCAGGAGTGTGCGTCCATAGAGATGTAAGTTTGAGCACATTCATGATTGTATATTTTATGATTCCTTTGAAATGTGTGTTGATGGCCTTGTGAGCATTGCAGAGTTTCATGTTTTCTGTTGTGCAGGACACGTTTTATTTGTATATTTCTAATGAGGTTTAGGGTTTATTGACTATTTTAAGTTAATGTTATTTAGTACTGTATTGTACTGACTTATTGGTAATGTTTATTTTATTACTGTCTTGCAGAACCACACACCTAATTAAAGCAGTGAGCTTTCAAGAGTTTCCAGTTTATTATTGATTAGAAGTCTTGGGGGAAAGGTGTTGCATCCTGACAGATACACACTCTGCGATTATAATTAAGAGCTGCCAGTTTTTAATCATTAATACTCCTCAACAACGAGTGCTAAATTGCGTGTGCAACTAAAAAAAATTGAAGGTGCTATTTAGTGGGCGTGTTGTGGGCGATTTACTGTCTTTGTGTGCAATTGATCACAGACCAAAAGTGGTGTGGACCACCCTCTTTAAAGGAGGATTTTGTGCTACCTGCTGTCACCATGGAGAGGTTGGGAGAGCAGAGAGGCCATGAACAAAAAATGAAGTTCTAATGGTGTGGCCATACCGGACGCGAATTCGCCAGTACGTGTGTCGAGATAACATACACAGTCAATGCAAAGACGCCTCGGGCGGCGCGTTAGAGGCGTTTGGCGAGGCACATCTGTAGCGTGGGAGACAATTGGCGCGGCGCGTCTGGAGCGTCCGGCGTGTTTGGGGCGTCAAACGCCTAGACGCTTGAGTTGAATATTGAACTTTCCCCACAAATTCACGTGACGCTGTGGCGTGGCAGCCAATCAGCGATGACACCCCCCCCCCCCCCCCCCCCCGAGGTCATTGGTTTGAAGACGTGTGTCGCTCCGGCCACCAGCTCCAGCTCAAACCCCTCTGCAAGATGGAGGAGAGATTGATCTGCGCCATTTGCTATCATCTGGAGCTATACAATTTGACGTGTGCAGAGACCGGAACAAAAAGGAGCAGGCTTGGGTGAAAGTCGCTGAGGAGACAGGTTTTGAAGGTAAGTTCTGTAAATATTTGTTTTTCAGCTGGATTTTTCTGCACGGGTCACCACTGAGTACGACAATCTCCGGCTCTCTACTGCGCCTGCGCATTTTTGCGAGTCGCCCCTCAGCTTGTCAAAATGGTCCAGCGTCTAGCCTCGGCCGTTACGCGCGGCACGTCACAGGCTTTACGTGCGTTTAAATTCGCCAATTTGCATCCGGTGTGGCCGTAGCATAGAGTCTGTGTACTTTGTGGCCATTCGTTTTTCGTGTTGATATCATAGACTGTAAAAAACATGGACGTCATGTCGCTGGGCTTTTGTGAAGTCGCCACAAAAACTGTTCCCCCTGGGGACTGGCTGCAGTATAGGTCAACTCTCCGTCTCCCCCATTCATCTGAACAGGCAGTAGCGAAACTTCAAAAAATTAATACACCTCGTGGAAATATTTCTCCCATCCATATGCTGTGGTGATATGAAAGTATTATTGGGCTGCATTTTTTTCCAAGTCCTTTTTTTTCTCAAAAGTTTCTTTTTCATCAGTTATTAGAGTTTAAAAAATAACCCCGGTTTACAGCAGTTTCAAAATGATTGTGTATGCTGTATGCTGCGGAGTTTTGCGACGGTTTACGACAGCTGCGTCCAAATATGGTCCAGATTCTCTACTGGCTGCACAATGGCGGCGCCCTGATGAGGGATATTATGGCTTCAAAACAATTACATGGTAGAAGGCGGAGCCGTGCTTTCCAGTTCTTATAACACGTCCATGGTTGATATCGGAAAATGGGAAACCATCCGATTTTCTGATTTCCGATTGGATGAAGGGAAACGAAAATTCCCGTTTTTCATTTGGTAATCGAAAATCCAAAAACGGAAAACAAGCCTGTATCTGATATCCATTACAGGTTTATTTTTACACAAGTCAGAAAAAATACGGCCGCTGGTGCTTCTAAGCATGCTTCGATTGTAAGTTGTTTAGAGATAACACTTGTTATTAAGGCTGTCACTTTTTCGAAAAATGAAAGTCGAACGGTTTTTGGACATGCACCCAAATAATCGAAGATATTCGATTATTCGAAATTTTTGAGTTTATAAAGTCACAAATATATGACTTAAAAAAGTCGTAAATTTGTGACTTTATAAAGTTGCAAATTTGTGACTTTATAAACTTGAATATTTGAGATAAACTCATATTTCAGGTCAATTAATCAACGTAGTTCCAAACCCGACCCTTCATTTTAATCAGTGTGACAAAGACTGTGAGCCACAACCTCGTTTTCCTCCAAACGAGCCTCGTTTGAGCCAGAAAGCTTCACTGTGTCTCAATGAGTTGCCGGTGATGGCTGTCTTGGCAGTTTAGGGGCCGTTGGCCATAAACTCAAAAATTTCTAGTTTTTTCTTGAAGATTTTCGAGTTTTCTTTTTTTTTTTATTTCTTCAAGTGGCCCTAATACACCGTCGTATTAGAGAAACAATTATGGTTACGGATGAGGCTTTGACTTGGGCTTTAAACGCGGCAAACTAATTATTTAACTAGAGGGCAGTAATACACTGTAGTGTAGCTTCAGAAGCAGAAGAAGAAGAAGAAGCAGCAGCGCAGAAGAAGGAAGTGCTTCCGGGTAAAGGCAAAGCAAACTTTACGAAAGGAATTACGGCCGTATTTTAAATTCTGACTTGTGTAAAATTAAACCCGTTACAGATATCAGATAAAGGCTCATTTTCCAGTTTTGGATTTTCGATTACCAAACAAAAAACGGGAAATTAGTCATTTTTCGTTTCCCTTCATCCAATCGGAAATCAGAAAATCAGATGGTTTCCCATTTTCCGATATCAACCATGGACGTGTTATAAGAACTGGATAGCATGGCTCCGCTTTCTACCATGTAATTGTTTTGAAGCCATAATATCCCCCATCAGGGCGCTGCCATTGTGCAGCCAGTAGAGAATCTGGACCATATGTGGACGCAGCTGTCGTAAACCGTCGCAAAACTCTGCAGCATACAGTGTACACAATCATTTTGAAACTGCTGTAAACCGGGGTTATTCGACTGGTTTCCGTTTAGGTTAGGGTTAGGGTTAGCGTTTCCCTCCATCCAAACAGAAATCAGAAAATCAGATGGTTTCCTATGTTCCGTTTGCCGATGTCAACACGAAAAACGAATGACCGCAAAGTACAAGGACCTTTAATCCAGGGAGTGGGAGAAAAAAACTCACACAAGCCCAGCACATATCCTAAATAGTTAGTTTGAGTTGCTACTATCGAGCAGAAGGTTCAGAGTGCCTAGATGCAAACTAAACAGCTTTAAAAAGTCTTTTATACTTATGGAGCACTGGTGATTCACCTATTTTATGCCTATGATTCTCCTTCATATGGAGCTATAAAGATCTTTTTTACATGGTTTAAATGACTCTTCCATGATGTAGAGCGCAAAACACAGAGGGTTTACACGCCTATGTGCATCAGGTACACTGGATTGTCCGCTAATTTCCAGCCCGTCATAATGGACAGCCTCCAAATCTTTCCGTCACTCATAAAGAAGTCAGGCAATGATGGAAAATGCCTTCTTTCTCACCCTAATGACCGTAGCTCTCTGTGCCTGTTTTGCATCAGCCTTTCTAACATGCTAAATTCAGATGCAAAAACACTGTGTGTACTCAGTTTCAGGTTTGATAAATCACATTGCAGGTGCTAAATGACAACATTTCTAGGAACTACACAGGGCCAGGCCACAACCGGCCTGTTAGATGGCTACGTTTGGCCCATGTATTTGAAACACAAGAACGTCACAGTATTGGTGCGTTCTGATAATCTGCATGTATTCTGCATGGATTGTATGCTATTTTGTCCATTTGACAGAGTCAATCCTGTTAGTAGATCAGCTTTGCGCATACTATCATGTTTGCATGTGTTTTTATTAGTGCTGTCAGACAATTAAAAAAGTTATCTAATTAATTTCCAGATTTATAATTAATTAATCTAATTAATCACATTTAATCTCATATCTACTTAAAGTACACAAATAAAGAATTTGAATTCTAGGATATTATAAAATTGTAGTGCATGACTAATGAAATGAATACACTGGTGACCGAATAAAACCAAAGTCAGGGCAACTTGTCCAGAAAATTCTAAGCTCAATCAGGCAACTCAAATTAAACTTTAAGTGTGTTTCATAAATCAAATTCAAAATAAGAAAAAGGAGGACATCCAGCAAACTAATCAGGCCTGATGCATTATTAAAGAATTCAGTCAATATAGATAAATAAATTCAAAAATAAAATAAGACTAAGTCTTAAATATGCCATTCCTGTTGTCACCTGGGCTTTGTTTGGTTTGACTAGAGACACATGTGTGAAGTGACGTGCCACTGCCATGTACGGGTCCTCCAGCTGGCCAATATCAAAATGTTTGTGTGCTATGATTAATCTTGCGATTAATTTTTATAAGGCATTAATTTGCGGTGTAATTAATTCATCTAATTAATGCACTAAAGTGACAGCCTTAATTTTTATACATGCAAACTTGTAGTAGATCAGACCTTGAGTGTCCACTTCAGACTGACTGCAGTAACCAGACACGGTAAAAGGATAAGATGTAGAATAGTTGAGTAATTTTTGAGCTAAAAACAATGTTAACATTCTTAAATTTGTCTTCATTTGTGTTTAATTGCCTCTGCCAACAATCTGACTTGTCCTCCTGGGCGAAGAATTTCTTATCTGTAATTATATAATACAGGTAACTCCTAAAAAGGCTTTCATGTCCTTCCAGTCTATGAAGTATAAACAACTGAGAGGGACATAAAGCATAACATAGTATAACTGGCTAAGGCTATAACAGTTTCACTAAGTGTCAGAGTGACTGTAATGGAGAAGGAGCACAGCAAGATGTGCTAGTCACTGCCCTGGCAAAGTTGAGAGCCTAACACGAAAGATTAATTGCAGTTCGCAGTTTGTTTGCAACATACCTCTTCAACAGACAGAAAACAATGAAGAGATGTATGACATGGTGACATAGCTTCTAGAGGCACATACCAGCTGCAGTAGAGTTCAGTAGTTGCAAAGCACATTTGGAAGAGCGAGGCACTGGAAAGCTCTATTTGTCTGAATGCAAAATACAGTTTCACCACTAGATGGCAGACCAAACTACAAAGTGTGGTTTAAGGATCGCATTCTGGAAAAACATGATTTTATGGCCTGAATGCATATCTTTGCTAACCTTGCATAGCAGATGGGCCTGCCTGATTCAGTTCCTGAAATCCTGCAGATCCCATCTTGTAGCGCCCCGTTGACCAATGGATTCACTTGGCTAAAATTTTAACGGCCCAATCAGGGAAGAGAGGCGGGAGCTGCAGAATGTGGACGTGAGGACAACCGGAAGTTGAGAACGGAGATGCCGATTAGCCTATTGTTCTCATGGATACTTGGTAAAACTTGGCAAAATCTGCCCTCCTCAGAAGTTTACTTGTAGGGATTGTCTTTGACGAGGTTCATGTTACATTTAAGTGTCAAGTGAATCATCTGTGTGGTACGATATGGTGTAAAACGATAGTATAAGGCCGTTAGCCATTAGCAGCCAAGTTAGCTGCTAACGGCTAACAGTCATTAGCTGTTAGCCGCTAAGTTAGCGGCTAACAGCTAACAACACCTTACAAAAAAGTATGCTATTTTTTTTTCAATTCTTTATTCAGCCATTTCAAGTAACAAACAGGCACATTTTGCATCATACAGTCTTCAAAAATCACTGAGCAGCATCAGCAGCCAATATAAACAAAATAATAAAATAAAATGCATATATAAAAGAAAAAAATAATGACAAATTCAATGAAAACATTGCTTCATTATATGAGGCAACCTTGCTTGATGTGGATTGGTCTGTGATGAATGTGACGAGCAGAACGATTATCCAATCACAAGCTTGTGTTTTTTTTAAATGTTCTGCCCCTGAAAACAAATTAAAAGGGCCCCTACCCAGATGGACTTGTAAAATATTTCTGTGGCAGATATATGGAGCTGTCCATCTGGCTTGTCAGGTTATATCTTTGCAGCCTGGTTCAAAAAAGTGAGTTCAGATTAAATATATAATGCATCCATGTGCTGTCACTGTAAAAGGGTTATTTTTTTATATCATGCCTTTTTTCTTTTATGAAGGATATATTGAAGATCTATTACTGTCCCTATTGGTCAGACAGCCTTCAGTCCTGCCTCAACACAGTCTTCCTTTCCGTGAATGGAGTGGGCCAAGTTTCAGTTGAGGTGACACATGAAGTAGGGCAGTGTCCACCGGGGAGCATCAAACATGTCCAAAAGCTCAATTAAAAGTCAAAGAGCTGATGTCACATGACTTCATCCAATTCTTTTACAGTCTGTGGTTTCAACTTGAAGCTTTGCAAGATGAATAACGCAATTTTCTATTTTATTTTGGGTAACTTTATTTAACCAGGTTTGTCCCATTCTGCATTGGCCTATTTTTCTCCCCTAGAGTTTACCGCTTGTTCTCTCTGCCCAAACACTGTCGATGGGCTTTTGCTGAGCTGGACTCATGAAAAGTATACTGGTCCAATTTTTTTTCATATTTTATTTATTGTTTTCTAATTTTGCAAATAAGCAACATCATCCGAAAGGGCATTTCCATTACAAAATGTAAAAAACATTCCACACAGAAGGCAAAATAAAACAGGAAAAACAAAACAGAATAAAACATTCATTACCTAAGTCATTACCTGAACATACATTTGAGTTGAAGTTGTTTTGGATGGACAAATAAAAATGGTTTCCACATGTTGTCAAAGGTAGCACAGTAGAGAGAGACACAATATCTGATTTTATCAATATTTAACAAATTGGTCATTTGTTGCAAACAACTTTGAAAAATGGGTACTTTCTCAGATTTCCAGAGTGCCAAAATATTTCCCTTTGCTACAAACATGCCATATTGTATTGTCTTACGCTGTAAGCGAGGAAAATTGTTTAAATGCTGGTCTCTGCCCAGAATAGCTATGGAGGGGACTGGTACAAAGTTATAGTGATACTGCAATTAAATACAACCAAAATGTATTCAGCTTAGATTTGAAGCCATCAATTTTGGTCTTTAATAATAGTTAAGGGTCTGGTTTGTGAAAAGAGGAGAGCAGGAAGAGAGGATTTGCATTGATCTGGTTCAATTGCAAGCCAAGATCGGGTTGTAGAGCTGACAATATCTGAATGAGATATTTCTAATATACAAATGCTCTAGAGTTTGTAGTCTAATAAGAGAATTGAAAATTGAGAAGACCAAGACCTCCAGCTGATTTAGGCTTCATTGTGTGCTTTTTTGAGATACTGATGCAACTGGCACAACTATGGAATCAAAGAGTTTTAATAAAGCCTTGTGAAAATAGGTAAATTCTGAAAAAGATAAAGAAATCTGGGGAGTGTCATCATTTTGATCACATTCACTCGACCAATCATAGCCAAGGGTAACATTCTCCATGTCTCAATATTATCCATAAGATTTCCTATCATATTTTAATACTTTCTTTTATGAATTAATTTTGGATTTTTGGGGATATCTAATCCTTAATTTATGACTTTGTCAGTAGCAATATGAAATTGCAAGGTTTTCAAAAAGTCTGGGGCAAGTTCAGCTTTACTGGTCCCACTCTTAAAATGACAAAGAATTATTATTTTTTTTGTTTTTCTTTGCAGTAAATGATAAGGGATTAGAAAAATTCCAAATGATTTTGTTCATTTTTGTTTTTTATTGAGTCACTATGCTCTTTGTTACATTGCCTCAAATTAACAAAGTCACTACAAATAATTTTTTACCACATATTTTATATAATTCAAATTTGTTTTCTGCTTAATCTTTATCCTGTTAGTGTTCTAACTTATCCTCTGTTCTTTGATGCAATGTACCCTTAAATTCAAAAAAACTCTCAGGCATATTAGGTCAACTTCTGGGATTTGGACGAGCACGATCATTGGAGAAAAGCAAAAACGACTCCCACCACACAGCTCCCTGATTGGCTATTGATCCTAGTATTTATTTAAAGAGGTGTGCTTTATTTTGAAGTCCCTGGTGCTCAGTCTGTCCTGGTCTTGGCTCATTGTAATTTTTCTCCTTACAGACATTGACTTGTAAAACATGGGTAGCGGACCATCACAAGAGGACTACCACAGATTTGCACTTGGTTTCTACAACACCGCTCTAGAAAACCCATGCCTTCTCCCAGATGCAGGCATAGATGAGGCCCTGCTGAAATATTCAGGTATCGACTCCAACGCTCAACTACAGACCTTCTCTAATCTGCAGGTGGACATGGTGCCAGGCTACGTCGACAAACTAGGATCTAATCTAGCGTCATTTGACTCAGTCCCAAATGCTGTTGGTCTTGGAGCACTGGTGATTTCACTGATCGTGGAGCTCATCATCAAGGGTACCCCTAAAACAGATCACACCTACGACATGTTACGACGTGTCTTTGGGGAAGAAAAAGCCTCAGCTGTCCGAGACACAATGTCAGAGTACCTGAAACGTCATCATACATTTATGAACAATGAAGGACGACTTATAAAGGAACTGCAGAGACTAGAGCCTCAGCTGAGCAACCATCTCACCATCCTGAGAAACTCCCTGCTGCATGACGGGCAGATGAGCACTCGAGGCTTCAAGATGTGGGTCAATGGAGCCTCCTTCCACATCCAGATGTTGATCCATGAGGCCAGACTGAGTGTTAAGAGTGGTAAAGACCCATCAGACTATGTTACTTCAATCTCAGCTGCTATTGACTTGAACTTGAGGAACCTGGATCATCTGCTTGAGAAATACAAAACTTTTTGGTTGAGCAAAACAACCATTTTCACATGGTCATTGTGCATTTACATTTCATGCTCTCACGCGTGTGTCATAAAAAACACTGAACACTATTGTTACGCAGAGCATGATCGCAGCACTGTCTGCCCAGCTGAAAGAGAGGTTATGACTGGGCCTTATACAAATGTTTTGTTCTCATCATATGAACCACTCTCAGGCTTGAAGAGTCATTTTACAAACATAAAGACCAACCTCGCCATCCTGATCAACCAACATGATTCATTCACTGTGCCGTCAGCTGCCTAACGTCACATCAACACCACAGTTTTTGTATAAATATCAGTTATCCACAGCATCAAGCAACTTTCAAGCAGCAATTTTGTCTTGGTTCATCCACTCCTCCTGGAGCTATGTGGATGCACCAGGCTCTGCAGCATTGTGTTAAGTGTTATAAAATTCATTAGACATAGAGGGTGTCTTTAGAGTTTAGACTGTCGTGTCCACTGAATGGGCACAAAACAGTGTTACATATGGAAATGGATATTACTGATATGCTGATATTTCAAAACTTACCTTAGCCCATAATGATATCAAGCATCGTTTTCTTTTGTGGATTTTGATTATTAGGTATTTTTGAGTAGGAATAATTTTCTCTGCATTATTGAACATTTTCTCCACGATTTAATCAAGGTTATGTGAATATACTCTGAAGTTAGCTAAAAGGTTAAGATCAGATCAGTAATGAACCATCATGTGACACTTAAGTGTGTGTAAAGTGTTTTTTCAATCTGACGGTCTCTTATAGTTGATGCAAGGCCACTGTTGTTTTATGACGTTAGTGTGATGTTTTAGACCACCACAGAGAAACATCACAAGTTTCAGTCTGATAATTAAGTTGATTAATTAATAAAGAAGAACTTCTGTAACATTAAGGTAGCACAGGTTAATGATTGTTTGTAGTATTAAATGATGATGGAGTGGCACTGTGTTCTGTAAATCACTCTGTTAATGTTTGTGATAAAAGCTCTGAAGGTTTCTCAATATAACAGAATACAAAAGCCCTTTTTCTTGTCTGTGCATTTTTTCCTAAGTTGCTGAGGTCTGGTTCACAGCAGTTTTGATCTTGGCCTGGGTGAAACATTAAAAACAAAGACACAGTTTGTGTTTACAGTTTTTCACAGTTCTTAACACACAACAATCAATAATTTGGCACAGTTTGTAAAACCCTCACTTCAAGTACTAATTGCTCGGCCCAATTTGTCACATCTAAACGCTCCCTTATCTGCATTAGACTGACTTTCCTTCTTTACACTCTGATGTCAATTACACATCACCTTGTTGTCAAAGCTGTACTCACAATGGTCAGTTGTTACACACACACACACACACCAATTGAAATCTCAAAGAATCAACCCACAACACACAACTATGCAAATCTCTAAACACCCAGGTCTGGTGAACAGTTTTTAATCAGGAGAACTGCAACATAAAAGGACCTTGAGCCTCTACTTTGTTTGGTGAGCATTGAACAATGGACAATGACAACCAGAGAAGGAGAGGGGTAAGAGAGGGAGAGGAAGTTTTGACTTTTTTTTGTTGTTTGTTTACAAACATTTTCTTCAGAAATGACTGTGCACTGAAACTCTGTAAATCAAACGATGATTTGCTGCATACTTGTGTGATAGTTTATGTTTGAAGAAGAGAGCCTACACAGACATTTTCCAAAAGAAAAAATGGGTAATTCTCATGAGTGATTGCCATTCACATTGTGTGTTGCATTTCTATAATTGGGTTTTCAGTTTTGCACTTCACTGTGCTGTGAATGCTTGGTAGTGTGCAGCAAATGCTGAGCTGTGTGTATCAATTGACTGGTGTGTGTGTGTCATTGGAGAATATGGCTGTGTGTACCAAATGAGAACACGAGTTCCAATTTGTGAAACGTTCAAAGATTTGATGGCAAAGAGTCATCTTGAAAAGGAAGTGTCAGATTTAGCATTTTGTGTGTGAGGTTTTCAGGTTTGTGTGTACAATTTGAAGGAATCCGTTAGTGTTTTGAGAAACGTGTGTTAAGAACTGTGAAAAACTGCAAGACCTGAGTGAAGCCATGTGAACTGCTTAGGAGCTTTTTCTTCTCTTTTCTTTCTTTACAGATTTATTTAATATAATCTTAATTACTCTGACAAGTCTATTATACACATACTGACACTTAATGCATTCTCTGGGGATGCTCAACCCAAATTTCTACACCCAAATAAAACCGCTTTTTTGTTACACCGCTTAAGATTTGCATAAAAACTATCAAGAACTTTCAATATTTAACCCTGTATATGCCAGTTTGTACACTTAGTACAATTTTTTCACAAAAAAAGAGACATTTTTTTAAATGAATTTTATGAGTTTATTTCATATTTTCTTTTCATTTGGTGCTCATGTTGGCTGTTGTACAACTTATGGGAGATCATTTTAGATGTACAACTTATGGCATGAACTCTATAATAACTTTCTTTTACATAGTTCTTTAATCTGATCTCAGTTACTCTGACAAGTATATTATGAAAATAAATGTGTTTTGAGCATGAATAAGCAGGAAGTGGGGCATTGCTGGTAAGTACTGTCTTCGATATGTCATACGTGAAAGTTTTAGAAGAAAGTTTGCAACAGGTTAAACAATACAAACTGCACAACAAAAAATATAATAATGATACAAACAAATGCCCAAACAATGCACAATAACATAGACAACTCACTGCAGGAATGGGTCTCCTCATTACAATGAGAGAATAAAGGAAAACAAATAAAAAAACATTCTGCATCAGATACTGAATGGCACATACTGGCATGAAATCAGTGATCACAGATCAGGATCCTCTTAAGCCATTGTTCAAGATGGGTGTTAAATAGACTAAAGGTTATGACCTTTTTATAGCCCCAATGTTATTTTGGGTTTCACCACATTAGACTGACAACACCTGTTTACTGCAAACTGTATGTCTATGAGGTATCACACAATCACCCCAAACAGAAGCTCTGGCTACTCACTTGTTTCTTTACTAGAAGGGAAATAACACTGATATGATTTAAAAAAAATGAAAAGAACAGAAACCATATAAAACAATATGAATATAATCCATTTGTGTCAGAAGATTCAAGAGGATGAGAGGATGTCATGGCTTAAACAAAACATATCTTCTAATCGTCCAAAGTACCTTTAGAAAATCATTTTTATAATATACACTTTAGAATAAAATAGACTCAATCATGACAGTACCCCCAAGCAGGTGTGGAAGTAAAAATGACCTTTTTCATTATTATGATTATTTTTCAGCTCTAATAAAAAAAAATAAGCACAAAAAACCATCAACCAACTTAGTGAGGAAATGTAGTCACATGATTTAAGCCAGATGTGTTGAGTTAAAAACCACTGACTCATGCTGCAAAGGATTTTTCATCGACACAAAGTTCAGACATCAGTTACTCAACTATAAATCAAACATGACAGAAGTGAACGCAAGATACATTTACAGTTTTTTAGAGTTCTTAACACACATTTCTCAAAACACTAACTGATTCCTTCAAATTGTGCACACAAACCTGAAAACCTCACACACAAAATGCTAAACCTGACACTCCCTTTTCGAGATGATTCTTTGCCATTAAATCTCTGAACTGTTCACAAAAATGGAACTCGTGTTCTCATTTGGTACACACAGCCACATTCTTGAATGACACACACATACCAGTCAATTGATACACACAGCTCAGCATTTGCTGCACACTACCAAGCATTCACAGCACACTGAAGTGCAAAACTGAAAACCCAATTATAGAAATGCAACACACAGTGTGAATGGTGATGACTACTGATAATTTCCTTTTGGAAAATGTCTGTGTAGGCCCACTTCTTCAAACACAAAATATCTCACAAGTATGCAGCAAATCATTGTTTTATTTACAGTGTTTCAGTGCATGGGCATTTCTGAAGAAGTCTCCGTCTTCTATCTGGCCAGAGGGCCTCATCCACATTGCAGAGGATGGTCTCTCTGGCATCACCACAGGCCTCCTCCATGGCCTCCTCATCCTCCTGCTCTTCATCCTCATCCTCCTCCTCCTCCTCACTGTCCGCCTCTCACTCTTATCCCTCTCCTTCTCTGGTTGTCGTTGTCCATTTTTCGATGCTCACCAAACAAAGCAGAGGCTCAAGGCCCTTTTATGCTGCAGTTCTCCTGATTAAAAAATTGCTCAGCAGACCTGGGTGTTTCGAGATTTGCATAGCTGTGTGTTGTGGGTTGATGCTTTGAGATTTCAATTGGTGTGTGTGTGTGCAACAACTGACCATTGTGTGTACAGCTTTGACAACAAGGTAATGAATGATTGACATCAGAGTGTAAAGAAGGAAAGTCAGAGTCTAATGCAGATAAGGGAGCATTTAGATGTGGAAAATTGGGCCGAGCAATTGGTACTTGAAGTGAGGGTTTTGCAAACTGTGCCAAATTATTGATTGTTGTGTGTTAAGAACCGTGAAAAACTGTAGTAGACTTTAGAGAAACTACCAATCTGTTATGCAAGGAAATATTGTTGTTTTAGAGGATTACAATATCAAGAGTCATCCCTGGATTAATATATTCACTCCTATCATGCTTTGCCTCCACTGTAAATGTCGACAGAATGGGGGATGAGTTGATCTCCTATTTGCATCTCAAGCAGTAGAAACAAAGGCATGATATTGGAAATAGGGTCTCCTCACAGACTCATACAAAGTGTTTGTGACTGGACAGAACCTTTCACAGCAAATCCAGCAGGTTATTGGATGATTGTTCTGCCTTCACATTAATTACGGACAATCAGATAATGTAGCATGCAGCCCTGCTGTGACAGTGTAAAGGACAGAACATGAGTCACTTCATAGAGCCAATTTCTGTTAAATACAGCAGTGAAAATATCCTGTAGATTGGAGCTTAGCAAGATGGATCTGCCTAAATACAGTCATTGAAATTTGGTCCACACAGAAACAAAAATGATTTTATATCAAAAACATTCTCTGTTAAGGCAGTGTTGGTTAAGTAAAGCTGTCCATCCACATGAAAAAACTAAAAATACTGTAGTACATATGCCAAGTCTGTAAGTGGAGCTGTAACACTGCTGCAAACATACAACTACAAAAGACATGGAGCACATACACAGGTGTATGCTGTTCTCCATGTATTGTTGTTGCTCACAGTGGTCTTAGAAAAGCAGAAATTTTTGCATTGAATGCCATAACGAGCTCTTAAACTTCTGCAGCATAAATATGACACCATATTATGTCATGTTTCTGGTGTTGTCAGGGTTTAATTAAGAGATGAGGCTGCAATTTCATCATTTCTCAAGCTATCCCTGTTTGCTGTCCATACAGAAATATTTGACTGCTGTTTTTGTCAGATTTATCTGCACTGAAGCCTGTTTTCAAAATTGTGCATTTTCAAAATATAACTCATATAACTTATGGGTTTCATGAGACCAGGTTTAAGAAACAACCAGAAACTCCAGGTAGACCAATCAATATACCATATACAGGCACCAGTGCCATTTTGTAAAGTATAAAACATGAGCCACTTCGTAGAACAAACTCTCACAAAACATGTTGGAAAGGAAGTATCCTTACTATAAGAAATGCTTTCCATGTTTCCAGTTTGGTTGTCTGTTTTTATCTGAAAAAGAAATGTAATCCAGGTCTGGCAAAACTGCTCTTGAATCTGTTAGCATCCATCTTCATCTCTGTGCCAACTGTCGCTTCATATCATTCATAGCTACCACCTCTTCTTCCCTAAAAGCCTCTGATTGGATGTTCAGCAGTTTTGACCAGGCAAAAACCTCAGGGGCTGTAAATGGATCCAAGTGTTACAACCTTGAGTACTTTGAGGGCCTGATCTATTAGGATCCAAAATAAAGAGTGCTAAATTGCATGTGCAACTAAAAATATAATAGCAGGTGCTATTTAGTGGGCGTGTTGTGGGTGATTTATCATGTCTTGGTGTGCATTGATCACAGGCCAAAAGTGGTTTGGACCACCCTCTAAAAAGGAGGATTTTGTGCTACCTGCTGTCACACTGAGGACATTGGTAGAGCAGAGAGGCTGTAAATGAAAAATTAAGTTCTAAGCCATGGAGTTGGAAAAAAAATCACACTAACGGTAACCCTTTTTTTCCTTCTATCATTTTGATGGACAAGGTCGTCACGTTTCCCTCATTCCATTTTTGTATCTGTCATTTTTTGTTTTCCTTTTCTGATTCCAATTAAACCTAATCTAAATGACAGCATTCACATAGCTGCACAGCTTCATCATCAATGACCCCTCATGTGTAGAGCAGTCTGATAGTGACACACACAGACTGTGTGGATACTCTTGCCTTTTTATGCACTGACAGGTTCTAAACTCATTGTCAGTGCAGGGAAACAGTGATGCAGCCAGCTCTGAGACAAAAGGAGTGATTCTTCAGCTTTAGAGGTATTTTTTTTACATAGAATGATTCCTCTGTGACGTAGAGTGCAAAACACAGGGGGTTTACACGCGTGTGTGTAACATGGACACTGGATTGTTTGTATTTTCCAGCCCATCATAATGACATGCAACCTCCAAATCTTTCAGTCATTTATCAAAAAGTCAGGCAATGATGGAAAATGCTTTGTTTCTTGCCCTGATGACTGCAACCTCTGTGCCTGTTTTGCACCAGCCTTTCTAGCATGCTAAATTCAGATGCAAAAACACTGAGTGCACTCAGTTTAAGGTTTGATAAATCACATTGCAGGTGCTAAACGACAACATTTCTAGGAACTACACAGGGCCAGGTCACAACCGGCCTGTTGGATGGCCATGTCTGGCTCATGTATCTGAAACACAAGAACGTCACAGTCTTTGTGCATTCTGATAATCTGCATGTATTCTGCATAGATTGCGTAAGCTATTTTGTCCGTTTGACAGATGCAATCCTGTTAGTACATCAGCTTTAATATCAAGTTTGCATGTGTTTTATACATGCAAACTTTTAGTTGATCAGACTTTGAGTGTCCACTTCAGGCTGACTGCTGTAACCAGACACATTAAAGGGACAAGATGTAGAATAGTCGAGTAATTTATGAGCGAAAAACAATGTTTGCATTCTTAAATATATCCTCTTTTGTGTCAAACAGCCTCTGCACACAATCTGACTTGTCCTCCTGGGTGAATAATTTCTTATCTTTAACTCTTATTAAGGCTTCCATGTTCTTCCGGTCCATAACATATGAACAGCTAAGAGGAACATGAAGCATTACATAGTACAACTGGTAGTACAACTGAACAAGTACAGGTAGATGCACTTGCCACTGCCCTGGCAAAGTTGAGAGCCTAACATGAATGATTCAGTGCAGTTTTCAGTTTGTTTGAAACATACCTCTTCAACAGACAGAAAATAATGAAGCAATGTATGACATGTTGACATAGCTTCATACTGGCTACAGTACAGTTCAGCAGTTGCAAAGCACATTTGATAAAGAGAGGCACCAGAGAGCTCCATTTGTCTGAATGCAAAATACAGTTTCACCACTAGATGGCAGAACAAACCTCAAAGTGTGGCTTTAAAGACTGCATCCTGGAAAAACATGCTTTTATGGCCTGGTTCAAAAAAGTGACTTCAGTTTAAATATTATGCATCCATGTGCTACCACTATGAAATGGTTATTTTTTTAATATCATGCCTGTTTTTCTTTTATGCAAGAAATATTGAGGATCTCTTACCGTCCGTATTGGTCAGACAGCCTTCAGTCCTGCCTCAACACAGTCTTCCTTTTTGTGATAGTGATGTGTCAGTCGCGAACATGACGGCTCTTAGAGCCGGCTCTTTGAATTGAACGATGGGAGCCGGCTCCTGATTGGGGGAGCTGCTTTTTTTGTTGCTTTTTTTTCTCTTGAAGCCGCTCGTGATTGGCCAATATGTGTGGTGTCTCTGTGTCAACCCTTATGCTGTGTTCCATTAACCTTGGAACTGGGAGTGACATCATTGCCGACTTGTCAGTGTTCCAGTTGAAGTCGTAAAAAAACACGCCGATCTACCAGGCTATTGTTAGCCGTTGTTAGCACGCCTTGACTTTTTGTTTATAAATATCTCATGAAGAATGTAAATTTCACTATGGCAGCATTTTTTGTAAATATAAGTCTAACAATACTGTACATACAGCTGATTTAGAGCAACACACGCAAGACAGAAGTGCAAATAAATTGATTGTTACAGGAGCTTAATAATGTTTAATCTGGGGGCATCCATCTTCGATTGTCAACCCCAGGGTGGTGAGGTTCCCCCGAGTTTCTAGTAGGAAAGTCCGACCTCGGGTGGCGTTCCATTTGCAGTTTCCTACTCGGAACTTGGAATTTCCGACTTCTGAGTACAACTGGAATGCACCATTAGTGCACTGAATACAGGGGGGAAAGGTACACACACAGCAGCAGCAGCACACAAACAGGTCAAGAGAGCAGAGAGAGTCAGGGAGACGAGGGAGAAAGAGTGCAAGGAGCAATGAGGAGCGACAAGGCCATTCTACAAAAATGCAGAAAGGCAAAAGTAAAGAAAATGTGTGACAGCGGGAAAAGGGTTATAATCTGGACCCACTTCAATTATGTTGATCAAACAAAAGCAGAATGTAGAATCTGCAATATTAAAATCTCCTATCGTGCTCCACAAACAACCTTCACAGGCACATGAGAACTGTCCACCCATCAGTGGGTCTAATAAAGTCACTTCAAATAATTTTTTACCACATATTTTATATAATTCAAATATGTTTTTCTGCTCAATCTTTATCCTGTTAGTTTTCTAACTTATCCTCTGTTCTTTGATGCAATGTATCCTTAAATTCAATCAAACTCTCAGGCATATTAGATCAACTTCTGGACTTTGGACGAACATGACCATCAAAGAAAAGCAAACATATACGCCTCACCACACTGCTCCCTGATTGGCTATTTATCTTAGTTTTATTGAAAGGGATTTGCTTTATTTGAATGTACTTTGAAGTCCCTGGTGCTCAGTCTGTCCTGGTTTTTGCTCATTCTAATTTTTCTCCTTTCAGACATTGATTTGTAAAACATGGGTGGCGGACCATCACAAGAGGACTACCACAGATTTGCACTTGGTTTCTACAACACCGCTCTGGAAAACCCATGCCTTCTTCCAAATGCTGGCATAGACGAGGCCCTGCTGAAATATTCAGGTATCGACTCCAACGCTAAGCTGCAGACCTTCTCTAATCTGCAGGTGAACATCGTGCCAGGCTACATTGACAAGCTGGGATCTAATCTAGCGTCATTTGACTCAGTCCCAAATGCTGTTGGTCTTGGAGCACTGGTGATTTCACTGATCGTGGAACTCATCATCAAGGGTATCCCTAAAACAGATCACACCTACGAGATGTTTCGACGTGTTTTTGGGGAAGAAAAAGCCTCAGCTGTCCGAGACACAATGTCAGAGTACCTGAAACGTCATCATACATTTATGAACAATGAAGGACGACTTATAAAGGAACTGCAGAGACTAGAGCCTCAGCTGAGCAACCATCTCACCATCCTGAGAAACTCCCTGCTGCATGATGGGCAGATGAGCACTCGAGGCTTCAAGATGTGGGTCAATGGAGCCTCCTTCCACATCCAGATGTTGATCCATGATGCCAGACTGAGTGTTAAGAGTGGTAAAGACCCATCAGACTATGTTACTTCAATCACAGCTGCTATTGACTTGAACTTGAGGAACCTGGATCATCTGCTTGAGAAATACAAAACTTTTTGGTCGAGCAAAACAAACATTTACACATGGTCAAGGTGCATTTATGTTTCATGCTCTCACTCTTGTTTCATAGAAAACACTGAACACTATTGTTACGCACAGCATGATGGCAGCTCTGTCTGCCCAGCTGAAAGAGAGGTTATGACTGGGCCTTACACAAATGTTTTGTTCTCATCATATGAACCACTCTCAGGCTTGAAGAGTCATTTTACAAACATAAAGACCAACCTCACCATCCTGATCAACCAACATGATTCATTCACTGTGCTGTCAGCTGCAAGACATCAGTAAAACACCACAGTTTTGTATAAATTTATGTTCGTATCATCAAGCAACTTTCAAGCTGCAGTTTTATCTTGGTCAATCCTCTGCTTCTGGAGCTATGTGGATGCACCAGGCTCTGCAGCATTGTGCTAAGTGTTCTAAAATTCATTAGACATAGAGGGTGTCTTTAGAGTTTAGACTGTCGTGTCCACTGAATGGGCACAAAACAGTGTTACATATGGATATGGATATTACTGATATGCTGATATTTCAAAACTTACCTTAGCCCATACCAATATCAAGCATCTTTTTCTTTTGTGGATTTTGATTATTAAGTATTTTTGAGTAGGAATAATTTTCTCTGCATTATTGAACATTTTCTCTACAATTTAATCAAGGTTATGTGAATATACTCTGAAGTCAGCTAAAAGGTTAAGATCAGATCAGTAATGAACCATCATGTGACACTAAAGTGTGTGTAAAGTGTTTTTTCAATCTGATGGTCTCTTATAGTTGATGCAAGGCCACTGTTGTTTTGTGACGTTAGTGTGATGTTTTAGACCACCACAGAGAAACATCACAAGTTTCAGTCTGATATTTATGTTGTTTAATTAATAAAGAGGAACTTCGGTGACATTACGGTATCACAGGTTAATGATTGTTTGCAGTATTAAACGATGATGGAGTGGCACTGTGTTTTGTAAATCAGTCCGTTAATGTTTGTTATAAAAGCTCTGAAGGTTTCTCAACATAACAGAATACAAAAGCCCTTTTTCTTGTCTGTGCATTTTTTTCCTAAGTTGCTGAGGTCTGGTTCACAGCAGTTTTGATCTTGGCCTGGGTGAAACATTAAAAACAAGGACACAGTTTGTGTTTAAGACCTGAGTGAAGCCATGTGAACTGCTTAAACAGGAGCTTTTTCTTCTCCTTTTTTTTTTTTTTTTTTACAGATTTATCAAACCTAATCTTAGTCTTTGACAGGTCTAATATACACATACTGACACTTAATGCATTATCTGGGGATGCTCAACCCAAATTTTAAACGAATAGCTACAAGGGAAGGCATTGCTGGTAATTAGAGTCTTAGATGTCAGATATTTAAGTTTTAAAATCAACTTTCTTTCTGCTGTGAAAGCTGGCAGATGCAAAAACACATGAAACATGTTGTCTTTCTCCACCATCAGCGAGGGCGAGGTTCCTGTCCCTGCTAAGGTTCATTTTCTGTACTTCAAAGACATGTGAAATGCATCCCTAAAATGTTTTACATAAATACAATGATTTTACGATGTAAATAGGCTTTTTTGTTGGTTTTTAATTTTTAGAGAAGTGGCAGCATTTAAATTGGTATTTTGAGTCTTGAAGTCTAGAAAATTACTGATGGCTTTGGGCAACACTGAGGGGTTTGATAGAATTATGTAGCAAAAAAACACTCATATATGATGGCTTTTTTAGATTTTTGTGTTATAATTTTTTTTACAAAAGAGTACTCAGAAGGGGCACTATTAGAATTCTGAAACCACATCAAAAATACTAATGCTACAAAATGACCATTGTTGCTTCTTTTGACTTTTGTAAGGCTCTAATTACCAAAAATCCCTCCTCCAAGAAAACATTTTTTGAGTGTTTTTTTTTAATATACAGTAAGTGGTAGCATTCAAACTGGCTCCAACACTATTAAAATCTTGAAAATATTTGATTATGTATTTTCAAATCAAGGGTTTTAAGAGATTTATGCAAAAATCAGAATAAATAGATGAATGATGACTTTATCACAGTTTTTGTGCTTGTAAATTTTGTAAAAATTTGCTTAAGGGTCCCCATAGGTAGCTAATTAGTGGGATGTAAAATGGTTGATTTAAAAAAAAACCCTGCTGAAATACAGATGGAATGAACGCATTTCTTGGGACGATGAGCACCAAGCGTCCATATGCAGAGGTACTGCACAAATTAGCCCTGAGCAATTGTGCAGAATATTTGGTGTCCACTTGGTGGCAGCAAAAATAAGTTATAAAACAACATTAAAGTGTCAAAATCCTTTAAGGCGGTCAAGTGACGATGTGCCTGGAAAACAGAGGCTTGTGTCCTTCCTTAGCTTTTAGGTATTTTAGATTATAGGAGTTTTTGTGATAACCTGTTAGAGAGGACTTCATTTTCTTGTAACTCTAAATATATCTAAATCTCCACTCCTGACTGAAGAACCTGCTCTTCAGCAGATAAATGATCCACTGACCCCTCTGAGGTGATAAATAATGAGCTCACGTTAAAGCTCCAGAAGGCTGGTGGGAGTGGGAGTGTTTTGTGTAAAACTGTGCTGTGAGTTTTTGAATATTTATGTTTGCTTGCCTGATTATTACATCATATCCTAAGCTCTGATAAATGTGCGTTAACACTGAAGGCTACAGAACAGAAGGAGTCTGAGAACTGGACCAGATCGAAACATGTCGTGTACGAATAAGTGGGTCACAACCCAGAAATGAGAAGGCTGTCAGAAGTGAACAGGAGGGAGGGGGAGGTGTGAACTGGCTGACTGACTGACTGGCAGCAAGAAACAAGAACCAAGAAAGAAGAGCACAGAAGAAAATATAGAAATGCTTGAGTTATAGAAATGGATAGATAGAGGATTCATGGAGGATTAAAAAGACAGCAAGCAGGGAGAATGAGTATGTCCACATGATGTTAAAAATAGTACACAACAGCGAGCAATTGTTAACCCCTCTCCATATTTGACATATTGGCATGACTCTCTTTAAAAAATAAGAAGATATTTCATATATTTACTGACATTTAACAACTGCTAATAGACAAGAATAAAGGTGGCGAACCAAGCCAGCATCCAGGCACAGCCTCGTCACAATAATGGAGTCAAGATGCGAGAATCATAAGTAGACACTGCTTGTGATTTTTCTGTAAAAGGGAGGCTGTGAAACCTTAGAAGGTGTTGAATAAGACTGAAAATAGGATAGGCCCAACAGGCCTTGCTGACAGTCTTAGATTTTAATGGGTTATTAATGGCATGTGACAATATAATGAGATACAGAGACAACTGCCAAAATACCATTTTGTTATATGTCCACAGTGAGTTGAAGATTACTTTAAGTGGAAGGATTGCTTTAAAACTTTAATTTTGACTTTTGACCATTTTGAAAAGCTTTTTAAAGCCAACTCATGACAAAGTATCTTTTTGTATGTTACTATGATCACTGTGTGAGCAGGCAATCACATGGGCAAGAAAAAGACTGGTGCAGAGATGAAAAAAACAATCTTAAAGCTGAACAAATGTAATGCAATGTCAGTTATTCCTCTGTATGTTACAGTTCATAAAGATGTCTTGAAAAAATGTTTCCTACTTCAGCGACAAATCAAGTCAATGTTGTTTTTGTGTATATAGTATAACCTTAAAAGAAGGGTAATTATAAAGATGTTGATGCCATCATTCACTGTTGTCTATCAGTTCTTGTCTGCCCCAGACTATCCCCTGTCAAGGATAAAGCTCACAAGTTGCTTCAATTGCAGTTAAATTTACTAGTGCCATGGGCCTCAAGCAAACCCACGTTAGAAAACTCAAGCTATCCCTTTAATGTTGAGCTAAAACAATATTGCTCATGATTGTATTTTAGGCCACAGGCCTTTTCTGAACATTCTTCTTAATAGTCATGCAAAAACAGCACAGACTTTTAGAACAGAGAGCAGGTCATGTTCTGAAAGCTATGAAGAATTAGAGGAAGAAGAATGCATTTCTTGGATAGGAAGGACATTTTTCAGCTCAAATTTGTCACTTATGTATTTCTGTTATTTCTGTGTTATGTCCGGCATGTGGTGAAGAGTCCTTCAGCAACTGGAGACATATTGCCAATTTTACCAAAGACAATTTTTAAAAGTGTATCAATCATTCATTTAATATTCTTGTAGAGTGAGAAAAAATATGGGCCAATGAAATGACCTATTTAAACTACAACCAAAGCTAGACTAAACCTTGCATGCAATCGTGCTACAGTACATGATTAAGTGTGAAAGGCACGCTGGTTAGCTGTTGAGCAGACTGCTGTATGAGGGCTGATGACAAATGATGATGGATGTGGAGTGTGAAGGAAGTGTTGAGAGGTAGACAGCTGACAGGGTGTGGTGTGGTGAGAAAGAGTGGGTAAAGATGGTAATAAATAGGTCAGAGAAGATGAAAATCACATTACAAATGCATATTTTATTCAATAGATGTTACAAGACATAAGAGGGCTCAGTGAGCCTTTTACTACCAAAAGACAAAGTCACCCTTAAAAATCAAATACTGACACTTTTTACACACCTGAAAAGACACAAAAAATGTACAAAACACTACTGCAGGCTTCTTTTTCACTTTCTCACAGAGCCCATAGTTTTTTTTTGAGTTTATATATGCATCTTAGTGTGCTTTGCATGTCTCTTTTGTGTGATTAAGTTCTTCTATATCCAAATAGCCTCCAGTAACCAGACAAATGCCCAAGTCTCTCTGATCCGAGTCCCAAGCAAGTCTCGAGTCTTTTGATCTGAGTCTCAAGCAAGTCCCAAGTTTTTGCTATTGTGGGCAAGTCGAGTCGAGTTGAGTCACAGGTTTTGCAAAGTCAAGTCAAGTCGAGTCACAGGCTATGGCGGTTTGAGTCCCTCACCATTGTTCCCCAGTCCACCCAAAAAGCACTCAGATTTTTATCTTGGAGAGAGAAACCTTATCTTACCACACATACAACACACATGCACCCTCTTTACTAATGTTAGCTTTGCTAGCTTCATATTGACCGCAGGTCCAGCTAACGTTCCTGCCATATTGACCTATGGCAGGAATGTTAGCTACCTGGCTAATGTTTGCAGGTTTCACTTACTTGGCCTCATGTGTCCTCAGGTGGTGGATAAAGTTCGATGTTGTGCCCTCTTTTTCGCTTATCGAAGCGTTGCAGGTCGTGCACTTGGCGTGTCTTTGTTTTCCATCTGATTGAAATTCTTAACATGTAAAGAAAATAACTTTGGGTACAGAATAGTGGTTGCCAATTTGAAACCCACGTCCCACGCACCCTCCCCCCCTGCCCTCCCTGCCCACTGCTCATCACTGTAGCCGAAGCGGATGTGTGGTAGGAACGTATGTGTGTAGCACTGTGTCCTGGGTGGGACAATAATAGGTGGCGGACAAGTGTACTGTGAATGAATCTACGTGCATCAATGCATCAATAATGTGAACCTAAAGGAAAGAGCGGCGCATGTCTCCTGTCTGGCTCTTCATATAAAGTGTGAGCGCATGCAGTTTTCCGAATCATGTTGTCTCAAGTCAGGCCGAGTCTGGAGACATTTTCTCCCGAGTCTGAGTCGAGTCTTGAGTTTTTACCTCCCGAGTCTGAGTCGAGTTGCCAGTCGTCTTATTAACAGGGACTCGAGTCCAATTGTCTGCCAGTAACTGCCTGATAAGGCTGATTGTCCATCCCCACTGAGCAGACATACCACTAGGTATTCAGCATTTCAATTGGCTGAGAGTGGCAAGTAGAAGTTACCTCTGTTGAAAGACTCATTGAAAAAACAGTCAACCAACCATAAAGGATTTGGCCCACTTGGGAAAGGTAGAGCCCATATTTAGTCTAAACACAGTTTCAAACATTTAAAGTCAAAGACCGCTTGACTATATTTACTGTTACAAAGGAAAAAAAAAATCTACTTTTCAAACAGAGTACCCCGATCTACCTGTATTGCTCTAGTCCCTCTATTGGATCTCCTGCCAGTTTAAGGTCACTTCACCCACTTGGACTCAGTCCACTGATTGATTGACTGGCCTATAAAGCGCCACATAGTAAACAATTTCACATTCTCTGCACTGAGCTTGATAGCCTGAGCCAATAGGATTAAAGGACTGTTATCGTATGGGTTTTTTGAAGTGGGCTGCATGAGGCCCATTGCACTAGTAAATATGAGTGCCAATAAAGGAACTTGTGAGTGTTATCCAAGGAGGGAGAGATCCAGGGATGACACCAACTGGTACATAGCAGTATATTTTACCATGGAAATCCTTATAATTAACCCACTTATATTTTTAAACTACTCAAAAACTATGTTGCCTTGACGTTACACTACAGTAAGATTCTTTACACTGTCTTCTTTTCCAAGACAAAGCCCTTGTGTCCCTTGTGATTTTTTTTATGTTGTGACATAATGTGTGCTTTTATATATCCCTCTGCCATCACCTGATCAGGTAGCAAAGAGGACAGAAGACCTTTCGCAGACTGAGTCACAGGTAGAAAGAGGATTGGAGAACTGAAGAGCAGGACAGATCATAAGTTAGTTGGTGCTGCAGGCTGTGCAGTTGGAGGCACATTGCTGTCATGAGTAGGACTTAGTAATATGGCTTCTCCTTGACCTTTCATAGGAGCTCTTGAATTTTGGGAAGAATTCAAGCTGCTTCTTCTGTTATTGTAACAATGATAAAATAATCAAACTTTTAAACAGAACAGAAAACAATGGCACAACTTCACACTGGTTGGTTTAATCTTTGGGTGTGGGCAGATGTCAGGCAGCTACTGGCACTGTAAACAGGGAAAGAGAGGGGTCCTGATACTTAAAACTTTTATTTCTTCTGCATTAAAGTGCTCTACAATGTTTAACCCTTCTATGATGTTCGGGTCAAATCAGACCGATTTACAACTTCATACAAACATAAAAAATGTATTTTTCCTCTGATTGCCTCAAGGCCTTATGATATCCTCCACACCAGGCATTTGAACATATAAAATTGCTGATCACCACTTTCATTGAATTTTGACTGGTCTAATCAACTTTGAAACACCTGTGGTGTTCCCGGTCAAAAATGACCGGCATAGAAAATGAATGGGTAATACTAGATTATGTTCATCCATTAGATGGAAAACATCCATACAAACAAATACATCCACAACCAACCCCCCCGCCCCACACACACACACACACACACAAACACACACAGAGCTGACTACTCATGTAGATTTTCTGATTTTCTGTAAATTTGGTCCGTTTTGATAATTGTTATAATTTTCAGTGTCAATTATTTGCACATTCACTGCAGTCATAAATGTTCACTACTGGTTGGAGACATTGTTTACAGCATTAGAAGGGGTGTTAATACAATCCGGTGATGATTTTGCTTGAACCATGTATTTTGTGTGGGGGGCACGGACATAATAGAAGGGTTAAGACAAAGGGGGGCATATAAACCTTGAGATGGAATACACATTGGCTTTATAACTGAAGCTATTTAGCATAGCATTTAATCATGCTATCATGCCCCATACTGCTGCTAGATCAAGAGATGGAGAGACAAGGGGGAGTATATGCTTGTGAGGACAATGCCAGAGATAAAGAAGTACGTGATACATGAAAATGTAAAAAAATAAAATGTATCCATCTATAGCGTATTATCAGACTACTGACCGCAGTCCCTCCTCAAAGTTTAGAAATACAGAATTAAAAACATACACAGAAAACATTATATTCAAACTGAAATGTCTTACTGGCTTTCAGTGTTCATCTCTATTCATTTACATGAATAGATACATCTTGCTTGCACCAGGTTGGACTTGCCTTCAGAAATAATTACATTTTTCATGCCATAGATTCAACAAGATGCCAGAAACAGAGAGATCTTGATCCATATTGACATGATACCATCAGCCGGACATCTGTGATTAGAGTGTCTCATCACATCCCACATGTGGTGTATTGTAGATCCGGTGACAGTGGAGGCTACTGGAGTACAGTAAACACATTGACATGTTCAAGAAACCAGTTTGAAAAGATTTTTATTTGTAATGAGGTATGTTATCCCTGTGGGAAATGCCATCAGACGATGGGAAGACTATGGCCTTAACATCACAAAGGGTCAGCTGGTTCAGGAACAATACTCAGGTGGTTTTGGCATTTCAATGATTCATGTTTGATATCAAATGGTCTGCTTTGGTTGATCACAGCTTAGCATGGTTTGAAGCAGTAAGTCCTGAGCTCACTTGTGTTCCCACTGATACCTGTACCTTCACTGAAGGCAGGGATGTGAGCAGGGAAAAGAGGGACATCATAGCAGCACAACAGTGGTCTGATGTAAAGTGTGATAGTGAACACAGAGCTACAATGGAGGACTTGCCTCCATTGATCTAGGAGCATTTTTTTGTCTGGGCAATGTTAACAGTAACGTTAGTTGCTGTTGGGGACTGACATTTTTCTTGTCCAGTCAACAGACTACCAAAATTTTGACTCTTAGGATTGGTTTGGTGCATTCGACACCTCATGCAGTGGCTGGACCTGCCTGAGTCAGTGTCTGCAATCAGAGATGTCATTCTTGCCAAGCTTAAATCTAAAGTGAGCATCCCCATCAGGAAGAGAGTGCCTGTATGGGGATAAGCATAGATGCTAACAGCTTAGCAGTTTTGTCAGATTAGCCTGCATTTCTTTATCAAATGAAGAACAAACAGCAACTCTGAAATTATTTCTTAACGTTTTTCTAGGATAATTTGCTCCACTTTTCAAATGTTCCTTTACAATAGTTTGTTCTAGTGGCTTGTATGTATTTTGTACTGTACACTGCAGCAGTAGCAACCGCCAACATCATTATCTGATTAGCCTGTAATGATGTGACTGATGGAAGGATCGTCCACTCACCTGCCGAATGTGCATTTGAAAGGTTCTGCCCCATCTCAAACACTTTCTATGAATGGAACTACTGAAATATACCAAACAGTCCTTCTGTTGTGCCAGGTTTGAACCAAACTGAACTGAACTGATTGGTAAAAATGCAGCTTGAGGGAACCAAATTGTTCCAAAAAGTTCCCTGTACATCATTGCACTGCCACCAGTAGCCTGAACCATTGCTACAAGGCGGGATGTGAACTGTAGTCCCCGTTCCCGTTCTCAGCTGACAGGAGTGCCACTTATTGTGGTTCTTTACTGTTGTATTCCATCTGCTACAGGATTTGATGTGTTGTGTTCAGGAAGAGTCTTCTACCTTTGTTGCAACAAGTAGTTATTTGGAATACTCATACCTATCTGTCATTTCAAAGTGCATTTATGAATATTGTTTTCATTTATGAATATGCATGTCTACCAATTAAAGATTCAAATTATATTTGTTTATGCATATACTATCTAAAAATTACAGTTTTTTGTTCTGCTTTTTGCTTTTTTGAGCGGAAACAACACACAAAGAAGTCTCTGTGCATCTGTAGCGCTCCTGGTGTTGGCAAGGCGCCATTGCAACAACATCCATCACGTCTCTCTCTCTCTCTCTTTCTCTCGCTCTCTCTCTCTTTCTTTCCCTCTCTCTCACCTCCTCCTCATTGATACCCGCGCAGACCTACAGACCTGCATCCTCGCTCTCCTGTAGCCAGGCTTCCCCAGCTGTTCCGCTCTAGCCTGGCGAGCCTGCGCAATGAGCGCGCGTCAAGTAGAAAACCAATAGCGCGTCTTCGGTGGCGAACCTGGAGAGTGTGTGAGACATCACAAACACAAAGAGAGGAGTAAAGGGAGAGACACAGTGAGGATGAAACAGGAGCATACGGACTGTTTTCTCTCGTAAGCACGCGGAGAAGGAGCCTGGAAATCACCCTGGGATTCTGGAGGGGGGGAATTTGGGGATACAGCCATGGCGACGGGAGGAGGAGGCATGAGGCGGCGAAGGAAAGCGGGGCTCCCGGGATTGTGCTGGAAAACATGCTACTTTCCCATTTTGTTCTGGGTCGTTTCCGTGTGCGGAGAGGAGAACACGCTCATTGTGGAGGTAAGCAAGGAGACGCGTTTCATTGTGCGTAAAACGTGGACGCACCCCGACATCCAAACACAAACACGGCCATTCAGCTGAGAGAGGAAAAGTCAGAGCCGTTTATGTGTTTAATGTCATTTCTTTACTGATATTCTCCCTCTATTGACAGACCTATTGATTCTACAACCTTCTAGGGCTGGAAGATATAGTGCAAAAACCATCCTAGATTTTCAAGCTCAGTGGAGACGCACAAATAGAATGTCTTTTGTGTCTGACAAGAAATAAATACTTCTCATGAAGCCAGTTTTTAAAAAAGGATAGCAGTACAGTTTTGATATCACAGGAACTGAAATAAACGTCAGTTGTACCAGATGTTAGGTAGGTTTTCAGTCTTAATATCAAATATTGCAGGTTTGGTTTCAGTCACTATCATTTTGTACTCATACACTGGCAACGGTTTCTTAATTTCATTGTAGAAAAAGTAAAATTTTACTCGTAACAAGATGCCAGTCGGTAAATGTAAATCTCTTAACATTATTTCTTTATTTTTAATCAAAGTTTAATAAGTGTATTTTTTACTCACAGTGTCATACTGTTTTTTAGTTTATGGCAATATCACTGTATTTTGTAAGATTGCATCCTTATTGTATTTCTATTTACTGTAGTATTACTGCTTTTTAAAGCAGTTAACACTATCTTTTAATTTGTATTCTTATTACTGCATTTTAACTAGTTAACAGGACATTTAATAGCATTATATTTTATTTAAAAAAACAGTGATTTAAATCAGCCTTTATTTAATAAGAGACATTTACTCAATCAGTGGTCGCATTGGTATAGTTAAATAAAAAAAAAAAATCTTACCTGCCCTGGTCAGCTTTCCTGGGGAAAATGGAATCTGGACTGAACATCTCCCGCCATCCATGCCATCTACAATAATTTACTGAATACTACATAGATTAACAATAGGTAACAGTTGTTCACATTATGGGAAAAAAAACTGGTTAGTTTACAAAATTCTGTGACAGTGTAATGACAGAATTTTCCTAACTACCATGTGATTCTAAGAAAAGATAAGATATACCTTTATTAGTCCCACAGGGTAAGTTCCAGATTTTAGCCATTCGGTTATTTGTTCATAGAATCAATATCACAGTTGAAGGGGTGTAGCTAAGCATCAGTAGACTAAAACATCTCGATATTTACTCCATGATACTGTGTTAATTTTTTATGGCTTAATTTTGATAATTAGTTATTAACTTCCCCACATATCCACCACGGAAATATTTCACTAGTCCATCTGGGAAAGAGCCTTTGATACATGTTTTCAGGGGCAGAACCTTCAAAAACAACTGCAGCTTGTTGGCTCGTCACACTCATCACAGACTAATCCATATCAAGCAGTGCTGCTACATGTGACATAGCATATGTAACTGCTATACGTAGCCGCTAACAGCTGTTAGCTTAAACTTCCTTAAACTAAAGTCTTAAATTATACCACACAAATGTATCATTTAACACTTTTATGTGACATGAACCTTGTCAAAGACAATCCCTACCAAGTTTTTCCAATAAAGTTCTGAGGAGAGCAGATTTTGTCAAGTATCACTGAGTAACCATGACGACCACAGACTAACCTGCATGTCAGTGGGGGATTTCTAGTTCTTTGTCACTTTCACAGCAGTGATCCCCAGTTAGGAGAAGAGCAAAAACATGATTTCTCGTAAGACAAGCCCCAAATGACATTCTTTCCTCCTCTTTTAAAGAAAAAAAAGAGTATATTTTTAATTTAAAAAATATAGATTTTGAGAAGCCACTATTGTTTTCAAACATGAAGTTACTTCTTGGTATTGTCACTTCTGCAGCTCTCATCTCTCTTCCCTGATTGGGCCATTAAGCATTTAGCCAAGTGAAGTCGTTGGACACTGGAGGTTGGCAAGACGGATATACAGGATTTCAGAATCAGGCTCATCTGTCTACGCTGCAAGGCATAGGAAACATGGGAATGTAAACTGAAGTTTAGTCTACGACCATTAGTAGGCAGTAGATATTTTTCATTTTACTATCTGTCTAATGTTAATTTTTTTGTTTTAGTTTCCTGTCACAGGAACAGACAATGACAGTTTTTGTCACTAGCTTTTTCACTCACAGTTTTTGCTGAGTTTGGCAAAATGTAACATGTGACATATGAATATTTGTAAAACCCACAGCATGCCAAAAATACCTGGATGTTTTACTGATTAAAACAAAATTGCTGTTGTGTCTAACCAGTCTTTGTCACAAACTGTTCCACACAATTAAAAGTTTTTTTCAAGGAGGACAATTGGTGCTATTTTAGCTGTTGCTCGCCATTAGCTAGGCTTATGTATACTTTTGTTTTCATGGTCAGACACAGAAATCACCTAACGCGTTTGGTTAGGTTATTAAAGAATACATTTGCTGTTTTCAAATGAAACTGGTCCATTAAATGCATTAGAAATAGTTTCCAGAAAACAAGGTAAAGTAGAATCAGGGTCTAGCATGCTGCAAAAGAACAATCACTTGGCATTGATACTGTTAAAAAGTGTTTTGGCATGTACAGTTGTAGGGCTTTGATACTGACATTTTTTTTTTCCTTTCTGTATTTATTATTTTATGGATAGCAGTATGGCAGAGAGAAACTGTGCTCTTAACATTGATTCTCCTTTGTGTATCTATATAAACCAAAAATCTGTTGAAAAACCCATAGACCTTTTTTTGTATGAAACCAGCAGGATTTTTGCATATAGGTTGACCTTTTGAAAGGTGTGACCCTGCAGCATTCTATATTCAATACACCAATGATCTGTTCAACCAACTTTTCCAAATACGCACCGATTTGTACAACACTAGCAGTGATTTGTCTCTTATTTGGTGAAAAATACTATAAAATATTATGACATTTCTTAACTTTTAGATAATTTAAAGCATTTCTGAATGGGAGAGTGTAGAGATTGGGATCATATGTCAGAGTTTGACTACAAATTTGATATCTGTAACCAAAAGAAAAGACTAAAAACTGGGTTTAAAACGCACATAAATTACATCCAAAAACGGTGATAAAACTAAATAATAACAATGAATTATAAGAATCAATACAATTAGCATTAGTGATACATAAACACTACTGATACAAACTGTTCAGATTTTTTCAGAAGTGTCGGTACCTTCAAAATAAAATACTTAATAGCCAGTTCCACCTACTTTATGATTTTGAGTGTGCTCATTCTTTTGGTCAAAAACATGACTGAAAATTAGTTTGTTTCTGTGCTTTAGTGCCAAATACTTTTACAATAAAGGGGTATTTGCCATTTTAAAACATATGGTACAGAAAGTGTAGGAAAGAAAAACAATATAATTGTTTGAAATAGGAAAATCCTGGAATGTGCTTTACTATTGATAAATACTATATTGTATGGACTTTCAATGGAATATGAACTTTGGTAATTAAAAAAAAAAGATCAGAATACACCTTAGAAAAACTTAAGGTCCTGTCCGTGCCATTCTCTTTTTTGTTCAACATGGTCAGAAGCAAAATGGTCTTCCTGGATCTATGGATCTTTTTTTTACTTTGATTGCAGGGGCTGAAAATAAAAAGGGACAAATTAGAAGTAGGCATTTTCTTTATTTAACTCTGTTTCAGTTTTTTATCAAAGATTCCAATTTTCAGGAATAATAGGAGTAAGTTTAAAGTTAACCATGAAAATTTAGAAATGTGCTAAGTTTGAATTTAAAACTTGGCCCGTGAGCTAAAACACGAATAAATAAATAAATTGCTGTTCCCTCTTGTCATTGATTCAGTGATGTAATTGTCCTTAATAGTATTAGAAAACAATGTGATGTAGAAAATGGGTGTATAAAATAGATGTATACATTCAGTTTTCACCACCTGTCTCTCGTTTTTACATGAATTACCAAAACCTTATTCACAAGCATTTAATTTAAACTGTACAAGAAGCAGTTCATTTTGATGACGAATAAAAAAGTTAATAAAATAAGTGAAAAGTTCCAGCATTGTCTCCCACTGATGTCCTGTTCCTTCCCAAATATCACACAAACACATTCAAAGGCAGTTCATAAGCCAGATCATAGTCTGTAGGCCCTTGTTACGCAAAACTTTTTTTTATCACAGTAAAAAGTTTGTAATCTTGTGAAGGCTCATTTTACAATAAAAACACATTTCTGTTTAATTACTATTTATACAGTTTATTTCTTGATTCATTCATGATTCGGTCAGAATGCTTCAGCTAGATTATCATGTTGTCAATGTTACTATTGTTTGAAGTTTCTACTGTAAATATACATTTTCTCAAGCTTTTATCTAAGCTTCAACTAGAACTGTATTGAAATAATTTTTGTTCTATTTATCGTGCATGAAACACACTCAAGTATTTAAAAACTCAACATATTTCCCAGCACTACCTCCTCCTCAGTTCAGCTCTGTCTTAATACAGGATGGAGCGGTTACATGTGCTTCCCTCAGACATCTTTCTGTTTCTTGTTTTTCCTCCTTACCACCATGAAAATGATACCTATGGTCCATGTGAGGAGGAGGGATGGGGGCATAAAAGATTTACGAGTTAGTGAGCTGAATTAATTACAGCAGACGAACAAGAGAGCAGCGCTGGACACGCTTGGCTGAGAGTCCTCCTCGCTCTGCTCCTTTGTTTCCAGGCGCTGTGGCTCTCCGCATGTTTCCAGCTGCCTCTCTGTGAACTCACTAACAAAGGTAGCTTGAGATCTCATCAGGGTCATTGTTTCTCTTTAAAGACTGGCCTCACAGCTGCAATGAAGAACGCTTTTGTGCCATATGTAATTTCCCTCTGCTGGTTTGCTCTGTGAGTGGAGGATGGATCAGTCCAAGATGGTGAGGCGCTGCTTGTGGACAGTGTCAAACAGCCTCATTAAAAGAAGCTCTAACAGGCGGTGAATAGCTGATTTGCAGGCTGTTAATTGCACCCGTTGATGGGTTTTTAATTCTAAATCTCTTGTGTGCGATAGGAAATGCACACAGTAAGGGCAGCAAGGGTTAAAATGTACAAGTGTGTACATGTAAATGATTGTGTGAGACCATGGGCAGTTTAACCAGAGAGCAAATAATGGCAATTAGCTTTGGCTCTTGTGCAACAGGGAGCTAAAGGTAGGGATATGGCCAAACCTTTTGGCTGGGGTGGCAGGACTGGTGCTTGTAAGAAAGGATGGCATGAAGTTAGTAAGCACACACGAGTAAATGTAGTGAACATTTACTTTGACTACTAACTGTCAACTGTTATTTCAGTCAGTTATTTCTCTTCTTTAATGAAACCAATCAGTGTTGTTGTTTGTATCATTTAAAGCCTGATTTAACACCTTTACAATGGGGTACAACTTGTAAGGATCATACATTTGTGGAATGAGAGTAACACAGGTAAACGTAGGTAGCGCTAGTAAAAGTTAGAGAAGATGATGTCTCTGCTGGAAGCTGGTGTTCTGCTACACAGAGTGGCAGCTTAATTTGGTGTCAGCCCAATTTACCATTTCCAAATTTAGGACATAGTTCAGTGAGACTGGTGAAGTCAAAGAAAGATGGCGAAGTGACAACAACACTCCAAGGTGACCAGTCTCTCACCTTTGCTTCAATGTGGAAGTTTAAATGAGGATTGTCTTTAGACTCTGCATTTATCAACACATGGTCATCTGTTTGCTGGGATTTCCCCAAATGGGCATGTTTCATAAATTGCAAGTGGGAGCTGATGGGATATGATTTGGCACCAAAATTTGTGTGTTTAAAATTTAATAAATGAGGATCAAAGTGTGTTTCTTGCAAGGATGGGCAAAAGTCCAAGTCTCCGGTCTCTAAAAGAAGCAGTCACAAGTCGCCCAAGCATATTGTCAAATTGCGAACCCCAATTCCAGTGAAGTATTTTCAAAATGTTCCTGAGCCCATTAGGGGTGTAATGATCCATCGGTCTTGTTCAATACATTGATTGGTTAAGTCATGATCCAATCAAATCGACGGAAACTTGAAACATTGATCATCATAGTGTAGTTATTTTTAATTTATTTTGAAATTCTGACCGGATATCCATTTCACAGTTTTCGCCCAATTCATTCTGAAGTTTCCAGGGCTCTCAAGTCTCACGCATGCAGCTTGAACCTTTCCGCTCACACACCACACCTGGTATTTCTCCCGCTTTAAAATGTATTGTGTAGCACCCCGAGTAACACCGCTATTAGGCCTGTGCTCAAAATATCGATACCACAAAATATTGTCACGCACACCTTGGGGATACGTGTATCGATATGGATTCTTCGGAATTGACACGGCCTCAATGTTTGGACAGTTGTTGTAAATAATCTTTGGGTAATGTTAGCAATGCACAGTTCAAAGTAGAAGCCAAGCTACATCATGAAACACAGTTCCAAATTTAAACTTTGGTGTCTACCATCTTTGGGGACCTAAATTAAAGTTCTGAAGTTGTAGAGCCGTTTAAAACTCAACCTTGTTCTTTTTGTTCTTGTAATAAAAAACAAAGTTGCTGGGAATTCCGTTAAAAGCACTGTCAATATTCACACACACAGGAGAGGACTGCCTAATTACACAATTAAAGTAAGTTATCTCATCATTTGATTTTGTAGCTCACTGATCAATGAAATTACTTAGTATGAAAGGAAAACAATAAGGGCTTATTCTTATTCTTCCTCCACACCTACCAATAAACAGTGAAGCAGTCTAATCGCATTGACATCCAAACTGTGATTAGCAGGCATCACAGTGCAACAAAATCATCAATATTGAGTTAGTTAATAGCTATACTTTAGCTTATTTAAAGGTGCTATGAGGAGAATCTATTACTGGTGAAAAAGGACTCTACTACCCATGAGCACGTGCGGCGACTGTCGTAATGCTGTGTTCCAGTAACCTCGGAAATGGGAGTGACATCATCTCCGACTTTTCGGCGTTCCAGCTGAAGTTGGAAAAACACATGCCGATCTACCAGGCTATTGTTAGCTGTTGTTAGCACGCCCTGTGTTGTTGTATGAAGAATGTGATTATCACTATGGCAGCATTTTTGTAAATATAAGTCTAACAATACTATGTATACAGCTGATCTAGAGCGACACACCCCAGTCAGAAATGCAAATAAATTGATTATTATAGGAGCTAAATAACTGTTCACACTGGGGGCATCCATCTTCGATTGTCAACTCAGGGGTGGCGAGGTTTCACCGAGTTCCCAGTACGAAATTTCGACTTCGGGGAACGTTCCAGTTGCAGTTTCCTACTCGAAACCCGGAAATTCCTACTTCTGACTACAACTGGAACGCACCAAAGACGAAAATGTAACCGCCTCAGGGTTATAAGGTCACAGGCATTCAGTGTTGGTCCAGATTATTAGAATCTAGTTGGTATTATAGACTATAGATGACTAAATCCATATTTCATACTTTTCACGTTGAGAATAGCTGCTCTTAAACTGTTGAGCCATTTGCTTATACAGTTGTCCACAAAGTGATGAACCTGGTCCTATCCTTGCCCGTGAATGACAGAGCCTTTCAGGGATGCTCCATTTATACCTAATCATGACACTCACCTGTTTTCAGTTAACCTGTTTACCTGTGGAATCTTTCGAACAGGTGTCTTTTGAGCATTCTTCAACTTTCCCAGGCCATAAAAACATCACTAGCTCTCATTTTTGTATGACCTGAAGTATATCTGTCTTCATGTTGAGTGAAAAGAAATGCTGAAACATCTTTCTTGCTAACTTTCTATGAAGCAAAAATTGAGAGGGACCTCATATTGCTCTTACCTGGGGCCACCAAATGACTAAATCCAGCCACATGTTCTCTGTCCTCTCTGGCTGGGGGAGCCTCTGTATTGAGCTCTCATCCTACGTTGTCAATAAATAGCCATCAGCATGCACAGAGCATTACAGAGAGCCTGAATGAGAGAGAACTGCTTTCATGTGTGCTGAACAAAGCGCATCCCCCCCCCACCACCATCACCACCCCTTCGCTCTGCTCCCTTCGCTGGGTCCAAATATAGCCTCCCTCCCTCCATAATTTATGGAAATGGTAGTGAGTTGGAGGAGAGAAGGAGAACGAAGAGAGATGGGAACAGGGGGCAGACAGATGTTTCATTTTAAGTTCACATGTTAGCAAGTTAGGGCACATGTGAAGAGGATATTCTTTGATACGCGTGCAATATCGATTTTATGCAACAAACATGACATTACATTTCCAACAGATCAGAAAAACAGAAAAGTCATGACTCTATAGCATGGTGGTCCATGTCCTGTCTTTGGGCCCACCATGACAGAGCTACCATGATAAAACACATCTTTATGCTATGGCCACACCGGACGTGAATTGGCATATTTAAACACGCATAGTGCCTGTGACACGCCGCGCGTAATGCCCGAGGCTGGACGCTGAACCATTTTAACAAGCTGAGGGGCGACGCGTCACTGCGCAAGCGGAGTAGAGAGCCGGAGCCAGTCGGACTCAGTGATGACCCGTGCAGGCCGGTGCAGTTGGTGATGTGGCCGGAACGTCACACATCATCAAATCAATGACATCGGGGGGGGGGGGGGGTGTCATTGCTGATTGGCTGCCGCGGCATTTTGCGTCGAAAGTTCAATATTTTCAACTCAAGCGTAGAGGAGTCTGAGGCCCCAAACGCGCCGGACACTCCATACGTGCCAAACTCGTCCAACGCGCTGCGCGGGGCGAATCTGCGTCCAAACGCGTCTTTGCATTGACTTTGTATGTAATCTCAACACGCGTCTTTGTGAATTCGCGTCTGGTGTGGCCATATCATTATCATCATTGTGTCTTGCCCTATCTCAGGAGTTGATATGATTTTGATGCGAAAGGCAACAAATTGATTCAGAAAATGATTAAGCCCAATTTCATGATTCTCAATCAAAGCTCTTTAAGATTCAAAGGGTGCTTATTTTAAGATTTACTGTCCATTGTGAGTTTGACATTAACATACCATATAGCTAATAAAGAAAAGCTTTAAGATTACAAAGACGTAAAATAAGTAGTAAAATATTATCAAAATGGGTTGGTGGTTTGGGGGAGTGGTTAGCAACCAGGAACATCCCATATACACTTTGGCAGCCTGGGTTCATATCCAACCTGTGGCCAGTATGCAGAGTGTCCTCCCCTATTCTCTCACCCCTTTCACTATTCTATTCACTGTCATTCTCTCCTATCAATAAGGGAACAAAATGCCCCAAAAATACATTGAAAAAGACATTAAATATTATGAAGCTTTGGCTTTCACAATCGTTTTACAAATCTAAAACTTTCGTTGTGTACAACACTGTTGAGGCTGAAGTCTTTAGAAATGAAACAGGCAATGGACTTTGTTCTGATCCAGACTAGAAGTTGATAACACTGTGGAGCGTACAGTCAGTATTGTTACTGGTCGCTTTTAAGCTTCTTTTTTTTTCAACTCCAGGTGATGGCATGAAAGATGAGTATTAAAATTCTAGTTTGCAGAGTCTGCATACTGAATATTTCATGTCCTGCTTTGTCTTACCCAGGATACTGATTTAGAAGGACATTAAACACATATATCTCTTGACTGTTTTAAACTTCTGACAGCAGTAGCTTCTAAAAGTTCGTCACCTTGTTATCATCCTATGTCTGTTATATTCTTGGGATGTGTACAAGGAGGTAAAATTCCTTTGCACAAAGCTCCACAAAGTGGTGTGTCTAAATGTGTGACGTCGCACTGGTTATGCTGACGCATACGACCTGGCGAATACTTAAAGCAACAAGCTTGACAGTGTTGTGAATATCGAGGCAGCTGCTCAGTAACATTTAATTTCAGAAAACTTTGCACAAATTTCCCATGATCAATGCTGTTATTTGTGCCATTTATGGAAACATTTTCTGTCTGGAACAAGTGTCCCTCACTTCTAGGGATTGGACTCCCCTAGTCATCCTGCAGAGGACATACTTCCTTCTCCTAACAGTGGTCTTTTTACCTTTGCTCTTGAGTGTCACTAAAGCAAAAGTAAAATACCCCCTCTGGGGCTAAAATAAGCATCCTTGGCCCCTTGAAGGAATAAAACCTGTCTTGTGGGTCATTAAGCACTTTTAAAAACGTTTCCAAACCATAAAATTGACTCACTTGAAGCAATCTACTAAGTTATTCCACACTGATTTTGCACCCTTGGGCTCTAAAGGGCACATGCAAAACATACACCATATATGCATGTAAAAACAAAGAAACCAAGCAGCAAAAACTTCTTCCTCTATTTTTTCTCCAGTTGCAAATGATTGGTGGTAACTGGTAAAGAAACAAGAGAATAAGCATTGCATGTGTCTGATTAATAGACATAGCCATCAGAAGCGGTCACTTCTCTCACCAAAGATTTATCACTGTGGATTTACAGCATAAAAAGCTCTAAAAACACCAAACTTTAAGGCTGGATTATAAAACTTCCATTAAGGGATGTGTCTGATCTTTTTCTTTAGGCTTCAAAACAAAGTTGACCTCATAAAATCTGTTGGGTGTTAACACCAACATGAGATGTGCCATCTGTGGTGTTGCAAGGGTTAAGAAATGTTTTGGGTGACCTTCTTCCCCTTAGTATGTTGTTTATTCCTTTGTGTGTTACAGTGTCTGCCAGTCACATGATGCATTGATGTAAATTAACAGGACTTTAAAGCAAAGGAAAAACAAACCAAAAGCTTGAGATCCAAACAAATAGTTTTATAGTTTTGTTAAAGCTTAAATGTGCTATGAGGAGAATCTGTTACCGGTGACATTAAGACTCTGTTACCCATGAGCACACGCAGCGACTGTTGTAATGCTGCGTTCCAGTAGCCTCGGAACTGGGAGTGACACCATCTCCGACTTATCGGCGTTTCAGTTGAAGTAAGAAAAAAACATGCCGATCTACCAGGCTATTGTTAGCTGATGTTAGCAGGCCCTGTGTTGTTGTTCACAAATATCGCATGAATGTGATTATCACTATGGCAGCATTTTTGTAAATATAAGTAGGGGTGTCCCGATACAACTATTTCACCTCCGATACGATACCGATATTGCAGCCGTGAGTATTGGCCGATACCAATATCAATCCGATACAATATCAGCAGGAATCATACAGACTTTTTTTTACCTATTTTGTAGTATTTAAAACTGTAAGAAAAGGCTTGATCAGGTCAGATTACTCAAACAGAGAACAGTAGGCAGCAAAAGTAGGTATGAGAAAAACTGACCCATTTGTTATTAACCAATAGGTTAAATAAATTTTAACCTTAAACATAAAAATATACCACAATTAAAACAACATGAATAAAAAATATTAGAAGACCCTGAAAAGTGACCTCAATAAATCAAACAAAAACATATTTCACCAATTGCAAAATAACCACTGTGTTGAACTTAAACATAAGCATATTCTACAACTGAATAAAATAAAAAATAAATATATTAGAATGGACTGCTTGTATCGGAGTGCTGATATCGGAGATTTAGAATGCAGGCCGATATAATCCGATATTTGTTTTTTTGACCGATATCAATATCGGATCGGGACATCCCTAAATATAAGTCTAACAATACTATGTATACAGCTGATCTAGAGCGACACACCCCAGTCAGAAGTGCAAATAAATTGATTATTACAGGAGCTAAATAACTGTTCACACTGGGGGCATCCATCTTTGATTGTCAACTCGGGGGTGGCGAGGTTTCACCGAGTTCCCAGTAGAAAATTCCGACTTCGGGGGACTTTCTAGTTGCAGTGTCCTACTCGAAACCCGGAAATTCCTACTTATGACTACAACTGGAACGCACCAAAAGACGTGACCCAAACTAAAGCGTGTTTTTGTTGTGATGCTAATGAAAATGCAGCTCAGACCATCCTCAGAACTCTGCATTGCTTTAAAACTTCTTTTTTCAACAACTTACAGGATGCAAAGTGACGAGGTAATGTACTGTATCTCTTTCTAGTTACGTAGCGGTAGTTTTTGATGTGTGACAACAAGCAATTTTTGGAAAACTTAGTATTGTAGTTTTGTAGCCAGCTATATATCGCTACTTACAGCCCGGTGCTCTAAGACGTGTCCGAATAATATAAATTTGCTCTAGTTTTAATTGTCTTGTTCCCGAAGTTGAGTATCCAGGCCAGTCCAGCCCTGTCCGACCCAACTAGGAAGCTAAGGAATAGCATTTAAAGATGGCCTATTTTGATGCTACAAAACTCATCTTAAAGTGTGAATTTCGATCAGGCATATATCTGAAAGTGAGACTTTTTTGTAGTTACTTAGAAACTCCTCACAGTCCCTTTAAGTTTATACACATGAAAAGACTCTGCATCCTGTTGGCTTGAGGTGCTTCGAAAATCACAGTTTAAATATCACAAACGGATAAATGAAGAGTTCAGTGTACTTTCCAAGCCCAGGGAGACACGATGAGCTGTTATTAAGTGATGTTTATGCTGCTTGTGACACTTTCATTCAGACAAAAGGAGCGCCCATGGCGGTGTGCAGCTAACAGGCGGGAATGTCACGCCGCTGCTGCTGCTGCTGCTGTACAAAGGATGAGATGTTTTCACTGAGCCTTGTTGTTTTTCCCAGAGAAATCATAATCCTCCCAAAGCTACTGCTGGTACATGTCATGCTAATGTGACCACACACACTAAATGTACAGTGCACCAGATGCTACAGTTCAAGATTTTGTTGCAAAACGTTAGACAGTATCTGCAGTGAGAAAAATGTACCGCATGATATCTGCTATTATGTCTTACTCAGAGCAAAATCTGGTTCACTGATGTAAAAAGGATACAAAGCCAAGTGAAAATGAGTGAAGACATTAAAGGAAAACAAAAGTCTGGCTCACTCCAGATGTTTTTCTCAAGTGATTGTTCATCAAGAATAAAATAATGAAGTGTTGAAGCATCTGTGATAGTACTCATTTGTTTTAATTTCTCCCCTAAAATATTGACACCAAATGAATACTATAACAGATGTTTATCAGTGAAGTTCTGTTGAGTGTTTTCAGTCTCCCTTCCTTTCTCTGTACTGATGCTTGGAACTGGGAACTGGGAAGTGGGAGTGACGTCATCTCCAACTTATCGGGGATCTACCAGGCTATTGTTAGCTGTTGTTAGCACGCCCTGTGTTGTCGTTCACAAATATCACATGAAAAATGCAAATATCACTATGGCAGAATTTTTGTAACTAGAAGTCTAACAATACTATGTATACAGCTGATCTAGAGCGACACACACTAGACAGAAGTGCAAATAAATTGATTATTACAGGAGCTAAATAACTGTTCACACTGGGGGCATCCATCTTCGATTGTCAACTCGGGGGTGGCGAGGTTCCCTCAAGTTCCCAGTAGGAAATTCCGACCTCGGGGGACGTTCCAGTTGTAGTTTCCTACTCGAAACTCGAAAATTCCGACTTCCAAGTACAACTGGAACGCACCATGAGGCAGCTTCACTTTCTGTGTCCTGTGACAGTGGGAACCAATCTGACATATCAAACAATAGCTATACTCTGAAGCTCACACGCTGAAACGACACAGATTTGTGGCACACTGAAGTAGGACTGAAAGAAAACACAATTTTGTGCTATGCTGCTCTCCTAAAAATATTCAAAAGTCACTTTTTAAAAGGGGTAGTACGGTGGCGCAGCAGGTAGTGCACGTGCCTCACAGCAAGAAGGTTCCTGGTTCGATTCCAGGATTGAATGGGGACCTTTCTGTGTGAAGTATGCATGTTCTTCCCAGGCATGCGTGGGTTCTCTCTGGGCACTCCGGCCTCCTCCCACAGACCAAAAACATGCTCATTTGGTTAATTGGTGACTCTGAATTGCCCTTAGGTATGACTGTGAGCGTGAACAGTTGTCTGTATCTCTATGTGGCGCTGCGATCGACTGGCGACCGGTTCAAGGTGTAACCCACCTCTCGCCCAACAGAGAATGAATTAATGGTTGACTTTTGAAAAGTTGTGGGCATTGATGGCGCAATCTGAGGGTGCACATGGATGGCTGTAGTTTCAAAGCATGACTTCGCCTGTAACATGGCTATGTGTCCTTGGGCAAGACACTTAACCCCAAGTTGCTTTCACAGCTGCGTCAGTGGCGTGCAGATGGGTATGAAAGGGCATGAATGTGTTAGTTGATACTGTTGGATAACTAACATCAAATTCTAACCATCATTGAGTGATTATGAGAGTGAAAGGCTGTTGTGTTGTCATCCTGGGATACCTACTTCACTGTGCTTCTTTGACTCTACCAGTCTCATAGAATTTTGTCCTGTTTGGAAATGATCCTAGAGATGACACCAAATAATGGTTCCACTTTGCATTCCAGAACACCCAGCTTGCCCTTTTGCATGGGCCTTATGCTGAAGCTAGAGCAAGGCATGTTGATGCTTGGTGCTGTCATTTAGGTGCCAAACAGGTGTCGGTCACACAGCTGGCAGCACCTGCAGCTCAAAACATGAGTGAATACTAACAGGAGAATATAGCAGGTCATTTTGGCACAGCTTTGATTGACACCCGCACATGTAGCTGTGTTGCTCATTTTAGAAATTAAAGAAATAGCTGTTCGTTAAGTTAGCACACTGTTGTATGGTCTCATTGAAATTCAATTAATTTAATCCTTAGTCTAATCCAGGCATATTTTTTATGAAAGTTACAGAGGGGAGAAGTTTTGCTAAAATAGCATGCCGGTTGACAGTTCATTTCACATTTCCATCTGAGCAACAGCTCATAAAAATTGTTGTTTAGGCTGGGCAAACCTTTAAAAAGATACATCCATAAGGTTATGGGACGACCATACTGTCTTTGACATTCATTTCATGCAAAAAGTGTGGTATACAAGTGAAAACATGTTTTGGTGTTCTATTCGTTTGATAAATAAATGTTGCCCAGGCAGGAAGCCTCAATGCTAATCTTTGTCTGCGAAGCCATTGCTTTCGGGTGAACTTTCAATGTCATTATCTCTGCCTGTTCCTTCTCAAAGGAGTGATTGGCCAATGCCTCTGCAGACTTAGCTAAACGATGAATTAAGGAGAATCCAGCTGCACTGCAAGAGTCAATTTTTGCAGGCACCATGGAGATTTCAATAGGTTTGAATGGACTTATGGCTGGCTTACCTCCTTGAACATACACGGGTGGTAATCAGGGTCTAAGTTTGCCATAAACACTGTCTATGTGTCTATAAACAGTGTAGCCTACATTTAAATGTTAGCATGAAGCATTAGCATCTTTAACCAGCCTTGAGTGACATCAGCTGAGTATCTGCCTCCTGTAAACTGCGCTCATCATAAGAATTGTGTCAGGCATAGATCAGAGAGCCATTCAGCTGTAAACATGAAGCCTTCCTCCACCTCTCCTTCAGGGTGTAGCAGTGACACACAAACACTCGGCTTGTTTTCTCAGCGTATGTAGCAGAGGATACGTGGGGCTCTGCAGTGAAGCGCACAGCTGCTCTGTTCGCAGACACAGCGGAGGGAGATGGAGGCGTTCGGCTCTTTGTCTGACTCACTGCTTCATGCTCTTTGTCTGTTTACACAACAGGTCACATTTCTGTGGTCACAACCTACAACTCTGTTGTGTAATGAATATTTTTGGCTGGCAGGTACATTCTGCTGCTCTGTGGGACCAAGCTGCTGATGTTTGGTTGAGATTTTTTGTGCTGATTATTTAATGATGTACAAGCCAAGTGCTATTGATAGCCTCAGTGATGATTAGGATAGGGAGATTTATTGGCTTTTATTGGCTGGTTGGGAGTATATCTCTGCTAAATGGCTGTTTTTTGTCATTTAAAAATACAACTAATGTCTCAATATAAGAAATTAAACTTAATGGGATTTTCTTATAAATCTAACAATATTGATACAAGTATGTTTCCATGACAACAAATTAGAGGTTTGAGTAGGGGTATTCTATATAATCAGCTTGACATCTTCATTTGCAGGTAATTTATTAAAAAGTTGAGTAATAGTAGATATTAAAAGTTCTGGTATTTACAGGCAATGTATTGACTATAAATACTTGCAAATTATCTCACATATATTTGGCTGAATGAAAGAAAAAATATATGATTGTATTAAGTCTTTTTGATTATGGAAAAAATCATAATCACTATTAATTTGATTGACAATACGATCACGCTGATTTCACCTGATTTCTCTCTGATTTTCAACATCTGAATTTTTAAAGATTAAATAAATCCCATTGCATTAAAACACAGCCACAGCTGTGTAATATGATCTGCTAGTTATTTAGCATTTTCTTCGAGACTGTTGGAAATATCTGGTACTTTTGATTGAGCTTACGCCACAGCTGGACTTTCCTGATTCAGTGTCTGTAATCAGGCAGGTCCATTTTGCAAATCTCCAATCTGCAATGGTTGTGAGCAGCCCAAAGGACAACAGCCCAATCAGAGTCCGGTAGAGCAGGAAGAGGTGGGAAGAACAGGAAGTGACTGCTTGGTCACTGAACTTTGTTAGCATCGATGCTAACAGATTCAGACAGCAAAGAAGATAGTTTTCAATTGAAATGTTTATTTTTGCTCCACTTCTGACATCATTTCATTAGTTTGTGCAACAAAGTGGCTTTCTATATGTATTTAATGTGAAATTATCTGATTGTAACGAATGTCATAGAAGCAACGAACATGTAATTATCTGCAGATTTGCTCATGAATGTTCTACCCATTCCCAACCATTTTCTGTAATATGGTTGTAAATCATCAACCATAATCTTGTAAATATTACTCTTCTGTGTTATATTAAGTTATTTTGGGGCAAAATATCCATACAATACCAGAGGCATGAATCAGTTTTTGGCAAGCACAATAAGCTGATTTTTACATTGCAATTTTCTTTTATTGATTTTTTTAGGGGGGGAAAGTACTGGTTGGAGTCAAATCTTGTAAATATTACTCTGCTGTAGGCTTGTCACGATACCAGAAATGTAGTAGTCGATACCAATACCACTTAAATTCTTCGATACTCGATACCATTCGATACCATGGTAAAAATAAAAAAAACTCCTGTAGTTCAACACACACTCCTTTATTTGAACAAAGTCTGAACAACAAACAATATTATGCTTAAATTGAAAGCGTCCGTTCTTGTTGGCAGTGTATATTGATGCTGGCTTTGACCGGCCTGTCTATGTCACTGTCCTCCTCTGGCTTATACTGTGAAAAGAAGATTGAGATTTGGGTATAGCTTAATGACTGTATGAGAACAGCAGAGGCAACACTAACACAGAGAGACAGAGAGAGGGAGCAGCAATTTACAGACATGGTGGTGAAACTTTTTAAAAACCTTTTTATATGACAGTGCCTTATAGCATTTACTACTGTACCATATTGATGATCTTATTTTGCTTACTTTATTACTAGGACCAAATAATATCATACTTAGATACTAAGATAATTTAACTAGCTAATGTACATTTCTATAACATATGAAAGCATTCCCTACACCTGCTTCCTCTACTCACTGTCAGTGTTTCCTGTTCTACTCTCTGCAATCAAATTCAATGTAAAGTTATTGGATGTGAAAAGTATGTGAACAAAATACACATGATTCTGGGCAAGTAGCCTCCGCATTGATTTACGTTCTGAACCAGCCTTTATACGGAGTCATAATCAAAGTAGGTTATTTACTAGCCCATATCTCAGTTATTGATCACAGCTGCTTCTGTTGATGTATCGTCAGTGTCGTCCCGTTAAGTCCGCTCTGACATGACGCACAGACCGGATGTTTTTAGCATTGATGACATGCTATCATGCTAAGCTCCGTGCTAACTAAGCTAACTCTGTTTGACATCAGACACACTGTACTGTGTTTTTTTTTCGTCCCTTCTTGTAGTGACCACACACTCGGGACACTCTCTGCCATTTCTTCTGCGGACTCTCACTTTCTGTCCCTCTCTTTTCTCTTCCTTCATGATTTTACAAGCCGTGCAGCAGCGGACGTAGTAGCGAGGCTGGACTTGACGCTAAAGTTATTTTGCGATGCAGCTCATTTACTATGGGCTGGGCTCATCTCATCATTGTAACGTAATTAGACATGAGCAACAGTGATAACACGTGAATTCAAATGCACTCACCTTGAATTCTCTGTACGAGTCTGGATGCTTGTCTTTTAAATGTTTCGTTGTTGACGAGCCGGGTGCGTGTGCCTCCGCTATGTTGTGTGTCATTGTTCTTCGCATGTGATCAGCACTGTGTGAGGGTTGCCAGATAATCGCTCATTTACAGCCAAAAAAACAACGCTAAAGAAGTGGCCAGATCTGGCGCCTCGGTACCTACGGTACTTTGGGTAGTCTAGAAAAGTCAGTACCGTCACATTTTCTGAATCTTAGTACCGACTTGGTACCGAAGTATCGGTTCTCGTGACAAGCCTACTCTGCTGTGTTATATTTAGTTATTTTGGGGCAAAATATCCATCTATATACAATACCAGAGGCATTAATCAGTTTTTGGCAAGCAAAATAAGCTGATTTTTACATTGTAATGTGTTTTTTTCCCCCCATTTTTTCTCATATTCAAACCGTACAAAGCACTGTGTGGGGTCAATTACTCTGTTGAGGGATAATGTACTTTTGGTGCAGAAAAAAGAAGCTCCGTCAGTGACACATATCTTTATTAGCGCATATACGCGCCAGATTAAAAACGCCAACTAGCCTTTTTAACAGCGATATAAGGCAAGTAGACGTACAGTAGGCTATCAAACGCAAACACAAATAGTAACGGTGCTCGATTGCTCTTCCTGAACTACCCGGATGTGTGTCCCAGTGAATTGAAATTGAATTTTGACAACTGAATTTGAATAGTTAAAACTGAATGTGAAATTGTATTGAGTTGAATTTTCATGATCTTGCATACATTTTCTAGTTTATTGGATTTCAGTTCCAAACTAATAAATTCAATTTCAAATTATGCTATTCAGATTCAGTTTTACAATGCAATGATTCAAATAAAAAAAAATTAAAATTAAAATTATGTAATTCAAATTCAATATAAATAATTCAAATTCAGTTTCTGGTGGCACATATTTCAGCCCATACGTGTTACACACTAGCACAAGATCAATAATTAACATATCTGGTCTGGCCAACATCATGACTGCAACACATCTGATAAAAAAGCCGAAATGTTCTCTTTCCCTGCGAAAACACATGCAAACACATGCAAACACATTACGCTGCCATCTTTTGAGCGAGGGGACGCAAAACAGCTGTGTTGTGATTGGTCGGAGACATTGGCATGTTGATAGCTGCTCTCCGATTGGTCGGTACGTTACGCATCCTCAGGCAAGAATTGAGTAATTGCGCATGAGTGAACCAAAAGGTGTATCCACATCTGTTTAAGAGAGAAAGTCGTGTATGGTATTTGTCGTGAAAATACTGAAATTTCATTTTTGAGCTGTCTGTGTGGGTAAGGTTTGGGAAATTTGGGAGCGTGTTATATCTGAGTACAGTTATTTTCCAGGCGAAATCGTAAAAATATGAGGTGCGTGTTATAATCAAGTGTGTTATGATGGAGAAATTACTGTTTATACCTGTACAGCACTGGCCCACTGAGGTTGTTTAAAAAATGATATATTGATAAGGTTGTATTGCATTGTTTCCATGTATGGATGCTTGGTTGAATAGATGGATGGATAGTAGGATGTTTGACTAGCCTGCTAAGGTACTGAAGAGAAGGATAGATTAGAGATCTGATAGAAAGCTGGACTGGTCGTTCACTGCATCCTCAGAGAAACACACTGGAATGCAGCAACTTGTAATTTTAACACCCTCAAGTGACAAGACCGCAAAATGGCTGCATGCACCTGCTGGTGTGATGACGGTAATGGTGATGATGTTTTGAAGAGGGCTGGCAGTAGTTATTGCTGCGATGAATGAAGATGATGTAATGATTCGGAAAAGAATCAAACTTTCAAAAATAGCGACGATGCCAACATGAAGCGCAGATGTTGATGATTTTTCAAAGATAAAAGGTGGTTTCCAAGCCTCGGTAGGCTTTTTACTGAGCTTTTCTCCTCAGTCCCAAGAGGAGAGGAGCTCAGGGAGAGAGGCTGCTCCCTGGGGTGTTGTAAACACAACATTACACCCGAGACATGAGCTAAATGAGCCCGCAGTTCTCTGCTCACCAGAGCTGTGTGTATGTACAGTGTGTAGGCGGGTGTGAATTCAGCGCTGTTACTAGTTGTTTTAATCTTCATCCTTATTTGCCATACTTTAGAAGAAAGCACTCTTGTGTGGCATATGTACCTAGTATTCATGCTTTCTCTGTCGCTGTGCTTATTATCATGTGTTGAAGGACAGGCTCATTGTCTTACCGTCCAACCTCTCTCTCTGTCTTTGTTCATCCGTCTTGTCTTTGTGGCAGTCTCCTCTGAGCCCCCTCCTCTCTCTGCTTTGTCCTTCTCGCCCACCGACACACTTTACAGCATACTGGTTCAAGATGCAGCTGTAAATAAGAGGAGCTGTCATTGTGTCGTTGATGAGGGTATTGAAGAGTGTGTTTGCAGCGAGTGAAGAGTTTGAGGTACAGAGGGACAGAGATGTTACTCGGCTGAACTCAGTCAACCCACAGTGTTAATAATTCATATATTTTTATGAGTATTACAGCATGAAGTCATCACATTCATCCCTGTCTGTTAGGGCTGGGAAGTATATCGAATTTTAGAGATTTTATGACAAACTTTCAGGTTCATGTTTATATTAATAGATTGTGTTGATGCTCAAAAAATGATACAAAAGGAAAATACAATACCTACCAAGAAGACTCAATTTTACATCACAGTAACCTTTTGAGAATTTCCTACAAATCTAATGACCTGATCAAGTTAGCAGCCGAGGCTGTGGCAACCATCAGGGAAAACACAATCAATCAAAATCATTATAAATTGAAAGGTATGGCATCGACTTACTCTTTTTATATAACTGTCTGGAGTTAGCATTTGTTAGGATTTGGCCCCATGCAAACAAAGAATGATCGACCGATTGAAAATGTAAAAGGAGGACAAAATCAAATGCATCTTATGTTGCAAAAGATTAGTCAATTGGCCCTTTTCCACTAGCCCTACTCTACTCTACTCGACTCTACCCGGCTCTACTCTACTCGCCTTGTGCTGCTTTTCCACTAGCCCCAGTCGCCTGCCCCACGGGGTGAAGTGTCACTGAGCGGCTCTGCGGTGACGTCATTTTGAGCGCGACACAACAATCTATGGCTTTTTGTCACAAACCAAGTAAAAAAGGAAAGAAGAAGGCTGCAGGTGGTAAGAAGAAATATCCCTTGAGAAGCACAGGAGAGTTTTGGAAGATATACAACAGAATGAAGCCGAGGACGAGAGCAATCCAGCTGCAAAGAAAAGACGTATGAGGGTAAGCTAACGGTAGCTGCCGTTAGCGTGCGAGGTCGTCGCGCTCATGACTCATCCATGACTACATTGTCTGACCAATCAGTAGCTGGCAGTCGTTGACGTCATCTTTTAGTATTGACTCTGCTCGCTCGGAACCAGAGCAGAGTGGGCACTAAAACTAGCTTGTTTTAGGAGGTACCGGGCTGGTGAAAACACACTGCAAATCAAGTAGGGCCGAGTAGAGTAGGGCCAAGGCGTGCTAGTGGAAAAGGGCCACATGTCTTGTTTGGAACTTTACAGAACGTATTTCACATATTTATCTAAAATTTATTCTAAAATACTGATGGACTTTGAGCCCTGTGAACTGGAGGTGCTAAAATGCTAACTCTCTTCCATGATTTTGGATTCATCTCTGCACCAATCTACACTGGATTTGCTTTGTATTCCAAAGTTTTCTCACAACATGTGGACCTAAATATTCAGAGAAATCATTTTAACCACACATAGGACCCCAAAAACCAACTCAACACCTTTTCTTCCCCACCATATCTAGTGACAGCCAATAATTTTGTGATTTTTTCTTGAAAGTTAAACCAGCCTTGCATGTTTTAAGATCTAAATCCCACTCAGACTACTTCTTGTCAAATCATAAAGTGTCTTGAGCAGTCTTGTTGGCCTACAAGACACAGATGACAAGATGTTTTTGGAAGACAGTACACACACTGGAGTATAAGTGTGTTTTCGTGTCACTTGTTCTTTCATTTGTTGACATTTGCTTTAATGTCAGATTTCCTACGGAGCTCTCTTTCTTTATATATTGTAACTGCATAGTTTTCGGATCATCCTCATTTGCATAAAGCCCTGCGAACAGAGTAAAAAGGGTGAGAAGATGAAAGAGGATGAGTTGTGTAATACTGCAGCAGGAGACGGGACGTCAGGCAGTGAAGGTAGAGAGCGTGGAGATACTTATAGCATAAAGACGGAGAGAGAGCAAAGGAGAGGAGCTGAGCTAAAGAGAGAGACAGAAATGTAAATGGAGCGAGAAATATTGACATGCAAAGGAAAGCAGACTCTAAGAAGGCAGAGAAAGAGATTATGTTAAACCCCCCCAAAAAAATAGGAAAAGAAGAAACACTTGAAGCTCAGTAGGAGATGTTCTTGTCCACAGTGAGGTTGATTCCTACAAGGCCTCAGACGTAAGATCAGCTTACCCCGTCCCCTCTTTCTAGAAAGATCACATGATTCTCTGAAGTCATACTCTCTGCAATTTAAACACAAAAGGATTAAATCAGTTACTAGCAAATAATTTATAGGGTGTCCTGAATAATACCATGTACATATTAAGGAGCATGTCCCAATAAAAACAACATACCCCCTTAGCAACTCCCAACAAGATAAATGGTACAATGTAGAAGAATGATGGATGGATTTAAAGAAGTAACAAATGCCACCATTCATTATGCTCTCAGATGTTAACACAGGCGGATCAGTGTGTTTAACACAAAGAGGAATGATGCGGTGGATAAGGAGGAGGGTTGGCATATAAAAATCCCTTACATCTATAGTTAAAGAGAAACCTCCACATCTTTATGAATGCCACAGATGAAGCGGGGGCAAGCGGTAGCTTGTGGGCCACATGTGGCCTTCCCATTATCCTGCAAGGTAGTTTAGCGCAGGGATGGGCAACTTTGGTCACCAGCAAGCACTTAGCAAAAGAAAGAGAGAAAAATGTTTGCAATATGAAGGGTACTAATAGGAATGAATGCATACCGTGATCATAAGGAGTTACTTCATCAAAATGTATGTAAACATTGCACAAAAAGGAGGAAATATGTTATTTGTTTCTAATAACAATGCTTCTTATCGGTTAATCTTACACCATTGGGAGGCTTTTTTATTTCCTTTTTAAATGTTGACACACTTGTAAGGATGATGGACCCAGAAATACACAACCAGACATTGAGTTAAATCAATTTGAAATTATACTAAGCCATGAAAGAAAGATATCACTGCATTTGGCACTTGCATATTGACTGGAGCAATGTCAACCATATTCAAGTTTGTATATGATGTTCTGTTCAGAGAACAAAAGGCTGACATTGTTGGAAATGCTTGATAGCCACATTCTTCAAATTGTCAGTGATTGTCAATGATTTTAAGTTTGGTTGTGTTGTTTTGCTTTGGTTCACTTGGAAGCAAAACCAGACCCACTGTGTTCAGGAAGACTGGAGTTCAGTTCTTTGGTCCACTCCAGAATTTGTAGCATTCCCACATCACCCCAAATCAAACCAACAGAGGTGTCAAAGGATTCACATTCATTACTCAAGTAGAAGTATAGATAGTAGAGTTTAAAAAGACTTTTGTAGAAGTTCAAGTATCAACTCAAGCTTTTCACTCAAGTAAAAGTATAAAATCTTGGTTTTCAACTAAAAGTATAACAGTTAAAATGATATAAGAGCACAAAAATGTGGTTAAAGAAGGTTAAAGGTTAAAAAAATGTTATCTGAGCTTATGTCATTGCCATATACCATATTTTTACATGTATTTTGGGGGCATTTTGTGCCTTTAATGATAGGAGAGAGACAGTGGATAGGCTTGTGAAAGGGGGTGAGAGAGTAGGGGAAGACACTCCGCAAACTGGCCACAGGTGGGATTTGAACCTGGACCGGCAGAAGCAAGTACATGGGGTGCCCGGTTGCTAACCACTCCACCAAACGACCACCCCCCATATGCCATTTTTTAAGTTAATTGTGCAATGTTATAATCACAGATCAGAGTTTCCCCTGGGTTGATCTGAGTCAGATACCACTACAGATCCTAAAAGAGATCATGATGTTACTGTGTTTATTTAAATTACAGCCGTTGTTATAGCACCTTGTAACCAGAGCCGCCCCTGGCCAAACTGGGGCCTTAAGCAGAATATTTGAAATCAGAATATTTCCTAGTAAGTTGATCCACTATAACCAATAAAGATCAATGGAAATCTTGCTATAAACCTGGCAGAGATGAATGTATATGGAGCTAACTAGAAAATCAAAAAATGATAATTAGGGCTGTCAGGAAAATTGATCTCCAGTCCACATCCAGACAGAATTATCCTCTCTTCTGCCTCATGATTGTAGACTAGCACCTTGGGTCCCAGAAAATGTTCTTTTTTCTTATAACAACATACATACCCCCTTCCAGTGGTGTAGTCTGGTTTATTCTAGTGGGTACACTCTGACATATTCACTGGATGTTTGTCCACTTATGGCCTCCGTACACTGAAGACATTTTTGCCACATTTTTTCCTGATTTATACACCGTCCACTGAAAACTGCTCTGAGACCCACTTATAGGCCTCCATCCACAGGTTCAGAACCGCTGCACTCATAGATTTTGTATGAATGTTGATTGTTCAAAGATTGTTCTTTTATCATAGACAATAAGTGATCCAGGATACTCTGGGGTGAATTCATCATTAAGAAATCAGTGAGTGAGTGAAAATAGTAGCTCAGAACTGCACTGATGAACAGTGTTGAGTTTTAATTCATCAAAAGGCTAACTCGTCATTTTTGAAGTCTTGGTGTTCACTTAAACAGTGCACATGAGCTATTAAGACACCGTGTGAATTATAAAATCTTTAAAAAGGCTATTTTTAAAATGTAAGGAAGTACAGATAATTGCTTGAAAATGTAGGGAGTATAAGTAAAGAAGTACAGATTCCCCTAAAGTTCTACTTCAGTATGGTAACAAAGTATTTCCACATTGATACTTGTCACCTCTGCCAACAATTTTTCAAAAAAAGCAAATCAGAGTTTGCTTGGTCTTCAACAAGCATGTTAGGTGTGAAAGCGACCGAAGGCTTTGTGTTGTGATTGATCAAAATGCTAAGGTGTAACCAAACAGATTAGAGTTTAAAGAACAGAAATGTATTTTTGTTATTGTCTTTGTCGGTAAGGTGTATTCTTTTTAAACTCCACTGGCATTTTAACCATAGTTGGATATCTACTGTTATGCTACTTGTAGAAACATGAATAAAAAAGACATTTATTTATTTACTAAATACTTTTAAACTTACACTAATTGCTATTGTTCTTCAAGATAAGAACTAATAATAGAAACAAGCTACACTTTGGCCAAAATCGTGAAATTGTGCTTTCTGGCCTACATGCAAAGACAAATTAATTCATTTTTCAAAATAAGTATACCTTATTTGTTTGCCTATTAAAGGGATGAATCAACAATTAGAGAAGGTAAGTGGCTGTAACAGTGAGTTAGTTGGTTGGCAGCTTGTTTTCTTGGAAAGCCTCGTCTCAGCATGAACATGCAGTATTTTATAAAGCGTGGTTTGTGTTATAGTGGAACAGTAAAAGTAAAGGTCAGTGGGGGGCAGCGAGAAATCTGACAAAGCTATGATATCTGCTGTGTATATGGTAAAGTTTTAACTGAAGAAACACTCACTGGTTTAAAGACCAATGAGTGTTATGTTTGATATGTTTGATTAATAGCACACCAATGTATAACCAAGGCACATAATCCTTCTTTTTAGTGCCCTCTTCCTGGCTTTATGCTGGGATTCTGTGTCATTGAAGGAGAAAAATATAGACTGACATGCCTCAAACGACTGTGTGCCATGAGCCTTCAGACAATCTACTTCATACAACTAAAACGGGCCTTAAAAGTCAACTTTAACAGCATTTCCTGATGGGCAACCACAACATTTGGGAATCAGAAACCTTCTTCAAACACCAATGGATGAGATTGGGGAGGGTTTTAAGCGGTCTCTAATGCAGATTTAGTTCACCTAAACTAAATCTGTATTCAACACCACATCATTTATCTAGCAGCAAATGGTCTTTGGTATGATAATAGCTCTCATTTTTTTCTGTCTGGTTTGACTGAAGGATGATACTTTCGCCCTGTATTTTTGCGTGTACACAAGGGTCATTTTGTTACTGTTAGAAAAACTGTGGTCATTGGCTGCCCAGGTGGAGCTGAGTTTTGACTTTGACGATCACAGGCACAAAACACTCCAGATCTTAAAGGAAGGCTCTCGCAGAGGAAAAACAATATTTAATGGATCGTGCTCATCATTTTATTATGTTTAAAAGATGAATACTCAGAATCCTGCAGCTCTCTGTGGGAACCCAGCTGTGCAGTGGAGCCTCATAACATGAGAGAGTGAGCAGGATGGAAATGTAAGTGCTCTTCTAATTAAAAATGGATATGAGGGATGTTTTTTTCTGCTGGAGAAAAGCATCATGCTCCGTTATGAGCTCCCTTTGAGCGCTGCAGGACACAGAGCGTGGTTTACACTCGATGACTGTGGTCACACAGGGAGAGGAAACAATTTTACACCGAGATGCAAATTAAATTATAAAATATGCCTGCAGCTGGTACACAACATTACAGCAGAGGCCATAATGTTCATCACTGATCATACAATAACTCAGTGTGTATGGCTTTTTTTTAACCTAAAAGGGTTTTGTTTTAAACAATCAACAAAGAAAACAGAATTTATTCAGGCAGTGGTGTGTCAGTGCTTATAAGGTCACCTCCCAATTTAAAGACCGAAGATAATTGGAGAATGTCCTGCAACTTCTTGATATTTTGGATGTTGATATGTGCTAAGATCTGGCATCACAAAATCTACATCACATATAAGTAAGGTACACTTTTTTAAAATTCCCATCACACTGACCAGCATATGATTATTGCCTCCATCTTTTGCTTAAAAGGAGATTATTAATATTTTAAAAGAGAAAGGTTATAATTTTGACTTTTGCACATGATGTCATCATATCAACTTGACCCAATTTGACTGTACTTATTTATTTAGGTTTTCCATTAGTGACTGTACCCAGTATCTGGCACAGGTTTTATTATCATGTCTGATGAGGTACCTAGTGGACTGACTGAAATGAGACACTGCGTAAAGGGACTGTGAGGAGTTTCTAAGTAAATTTAAAAAAATTTCATTTTTAGATATATGCCTGATCAAAATACACACTTTAAGATGAGTTTTATAGCATCAAAATAGGTTATCTATAAATGCTATTCCTTAGCTTCACGGTCGGGTTGGACAGGGCTGGACTGGCCTGGATACTCAATTTCGGGAACAAGACAATTAAAACTAGAGCAAATTTATATTATTTGGACACGTCTTAGAGCACCGGGCTGTAAGTAGCCATATATAGCCGGCTACAAAACTACGATACTAAGTTTTCCAAAAATTGCTTGTTGTCACACATCAAAAACTACCGCTACGTAACTAGAAAGAGATACATTATCTTGTCGCTTTGCATCCTGTAAGTTGTTGAAAAAAGAAGTTGTAAAGCAATGCAGAGTTCTGAGGAAGGTCCAAGCTGCATTTATTAGCATCACAACAAACACACGCTTTGGCTTGGGTCACGTCTTTTGGTGCGTTCCAGTTGTAGTCAGAAGTAGGAATTTCCGAGTTCCAAGTAGGACACTGCGACTGGAACGTCCCCCGAAGTCGGAATTTCCTACTGGGAACTCGGTGAAACCTCACCAACCCTGAGTTGACAATCGAAGATGGATGCCCCCAGTATGAACAGTTATTTAGCTCCTGTAATAATCAATTTATTAGCACTTCTGACTGGGGTGTGTCGCTCTAGATCAGCTGTATACATCGTATTGTTAGACTTATATTTACAAAAATGCTGCCATAGTGATAATCACATTCTTCATGTGATATTTGTGAACAACAACACAGGGCGTGCTAACAACAGCTAACAATAGCCTGGTAGATCGGCGTGTTTTTTTCCAGACTTAAACTGGAACGCCGATAAGTCGGAGATGATGTCACTCCCAGTTCCGAGGTTACTGGAACGCAGCATTACGACAGTCGCCGCGTGTGCTCATGGGTAGCAGAGTCTTAATGTCGCCGGTAATAGATTCTCGTCATAGCACCTTTAACACTGACTGGTCAGAGTATCACCTCAACAGAACAGATTTGTCATATACAAAAATGGTGAGGCAGGGGTATCTGATTCAGAAATCAAATGGCTTTTGGCTCTGTGATTCTGTATCACTCCACAAACTCTCCTCAGCTTTTGATGGTACACTGTTTACTGCTTGTAACTGTCTCCAGACCAAAACTCACCTCCTCAAGCCGTGTTCACACCAAACATGAAAAAAATATTCACATCACATTTTTACGTGACTTAATTATGTATGTTTTATGTATATTTCATATTTACTTAGGCGAGTTTCAGATCCAGCTTTGAGCTTTTCAGTCACATAAACCGACAAACTAAGAGCCAGATACACATCACCCTAAGATTATCTTAAATGTTGTGAAGATGTTACAGAGGTGTACACTTTAATGACCCTGCCTCCATTAAAGGCATAATATCACAGTCTATGCTGTAAGGAAACGATCCAAACTGGGAAGTAAAGCCTAGTTGAGCTGACATCATGATAAGTTTTTAACAAAATCTTATAAAAAGAATGAAAATGATGCAATTCACTTAATAATCATGAATATACAGTAGTCTGGTTTTCCTTTAGCTGTGTTTTATACTAGTGGGAAATATTAGATGTTAATTATTTCATATACAGATAAAAGTATCAGCTATAGTTAAAGTTTTAAAAGCAGGATAATACTGTGTTACTGACAGGTGTCTTAAGAGCTGATATATACATAAAGGTTCTTCCAACACCCGTCAACGCATCCATCAGACTCCCTCTTCTGCTCCTTTTCATCCTTCCATCAAATCTCCATCGACCTGTTGAAAAATCTGTTTGTCCATCTGTCCATCAAACCAAACTGAACCAGTGCTTCAAACCATCTGCTGAAACTGAGCCTCTGCTCTGTCCAGATCATTTTTACCTCAAGGCACATTTGGTCCTGATGATTATATCACTGCTTAACTGCTGTCAACACCTTAGATCAGTTTAAACTTGTGTCTCAGTTGTTGAAGTCCTAAATTGAAGAAAGAAGATGCTAAAAATGCCACAAACTCATCACTAAACTTATGCCAAGCAAGCTTCCATCAATGCCAATTAGACTTCATAAAACATTTTCACAATTAGAGCCCTCGAATGGAGCTAAGGGCAAATACTTTCATTTTAAAAGGCAGTTCTTGAATAACCCAAACATGAAATGTTGTTTCAAACACGGCTTAAAAACTGAATTACCATTATCTCTGACCACTTTGAAACTATATCATTTTCAAATCTTGACAGCAAAATTGAATTTTCTTGAAAAAACTGGTGCCTAAAGGGTTAACACGCCACTTTTAATACAATCCAGGCTTTTGAAGAGAGAGTATAAATAGCTGGTTAAAATATATTGCTGAATAAATCCTAAAAACGGACTCACATGTGATGTGTATTTTTCCCAATATAGTCTGTAGGCATCATCATTGGTCATCATTTCGCTGGTGTTTTAAAAGCTAACTAAAGATTGCAAAAATCGGCAATATCATAGCATCGCAATTTAAATCGAATCGGCACCTTAAAATAGTAAAAAAAAAATCGAATTTGGAGAAAAGTGAGTTGTCCAAGTCCTAATTGGTAAATACAATATTTTGACAGCCCTGGTATAAATAAGCCACTTTGTAATTAATGAGAAGAGTATGAGACAATAATTCAAGCTGAGAGCTGTAAAAGGTGTTTGTCTACATCTGGGTTGTAGATTTTTAAGGCAATGTTACTTTAAGCTGAGCTACAGTGATTGCTTTTGGTAGACAGCTGTGGTAGTGTCAAGACAAGGTGTAAGACTGGGAACTAGTAAAGGTAAAGATCAATAAGTAGTTTAACAGGCCAGTAATTCTGGTGCTTACTTCAGTCACAGAACCTGCTCCTCCGTCTTTCTATTGCGTGACTTTTTCCTGAATCTTTGAGTCGTTTTTGCTCTTTCTTCTCTTCAGCTCTGCTTCCCTCTCTCTGATCACTCCATTGCCAGCTTTCTCACATCACAGTCAATTACATATAAAGATAGACTGCTTTATAGTGTGAACGTGTGTGTGGAGGGGATCAGCGGCCTCACATCATCCATGTCCTGGCAGTCATTGATCGTTGTGTCGTCCTGCATGCAGCCGGAGACCATGTGTGTATGTGTGTGTGATGAGTGTGTAGTGTAATATGACACCACAGACATGAGGTCATAGCTCTAAGACCATCAGTCCCACCTGGTGCTTCTTCAAAAGGGTTTTATGTTACATAACTCACTCTGACCTTCTCGCGTGTGTGTATGTGTGCGTGTGTGAGAGAGCTAATGTCTCATTACAGGAGGAGAGTGTTATGCTGATTTCATGTCTGCAAAGAGTTTAATCAGACTCTAGGAGTAGGGATCCTCAAGTAACCTCAGGCCTCTCCCTATATGACATACAGTATATAATGTGACTTCCATTACTGAGTGCAAAGCTATCCTGATCAAAGGGGTTTGTGTCTGTTTAGTTTACTGCCACACCTTATGTTCTTTGTTCATCCATGTTGGAGGGCATTACACCTGCAAAACAATGCTATAGCAAATAAAAAGAAAGACAGAAAAAAAATCACTAAGCACTGCCATATTTGCCATGGTCAAATAATCAGATATTGCAAGCATGACACTTCTCTCTCACCTCCACACCTGCTCAGTTCATCGCTTGTTCACATCACACCACCTGTTTCTGTTCCCTTTACCACATTACATGTTGATTATTAAAAGTCTGCTGACAACAACAGATGGAGTCAATTCAGTATTCGACACTCTCCTTGACAGTGTGTTGACTGGTCCATGACTGGATATGCCCACCATTGTGGCTGTAGTGAGATCCCCAGTGATGGCTTGACAGAAACATGGGGGCTAACACTCCTCTAATCAGGGCTGAAGTTGAAGTTGACTGTATGTGTTCTTGTGAGGGAAGTCCCATCTTATGGGGAAACCCTGCAATTGCATTATTTGGGTGTGTGTCAGGTGGAATTTAGGAGTCATTTGGCTGAAACTGAAACTGAGGTGCCTGCAACTGTATATACCCATCATTTCTTCCTCTGTATTGATTAGAACATTACTGTATTTTTTTATGTTATTGATATTAAAATTAGTCTTACCTAATGATGCTTCCGTTAGGTATACCACAGGATACTGGGATACTGTAATTTCTCGTTTTTAACACGCACTGGAGTACACGGTCCCAATATTTCGACGATTTTCACCTGGATACACTGTACTTGAATACAGCACGCACTCACTTTTTGCCCAAACCTTACTCTCTTAAACAAGTCAAAAATGACCTTGATTTCAATTGTTAAAGGTGTAGTCAGCAATGTGGGAGAAAACGAGTGGAGAAGTAGTTGATAAATGAATTTAGACCCGCCTCTCCCTTCATACCTCACCCTTCGCTCCACCCCCGAAAGCTGATGGACGTACATCGTCATGGAAACAGCTGTAGAAACTGCGTAGCTGACCAACGTAGCTAAGGTAACCCAGACTCGTCAGAAGACTCGACTGCCATTACTGATAACATCACAACAACAGAACATTTTGGCAGATTAGACAATAAGATGAATGCACGATGGCTGTTACTGTTATGTGAAGCACCACAAAGCTAATGTTGCTTACCTGTCCAGCAGAAAGACGGCGACATCCACGTCCGTTTTCAGGTCTTTCAGTTCCCGGAGTTCCCTCCACCGTCGGAAAGCAACACCAATGTTGACCCGTGTCTTCGCTCTTTAATGGTCGTAGCCTTTCATTTTCACTTTCTGCTCCTCTGAATTTTTTCTTTTGGGCTGTTTTTCAGCCATTGCTACTGCACCTATTGTATCTCTCTCTTACGCTAACTGTGCACGCTACGCAACCTACTACTACTACCACCACAGTATTTACCTGCTGAAATTCAGAGCCAAGGCTGTGTATTGAAACCAGACTTTTTTTTCAACATGGTGATCACAGTGATTTTGACAAATTGTGCATTAGATTAGAAGATTAGAGGATGACTACACCTCTAATCTATGAAATTTCAGTATTTTCACAACAAATACCAAACACGATTTCTCGATTTCTGTCCGAGCATGCCCAGTTATCGTGCCAACCAATCAGACCATGCCAATGTTTTTTTCCAATTACAGCGCAGCTATTTTGCATCCCTTTGCTCACAAGATGACAGTGCCGTGTTTTTGCAGAGAAAGAGAATATTTTAGCCTTTTTGTTTTAGATATGTTGCATTGCAATTTTGGCTGGAAAAAATATGGTAAGTATTTTGCTTGTACTCATGTATAATACACATCTGAAAAATTAGAGCTTCTTTAAAAGTGAAAAAGCGAGTTACGATCGACAAATAAATGTAGTTGTATATTTAATGCTCAAGTAAAAGCAGACTTACAAAAATGATTTTAGAGCTCATTGGTGTGCACTAATTTATACATTTTATGACAAATATGTGGCCTTTGTTACTCTTCAACACATTGTTTTATTGCGGTTACTCATTTGCTAAGTGCTCTTTAAGCTGATGCTTAATTTTGATGAAAAAAGAATGATGTATGGCATTGCAGACATGTTGCTTTAGAATAACATTTCAACTCAGCTGGAGATGAAAAGAAACAGATTCAGGGGCATTGACACTCAACCTTCACACCAAAACTCAGAGCTGTACCGCCATAAATCTGAAAACAGGGCAGTTTTATTTGGTTTCTGTAAAAGGCTTACATTTCTCAGTCTGAGACTCCCCAGCTGACAGTGACAGTCTGCCATCCAGAGATGTTTTCATTCGGAGTGCTTCAGAGCAGGATGGCTGACTACAATTGGAGCAGGGACAGCCCCCTGTGGGAGTCAACCTTGACCCTGCCTGTGTAAGAGCTTCATTACTACAGCTCACAGTCAGCATTTCTAACATTTCTGCTCTGGTTCTGATTTAAGTCTCACATATCATCTTTTGAGCTCTCAGCAATGACAGATGAAACTTTGTAATAGTGTTTTAATTTCCAAATAATGTCAGAACACAGTGTCCATCAAATACTGTCAAGGTTTTCCAATCCTATAATTAAAACATTTCTCATTTATTTCACAACTGTATGTTTCTTTTCTTGAAATCAAACACTCATAACAAGTTTAAGAACTGAACACCTTTAGGAAAAAGCAAACCTACATTGTCAGCTAATGAGGGCACAGCAGTGGGTCACTTGTTCTCTGACCTTATTCATCCAAAATGTAATGAAATCATCATCAAGTAAGAAAGACCATTTTTACCATTTTTCGAAAACTGCCCTGCCTGTCAGTGTTAACAATCCTTTAAAGAATTCCTGAATCTGGATCTGTTTTTGAATCACCACCAAAGTTCACTTCTGACCATTTTAAATCTTAAAATAGTTGCACATGAAGGTCCCACAAGAAATACTCAAACCAGCCTGTCTGGCACCAACAACCATGTCACTGTCAAACTCCCTTAAATCACCTCTCTTCCCTGTGACATGCCGGTTAAACTCAGCCCAGCAAGTTGTCCTGATCAAGTCTACGTGCCTCTTGACCTTCCTCTTTACCTCTACTCAGGGGTGAAAGTAAGATAAGATTCTTGCAGGAACTGTGCAACTCAAATTTTTCTTCAGCTTGCACGCTTTGTGCGCGAACATCATACAGGACAGACGTTGATAAAGCCTGCTCGTTTCTGACAACTGTGCACATCCTTGAGTGCAGCATGTAAGATTTCAGACACATAATGTAATATTTGGCAAAATATTTATTTTCTTTAGGGGGAGGTAAAAATTATACCTGATTTAAATGTGGTCCACTGAAAATAGCTCTGAGACCCTGTGTTGGGCCTCAACTCACAGGTTGAGAACCATTGCTCTAGTACTTGAATGTTCACCACTTTGTGCTACATTTTATGTATAAAAAGTGCTTTATAGGTAAAGATTGATTGATTGATTGATTGATCTATGTTGCATTTGGAGCTTGATCCTTCAGATTGCTGTGATATCATGGAGAATAAGTGATGCAGGGAACTGCAGGAAACCGCAGGATGAGTTTAACATTTAGAAAAGGTAGGCGAAAACAAGAGCTGGACTGCTCAGGAAAGATGAGTTTTACTTAACCACAAGACTGCCTCTTCATTTGTTAGAAATCGCTATGTTCACTTAAAAAACAAACATACATAAGCAAATGACACACCGTTTCAGTTACAAGAAACACACAAAGTGATTCAGGACCCCTGTCCCCTGCGCTGCATGTCTTTACGCTCACTGGCACCGCAACTCTTTACGCTCATATCTTCATGCTCTCGGGCTTGTAGAGTGAATGTTTTTATTAAAGTCAAGGCTCCCTTCAGACTTGCGCACATGTTGGCAGTTCACAGATAGTCTCTAGTATTATGAGCATCTCGGTGCTTATGAGAGAGTGACGCAGGCTGTTCATGCAAAAAAGGTCTGTCGTCTGCAGCGCTACTGCCACTTTGAATTGGTTGATTATTTATTTGACTAAGCCGAAGCCCAGCTCCAAGGTGGCAGAGCTCAGCACCAAGGTGGCGGAGCTAGGCTCCGGAGGGCTCCAGCCCAATTAAACCCCTTTCATTTGTAAGTCGAACAGCTGTTCTAGTTTTAAAAGTTGGAGTTAGGAGGAGGTGAGTAGACCTCGGCAGCCTTCTTGTCTTTGCTGCAGGCTAAAACCCTAAAATTTTGGGCAATATCCTCCTCTCTTTTTGACATTTGTTTGGTCTTGACTTGTATCTAGTGCAGTCATGCCTAGAGACAGAAGATACATAAAAAATGAACAAAGTTGTCAGTACACACAATCTCTCAGTGGCAGCTTGACTGCAGGCTGGACAAAGCCATTTTTTTTTGCAGAGTTTAGAGCTGAAAGAAAAAGTTAATCAGTGAAAAACCTGGAATATACCTAAACTGAACTGCTTTTAAGAGCATTTCAAAAATTAAACAGAAACATGCTGCTCTGAGTACAAAAGCACAGAAATTTGAATCCATTCACAGAAGTTATGTATGTGCAATCTTCAAGTCAAATGGTGATAAAGTCATCCACACAGAACAGAGGTAAAGCTGTGCGCCTCTTCTGGCTGCTCGGAGGGAGATACCAGAAAGCTCCACATCAAACCAGCCGTCAAGCTCTTACAATCTCCTCAGATCCCCCCAGAGCCGCCCCGCTCAGATTCTACTGACAGACGAGAAACAATCAGAGCCAGCGCTGTGTGAGCGAGGAGAGTTTGAGAGAGAGATTTTCCAAACATTTGTGACAAATGCCTCCCTGACGGTGAGGAGCTGTTGTTCTGTTGTTTGGATGAAGACCGAAAGCTGTAGAGAGAAAACGATTGGAGTGTCTGTGTGTTTGCTGTAAATAAAAGAGTTCAAAAAAGGTTTGAAGTGTACTTTTATAAAGGCACGAAAGACAATTCGGCCATACGTAAAAGATGGCAATTTAGAATCTGTTCCAGCGTCTTTCTTCAGTTATATCAATGCATTTAATTTCTTACAGCTCAAACAGCAACAAAGAAGCAATCATGACAGACAGGAAACAAGCAGTTTACAGGCTTTTGCATACCAGATGTGATTTTTCAAGTAAGTACTTTGAAGTTTTCCTGCTCTGTTTAAATATAAAATTAATAAATGCAAGCTTAAGAGGCATTCACACAACGTATAGTAGCTGACACCAACCAACGTTGAGTAATCATTAAAATTTTGTTGAAAGAACTCTCCAGGCTCAATTTTTCTGTGTTCATGCAGGTCAGTGTAGCTAAATTGGAAATAAACAACATGCTGAGGGAGTATGAGGTTTCCAGACTAGTGGCCCTTTTCCATTAGCCCTACTCGACTCTACCTGGCTCTACTCTTCTTGCCTTGTGCTGCTTTTCCATTAGCCCCAGTTGCCTGCCCAACAGGGTGCAGTGTCGCTGAGTGGCACTGCGGTGATGGCATTTTGAGCACGACACAACAATCTGTGGCTTTTTGTCACAAACCGAGTAAAAAAGGAAAGCAGGAGAAGGCTGCAGGTGGCAAGAAGAAATACCCCTTGAGAAGCACAGGAGAGTTTTGGAAACTATACAACAGAATGAAGCTGAGGACGAGAGCAATCAAGCTGCAAAGAAAAGACATATGAGGGTAAGCTAACGGTAGCTACCGCTAGCATGCTAGGTCGTCGCGCTCATGACTCATCGATGACGACATTGTCTGATCAATCAGTAGCCGGCAGTCGGTGACGTCATCTTTTAGTATCGACTCTGCCCGCTTGGAACCAGAGCGGAGTAGGTACTAAAACTAGCTTGTTTTAGGAGGTACCGGGCTACTGGAAACACGATGCAAATCAAGTAGGGCCGAGTAGAATAGGGCCAAGGCATGCTAGTGGAAAAGGGCCATAACTGTAGGCAGATTTAAAATTTTCCCCACAGTTGATGTAACAGATAGGTAGCACTCTCAACTTAGGCACACTTTGGACTAACGTAGCTTGGCACTGCTAAATGTTGTATAAACATATTGTGCCGTCACTCAGCAAAGGCCATATAAAGTAGATGCATATGCCATTTCACCAGGTGAAGCTGGTGTATGCATTCTGGCACCATGCCTAGAGGATGAAAGACAGCTTTCCCCAAAAAGGCACCTCAAGTTGTACAACAGGAGTCTGCTCCTGAGGAGGAACCAGCTGGACCCAACAGAGCTGAATGCAGCTGTAACTGATGTCAGCAACAGTCACATCTTGCTGGCATTGAAATTTATAAGAGTGCGTAAAATTAGTTGACATACTTGACAAAGGCAGGCTCAACAGCTTGAGGTCTATGGCCAGAAAATCAGTGGCAAAAGTCGACCAAAATGTCATTGTGGGAATGCAACTGTAAAAGTGTGATGCTTCTGGGTATCAAGGGCAAAGGGTTATAGATCTCAATTTTTTTTTTACAGTTCTTTTTCTTTGCACAAACAAGCAGAAGCACTCTGTGTTTATAGCTGCTGATCAGCTTCATCATATCGGGGTGGGAAGTTTCTGAGTCAACTCATAAAAATGAAAGAAATAAAATTCAACACCAAACAAACATACTCTCTTTTTATCCACATCCTAAGTCGACAAGGGAATTGTTCCTGACAAAATCGCACAAGCTGCTTTTCATTTTCAGCACAAATATAAAAACTGAAGCAGCAGACAGTTGCTCTCTGGGAGCCCCATCGAGCAGTGATTTCATTCATTAATCACTCGCTGTTCAACACCGCTGAGTCTGTTGACTTTTGATTTCTTCGGTGGGTTTTCATTATTGTACGAGATGTTTGCGGCAGAGGGGAGGGGAGCACACACAATCCAGAGTGATTCATTTCCTCTTTATGTTAACTCTCACCAAAAATCCTCTCATATCTACAAGTAAGACTTTTTACTGACACTTGTCTACAGCCCCCATCACTGTTTGCAGACAGAAAGAGGGTCAACCTGGGAGAGGTCTTACAGCAGAGGTATGAAACATACAAGGCTATGTTTTGACGGTATGAAGCACATTTGATATTTTAACAATGCAGAAAAAGAGGGTGTATATATTAACCCCTTTATGATACATGTCCTCTGGGTGCAACAAAGATTAAACCTATCAGAGTGTCAGCTCTCATTCCCATCAAAACGGCTGAATAATTTATTTCGCCTCCTTTTATTGTGCCACTGTAATCAGGATACACAGAACACTGTATGAATTATGTTTATGCTCAAAATTAATTTATTTTTTGTTTAAAAAGATGAGTCAAACATTTCCGTGTTTGATTCTAGAGATAAAAATCTCCAGTTAAAACTGACCGGATCACAGTTGTTGATGTCTATAGATGAAAGACTTTTTTCATTCATTCATTCATTTTCTATACCCCATAGCCCTTTCAAGGTTGCGAGGGGGCTGGAGTCTATCCCAGCTGGGCGAGAGGTGGGGTACACCCTGAACTGGTTGATCGCAGGGCGATAGCCATTTTTACTTTGCATTAATGAGCTTTAGGCTAAGAACAATTCATTTTCTCTTTTTCCCCTCTGGCATCCTTGGCTCTGTTCTCTGTCTTATATGTGAAATACACTGGCCACCCTGTTTTGTTATCTGTGAGCGCAATTATGTGACATTTATTATGTAGGCTATACAAAACCTACAAATGTAGCTCCTTGTTGCATGAAAATCTTTTATGTGTTTAATTCTCATTTCTGGGAGTATTACACACTCTGGAGTACACTGTAATAGAGCACTGGGGAGTGCTACAAGATGCCAAGCTGTCCTTCAGATCTTTGTTTAATTAGGGGAATTTGTTAACAAATGCTCTGATATTTAACAGTAAAGGTGAGCTGCTGTGCATCCTGTGTGGGTTAAACATGCTCAGTGAAGTGTGTTTGATCTTGTGGATGTGTGCCAATCTCCAAAATACGTCATCAGTATAGCAATAGATGGTTTAGTCCTGCCTTTAGTGCTGTGTTTCCCGTGAGACCTGTAGCTCCTTTCCTGCATTTTATCTCCAATACTCCCTCCTGTTTTCCAGCTCTATTCTCTGAGCCTGTAATAGCCAGGGCCACAGGCATCATGTTTTCAGGGTGTCTTCTGGTGCTTCACTCTGGTTGGCCTAAAAAAAAGGGGTCATTAGTCTCTTCCAAGCAGGCTAGAGTTCATTTAGCAGTGTTTGTGAAAGCCATCTGAACCAAAAGAAACAACCAAACAAGGTAAGCAAACTAAATACCAGTGAATTGTGGCTTGAATTTAGCTGCATAGCACAACCGTGTCAAAACTAAAGTAATGTTCACTGTCAAAGTAACACCCCTACCCTGATGGTCCTCTTAACAGGATAACATCTACACGTCAATGCAGAATATAGTTACTCATCTTCAAGTGTATTTTATTGAACAGTGTTTCCAAAATGTGTTGAGCTGAACAATGTTATTCCTCAAAGGTGGTTGCTCATTTTTTGGTCATAGTTCAACAATGAGCTGGCCGGGAGAAACAAAGACTGCACCAACAGGCCCAGCTAGTGGGGAGTGGCGAGTGACTAGGTGACGCGTCATTTTACAATCACTGGCTCGCCTGACATAATGTAGTGTGAAAGTAAACAAAGTAAAAACTGAAATCAACTTCACAAACTCCGACTTCACCCTTTAACTGAATTGAGTTTGCCAGACTTAAGATGTGAATATAACCTTATTTACTCTGTTTGCCATTCTTATAATACCTCAAATGTGTGACGGCTAACAACCTTCTCACTGCTAATTCAGTTCCTGTGTAAAGGAAAAGGTCAACATGAATCTTACTAGCTACAAGACACTGAGCAGTGAGAGAAAGGCTATGTAAAAAACGTTTCAACAAGCAGGGAGGCCTCAGTGAACCAGTTTCTGACGTCATAGCTGAGCCAATAACCACTGCTTGCTAGATATTTATTAATGATCGGGAAACTGATTATGATTAATTTGTCTTCACCTCCTCCAAACATACCTAGAGTTAGACCCCAATCTTTGAATAAAAAACAAGAACTGTTCTGGTAGAGCACTGTTCCACAAAACACACAAGAGCATTTTTGAAGTAATAATGCAACAGCCCACGTGGTACAAGAAGCAGGCCAGTGGTTCCTGAAGTCATCACTAAAAATAAAAAGGAGATAAAAGTGAGCAAATGTGCCTGAAGAAGAATGAGGAGTGCAGACTCAAATGGAAGATGCCAGGGAGCTCGACATTACTCATGGGGAACATTTTAAGTGTTCGCACCCCTCCAGGTGCTGCTTTTTTTGGCCCTGACATTGACGTAAATCGCCATGCGGCTAAAGTTGAGACCTATTCACTTCAGGAGACCCACAGGAGTTTGACTGTGTGCATGGAGGCTATGACGTGAAACCCGCAGTGTGAAACCAGCCACAGTCAAACAAACAAGCTAATTAGAGACGTCACCATGAGTCTGGGATTATTTGATTGACATTTGTCACGACTTCCTGACATTTGGTATGGTAATCAGCTGCCTTATCAAGCAGCACACACAGTTTGGACAGGAAAGAGCGCCTGATGTGCTCTGCACCCGATGCACTCCAACTGAGAGGCGGTAAATAGTTTAGCAGGGGGAGATAAGGGCTATTTTTATCCCTGCAGACGGACGGACGGAGGAGACGCACTGGCAGGCTGACGCACAGGTTGAGGCTTTAGAGAAAAATGGGGAGAGAGATGGAGACATGTCCAATCTGGAGGACAGACAGGCAGCTGGACTGTGATGCAAATAGACAAGCTGGTAGAAAGACAGAGGAAAAAGCAAGATGGCAGCAACAGACTCCTGAGCAGGGAATGTTTCACTGCACTTAAAAAGAAATTGACTGCACTGCTCATTTTTACTTTTTTTTCCATTTCCCCTAATGTTATTATTGCAATATTTTTCATAAACTGCTGCCATCCAGCACAAACCTACAATCCCAATCTCCAATGTAAAAAGGCCCCTTTAATGAAAGAATGCATATTGTATTGTCTTGACCACAAACTAATTTTTTTGTACTTGGATTTTGTTGAAAGTTTCTGAAACCCATTCTCCATCATGGAAGGTTTCCAATAGCACAGTATAAAGAAAAAAAAGGAAAATCATTACAAAAAAGAGGGGGAGAAATGAGGTTTGTGCCCCACAGCAACAAAATGTGGAAAAATCAGCTCTGTGAGTCAAATCCATTTTTATTTTCTATTTTTTCTCTGCTTTGGCAAATCACTATGCTTTGAATAAAGATGAGAGCTTTGGTAGTAAAAAACTTGACAGTGACATTTCATCCTAAGCAGAGTTCTACAGTATGTGGTTCTTCTACATTCAAGTTCAGGTCGCAGTGGCAGACAAGTCTTTTCGGTTGAGGGTGTATGAAGACAAACTAACACATATGTGGCATAATAAAGCTCACCATAATGCAGGATCAGAGAGAGCCATAATCTTATTATAAACCCCAATAAAAAGACTTTAAAGTGGACTCACTCTGTTTTTATCAGCTGCTTCACAATGACATTTAGGAACACAGTTGGCACTGAAACTACTTAAACCACTTCAGCTCCCAAGTGTGATGTGAACAGTGGGTGCTTTTACTCACAGTCAATGCTGATCTAACGTTTCTCTTGCTACTAATGAGTATTTTACGAGTCCTCACATTTGAATTGAAGCCTTCCATGTCAGCCCTTGTGTACCTCGACTCTGTCTGTTGTTGGAGTATGTCTGTTTCATTTTGCTTTACACTGCTTCTGTGATCTTCAAAAAATGTGTATAATATTCCTCGGGTCAGAGTAGGCCTTCTGAGAAAGTTCTCTTAAAGTGATAACATTTTACAGAAACATGTTTATTTTTTATGACCATTTGATTGAGTTTCCCAGTGCTCTTATTCGAAAAAAACTGACAGTTTCTATATACAAAATGCCACAAGTTAGTTTTATTTTCACACTGTGTATTTTGACATTGGAGGATGAGACTCGCAGGACACTGCCAAAGGCACAGAGAACTGCCAGCCTCCAAACTGGTTCTATGGGAACCAACACATGGGCACCGGTCACGAGGACGCCCCACATTAACCTATGTGGAGGTACTGAAGGAAGACGCAGGAGCTCAAAGCACCAGCGAACTGGCCTGATGTATGGAAGACAGGGATGACTGGAATCAATGATGGAAGGCTCATCTGAGGACGACCTAGAGAGTGAAGGCTTTCAATGACATTACATGACTAACAGATTAAGAGTTGCAAAATTGACTCTTGAGACTAACTTAACAACTTAGATCAAGGACTTATTTTGTCTCCAGTAAGACTCATAGGTACTCTGACTTTGGAAAACTTTGAAAAAGATTTTTAAAAAATCATAAGGCATCACACTAGCATGAATTATGTGGGAGTGTCCTAACTGCCCACAAGTGGTGCAGCACAAAACTGCCTTAAGTAGTGCAACGTTTCTATTTCCTTCAACGTTGCTTACACTGATGTGGACATGGAGCTAGGGGAGAGGGATTTTGAAGTGCTAGAGAGATATTCTTGGTATTCTTTGACTTTTCTTTCTTAGCAGAGCTTTTTGATGTATTTGATGTAGGAGATATATCACAGCGTTCATCTATTTCAAAGGGTAAAATGATTAAGATTGACTTTGAACTCAAAGGGAGGAACAATCATCAAAACAAGGCACTAATTATCTTTTCTATCGCTGTGAAGTTAGAGCATTTCTACTACATGTTTTATATAATTTCATTTTTAACAGATGCAGTTTGGATAGCAGGCATGCAGCAGTACAAAATGTGACGTGACTTTCAAAGCTTGCATTTTGGTTCGGCCTGTGTAAGGCTAGCATAAGGCAAACCACTCTTTTCTGTTACATAGAGCTCTAAAGGTCCCTTGTCCAGCAAATTGTCTTTGCCTTTAATGTTGTTTGAAAGGGCTTGGAGAGCAAAAGAACAAGACAGCCTATACTACACTCTCATTTTGTTGAGAAATGCACTCTGCCTCTTTAATGAAAATACACCTTAAAATGTCATGCTTTTTACGTGCTGGGGTTTAATATGTGGTAGCTTAGGCAGACACCAGATTGTTTAAAAAGTTTCCTATGTGACCTGTAACCTGTCTCCTTGCTTCAATCAGACATCATTTGGGCAACCAATCAGCACAGCCAAAGTCTGCTAGTGACTGCAGGCTCCACCAATAGGCTTGATAAACAGCACAGAGCTGATAATTAAAAACCTCCCTGCAAACTCAATGTGAGTGTTTCCAAAGGTGAGGGAAACAGAGCTGCATCTGATCCTTAACAGAGACAAAATACTTCAACTGTTCATTCAAATTAAAGCGAATCCTTGCTTAAAAGACACCCAAGACATGATGTTACTGGTCAAACATCCCAGGACATAGGACCTTTAACGTTTAGCCTTTTGCTATCAGTTTTTTAGACATAGATAAAGCTTCAAAAGCCATAAATTTAAGCACTGTGTACATTTCAGTCTGGTGAACTTTAATCAAATTTTAGCGTTGGTCATTTGACCTTAAAAATCCAATTCTGAGGTAGCTGTTGTGTGGAAACTGTAAGTGTGCAGCAGCTTTTTTGTAAAGAGTGGCACCACTTCTCCTTTTCCTCTAGCTACAAAAATATGTCCCCCAGATGTTGTGGTGTTCACTGAGTTGAATGTGTCAGTGCATTTGTGGTTTAACCAAAAATAATTGTAGAGAATCTTTGTTGTCCGAGTCAGATGAAAATAATAATCAAACATTTATTATCAGCAATGAAACTTTCTGCTTTCAATTTTGCATATACTTGTTTTATGGAGCCTGAGTGTGTCGGTGCTTTGATGGCACTGTAGTAATCGTTGTATAATAGCAGCCAGTGAATTATTCAATTCAAACTGCTTCCTCTGAGCTGGAAGCAGCTGGCCCACTCGTCAGCAGAGATTACACACACATACACACACGTACACACACATACACACACGTACACACAAACACACGCAGTCCATGGAAACTCTCCAACACACTCAGGGGGACATGCCTTGAAAAATGTACATTTCTCGTACACACCTGCATTTTTAGACCGTAATACATACATGCACAAACCAAAGATACTAACTTAGCAGTGCTGTGGTCCATAGGGACACTATGCTGCTTCAGCACACACAGCAGAACTTAACCTTCACCTGCAATGTTCCGTGTGTCTGGATGTGTTTGATATTTTGGGAGACAAACTACACTACCCAAAGTTTTAGAGTGTCACAACTTTGTTATGAAGGATCAAAAAATCTGACCATTGCAAATTTAATATGAAATATATGAGGTACGAGACAATAATCAGTGAAGTGGCTAGAAAAGCTCCCAGCAACCCTGCACCTTGAAAGAGAATTAGCTGAGTCTGAAAATAGGGTACATTGCTGTTGGTGGGTTGCTTTTGTATAAGTGTAAGTCTTGCATAAAAATGAGCAACTTTGTCTTTATTTTATCCCCAGAAAGTCTTTGTATTTGGTGCTATTTTATGATACGTGTTTTTTGTGTTCTCTTGCTGGGCTTATTGATTTTGCTGATGCTTCATTCTATGGACTCAGGAAGACGCAACATGTAGTGGCTTCAAGCTTCCAAAAAAACACTGCTGAGTGGGTCCAACACACACAGTCCAAACAAAAAGCAGCCGCGGATCCAGCGTCACTTCCAAGGTTTAAAGGGACTGTGAGGAGTTTCTAAGTAATTACAAAAAAGTCTCACTTTTAGATATATACTTGATTGAAATACACACTTTAAGATGAGTTTTATAGCATCAAAATAGGTTATCTATAAATGCTATTCCTTAGCTTCTTGGTCGGGTCGGACAGGACAGGCCTGGACTGGCCTGGATACTCAACTTCGGGAACAAGACAATTAAAACTAGAGCAAATTTATATTATTCGGACACGTCTTAGAGCACTGGGCTGTAAGTAGTGATATATAGCTGGCTACAAAACTACGATACTAAGTTTTTCAAAACTCGCTTGTTGTCACACATCAAAAAGTACTGCTTTGTAACTAGAAAGAGATACATTACCTCGTTGCTTTGCATCCTGTAAGTTGTTGAAAAAAGAAGATGTAAATCAATGCAGAGTTCTGAGGGAGGTTACAACACAACAAACACGCTTTGGCTTGGGTCACGTCTTTTGGTGCATTCCAGTTGTAGTCAGAAGTAGGAATTTCCAGGTTCTGAGTAGGAAACTGCAACTGGAACATCCCCCGAAGTCAGAATTTCCTACTGGGAACTTGGTGAAACCTCGTCACCTCCGAGTTGACAATCAAAGATGGATGCCCCCAGTGTGAACAGTTATTTAGCTCCTTTAATAATCCATTTATTTGCACTTCTGACTGGGATGTGTTGCTCTAGATCAGCTGTATACATCGTATTGTTAGACTAATATTTGCAAAAATGCTGCCATAGTGATAATCACATTCTTCATGTGATATTTAGGAACAACAACGCAGCGCGTGCTAACAACAGCTAACAATAGCCTGGTAGATCGGCGTGTTTTTTTCAGACTTAAACTGGAACGCCGATAAGTCGGAGATGATGTCACTCCCAGTTCCGAGGTTACTGGAACGCAGCATTACGACAGTCGCCGCGTGTGCTCATGGTTAGCAGAGTCTTTGTGTCGCCGGTAATAGATTCTCCTTACAGTCCCTTTAAGTATCTTCTGCCGATCTGCTCTTTGCGGTCAACAAACGTTTACGCTCCCACTCTCAAAACCTCTACCCAGGTGTCACTGATCACATTAAATAGCTTGAGGCAGGTAGCAACTCGGGAACATAGGGATGGACAGAACGGTGAAAAATAGCTTGGTCAATTTGTTATATAAACAAACAAAAATGTATCCTTTTTACTTTAGAAATTAATTCAAATAAATTAGATAGGCAAGAAAATTAATAACAACAAATTATTTAAATCAATATTCTTTCCTTACTTCGGTTTACCATAATTTAATTCATTATTTAAATCAGATTTTCTTTTGGCCCCAACACAACATGTGTGCAAAAGTGCAAAGCTTCTGACTTCTAGTCAAAAGGAAAAGTTCAGGAAAATTTGTGGAGATATTTTTGGTACAAATTGAAGGCAACCCAAAGACAAAGTGATGACACACAATGAAAATTTGACCCTCCAGTGCAATCCTGAGACAAAACTGGAGTCAGTGTATTGGAAAACACCATCATTACCATGGATGAGAAAGCATTGCAGTGCAAGTCCATATTTAAGCAGAGTTGTCATGTACAGAAGTACAAATACTTTGTTGCCTTACTTCAGTAGAAATTTTGGGTGTAGTGCAGTGGTTTTGAACCTGTGGATGGAGGCCTATAAGTGGGTCTCAGAGCTGTTTCTTAGTGGACGGTGTATAAATCAGGTAAAAACGTGGCAATAATGTCTTCAGTGTACGGAGGCCATAAGTGGACAAACATCCAGAGAATATGTCAGAGTGTACCCACTAGAATAAACCAGAATAAACCACTGGAAGGGGCTATGTATGTTGTAAGGAAAAAAGAAAAACTTTCTGGGACACAATGTGCTCCTCTGCAATCATTATTATACTCAATTTACTTCCACAAAAGTCTTTTTTAAACCCTAATATCTATACTTCTACTTGAGTAATGAATGTGAATACTTTTGACACTGACTGTATTTAAGTCCATATTATTGTATTCATTGACATCTATTGTGTAAGTTTGGAGGAATGAGTTGAAAGTAGAAATACATTTTAAAATGCTCATTTTCTAGAAAATTGTATTAGAACATTAGTCCTGTTTTTTTTTTAACTGTGCCTGATATAACTTATTTGAGTCTGCTGTAAACCTCAGTGAAATATCATTGTCCCTCACATTTGTGCACACTACATATGCTAAAGGCAGGTTTATTGAACAGTAATGCCTCAAGTTTGAGCAGAAACATTTATAAAGGAAAATGAAATGAAACTGTCTGTTGTTATAATGAATTGAAAACACTGACATTAAATAAGACACACTCCAGACCAGCATAAAGTAATTTATTTCTCACTGAAATCATATTTTGATCTGAATGTTCATTTCATTTTCATTTTAAGTTGTTCATTCATTATTTTTGTCTTTATTTAATTGAGTTCTTGTATCTTGACAGTTGTGGTAAAATTGTGTTATTGCTTTTTGCCTTGAGCGCTTTTTGAGAATCTGAACAGAGCAAGAAGTAGTCAGATTAAGATGATTTGTTAGAGAACTATGTTGTCTTATCAATATAACAGCCTTTAAATTGGATTGTAAGCAGTGAGTTTCAGTTTGACTGGACTTTGTGTCTCAATGTGTTCACATTCATGCTGTGGATTGAAAGCAGACTAGACAACAGATAAATTTATCTATGTCTTCATCACTGAAGACATTTTGTGGGAAGCTGCTTGGACAAAGCTTGGACACAATCATTTTAAGGGGATCATAGTATGCAAAGCACACCTAGTACACACACACACACACACATATATATATATATATATATGTATATATGTGTGTGTGTTTGGTTAGGATTATATATATATAATCCTAACCAAACACAAGCTTCAAATGAGCACAGCACACCTGCCGTCCACACTGACCTTTAAACTATGCACTTCTATGTCCTATTCTTCCCTTTGTAAACAGTAAAACAAGTGCTTTGACTGAACAGGTAGAGAAGTGAACATGTAGTGTTTTGTGCTCACAGATGGTGGCATCAGAGGCTAATATTCAGCTCTTACTGAGCCAATTAAGCATATGCTTAAAAGTGCAAGTAAATCATTTAACCTTTTTTAAAACCCTCTTTCTTCACTCCTTGTTCTCACTAATGGAGTGGAAAGTAGAAACAGGACTGAAGCGAAATGTTGCACTGTAGTTAGAAGGCTCAGATTGGATTTAATGTGAACAGCCTGATTTTTTCATTGACACTTGCAGGTGCGTTTTTCAATGGATTTTAATGACATTTTCAGATGATATTGGTCATATCACAAGGATAAAGTGATAACGTGTTGCTGACTTGCAAATGGATGCAGATACAGGTATATGATTTTCAATGATTCATTAACATTGCAAGATCGGTCGGTTTTCCACATTTTTGCTGATAACACGGCTAATAAGGCCAAAAGAGCGTTAGCAAAGGTTTGTGTTCCCTGAGCTTTGCATGTTTGGTTTTTCCAAGATTTTCACAGGTGAACATTTACCTGTGAAATGAATAAAATATGAGTAAGAACTTAAGAGTTTAGAAGTTAAGCAGAACTGCTGTTTATGCAAATATTGTAAATTTCCCTTTTTTTGCCTCTTAAAGGTGCTATGAGGAGAATCTATTACCGGCGACATTAGGACTCAGCTACCCATGAGCACGTGCGGCGACTGTTGTAATGCTGCGTTCCAGTAACCTCAGAAGCGGTAGTTTTTGATGTGTGACAACAAGCAATTTTTGGAAAACTTAGTATCGTAGTTTTGTAGCCAGCTGCATATCACTGCTTACAGCCCGGTGCTCTAAGACGTGTCCAAATAATATAAATTTGCTCTAGTTTTGTCTTGTTCCCGAAGTTGAGTATCCAGGCCAGTCCAGCCCTGTCCGACCCGACCGGAAGGCTAAGGAATAGCATTTATAGATAACCTATTTTGATGCGACAAAACTCATCTTAAAGTGTGAATTTCGATCAGGCATATATCTAAAAGTGAGACTTTTTTGTAATTACTTAGAAACTCCTCACAGTCTCTTTAGCTGTTGGTATTTTGCACTGTGGGAAACAATATGCAAGGTAGACTGATCTGATGAACAGTGCTGATTATTTCATCAAGGTATTTTTAGCTTACCCCAGATCCAAGAATTGATCACCAATGCTCTACTGCATTTTGATCAAATTGTTTCTTTCTGCCAGTGTGGGCAGTTTCAAACAGAGCCATAGTGTCTTTGTTAGTTTCAGACAGACTGAATCCTTCAGCTCTGGTCCCTCTCTGCTTCTGCCATGTTGGTTAAGGAGAGCTTCATATTGTAGCTGAGTGCAGGTTTGCCGACTTGGACTGGCTGAGCGAGGCTGGCACACACTTTGAAATATTAATGACCTACTGTAGAGAAGGACTCAGCCTCCCCCCTCGTTATCTCTCCCTGCCCTTGTTCCCCTCCCCCCTTTCTCTTACCTATCACTGATGCTTTTTCTGGCCCTCCTCTCCCTCTTCTTACATTTTCTTTTCATCCCCTCTTTTCTTAGTTTACCTCTCCTTTCCTCCCCCCATCTTCATTTTCTTGTTCCCCTCCTCTTCTCTCAGGAGGGTTGAGAGCTTGTGTAATGTCATATTAAAGAGACAGGTGCACTCTAAAGTGAAAAATACGACCTAATAAGGATCAACTGTGGAAACTTGTGGCTTCAGCATTGATTCTGGATCAGTGGGAATCAAATTTTGTGCAAGTTTTCTGCAACGTTCTATTCATCCTCTTAGTTCTTTGTTGATTTTTTCAGTGACATGTTTGATAAACCTTTATGTTGCCCTTTGTTGTCAGCCCTTGCTCACTTTTGTCCCTTTTAGTTTCTCACTTCGCCCTCCTTCCTTGTTCACAGGAGGAGCACTCTGGAGTGCCAATTAGGTTGTCAGTTTTGGGTGTCTAGTTAGAATAAGATTGTTATAAGAGTAAATCAGACAGGCTTGCACCTTGTGCACTTTTAATCACCCCATTTTTTACATGAATATCAAGTTACAAGTTATATATCAGGTTCTTAAAGCTCATTTAGGCCTGTCGAAGTGGACCTATGACTGCAATTCATTAATATTTACTCCTCCAAAAAAAGGTGAAAACATGAATTCTGTCTGTTATTTCCCCTGATTATTAATACCCATAAGTATTGTGAATTATATCTCTCTAAAGCCTGGTTAGTCACATTTACAAGAAGGTACAACTTGTAAGGATCAGGCGTATGGAAAATGTACAGGCTTAATGGCCATAGCAGGGTACAGGTTGTGGCAAAAACATAGCTTGGAATTTTAATGATGTGATAACCCAGTGGAAAGAAACAGAGTAGCACAAGAATTTTGTATGGGGTTTTAAGTAGATTGGATTTGAACTTCATGTTTGTTAAAAATGGCACAGGTGGGACGGACGGATGAACAAAATGTGGTGTGAGGTTTTTCTAGGCAGAGCACAGGACAGGAGGTGAAAATGTGTATCAGACACAAGGGGATTGAGACTTAGCAACCCTGCTAAACACTGCTAGTTGAGAGGTTTTAAACACAAAGGGCATTTGTGAGTCTTTCTTAAATTTGCAGGCAACTTGCTTTTAAGAATCTTCAGTAGACAGGGTAGTATGCTCTTGCTAAGGTTGTCTGTGATCCATGCAGATGTGCCAAAACCTGTAGTACCTGTAGTCTGCTTGGGGATAGCTGCAGAAAAGTTCCACCTCAGTGGTTATATGCAAGGCAAAGACAGTTTTTACAGCATTTTGATCATCTTTACAGCCTGGTTCAGAAACAGCTTCAGTCTAAAACTATTATACACATATGTGCTCTTACTATGAGTGGGGTGATGATGTTTTTTGCCCGCGTATGTGTGTTTGTCCTTGTGTCATTTTGTTGGTTGGCAAGATTATGTAAAAACTACTGGATGGATTTTACTGATATTTTCGGGAGCTGTTGGGAATAGCCCAACTTGAAATTGGTTAGATTTTATAAGGGTGATCCAGGTAACAGCAATTAGCACACAGTTGTTTTTTTTGCTGAATAACTTTCTAACTAAAAATTATCTCAACATGATTCTGAGTGCTAGGTGTGGGGATTCAGGGCCAAGGAATCATCTTGTGATAGTATCTTTGTCATGAAACAATTGCTTATAGATGTAACAGCAATGTGAGCTACCTTGGTGGAGGTTTGTGCTCTCTAAATGTTTTCTAGTTTTTTTTCTATCATGCTTCTTTTTTCTTTTATTGAGATTTTATTAAGGATTTCTGGTTTTGGAATGCTGGGTTACTATTACTCAGAAGCCCTTTAGTTGTCATGTCTGTAGTTGTCCTTTTATTTTGAATGTTCTTTTTTTTTTTGCATCCTTCCTGTTTTATTTTGAAGCAGTAACCCTTTTCTCTGTTTCTTGTCTGCCATGCCTTCATCTTGTTATAGCTGCCTTCTGATTGTGCACCCCACCTGTCTCCCATCACCCCTCTCTTCCTCTTGTATTGATTTCATGTCTCCCATTGTCATGTGCCAGGTTGTTGCACCTCTTGCTCCAGCATTTTTCTTGTCTTGTCTAGCCATTTATGATCTTGGCTGTTTACCGATCTAGCCTTTTTGCCTCACTTTTTTTGGATACTGTTGTCTCATTCTGACTGCCTTTTTTAATGTACCAACTAATGCCTGGTAAATTATTAAATCCTTTGCTTTGAGTGCTGGTTTCGCGGAGTGGTTAGCAGACAGGCACGTCCCATATACGTGCATGTGCCAGCGCGGGTTTGGATCCAGCCTGTGGCCAGTTTGCAGAGTGTCTTCCCCAGCCCTCTCACCCCCTTTCACAAGCCTATCCACTCTCTCCTATCAATAAAGGCACAAAATGCCCAAAAATACATTTAAAAGAAAAAAAATCCTTTGCTTTATTGATGACTGGTCTGGTAAGCTTTGCATTTGTGTTCCCTTTTCTGTGCCTGGTTTATGACATCAGTCCTGCCTCAACAAGACCTTTCTGTCTGCTAGGAGATAGAGCTTGAATATGGTTGAGACAGCAGTATAGCAGTGCCCATTTGAAGGCATCAGGTTCTCCTTTGACCTGGCTTTGTCCAATTCTTTGACAGTCTATACTGAAAACTCAAACTTGCCTGTGTTAATCATTCTAACCTCCTTTCCTGTTTGTTACTGTCTTGTTCTCTCTTTTAGACGTGGCTGAAAAACTATGGTTACCTGTTGCCTCATGATGTCAGAACGTCAGACCTGCGGCAAGAGAAAGCCATGCAGTCTGCTGTGGCCGCCATGCAGCGCTTCTATGGTATTCCTGTGACGGGAATACTGGATGAGACAACTATACAGTAAGTCACTGGTGGACAGACTATGAGTATTTGTGCTGCCTTAAACAAAATACGCTTGTAGCTAATTTTCAATCCTTACTCAAGGGTTTGCATAAACTGAAAATCCCCCATTATTGATGGATTCCTTGTGAATGACAGGCAGTTTTAGAGGCTGTCTGTCATTATAGAGGACTGGACAAGGAGGTGTGATCCAGTATGCCATTGTACTCATGCACACACAAGCCTAATCCCTGATTGCTTAATGCACTTAATAATCCTGCAGTAAGTTATGACTTTGTAAGGAAAGAGTTAGTTCTGCATTGACACTTGGCCGGTGACTGCAAGAAGGGCTGGCCAAGAAGTACTGCAGGAGGACCGTGTTGACAGCCGTCTGTATCACCACTAATTTGTTTCAGCATAGTATAAATTAATCGTACATTAATCGTAACTGAGGTAAGAGCTTCAATTAATCATGATACTGACATTAGGTAATATCAACCAGCCCTAACTGCAAGTTTAGTCAGTTCGGTCACAGGGCAGTTTATGCCTGCCCAGATTTGTGTGATACTCTGTGGAACTCATGTGTTATTCCACCCAACAGATGAATATAACAAACCACTTTCTTTAACATGATAAATACAACTTATAAATCCATGTCGGCCATCTGCAAATTTGTGGTTGAAATTCAGCAAAAGTGCTGACAAAGTAAAAATCAGTGCATTCCATTTATCTGCAAAGAGGACATAAATAATAAGATAAGAGCAGCTAACACATAGTTATCATGCACTAAATTAAACCCATTGTTCATCTAACCTTTAGTCTGAATGATAAATTGTGTGCATGTGTGCAGAGAAAAGGTTTAAAGAAAACAATATCTCATGGTAATGGATATAACTTCTTAAAAAGCATTTGAAAAAAAGATGCACTCTGATGTCAGGTAGCAGATGCATGCTCAGTTTGTTTGTGTTTATTTGGAAGACTGCTCTTCACATGAAATATTATTGATGAAATAATGTTTAGGCAACTAACATTCATGAAACAGTCTCACGTTAGACATTTGTCAGGAAAGCTATTCCAAAATCTCACAGATTTCAGAGTCTATAGGAACTGGAAAAGTTCCCTCAAGTCTTGGACTTATTCCTGCACTACTCAAGTGGTTGGTAGTTATTGTTTATTCCTCCTTTTTTTATTGTTAGGTTCAGCTTTTCCTTTCTTTATAGTAGACACATCTGATGCTACTCTGACAAACAAATCCTTTACTCTGAAAGTAAATTCAGAAACACATGGAGCAGCACTGATAAACACTGCAGGAGAAGCAGGGAAGAGAAAAAGCTGTTTGGTTTTTAAATCAGAAAAGAAGACAGAGCAGAGAGTTTTTAACAGAGAATGGAGAGGACACTATAGAGCAGACAATTGGACTCGAGTCATAGGGACTCGGACTCAAGGCGACTTAAGCTGCTAATGAGGCGACTTGCAACTCGACTCGGACTCAGGAGGTAAAAACTCGAGACTCGACTCAGACTCGGTAGAAAATGTCTCCAGACTCGACCTGACTTGAGACATGATTCGGAAAATTGCATGCATTCAGGCTTTATATGAAGAGCCAGACAGGAAATACATGCCGCTCTTTGCGCTCGCCGCCTTTTTCCTTTAGGTTCACTTGTAATTGACCTGCTGTCACCACGACACAGTACTACACACAGGCTCCTACCACACACCCGCTTCTGCTAAAGTGATGAGCAGTGGGCAGGGCAACCGCTATGTCTTCTGTGCTCAGGGTTATTTCTTTGCATATAAAGAATTTCAATCAGATGGCAAACATCAACACGCCAAGTGCACAACCTGCAACGCTTTTGATAAGCGAAAAAGAGGGCACAACATTGAACTTTATCCGCCACCTGAGGACACATGAGGCCAAATAAGTGACACCTGCAAACGTTAGCCAGGTAGTTAACGTTCCTGCCATAGGTCAGTATGGCAGGATCGTTACCCCAACCTGTGGTCAATATGAAGCTAGCAAAGGTAACATTAGTAAAGAGGGTGTACGTGTTGTATGTGTGGGAAGATAAGGTTTCTCTCCTCAAGATAAAAACCTGAATGCTTTTTGGGTGGACTTAGGTACAGTCGTGAGGACTTCGACTGTAGACCCCTGTGACTCGACTTGACTTGACATAGCTGACCTCACTGACTCGACTGACTTGCCCACAACACAAAAAAAAAAGGGAATTGCTTGAGACTGAGCAAATGTTCGAGACTTGCTTGGGACTCGAGGGGACTCGGACTTGTCTGCTGTAGAGCTATCTGCTATAGGCCCGGCAGACATGAGAGTCAGCATCATGCTAATTCCCTCGACTGCAAGCTCACTAAAAGCCAGTGAGTTTTTTCACTGTGTTTTGGATCATTTCTGATAATAAGCTCTGTAGCAAACAAAAATGCCTCTGTTCTTTGTGATAATCTTAACAAATAAACCTACTTTTTATGACTTTTTTAAGGTTTAATGTAATCGGTGAGAGTCAAAACCTATTAGTAAGTGGACATTAAAGTTCAACTTGGTAGTTCAACTCAAAAGCAACTACAACATTTACAGTGTGTGTAACACCTTATTGTAGCCTCTTGTTTAATAGTTTCCTTATAATCCTGTGATCTGATCAAGTTGGTCCTAATGGCCATGGTAATAGTGTATTAAAAACTTAAATTTAAAAAATGTTCAGAAATGCTTGCTGTCAGGTCCCCGGTAATTTGTAGTCCTTGTTAGCAGTTAGCTAGCAACCGTCATTTAAACAGAAAAAAACAGTTAAAGATTCAAGAGATACCACATCAGATACATTTTATTTCCCAATAAACATGAAACTCTGTTATTTTTTTTCAAACTTTGAACATATTTCAGGCACTACTATGCTCTACTGGTATCATAAATCTAATTTACTCCAGAGGGTTGGGAACCAGTAGGTGCTAAATGTTAACTCACTTTCATGTTGTTGGACACATTCCTAAACTTTTCTATATGCTCATTTTCTCCTCCCCACAGGCAGTTTATTACACCAGTTTGCCTTGTGTATTTCAGGGCTGTCATGTTCAGTAAACACTTCAAAGTCAATTTGACATGTTTGGGTCATGGTTCTGTATGTGTTGTCATCCCCAGAGTCCACAGAATGAGTTTATGAGAGGAAGGCCCTTTTTAAGTGAATATTTTCTGCCAGCGTCAAGTTTTAGAAACAAAACTTTTACCTCATTCACAAACTATTTTTTCTTGGGCTCACTGTGCATGAAAAAAAAAGATAATTATCATAGATGGCAAATAATCTCCAAACATAACTGTCCCCTTGTCTTTCTTCAATGGTGTACACAACGAAACCAGGTTATTCTCAGACTAGAGACATGTTCGATAGTGGCCATGCACAGCACTGAATTAAAGCAAAGTATCACGTACATGCATGTATTCATTCAGTACAGGTCTGTAACAAACCAAACAGCCCAACATGGTTTGGTATGAATACACACATCTTTACACCCCCAATTACTATAATTTTTGCTTTGAACTACCCGTAAAACAAAATTACTTCACATTAAGGTCCTGGTACTCTCTTCAACTTAGCAGATAGACCTTGGTCTATGTTTGAGCTAGGTTATAGTGAGCTTGTTTTCATTTAGCGCTGGGCTCTCAAAACTATTGTAAAAAATCCTGTGGTGTTTTTTGTTCAGGTGGATGAAGCGACCTCGCTGTGGTGTTCCAGATCATCCTCACACCAGCCGCCGTCAGAGAAATAAACGCTACGCACTGACGGGGCAGAAATGGAGAGATAAAAAGATCTCTTACAGGTAATTATCGAACTTACTCAAATTCTTTTATTCCTTTTGATTGGTGTACTGTTCTACCCATCTGTTGTATTTATGGCTCTGTAGTGTGTGATAATTAATTTAGTAACAGTATTTAACAAACTCGTACTTTTATTGATTTGAGCTCTTTGTGCTATATTTATATAGTGTGTTCATTCACGTTTCTGTCCCTACCATCTCTCCATTTATTACTAAAAGTTTTGCTGATTGAGGCTGTGACAATGTCAGAATGAAACTTAAACATGTCAATAACAAATATTTTTATATTTAAAACTAAAAATACCGGTTGTTTCTACTGTTTCTTTGCATCCATCCATTCATCCATCCAATCATCAACCCTCTGTCCTTCAGTTCAGCCAGTTAGCTTTAATTCATCAGTCCATTCACTCATAGTCTTTTCCATGAGTCCATTCAAAAATTAAATGATCTGTCCATCTGCCTGTACATTATTAATTTGTCTGACACCTACGCATCCATCCATCCATCCATCCATCCATTTTTTTGTCCATCTAAATATTTGTCAGTCCATCAATCCATTCTTAAATAGATTGTTCGATCCAAATACCTATCCCCCAATAAATCCATCCATTCAATTATTCTTTCATCATTCAAATTTCTCTACATCATCCATCCTTCCATCCATCTACCCATCCATGAGTCCATCTAGGAATCCATCTACCAAGTAAACCTTCCTCCCTTTTCCACCTTTCTACTCATTCATCCATTCCATTAATTTTACATTCATCCATCCATCTAACAAGTAAACCTTCCATCCATCCATCAAGAAAATGTCAATTGTTCCAACTAATATTTACATCCATCTGATACATTTTTCATTCATCCATCCCATCAATTCATCTTCCCAGCTCTATAATGTACTTTTCTAACCTTACACGCACACATCATTCAATAACTTACCATCCCTCCATCCATCCATCCATCCATCCATCCATCCATCCATCCATCCATCCAAAAGTTTGTCCTTTTTTATTAATCAGTTCTCCCTCTCCATCTAATTATCTATCTGTCCATCCACTTTCCCATCCATCCATTCTTTTGATTCTTCCATCTTTCTACCATTCATCCAGTCTAATTTGTCTTTTGTTTGTTTACATCCCTTTAGCTATACTTTATGTTACCACTGTTTATACTTCCTTCTTTTCTTCGTCCTCCTCTTCTTCCCCTCTATTAAGAATGTCCTTCTTTATCTGTACTTTTCCTTGATTGTTTCTCTCCTTCCCTCTCTCTCCTTGTCTGAACTTGACTGGGCCTAATGTAAATTACCTCCATCTCACGGGACCCTGAATGCATCTAGTATCCCTGCATTACACCCACCCACTCGTCTCTTCATCTTTCTCCTCTTTCCCTCTCTCTTCCCACCTCACTTCATTGTCTCCCGCTGTCTACATGCAGTAAAACCCTCCACTGGATGATGTGAGAATCCAACCGGCAGCTCAGCCCTGTAATATAGGTCTAATGCAGATTAGAGCTGTCCCATGAGATATTGAACACATCCCAGCAGCTCCCATTGTTGCTTCTGCCCACTTTATCCTCTGTTGCTTCCATTTCTCTCACTCTTCCTCTCTCTCATTTTCTCCCACTCAGTCCCTGCCCTTCTCTAAAATTCAAATCCAAAATAAGCCTTGGTGTCATGACTCAGAAAGAAACAATACTCGGTCTATTTGGGCATGTCCTCTTTAAAAACAACCACATTTTAACCATTTCTTTCCAGCATTTTCATGCACTTGTCATCATCTTTAGTATCTGACGTCCTTTGCTCATACATGTGCCTAAAGGTCTCAAATGACAGTAACATCCCCTAACCAGATATTTCTTCATTATCTCCCTCATTAACCTTAATAATCTGTAACTTTAGATGAAGCCATTACCAACTGATCTCAGTTCCTGGTAGGAGATTTCAGATCTAGTTACCCTCAGAGGAAATAAATGCAACAGCTCATTAGTTTGTTACGTAAGACGGGCATGTGTTTGAAAAGTTACATGATTCTGATTCAGATTATGCGTCATTTTGGGGGTTTGTTTCCCTGAAATGCATTGTTTGTTTGCACATGGTTAAGTTACATAAGACATTTCTAAGTATGCTGATTATTTCATGGAATAATCAGTTAATTGTCTTTCTTAATTTATCATGAGATATATTTCTTTTATCTTGAAGCTGCTCATAAATTATCAATAGTGTATTGTTAAAAGTTGTTTTCCCCCTAATAAAGGAGCCAGGCCATCTCTTAGATACTTTTTTAGTTGTTTGAGAAAATTTATGTCAAATTAGAAAGTGGTTGGATGTTACTTAATACTAAAATGTCCGATGTTTTACACATTTTCAACAAATTCACATTGGTCTCCAGTGTTCATAGAAGAAGTTTTTGAAGTTTCTTGCCTTAATATTCCTTTCAGATTTTGGACTTTCGTATGTCCTTAAATCCCTCCATTGCACCTTTGCTGTGAACAGGCTTTTTAGAGTGAATCCTCATGAGTCATTTCCTGCACCACCCTTCTCAAGAAGTTGCTCCAGTTTTTTAACACTTTGCTATGAAGTGGGCTTCACCAAATGGTGGACAATGACCCAAGTCTGGATTCACTATTCTCATATATAGACCAAGTTGATTTTCTGGTATACTTTTTCTGTCCAGAAAATAAATAAGAATCGATACAAGAATCATTAAATAATTGGTTCAGTAAGCAGTAATGGAATATGAAATTGCTAATGATAAAATCATATAAATTCCCATACCTGTAAATTATTATTTGACCATAATTGTCCTTCCCAGCCCACATTGTTTTCTCTCTCGTATGATTTCATCCCTCCTCTCCTCCCTCTTTCCTACACCACCATTCCACACAGTGTTTTAGGTCTAATGTAAATTACGTTACTCCCTTGAGACAGTGAAGGCATCCCAGCTCCCCTGCATTACACCAGCCCTCTCCACAGTGTTAGATAAAACCCTCGGTGTGAGCTCACAGCACGATCTGGTTTCTCCTTACTGTATCTGATCCTCCTCAGACTTGCTCCTTATGTTTCACCTCCTATATCACGTCACACTCCTGCAGCTTTCTGGCGTCTCCAAACAATCAGTCTTTGTTCAGGCTGAGACACTGGGATCATTTTTAAAGTCATTTGTCTTCTTCTTTGGCGCCAAATCTGCGTTTAGCCATATCAGACATTATTTCGAAATCCAATTTACCTTGGTTATTTTTTCTTTTAGGAGATATGATACTGCTAGGCCAATCTGATTTAGTAGTTTGGCCGCAGTGCACAAAACTTTGGAGGTTGATTCTCAAAAACATGTTGGGGGAGCAATGCTATCTTTTCCGTGGAGGAATGCTTTCAGTTTTGTTATTTGTTCTTCAGGCTGAGCAAAATGGTTGTAGACTGGAGATTGACAAAATGGATCTGCCTTATAACAGAAAATGATATATATAATATATAATATAATATACTGCGATTTGATAAAAAGTCATTGGTTGTTGCATTAGTCTGTTCCTCTCAGAAAAACATAAGACAAAGAAAAGGGAGAGGGAGAGTTGACTATTGTAAGTCATAGTTTAAAAAAGCTATGTCACATGTCAGACTTTGCTTTTCAATAATCTATTTGTTATTTTTGCTGCCTATGAAACACTCAGCTGTGATATGTAAGTTATATGTTGTCACATTTTCTCTGTCAAGATTATTTGACAACCACCATGCTCTTAAGGAAGTCCAATCGAATATTGGTTACCTTACAGAATGACATTTGGATCTTGTTGAACAGTCAGGCAAAAAAGTTTCATTAATATCACCTCTGCACAGTTGAGACACTAAAAACTTAAGATAGGCCAAAAAAGAGTCTATGTGCAGTAGTTACCTTCTAGCTACTCACACCATGCTCTTTTTTACTCTCCCTCCAACTCAACTTTATTTATGTAGCACTTTCTACACAACACTGTTGATTAAAAGTCCCTCAATGATATTGGTGATTATTAGTATTGGCCAATTTTTGTTACAAAAAAAAATTAGGTAATGCCTGTAAACACTGATAACTACCACCTGGAGGATACCTATCACCTGTGGATTAACCTCACGTTTACTTGTGGTTGCCATTTTTTCTGAACTGGGATGTTCTGAAATAAACTGCAGCAGAATCTCCAAAACTTCGTCTCCAGCCCGTTAAGTCCAAAATATCAATCCGTTGTCCAAGTCTGCACTTAAATTCACACTGAGACCAACAGCATTACGCTAATCTGGTACACTGAATGAGCAACACATTGCTCCAAAACAAATTAAGCATGTTGATGCAGTCAAGGTCCAGTCAGAAACATTGTGATGTGTTCAGGTTTTCTCTGTAAAGTGATAATTATTGAAGCTACAGCAAGAGCCTGATGTATTTAACAGTATCTTTAGAGTCAGAGCTTTAGATTTATGCTGAACTACCAATAAATAAACCTGAGAGGGGGTGAGTTTTCTTTTCTTGGAAAAATAAAACAAATCAGTTACATTATGTACAAACACATTATGAGTTCATACTTACAGACATATTGCCTTTTATTTACTGAACTGTTTGCACTACTTTTCCTGTAAGATTGAATTAATAGTTTTAGTCAGTCTGCCAATCATTTGTCTATTCACATAAAAAAACAAGTAATTAAGGAGCCTTAATTGTGATGTTCAGATGTCCTTTGCCGTAGCATTAATATGCTGAGTGAACACATGTTGTTCAAGTATATTTGGTAAAAGTTGAATGACACAGTTATAACAATAATAATAATAATAATAATAATAATAATAATAATAATAATAATAATGGATTTTATTTATAACGCACTTTACATTTGTGGGCAAATCTCAAAGTGCACAGTTGGAAAAAACACTAAAACAATGATAAAGACAATAAAAACAGTAAAAACAGTCAGCAATAATAATAAACAACAAAATTATATTATTAATTTATATTGTTATCTCATGAACAAATGAGAGTGTGGTTGATTTTGGAGATAGAATAGTCTTCAGTATTTGTGCTTCAACAAATATTGAGAGTTTTATGCTGTGTGCAGAAGCACAGTCACTGCAGCTGGATGTATGCATCCTGTCTGTTAATATTATCTTAGCTTGAATGCAAGGGACATGGTTGATCAGGTGTTTGTTTGCAATGTTTTTTTTTTATTCAAATGAATGAAATGGGGGTAATATTTATTATTAGAGATTCCATGCCTTTTTCTACATGCAGTTTCTTGGGCTGTTTCAGTTATGCACATGTTATTGACCCTTAAAAAAGTGAAAACCCTGATAACAACTTTAATTACTTTTGTACATGTATGACAAACTCTGCTATGTTACTGACCAATCTTCATATTTTCTGTTGATATACATTATCAGTTATAGATATTGTCCAGTCACTCTTCAATTCTTTTTTCTATTCTTTTCATATTTAGGATTGGATGTTGATCTATTGTTTAGCTTGACTGATTTATCTTTATTTTTCAATTTCCTTTGCGCAAATACTTCCTTAAGAGTATTCAATACGACCAGATCTTGCCCTGATACATGTTAATATCTACTGAAATTCATTCGTGTGAACAGGAAAATCAAACCCAGGTTAAAAGAGGTTAGTCTGCTCGCTTCTCAGTCTGCGCACGTTGCACAGATTTTGAAGAAATATTTGATATTCCACAATGCTGATGGGCTCAGTCAAGAGGATTTTCCTCTCCGCTCTGAGCAGCAGTTTTTGGAGCAGCTGGAGCGGCATGCTGACACGACCACACTGACAGCAATGCAAAGAGACACATTTGGAGGAATTTCAGAGCCGCTGGCATCTGTGAATTATCACCCCCTGTGAGACTCTGCAGGATTATGCAACCGCGTGTCTCTAAAGCAAAATTTTCATCAATGCCTCGGGACAGCGAGGTGAAGTTTTAAGAACAGCCGAGAAAGAGAATGATAGAGAGAGAAAGCAAAGTAGAGAGAGATGAGGGAGCCAAATGTGAAAAACAGGGAGAGAGCAAATGCTGTAAAGATGCCTCACTTTGATGTTGATGTTTCAGTTTATCCTAACTTTCCTGCAGACAAAGCACATTTGATCAAAACTGTGCTGAAAAAGGGAAAATAAGCTGCAACACAAAGATTTCACGTCTTGTTTGATGCCTCAGGAAATTTAGGAATTTCAAGGAATTACAGGTTTGATTCTTTTGGTTTTAGCCGAGAGTCGATCCTGACACACCAGATGGAGTTTAACATATTCTACTAGTCCATTGAGAGTGTTTGGGAAAGAGCAGGACCTTACAAAGGCATATCCGGCAGGTGTTTGAACTGTTCCTCCATCAATCAGAACCATGTCAAGCCAATCAAAAAATATAGTAGGTCAGAACAACTGTTAAAGTGTAAAGAACTGATTGGGAGCCACTTTGTCAATCAGAGTGTTGCCAAAACATGTTAGGAGTAGAGCAAATATATCCTTTGAAGTTAGAGGTTTGTCGTGTTTTTCTTTGTTTTCATTTGATGAAGAAATGACAAAAATACTACCAAAGCTGTTGGCATCTATGCTAATGTTTTCACAGCAGTCGCTTCCCGCTGTGGTCTTGCTCATATGACCCTTTTCTACTAGCACTCCTTGGCCCTACTCTACTCGGCCCTACTCGATTTGCAGCGTGTTTCCACTAGCCTGGTACCTCCTAAAACAAGCTAGTTTTAGTACCTACTCCGCTCTGGTTCTAAGCAAGCAGAGCCGATACTAAAAGATGACGTCACCGACTGCCGGCTACTGATTGGTCAGACAATGTCGTCATCGATGAGTCATGAGCGCGACCACCTAGCATGCTAGTGGTAGCTACTATTAGCTTACCCTCATGCGTCTTTTCTTTGCAGCTCGATTGCTCTCGTCCTAGGCCTTATTCTGTTGTATAGCTTCCAAAACTCTCCTGTGCTTCTCAAGGGGTATTTCTTCTTGCCACCTGCAGCCTTCTTATGCTTTCACTTTTAACTCGGTTTGTGACAAAAAGGCCACAGATTGTTGTGTCGCGCTCAAAATGACGTCACCGCAGTGCCGTTCACCCTGTTGGGCAGGCGACTCGGGCTAATGGAAAAGCAGCATAAGGCGAGTAGAGTAGAGCCGGGTAGAGTCGAGTAGAGTAGAGTAGGGCTAATGGAAAAGGGCCAATAGCTTCCACCCCGTTCTGCTTTGAAAGATTTTCCAGCTTTGGGCTGCTCACATTTGTTAGAAAGTGGAACTTGGCAAGATGGACCAGTCTTGTTACAGAATGTTGTGTCATTTATTTTAATAAAAAGCACTTCAATACAAACCAACAAAACACAAAAATAACAAATCAAAAGAAGTAGAAAGACGAATTAATGAGGCTGATCCATCTGCACTGCAAGGTTACCATGATTCAGGGTATTTCCACTGTTGCATAAGTTCTAGAGGAGCTGAAAAAATGTTTATGCACTCAAACTGAATCAAATATATATACTTAAGATACTAAATCAATCCAAAGTCTCTATCAAAAGGATTTTGTGGACCATTTCTGTGCAGCCTCTCTCTCCTCTCTCTTAGCATCCAGACCAGGAGTTGTGTTAAATTCAGCCTGCACAAGAAGACTTTTTCAGAACTTTGCTAAGAGTTTTCAAGGGCTGTAGTCTGACACTGTCTTAGGACTAATTCATCTCCACTAGCAAAGATTCCATTCTTGAGGCCTCTACACGCTAAAGATGAAGCAAATAACCACATTTAATTATAAATAATTTGGAGGTGACTTTTGGTGCCCTGCTGTGTACATTATGAATCAATACCATGCTCCGGAGGTCACAACAGACTCAATATAATGTGCACACATCTCATTCTAATGAAACAGAAGCTTAAACGGTCTGTCTGAAAATGAAATGAGAACTTTGTAAGATTCTTCATTAAATGAGGAGCTGAAACTGTTGTTTTTGGGTACACTATTGACTTGCCAGACACGAGTCTGTGTTCTGTGTGTGTGTGCGTGTTTCAGTGTGCAGGACAGAGCGCCATCTGTGTGTTTTGGCCACAGGTCATTTGGACAGCTTCACCGCCGTAACGTTCCACACCATTTACTCAAATCAGACAACTGCTACCTTACAGTCTGCCCGACGCTCACATGCACACACACTGAGACACATTCTGACAAACTCTCACATATAAAATTGTGGTGCCTCAGGTTGTAAAGCTGGATTTCTAAGCATAATTTATAAAAGGATTTTTAGGCGGACGGTTACGAAATGCTCCTGGGATCTCAAACCAGCTTAAATCCACTGTCAGCAAACAGAAGCACAGCAGAGAGAGACGGGACATTCACTGTATATCAGCACTGGCCAGACCACATTTTTACAAACATCTTCAATACAGAATTATCTGAAACAACAGTGTTTAGCTTAAGTCTTCAGCATTTGAGTCATTTTGTGTAACGCTTCATTTCCACTTTTGTGTGCTTATGGCGGCGAGTTAAGTGGAGTTCCGTTCATTTCGATAGGCATCTACGTCACACAGGTTGTGCTTGCAAAACTCTCACTCTGTAATATTTGATCAAGAATATTCCTTAAGTATGCTGAAAGATTCCACTTTTGTAGTAGATCTGGAGAAACTGCACAGCTGTGTGCCTACCAGCTGCAATACCATGTTGTGATGTGTGCCCAGTGAATCGTACCTCAGAATGATAACGTCACACAGGCAGTCTACATGACACACTACAACAGCAGAACAGAGACAAGGATAAAACTTTGCCCCTTTGCTTCATACTCTGTGTCATTTTGATTGAACAGTTTAAGACTGTTACTTATAGGAGTGGTAAATGTAGAAGACAAAGGTCTTGGCTGAGCCTCTCTTGGTAATTCACTCAACGGAATTGATTTCTATTCTTGTTTCTAACTGTATATAGCTGTCAAATAAATAGCTCTTGACAGCTGCTGTTGTAGGTGTTGTTTGTTGCTCTACATTGTTTGTCTCTCCTTTGCTCTCATGGATTGCTGTGTTTCATAACAATGGGGAAGTCACAGTCTGAAAAAGTTCATTATGCCTGAGTAGACAATATGCGTATTCTTTCTTTTTATCAGACAAGAAGATTTTTAGTTCATACCTTTACATGTTTTGACGGAGCTCTTCCATCGACGACACTTCTGATGAAGACGGAAGAACTCCATCAAAACATGTAAAGATGAACGGACCCTGTTTGTTAAAGGGACTGTGAGGAGAATCTGTTTCGGGTGACATAAAGACTCTGCTACCCATGAGCACGCGCGGCGACTGTCGTAATGTTGCGTTCCAGTAACCTCTGAACTGGGAGTGACATCATCTTCGACTTATCGGCATTCCAGTTGAAGTCTGAAAAAAACATGCCGATCTACCAGGCTATCGTTAGCTGTTGTTAGCACGCCCTGCGTTGTTGTATGAAGAATGTGATTATCACAATGGCAGCATTTTTGTAAATATGAGTCTAACAATACTATGTATACAGCTGATCTAGAGCGACACACCCCAGTCAGAAGTGCAAATAAACTGAATATTACAGGAGCTAAAACTGTTTACACTGGGGGCATCCATCTTTGATTAGCAACTCGGGGTGGCGAGGTTTCACCGAGTTCCCAGTAGGAAATTCAGACTTCGGGGGACGTTCCAGTTGCAGTTTCCTACTCGGAACCCGGAAGTTCCTACTTCTGACTACAACTGGAACGCACCACAAACCAAAGCGTGCTTTTGTTGTGATGCTAATGAATGCAGCTCAGACCTTCCTCAGAACTCTGCATTGCTTTATAACTTCTTTTTTCAACAACTTACAGGATGCAAAGCGACGAGGTAATGTATCTCTTTCTAGTTACGTAGCGGTAGTTTTTGATGTGTGACAACAAGCAATTTTTGGAAAACTTAGTATTGTAGTTTTGTAGCCGGCTATATATCCCTACTTACAGCCCGGTGCTCTAAGACGTGTCCAAATAATATAAATTTGCTCTAGTTTTAATTGTCTTGTTCCCGGAGTTCAGTATCCAGGCCAGTCCGGCCCTGTCCGACCGGACCGGAAGGCTAGGAATAGCATTTATAGATAACCTATTTTGATGCTATAAAACTCATCTTAAAGTGTGTATTTCGATCAGGCATATATCTAAAAGTGAGACTTTTTTGTAATTACTGAGAAACTCCTCACAGTCCCTTTAAAAAATAAAGTATAAGCATGCAATTATAGTTGATAATCAAATATCTGGGCATGAGAGTAAAATGCCTACTAGAACTGTAGATAAACATTTGAATTACATTTTTTGAGCAGTGAACTGCCTGATCCAACAGAAGAAGCTCTCAGCAAAACTCGACCATCAGTACACCATCAGACCTCCAGAAAATGAAGGCTGTGTGTTAATAGTGTGCCAAGCAGCTGGTATAAGCTTAACTATAGAGTTGTGATATTTTTTATGAATTAAAGAATATAAAGCTGGAGCATATTAACAGCCGATCAAACGGGTAAGTTGCAGCAGCAGCAGGTGAAATGGAGGACAATGTGCATACGAACGTAGAAATGGAGGGAAATTTAGAGATGAACAATTCCATTAGTCTGATGGAAAGGGAGATGTTTTAATCATATCTGAGCCAAAAGGAGTAAGAAATCAAGCAAACTGTCAGAAAAAAGAAAACAACATCTCAAATGACTGAGACAGGATCCCACATGGGCCTATGTGTGAATCAAGGAAATGTGTGTTTTATCCTGGATTTATATTTACTTTACATATTTCAGATAAAGTCCAGTCACACTTGACTAAAAACACAAACATCCAAGGTCCACTGGCACTGTTAGGAGCAGTCCCACCCGTGCTTGTGCTAGTGCATGAACAAGCACCTTGCCTGAGTTTAAGCATGGAGCATTCATGCTACGCAGGTGATCCAGACTTTACTGAGGAAACCTGCTTAAGCACGGCTCAGAATGGCTTAACTTCTAGTGTTAGTTTCTGAGTGCTGTGCATGAATAAAACACACTTTTCAATCAAGTCTTACCCATTGAGTGGAAAAGGAGTTTGACAAAGTGCGACATCTGGCATGTGATTAGCAAAGGAGCCTTTGGACTGGTGATGCGTTGTAATGGATGCTACGACACTGTCCATCATCTCAACTGAACTTCAGTTCGAACTACTCACAGATGCAGAGGCTGTGTTGAGGTTGGATTGTTACTCTGCATGGATTTGAGGCCCAGTCAACCATGCACCTTACTTCTAAAACTAGAAATGCTTCTTGCTACATTAAGAAAATGTAATCTTCCAAACAACGAGCGGACAAAATGTATTATTAACACCAAAACTGTTTTATTAACGACACTATAAAGATGTTTCTTTGGGCCTTAAAACTGTCAATTACTTGCACAGCCATAACACCTCCAGTCAGATTCAGGCAGACACTGGAGAAACTACATTTTTGCCCGACTGCATGGGCCTCTTTTTTTTTTTTTTTTTTTTTTGAACTCCAGAAGTTGCCCCCTGGTTTAACCATATTTGTGACTTTGAGTCATGGTACTCTGCTCAGAAGGTTGAAATACAGTGTTTTGAAGTGTGAAATAGAAATGCTGTATTTTTTTTCAATCTGATATGCAACGTGTATGCTGTTAGCAGAACAAAACGGGCAAGCCTCCTATTCTGATGATGTTTTTCTTCAGAGACAGGTAGCTTATGCTTTCAGTTTGAAACCCTTGACTTGGTGACATGCGCGGCAAAAATGAAATGTATTCAGCATGAAAGGAGGAAATGTGAGCACAAACTCTGCAGTTGCTTTTCATGACCTGTGATTTAAATCCACAGAAAAGTGCACCTCAAAGCAAACCATCTTAAATGAAGAGAATGAGAGAATAAGAGGGAACTTTAGCCCCTGGTTTTATCATAAACACAGCTCTAAGTTTTCAGATATCCATGAAAAAGGAGTTTTACATGTGCAAAATTTCTGAACCTTTTCTTTTAAAGATAAAGGATGGCCAAAATTCATTGTGGCAGCATGATTGAAAATATGTGGGAATTAATTTCTTTTGCATACTCAGCCTTCAAACATGACTGGCACAACACAAGAGTTAAACAGGCTCAGTGTTTGTTGACCATAATTATGAGTCAATGAATATGGTATAAAGATGTTAAAAATATACAAAGTGTAAAATGGAGTTTAGCTCAAGCCCACAAATATCTGTTTGCTTATATCTCCTGGACAAAAAGCACATTTCAGTCATCATTTGAAGTGTGCTATTCATTCCATCACAAACCACAACATAACAAAATGTTTCCTTGTACCAAAAGAAACTCACAAAAACCTTCCTTAATTCTCTTATAAAATGCTTTCATGTATTTGTCTCTGAGACTTCTGCTTGCCCTTCATGGAAGTTGTCCTACAGCGTCTGTTTAATGTGCTTTCATATATTTCCATAATGTGTTTTTCTGGTTGAGGACGTAGCATTTCCCTCCCGCTGAGAGGCAGATTGTATGAAATGAACTCAGCTCACTTTGGGACTCTTCCTGCGGCTATTGTCCTGGATTTCTTCTTCTATTCCTCCTTCTTTGTCTGTCAACCACTCCCTCTATGCCCTGTTAACTCTCTTATCTTAGGTCAAAACATATGGAGCAAACATTTTTTATTTTTCTTTGAACTGTTCGCACATGAGAGCGCCACCTTACAGCACTAAAAGAGAGTGATCGGTTAAAACAAACCACTATGTTGTTTCCCCTCCCTGATAAAAAAACATGGATGGCATGTTTCTCCCCATGCAGTCACTCTGTAATGACCTTTGTGCCTTGTTTTTTTCTTATAGCTCTGTGTTTGTCTGTGTTCCTCTTTTAACTGTACGTGACTCAATAAACACAGTGACAAAAGATTTATTATGATGCTACTTGAACTTTTGAAAGAAAAAAGGTTGATTTCAGACACTATTATAATTTTATGCTACCCACTCTATCTTGGGTGCATACCAAGAGCTCAACTCCACACTCATTCGCTGGAAATACGTGACAAGTCTATTTTCACACTCAGGAGTTGCATGGCCTCTTTGTCAAATGCCACCAACAGTTAGACCAGAACTCAGGAAAACAAGTGCTTAGAGTTTCAGGATCATTGAGAGACGAAAGTTCTGGTTCTGTCGTGATCTTGATGAGCTTTTCTGCACAACTTTTTTGATATGCCACTTGTGGGAGATGCAGCAGCATGTATGTAATGCTCTGCAGGTTGACTATGTGGACATCCAATCTGAGAATACAAGTGGATTGGGGGTTTTTGAACATTATTTAATGTGAACATACACTAGCAGCGCTCAAGATGAATAATATAAGCTTGAGTTTAGATAAAATATGTGCTATGTGAGACAGTTCTTCTCCAGTCATGGCCTCACTCATTGAGAAACTGAACAAGCATCTACTCAGGACTGGGGAAAATAAAGAGAGCTTAAATCATATGTAGTGGGACCCTCTCTGAATGTAGCCTGATGTACAAATGGACTGTTCAATATATCAAACTATTTAAAAGACTAATTGGAAGTATTTGGGAATGAGTAGAACCTTTCAAAAGAATACCCAGCAGGTGACTGGATGATCGTTCCTGTCAGTTTAATATGAGACAATCACATAATGTAATGTAGAAGAATGTGGTAACGTAGTTTAATATGAGGTCACAGTTTTTTCCGGACTTACCTGTTTTTACCAACTACTGCATGAAGACGAATATCCAGATATCCACCTGCAGACCCGTTTTGCAGAGTCATGGACAAATACGCATCTCTGTGTGTCAATATCACCAGATCGATAGTTTATTTTACTGGAGTCTTACAAATTTGTAGTTGTGTAAAGCCCACCTAAGTGTCATACTCTTTTTTTATCCAGTTATGTCTAACTAAATTAACTTTGTCCTCCCTCTCCTTCAGTATATCAAACTTCACCCCGAAAGTGGGCGAGAAGGACACTCAGAGAGCGATCCGACAAGCCTTCAACGTGTGGCAGACGGTCACTCCGCTCTCCTTTCAGGTGAGAAACAATTGAAGCTTAACAAATGTGATTTTTATTTAGTGTTATAAAAACAAATTAAGACATTAAAATACAGATGTTGAGATCAGGGCAATACCATACCAATATTGGACACTGAAAAAACTCAGAACTAGGTAAGAGTATTTGTCCAATTTCAAGACAAAAACTTTTAGTTTATATGAAGACATATAAACTAAAAGTGAGGCCTGTTGGTTATAATAATGTGTAAAATATCTACCGATGAGACAACACAAATGTAATCTTAATGGTATTTATCTGGACTGGTTTTGTGAATGTTTATTATAATAAGCATTTTGTATGTTTTTGACTTGAAAACAGACAAACAAATGTCGCCTCGATCTGAGTTTTTTTGGTTTGGCAGCATAAATGACAGCACTTCTGTTAGCATACTTGCAATGTTCAATATGGAAAATTAGAGAAGAAGACACACATGGTCACTGCTTGCTGACCTCTCTTCCTCTTAAAAGGGTTCATAATTTTTTCACAGTCAGCCTCAGGCCCTCTGCTTTATCTTCAGCTGCGTCTTTCTGCTGTCAGCTCTCTACTTTTCTCACTTTCTTTACTCCACTCTGCTCCTCTCATATCTCATTCAGGAGGTGCCGTATGCAGAGATCAAGAACGAGGGGAAGGAGGCTGACATCATGATCTTCTTTGCCTCTGGTTTCCATGGTGACAGCTCTCCGTTCGACGGAGAGGGGGGTTTCCTGGCCCACGCGTATTTCCCCGGTGCCGGTATCGGAGGTGACACACACTTTGACTCTGATGAGCCATGGACGCTTGGAAATGCCAACCACGACGGTGAGTCATTCAAAGATCTTGAATGTAACTTCAGAAAGCTTGTTTGAATTTAATTGGTTTTTATGCAAAGGTGATCGATGTCAGTGATGTTAATCCTGTCCTGATGGTGTAGTTTCGATTCCAGTCACACACAGTATGTACTGTACGCTATGTCACGGTGCACCCACACAAGGGCCAGATGTCTGAAGTGATCAGCCTCTTTCTCCCTCTCTCCCAGACCCCTCTGGTCCTCACTCCAACAACCCTCACCTCCCTAGCTTTAGCATGATCATTCATGCAATGCACACACTTTACAACGAGGCACACTCTCATTATTGTCAAAGAAAAGAGAATCATAGATACAGTGACTAATCTTAACCATTTTGTGTCCTATCTTTGATGAAACAACCCACTAACGTGCCTTAAATATTTAAATATCCACAATGATTACTGAGAGGAGCAGTCTGGAGTCTCACCTGTGCAGCTGTTTGCGGACAGAGAGTTTTTATGTCTCCTCCTGATAATCTTTGAACAAGAAACCATAATTATAATAAAAAATGTGTTTTTAGCACTTTAGTTTTCTGCAGCTGATGCTGTCCTGTGTTTCATTGCTCCGATTTTTTTATTCTTTTCCTAAAGCACCAGCACTGATCTTCAAACTCTTGCTTTCCATTTTCATGGTTGGATATCTCCCTCTCGTTCTGATGATATTTGGTCCATTTAGTGGTTCACTGTGTCTGCATGTCACCTTTTAGTATAGACTGTACTCACTTGGAATCTTGCCAGAGGTGATTTGGACAAATGTTCATATCTCAGTTTTCAGCTGAATGGAAACATTCATTCATATCTCATTTTTTTCCAGGTAAATAATTAAAAACAATCAGAAAGTCCAAAGTAAGATTTATTTTGATGCAGAGGGATTCAAAGGCTTGGGATTTGGGGATGCAGCTCACCCATTTAAAGTCATCATATTGTTGTTTTTGTTGCAAATGTAAAAGGTGTAAAAGATTCATTCTGCTCAAATTTTTTCCAACTGTTTTGACATTTTCAACAAACAACTAAATTCTGCCACTCTAATGAGATCTTGATCATGAAGAGTCACTTTTTTTGTTGTGCCTTCCAGTTTGATTTTATATCAACAACTATATTGATATAAATTGCACTGTTAAACGTATATCTTGTATTAAAATACAGCAATATTTTTGTAAGAGCTTGATATATCTCGCTGCCCAATTGAAAACCAAATTGACAGAGTCGAGTCGAGCAAATACCGCACAGTCAAGAAGCCCCATTAACTACCTAGCACGTGCATTTCAGTGAATGTAACTGAGGGCACACTTATGCTGCGTTCACACCGCAAGCAACCCAGCTACCAAAATCACGTCGCCCACTGACGTATTGTCGCACGTCCATAAATACCTCATTTTGGTCACCGTTGCCATCGGCCGCCACTTGGTGACGTCACGTCCGCTCGAGTTTCACCGCGATCATATGATATATCATATAATAGGATGTATAAGCCGACATTATTCCAACTGCATCCTTTTTTTACCGCGGTCCCTCTAGGCGGAACTAATGTCCTCACTGACTAATGTTTCCCACAAGGACATGGATTGTTGCTCTGTAGTCCGGATGAATAACTGTCTGTCTAGGGTACCGTCACACGTGCACACACCTGCTAATTATCAACATTATTTTACTTTCACATCGCGCGACAAGCTATGTGGTAGTGTGAAAATCGGCTGTTGCATCGCAGGAGGGTTAGCCCTGTACATTGACTTTGTAAGGAGAGTGATCGCCGAGGTAGTTCAAGTGGTGTCTGGTGTGTACGCACCTTTACACAGGACAAAACTGAAGATGAATGCCGGCCATTCCCAACAGGAGCTGAGCATGGAGACATCATTGAGCTGTGCAGTCTCAGAGTCGATGCAATAAGGGGCAACACAGAGAACATGTCTGCCACTTTACTTTTAATTTTGAGATTCTAAGCAGACTGACCTGATGCCTTAATTTCACATGCTGACCAATGAGCTGTCAGAGAGTATTGTCACAAAAAAAGATCATGAACAGGATGTCTGAAACAGGAACAAAGCAAACCTTCTTCACCCATCAGCTTTGTACTGCCATATGACTTCTCAAACTTCATGTACTTTAAACAGTGATTCATCTCTCTTTGCTACCATGTCTGAAGTCAAACTCATCCCCTTACTTTCCTTAAAACTACAGCCGAAAAGTCAGCTGCACGTTCACCTTCATGTCCTCCACCACTATAGTTGCATTGGAAGGACTGACCATAGATAAAATACTGTTGCGTTAGACGTCACCACAGTCTGACAGCACGCAATGGCAACCTCGAGGAAGAACTAAGGAGGAACTGTCATCGTGTGAACTGTGAGGAAAAATAATGCTCCTGCTATGAAAACTGAGTAGAGTCAAGCTTATTGGAGCCTGCACCAAATGTTAAAAAACAGTTCCAAAATAAATCTAGAATTGTTTAAAATCATTGCTGTTTGAAGCTAGGCAGTGGTGGTACACTAACATTGTACCCATGTATGAGGAAGCATACTGTAATGAACTGGATTTGATGTTTAGAAATGTTCTGCTAAGTGAAAGGCAGTTGGTAAAGTTACTGAGTTTTACGTGATGTCAGTGAAAGCACCAGTCTGAGAAGGAGTGAGATTAATTGTGTACATGTTAATCTGTATACTTGTTCAGTAAATGTTAAATCACGAAAAAGAGCGAGAGCCAAGAACTAAATGAGAAAGAGACGCTGTCCATGTGTTTCTAGGTTGGCTACAGCCGACTGTAGTCTTTGTTGAGCCAATAATAAAGTGCATGGAAAGTGGGAAACCGTCTCGTAGCATCTCTACAGAGGAACACTACAATACCATGCAAAAGCAGGTGTGTGCTGGAGCAGAAAATAGGACTAGACTTAAAAACAGAGTGGTCCTGCACATGATGCTAAATGTTAGCTTTTTTTCATGGATAATAATATGTCTTACATTTTACCAGGTAATCTCACACAGTTTCAGCACTGCCCCACACATGCCATCATCGCTCTGTGGTACTGCAATCAAGTTCAAATTAAAGGACCAATGATACTTAGGTCTTCAACTTATCATTTAAACACAGACAAATATTTAGAGATCTTATTATATTTGTACCATGCATACACAAACATGGTTCATCACCACTGTTAGAGGACCTTCTATATGGGAATAACAGACAATAAAACTGACAAATTAGTGATCACCAGCATGTCCAGCCTGTAGAGCATCAGCTGTTTTTGAGTCCTCCTGAACCTCCCGATGGCTGCCCTGCCCTTCTGCAGAAGCACTGTGTTGGAAATGTGTCAGTGCCAGGGAAGTGCACAGTGCTTCGGCACAGCTCAAAGCACTTACACTTCTTTAAAACACTGAACTTTTGGGGTGAAAAGGGCTTGGGCAAGGACTACGGAGCCTGAATGCAGCCTGAGAGCGAGCAGCAGAAACTAAACTCAGGAGTCCCTTGTTGTTGTTGTCTACCTCCTCACACATTTAATGGAACTTGCACTCCTAAAAAGCCTCTATCATCACAAAAATTCCTTTTTTCCTGTCACACAACAGCAAAAACAGTGTCATTTTCATAAGTTTGATTACTGTGCTGTTGTTCATAAAGATCTATCATCAAAAAACCTACTTTTAATTTTTTGAAATTGTTAAAAACAGTGTCATTTGTTTTGTGTCTGTGTGTCGTGTTGTTATGTCATCACCAAGAAGCACATTATTGATTAAATTATCACTTTTTAATTTGCTGAAATTGTTGTCTTACATTTGTGTCCATATTTCACATTATGTCGCTTGAAAAATTGAAACAGTTTTGACATGACAGCTTGCATTATTTGTTTGTTTAGGATAAATAAACACATTATTCGTTGGAAACAAATGACGTCTTACATTTGTGTCCATATTTCAGCCTGTGTCGTCGAAGAGATTGACAGTTTTGACATGACAGCTGATTAAATTATTTGTTATGTGGATAAATAAAACACATTATTCCTGAATGAAACGCTTCAGAAGTGAAAATGTCCTCAGCCGTCGCTGTATTATCTCTGAGCTCCACATTGTTTAGTCGTTGGATGAAAAATGAAGCGAGAAAAAGAAACACTCCACTTTGTGGGTTTTTTTTTTTATCCAGAGTCTTCTATCTGTGTTTGACAAATGACTTACGCCAGATTCCCTCTGCTTGAATAAGTAACGTGCTGATAGAGAGGGAGTGATGGAGGAGGGGAAGAATCTGGTCTGAGAGATTAGCAGGAATGAGAATTAGCTCTGACAGAGAAGCTCTAAATTTGCCATACCACATTACAAGATTGTCTGCAAGTCTTACTGCGGCGTGAAACTGTCTCAGGAAATATCCAGACATGCTCAAGATTTTTGCATCCAAGGGTTTATATCATACTGTAACTGTTTTTATGACTGCATGAACACAGCCAGAGAAATGATGTTTTTGGTGTCCGCCTTGACATCGGGCCAAACATTCCAATTTTCCACAATATCTCAAAAATACTTTAAAGGGTTTTATTTGAACTTTGCATATGATATCCACTCAGGCTCAAGGAAAGGTTATGTGGCCTTATTATCATCCCTTGCTGGTAGGGGTGGGCGATATGGCAAAAATATCATATCGCGATTTTTAAAATATAAAATCACAATCACAATTTTATCACAATTCTTTTTTACTTTGATTTTTTCTAGACTAATTTACATGTTTGACCATTTTTTCCCTAATTTTAACATATAAAACATGTAAAACCCTAAAAGATAAAAAATGACAATTAAAGCCAAAGAAACTTTCTGAACAGGTTTTAATTTAAATAGTGCAGTTTTTATAAAAATGTGCAATAAATGTGAACATAAAAGGTACAACAATATCAACATTGTCTCTTAAAGTGCAACAGTTTAAAACAAATGTTATCTAACTGCAATGTCTATAATTCGAGTGAATATTACAGCTGCTTTAGAACAGATTTTTGTTCAGACATCTTCAAGCTTTTATCTCCTTTTCTCTTTCCGCCATGGCTTCACACTACATAACCAAACAGGAGATCCCACCATGCACTGCGCGTAATGTGCTACAGTTGGCTAGTCGGGTGCGCGTCAAAGTCTCTGCGCCCACACAGACGATCTGACGATCTTTCTGCTTTATGAGATCATCTCCACGTTATAATTCTTAACGATTTAATATCGTCATATCGCACACCCCTACTTGCTGGTGAACACAATATTTTAGGATTTCTTTGCGGCATAAGGGATTTTCCTCCAGTCATACCATAATTTTGTCATTTCTGGTCTTTCCATTTAAATCTAATATGTCTTTTTTTTCCAACTTTGAAAAATTGTCAGCACTGCTTAAAGCATGAACTAAGTTGCTTTTGGAGGTCAAAGGTTAAATTTGTTGTGTCTTATGAATGAAATACATTCACTGTTGTTGATGTGCTTCGCTGAGAGCGAAACTGTGGTTGTTTAGTTTTGCATGCATAAGCAGACACTCCAGATGAAGCGTTCAGCATATTTCACTTGTCCATCTTGGAAAGAGTCCATAGAAAGACTTTGGTAATGGGCAGAGCTGTAAACATTTGTTCATTTCAATGTCAGGTTACTGGTTAGGCTGCAATTGGACGCGAGGGATACTACAGGATTTGGCAGTTAAATGTGAGTCTCCACTTATACCCTCAGAGGTTGCCACCTGGGAGAAACGCTGTGCCCTGGCAGCCATTTTGTTAAGTGTGTGCACACCACCTGCTGTAAGAATAGAGGAGATAGAAAATAGTTTTTTTGGTTGAATTACAAGTCGATTTACTCCAAAGGTGCCTACACACCATACACGAATCGAACATCCTCCGCAATCACTCCCCATGCAAAGTCAATGCAAAGCCACAATTGGGCAGGGTTAACCCTTCTGGCGACGTGTTGCCCGTGTCAAGGCGATCACTTCAAATGTTGCGAGTTGCCATAGTTGAGAACGTTGATCTTTTCACGCGATGTCGCCTGAACTGTGCAGCAACAGCCAATCAGCAGTGTGTGCATGTGTGACGGTATGTTATATATATATATATTTATTCCGTACAACAGAGTAACAGTCCACGTCCATGTGGAAAACATTAGTCAGTGAGTGCATTAGTTCCACCTAGACGGGCCGCATAAAACTCACAGATGATGCTGCTGCAGGGTCATTAGCTGGTAGGAGAGTGAAAACGATACAGCTGGAACTAGAAAAGCATTCAAAGAGTGCAGACCTCCCCCAGCACCAAAATCCTCACCCATATTGTGGTTTTCACCATAAATACTAGTCCTACCTTTATTTCATCTAAATATTTAGATTCCTTGACCATGAAAACATACCATTAGTTATTGGATTCATTATCAAATCTATTGTAGTTCAGTAGTTATTCACGAAAATCACGTTTTTCGTCATGGCAGTTTTCTTCTGGATCTAGCTCCAAAGTTTTAGAGGATACACAAATCAGATGTAACACTCCAGATTCCACAGTATCTTGGCTATATTTTGGCATTTGTTGCAAGTCTATGCCTTTATTTGTTCCCTTGCTACGACAAAAAGTCCAAGGATATCTAAATTTTTCTTGTTCTGGATTAGAGAATCAGGACTTTTGCTGGGATCCAGATCAGTCTTTGATATCTTGTAGAACCTGTTGGAAACTTGTCCTGTATTTTTCTCCAAATATCTTGACTATTTTTGCCGGAGTAATATGCACAAATGCCGAAAATGGTCCTATCTGGCAATGTCAAAGAATCCTTAAAAAAAATGCAGGATCCGGATCACTCCCAAAATCGAATCATTTGTTCCTTGTCCCAATCCGGACATTTCCTGAAAATTTCATCGAAATCCGTCCATAGCTTTTTGAATTATCTTGCTAACAGAGAAACAAACAAACAAAAAAAGGAACAGATGCCAGCAATAACATAACCTCCTTGGCTGCAGTAGTAATGTCAGCTAATACATACATCCTATTATATGATATGTGATTGCGGTGAAACTTGAGCAGCCTTGACCGAGCCACGGTGACAAAAAATTAGGTATTGATGGACACAGGATGTGACTTCAGTGGACGTGATTATGGTCACAAAGTACTGTTTGGTGAGAATGCAGCTTAAGCTCACAACTTCTTTTGCTTAAACACCAGTGACAGAACAAAAAGGAGATATGTCACAGGGGTGGTGGTTATGGGTATGAAGCTTGACATCAGAGTTGATTAGTTCCAATCTCACTGAATAAGCTGCTAAACTGATCAGGGTATGAATCCAAGGTAAACTAACAAAAAATAAAGGTGAAGGACTCGAATGCAGATTAATAAAATGCTTTATTTTATAAATGTCCAAACATAGAATAAACCTCAAACAAGGTGACATATGAAAAAAACACTGGAGGCAAAACTCAAAAAGGCTAATCAAAGTCTCTACAAAATGGTTAACATGAAACAGAGACGACCTACAAAACAGAAAGAACACTGTGGCAAACACAGAGACACTGAAGACATCCACATGAAGTGAGACTGAGAAGACAAGTGACCCAACAGAGGAAGGGGAACACAGAGACTTAGGCCCCATCCACACAAAGCCAAACTCAGGTCTAAACGCATACGTTTTTTGCCGAATCTGCCTATTATCCATACGAAGACGGCGTTTTGGGGGTCTGCAAACGACCATTTTTGAAACCAGGTTCCAGAGTGGAAAATTTTGAAATGCCGTATACGCAGCTCCGTGATTACTGGCTCTCCGCAAGTTTCCCGATACGCTTACGTCATAGTTTCATATCTTCATTGACATGCATGCGCCACATGCGGCAACGGCAACAACAATGGCGGCGTACATGAAGCATTTGTGTTGATGAAGCTAGTGACCCTACTATCCCTGTTCCAGCAAAATCTTCTTCTCAATCACCACCGAGTTGAACAAACAATTATCGAGGACACATTACCCCACTTTATAATCACTTTATTACAATATCTGTTTACAACTTTTGCTCCAAGTGCGCATGCCCACTGTGTTTCTGCTTGTTTCCGTCATTTTGTTACAGCGCCCCAAGAGTGCTAGCATGTGTTTTACAGTGCTTTGATGCGTATCGAGTGCATTCATGTAGACGCACACATTTTCTGAGACGCCTTCGTCTTTATGATGATCGTTTTGGAAACTGTTCAGCGTTTTGTCTTTGTGTGGATGAGGCCTGAATAAACTGGGGAAACATCAAGCACAGGTGAGACAATCACACAGGTGGAGGGAATCAAAATCAGAGTCACATAGAAGGGAGGGCAGGAAAGCAACACAGTGAGGACAGAGTTCCCAAAATAAAACAAGAAACACACGACAAGACAAGTAACATGATGACAAAATGGGTAACTTGACTAAGACCAAGAACAGCATCAAGACAGTAAAACAGGGAACTTAAAGAGGTTAACAAAAGGAACAAAATACAAAACAAAACAAGAGACAAGAGGAGCAAGAGGTCTAAACAGGGAAATACAAAAACAAAACCCATACAAAATAAAACCAAATTATCATAACAGAACCTTTTGATACCCATCTCGTATTTAATGAAATGTTCCTTTGTTGTTCAAAAAGCTTCGTGGTACTTTCCTTAAACTCAAAAGTCCATACCAAAGACCTGATGTGTGTTCTTGTATTTCAGTGAATATCTTCTGAATGATTCGTGTGATTTTCTCTAAAGTTTGCAAAACTACCCACACTGGATCAAGTGATCAGATTTTTAAGGTAATGGGCCAAAGGTTAGGTGATGGCGTCTAATAAATAACCGTAGCTTGTGTACACAATACTATAAGAATGTTTTGATTGATTATTCCTAGACTGTGTACAAATGTCTGGCTGACTGACTTAATCACTTTTAGATTTTAGGGGTACTAGCTTGAGAGCTCACTTTTACCTCAGACTTTAACTCAAAATGTGTATCTTCTTTACCAAAGAAATGTGATCATTAACTGTCAAACCTTTCATCTTGACCCACCACTCTACTTTCACTCTTAAGAAGTTGTCTACCTCACAGAATGAGGAAACCTCCTAAAGGAAGTTAAAGTTGCCCCTAAATTAAATCATAAAAAAGCTAACCCAAAGCCACAAAGTGTCATCTGATTAGGCCATATATCAGCATGTGTGGACACCCGGGTGCTCTCAGGGACACTCTCACCAATGCCGCCTTATCTCTAAAATCCCTCCACAGACACACACATACACACCAACCTGCACACAGAATAATTGAAAGATTAGAAAGTAGATAGAGAGACGGCAAAGTTCTCAGAAGCTAAGAAAACTAATTCATGGTATCAGCTTCAGAAGGACGTCAGGAGGACAAACAGCCCTCACATTCACCTCAGCTTAAACCCTGATATTTTTCCTGCTGCTGCTGAGGGATGGACTGTGATTAACCTGTTAACACCTACAGAGAGATGATAAAAACTGCACCGTCAAAGATATGAAATGTTGAAACTGCTGAATGGATGAGACTTCACATGTTTTTAGACACTTTATCCAGCTGTGATTCTTGTAAAATCGAGCTATATGATGTTTTTGCAGTCTGTGTTTGAAATACTTGAGCAGATGAGGCTCGCTCTAGCCTTCATGCACCATTACAGCATTCATTTGAAGACCTTTCTGTCTGCCTTTAAGGTGATCCATGACCTCCTTCCATGCTATTAATGCAGATCCCGGGCCACATGAACCAGTCTGTAGCTTTGAATCATCTGACTGAGGTCTTTTCTGTCTTCCTGAGCTATAGCTCAAAGCTGATGATGACAAAGCATTTACATATGCAGCCCAAAGCTATGAGACAGAACGCTTGAGGAAATTAGGTCAGCAGACTCAGTCAACAGAAGGGCTTATTCTGAATTATTGAAACAAGCCTCTGGTTGATCAAGGATAAAGTCAGTTTTGAATCTTTATGCAGATGACACTTAGCTCTACATGTATATTGAAAGGCTTATTTAGGCTTTCTTTTAGTAAAAATAAAGATCTGAATGTTTGAAAGGATACAATCATAACAAACCACACACTGAAAGTTACAGTGGGTCTGTAACTTTGGGATGAACAACAGGGATAGTTTGTCGTTTTTGACGTAGGGTTGCTCAAAGCCTCTGGCACTAGTAGATATGATTGCCATTAAAGAGCCTAGGCAATTTTGTCCATGATGTTTGATAGCCAGCTAGTGATGCTAGGCAGTATATAGAAGTCAATGGTGGCACTAAAGCTTCATAATCAAACCACTTTTGGTGGGCATTGGTGGTGCAGTCGAAAAAATGCGCTTGGTCAGTAATCAGGAGGTTGCAGGTTCAAGCCCAGTTTCAGGCAACACATGGCGATGTGTATTGCTTCCACTGCTGCATCAGTGCCATGTAAATGAGCATGAAAGGGTGTGAGTGTGTTAGTTGATACTGATGGATAACTAACATAAAAACACAGAACAGTCAGTAAGTGAATGTGAAAGCAAATGGGTGTGAATGGGTAGATTTGACCTGAGGTGTAAAGCAGCTTTGAGTAGTCAAAAGACTAGCTGTATATGCTTGAGTCCATATACCATTTACTATTTATAAAAAACTATGCTGGCTCGACTAGATACTGTAGTAAGATTTTTTTTGAGTGTTTCACTTTTCCTCCAAGAATTCCCCATATTTTAAGCTATCTTGTGATGGAATAAATGCATAAATGACAATGTATTCTTCTGCCAGCAGCTCATGTTAGATATTAAGCGAAAGTTGTGCAGTGGAATCAGGTAGGAATCACTTTAGGATTAATTGTTAAAAGAAAAATTCCTTGATGTGATGAAGACTGGTCACTCCTGTATTTATTCTGAATTTGAAAACAGGAATAATAAATGGTCAACAACAGCTTCAGAACTTACTGAAATTAGAAAGTTGTTATGAAAGGTCCAGAAGATGTATCTTTTTCCCCCTCATGACAGTAGTAGCTTTCCAGGTTTGTGGGCTCTCAGTTTGTGCATTGGCACCATCAGGTAACTTGTGACCATCGACCTGTGACTCCATCATCAAACATTCTTCTACCTGTGACAAACATTCTTCCTGTGTTACTCCAGTTCATTAAGATATCGTCTTGTGTCCCTTACTAATGACATGTTGTCATTAGTCAAGTCAACATTTGTCAAATTCAGTTTATTTAAGTTACTGTTTCTTCTGATAACCTGTCCAGCTGATGGTGGAGGGATACATAACCCCTATGTCACACCCCTATGTCTGGTCAAACCAATGTTGTTGTTAATGTAGTTTTAATATAAAAACTGGGTCCTTATGAGGCTTTCTGTGGCACCATTGGTTGCTCTGTATTACCAGTCCTTCATAATGCCACCCCCCCAACTCACTCAGGGCCTTAAGTCGCTCTGCTCTGGAATTCGCTCCCCCCGGACCAGAAACCTCAACTCTCTACCTCACTTCAAATCACAACTCAAAACCCATCAGTTCTGACCTGTGACTCCATCATCAAACATTCTTCTACCTGTGACAAACATTCTTCCTGTATTACTCCAGTTCATTAAGATATCGTCTTGTGTCCCTTACTAATGACATGTTGTCATTAGTCAAGTAAACATTTGTCAAATTCAGTTTATTTAAGTTACTGTTTCTTCTGATAACCTGTCCAGCTGATGGTGGAGGGATACATAACCCCCTATGACATATTTACATCCTATGAAAACTAGCAGAAAAATGGAGATAATTCTTTCAAAGTGAAAGGCACTGCTTTAACCAGAGCATGAAATCTACTTTGTTTTCTGCTTTGCCTCATTTCTTCAGAGAGCTTGACTCAGTTTGCTCTTCGAGCCCTCTACAGTCTCAAGCCTTATGAATCAGAAACTTGAAGATAAACAGAAGAAAAGACTGTAATCCTCTACAAGGGCAGACACAGACAAACATACAGAGAGCACTCTGAAACCAAAAATGAATGCTTGAACTCAGAGGAATTAAAATGTCCAAACACATAAGACTGTTGTAGTCCATCAGCATGAATACAAAACAAAGGCTGGCTTTTGGGCTACTTTACAAAGTAACAGATATATGAATTATTTGCTATAGTCTTTTGAATAAGGCCCCACATCTCAGGAGTATACAAGGGACAGATCAAATACTGGATCTGTTTTTCAAGGCTTTCACTGTGAAACCAGCTTTAAAATCATCCCATGAACAGGCACCTAAAACACAAATGTCTTGTCAAAACATAACAAAAGCGCACTGATTTCTGCCAACATATTCATTGTGTAAATGAGGCAATAGTCACATACAAAAACAGTTTGGTTAAAAAATAACCCAATTTTAACCCAACTGCTGGTTCAGAAAAGGACAAACCCCTTTTTGGGTTATTTTAACCCAACAGGTTGGGCTCTTTTTTTTGACCCAACTATTGGGTTGTATTATTTAACTCAAAAGTTTGGTAATGCTAACTACAATGTTGGGTTGTTTCTAACTCAATTCAGCGTTCCCAGTAGTTTGACACAGAGGCAGTTAGGACCCAGAAGCGACATCAATTTTGCAGTGCACAATAACCAGCTTTATTGACCAGACACAAGAACAATTGTAGAGAGCAGGGATCCTTGGAACACGAGGCAGTGAAGTAGTCCACTTGGCCACGCAGGAGCCACACAGTCATACCGCAACTCAGAGTCTTTAACATTAGGCAGTTTAGGACTCACTTTGTCTTTCAGAGCCGGAAACAGTTCTGATTGCCAGAGATCAGGCTGCCACCGCTGATTCGGGCTCACAGACAGGTACTCAGCATCACACACAGGCAGAAGGGTCAGATACCGGAGAACAGATGGCCACCACAGATCAAGATTCCCGAACAGGTACTCGGCGTAAGAAACAGAAGGTAAGGTCGGCAACCAGGGATCAGGCAGGCAGGTAGGTGCAGGACAGAAACGGGTCAGTACCTTGTAGTGTAGCTGAGGATCAGCCGGTAAAGGCAGAAACAGGAACAGAACAGGTCGGCAACAGGTGATCAGTCTGGATAGCAGGTCTGGAGTTCTTGGCATGAGAGCAAGACGATCTGACACCGAGTGAGTGTGGAGCTGGTTGTGACATAGTTGGGTTAAAATAATATCCCTATAACCCATAAAATGGGTTACTCTTTATAAAAATAACCCAAAAATGTAACTCAACACTAGCAACACATAAATTGGGTTACCAAAATAACTCAACATTTTTTAGTGTGCAGCACAAAGCTCTGATATATAAGTACAATATGGTATAAAATGTACAGGTATGCAGGGCTTGAGATACACTCTCTTTGCTATAGACTCCATAGCTGGTGATCTTCTAAAGACGCTTGCCACACAGCTGTTTCACTGGTCATCTTTTTTTTTTTTGTTGAGAAATGTATACAGACCTTCCTTTTTTTTATTATTTCCCATAATAGTGAATAATGGCACATTTGGTAGTTGCACATTAGATCTGGCACAGGGAATGCTCCCTTTGGTTGGATATCTTACTCAGGAAATTGGATGATCTTCAGGTTCTTAACTAGCTTTTAACTTGAATGCATTTTGTGTATCATTCCCAGTTCCTGTGTCTGAGTCTTTAACTGGAACATAACAATCCAGAATTATCTCCACCTAGAAAGCTATGTTCTTACCATTGTTTGTTAATATGAAAACTCAAAAAATTATGAATAGAATATGAGGATATTGTCAGGATAGGACAGAAATGGTCTATGGACCAAATGGTGATTTGAATATAGATGCAAATCAAGGAATTTTCTTAAGGTTTATTAATATAGCAAGCTACGTCAGTTTTCCACATTTCTCTAATAACTTAATAACTCAATTACCGTAAAATACCAAATAAACACCTGGTTCCAATTAATCCCCCGGTCCCAAATAAACGCTGGTTGTAGCAGTACATTTTGACAAATAGATGCCCGTTCCAAATAAGCGCCTGCTGTAATTTATTCGGCACAGCCTAGGAGCTACAGTTGAAATTTACAGAACACACATGCAAATGCTGACAGTTCACAAATGACAGCTGGTACTTGAAAATAAACATGATCAGACTGAACCTTCACAGTCCACATGGTTTATTTGTCTCTCTGGATGTTCTGTCAGCTTCTCCTCCCTCTGTATGTCAACAAATGCAGGTTGGTGTGCGGCGCTCTGTTTCATGACAGTGTAGTTACACTCATCGTCCACAGAGAGCACTGGAGAGCAGAATCTTACAGATTAGGGCTTCATAAATCCAAAGAAGAAGACGTTGCCATTGCCACTGTTTGTTTTTTGCCCTTAACTAACGTCAGGAGGCTGGACACGTCAGGTAGCGGTACACTGCTGCTTATCTCCATGGCAAACAAAAGAAGTATGACCTTAACTTAACTACCAGTTGTTCCTCACCAGTTTTAAGAGTGTTCAGAGAGAGCTGAGTTGAAAGAAGACAAGAGTATAACTACGGTACTGTAATCTTGCCTTGAAAATGTAAGGGTGATATTCATACTGGTGTAAATAAATAATTTGATTATATTTACCACATTTTTTCATTTTTTGCTAAGCAAGATTTTTGTGCAAAAGGAATTAAAGCCTAGTCCCAAATAGTCGCCTGGTCCCAAATAGATGCCTGGTCTGCTCAGTGATTGAAACAAATAAACGCCCCGGCTATTATTTGGTATTTTGTGGTAGTTCTTTTTATGACGTTCTTGGGAAATGTTGGTCATGGCCAGTGTTGGGAGTAATGCATTACTTAAGTAATGTGAGCACTGTAATGCATTCCTTTTTACTGTAATGTAGTAATGTAAGGCATTACAATAAAATACAGTAATATTTTACTTGGTACAAATGTCAGTAATGCAAGTTACAATGCATTAGTAAAATAACCAGAAATGAAGAGGTGCTTTTTTTGGTTTGTTTGTTTAAATACAAATTCACCAAATACTCTGTGAGATCAGCAGAGGAGAAAAGTCCTCCATTAGGCCTAAAGTAACAGTATCTCTATCACAATTTACCAAGATTACCTTTTGTCTGTTTTTGCTATGATCGTTTCTTGTATTGTGCCATGTGCCATCAATGTGGCTATTATATTCTACTGTTTTAAGCCTTAAGCTGAACTCAGATAGCCACCACTTCAGCTTCCACTGGATATGTAATGAGCTTTTTGAGCGTAATGAGCTATATTTAGAATGACAAATCCATATGTCCATATGTAAGAGTAAGAGTAACTTAAAAGTATTGTAATAATAGAGTAATGCCTTACATTTCATATACAGTTATAATGTAACTAAGTACTTTGAAGTGACAATAACAAGTAAAAAATAATGCATTACATTTTTGAAGTAACTTGCCCAACGCTGGTCATGGCACAAGGGACAAGTTTTATTGTATACATGACGATCTTAGCGTGGATGTGGATCACACATTTTCAGTGACTTGTACACAGGGTGAGATAGTACAGTTTTCCACACTTTTACAGTAACTTGGCCAACATTGTTGGAAATGCCTTGGCAAAGGTTTGTGCTCTCAGATCACTTCTACTTTCCATTGCTGTCTTGAGATTATTTGTGTTGAGATCACATATATTGAAAGAATTACTGAAATAAACTCTTTTAATAAGAAACTAGTGACTTTATTCCAGGATAATGCCATAAATCTTAAAAGACTTTGAGAAAGAATACACATTTTCGTGTTATTATGAAGGCTCCGAGTAATAAAAAATGTATCAAAGCACGTCCTCTTAGGACCTCCATACCCAACAGAACCTGAGGTGAGCCAAAACGTTAATTTCAAACATGTCTAGTTCAAGCACATATGCTGCACACAAACCAGTCCCTGCCAGGAACAAGCGTTTTATCTGGAGAAGTGCTCAAGTCAAAGCAGACTCAGTGGACGAATCAAACTGGGATTACTTGAGAGACAGGTTTCATCTGGCCGTTATCAAACATCATCTTTATCGCGGGCCGACAGATGACTGCGGGGGCCAAACATGATAGAAGGAGTGGTTATCGTCACCGCAGGGAGCCGCAGACGACTATAGAGCAACCACGAGGGGAGAGACTGACACAGAGAGAAAGAGACTGCTGGGATTTCCTCCAAGCCCGCTGTACATAAAGTGTACGTCTTGTGCTGTTAAATCATCTTTATCTTTCCTGTGACACAGAGGAGAGAGAGGCAGAGGGAGAGGAGAGATAAAGGCTGCTGGAGGAGGAGGAGAGATGAAGAGCTTAAAAAAGAGGGAGGGATAAAAGATGCCGCGCTTTACAGGGAGAAAATAGCAAGAGTGTATACTTTTGTAGAGGTTTGATACAGAACTGGTTCAATGTGAGAAAAATGGGAAAAGAACGCAAGATTTAAAAAGTGGATAACTTGAATTACTTGCTGGTTGCCATGTACTTGGGTAAAGTAACCAGAAGAGAGTAAAAGCAAAGATTTGGATGAAGAAGTAGAATGGCTTTTGTGGTTTTGTGATTCATAAAAACTTTTTGATGCAAGGGATAAACATGAGATTTATGACCTTAATGATCTCCAATACAAACTTTTTCACTGTGTTTGCAGAAAACGCTTAAAGGTTTCTACTTAAGAAGACTGGAGCCTATACAGGATATAGCTTTTCTAGTCAAAGTGCCTTGACTATGCAAATACTACTGGATGGATTTTACTGAAATATTAAGGAGGTGTTGGAAATGGTCCAGTGGTTCCAGATAACAGTTGGGAATGATCATTTTTGCTCAATTACTGTCTAACTAATAATGATACCAACATGATTCTGAGTGCTAGATGTGGGTTTTCAGGGTCAAGAAATCATAATTTCATGGTAACTTTATCCTCCTTGCATTTGCATTAGTTGCTGTTGTGAGGGGTTTTGTATATATGCTTATCTGTATGTGATGTGTGTTACTGGAGGATACCAATAGAGGCCACAAAAGAGACCTCAGGTTGTGTGTAACTACCTGTTCTGTTAGAAGTAGACTGTAAACATGGCAGTACTTCTGGGAATGTAACAAAATAAGCACCAGTAATCAATATCATCATCAGATATTTGTTAGAAACTGATTAACAATGGTCAGACCACACCACCAACAAGTATTTGTCAGGAACTGATTAACAGTGGTCAGACCACACCATCAGCTTCATCTGTACTCAATTTCTACAATATTTCCCAGGTATACTGTTGTAACTGTTGTGGTGTAATGGTCTAATGAGGGACTTTGTTTATTGATGACGTGCAAATGACTGTGTTGATAGATATCGTACCTTAAGCACCAACAGATATCGAGGATGTAATCTGTACTGCTTTATTACCTTGTGTTTTATTAACTATGATACCACCAAAATACCAATCTGTAGGTCATTATGACAAAATACCAAAGGAACAAAGCAAACACAACACATCCACTGACCAATTTAGCTATGGGGTCAGCTTGAAGTCACTAATTTACACAGTCACCACTTGAATTCAAGGGCATAGAATTGGGTAGGGATGCTCGGGATACGTCCCTACCAATATTATGCCACTACCAAGCGCTGCCCCTTACGATGAGCATAGAGCCCCATTTTGCGCAATAGGACGCATTCTCCGCCATCTGATGCAGCCACGATCCACTCTGTGGAGTACAGGCCTGATATTTTCCAATAAAAGTGTGGCTGTTACTGTCGTTGTCTGTCAATAATGTGATTTTCAGTGCAGCTGATGTACGTGAACATTTGATCTAAATCCCTCCCAAGACGCTCGGCGTCCAATGTCAAAATCAAACCTATGCCCTTGCTTGAATTAATACACCAAGCGCAGTTCCTCGTTTCATGACTTTTCAAGGAGAATACATCCATTATTATCTCGATTAGCAGTCTTGTTTGTGTCTGGTCTAAACCATTATTTAGATGTTGATGATTTTGGTTTTGATTTATCGGTTTGTCTTCAAAACCTCAGTTATAATTGTTTCTGCTGCTGTGATCAATCTGTCATCTCTCAGCCTCTGCATTGATCCTGTCGCTCATGTGAAGACTACTGCTTGCATCTCTGGTTGACATGCACACTGACATGCTGAATCAACACGTGTCCATGTAGTTAACCGCAAAAATTAGTCCAACTTTACACCAAGGTCACATCTACCCATTTAGACACATTCACTCTCACATTCACTCACTGATGGCTCTAGGCTGCTACGTCAGTTTTCATCAGTATTAGTCCACACATCCACTCTCATATCCATTCACATGCCACTGACCCAGCAGTAGGTGCAACTTAAACTTAAGAGTTTTGCCCAAGGACACATGTAACAGCGAGGGCTGGGCTCAAACTTCCAATTGCTACTGAAACCCCATGTTTCACTTTCACAAGTAAGCAATGAAAACAAGAATCCAGTGACCATGACTTCTAACCTTGAAACCCTAATCAGTTCATCACTGAGTAACAGTGGACATTTCTGACAAGTTTGGAAAAAATCTCGAAGTGCATATTCAGAAAAATGCATTTTCGACTAAGACAGAGGCTCATGGGACCATTTAAATGTAGTTAGTGTAAAGTGCATTCGTGCAAAGTCAGAAGGATATCTTTCTGCTCTTCAGATAAAACTTTCGAAAGAATTAGAAAGATGAACAATATAAAAACACGTAACAGCTCTTTTCATCACAGATGTGAAAGCAGAACCTCTAGCAGGGTCAGTTAACTGAACTTTCAACGCAGACAAAACACATCCCCAGCATTGTATTCATGCTGAACAGCTACACTAAGGAGGTGTAGCTGTTTAATCACAAATAGCTCTATTTCTATTAATTTATATTTCTGTGTTTATCAGTCTATTTTATGTATGTTTTTTCTACTATAAATGGTGCTACTGGAATCTTAATTTCCCAGAGGGAGTCTTCAAAAGGGATAATTAGTAATAAGTTCCATCAAATCTAATCTAATCTTAGCGGCTGATAAAAACAGAGTGACTCACATACATGTATTTACAGGTTAGAAACAAGCCCATGAGTCTCTGATGCTGCAGTTGTCACAAAGCTGAATCTTAAAGGACTGAAAAGCAGAAAGTCCAAAGTCTCAAAAACCTTTAAACAGTACGAAAAATCAATCCAAAATCGGGCAGAGGAAAAGAAATGGTCAAAAATATACTAAACAAAGTCAGAAACACAGAGAGACGCATGAGGAATGATGGAAAGCGATGACAGGATGTACAAAGACAATCTGGCAGAGAACCAGAGGGGGAGTGGGGTTGAAATGCACACAGGGGTAATCAGACACAGGTGACACAGGTGCAGGGAATCAACAATCAGGGAGACATAAAGAGGGGAGGGCAGGAAACACAACCTAAAACGAGAGACAAGGGTTAGTGACTTTGAAATAAAACAGGGAAGACAAGAAATGACACGTGAGGACCAGGGGGAATTATACCAAGCACAACAAGTGTGTTTGTTGAACTCACCTCTCTTCCTACCCCAGGAACAGCCCTCCACTGTACTGAAATACATAAATGGGCTGTGGCACCAAAGAAATTGGGGACCACTGATTCATATCACAAAAGAAGTGCCCAGCTGGTCCAGATCTTCATGATGTGCGCTGAAGTGAAAGTAAACTCGATGCAGCCACTTAGGTTTCAGCCACAAAACACATCACCATTGCGTACAAACATGAAAATTATCTATACCTTAATTATTAGAATTTAAGAGAAATTAGTCTGACAGCTGATCTCATAACTCTTTGTCCTTATTTTAAGATACAGAACAAAAGGTTTTAAAAATAAACTCTTGGATTGTCCTTATTCCTTGACCTTTTTATGTGTTGAAGATGTTCACTGGCCTTTGCGTCAACAGTCTTTAAAGAGATGAGTGTGGCTACACAGAAAAAGATAATTATGCTCAGTAATTAGGTTCAAACAGAGTCAAACCAATTACAGAGCTGATGAAATGTTTTAACTTAAGCTCTGCATTCAGGGTGTATGGAGTCATTAAAGGTGTGGCAGCTGCGCAGTATCTCAGCTTTTTAGATAATGACAGAGAGGTTGCTTTAACAAACCATACAGGAAAAATCACTAATGCTGTCTTTTTTAAGATGGCCATAACTGGATGAATTCTGGAAGTTTTCATGTTTGTTTAAGCTACAAAAATACATCCTTTTTTTGGCCCCATGTTTGAAATGTAGAGAAGATACTGGGAGGAAACCCTAACCATGTTCCCAGATTGTGTGGCTAGGCTCATGTCCCAGGAGACAAGGCTACATGTGTGTAGGGATTTAGGCTTAATTTCCTTTTTATTGGGTAAACATGCTAATATTCTTTTGGATCCATTTTGCCTTCAGGACTGCTTTAAATCTTTGAAGCATAGATCCATGAAGGTGCTGAAAACATTCATAGCTGAAGAGCTGAATGCATTTCTGAGTTCCTGTAGATTTGTTGGCTGTACATCCATGATGTGAATTTTCTGATCCACCTCTTCTTAAAGAGAAAATGTGTGGCGTTTTAAAAAATGTATGAACTAATAACAGTCTACATTAATAAATATGTCCTAATTTGTGTCAAATTGCCTCTGCCAACAATCTGACTTGTCCTCCTGAACGAAGAATTTCGTATCTGTATTTTCGTAGAATGAGTAAGTCCTATAACGGCTTCCATGTCCTTCCAGTCTAAAAACACTGTGAACAGCTGAGAGGGACATAAAGTATTATGTAGTACGACTGACTAAGGCCAAATATGTTTTTGCACAGAGCCAGCATGACTGAAACGGAGAAGGAACTTCCCAGGCAAATTAGAAAGCCTGCACTGAACTTTAGTTCATACTTATGACACGCCACAGGGGAAGGGATCCTCATCAGCCAAAAAGGTGAAAAGGAAAGATATAGCTTCTAGGCACATACCAGCTAAAGTAGAGTTCTGCAGTTGCAGCACACATTTGAACAAGCAAGGTGCAACTACAGAAAATACATCTGCTGGGTGCTGGTTTTGCGGAGTTTTTCATGTTTTTCATTTGAAAAAATAAAAGATTACACAGTTTCACCACTAGATGGAAGAACAAACTACAAAGTGTGGCTTTAAGGTGCTCTTTTGGACTGAGATTGGATGAATGTGGTGGTCACTAGAGTGCAGTGAACTCATTGTCGTGCCCAAGAACCAGTTTGAGACTGTGTGAGCTTTCTGACATGGTACATTATTCTGTAGAATAAGAATCCATCAGAAGTTGGATATGCTGTGGACATAAGGGAAGAACTTTTGATCAGCAACAATACTCAAGTAGGCGGTGCTTACATACTTTGTTTATTTTGCCATCTGAGGTGTGGTACCCAAAGTGCTTTCATGGAGCGGCTTTGCCTCCAGTTTCTGGAGATTCACTTCCTGTTGTTGAGGCTAAGAGAGCAGTTGTTTGTTGGGCTGCGCTGGAAATGCCCTCTATTGGATTAGTTGGTTCACTGTTCCAGGCTCTAATGTTCTTCAGAGTTGCATATTTAGTATTCAAATGTGCATTTACAGTTGGAGGAAGATTTTTATCCCCATTCTTGAACTGAAATCTTAATACTGACTGTAAGGTGACGACCATTTTGAGCTAATTTCTTTTGTTGATTTCACTAACATTTAGCAGAATATTAAAGTATCTGCCTGAAAACATCCTTTGAAGACTACAGTTTTAGTTTGAAACACAATTTACAATAAAGTCCCTACTACTATATGATGATGTTTTCCTTTGTTTCTTATGCTGGAACCTTTTATATTTACATTTTCTGAAGATGACAGTGTGACTGAAGTAAGCAAACATAGCTCAAACATCTGTGAGTGTTTTTGGCTTTTGCTGCAGAAACACTGGAACTATGAATCATCGCTCTGTGGAGTGTATCTATTTGTATATTTTCAAATTCCAAATTCCACTCGTCCATGAGTATAATTTCACATCCTGGAGCAGCAGCAGCATCACATTATTTATACAGTCAGAGATTATAAATTTAAAATCTCACTTTGTGTAGTCATGACTTTCACTTGATGTGGCGCTGAACAGTTTGCTGCACTCCGCAGTAATCCCCTTCAAGCAGCCGCGTTTGAAGAAGTGGCTCATGCCGGACTTTAAAAAAATAATACTAAAATACAAGCTTTGGATTCTGGAGCTGACAGTCGCCTCCATTCGCCACAAATTCTTCTTTTGAAGTTCACTTCATATTACACCACTGATGAGTCAACAGCATCACAGACTAACTCGAGCTCACTTCCACAGCGAGTCTCTTGCTTTGGTCTTTTCCACCATGTTACGCTGGAGAGGTTTTGTTCCCTGTTTAGACATGAGGGAGATGTTGAGTTTGTGGATTTTCTGAAAAGTGAACACAAACCAGCAGCTGTCAAAATGCTTTTTAAAGACTCAGTATTTTCACTTTGTTATTTTCCTTGTTTTTTGTCTTTTCTCTCCTGGTGAACTTCACTTCCTCTCTTCATCTGCTCTGACTGTCTCGTTTATGTCTGCAGGTAACGATCTGTTCCTGGTGGCAGTGCACGAGTTGGGCCATGCGCTGGGTTTAGAGCACTCCAACGACCCAAGTGCCATCATGGCTCCATTTTATCAGTACATGGACACGCACAACTTCAAACTGCCGCTGGACGACCTGCAGGGCATACAGAAAATCTACGGTCAGTCCTTAGTGTGTGGATTTATGAACACCCACTGTTTTTGGAGCAGGTGTTTTCTGACAGCATCTTTTTCAATTATTATTTTTTTCTTTTTGAGAACCATATACACAAACACCCCTGTATACGTAATGCCAGGCTGTAAACACTAACTTTTGTTGCCTCTTGTTAGATAAACCTCATCTGCTGGGGAGGAGCAGGGCCTGATTTCAGTTTGTAGGACTCATATCTGACCTGTGGCCTCTTTCCCACTCATCACTCTCTCTCTTTCCCTAATGTTTGATAGTCTACTGTCCCAACAAGGCATAACTCTTTTCATGGTGAATTACTATGATTTCACAGTATAGTAATGTAATTTGTTCAAAGGAACATAGATGGAGATTGAAATAAGTTGTTTTCTCAGCCACCCTGACACATAAATACTGTAAAACCAAATACAGTGTTGTAAAAGCACAACAAACATTGTGAATTCAAAGTAAATATGAAAGCATTTTATGGGATATTATAGTTTTTTTACACTTTACTATAATTTTACAGTTACTCGGACATTGGGCAACTGTACAGATAAAGTAAAAATTGCATCATTGTACTATTATACAGAGTGCTATTAATTCAGAATTTACTGTAGTTTTGGAATACTACTGAAATTTCACAGACATACACACATGTATTACTTTAAGACTAAGTTGTTGTTTTGTGAAATTACAGAATGATTTTAAGTGCTCACAACAGTCACTTGTAATTTGACATCCACATACAATGTAAACACCAAAACTTATGGGGCAGTGATTTCCATTGAACTTACAGTATCCCTACCACAATAAATGCTGTAATATCCTCACCGAGAAGTTTATTTTTCCCCTGTTTGTATTATTTTTTAGTTCATTTGTGAACAGGATCGCTTAAAAAGGCGTTAATAGATTTTTATGGTATCCCAAATCTGGAAGGGGATCCAACAATTTGTTAAGGACTTAGTGAGATTGTGAGATAGGGCAGTCTTCACATTTTTGCTAATTTCTCAATAAGGCTCCAACAGATTTGAGGACAATTTCAGACGATGTTGGTCATGGCACAAGGGAGAAGTGTTACAGTTTTGGTGGTGATCCAAATCTGAATGCAGACATAGGCATATATGAAAATTTTTAACAGTGCATGACAGAGCAGGGCTTTTTTACATTTTGGACAGTAACTCCCCCCCAAACACACACACACACACACACACACACACACACAAACACATCCCAAATGTTAAAAACACCTTCGTTTGGTTTGTGGTCTCTGATTACCTCCAGTTTTACAAATATTTCCCTGTCATGCACCACAGGTGATTTGTAGTGGAAATTTTTATCAGTGTGAGTTTTTACTCTGCTGGTGCTTTCTTGCTCTTGCTGCCAGCCACTTTGTAAGTGATGGTGGGACACAATTATACATCAACAACAAATTTTTTAAAACAATATTTTATTGAACTGAGTTTTTTCTCACTCATGCAGGCCTTTTCTTGATAGCTTGGTGGAATGTGTTTCTGGTGCAAAGCTTCGATGTCATACCATAGTTCACCTGACACAGTTATCATGGTTATAGTATAGAAATGTAAACACATTCACTCGTTGCTTGGGTGGCTGTAATACAGTTATTAATAATCACACTGCTTATACTGCTACAGCAGTGTGTTGTGTTAACCAGTCATCCTGTTTTTGATGGTTGCTGTATCGATTGTGTTCTCACAGCAAACAAACTGCTCCAGGAGTTGATTGGGAAGAGCCAAGACCACCTCTTTCAGGAGAGCTCAGCATGGCTGTTAATGCAAAAACTGAGAATTATTGACAGTCAATATGTTTCCCTACCCCTTTTTTTGACATTAAAGTTTTTATTTATTTATTTAAACATATAAAACAGAAAGTGTTATTTTGAATTACTCAACATATAAAGGCCTGTGATAAATACCTATTTACAAAACAATGAAAGTCGATATTAAACAACTATACTGATATGCATGCAGCCAGTTACATCATCACATTGGTACAGCAGTGTTACAGGAAAGAAAGCAGTTCCATGACCTCTTAAAGTTCTCAACATCATCATTGATCTTAGCCAGCATATGTTCATATGATACAGTCTCTAACATTATTCATATCCATCTTTATGTATCTGGAGAAGATGTACCTTTCCATAGTATGAGGATCACTCGGGCAGCTGTGACTGCTCCAGCTTTTATCACGACAAAGTCATATTTTGATATATTGAGCAATTCTGATTGGTCACCTAGTAGGCATAGTCTTGGTGACATGGGTATCGCTGAGCCCTCATGTTTTTCTATGCATTTTATTACCTTTTTCCAGAATGGATTAACCAGTTTACATTCTCAAATTGTATGCATAAATGTTCCTTTTTCTGTTTTACATTTCCAGCATAGATTATTTGTTGTCAAACCCATTCTGTAAAGCTTTGAAGGGCTAAATTAAAACCTATGTATTAACTTATACTGAGTAAATTTCCCTTTAGCCTCCTTAATACATTTCCCAGCTTTTGACAACATTTTCAGCCAAATCTCATCGCTCAAGTCACACCCCAGGTCCCTTTGCCAAGTGATCCTCAGATTTTCATGAATATCTTTTCGTAACCCATTAATTATTTTGTAAAACACAGCTGCCTTTTGTGCCATGCAAGGTAATTCCAAAAATTCCAACACTGGGTTCTTGTTCCATATGAATTGGCCCTTAATTATGCAATCTCTGATATGTAAGTATTTCTAGAAGTTGTCTTAACTTTCTAAGTTATACTTTTGCTTTGGTTCAGAAAAGGAAATAAACACTCCTTCCCCTATCATGTGCCTAGCCCATTTGAGCAAAAGCCCAGAAGAAGTATTGGGGATGAGCCCTTCAAAGCAGTGATTGGACAATTATTCTGTCAATTACATTTATAATCCAATCACATTATGTTGTAGGTCAGAGATACTGCTGTAGCGTAAGATACCAAATGTAAGCCACTGCAGGAAAAAAATTGAATCATAAAATGTTGGAACTGGAGCAAAAATAACCTTTCTACTCTATCTGGAAATGTATTCAGTGTTGTTGGTCTTTCATTTAATGAAGAAAAGCTATCAAGATCTGACACAACTACACTGAAAACTAATCTCCAGACAACCAGCCACTTCCTGTTGATTATAGATTGGAGCACAGCTAGATGGATCTGTTTGATTGCAAAATGCTGAATCAGGCAGATAAAGCCATCGTGCAAGGTTAAGGATTGATTGCTGAGCTCAAATTAAAACAACAAAACCCAACACACATGCTTGGAAACCTACTCCTCAGGTCTGTGTGTGTGCCCCAAATCCAACATGGCTCCTCTCTCAGCTCCTCTAAATACCCCTCCCTCTCCCCGAACACAGATTGCTCTCAGGTGTGCACCAGAGGAGAGGAAGGAGGAGGACCAAGGAGAGGGAGAGAGAGGAGCAAGAAAGGAGGAGAACCAGGGAGACACAGGAGAAGCAGGGCAGCACAGGCATAATTCAGGCACCAAGAGAAGCTTGAGGGACATGTTTTTTGCCTGCCAAGGGAGCATGTCATAGTTGTGTGGGGCCAAATAAAAGCTATGAGTATACTGATAATCCTAGTACAGGGCTCTGTTAAAAAATAAATTGCCTCACTTCTTTGTGAGCCTGATCCTGTCTTACAAAGCTCCACATGCATGTTCAAGCAAATCTATACTGGTGTATTAATGGCAGGCTCTGTGATATTGAGGAAAGGGAGGAATCACACGAAAGGAGGAGAACCAGGGAGACACAGGATCTCATTAGCAAAAGGCATAATTCAGGCACCAAGAGAAGCTTGAGGGACATGACCATAATGAAAATCTGTAACTAAAAGTCAAAAACACATAAATTCACTCCAGACCTAAAAGCAAAAACTTGCAAAAGCAAAAACAGCACACCTTGAATATGAATAATTAATCCTGAAGCCCAGAGCAAGTTATAAAGAACTGTTGTCCTGCAGCAAACAGCAGCATGAAAATATAAATGTAAAGCTGGTTTACGCTGTTATTAATCCATGGTGCTCTACCTGGAAAGAGAAAATTTTAGAAACTAAATGCTCAACTTTCTTTTTTTCTGTGTTCACATCGGGGACACTTTGTTCTATTTCAGAGAAACTCTCTCTTTTTAAGTGAACAAAGAGGAGTGAAGGTCTGTCAGAAACAAACATACTCTCCATGAGACGCCTTCTGTCGGCTCTGAAAGAATCATGACAGCCTCTGTTGTAACGTGCTCTGACTTTTATTTATGATAAAAAGACACAAACATCCAGGGACGAGGAAACAGATCTCTACTTCTGATTCATTCTGCCACCAGGGGGCTCTCAATCAAAACAAAAAGAGTGACATTTAAAAGAGTGCTGTCCGCTCGGCCCCCCTCTGCTGCTAATTTGATCTTTTTTAGACTCGTCAGTGAAAGCATTACTCCATGATGCACAGTTACAAACTGGTAGACAACTGCTTCATTTCAAGGATCAAATTGACATAATAAGGGGAAAAGCTTTTAATAATGGCCTAGTTGGCTCTGTAAGCAGCCAGCAAAGTATTTTGGGATTTTAGTAAATGCCATGAAGAACCACTTGTCTCACTGACAATGTGAAATTTATCAGTCAAACTAAAACAGTGACTTACTTTGAAGGTAAAAGACCTATTGATTTACTTAGAACTCTACATTTGCTGATGTAAATCCATCCAACCATCATCGATTCTGCCTTTGCCTCCTATTATCCTCAAATTTTACTTCCACATTTTACCTCCTGAGGTCAATTTGACCCCAGGGATATTTGCCTACAAAAAATGGTTTGCATAACAAAGTTGGCCAAGTTTTTTTGTGTCATGCAATTTGCGTGTTTGTTGAATACATAAATAACCCCTTGATAATGAAACCAATGAGCTGACAAGACCTCTAATGCCACCATCATGCCAAACTACTTTTTTTTCAGATTCAGGGTGCATATTCATCTCTCTCTCAAAATTAACCATATTGATTGGTGTTTATCGCCCCCCCTTTCTTCTCATAAATTATTTACTTCTTTTTTTATCTTCTTTTTCGAAACTCATTTGTGTTTCATCACTGTAAAGTCTCATCCCTTCCTTTTTTTTCAAAAACTTAAAATGTCCTCAGAGACATAATGGATGGAATTATCAGCCTCAAGGTTCCAAAGTCTTGCTGTTGTTTCACCTTTCGAGTTGTACACTCCTGCCAAAATGAACAAGCCAAAGTAGGCTTCCAGGTCAACTACATCCAGGTCTTTCCCACTGTCCGCATACACACACTTCCCCTCTAAATATGTCATCCTAAGTACAATATGTTCAGTCCATGGTGCTAAGAGAGCTCTAATGATGACTTGATAGTTGGAAAGACTTGGATGTGATCAACTCATAAGCCTACATTGGCTTCCACATTTTGGAGTCCACAGATCAGTTTGTTTCCTACATCTGCACACCACAGGAAGTAATGTAACAAAGTTCTCATGGGATAAGCTGTTTTTCCAACCCCCCTGTTATGTGTCCACTCAAAAGTATCAACTCTGCACCTGCAGGTGTGGGGATGTTTAGTCACTCACACAGACAGACAAGTTTTACACAGCTAAAACAGCTTGAGGTCAAACTGGAGCAACACCAATGCACGCAATATGTATACAGCACATTGGAAAAATATCATCATGATAATTTGATGCATAATCAGTTGTCCCCAGCAAATTAGGAAAAGTCATGAAATATGAAAAACAAAAGAATAAAGTGATCTATTATTGTTTGAATGATACATTGAATTGGGGTCAAACTGACCCCAAGGATAATAGGAGGGTTAAAGGTTGTGGGGCGATTGGAGCTTAACCAAGCTGATTGTTTGCAAGGGATAAGGTACATCCTGAAGTGACTGCCAGACATTCACAGGGCTACATATAGAGACAGACCAGCATTCACTCCCTCACTTATACCTATGGACAATTAAAAGTAACCGAGCAAGCATGTTTAGTGTTCTGTGAGAGGAAACAGGAGTGCCAAGAGAGAAATCATGCATGCGTAGGGAGAACATGCAAACTCCACGCATAAAGACCCCGATGACTCAAGGTTCAAACCAGTGACCCTTTCTAATGTAAATGCCAGATTTAAACCTGGCTACAGAATATCTCCATCAAGCTTAAGCCCCAGTCACACACTCCCGTTTCTCATGGCGATTGTGCATGATTGTCATAATCCTGATAAAGCCTGCTTTGGTCGCGGTGCATGCGCTACTTGGTCTGGATCAGCGTTGTATAGTCGTGGATGAATGGCGGGGAACGTGGAAGGGTCCCAACAGTTTTGAACTGTTCAAAACTGTTGTGGAGAATCGCCGTTCTCAGTGTAGCGGGGTGGAAGCCTAATGCAGACCTAATGCGAGCGTTATTAGCGTGGCATGTACGGAGCTCAGTCGGGCTGAACGTGGCCCAATCGTGGCTCAATCCTGAAAGCTTTATGAGGACGACTGACAAGGATGTACAGTATCCGTTTGAGCCCCGACTGTGTCCCGTTTAAGACGGCGCAAGCGACGGGGCTCAGTCGGGGCTTATGTGACGCGAACTGAGCTCGAGCGGGGCTGACGTCCTGTCAGCGGGATGGAATCTTCCTCATATCACTGTATTAACCTAACTGGAGCGGGACAAACGCCCCCTGAAGCGCTGTAGCAGCGCCACTGACGGTGTATTTACGGGGTGTGTCCAGGGGTGAGACAGTCATTTAATCCCGTATCATAGCGATCACACCAGCCTCCTCAATCGTGTAAAGTCGTGCACAATCGCTGAGAAACGGGAATGTGTGACTTAGGCATTACCTTAATACTCAATCCCTGAAACAGTCTCAACACCTCAAATCTGTTGAAAGTGGCTCCTCTGACGGCTCTATGCCTCACTATTCAGGACAATTTAAAGACATGACATCATATGATATGATTTCTGTGACACAATGACCAAAGTTGTTGACAAAGATCCACAGATTTGTTTTAATGGAACATGATGAGATCATGGAAGATGAGAAAATATGTCTGAGTTTTGCCATTTTTTTTAACACAAGCATCCCCCTTATCTTAGAAAATGTAAAGAAATTATAACATACTATGAGGATTCTTCTATATTTAAAGCATTTACCAAGATATTTGATCATCTCTGTTCTACAATAATTCAGATAATGCAAAGAATCTAAGGAAGTTATAATTGGATTTTATGATATGTTACTGTGGCCCTGTTTCTTTAAGACCTGAAACAGAAAGCATATCTTTGTCCTACAGCACAAACCACAATCTTAACATGAAAGGTCAAGATACACAGTGACATTTAGAGTCTGGGTTGATGGGAAATGCTGGCCAGGTCACTTGTGTTCAGTGATAGAAAAAAAAGGAGACAGAGGCTGTTGTATTTGAGTTTAACCTGATTTTACCGACTGCTCTGTACCTCCAGTTCCTAAAACACTAACCATGTACTGCGGTGAATGTTTTATTTTAATATAGTCTGCACATTTGATTTACAATATGAAAATGAATGTAGCTAATTTTTTTCTTCGTTACTTGCTCTATTTTAAAGTTGAGGTGCATGTTGGGCAAGCTTCATTACCAACACTAATTCCCCTGTTTTCCCTCTAAATAAGAGAAGTTTATAGTCAAAATACATTTTATAGAAAGTGAAGTAGCAGAAGTGGAAGAAGATGGATGGATTGATGGACAGAAAGTAAAGTATCTTGAGGTGAAGGTAAAACAAATTACAAAGTTACAACCTGATAAAGAGGAGTTTCTTAAAGACCCCAAGTTTATCTTTTTCAAATTCCATTCTCCCAAGATGCCTCTGATTAAGCCCATTAGCACAGGCTGGCAGGCCCAGTGCAGAACAAAGACCGTAGTATGAATGTAGAGTCATTGACAATAAGGCACCGAGCAGCACTGAACAATTACTTCAGAGAGGGCCTTTCAACCAATCAAGAGTGCACTCAAGGGGGCCTTAAAGGGGCAGGAGCTCCAACGGTGCATCTCAGACAGACTGGGAATAAAAGTGGATCAGGAGTACCCGGTAAATGAAAGCTAAAGGTTTTGTTCACACTAGTGATTGTAAAAAAAAAAAACAAAGCTGAATATATGAACCACAGGTAAGAAGAAATGTGGGCTCTTTAAGAAAGTCCTTTTGAATAGATGTAAACCTTACAGGGTGAATAAACAACTCCAAACCACTCTACTGAAGCATCCAATCAAAGAGTGATATCCTGTAGGTCCACTGGTCTAAAGTCTCCCTTGGTGGAGGCTCTTTTATATCCTCAGTTATCGCTCCTCATATTTCCCTTTCTCTCTCTCCTGCAAATACGAGAATGGAGATGAGCCTAAAAAACTGCTTTCCTTAAATATAAAGATAAATTCACATATGAGGGAGAAAAGCTGCTTTGTGCACCCAGGGGGCATTCAGGACCATGTTTATGGACACACTGGTTAAGGGGTAAGACCTCTATGTGGTCAACTGTCCTGATGGGGCTCAGTCTGTTGGTTAAGTGTGGTAACAACACTGCAGACTGCAGTCCCTGTTCACAAGAATGACTAAAATCATCCTTTTCTTGAATATACTCGTACAGCTTACAAAATGAAGCTTTGTTTTTATGTAAATATGAATGAATCACTCAACACTCTCTCCATCCCAGAGGACTGAACATAAAACATAATAAAACTGCCAAACTCTTGTTTACACAGTTTAAATCAGTGACTCATGTTAATATGAATCTTTGTGTTCTCGTCATCACACAGAGACACTGAGCTGTCTCATGAGCAAACACGGCCTTTCAGAACAAAAATAAATGAATCATCAGTGAAATCTTTTTCCTTCTTACTGATCTTTTCCCTTAGGCATCCCCACAGCCATGCTGGAGCCCACCAGGCCGTTACCCACTTTACCGTCTCGACGGACACATCCCACCTCTGAACGCAAGCACGACCGCCACTCCCGCCCTCCTCGCCCCCCCGGTGACCGGCCTGCACTCCCTGGAAATGGCAAACCCAACATCTGTGATGGAAACTTTAACACTGTGGCCTTCTTCAGACGGGAGATGTTCGTCTTCAAGGTAAGACAGAAAAGGAAGAAGAAAAAGTTATCAGCATTGCATTACCTGACACTCCGGAGCAATAGAGTTAGACATCAAAATGTGCTTCATACCTCGTGTCAGGCACAGTTTCTCATGACACCTCAATCCACGCACTCAGGCTCAGCCTGACTAAAATGCAACATGGAGACACTGCTGACTAATACAAGCCCAGAGTATCAATACATGGAAAAGGAGATTTCCAGCTCAGATATTAAATGCCTGCTATTGTTGTCCCTGTTCTTCCTGCAATAATTTTAATAACAGGCTGTCTTGCTGCTTGCAACTGTCCCCACAATAAAACTCCTCTCCTTGCTGTGACAAAAGAATACGAACTGAGAGGAACAGTTGCTTGGTCGCTTCTTTGTCCTTTTTGTCGTGAGGATGTCATGGAAGTTTGGCTCAGCTGAGCTCATGATGACTCTGACTCAGAGCCAACCCTCCCCACAGGTTGTATAGGCAAATTCAAAGGGTGCCACACTCTGTGGGAGTGCCTACGTGAGCTCCTTACACTTTGAATAAAGCCCCATAGGTTAATGGTCTTTAGGTCTCTATTGTCATGTTTCTTTCTCTCACTCTCTCTCTGCTAGAGTGTGCAGCCCTTTGTCTGTGATTGTTCCTGAACAGCAATGATGGCAAGACTATAGACCCTGAAATCTCTGAGAATGTCAATTGTAGACTTGTGGACGATGCATGATTTTAAGGGTCAGTATTGAAAACTGGTGACACTGTGACACAGCAGGTAGTGCACATGCCTCACACCAAGGAGAGCCAGGGCCTTTCTGTGTGGAGTTTGCATGTTGCATGCAGATGTTGAGAGAAGCAATTTGGCCAAGTCAGATGCCAGTGCAGATGTTTTTTCTTAGCCTTTTGGGGTGCAATCCTTCCTCATTTTGATCTCAACATTTCTTCCTTGTTTAACTATAAAAACACAGAATTTGTGAAACATTTTGTCAGGAAAATACCCCTGCTCCTGACTAGCAGTCAGCCAGGAAGAACAACAAAAGAGTGGAGCTTGTCTTTAAAGATTTTACTTGCAAAGAGTGAGCAGTCCACATTCAACACAGGATGGTAACTTCCTCTCACTGAAGGTCAATATATATATATATATATATATATATATATATATATTAGGGATGTAACGGTTACCGGTAAAATGGTAAACCGCGATAAAATTTCCCACGATAATCGTTACCGTGTCCCATTAAAATTACCGTTATATCGTGCTTGATCACCACACTGCCTCAGTAACGCACGGTGATGCTACTCTTTGACTGGAAAAGCCGGAACTATGTATCTGCCCTCGAATAAGGAGCCTCATGTGAGGTGCACATGAGCAGTTTGCATTGTTTGGCCTCTGAGTCTGACACATTTATTGACAAAAAAGACAAAAGAACTGTTATGAATATAACAATAAAGGGGTTAAATGATTTCAATTCTGTGTACATGTACTTTTAGAACATTTTGAGCACACTGCAACAATACCGCGATAATAATGATAACCGTGATAATTTTGGTTACAATAACCATGATACAAAATTTCCATATCGTTACATCCCTAATATATATATATATATATATATATATATATATATATATATATATATATATATATATATATATATATATATATATATATATATATATATGTATATAGATATAGATATATATATATAGATAGATATATATATACTCTTTACACATTTTGTTCTTTTGCTCGAAAACAAGAACTTCTCTGAACAAGCAGGTAGCTGTCCAGTACATGCTACCATTTTTCTGGTGTGACACAACAGATCTGGATCTGCAGCTGACATCTATTCATCCCATATCATTTGCAAATGTCATGTTTCTGAAAGACAGTTGTTGATGCTGAACCAATGCATCTGTACATCCCCAAATTTAGACAGCAAATGGAAAGCCTATCAATCTTCGACATTCAGTAAGCTTAAGCTTTATAAAATAATTGGTCATGTGTTTTTTAGAGTTCAGGTGATTAGTCCCACAGGCTATTGTGATGCAGACGTGCAGACACTCCTGGGAGTGTAAATCTGGTCTGGATGTAATTAAGTGCTGTTAGCTGCTGAAGATGTGTCTGTAAATGTTACTCTGGGGGATTTGGATGAAGCTTTATTAAACATTAAGTGGGGCAGCCGGTCACTTTAAAGCTCAAAATATAAACATGACTCTGATGGCGCCAGCATGATGGGTTTGATTCCCACTGGGGTCCACTGAGCTAAAAATGTGAACTCCAGTTGAACAGCCGAGCTAAAAATATGAGAAACCAGCCCAGTTACATACACTGCTATACAGCTGCTGAACATTAAAACAACATTAAACACATGCTAATTCTAGAATTATAAAGATGATAATACTGCTGAATTGTGATCATTAGACCAATGTCTGCATTTGGACTTTAAAAGGGATAAATTTAGAGTAAAAAAAAGACGTCTGTCTTTCAAATATTAAACAGTGAAGTCTGTGTTAGTGTGAGCAAGCAAGACAGGAGCGGGTTAGAGGAGATGGAAAAATCCATTTTGATGTCTCTGATCTTTAAACTGAATGTTAGAAAAGGTCACAGACTCGTCTATCTCTCTGTCTGTCGCCCTTCCTGCCTGTCGATGTTGTCTTACCCTCCTCCATCTGCTAACCTGTCCATATCTGTCTTTCTGCTCTCTGCTGGATTCTTGTCGATCTCAAATCATCTCCTCTCCTTCTCTATTTGTCTCTGCATTTAACCGTCTTCCATCATACCTCATATCTTAATCTGTTTGTTACACTTTGATTGTCTATGTTTGGAGTAAGTTGCAGTAAGGTTGACCAATATTTGCCCAATTACTGTAAAACCAACAGGTAATTAAGTGGCAGTAAACATTGTAGGTATTGTCTAGAACTGCTCCTTAGCAGAGCAAGAATGAGTAACTCACCACTCATCAGCAAAGGACAGGATGAGTCACTCTATTCTTGTTGACCAAAAAAAAATTTAATCAGCCAGCTGATTATTAACCAATGAGAAAATGAGTAATTTACAAAGTAAATTCTTGGATGCATCTTTGCTGAACGAGACAGCACTCAGAGAGTGCTAACCTCTGTCACGGTAGGTCACATATTGTTACACCCATGGGCAATGGCTCCATGATGAAGGGACCCCTGTAAACACGATTCCTTGATCCCGAAAACCTACCCTCAGCCCTTGGAATCATGTTGAAATCATTATTAATTTAACAGTAATTGGGCGAAAAATGAGCATTCACCAATGGCAACTATCCAGATCACCACCAAAATCTAATCACCTGTCTCTTTGTGCCATGACCAACATTAATTAACAAAAATGTTATCTAAATCCATTGAGAACTTAGTTATCAACAAAACTGTGGAAAACTGCCCCAGAAAAGATTCAGTACTGAGAAAGAATTACATTCAACTGCAGGCAATTAGTCACTTTTTAAGATTCAATTAGGAGTGACTCATTAACTACCCTCAACACTAGAACTACCAAACAGTCATTTTACAGTTTTTGTTTGACCATAACTTGAGAATAAACCCAAGTCCCTTTAGGACTCTTGACATCTACTGAATGTGTCCAAGATTTTTTTAATTGTGGCCTTTTAATACAGTATGGCATTTCTTGACAGCCCCCTGACTAATTGTAGATGGATTTCGATCAAGCATCTACATGGATGTAGCATGTTGTGCCCAACTTATGGGAACTTCAACCTAACGTAGCTTGACCCTGCTGAACATTGTACAAAGTTACTGTGACGTCTCTCAGCAAACGGCATATGAAGTAGAAGTATATGTCATTTAAAGCGAGGGTCTACGATCTGAAAAGCAGTTTGGCTGTTGAGACAGATTTGAAAAACGCAGCCTGCTCCCCCTTCACTCACCCCTCCCGTCAGTGTTCCAAGATCTCGCCCCCCAGCTCATGTCGCCTCCTTTCAATATATATATATATATATATATATATATATATATATATATATATATATATATATATATATATATATATATGTATACAAGAAGAAGTCCCATCCAAAAAATAATAGCACAGTTTAAGAGTATGCTACACATGCATATATAGTGCATCAACTTTTTCGGAAAAATAAAGTTTTGACTCATGTCAGGTATTCCTCCGCTTAGCGCTACCTTTCCCTTAAAGTTGTACACACTGTAACTGAGGGAGTAGAAGGTAACCAGGATTCATCTTTTGCTGGTGTTTACAAGTGTGTTGGATCAAACAACAGAGATTTTGAAACATGTGAACATATTTTTTGTTGTTTGTACCCAATGAACATTAGAGTCGCCCAACTGTTGTTAACTTTGGCATGGCCTAACTTAGCTCAACACAGCATGACTTTTCCATCTTCGCCGCCTAAGATTGGCCACTTTGTAACAACTTAGTTTCTTAGAAAACTTATTCTGTCAGTTGTTAACCAGTCATAAGTGACTTATTTATTCACTACTTAACCAATATATTGTAACTGTTGTTTAAAATATCTCTGTAACCATGCAATAGATCATTATGAGATCAGCATTCTGAGGAAGCTTACCCAGCTCAAGTCTTGATATGTCCCTTCCAGAAAGTTTATAATCCAGCCTTGAAGTTTGGTGATTTTGTTTTCACTGTAATTCCACAGTGATAAACCCTTGATCAGCAATCATTCAATTAATCTATCTTTATTTGTTTAGTGCCAGTTCATTAAAAGGTGCTATCTCAAGGCACTTTACAATGGAGCAGGCTGAGGCCATGGTCTTCATTTTACAAAAACACATAATGGCATATATACAAATATATATAAATGTATGTATTTGTATGACACACACATACATCATAAACATACATAGATATATCCATCCAGGCAGAGTCAAAAGCACTATTGATCATGTGATTACTTTTCACATTTTGGTAATAAATAACATCCACGGTGTTGTCAGGCATACATATTGAGTTTCAAAGGATGTTCCAACAGCTTCTTGTCACTTTCTCAGCCAGTCAGATATGCTCAATTTTTCTTGTCTTGTTTCATTACCAGTAGCAACCTCAACAACAGACAAGATAGTTATATTCCAGGCTCAAAAAGAATCAGAAACTTGTCCTTCACTTCCAAAATAATGGGAAAAAGGGTAGATGATCGTTTATGCTCTGTATTATTTATAAACGCAAAAATAAATGTTCTGCGCATGGAGGGATGAACTGTTGCTTGTTTGCGCATGTGACTTCACTTCATGCAAGTGCACTGGGCTCCCATTGGTTAACATTACAGACATGACAGCACAAAAAAAAAGCGGAATGAAAAATCAAAATGCTAGACTTTCTGTCAGGAGGTCGGGAGGTGTCCCAGATGGGGCCTTGATTTACTTTCATCTACATCTCTACATCTATGTCCTAAAAGGCTTTGTCTAATTATGCATTCAGTTGAAGTCTGACCTTGGCATGAGAATAAAAGTTACAGACATGCTTGACAAAGAAATCCAGTTACCCTCTTTGACAGAAAGCTCTGTCCTCTGAGACATCACTTGTGTAAGAGCTTCAGACAACCCTGTGTTTGTTACCTCCGACCTGCTGCTCTGGCTTCATTAAAATGATGAATAATAATGGGATTGTGTTTTTACTGCTGATGTTGTCTCTCTGCCAAACACAGATATGGCATCACAAGAGCTATTAGTTTTATTTTCTAAAGAACTTGTCTCAGAGGAGGAGTGATAGTGCAGTGTTATGTCATTTTTTCGCTCTGAGGGAGTTTACGGCCCTGAAAAAACACAAAAATCCTCTCTGAACTTCAAAACTGCATCATCATCATTGATCAGAAAAACACGGCTGATCTTGTGTTCTCTTCCGACTCGTGGACGGGGCCGTATTAAGACATAAAAAGCGCTGAGAGCCAGTAGGCGTTTGAAAAGAGACGCTCATTATGGGATGTTTCCTCGCTCAGAGATACTCAGAGCTTCTCTCTTGGATATGAAACATCGATTTTTTTTGTCTTTTTTTCAGTTGGGGTTCACACAGAAAAGCATTAGCGGCCAACCGATGATGCTGGATCACAAAATGGAGTGTGTATGTGTAGCTCTCAGCAGGGACTGTGTTTGGCTGTGTCCTAGATTCACTGAAGCCAAATGATAATGAGCTAAGATTGATGCTCGCCCTCTTCCTCTCTGTTCTTGTCCTCCCCTTTTTACTCTCCCCACTTTTCTTGCATCACCTCACTTTTCTTATCTTTGGCTTTTGTCCTCATCTTCTCTTCCTCCCCTCTTCTCTGAGGCTTTTCATCTGTCTCCTCTCACTTGATGGTTTCATCTTTTCTTTTCAAGTCCCTCTCTCTTATACACATCCTGTTAGAAATGTGGGGGCAATAAGTTAGGTGAGCGCTACCCAGAAATAAAAGACTACAGCCTCCGTATCCACAGTTCTTTTAAAGAATCCACATTATGCCTTAAAGCAGGTTTATATATCCTGACTGCAAGAGTATGGTCACAATCGCAAATATTCAGAAAATCTTAGTTTTCATACGCTGAGCCTGATCCACCTGTGTTAACTCTCTATCTGAGGCTATGTTCACATGTAGGCGGGTATTTTCAAAGATAGAGGTTTTCAAAAGTAGTACATACCTGAGAGTTTGTTTAAAAAACAAACCTGACAGCACAAAAACCCCTAACCACATACCAAAAACTGTCTATTACCTTGTGTGGCCCCGGCTCTACCCCAAAGATTGCATGAGTGACAGATGCTCACTCCGCTATAAATCTGCTAAATCCACTATAGAACCGATGCACCTCGGTGTTAAGAAAGATGGACAGAGTGAACCATCTTCTCATTAAGCCTCTTTGGTAGAAAGAGAGCAGGTCTCATGTCTCAGTTTATCGAGGCTTGCAAACTTTCCAAGGACGTTTTTATTTATCGTGCGGTTAATTGATTTATTGATTATAGTGACAGGCCTACCCCCACAGAAACACAACACTCGCTCACTGCCTTCCTTTCTCCTGCTGAGTATGCGCCTCTTCTTTTCTCCAATATCTGTTATTTTCTCTGGAGAAGGAACAAGGAAGGGGTCAACTTATTCTCCCTATTCCACCACCACAATGTTCAGGGTTGAGGTGAAACATAACAAAGGGGTTAATATTGTGCCTTGAAACAACAGTATGAATTGGGCTGTTTATAAGACACTTTTTTATTTCTTTACCTATGCCAAAATGCCAAAGTATGCAGATGACCATCTTAGAAAGGACAACGCTTTGTAAATTGAGCAGAGGGGCTCCCGCAGCTGAAGACCACACTGGCTTTCACTCCTGTTAGCAAAGAACTGGAACCTGAGGATACAGTTCATTCAGACTGTAGGGTCAGAATTAAGCATACCGGTAAATAACATGAGCGCATGAGACCATCTTGTATAAGCTGTTCAGGATGTTGGTGGTGGTAATTAATGGTGTGGGGGATATCCTCTTGGCACACTTTTGGCCAGGTTGTACAAATAAAGCATTATGTAAATACCGCAGCCTACCTGAGTATTGTTGCTGACTATGTCTTGTATGACCACAGTGAATCCATCTTCTGATGGCTACTTCCAGCAGGGTAACATACTATGTGATCAAGCTTCAAACATCTCAAACTGGTTTTTCAACATTACGATGAGCCATGAGCCAAGTGGATTAACCATGGACTGTAAATGGGATGATTTTATAATTTGAATCAGCCATTATCCCTCTGATATCTAATTATGGTGATGAAGTTATCACAGCAGATGATAGCTCACAGGTAAATGAATTATAAATGAGTGATACTGCTGCTGTAGATGGACTCAGTTGTCGTCAACACCTGCTCCGGCGGTGCTCTCCTTCAGTTGTTGAAGTTGCATTTCCTCTTTGCATCAACAATTTGACAAGTGCACCAAGCAACTATAAAAAAAAAAGTCAACCAAAAAATCTGGAAATTCTGAAAGCACACTTATCCAAAGAGTTCAAAAACACTCATTTTTGAGATTTTTGTATTACACATTGCTCTAAAGTTTCTTTAACTGTCAAGTTGAATGTTGAATGTAATGTATCTTTTCTTGCTATAGGACCGGTGGTTTTGGCGTTTGAGGAACAACAAGGTCCAGGAGGGTTACCCAATGCAGATTGATCAGTTCTGGAAAGGCCTGCCTCCTCGCATCGATGCTGCCTACGAGAGATCAGATGGAAAATTTGTCTTCTTCAAAGGTACAGACAGTTCAGTGTGGATTTAAATAACACTGTTAAAAAAGAAGTTGTTCAAAATGTAAAAAAGAAGACCTCTAGAGTGATATATATATATTAACTTATAGGGCTCTAATTTCGTAGACCAGGCGCAAGAGCAGGCGCACCTGCCTGCGCCGGCCTTCGCCGTGCGCACTGGGTGTGACCTGCGCACTTTGCAAGTTTCCAGCAGTGCCAAGAGAGGCGCACTCATGGCGCACAGGGGCGCAGAGCTTGCCCGTCCCACGCCCACGTCTCTGCCTCACCGCGCAAATGTCACAGTAGGAGGAGAACAGACGTGAGTGGGATTATCACAGCCGATCGCCGTCTTCACCAATCAAATGAGCGCCTCTCCTCGCCTTTAAATGCGCTGCGGCCGAGGCGCAGCGTCTGATTGGTCTGAATGATCCCCGCTGCTGGAGACGGTCAGAGCTGCTGTCATTCAGCATGAGAATGTACAGGGGGGGGAGCCTCACCGTGTGGGCCAGCTCCCGGGACAGATGTAATCTGTTCCTTTGTCATTAATAGGAGTAAAAAAAAATAAGAGACAGTTACACCACAGCTGGCTTATCCATTCATAATACTTGTGATCCACCTGCATTCCTGGTTTGTCATCGCCAAATAGCAGAGCCTTTAGTGATACTGTATACTCTCCTGGTGTCTCCTCCTCATCCTCCTTGCAATAATGTTCTCCATCTTTTTAGATCACGTTAAAAATAAAGACTAAAATAGAGGAATGTGGGAGATCACGGTTAAATTCTGAGTGACAGACATTTATCTTCTCTCCTTTTTCTGCGTCTTTTTTCTCTTTTTTTTCTTTGAATTTAATGAAATGAGAGAAGCCAGATATTTACTCAGTATCAGATATTAAGGGTGTTTATTTTTGACTTGTAAGATGTGCATCAAACTTCCAAATGCCGCCAGGTTAAGTTTCCATTATGACATACGACTTTAATCCTGACATCAGATGTGACAGGACAATTAATATAGATACAAATGTATATGCTGGTTTAGACGAGGACATTAAATAGTGATTGCTGTGATTGTTTATTGCATTAAAATGTGCCTGACACTCTGAAAACCTGCCTCTGAGGCGCACATGTGCGCTTGTCACCAAATTACAGCTGCGGAGTGTGCGCGCCGCCGCCCTGCGCCGAGGTTAGACCAGGTTGGAGCTGGCGTGCTTTCAGCGCACTTTCTGCACTGTTTTTGGCACTAAATTGTCACTGCGCCACTCGAATCTGTCGGCACCTCCCCAGGTGCGCCTTCACCTCCCCTGGTGCGCCGTCACACCCATCTCTGCGCAGACGGTCTACCAAATTGTCAAATTGGCAGCGCACGGCGGTGCGCCGCACGAAATTAACACTGCGTGGGGTGCGCCAGGCTTGCGCCCCCTGCGCTGCGCCACGAAATTAGAGCCCATAGAGTCAATTCAAACTGATTAAATTACCCAGCTCACTTTAGTTTTCTTTTTATAACCTGCTAACCCTGCACAGCAGCTGGACATGCCTGGTTCAGTATCTGAAATCAGCCAGATCCATCTTATTAAGCTTCAATCAGCTATGACTGTGACCAGGTTATTTATGTAAATGCTTAAGTGCTTTTTTCAGTGAAGCAGTTAGAGCATAAGAAACAATAAAAAAGACAAGTCAGAAAGTTCCATATAAATAAACCTCATCAATATTTACATTAAAACTGACAGGATCAGACTTCTATATGTCTGTGATAGACCTGTGTAATGCACATCAGTTAACTTTGGCTTTAAGCAGTTTATTTACCCATTTTCCCACAATCACTATTTAAGAGGAGCTCTGGAGAAAAAGGTGCACTGTCTTTCAGCTCTCCATTGCATAATGAACTTTAGACTGAATTTTCTAACCAATGCTCATATATATAATGTTAGAGGTGTTCTGCAGTGTTGGTAATAATGGCGTTAGAGTATAATGGCATTACTAATGGCGTTATTTTTTTCAGTAACTGGTAATCTAATTAATTACTTTTTCATGCGTTGCAACGCCGTTACCATTACTAACAGGGAAATGTGGCACGTTACTTTGCACCGATGTCAAGCAGCTGTTATCCGACCAGCCTCACCCCCAAATTCCACAGAGAAGCGCCGTGCCGCGGTCTTGCCCTGACAGACAAAATCCACTGAAAGTGGCGCCTGCAGCATGCAGGGGCGCTGATCCTCGAGAGGGAGGCCCGGAGAGCCACAGGCTCTCATGATGAGCACAGCGATGTCACACACTCATGAAGCATGTTATAGACTGAGAAAAATAAACAACACTACTTCACTTCACTTCTGCCCGTGGCTGTGATTTATTTTACTTCTCCGCCCAAAAAATAGATCTGAAGCGAATCTCCAGCGCCAGCCAACGTTGGTGAAGCCTACCGTGGAGCACTTCGCTCCCATTCTAGTCTATCAGGCAAATTCCCCTGCACGCGCTGTTGGAGAACTGATGATGTCAGAGCTGCTGCAGCAGGTAACAACAAGGAAAGACACAGAGACAGAGACACACAGTTCAAGCAGGAAAAGATTTTTCAAAAAAAAGTAATGCATCAATTACTTTACGGAAAAAGATTTTTTGGGAAAGTAACTAGTATCTAATTATACTTTTAGTAATTCTAGTATACATTTATGTTGAAGTATCATCTATAACTGCAAGGACTATGTTACGTTTGCGTATGCATGCTCTCACTGGCAAGGTCTATAGTAACGTTGATCTCAGGGTAAGCGCTTTAATTCTATAAGTTTTTTTTTAATAATCTTCTGTAGACCTAATTAATTTGGGATTATTTTTATTTTTGCATTTGAATATTTTGGCAGAGAACATTAAGTAATTAAATTTTGGGTTTTTTTTTTTTAGTTTAAAGTTTTTTTTTTTTTTAATAATTCTGTAGAAGCCTATTAGTTTAATATATTTTTGGGATTATTTTTTTTTTACTTTTAGTTTGATTTTTTTTTGGTTGTTATTTTTCAAAACTTTTGTAGCATATGGTTTTGCAAAATGGAAGTTATAGTAATTTGATTATGTCATTAATTTGTGTTAAATCTATAGACGTAACTTTTAGAAAATTGTTTATTTCCAAACTAGCAGTAATAGGACTTCTCTGGGTCATAGCGACACGTATGAAAACATGATCTTTTGTCCTCAGCGAATTATCATTTAAGATATTAGTGTTTCATTTTGTTAAAAAAAGACAGCAAACAAACAAAAGAGAAGAGGACAGAGAGAGTGGGATTAATATTCATTATTACCTGGATGTGTGAATGCTCAGGGACGCTCAAGTTTTATGTTGCATTGTAGCTTTGACTTCATCACAAACCTGACCTTACAGCTTCAAATGTTTTAACATCAGCTAAGGATGTACACTGGTGAATATTATAAAAAAAAACTTTGACAAAAAATTGAAACTCTTAAGCTGAATAAGTACGCAGTTCGCCCCCCTCCTCCTCCCCCGCTGGCTTGCATTCACACTTGCAATATCAAACCATGCCCGGGCCCACTTGTGTATTTACTCAGTTTGAAACAGCAGGGGGGCAACATGCACGTAACTGGTTACCAAGCCTGCTACAGAGGAGAACGAAGAAGAGGCTACCATGATAACCATTTCCTACACCAAACAACCAGTGTTTACATTTCGCTCTCTTCTACATTTTCCTTCAATGCATCAAAAGTAGATCAGTTCAGACCACTTTGTTTCACACCAGTGAAACCGCACCAAATGTCGGGAGATGGAGCGGATCGAGACCACCCCTTCATGGAGGTCTCGGACTGGCTGATTTGGTGTGCACCAGAGAGCGGTGGTTGCATTCACATTGATACTAACGTACCAAACCCTGGGCCAAAACTTCTTTGGTGCGCACTAAATATGGGTGGTGTGAAAACACCCTTAGAGATGTTCCACACCACAGGGCCCAAAGTGTGGTCATGGCCTAAGACATGAAATGACACAGCACTGCTCCCTCACTGCCACTTTCGATTCAACTTGAAATAGTCATATGGTCAATGGTTCAACTTTAAATGGTCATAGAAGGGGAAAATCCTACTCACTGTGGCACAGTTAATGGACCCTGTGGAGTAAATGTAGAGATATGCAGTTGTTTATTACATTTTCATTACATATTTGATAGAAAAAAATATTTATGACTCAGTCAAGTTCCTGCAAAGCTAGCAGTAGGCGAACAGATGGCTGTAGGAAGGTGTTAGGAGCGGGAAACTGCCTGTAAACACTCACCGTGGCTGCTTGTTGCTTTAGTACACATTGTGATGTTGTGTAGTGTCACCTTATTTCTGTCCTAGATGTTTAGCTTGAGTTTGTATTAGCTTACTCTCTTACAGCCTGCTCTCTTACAGTTCTAATTAGCTAACTTTCCATGTTGTGAGAATTATGTTTCGGTCTGTCAGGCGGCTGCAGCGCGGCAACAGAGTGTGCTGGGGTTAATTAGTCATAAATTATTAAACATACACTTTAAAAACGGGTCATTGCATGTTTGATCTTTAAGTTTTGATCGTGTATGTAGGTTTTAATTTCTCCTAACAAGTACAAGCACACAAGTTTGGTTGAGTTGGAGTTTTTTTTATCTTGCAGAGCTGCTGCAGAAATCAGCTCACAATCTGCAGAGGAGTAACCTCAAATCTGTGTCCACCATCTGCTCCCGTGTTATTAGACTCTGTCCCGCTCCCTATTAGCCCCGTCCCCTCCGCCTGCTCCTGGAAATATATTTAATAAAGTGTGAAATAGAGAATGGCAAGGCAGCGGGGAGCACCCAGCCTCAAGTAATAGAATTTCAGTCTATGTATGAAACCTCCCTCATCCCCCATCTCACTCACCCTCTCTGGAACTCACTCTCACATGCACACACAATCAGGCACACACACACACACACTATAACACACACACAAACCCGGCATCTTCTGACGGAGTGTCCTGCTATCTCAGCCAGCCAGGAGCAGATATTAATAGCTTTGCTCTCTCAGCTGCCGGCACTTTCCCTCTTCTCTCTTGCTTCCTCTCTCTTCCTCCCTCTCTCTCTTTCTAACAAACACAAAGATCTGGACACACAATGACACAGCCAACAACTATGACACACACACACACAGGTACATATGCAGTTGCTTCTTGCAATAATACAGCTGAACACAGAGAGATGTTAACATACAGACCTAGAAGTGCTCTGAAAGCAAAAACCACAACCAATGCATTTCCAACTTTGTAGAGCAGTTTATTAAAATTTGTCAAAAACTGCCCAATCTAGCAGTGTTGATGAATTCTTACAAAAATTCCGACATCCTGCTACAAATTAGCACCAAAATATATATTTTTTCTTTTGACATGATCAACGTTCCCCAAAAATGTCATAAATCCATTGAGAACATATTGATTTTAACTAATATGTGGGGAACTGCTCTAGAATATAACAGAATAGAATAAACCTTTATTCATCACACTCAGGGAAATTTGCAGTTTCTATCTCACGATGTCAACAAATTTAAAAAAAAATTCTACATCCACACCTGGATGCTGATCAACACCTTGGGCCCTAATTTCCTGGCATAGCGCAGGGTGGCACAGGGAAGCCTGGCACACCCCACACTGTGTAATTTGGTCTGGCGCACCGCCGTGCCAATTTGGCAATTTGGTAGACAGCTGCACCGAGATGGCTGCGGCGGTGCACCAGGGGGAGGTGTCGACAGATTCAGCTTGGGGCAGTGACAGTTTCATGCCAAAACGCTGTGGGTAAGGTGCACTGAAAGCTCACCTGCTCCAACTTGGTCTATTCTTTGTGCACGCGAAGTGCACCTGGTGCAATGGTAATTCGGTTAGAGACGCACAGTGCGCACACATCACCAAACCCTCAGAGGCAGGTGTCTAGAGTGTCAGTACACTCTTTGTCGCATGTTGCGTGCCACACAACTTAGCCTCACACCATTGATGTCACTTTGACCTCAGGGAGGAGACATTACAGGACTTAAGACTGATAGCAGGGAGAGCAGCGGGGCGCATTGGGAATAGGAGGACCACGTGGCTGCAAAGCTCCGTCCTTAAATGTGCTGATATGCCTACCGTTTATACTTTTGTACATTGTTTTGGCCACAATGTACTCAGTTACATTAATTAAACACAAAATCATTCATGAGAAAAATAAATTGTATTTCAAAGAGTGTCCTTCCTCTTTCTCCATGTGCTTTGGACTGCTGGTTGGGGAAGGAAGGAGGGAGCCTAAGGAGAACCCTTCCTCCCCTGGTCCAGGGAATTCAGACCAGGGGAGGACGGCTTCATCCGCCAGCCTATTGAGGCTGGAGTCAGTGGAGGAGAGATTAAGATTGTCACTGTACCTCACCCGCAGCACATTCAAAGTGAATGAGATGCATTTGTTTAATTGGTGAAGACAACACTCGGCTGTGTTAAACCCACTCACGGCTTCTCTCCTCCCCTGCACCAGTGGAAGGGAGAGAGACTTTAGGTGCACCTGGCTGCGCCACACTGCGCCTCCATGAAAATTGCAAACTGCCCTGGAGACACCCTGTTGACGCGGTGCAGGGCAGGTGCGCCTGGTCTACAAAATTAGAGCCCCAAATCTAACAAGTTCTTCCTTTTTACTTGAAAAGCATTTCCTATATATATCACCAAATTTTTTAGAGAACTTACTGAGTTAATAGTAAAAAAGTAGAAAACTGCCCTCTTTAGCAATGTTAAGAAATCCCACGGAACATTCCTGGATCCACATCAGGTTTTGGATCACCATCAGAATCTTTTAAGTTTTTCCATGGGCCCTGATCAACATTCCCTGAAAATGTCCTAAAAATTGGTAGAGTGATTAGTGAAATTTGGTGATCTGCTCCGTCTGGCAATGTTAGAAAATCTTTAAAAATGTCTGGACCCCAATCTGGATTGGGATCGCTACCAACATAAAATTACTTCTTACTTGTGCCATGACCAACATCCCCTGTCATCAAATTTGATCAAAATCTTCAGAGAATTTATTGAGGTGGAGTGATAGTTTTTACTTAATGATAGTATTTCCACCAGCTCTGCTGTGCTGTGCTGTGTCTCTGCTCTGTCTCAGCTCAGGATGCAGGCATGCTGCAGATGAGTACAGCGCAGAGCAGACTGAATAAAACAGGAAGCCAGAAACCAAAACAACATGAACATGCTTATATTTTTCAATAAAATACTAAATGCTTCTGAGAGGAGGTGTTGGCTGATGTGTGAAGGTTATAGCTCAACTAATACATAACAGCAAAAGCAAGAATACATATACTTTACATAAATCATGCTTGCCAAACACAAAGACAGTGAAATAGTAAAGCATATTTATAAATGACTCGTTTACCCATGGTAGAAGCACAAAAGCATCAAAGGAGAGACAAAGTCAAGCAAGTTCTTATTTATCTCTAATAAAGCAGCAACATTATATCTGCATATTGGTCATATAGCACATTCAATATATTGTACTTCCACAGAGATCTACTTCTATTGCAGAGGTCTAAATGAATCACACAACAGGCGATGCACAAGACTCTTGCCAGTGCTTTTATGACAAGAGTTGTGCATCTATGAAAATGAACACTGGCTGATGAAGAGCCAGTTCTGTGCCACAAAGAGCTACTGCAACATGAGCTGATCTTAGAAGTTATCGATATTTTCTTTTTAAGTAATACTCCCAGCAAATGATCACTTATATTACATCACTACCTACTCCAGCTTACCCATAAAGCAAGCAAAAGTGTGGTCAAATGACAGGAGCTCAGGGTTTTACCTCTGCACGGATGTTCAAAGAGCTACTTGATGAAAAAGTTTAATGATAAAACTGAAAAATCAACACATTTTGGAGTTGCTCTCAATGTAGGGACTAGTTAGGGTCATACATGTTATAAAAAGTGATTAAATTTTTTAATACCCTTACCTTCATACATGATTGATCAGTTATTTAAAATATTCCGGCCAATGTGTTTTTATAGAAGTGTGTCTGAACACGATTTAAATTCTAAAATTTTGATTACCAAAATATTACAGTGAACCTGGTCAGTTGCAGCAAAGGACAAGGATCGGTGCTGCTCAGCCAATTAAAAATAGAGGGGAAAATTTTTCATTTAGCAAACCACTGCATAGGTATCCAGAAGACAGGTTCAGTTTTGAAAGTGTGATACAGTCACCATGAAAATGGTGGTAAGAGTGACTCAGAGTGAATCAGCTGCTGCACTATTTTCAGATAAAAGCTCAATGGAAGAGCAATCACTTACGCAATGTCTGTGAATGAGACATCTTTAAGTACTGACTCCGTCAAAGCGTCATGGCAACACCAAATCAGACATACTTCAGATGCCTCCCATTTCGAGATGAATGAAAGGGTATAAAAATATGTCTTATACAAAAGACTTTACATACAGGTTTCCCCCTGAAATTTTTCCACACTTCATCTGATGATCAGGCTTTCAGTTAAACTTGTAGTTCCCAGACTTTAATTCAAAGAGGAAATAAAGAATATATAAAGAAATAAATCCGTCCAGGAGCTGCGACCTGTTTGCCACAAGAGGTGAGTCTATGACCAGTTACAGTCTGAATAGAAAATTGTGCCCTAAGTTTTTCTGTGTTTTTTCAATTAATACAATATTTAAGCCCTGTGATAAAATCCAATATTCGCTGTAGTTTTCTTCTCCTCCGCCTGGTGCATTGGGTTTGTAAAGATGGTGGAGTCCAGACTGAGGATGTATTCACTCAGCAGCTACATGAGACATTATAATGATGAAAGTTCCCATTAAAGGTCACACTTGTCTCCACTTTCTTCTCAGTGGTTTAAATTGTTCATTGTAGAAAGTTACTGCTGAGTCAGACTGTTTAAATGGCCCTAAGGAGAGCTATTCATGTCTGAACAAGAGGGAATTAAAATTCACTGTCCCATATTATATCTCCTTTGTATTCATTGTTCCATATGTTTATTATTTTAGATAATGGCTCTTTAACACACTTACTGTCAAGTCAGGAGCATTTAATAGAGGCAAGTGAAAGAGCTTGAATAAAGTAGATCTAGTGTTGAACTAATTTTTATCCTCTTATATACTCCTCCTTATACAGATATTTTATGAATAACTGTATAGTGAAGCTACAAAATTATTATGGGACCTTCATTATTTCTCTGTATAGAATTTTAGGCCTTCATTGTGGTGACTGCTGAGGCAGCAGGCACCGTTTTCAAGTTGTTCATACATACAGTGTGATGCTTCTGAATGCACAAGATCAAAAATGCATTGAAGGGCTTGAATAAATGTCCACTAAGACACCAGGACTGAGTGATAAGATTTGAAGGTAAAGGTCATGGAGACTTCTGGTCATCCTTTGCTTTAATCAGTGACAGCTCAAGAAAGCTTTGTAGGATTTCTGTCAAACGTTAAAAGAAAGTCTTCTGTGGCTGAGATTTGAACTGATTAGATTGTAGAGGTCATATTGTCAGTCAAATGTCATCAGGCATTGTTCTCACACACTCATCATGACTCTTTCATCCGTCTGCACTTCTGTGGGCAGCCTTGATGAAGTGAGTGAATTTTGGAGAGACAAGGCCCCCCTTGGACCTCATGATCGTCCCTCTCTTGTTCTACCTTTAGAACTCAGATCATTTCTGACAAACTTCAGCAAAAGCCTTCTCTTCCTCCAAAATCTGCATATATTCTGGAGGTATACAGCATCAGAAACAAAGGTCACTAAATGATATTTTCATCCCTTGGCTATTTCAAAATCACACAACCACACAAATCTTCCCACCCCTACTTGACCCACCATTTGACCCAAAGGCAGGAAACAACAAGATTTTAGTTCTCGTTCCAAATTATATACATACTAATTTTATTCTAGTTTTCACTAAGTATTGTCACATTTATGCATTTATGATTATAACAGCATGGTATTCTTTGAGCACAACATTTTCAGACAAGTCCTTATCTTTGGCAAAAAATAATTCTGTTGATCTTAAACATGAACCAATTTTAAATTATTTTCACATCAAACTATTATCTTCTAAAACCGTATTTTTCCAGTATTTCCAATATTTACCATGATCAATTTCTTGCCTGATCTTGTTTTTTTAATATCATGAACTACACTCTTCCTGTAAAGCAGTACACACTTCTTTCAAGATAACTGTGGCTACCTGCCAAACTTACATAGTGCTATAGGCAGGTGACCAGAGCTTCTGAGGGAGTGAGGTAGATCCTGTTTTTTGTTTTTTGTTTTGTTGAAAGTCCTCCTATCACTAGAGAGACTTTAAAAGACCTTATTTAGTTGATAAAATTACAAGGGATGCACATCAGCATCAGTTCAACGTGGTATTGGCTGAAAAAGGCCCATTTTGCAAACATCGGCAAGTTAATGTCTGGTAAGAAAATGTCAGTTTCAGATGTTTTATCTGCTGTGACAAAATTTTAAAAAATGAGTAAAAATTATCTTTAAGACTCTCTCTGATCTTGTTTCATGATCGAACCACAGAGAAAATATTGGCATTGTGGGCGAATTAAGCCAAAAGAGGTAATTAGGAGAAACACTAGTAATGGCATCGGCTAAGATTATCATTTAAAACATGGACATCAGTACTGGCCCTGAATTTCACAATCAGTGCATTACTGAAGCTTACATAGTGTTGATTTAAATACCAAATAACAAAAATAGAAGTCAAAACATTTTACTTAGATAAACAAGATCTAAATGAAGGTAAAAGGTAGAGCATGACGATGCATATATTTAGTATCTGAAATTCTCATTTGTCTCTCTACAGGTGACAAGTACTGGGTGTTCAAGGAGGTGACAGCAGAGCCTGGTTACCCTCACAGCCTGGTGGAGCTCGGCAGCTGCCTCCCCAAAGATGGCATTGATACGGCACTGCGCTGGGAGCCGGTCGGAAAAACCTACTTCTTCAAAGGAGACCAGTACTGGAGATACAACGAGGAGAAACGCACAACCGACCCAGGATACCCCAAACCCATAACAGTGTGGAAGGGGATACCAGATGGACCACAGGGGGCCTTCATCAGCAGGGAGGGATGTAAGTGACTCTTTAAACTTCACATTATTTTACAATGTAGCACAATGGTAATATGTGGACTCTCAAAAGTAAAGACTTTGAAAAAGATTGAAAAACTATTTTGACATCTGAAGCCATTAAAAAAGAGGTTCAAGTAAGACATTGAATCAGGGGTGTCCAAACTATGGCCCATGGGCCAACAGTGGTCCAGGGTCTTGAAAGAATGTGTAGCTGAGAGGGCTTGTTGCCCCACATGCGGCTTTTTTTATCAACTCCTGGAAAGGGAAGGTGAAAACGCATAGGAATCAATGAATTTAAAGGGATATGTTGCACGTTTGTTTTTGTTTTTTTTTTTTTGCATTTTGGTTGGACAGAAGCAAGTTTCAACAAAATAATGGAAAATTGGCAAATCTTAAAGGTCCCTTGACATGGTGTGTTTGACCGTTAACATCATGTCTTGGATGTCTGTTAAACAAGAATTTAGATTAATTCAAAAAAATGAAAAAATATCATGAGATGCAGCTCTTTTCCCCTCCCCTTTGGAAACGGAGCTATATAAGGGGGTGGGGAACTGGCTACGGGAGGCTGTGGTAATAAACTATGCTTTGACTGACAGCCTAAACAATGACTGGTGGGAGAAGGGAGGACGGGTTACAGGCTGCAGACTTTCAAAACAGTCATGGCGTCTCTGGGAGACAAGCAAAAAACACACAAGTAGGTGGAGACTGTTTAGCTTTTACATAACAAACCCCATGAAGTACAAATCAGAGCACTGTAAGGGCCATTTTCTTTAATGTGAACTGGTTTAGTAAAAGGAGTCATGTTTTGCTGCTCCCCAAGGCTCTTCTAACATCATTAGTTAAAAGAAAATAGATTTTTTAGAACTTGGAACAATTAAAGCTTGTGTTTGTCTAATAGATGAAGAAAACTGATAACAGCTTTGAAAGCAGCATGAGTTGCCCTTATTTGCTTCACAATTTTTCTCTTTGAATACCATATTTATAAAGAGTAATTTGCTTCTCAGCTTCAAGCACCACCACCCCTTTAGAGTTTGGCAGTTTTGTGGCGTCTCAAAGTGTTTATGAACTTTCAGCATCTATTCTAGGCTGCATGGACCAATCACTCATCTTTTGGTAGCTGGGGCTGATTGGACACTACAACACTGTGAACTTCAATAAAACTTCAGAACAACAGGGGAGTTTAAAGCTGCACATCAGAACAAACAATAAAATGAACAGAATGAACATTTAATCTGATAGAAGTCAAAATAAATCTGTAAAGATGGTCAGTGATGAGCTGGATTATATACAGAGCTGACTGATCCTTTAAGAATGAAATTATAATCTTAACTTCAATAGAAAAAACCTGACATAAGTGTATCATATTAAAATTTACAGTGGGTGTTTGGGGAAAGCAAGTTTAACATCAATAGCACAAAAATAAACTTTGATTTAAAGACAGACATCTACCAGAAGCATATGTGCCCATTAGTGAAGCACAATAACTGAAAGTCCCTGTATCATAAGAAAAAATCAAACAAACAATGAACAATTTAATTTTGAACAATGTAACAAGTAAAATGTTTGCAGGTTGTTATTCATTTTCAGGAGCTATAATCAGGTCAAATGATGAGACAAAACACATTAATGCTTCATCTGACACTGCAGAGACAAAGATGTCCCCTATCCTGTTATTTGTTTTGTCCTCTTGTCTTCAATCTTTTGCCTTAATTCCTGCACCTCCTTCATGAGTCTCTGGTGGTTAGGACTAAGACAGAGGGAAAGACTCATGGCAAAGACCCACCCCACAAAATAGCTGACTTGAGATCCACCGATAGACAAAAATGCTTATGATGTGAGCAGGTGCAATCATGAGTGCAAGTATATAGACAAACTGCAAGTATATCTTCTGCCCTAATCTCCATAGGGCAGTCATTGTGCATTTTATTACCGTAATGTTAGCAATTTTTAATTCTTTGGACTTAATGTCAAAATTTAGACCAAATTTTTTCTACTACAGTACTTAATTTCCATTTTACAGCTTCATATCTGCAGAAAATATCTGTCTGTGTGTAGTTACACCCTAACGGATGAATATGACTATTTTGATGTGTATGAACTTTTGACTGGAAGCCACGACACATCTGACGGAAAAGGTCAACAAGTCAAACAAACACTCAGGGAATCAGTGAGTAACGTCTTCGCCTATTGACGCTGTAAGACAGACAGTCAGTCTCCTGATAATTTGCTTCATTCAAACTGAAACAAACAAACAAAACATGTTTTTGCTCCAGAAGCACAAAACGCTTGGAGCAAAGATGCCAACTCTCACTCAGTAACACACACACATTTGCTGTCTGCTGGAAAAAAGGCCCATCATCACTTCTACTTGTCGAGCTGTGACCCTGTGACCTCGTGGAAGCTTTAGTGTGAGTGTGTGTGCGAGAGACAGACAGGGTTGGTTGACCATTGTGTATGGGAGTCAGATGAGAACACTGTCCTGCAGGGAATTTGCAGGCATCAGACAAATGTGTGTGTGTGTGTGTGTTTCCTCTGGGCTGTTTGGAGGTGATGGAGCAGACACAAAAGCAGACATCAGAAGAAAACCTCCGGAGGGGTTTCTGATGGTGAGACGTGTGTGTGTGTATGCGTGTGTGTTACTGACGTAGCCTACTTCTGTGGACATATTTCAAACTAAGGATCAGTTAATTTGGGACGGCTGGTTGAGTTCAGGACAGAGGCGATGTCCCTGATCAGGATGAAGCAGTTTGTTGGGTGAGTGGTTAAGTCAAGGGTTACTGGAAGTGTCGGGGAAATAAATGTTGGAGTGTGATTTTCCCCCTGGAGTGACTGCAGACATGTTTTCTCTTGTTTGTTATTTGGTGTCATAAATGGTTGCGTCCTTGAAACTTAACCTCAGCATTAATGGTACCTTCTATAATGTTGTATATACAATACACTTTTCTAAACTATGCTACTATGATATCACAGTATTGAATAAAAACATAAAGTTGGAGTAAACAGGAGTCCAACCACGTTAAAACAGATGAACGCACATTACACATTGTCCAGTCATTTAATATGATCTGCAGTTTGTAATCATAAAGCAAAAAGAAAGCATAAAGTACTTAAATCTCATGTGTCCTAAATGATGTTTCTGTCTTCTGCCCTTGCGAAGACCAGTCGTTTCTGACACTGTTTTTTAAATGGACTATGAGGAGTTTCTAAGTAATTACAAAAAAGTCTCACTTTAGATACATGCCTGATCGAAATACACACTTTAAGATGAGTTTTATAGCATCAAAATAGGTTATCTATAAATGCTATTCCTTAGCTTCGCGGTCAGGTCGGACAGAGCTGGACTGGCCTGGATACTCAACTTCGGGAACAAGACAGTTAAAACTAGAGCAAATTTATATTAATCCGACACGTCTTAGAGCACCAGGCTGTAAGTTGCTATATATAGCCGGCTACAAAACTACAATACTAAGTTTTCCAAAAGTTGCTTGTTGTCACACATCAAAAACTACCGCTACGTAACTAAAAAGACATACATTACCTAGTCGCTTTGCATCCTGTAAGCTGTTGAAAAAAGAAGTTGTAAAACAATGCAGAGTTCTGAGAAAGGTCCAAGCTGCATTTATTAGCATCACAACAAACACACGCTTTAGCTTGGGTCACGTCTTTTGGTGCGTTCCAGTTGAAGTCATAAGTAGGAATTTCCAAGTTCTGAGTAGGAAACTGCAACTGGAACGTCCCCCGAAGTCGGGATTTCCTCCTGGGAACTCGGTGAAACCTCGCCACCCCCGAGTTGACAATCAAAGATGGATGCCCCCAGTGTGAACAGTTATTTAGCTCCTGTGATAATCCATTTATTTGCACTTATGATTGGGGTGTGTCGCTCTAGATCAGCTGTATCCATAGTATTGTTAGACTTATATTTACAAAAATGTAAAAAAGGCTTTTTTTTTCTGACTTCGGAGATGATGTCACTCCAAGGTTACTGGAACGCAGCATTACGACAGTCGCCACGCGTGCTCATGGGTAGCAGAATCTTAATGTCGTCGGTAATAGATTCTCCTCATACCATCTTTAAGGACCATCTCTTGTCTCTTAAACTATTTGACAGGGGTGGGATCTGAAGACTATTAGTCCCTGTCCACACTGAGACAGACACATTTAATTTGTAAACACAGCATTGTTTCAAGAAATGTGTCTATCCACATAAAAACACTGAAAACACTGCAGTAAATACTCCAAGCCTGTAGGTGGCATTGTAATGCAGCCACAGACGGGCACCAAAACCAGAGAGGAAGACATGGAGCATGTGCATATATAATGTCTGAGTCCATCATGGTGTTAATTAAGTCTGAATTGTTGTCAACAGCTGTGAGAGGAGTGAATAGCCACTTCATCTTCCCTAAAGCTAAGGCGCTTGCTAGGGGCTTCAGGCTATGGCAAGCCTGTTTGAACTCACAGGAAACAGACGTGATTCAGTGGAAACTGTCACGTGGACATGAACATGACAGAAAAACTGCAAGGACCAAGTGGTCTTTACTAGATGTCGGATTGGTCATTTGAAGCTGACTCACTCGTTCTTACTAGAAGGCGATTGAGATTGAAGGATATTTTAGTTTGTGCAGATCTTATCCTCCTAAGACAGGTTTTACAGAGTAGCTGGTCTCCAAGATCTTTTTCTCAGAGTCAAAAGAGAAGAAATTTTGTTTTTCGACAGTGGCTAGACTTTAAATTCTTTTCTAAGTTTCATATTTTTGGTCTCGACATGTCTGTTTAATTTGTTTGCACCATTAAGTTGGCCTTAGTTGCTGACATGGTGTTAAACCCCTGTCTTTCCATCACGCGGACATGCAGTCACATTTTTTTAAATAAAACTGCATCAAATAGACAGTGGTTAATGTCAATATTTTTACTTTCAGTTGACCTAATGGATCATTGATCAGGCAATTGATGCATTAATAAATACAGATTTTTTGACACCCTAGCTTGTGGACAAAACACTATCAAGTCTGGCCCTTAGAGACATCTTGTGCCATAATGTGTTGCTTTTTCAACTTTTCCACAGCACATCATATTCCTGCGGCTTTTATTGCTAAGTTTTATGACTGTGATAACTTTTGTTGGTCATTCATACATGAACCTTGCTGGTTGAGCAGCTATTTAATCTTGAGGCTAATGTAATAAACCTTTCATTTTGCTGTGTTTTATATTAGACTGGTGGCAATATGCACTAAAAATTAGTGAGCCTACAAACACATTCTGTCTTACTTTTAGGGTCCGCTTTGCTTCTGAGGTTCCCATATTAATTTATTTAAACCTATAATCATAGTATAGGATAGCAGATAATGATGCATTAATGGGATCTTTAGGATACTTACACAGCTTAACCTTCAAAATATAAGTCAGTGTTTTGAATAAATATTTACTGTTTATGTTTTCGCCTCCATCCCTCTTTCTCACATACTGTACTATCCTGTTTGTCTCCCAGCTACAGATTTGGTCTCTCAGGCATTACATAACATTACCCTTCAATAAAAACAGCTTCAGCTGGGACTGAGATACTGTTGCTGCCTTTAACTGCTGTGTCATGATAGTAAAGTGTAGCCTCTAATGAGATTCTGTGCAACAGGGATGTACGGGAAGCAGAGGGCACTGATGGGTGTTTTGCAGTTTAAGAGAAATATTTTATTTAATAACTGAGGACAGTGTTTGTCTCTGTTCTGCACTGACGTGACAATCTCCTGAGCTTTGATGCATTAAGAAAATGCAAAAGAAAACCATTTATATCTTCTTTTCTCTCTCTAACCCCCTCCCCTGTTATCCAACCCCTTTTCAGACTACACATACTTCTACAAGGGGAAGGAGTACTGGAAATTTGATAACCAGAAGCTGACCGTGGAACCAGGATACCCTAAATCCATCCTGCGTGACTGGATGGGCTGTGACCAGTCTGACATGGAGCGCTCCGGTAGCAAAGGTAACCGCGGGGATCGGCAGCTGCCACTAGATGACGTGGACATCATGGTGACCATCAATGATGTCCCAACGACGGTCAACGCCATCGCTGTGGTGATCCCCTGCATCCTGTCTCTGTGCATCCTGGTGCTGGTGTACACCATTTTCCAGTTTAAAAACAAAGGAGTGCAGCAGAACACCATGACGCCGCATTACTACAAATACCCCGTTCAGGAGTGGGTATGACAGGCAACTCTCTGTCAAAGAGGTTGTGGATCAGTGGTGGTCAAACAGTCAGCATGTTGGCTGCCTAACACGGATGCTGGCCAAAAAGCAATGGAGGGTCATTGCTGCAAGATAAGTAAATGTGCTTGATAGAAAATAAAGAAGCGCACATTGAAAATACTCTGCAAAGTAGATTTAGACGTTGGATCAGAGTCTTTGTGTGTCTTGTGACTAAAGCACTTCAGTGTAAAACAGCAAGGATACTGACTATGTTTTTCCCATCCACCTGCCTGAGAGGGAGCTTTAAACAAACTGAGAGCAGCAAAGAACACTCGTTGTGGACTCCCTGTGGATGGGACTGGTGAGGAATGGACAGATTTTTACTCTTCTGACACCTGATTCGCCGACAGCTTCTCTGACTACGTGAATCGTTGTCTTAAGAGCAATACTGAACTTTTACTACTTCTTCTGGGACCTACAACACAACTCTTCTTCTCAGTGGAAAAGAAAAACAAAAACATAGAGGATATGGAGCAGGAAATTTGCTCCTCAAAGCCACAAACCACCTCCAAGTCTGTTCTTACAACAGCTTGTACACTTGAACTACTTTAATTATTACAACAGTTGAAATTAACTAAAAAGAAAAAAGAAATAGCGGAAAATATTAAACTTGAAGAAAAACTTAGGTAGAAAGGCCATAAAATAAAGAAACCAAGGATCTTTCTGTGATCACTGCATTTACTTTACTTTATTTATACTTTCTAAATATGTTAAAATTGCAAGGAGGACCTTTTTCTCTCTTTTCCTCAAACGCTTCGAAAGTCTTCATCACCATGAACTTAGAACCACCTTCAGCTGCACAGACAAAATTGTTTGCATTGGCACAGCTTGGACTGATGGGTTAAAGTGAATGCAGATCAGCAAGTCATCAGCATATAACAACAGCTAAGATCAGTGTTCAACAGCAGGTCATCAGCATATAACAATAACTCAGATCATTGTAGAAGGGTGAGTCATCGACGTATTACAATATGTCAGATTCCAGTGGAGTTTTAGGTCATCAGCATGAAACAAGAGCCCAGATTTTGAACAGTATCAAGTCATTGGCTGATACTGAAAGCCCAGATCTATGTTGCTAACAAGCTTACAGTGTAAAAGTTGCACGACAAGGCTGCTAATTGTGAATCTTTTTAACCAACACAATAAAATTACATTTCCACTACAGTCAAATCAGCTTAAAGGAGTCATGAAGTCTAATTCAAGTTTGAGGTTTTCTGATGATCAAAGTAACTTATTGACATGAGTACAGTATATGGCAATATAAGTTAGATGTTGTATATTTTCTGTCAGTTTTTCCTTATAAAAAATACAGTTTTTTAGTTTTCATATCATAGATTAATAACCACATATCTCTCTCTGCTGGTTAAAAAGTAGGGTTTCAATCTTGTGTATCAATTTAAATTATCCATATAAGAAAATGGTTGTCTTTTGTTTTATGAGATATTGATTCATTCCTAATCGTGATGACAACGAAAGAGCACGCATGTGAAATATCAGATTCACATTTCATCAGACATTAGACTGTATGGAGCAAAAGATGAGGTTAGGCCACAATGTTAACAAGGCAGGTTTTTATCAAGTTTTTTCATATTCTATATTTTTATTTATGCGTATAGTTAATCTGTATGAACTCCAAATTGGCTCAATACATCAACAGCCCTTGAGAACAGACGTTCAAGAAAGATCGATGGAAATATTCTTTGGTTGTCTTCATGTGCTTCAATCATACTTGGACTAAAGTTCAGTGTTTCTTGGCAAAGTTTCTAAATGTTTTATCGAGTCTTGAGGACAAAACCAATCATTATCCACGCTACTTCATCTGTTATTTTAGGCTGCATCATCCTCAATTCACTTCCTTAAAACTTTCCAGACGATGGAGGCTTCTCGCCATGTAAAAGAGGAGGAGTGAAAGTGAAAGGATGGCAGGATTTGAATAACTAAACAGGTGAAGAAGGAAGAGATGCAGAGAGGATTTATGCAAGTCTGTATTAGTATTCTGGCTGTGGCCAGGCGACATCGAGCGAGCTTAATGAAGTACTTCTGTTCACAAAGCTCTAATGGGGGCGACTCACCCTCCACATCCCTCGCTTTAATCCCACTGTCCTCTCTCTGTTATTTCTTGCTGTCTTCTTGTAATTTTCCCATCTGTTTGGCCTCTCCCCTCTCAGTCAGGATCCTCACTTTGTTGTTCAGTCTTTACCTTTTCACCTTCTTATCTGCCCATTTGCGCTGCCTTCTGTCTGCAATCACCTCATTCAATACAGACCTTAAGTCTTTAGAAAAAGCAGTTTTTGTCACAGCTTATGTATAGTAATTGTACTAATAACATTTCATTAATTTTGTTAAGTAATATGTGCTTTTGTTTTAAGCTAAAACTGGTTAATGTTGCCCTGAAGTCATCTATTTCTGAAGCACAGAATCCCCTGTCAGTGAGAGTCTGTTAAGCGAAGGTAAAATTTGTCTGCAAAACATCTTTCAAAACTGAGGGCACCAAAGCTGCTGTATGTAAGATTTTAGATCATTCAAAACAAACTAAGATATAAATTGTATAATTTTAATCTTCAAAAAACTGTGAAATGGAGACTACTTTAAAGTCTAAGTTGTTGCTAAGTGTCCCAAAATCTATTTCAATATAAGACAGAGGCAAATCTTTAGTCTACATTTAAAGTCATTGAGAGCTGATAGTTTAGACAGCTTTGATGCTGCTTTACCAAATTGATCTAAACAATTCAAACTCTAGTACAAGGCAAAAAGTCCAGAAATTTTACCCCAAACTATTCTTTGTTTTATACCTCAACAGTACTTGAGGGTATGCTCTCTTTTAAAAAGGAAGTTAAATAAAAAAAGGCAAGAATTTCGTTGTATAGATTGTGTGATGCAGATAGGTTTAAAACACTGTCATCTGCATATTGTGGTAACATATTTGACACTGCACTGATGGAAAGATTTATTTCAAACAGGGGGAGTCCAACAATTGCACCAATAAGGACTTCAAATGTATTTCAACTATGGTAAGCTTTAAATTGTGATTAAGACCATTATTTTACAAAATAGTTTGACTGGACAATCATGAGACTCTTTGTTTTACTTCTAAGCACTGATGCCCCCAAGTATCCACGCCATATGCTTGACTAATACCCAGTTTTGTCAGAAAAAGAGCTGAAATTTGTACATTTTATTTTCGTAGCCAATTCTTGTTTACTGAAAAGTTTTGGGGGTTTTTGTCGGATCAAATTTAAAGGTCCTGCATCCTACAGGCTGTGACTAATTTAATTTAATTTAACACTCAAATCCTCACATTGCCTCCTCATGTGGCAGCAGTGTCTTACATAGCTGCTTTATTTTAATGCACAAACTGCTCGTTAGCAAGTCATTAACTCCAGGATGAGTCACTGCAAGGCCAGTCCCCTCCCTGAAGGGTGTTTGGAATCTCCCATCCATGACCTCCCACCACAGGCGAGAAAGTCATTGCCGTAAACAAGTTGGGACATCCCTACTGAGTCAGACTTTATGACAGTGAATGACTTTAATGGCGGTCTTTGTGTTAGGAAGACATTAGGAAGAACATATTTGACAGTTAAAAAGCGCACCATCATCAGACCGACGACCTCTCTGTTTTCATGTTCCTGAAAAGCAGTAAGAGCAATTCATACTTTCCATATATACACCCACACTATCACGCATCAATAATGCAGCACCCTGTATCCCATCTTTCCACATCATTCTCAAGGCTCCTTTACATTTAAAAGGCTGCATTATGTCTGCCTCTGTACATCCATCTCTCTGCCTCCTCCTTGTTCTCCATCACTCTGCTCTGCGCAGCATTCTCAGAGCTCTTTGTCCCGCAGTAATTGAATGTGTTTTCGCTGCATATCCTCGCAATTACTCGCTGCTGTCGAGAGCAATTCAGCACATGCAGCATTCAGCACAAATCAATGCCGTTCAATATCCCACAGCGCTATTCTGACTCAGTGAAAAAAGGCATATTTGTTCTCGAGGGTGTACAATAAACACAGAACAAGACATTCTGCTCCCTTTACCTTGAAGCCTATATAAAGCGTGCACTTGCTCAGTCTGCTGGGAGGGTTGCACAAACATGATTGTCTATCCACAGAAAATTGCCTATCAGGCTGAGCTTGTCTTTCTCTTTCTGTTTACTCAATAAGAGTTTGATCTGGACAGGACTGATGGGTTCAAGTCTGAAATATTAATTTGTTCTACCTTGAGAAAGCAAAATTGAAAAGTTGTAAGTGAAATGGAGTTTAGGAAAGGCTCGCATGCAGTGTTGCAGCTAACAGGTATTTTTTCCCAAGTGATGTCTGATATGGCTGGTTTACTGTCAACCAACAGGGCCAGTGAGGTGGGTTTAGTGTTGACTATATAGCACAGTTTAGCAATAAGATGATGAGAAATGCCTTCCACAACATAAAAAAGCATCAAGACAGGAAAAAAGAATTTTTTTAGACATGGGAAATATCCAAATCTGAGGAAGTTCATGTCCTACTGTTTTTAAAACCATATCTCAACCATTAAAGATACATTTAAAGCTTGAAATGATTAAACAATTGTTGCCCTCATCATTTTAGCCACTGATCCAAACATGGCCTACATATTTGTGCAATTTAGACATTGTAAGACATTTGAAAGATGTGCCTCAATCACTGAAAGTATTAACACTTTTTTGAGATTTTATTTTCTTGAACATTTGTTTAGTTTTTAATTCAGTCTTGGTCTAGTTTAGTGTTGAAGCACTAAAAATATCTTCCAGGCAAATCCACTCATACTGTCTAAACTGCACAACTTAACTGGCAACATCTGAAAGAATAAACAGGACTTCTCAACAGAAGTAAAAAAATCCATTGAAAACATATCTATAGGGATCCTACGAGATTTTGAACCATTTTGGCCAATGTGTAGGGAAACATCCACAAGTTGAGATAGGCCAGGCCAGTCATAACTAAGTTGACGTCAGTTGGGCAATGCTGATGTTCATTAGGCATGTTAAAAAATGTTTTGCATGCTTAAAATTTACTGACATTTGATCCAAAACGTTGAACTCTGCTTACCTTTGCTACCCTTGGTTACAGCTGCATTAATCTCTGTCAGCTCCAGCTTTTTTCTACTTAGGCCTGGGCTTTTTGAGTCCAGTTTGAGTCACCTTTTATAGGACAGCCATTCTCTGGGCATGTTGTGGGAATAGCTGAGGCATCCGTTGAGTGATGTCGCAATGTAATCTTTAGCAACGCACTACCCGAGAGCTGCATTTACAGTGGCAAACGCTGAAAATCCATCTACATCTTTTCAATGTAACCTCTATAGCTATGACAGTCTTAAGTAGCAAAGTACAAGCCCACAAGTGTGTACTGCTGATTGGTTGATTGATTTCATGTTGCACCTCAAACACAAATAGGAGGCACATAATCCATCTTCTTTGCATGCTGCGCCTAATTTTGCGCTTGGACTGCACTCCTGTAAACAGGAAAATATAGTCTAAGCCCAAACTGCTGTAGGCTTTGCACTTTTAGACAACACTCCTCACACTGTCAAATCAGGGCTCTTTATATCAGGCTAAATACAGTCAGATATTTCTGTATTGATTTTAGAATGGGGCCTTTTGTTGATCTTTACCTGGGGCCTCATAATTACTAACACCAACCCTGGCTCCCATCACACTTACTTCACCTATGAAGATGTAGATAACTGAAACGCTTGCATATGGAAGAATTTCTAGCTTCACTGTTCCCATCTGACACTTGCTGTGGTAGACTAACCTTCACCTTTTTTATACGTTTGACTTGCTGCATTGATGTAATCTGGGATTAAGTGCCTTGCTTTATGGCACATTAGATGTAAAGAGAGAGAAAGAGCTTCTCTTACAGTTCCTTACACTGATTTTACAGCTAATTTGAGGTGTTGAAGCTGTTGTTTCTCTGATGTATCTTTACTTTTCTATATTTTTTGCAGTCGACTCATTAAGTTTTTATCTGACAATGAATGACCTGTTCTCACGTCATTCTCATCAGGTTACCAGGGTTTGACAAGGAGACACTTTGTGGAGATTGGCTCATTGAGTGGCCTAAAGATTTATGGTTAAATAAGGTACATGTGTTGGTCTTTTCTTAAATGTGTTTTGGGGTCTAAATGATTGAAAGATCATACTAAACGTAGTGAATATAACAACAGTGATTAACCATTTTCCACCTGGTATGGTCCAGCACCATGGATACAAGCATAAATTAGGTTGTAACATTTCTGGTGCTATTAAAGGGAAATGGTCACATTTTGGTTAAAAAAAAGTTCTTGTCATAATGTAAGATTTTCTTCTTCTTCATTAAATTTTATCAGGTGCTTCTAAGACTTTCCAAAATTGTCACACTTGCTCAACGGCCAGTCAGTACTGTCCACTACAGCCTTTTTGCAGCTGTCATCATCATTTAGACTCTAAAATATGCTTAAAAAATTAAGTTCATGGTGAAAGATTCAACTTTGAATGATAAAGCAGTGTAGTGGATTGAACATGGGGGTGGTGAGCATGTTAAACAGTCTCTCCCTTTAAATTTTACCTTTAAAATCAACCTAAATTATGGCAAATATACCAAGATTGTTTTTTCTGTGTGTAAGAGACACCACCCCCCTGTTCCTATAGAGCAGAAAAGTCTTAAAATGTAAATATTAACTGAGATTTACAGAAAGATTACAGTTTACAGAAGTACAGTGTATTCAGCAGATGTCTGTTTGTGGAAATGGAAGAGGGTACTTGAAGAATCATACTGTGGTGATTTATTGTCGCTTATTCATACTACTTACACATACTGATAAGATATATGTACATGAGGTTTTAAACAACATAATAGACACTATTTCACTCACAGGTTTATTTTTGGAGTTTATTTATTCAACTGTTTCTGTCACAGAGGGCGAAGGGTCCTCTGTAAATTTGCCTCTTCTATGGTTATTGTAAACAGACCTGGGATGAAGTGACGATCCAAGAAAAGTCATTGTACTGCTGGATTTATGCAGTCTAAGCATACCACCGTTAATCCTTTTCTTTATTATTCACAAACCTTTTGGCCATTCTAAACCATTTAGTGCCCATCAGGGTGTACTGACTGTTTTTTTTCCTTTTGAAAAAGACAACAAAAGAAGAAAGAAACGCTTACCTGCCAGAGCCAAAGCTTCTCACAGCTTGTTGGTGTCTTTAGCTCATTTTGTCCCAGGTCTGGAGATGTTCTGGTGGTTTGGACAACAGTGAGTTGCCTTGAAAGGTCGACTTAGTTATCTGATATCGCCACATCCAAACATGAATATTATGACAGAGGATGAGAGCCACGTTGAGAAAAAAATCAGAGATTTAAGTTTTTATATGCTGAAATAACTTCAGAAAAATATGGAAAATAAGAATAAATAAGAAATGTGGGCACAGCAGTGTAAAAGCTGCAGTTCCTTGACTGTCCACTAGAGGCTGCCAGTAGAAAAACAGGAGGTGACATACACGTTTGTATTGAAATGACAAGTTTTGTGTAAAAATCAACATGAGCAAAGTTTGAATCAGAAATCATAATAGAAAATAATAACTTTGTTTCTTAGTGTTGTCACAAGCTATAGAGTGGTACAGGGATTGTGTTTTCGTAGGCCAACGTGGCTACGTACGCACTTTCCACAATGCTTTAAGCTTAAATTAAATTGTCAAGAGTGAAAAGCTACTAGTACGCTGCGATAAAACTACAACGTGACAGTTTTATTGCATTTGATTTCCAGTTTTACTTTTGTTGATTTTTAAAAATGACCGGCAAACTGCGTTTAGGGAGGTGGGGGTGCCGCCAGTATCCCCCCCCCGATCTTGACAATACATTACAACCAGGCTAGCATTTGTTTAGTGATATTTTTTGCTAGAAATTAAAGTAAAATACCAGCAAAGGTTTGAGTTTTGACAATCCAAAGTCCTACAAGGATAAAATAAGGAACCTGGAGCTGCTTGTTCAAATGTACTTCAGTTATATGACCACACAGGTCTCCGTCATAGTATCATAAGTCTGACTATTTTTAGTAAATTACAGCTTTACTCTCAAGATATTAAATGATTTTGTTCACACTGTTATGTCAATTTAAAACTTTCTTCTCTGATGTGGCACTCAAACTCTGTTCAAAAAACGGGTGTATTTAAAATACGTGTATCACAATCACCTGTTGATGCTCCTCTCAAACTGTCTGTGGGTTTGTTTTAAAAGGTTCTTTTGGTCTACATGCTGACTTGTGCTTTCATCTGAAAAATCTCAAGCAACAGAGACTTTCACCTCTTTAAAGCATCATCATCAAAAAGAACAAACCCTCCTCGATCAAACTGTGAGTTTGGACGGTGGCGTCACGTGGCTAAGTCTTCCTTTAACTTGCCTGTTGTTGCCTTTAGTTTCTAACTTTCTCTTTTCTTAAAAATATACCTAGGAAAATAAAAACATATCAAAGTTAGTCTGGGAAGACTTTTTAAATAACAAGATATAATACAAGTTCTTTGGATAATATCACTACTACTACTTTAGGGAGAATTTATCAGAAATAGCTTTAAGAGAGATTCAATTCTGTTTGTTTTCTTATAAAGAAAAAAGATTTTACTGTAAATACCTTTATGGATTTTTGTTTGGTTTTGGGTTTTTTGACGACATGGGTTGATTATAAAATCAAAATGAAAAAAATCTGACCTTGGCTCACCTCTTTACATGCAAACTGATGCACCGTTTTTTTTCTTTAGTGGAATTTTTTTATAGACCTCTCATGTAGACGTTTTCAGTCGGATATCAAATATCAGCTGATGTAAATAAAAAGACCAACAGAAGCTTTTGAAAAAAGTTTTGTATTTTTATTTCTTTGTCTTATTTAAGATGAAAGTTTTCATCCTTTGCACACCACGTTGAATCATTTTTATGACAATGCTTATTTCAGATAGGCATGTTTACGTTGTTTACTTGAAGATTATTCTGTGAACTTTTATTTCTAATGAGATAAAATTTGATTATTTAAAACGCTAACATGACTGGAATACAGATGATTTTTTTAATGTTTTGTTTTTCTGTCACACGCCAATTATATATCAATAACACCATGTTCTGTTAACAATGAAATGTCAATAAAGTGAAAGCTTCATTGTCTTACATTTGTCTCTGTTCATTGATGAATGCATGACCAATCATTTGTTTAGTTATAAATTTTAAGTAACTTGATTATTTTGTATGCCTGGATTGCTGAATTTTGGTAATTAGTAATTAAGGTTTCACTACTGCATATTACAAAACAATTTCTTCTAAGGCCATAACAGCATAACCTGACACTCCAGATGGATGATCACTATACTTCACTAGCCCCTCTGGGAAACAGCCCATAGAACAAGGGAAGAACCTTTCAGAATGCTATCTGGCAGGTAATTGGACGATCACCCCATCAGGGCCAATTAAATAATGTGGTAGGTGAGCGCTACTGAACCTGAGCCACTTTATAAAATAAACTCTGGTCAAAAGATATCTAGAGTAGAGCAAAAATATCCTTACTCTAAGAAGATTGTGGTGTTGATATTTTTTAATCAACTAAAAAAGTCTGGTCCAAACCTGGTGAAGCGGCCACTGAAGCTATTAGCATCTATGGTAATCTCCGTACAAGCAGTCACTTCCTGCTGTCATCTCCCTCTTCCTACTTTATAGGACACTGGTTGGGCAGTGCCACTTTTTGCCGCTCACAGTCGTAAATTGGAGCTTGGCAAAAAGAATCTGCCTCATTACAGACATCAGATCAGGCAGATCCATCTGCTGTGCAAAGTAAATAACAACGATGTGCACAATTGTGTATTTTGTTGTGCTGACATTTAGATTTATTGTTTACCAGTGCAGCACTGCAACATCAGTGTGGTCTGAAATGAAGAATGTTCCTTGATACATCATTTCAGATTCTGCCAGATGCATATCTTAAGTGCATGTAGTAGGGCTATCCTAAAAAAAATCACACTGTGAAAATGGTTTGCAGAGTTTAATTAACCTCGAGTGGGTCAAACATTAAAAGAGGACCTGATTCCCCACTTTCAACCACAGACAGAAAATTCCTGGTTATCTTATTGTCCTAAAAGTTATTCACAAGATTTTCCAGTTAGGTCTTGTCTTTTAAGATTGATTTTATACCCCATAATCATCCAATGCAGATTTTACCTGGTTGAAAAAAAGGTAAAGCTCCTGTGAAATATACTGTCTATTTCTGTATTCAATCAGCCATATTTCCAAAAATACATTTTAATTTATGGAAAAACATGTTTTGTGTTTTTCGGTGAAAGACCAACTTTACCCACAGTCAGAGTGTCTGATTGGTTAAATCTATCAGGGTTCAATTACCTAAAGTAAACTGCCTCTTGAGGATGGCATTTTTGGAGGCCAACGCAGAAATTAGCATGGCTGGTTCTCCTGACTAATGACTTTTGTAATTGTGTTCTTGAATTGTTAAGCTTAGTAGCTAATAAAAATTCATGACACTTATATATTCGATGATCATGATAATCCTTACAACGATAACCCTCAAGATATTTTGGATTTAAGTGTGATCTGCGATTTACAGCTTATACCTCCACACTGAAAACTCTTCTTTGAGCATTTCATCTTAATTTAATGACAAGTTGTTGCCAATACCTGTGGCTATGGTGTATTTATTATTGTTAATGGATCAGGATCAGAAGGATCAGAAGTTATGGCATTATCATACTCAGCCATTTTTGTCATCCTTATTATCAGTTTGTGAGCATCCATCCTTCTAATAACTTAAAGGCTTTAAAATTCAAAACAAGGCAATATCACATACATGTTTTGTTGCAAAATGAAATGTTCAGTCCTCGTACACGTTTGGGCCTCATTTCAGAAATTTACCCAAAAGGCAATTCTAAAACCCTTTAGACTTTGGGTTGTGGATCCAGGTGTTACAATGCTGACTGACTTCCATATTTTAGGAATATTTCCTGCACTGCTCAATATCTGTATTCTAAGTACACAACCTTCAACTTTAGAGTGTTACAGTGACGACTGATTGTTCAAGTCTGATGCTACCTGCAAGTATTGACTATTAACTGCTTCTTATAAAGATAACAGGCATGAAAAAGAGGGTGTTTTATACAAAACATACACAACATACCACTAGCGGCTGAGAAAAAAATAGCAACACTCTGATTGGCTTAATCAGTTCATACAGGCATTATATTGTGACACCTGAGATTTAAACTTACAAACAATGCTGCAGAATGCATTAAAATGGTGAAATGTACACAATATCAAAATGAAAATGAACAGGTCTTACAGAAAAGACCATGAAATACTGGGACTGCTAAAATTAAACTGCAATATTCTATGGTGGCAACAACTGGTTTTGACCTTCAAGTGCAGAAATTATGCACATTGTTGACACAACTTGTAAAGTTTTGATGAATTAGACTAAGATGTCAATATCTGGACTATAACTGGTCAAACATATTACTGGTTTTGCATTTACACAGGTCTGGTTATGGGGAAAAACATAGTGTCAAGATACATTGGAGAGGAGTGAAGACTTTTGACTTTTTTTTTTTACCAGTCAGAATAACAATGAAGGGTAAAATAATGCAAAGTACAATATATTAATACACCACTTAAGAAGGAAACACATTTAATGTGCATGAAAACAAAAGCACAATGGCAAATGAATCAGTTACAATATAATGATACGAATATGCTTTAATTCACACATATTTATACACAAGTACCTAGAAAGAATTGAAATTTTCAATAAAACCTTAATAAGCATACATACAACTAGTGTTAAAGCGCAAACTATAATTCCAAAAGAGCTGGGACACTGTGCCAAATGCAAATTAAAACAGAATACAGTATTTTTGATCCCGCTCAACCAAAAACCAACTGAATAGAGACCAAAGACAACACATCCTTCTCTTAAATTAACTTCACCACCATCTTGGAAGTTTACACACATCTGACCTTGTTTCACTGTATTTTAGAAGCTCAGCTTTCAATATTTCTGATACTAAAATAGTTCCTTAATGTCCTCTGAGAGTCTCGATGGATCTGTAAGATTATGTGCAGTTCACTGTAAATCTACCAGATGTGCCGGGTAAATCTGCCTTGTGGTATTTTTTCTGAAAAAGCCCTTCAGGGACGTAAATGCCCCTTCCATCTCGTAATATGCAATATGTTCAGCCACCTGCCCAGTAACAGACCTGGGCTCACTGGCTCTGTTGATAATGATGGTTTCCAACACCAGTTCAGTTTATCGGTGATTTAAGGTTTCATTTAAGAGTTTTTATGAGACATAAAGACTGGCACACATGGACAGATTTTTTTTACAATCACCCAATTTTCCAAGTGTGAGAGAATCCTCAAATCTAATGATTCAATGAAGAGTATGCAGTGAATGCGATGACCAACACAGCACCACACAATAACAGCAGGGTCTATCTTCCTGCAGCTGGTAATCTCTAGCGGTTAGCTTCCCAGGACATCTATGGCAGTCAAAACTTCACTCTGGTGCCCCTTCGTGTCATTTTAGTTTAACAGGACATGCTGTATAGACGTTCAAGCTTCTATCATGAATCAACAAGTTGGGTATCCACTACTTTTTGATGTCCCCCTAACTTTACACTTCAGCTTTGTCTCCTTGCCATGGTTGTGTTTGCTTCATTTTTAGCCAGCACTTGTTACCTGATTCATTTTTATTTCAGCCATGGGACAGAACATAGCAGATGTGCTCAGCTGTCTCTTTGTATGCTCCCCACACATCAAGTATTTATGGTCAGATTGGCAAGACAGTCAATAAAACCACCAGATAATTGAGCCTTTCCTGGCTTGGTAAGAAAAGGGTATCTGGGCCAAAATTTGGACCAGTTATCTTGATCTGTGGGCACTGTTTAGCTCCAAGCAGCTTTAAACTGTTCTTGTTTGTTTAATAGCCTCCAGATGTGTAAACATTTCTGAATGTTAAAATCAGTTATTATTCATGTGCCATCACTGTTAACCCTTGTCTGGCCTCTTGTTGGTACAAATACAGTTGGGGGAAAAAGTGATAGGTGTTTTGGGCTTGAAATATCACACTGCAGTGTACAGGCTTCCTGCAATGGAAGATTTAATACTGTGCATTGTTACCACTTCTGTTTAAATGAGAATTACACTGTGCTAAACTTTAGCTGGTTTCAGCATTGCTAACTGGACTGTTCACATGCTTACATACGCTGTACATGGACATGGACACTGCTCTCTCATCATGTCAAAGCTTCAAACAGTACAGTGACATAAAAATCCAGGTGGGACCTGCTGTTTCTGTTTAAGGAGTGACAATGTGACCTGATTATCCATGGTTGCTTTTGCGTGGTTGCTGTTGTTATAACAGATACAGAAACTGACAAGCTTGCCATGCTCATGAATGTTTTTTCATTACAGTATTAGCACAAGTTCCTCATAAATATCTCATATTTATATTCAACAAAGAAACATCTGCTGAGTCTGTTGTCCCCCTTGAATATGATCACAAATTCAACCAAAATACAAGTGAGATTACAAGCTGGAATGAATTATAAAATACTTAACAGCCTTTGCATAGAAATTGCAAAAAGGTTTTTTGTTATAAACAGCATCAACAGTGCTTTCATGCTTTTTCATATGGATGGATCTGTGTTTGAAAACTCCATGAAGGTGAACAAGATTCACAAAAGTGAATCCAACAATTCAGGGTTTGTTGATGACATTTTTTTTCTGCTAAGCTTCATAAATGCAGCATCCATCCCAGAACATACTTCATCTTCTCCATCTTCTCTTAAATGTCGGCTCAGTACCAGTTGGTGCACGAGATCATGAAACACATGTTGTCCACCTTCCTATTTCCCATCTGGCACTGGGGCAGCTCTCCTGGGGTGTCTGTGGAAATAATCTGAATAACTAAAAGCAGAAAACTTACACAAAATTTGATTTTTTTTTGTCATGGAACATACACTTTATCATTACATTGCAAAACACCTGTACTCTGACAAGAAAGGTGCATGTCGCTCTGGCTTATGAAGCAACTGTTCATGTAAAAATATGCAAAAAAGAAACATTTTGAAAATACAGAAACACTTTATTTCAACATATGCACAATAAGGACTTAATTTGAAAAAAAAGTTAAAATAAGGGTTAAATGAAGTACATTAATTCAAAGTAGAGCATACACAAATCCTAGCCTATATTAACACACAGAAGTGGATGTAATGGATGATAATTGGCAATCCTCTCTGTTTGAACACATAAGCTTTTGTTGCTCTCCATTTGTGGTATCTGCTTGACCTGGCTCAGCCCTGCACAGTTGAGATACGACCCAACTTGCGTTCCATAACAGTACAGACTTTTTCAGTAACTCTTGAAGCAGTCAGAGTCATAAACTGTTCCCGTGGCATCCTGATTATGACAAAGGAGGAAACAGAGGCGAGAGAGCTGCGGGGCACTGTGTGGCTTTTTGTCATAGTGAGAAGATGAATGTTGCTCTAATGACAGTTGTAAGCAGCAAGACAACAAACTATCTGATGCAGAGGAAAGTTTAGAAAGTCATTTAGCATTCCAGAGCCACTAACTGAAGTCATTTTATTTTCATGTTACATACTCCCAACCACTGGTGATACCATGAGGTCCAGGTCAGATTGGGTCAATCCCAAATAATATCTTTACACATCAAAATAAACATGGATGCTTCATATACAGCTTTTCTTTAAAGGTGTGTGATACAGACATTGGGGTTTGCCTCCACTTGACTTTACTTCACTTAGTTGTTCGGGATTTCCACTTAAAGATCTTACCTAGTGCCTGGCACTGTTTTTGTATCCACCTCCTAGTGAGCTTAGCAAATAGTCAGAGTATCACCATGAATCGGGGGTATCAGATGTAGATTTGTGAAAATGAAACAGCCTCTATTGTCTCTCTAATGGTGTATGTCTTTGGAACAAACTTGCTGTTGAAAAAACAAGTTCTATCATGCCTGATTCCATCTTTGCTTTTGTGAGGATGCCTGTAGTTTGGTGCAGCCATACTCTGACAACCCATCTACCTTAAAGAGGTACTATCAGAGTCTCTCCTGTAGTAGAAAACAGAGCAGGTAGAAACCAAGTTAACCGAGTTTGGCAGATACCACAAATGAAAAAGCACCATGGGGTGTCCAAAGAGAATGGTTGAGAACCACATTATCAAGTAAAACAAATGCCAAAAAGAGATCTACCTTCAGAAGCAACAGATTCTGATCCTGATCCATGACTTTTGTCAGACTCTTGTTTTTTGGTCTCCTCTTCTCTCTCTTCCCTCTCATGGCTCTGCTCTCCTCCCATCATTTAAGTCACTGACACAACACGTCACTCCTGGTTAAAAAAAGAGCCACAAGGTATTACTTCTATGAGACTTCAGTGAGTAATATCAACTAAAAAACAATTAGGAAGCTATTTGAATGTTTTGTGGAACCAAAAAAAGTTGAAGCTGGTTTATTTTTAGGGGTATGGGATGCTGGATAAAGAGATGAAAAGTTATTTTGCAAGAAATGGTAGTCCTATACAGGGCTGGGTTTAAAAAATCAACTTAATCAATTTTAATCGATTTCCCTTTAAATGGTTCATAATCGATCCATAAAATCCAAAGATGGATCTTTTAACTTGAGTAGTTTTTTCTTCATTGGATGTGCAGAGAAGCAGCCTGTGGTATCAACCCTGCTAGTATTGTGTGGTCTGCGTTTAGTGCTGCTTTCCACTGAACAAAATCTTGTGAGATGTTACTACAAGTAATCAAACAAACACAGCAGAAGCAAATAGCACTATATGGGCACCACCAGCGAGTTCAAAGGCTGACTAATGGACGTATTTCAGATTTTACAAGCACGAAGTAAAAGAGGCGTTGGACAGAAAGGTAGTATGAAAGGTATATACAGACAGGTAATATGCAGAATACGCATTAATGTATATAATTAATATAAGATTAATGTAACTGCTGTGGGTTCATTTCTTAATGTAAAAACAATTTTAATAATGCACCAGGTCAAAAGTCACTTTTTAAGTTTACAGTATTATTTTAACTGAGATATCCCAGACTGAATAAATATCTTATTGAATCGTGAATCAAATCGATTTGAGACCTGGTAATATCGAATCGAATCGAATCCAGAAAATCTGAATCGATACCCAGCCCTTGTCCTATAAGTTTTTTTATTTCCATCAAAAATTTCTACTGTAACAGTTTTGATTTGCACACATCAGGTGGCATCAATCAAAAAGGTTTGTGGTACATTGATGCTTTGATGAGCTTAAATAATATTTACCTAGTTCTTCTAACAACTCAAAGCACTTTCACACCACAGTTCACGTCCACCCATTCACTCACTGATGGTTCTGACCAACACATTCACACTCTTTCAAACCTATTTACACTCCCCTGACACAGCAGTGAGAGCAACTTGGGGTGAAGAGTCTTTCCCAGGGACAAATTAACTTGTTATAGCTGGGGTTCAGCTCAAACTCTGGAGCATCTGGTGGATGATAGAGCGAACTACCAGACTATTGACGAGGTCCGATTACACTATATTTTCATTGGTCACTATGTCAGATTAGGTGACCACAGATTTTCCTTGCACAACAAGCACAACAGACTACACAACTGAACCCGACTGCATTCAACAACCGCTGTGATGACAGAGATAGAAAATAAGCTCCATACCTCCTACAAAGAGGTTAAGTTTTCCCTCATGTTTACTAGTTTTTTAAAAGGATAAAGTTATGAATGGGAAATCATGAAATTATCAGGGAAAGTTGGTCTTGGCACAAGGAAAGAGAGATTTGAGTTTGGTGGTGATACAAATCTGGATGTGGATTCAGAATTTTTCAAGGATTTGTTTACAGTGAAAGACAGGACAGTTTTCCACATTTTGACATTATCTTGTCCAACGATGTTGGAAATGCCTTGGTGGAGGTTTGAGCTTTCTGAGCACTGCTATTTTAGAGTGCTAACGTTTTCTTCTTCTATCCAAATATTGATAAATGGCATATTAACTTGATGCAGACAGTCACCTACAAAGTTACCAAAATTCTTCAGATGTACATTCCCAGCATTTCTCTTTCTACAGCCTGGTGGTAGCTACACTATCGCACATCTTAAAGGCAGAGATGTTGTTTTGAGAATTTAACAAACTGTCTTGTATATCTGAAGGTATCAACTTAGATGTATTCACATCTGCGTTTGTCGCACATGCAGAGGTCCATAAAGTAAGAAACAGTAGGAGGCTAGACAAAAGTATTCACGCCAGACTTTCTGACGTGGACTTATAAGATAAGATAAAACTTTTTTTATATAAAGCATTCCAGACTTGTTTGTTGTTGTAGGTCACTTCAACACACTGAATGTGATGAAACAAGATTACGTAACGGACAGGCCTTGAAACACTGCAGCTCTCAGGTGGGGTCATAATCGCTCATAAATCATGTAGTCTAACGTGGACATGAGCCACTGAAGCCTGATATCATAATTATGTGTTTATTTTACAACTAATTATTTAAATTGTCTTTTTTAAGGTATTTTTAACTTTTCTCTCTTCAAATAAACTCTAAGGACTATCTTTGTTCCTGTGCTCTCACATATGTGACTATATTATCATTAGGGTTGCATGACATTATCGGCGTGCATTAGCCTAAAACTAAAATATCGGTACAGCCGATATTTAATTTTTCACCAATATTTACAGAGGATATATCATCCAGATGAATCCCATTACTTTGCACAATACATAAATATATCATAATACTTTATCTTATCATCACTGTATGGGTATCTGCAAAATCTTATTTCATTTTTTTCAAAAGGTCATGTTATTTTTGTTTGCATCCGTTCCTTACATCAATAAACTATCTGCTGAAAAGAAACAAGTAAACACTTTGTGCTCTTAATGAAAACAAGTGGTGACTTCAGACAATCAGCATATTATCTTTCTCTTTTCCTTTTTAGCTACATAATATTTATATAAATACTCTACTTTATTATAATTTGTACAAATATCATTATGTCATGAAGACACTAATATTATCAATATTGAGTAAGTTACTGCTGTATTTTATTATTATTATCATTACTATTATTATTGTTGTTGTTGTTGTTATTATTATTATTATTATTTTCTGGTTAATGCATTTAGGATACTGTTTCTCTTCTGTATGTTGTGTCTGTATAATTTTGGCTCCTTTGACCCTTAACCCATTTACCCTCCTCACCACACACACACACCCTAGCACAAACACCCCAGAACATGATATTCTGCCTTGCCAACGTATAACTGTAACATGTCTTTTTTTCTGTATTATCACTTTTGTATTTCTTCATCACTATTGTGTCACAGCGGGCAGACATTAGCTCAGTTGGTAGAGCGTCCGCCCATGTATGGGGGCTGCCGACCCCCAGCAGCGGCTGTAGGTTCGAATCCCGGCCTCAGCCCTGTGCTGCATGTCATTCCCCCTCTCTTCACCCGCTTTCCTGTCTACTTCAGCTGTCCTGTCAAATAAAGGCCATAAAAAGCCCCAAAAAATAACTTTATAAAATAAAATAAAAACTATTGTGTCACAGCCTTCTGTAATGTTTTGCACAAAATAAAAAAATGGGAAAAAAAGACAATCAGCATATTGGAAAAATTCCAATATCATTCATCCAGGACTATCATTCATGGGATGAAATAAACAAATAAATAATAGATAAATGACAGGCAAAGTTGGACGATAACATACTGTATAAATTAGTATAAAAGGTAAGCCGCCTTGCCAGTTTTTCCTGCCCACTTAGTCACTTAGTCTTGGCCTCTTAGCTTGAAACATGATGCCTTTTGCCTTACTTGGTGCCATCATGGAGGCATTAACAGCTAAGTTCAGACCTCAAAAAGGAAAAAAAGGAATTGAATTAAAAAGAAGTGAAAGGGCAGACACTCAGTGCACTCTAATGGACTTCTATTTTTGAAGTTTCGAGGGACAGGCACTAAAGAAACTCCTCATTCCTTTCAGTTGGCGATAAGATAAAAGTCAAAGAGTGGGCGAGAGGACAAAGATGCTCAAAGCTTGATAAAGGGGAAAAGAGAAGGACAAAGACCTCAGCCTTCTGTTATCAGACATCTTTAAATCCTTCCAGAAAGATCCATCTATGGCGCCAATCCAATCAAACACAACTCAATCATTTCAGCTAATGCAGCTGATGGGATCATCTTACTCTGCTTTACACTTTACACCATCTCAGTGTGGGCTGTGAAAGCTTTCCTGGTGGGCTCTAATGCATGCTGGGAAATTACACCAAACAAGAAGGACTCTTGGTTGACCCAAGTTTTCAGACCTAGGAAGGATGGAAAACACTGAGGTGGAGACAGAAAACAAATGGTAATTTAGAACACTGGATCCACAGGAATTAGAGAGCTCTACTGGTTAATGGCACAGACGAGGAGACGGTCAATGAATAAACTGCTAAAACTTACCTACATATCCTGCTCCAGTAGAGGTTTAAGTCTTCCTAAATGCATCTTTCCTAATTTTTCTTCTTTTTTTACAAAAGCAGGACACCTTTAAAATGTCAGCTGGCTTTCATCATGTGGTGCAATATCTTTATAGACACTTTATGGCTAAACCAATGTTGCTATTGCCATTAACAACTTCATCTCTGGGGCCTTCAGTTTGAAAAATGTGCTCAGATGATGAGCCACAAGATTATGGGCTGTTGAACGCTCCTGCCACTCACTCTGGAATGAACAGGAACAAAATGCTTCTGAATATTTTCACACTTTAAACTGATTTTAATCACAGCACAGTGACAAATGGAGATTAGATCCAGCGTGTCAAAACATTAGTAGAAGAAATTGAAGGCAGTAAAACAGCGAGCCTTTTCGAACAGAGAAATTAACTGCCTCACAAATGTGTTACCACAGAGGCTTTCAGGCTGAACTGCAAAGCAATAACTTGTGATAATATTCACATAAAAGTTGATGAGGGGGTCCGACCTTTACTCCAGACCTTGATATAACACCAGAAGGGAAGCGTCTGCTGGACAGACATTAAGATCTATCCCTCAGACCACTAACGGGAAAATACTGGAGAGAAACCTAGGGATACTGATACTGAAAAGATTTCAGTGGCTTTTTTGGCTAATACTGACATAGACCATGTTATATGCTTTATTATAACAACTTGTTAAGTTTTTCTCTACAAATAAGAGCTAAAAACTCGATCTCCCTCAAATCTTTCTCAGAAGGAGGGGGCTCTCTACTCAGTCAGTCAGCAGTGTGAGACAGTCCACAAATTCAGCAAACATTAAAAAACAAGTGAAAACATCCTTGATTTACATTAGTGTAGAAACAACAGCTGGTTAAAGATGGTGCTTCATGTTTGCAGCTAGATCCTCCTTTAAATGGTTGGTTCAGGTTTTTTGAAGTGGGGTGGCAAGAGGCCCATGGCACAAGTAAATACTGCTAATTGTGAGCACTTACTTGGGGGAGATATCTGGTAGCAGATGTAGCTGGTTTCTAGCAGTAAATGGTGCCACTGAAAGCCTTATAATTAAGAATATTATATGTTAAAACTGCTAGAAAAACTAAATTAACTTGACAGTATACTATAGTAAGATTCTTTACATCATCTAACTTTTTCTTGACAAAGCGCTTGTGTTTTGAACTTTAGGATGTTTAGATGCAGGGGTTTGGATGCATCTCAGAAGAAACAACTAACATTAACCTCAGTAAAACTGAACTAAAAATGAGCAATTATGACTCTAGTAATGAAGATGTGCTGTTAAAGAAGGATATCTTTATGACCCTGAGTACATAGAAGAAACCTTTGGCAGACTGGGTCACTGGTAGAAAGAGGGATGGGCAACAGTCGTGTAAATGAAAAGCAGAACCGATAACCATTGCTGTAACACAACTTCTTCTGAATCTTTCATAAGAGCTACATAATTTTTGTAAGCTTCCAAACTACTGTTGAGTCGTAGTCCTGACCGGTTAAATGGACACTGGAAGCACAACGCTTTATGGCTGCAGATTGTTGATTTCTACGTCCATATTTCAAAGAACAAGCCAAAGTCAGAAAAGGCCCACGTCACGAGACAGAATGCAGTAAAACATGAAACTTGGCCATTACTTTTGTTTTTACACATCTGGAATAAATGCAGAAGTGATCCATCTTTGCAATATTCAGAAGAAGAACATTCACATTAGTCTGAGCTCCTGTGACCACTACCTGAGCATACTGCAGCACTCTGACCAAATCTAATGAGAAGAGTTGACCCCCCCAGGGTCAAAGCTCACATGTTCCTTTATTAGATATATTTACTTGTGCTATGGGCCTCTAGTTACCCACTTCAAAACATCTGAACTAACCTATTAGTTGAGGGAAGGGGGCTCTCTACTCGGTCAGTCAGCGAGAGAGTCATCTGGCAGAGCTTTGACGCTGATCCTGTTTTATGTAAGACTTCTTCCTTCATCCATTACTGCAGCATCCCTTACTGACTTCCTGAAATATGGATTGGGCTGAGGGTCACCTTAATTGATTTGCGTTAGCTGTGCACAAAAAAAGTTAGCCGTATTAAAGGTATTCAAAAAGTGAATGGATTTTTAACATTATAACTGTGGTAAAACAGCAATTTAATTACAAAATAACAACAATTTAAAATTGCTTTCGAGGTTTTTAGTGTTTTAGGCAATAATTAAAAAGATAGATCATGGTTAATTTTTTTAATGAAAATGTCTTCTAATTAAGGTTGTGTTGAAAAAAAAAAACATAAGCATATTACACACTTTTTTCTTTCCAGTGGTTTATATTGTCAGAAGTCTCTTGTTTTCAAGGCCTGAGCTAAGCTGCATATTTTTGACTCAGGCTGTTTAAAATGTAAAAAAGGCGGGCATGAGGAGCAGTGAATCATAGCAGCACATGCTTCATTCATGAACTGAAAGAGCTCTCAATCAGCATTCAGTGTAGCCTCCTCACCTCCTCCTCCCGGCTGTCACACAGAGAGAGGACCGGCTAAATATAGCTCTTCTCTCTTTCCCTCAGATTTTCTTTTGTTTTGAGTTGAGCTCTGGGGCCGCTGCCCTCTCCGACCGAGGACTCTCAGCTCTACACAAAACCAGCATGTGACCCATGGTGCGCAGCTGCAGGGTCCATCATTATCTGCTCCTTCCTGCTTATATCAGATCTTTGCTTCTGCCATTGAGAAGCTTCTTGAAGGGTTTGCATGTTGCTCACACTGACATCAGGTTATATACATTCAGAGGAAACTGTGAGGCCTTTGTCTTGCTTTTCTTTCCGTCAGTGAATAAAACTCTTGCAGCATGAACGAGGTTCCCCCTCCAGGAAATAATCAAACTAAATAATCTCTCAGCAGCGGCTTAATTAAAGTCTCTCTGCATTATTGATTGCATTAAAGTGAGAGTGAGTCAGCCCTCTTCTTGGATAATACAAAATCAGCTCTGCGCGCTGGTCTAAAGTAACAATATGGAACATTTCCAGATTAAAACAGTCACTTAAGAGTCAATCTAACGGTAAATAACCTCAAACTACTGCATGACCAGAGAGTGAAAGCACAGCGGTGAGCGGAATGATGTCTGGTTTTATACCTCCCATTCTTACGTGCCATTTACACAACAATGTTGTCACCACAAACCTTTTCAAAAGCTCTCCACGTTCACACAGAGACAGTGTGAAAACGATGTGCATTCACACAGATCCAAGAGAATGACTGAAAATTTGTTAGCATACACGCCAGGCCAGTAGCTGGCAGTGTCAGTTTGTAGTGTCCTTGGGGAATATACAGTTGCAGGGAAAAGTATGTGAACCCTTTGGGATTACTTGTATTTCTGCATAAATTGGTCATAAAATATGTTCTGACCTTCATCTAAGTCACATCACAAGACAAACACAGTCTGCTTAAGCTAGTTCCAAACAAAAAAGTTCAAGTTTTCAGTTTTTTTGTTCGACACACTATATAAACAGTCACAGTGCAGGGTGGAGAAAGCAGTGAACCCCTAGGCTAATTACTACTTCAAGAGCTAATTGGAGCCAGGAGTCAGCCAACCTGGTGTCCAATCAATGTGATTAGATAGGATGTGTTGGTTAAAGCTGCCCCGCGCAATAAAAAACACACACCAGTTGTGAGTTTGCTGTTCTAAAGAGGCATTGCCTAATGTGAACCATGCCTTGCACAGAAGAGCTCTCAGAAGATCTACGATCAAGAATTATTGACTTGCATGAAGCTGGAAAGGGTTACAAAAGTATCTCTAAAAGCTCTGATGTCCATGTGTCCACGGTAAGACAGACTGTGTACAAATGGAGAAAGTTCAGCAATCCTCCAGTGTCAGCTGAAGACTTACAGAAATCCCTGGCACATGCTAACATTATTGTTGACAAATCTACAATACGTAAACCATTACACAAGAATGGAGATCATGGGAGGACACCACCAAGGAAGCCATTTCTGTCCAAAAAATCATTGCTGCACATTTGAAGTTTGCAAAAGAGCACCTGGATGTTCCACAGCACTTCTAGCAAAATATTCTGTGGACAGATGAAACCAAAATTGAGTGGTTTGGAAGGAACACACAATGCTATGTGTGGAGAAAAAAAGGCACAGCACACCAACATCAGAACCTCATCCCAACTGTGAAATATGGTGGAGGGAGCATTATGGTTTGGGGCTGCTTTGCTGCATCAGGGCCTAGACAGATTGCTGTCATCGACGGAAAAATGAATTCCCAAGTTTATCAAGACATTTTGCTGGAAACATATGACCATCTGTCCACCAACTGAAGCTCAACAGAGGATGGGTGATGCAACAGGACAACAACCCAAAGCATAGACGTAAACCAACAATGGAATGACTTCAACAGAAGAAAATACAGCTTCTGGAGTGGCTCAGTCAGAGTCCTGACCTCAACCTGATTGAGATGCTGTGGCATGACCTAAAAAGAGTGATTCACACCAGACATCCCAAGTATAATGCTGAACTGAAACAGTTTTGTACAGAAGAATGGTCCAAAACTCCTCCTGGCCGTTGTGCAGGTCTGATCTACAACTACAGGAAATGTTTGGTTGAGGTTATTGCTGCTAAAGGAGGGTCAACCAGTTATTAAATCCAAAAGTTCACATACTTTTTCCACCCTGCACTGTGACTGTTTACATAGTGTGGCGATTAAAAACATGAAAACTTGTAATTTTTTGTGCGGTACTAGTTTAAGCAGACTGTGTTTGTCTTGTGATGTGACTTAGATGAAGATCAGAACATATTTCATGACCAATTTATGCAGAAATCCAAGTAATCCCAAAGGGTTCACATATTTTTCCCTGCAACTGTAATAAAAATGCTTCTCTGCTGGCCGAAGTATTGATGTAGAAATTCCACATTTTGTTAAAGGAGCAATAAAAAAACAAGCAGAGTAATCAGCACGCATGTTGTTTGGTAGCTGTTGTTTCGATGTGTGCAAGCAACCTTTATCTGAAAGAGAACTGTCTGCACCGGACATCACCATTTTCCCTGACAATGCTGATTCCTGTTACACAGAGACAAAGACGAAAGCATTTTCAACAGTTTTTACTCTGGACCCTGGTTTTAAAAGTTTGTGCACTCCAGGCACCATTCTCATGTAAACAGAAGGATCAAACGCAACAAAAAATCTCTATTTTCATTGTATAAATGGCAGCATAATCAGTTCAGAAAGTCTGAAAAGGCATTCAGTTTGACAGAAATCCCTTAAAGGTCCCATGTCCTGGTACGCAGGGGTTACTCGCTGCAGAGTGGAGGCTGTACAGCTGCAGCTTTGTAAACCCAAAGAAGTACAAAACTGAGTTTTCAGGGGCATTTTGTTTAAAGAGGTAGAGCATTTCTCTGTGAAGTAAGACTTTAGTAAAAGCTGTCATGTTCTCCTGCTCTCTAAGCCCATTCAACAACTTCAAAAGCAAAGAGAAGTGATTTGGCAGAACATGAGACCTTGAATGGTTTTTGACAAATCAAGTTTGCATGCAGGTGTGATCATTAGGCCCATGGACATTTGACCCATTCCTCCAAAAGTTCAGCTGTTAGTTAAAAGGGGCACTGTGCCAACTTTAAAGGAAATCCTAGAAAACATTATTTAGGTACTGCGTCATAAGTAGGCAGTGACTATTATGCCAAATAACCTTTGACCTGTTTCCTCAAAACCTAATCAGGCCATTCATCAGTGGAACAGTTGATCAGACTTATAGTTATTATTGAGCATTATAGATCATTGTTAATGCAGGATAAGATCCTTAGATAGAAGAGCAGGTAAACACTGAAAACAGTCCTCACAAGGTACAGACTTAGGGCCTGTTTACATAGCGATGAAAACAATTCAATTTGCAGAGTTTTCATTGCATTTTCACACCGTTTACATGAGAACGGTGCCTGGAGTGCCTAAATCCACAAACTTTTAAACCAGGGTTCAAAGAGAAAAGTTTTAAAAACAAATCCCTCTCCAGCTCCATGTAGACGGGATTCAGCGTTTTCCCCTGAATCATGTGCAGTACTCCTTCACATGAAAGCTGCGTGTACTTACCAGGGACAACAACAGCTTCAGCCATCTACTGGGTAACATGTGTGCTGCTTTAAATGCTCGGTTTGTTATCCAGACAAACTATCCGGACAGATTTGTTGTCGAGAGCAGAAACACCTGCTCCTTCGTCTGTCCATTTGTCGTTGTTGTCTGTGAAAAGTTTGTCTTCACCAAAAGCTTACGTTTTCAGTCATTCACGTGTGTCCATCTGTACGCAGATCGTTTTTGGAAAAGCAAAAACGATCATGCACACTACAGCTCAGAGGACAGACACTGCCCCCACTGTGATGTCCAACAGGTAAAGACCGAGCTCCACTCTCTCTTTAAAATCCACGATCACGGATCCTGTGATCATGTGTCAGGAGATCGCAAATTTTGTCAACATTTTAATGAAATGCTTAGGCAATTATGCCCCACATTCAAGCCAATAAAATTCTTATAATTGACTTGAATATATATATATTAAAAAAACATTAAGATTATTTTTGTCTATTATTTTTTACAGTTTTGTTTCAGTCTTTTTAAATAAGTTTTATATTAGGTGGATTTAAAAGAGACACCTTGTTGAATTACATCTGTAAAGATCCTATATTATGCAAGATTACATTTATTAGTTTTTTGACAGAAACGTGTCCATGGCCTGTTTACAAACCTCCAACATGAGAGAAAAACGCTCTCCATCCTTTGTGTTTTGAAGCACATATCTAAAACATATCTAAAAAGGGTGTTCAGACCATTTGGAAATTTGATTATTGTTTATGAAATCATTAGAAATGCCAACTTCCCTGAATGGTGTATATTCCTTGTGAGAGGTGTGTTTGGCCCAAGAGAAGGGAATATGTTTGGACATGTCTGTGCAAGTAAAGTAAACATTAGATCATTGGTGTAAGAAAACCAAAAGTGCATCCACTTCTATAATATTTCATCATAGCGGTTAATCTGATGTGCCTTGTGCTTCCATGTGTACGACAAATATTGATATAACAAAAATGATGATGTCATAGCCCCGCCATACAAACCCTAACAACAACAGAAACAACGTGTGAATACAGTGCCGTGTTCATGGTGCAAACACGACTGAGCTTGTTCTGGCTTCAACAGCAAAGTCTTCTGCTCCTTTAATACCAATATGAGCAACAAGAGGACATGGACAAAAGCATACGGCAGTGTTTGTTTCCACTTCTCATGATGTATGCACGTGCTACATGTCTTCTCTGGTTTTGGTGTCTGTCTGCAGCAGCATTACAGCGTTACACTTTCAGGCATATGTACTAAAGCGTTTTCATGTGGACGAACACATTGTTTGAAATAATGCCATGGTAACAGAGAATGTTTTAAATACAAAAAAGTTTTAGTCTCCAGTGTTCATTTAGCTGTCTAATTATTTTCATCAAAGTTTTCGTCAACCTAACGAAAACCATACAGTCACTAATGAAAACCAGTGCACAGTGCAAAAAAACCAAAACTACGTTAAGTGGCATTATAGGCTACGTTTACAAGGGTACTCTCTGAGTTAAAAGGCAAAGATTTTGCCTTTGTGTATTCAAAGTCGATCTGCGTTCAGACGGAGATGCTGGAGACAGATGAAACTGCTGTAGTGTGCATGCCGGTTCAGTAGATGGCAGTGTAAGTTTGCAGAGAGGCAGCGCTACAATACACGTACGAAGAAGAAAAACTTTTCACAAAAATAATGGCAAGTGGACACAGAAAGACGTAGGACTTTCTTATCTGGACAACAAATCTGTTGGGATAGTTCTGTCTGGATAACAAACCAAGCACAGTAAGCGGCACACATGTTACTCAGTAGACGACCGAAGCCGTTGTTGCGCAGGCAGCCTATATCTGAAAGAGTACTGCGCATGCGGTGACGTCAGGGTTAGGGGTGAGTATTGGCAAGAGCCTCACGATACGATACGTATCACGATACTTTGGTCACGATACGATAGTATCACGATATCACAGTATTGTGATATACTGCGATATTATACAGTAAACTAGGTAAAACCTAGAGACAATGACTATGTAACCTTTCCATTTTATTGTATTGAAATATGTCAAATGCAGTGTTACATTAATACACTTAACCTGAAGCACAGAGTGGATCAAGTCACTTAAATTAATGTTGCAAAGAAGTTATTCTTGTTTTCCCCTTAAAGTATTGAAAGCATCCCAACCTGCAGTGCAGCTCAAACTGTAACTGAACACATGAGGAACAAAGTGCTTTGAGTTACTGACAAACAACAGTAAGTAAGTAAAAGTAAAAAAATCACATATTTCTCTTGTCACTGTCTGAACTGACACCTGTGCATACATATTTATGAGTAGTATTTTGTTTCAAACTCTGATAAAATATGAGTTTTTATTTTTACAAAAATGTCGATACTATGACTTGAAATATCGATATTGTATTGGTAGTCAGAATATCGCGATATATTGCGATACCGATATTTTTTCACACCTCTAGTCAGGGTTTTACCCTTGAATGCTCTGATATGGGTTTACACGGCTCCATGGAAAGAGTATTGAAACCTCTCCACTCTGGAGCCTGGTTTCAAAAGTTTTTGGATTTAAGCACACCAGAGGCCTATAGCATGAAGCTCGGTCAACTTATCCCCGATAACTCACATCTATCCAGGATTGAGTAACCGCAAACAACGGCAATCAGGATAACCGATTGCACGACGCAGATAATCAACACGGTAACTCAATCCAGGATTGTTTCATCAAGAGCCGTGAACGCGCACGTAAAAAGGGATGGCTCAGAGGCAGCTGACCAATCATGATCATGAGAGGAGAACACGCTGAGAAGCTAACACACTGACAGAGCTCCGTATTTTACATGTGAAGAGCAGCGTCTGATAATATTAAGATGTTAGGATAAAAAAACAATATAATAGAGAAATGAAACATCGTAGCAGCTGTCAGTCATAGACAAAGTTTCTTTTTATGCCTGCTTTTAATGCACTTTTTATTTATACTTCATGTGCTCTTTGTTTGTGACTCATGTTAGGTGACCTTGAGTCTTGTGAAAAGCGCCCTGAAATAAAAAAGTGTTATTATTAAAATGCGTGGCGGACTGTGAAAATGCTCTAAGTACTTATTATGGGCTATATCTGACAGTGATCACACTCTTGAATCTCATGAAGCAACATACTGTGAAAATATGTTATATGTCTGACAATTATTACCCCATTCTCTCAGAGAATCCCTCTGTCGTGAGGAGGTCGTGGGAGCAGATAAAAAATAAAATTAACAATTTGAAAATCAGCAAGAAAAAAAAGAACCCTCAAACACATGAATAAAGTGCAGGAATGACATGATGGACCTGATTGAATAATAGAATAATGTGCTGTTTCACATAAGAATTACATCCCTTTTATTTATCAAGCACTTTCTGATGCATTTGAATGTATGAGAGGGGCTGTACAAGTGAAGTTTATATTGCAGGGCGATGCAAAATGACAGCGGGACAGTTAGTGCACCGCTCCTGCGGGTCACACGGGGAATAAACGGCTCCAATATACAGTATCACCCAGGTATAGATGATTCCGGGCCAGGAGAACCGGTGTGTCTCACATCACGTCGTCAGATTGATCTAATGGGTCAAATCGGTATTGTGACACTTTCTCTCATCTTCATGATCGTCTCAAAAGTTGTGCACCTCCTTCTACCGGGTTCAGGAGAAGAGGGCAGGCCACTGATTTGGAGAAGCTGATTGGCTACTGCGAGGGTCATTTCGCAGGATCAGATTCAGTCCCCAACTTATCCTGCTCCGGAGCAGGATAGCTGTTCAGAATAAGGGCTCCAATTTCGTGGCGCAGCGGAGGGGGTGCAAGCCTGGCGCACCCCACGCAGTGTTAATTTCATGCGGCGCACCGCCGTGCGCTGCCAATTTGACAATTTGGTAGACCGTCTGCGCAGAGGTGGGTGTGACGGCGCACCAGGGGGAGTTGAAAGCGCACCTGGGGGAGGTGTCGGCAGATTCATGTTGGCGCAGTGACATTTTCGTGCCAAAAACAGTGCAGAAAGTGCGCTGAAAGCACGCCAGCTCCAACCTGGTCTATCTTCGGTGCAGGGCGGAGCGCACCCTCCGCAGCTGTAATTTGGTGACAAGCGCACATGTGCGCACGCCTCAGAGGCAGGTTTCCAGAGTGTCAGGCACATTTTAATGCAATAAACAATCACAGCAATCACTATTTAATGTAACCGTCTGAACCAGCAGATACATTTATATCTATATTAATTGTGCCTTCACATCTGATGTCGGATTAAAGCCGTTTGTCATAATGGAAACTTAACCTGACGGCAGCTGGAAGTTTGATGCACATTTTACAAGTCAAATAAACAGCCTTAACATCTGAAACTGAGTATATCTGGCTTCTCTCATTTCATTAAATTCAAAGAAAAGAGGGAGAAAAAAGACGAAGAAAAAGGAGAGAAAATAAAAGTATGTTACTCAGGATTTACCTGTGATTTCCCATATTCCTCTATTTTAGTCTTTATTTCTAACGTGATCTAAAAAGATGGAGTACATTATTGCAAGGAGGATGAGGCAGAGACACCGGGAGAGTATACAGTATCACTAAAGGCTCTGCTATTTGGCGATGACAAACCAGGAGTGCAGGTGGATCAAAAGCATTATGAATGGATAAGCCAGCTGTGGTGTAACTGTCTCTTATTTTTTTTTACTCCTAATAATGACAAAGGAACAGATTACATCTGTCCCGGGAGCTGGCCCACACGGTGACGCGCTCCGCTGTCCATTCTCCTGCTGAATGACAGCAGCTCTGACTGTCTCCAGCAGCGGGGATCATTCAGACCAATCAGACGCTGCGCCTCGGCCGCAGCGCATTTAAAGGCGAGGAGAGGCGCTCATTTGATTGGTGAAGACAGCGATCGGCTGTGATAATCCCACTCACGTCTATTCTCCTCCTACTCTGACATTTGCGCGTAGAGGCAGAGACGTGGACGCGAACCTCTGCGCCCCCTCTGCGCCATGAGTGCACCTCTCTTGGCACTGCAGGAAACTTGCAAAGAAAAAGGGTAAGACTAAATCAAAATTTAAAAGTGCTTTCAAAACAAACACCGGTGTGGACAGGGCCTAAAACAGCCTGTTCTGAGCAAGGCTGAAAGAGAGGGGTTCATACGCACTTCACAGTCCAATATCTATAAAGCAAGACAACGGGACCTTTAAATAACACTTGACACATTTTATAATTTAAAGTAACAACTTAAACTTCTTCCCTTATTACATGCTGATAGGTCAAACTTTCCCTAAACTTTATCCCCTAAAGAACAACTGGGTCGACTTCATGTCAATAAGATAAGCTATCATGTTAAGGTTTTTTCAGGTTTCGTCCAGTTTAGAGTAACAACATGAAGTCAGGGAGTTAGTCAAGGTTCATCTCAATCTTTTATAGCCTGTAACTGACTGACTTGTTGGCCTCACCTCGTCACAGTTCACCGTTTATTGTTTTTGTCATTAAAAATAGCAGCCATGTTTACGTCTCAGACAGCTCCTCCTACTGACAGGAAGTGTGTGCGTGTTTGTTTCTGTGCGTGTTTAATCTGCCAGCTGCTGTCGGGAACAGTCATTAATTTTATTCCCACCTCGTCGACCCCCTCTGTCTCCGGTGAGAGCCGTCCGTCTCCGTCGGCTGCTGCTTGCGGTGAGTTTTCTGTGTTTCCAGGCAGAGAATCCGACCGACGTGTCTGCGGAGCGGAGGACTACACAGATCGTCTATACACGAGAGGAGGGGTCACTCCGATCAGATAAAGGATGTTCTGTACGCGGGCGTATCGCATACAAACATTACAACATGCTTCTTCATTCTGACCTAAAGCTGCTGTCATTCAGTCTATATACATTTTTTTACATTCTCCAGTTCTAGAAACAGTCCCTTTTTCTCTTTCTTTATGTCGGGGGAGGCTAGTTTACAGAAGAAAGAAGCACTGATAATCTAGTTTTCTTTTTTTTTTCTTTTTTTTAATTCTGCCAAAAATTGAAAGTTTGGAAGTGCACGAGCATATTAATCGGCATATGAATAAATGAGAGGAATGCACATTTTCTTTTTGCTCATGCAACTTGCAAAAGTTATCATGACATGAATGAAGTTAAACTGTAATACATTTTTCATTACAATCTGTCATAGAAGTGCCAAAAATGTTTGGAAAAGGTCTAATCTTAATATTGATATTGGGGTTATTGTACAAAAGTAAAATTTAAGAATAAACTGGATCTCATGAGAAACAAATAGCACTGATAATCTAGTTTTCTTTTTTTTTTTCTTTTTTTAATTCTGCCAAAAATTGAAGCCTGTACCCCTTCCGACACTTGACCTCCAGCCATGTACCCCCAACTCTCATGCACTTATAACACCGAGAAAAATAAATGTTTTAAGCCTGCTGCACTCCCACCTCCCACATTTTACATGCATAACATACAAATGAAACCTATTATAGTGAATTAGTTTTAACTAAATAGATTGATTTACCAGCAATGTCAGTGGGCAACACCAGTCCACTTTTGAAAAAGAAACGTACATTTCTGAAACATTTTCATTAATGAACTTGAAGTTTTAATGAAAAGGCTGTCTGACTGAACTTACTGTATGTTACTTTAAGAATCTTAGATAATTTAGGACAGATTTCCCTCTCCAAGATGCCTCAGCCTCTCTGCCAACACTTCAGGCCTTTATCAAAGCTCACAATACAAACATTTATCAGTTTGAACTTGAACTACTGAAACAACTGTTTAGACCTGACAGTTTTTCACGTACCCCCTATATCACTTCACGTACCCCTGGGGGTACACGTACCCCAGTTTGGGAACCACTGTCCTAGACTAATTATAGAATTATTGCTCCAAAGAGTGAGTCCCGCTCTAGAGAAAAACAAAACAACTTTAAAGTCTAAACTTTGCAAAGTAAACCTGTCATATCAGGCAGTTTTGTGTAATCTTCAATGTTACTCATTTTAGTTGGCCATTAAGGGTGCACTCACGCTAGGGCCTGTTGCTATGCTTACTCCGTGCCCTCTTTTATGGTCCTTGAAAACCTTCATAGTACTTCAGTATCAGTCTGCAAACTTGCTAAGCTGAATTTTACCTCTTCCAAGATGGCTATGTTTTTGCATGCGAATGCTTTTTTGTTTGTTTATTTGTCAGTTTGTTAGCATGACCCGAATGACCCATCTTTGCCTTTAGCAAACAATCATTTTTGCTCCATAACTGCCTAACTGATAACGATATCAACATGATTCAGGGGCTTGGTTTGGGTTTTTAGGCCCAAGGAATCATGTTAAATTCATCATGGAACTATTGCTTGTAGATGTAACAGCAATATGTGAGGTACCTTGGAGTGCTTTTAATATGTTAAGGGAATGTTTTTCATTTGTTTTCTCCATACAAACTTTACTCAGCTGAGTCATGAATTCATATGAATGTACAATATCAAATTTAAAAACTTGTTTCAATATCGAGTTTTGAGAAACCGAGGTTCACGCCAATTATTTTGCTTTGCTTGTGTCAATTCAAGCTTCAGTCATGTTCTTTGGTGCTAACAAATACTTAACAATTTTTTTTTCAGTGGTTTCTGCTTGTTTTTAGAGGCCCTGTCTACAGCAGTGGATGTGTAAGACCATATGTTTCTCTTGTTATCAGGCACATTTATCATTTAATTACATTTCTTATAGATTTGTCCTCGCAATCAGCAATTTTTCTGTCTACTGGATTTTCAGTCTTAGAATTAAAATCAAGTAAAAAAATAATAAATGAAGTATATGACAAAAACCTTTATCATGGGCAGGTGTTTGGAATTAAATGTATACAGTAGTCTATGTTTGAGGTTTGTTTTTACTTTTTGCACTTGTACTCCTTTTTATTATGTGTTTCACAAGGGTGGTCCAAAAATTGTTTCGAAAACTACAGACCCATCTGATGTCATGAGATAATCTTTTAAAGAAAATGTGAATTAACTAATAGAGTTCAGCCAACAACAACGGATCAGAGTGAGACCTCTGTCTTCACTTAGATGCTCTTTGTTTCCTTCCTCCACTCTGCTTCGTCCCCGCCCCCTCCCACCCGAACCTGCTGCAGTGACGTCATACAGGTGGCGAGCTAATGGAAGTGTCAACAAACAGGACGTCACGAGGAATATCCGCCGTGATTGGCCCAGAGCGTCATTCCTGGTGCTGCACGAGGAAAGAGGAGGGGGTTGACTCGCGCGTCCAGTTGCTATGCAGGTTATTGAGGAGAAGAGGACACACGCAGGGGAGATTTTTTTTAAGTTCCCTCCTTTTCCCTGGCTCGTGCACGCGCTGTTAGACATGCGCACACTCTCCCTCTGAGCATGTGGGTTATAAACATCAGAGGGATAAGCAGCTGATGTGAGGGAGCAGCATGAAAGAATAATGGAGGCAATCTGAGGATATGAGAGCAGGCGAGGAGATAAGACAAGAGCGCGAGAGACTGAACCTCACATCTGAAATATTAAAGAATATGTATACAATATATATATGTATGTATACAAAATATATATTGTATACATACAATATATATGTATACAATATATATATATATAACACAACAAAAGGCAGACCGCGCTCTGTCCTTATTCTTATTGTTTACTTGCTGTGGCGATGACAGACAGCTGGGGACCTCACGTGGCCCCCCTTCACTCAAATGAACCTGTTTACATGCACACCAATAAACGGATTACAGATTTCTGGGATAACATGATTGCTCAAGTAGTCATGTAAACAGCTAAATGTGATCATTCAGACTGGAAGTGCTTCGACAGCACAAACCCGAGGCAAGGCATTTCCAGCAATTTCGGCAAATTAATGTGGGAAACTATCCCTCCTCACTCTGTTGACAAATCACTGAAAAGAAAAAAATCCTGAAGCCACATCTGGATTCAGATCACTGCCAAAACGGTGTCACTTTTCCCTTGTGTCGTGACCAACATTCCCTGAAAATGTCACCAAAATCAATTGAGAACTCAACAAGTTATTTGCAAAAATGTGGAAAACTGCCCTATCTCACAATGTTAACAGATCCAAAGTGAAGTTTAGAAGCCAAATGTACCAAGTTGTACGTTTTCCACATAAATGCACCATATTAAAGGTGCTGTGAAGAGAATCTATTAACGGCGCCATAAAGACTCTGCTTCCCGTGAGCACGCGCGGCGACTGTCATAATGCTGCGTTCCAGTAACCTCGGAACTGGGAGTGGCATCATCTCCGACTTATCGGCGTTCCAGTTGAAGTCAGAAAAAAACATGCCGATCTACCAGGCTATTGTTAGCTGTTGTTAGCACGCCCTGCGTTGTTCACAAATATCACATGAAGAATGTGATTATCACTATGGCAGCATTTTTGTAAATATAAGTCCAACAATATGATGTATACAGCTGATCTAGAGCGACACACCCCAGTCAGAAGTGCAAATAAATGGATTATTACAGGAGCTAAATAACTGTTCACACTGAGGGCATCCATCTTCGATGGTCAACTCGGGGGTGGCGAGGTTTCACCGAGTTCCCAGTAGGAAATTCTGACTTCGAGGGACGTTCCAGTTTCAATTTCCTACTCGGAACTTGGAAATTCCTTCTTCTAACTTCAACTGGAACGCACCAAAAGACGTGACCCAAGCCAAAGCGTGTGTTTGTTGTGATGCTAATAAAAATGCAGCTCGGACCTTCCTCAGAACTCTGCATTGCTTTACAACTTCTTTTATCAACAACTTACAGGATGCAAAGCGACGAGGTAATGTTTCTCTTTCTAGTTACGTAGCGGTAGTTTTTGATGTGTGACAATAAGCAATTTTTGGAAAACTTAGTATCGTAGTTTTGTAGCCGGCTATATATCGCTAGTTACAGCCCGGTGCTCTAAGACGTGTCCGAATAATATAAATTTGCTCTAGTTTTAATTGTCTTGTTCCCGAGTTGAGTCTCCAGGTCAGTCCAGCCCTGTCCAACCAGACCGTGAAGCTCAGGAATAGCATTTATAGATAACCTATTTTGATGCTATAAAACTCATCTTAAAGTGTGGATTTCGATCAGGCATATATCTAAAAGTGAGACTTTTTTGTAATTGCTTAGAAACTCCCCACAGTCCCTTTAAACTCTCTATTTCAGCATCTTTGGGATGACATTGTATGAACTTTATCATGATTATTCATTTGCCCGACCAAAAGTCTACTTTTTGTCATCTTTAGGGAATCTATTATATCAGTGTCTATTGTGTCTTTCAGAACATGATTATAATAACCTTTATACTTAACAACATAAAATTACAGTTGAACATTAATTTTACTGTCAAATTTAAAGCAAAAGCATTTAAATAAAGAGTTAGATTTATATCAGAAACTCAAGCTTGAGCTATCATCCATCTTGTCAACTAAAGTCTGTCCTGATTCATTTAATTGACCAGAGTTTGCTGATGTGGGGCAAAAGACAAGGGTCACAGACCTTTGGTTCAGAGAGCACCCTTCAGTCTGCAGACAGATCCACCTCCAGGGACTGATGGTGTGTAGTATGAGTGCTCTCTGCTGGAGCCCCTGCAGACTGTCACATTGCAGCCCCTGCCTGGTCAGTCTGCATCTCACTGTCCCCATGCTGAAGTGATGTGTGGAAGCTCTGCTAAAATACTTAAAATTAGTTTTTCTTCTTTAGAGTACTATTCATCCATGTCAGATGATTGTAATCTTCTCTGAATCAGCATTTCTCTGACAGGGTTCATAGAAGAACAATTTGGGTTAAATTACACTTATCACATTCATGCTTTAGCTGCCTAAAGCTTCAGCATTTATCTCTGCAGTATAACTTGTCAACTAAATGTCAGATTAATTATTATTTTCTTGTGCTTTAACCTTTTAACGACGTATTACTGCTAGTGTGGTGATGAGTCTTTATATTAGTGTCTGCTCACTAATATTGACGGATCAAACAGGAAATCTAATTAAGCATAAATCTCTAATTAATCTGAATTGAACATAAGCCATAAAAATGATTCAGAAAAAAAAATGCAAGCATATGTTCAAATAGAAACACAACATTCATGATACATTATGAAAGTCATCGAACATTATACATGATGTGTTCTACGAAATACAAAGTGTAGAAGAAACAGTGTTTTATATTTTGTATGTGTATATTTGTAATTTTAATGCCTTTCTGTTGTATTTTAAAGCTTTTAGTTCTTTAAATGAGCCTTATTTACTTTGCTGTCACCAGACAAGTGATGCGTGGGTAATGTAAAAATTATGACTGGTTCATCACACAACTTAAAAGTAATGGTAGGCTGCCCAGGACCTAAATGCAAATGTGCCATATGTTCTCTGTGCCTGTTTACTTGTCCTCATCCACCTCTGTTGTCCTCGTGTGAGCTCTAAGAACTCATACGGCCCACAGGAGTCTGAATAAAGCTGAACGTATGACTCACTCTTTCTCCTGAAGGCTTATGTTTAAAATATTACCTTTACAGAGCCCTTTGTCTGAAGACTGAATCTTCATACAATGCTGCGTACATTTTCAGAATAGACTTTGATTGGACTAATTGACCCTTTGTTGGCTCTCTGATAAGACCAACCAACCAGATTCAGAGAGCCCCTTCTGTACGCAGCTGTTGCCAGGTTGGCTGAGTCTGTTTTACTGTATTGTGAGGAAACTGTTCTCTTGATTTAATAACTTTGACATTGATAAACAAAAGGAAAATGTATCTACACTCAGGGGTAAGAGGAAGCATTTCAACACTGAAAAAATAGGAATTTTGTGTATGTAAACAGTTGATGCCAGAGGCTTCAAAAGAGACATTTACCAGTTTAGTTTAAGGTTTTGAACTTTTTCTCCTTCTCCTTTGGTTCTGATTTATTTCTTACTAAGCCAAACTTTTGAATGATTGAGATATTGAAAGTCACATGCATTCAGTGTTGGTTTGGCCTTGCCATTTACAAGGATTTTTTTGGTGTTTGTTGGGCATTCCTTAACTTTCCTAGTCTTTTTTTTTGTCTTTGTAACTGTTTTCTTGAAACGTGTAATGTCATAATCAGTGATTACATGAAAATAAAATTTAAAAATAACATTTAGTGGTTTTAACACAAAATATAATTCTTTTGTAGTATATTCAAATTAATTAAGGTCAAAACAATTAGCAATCACTGTATTCTGTTTTCATTTACCTTTTACACAACGTTCCTACTTCATTGGAATTTGGGTTTGTAATGATAGCCTCATAACGGCACTCCATCTCCAAAAATATACAAAACAAAACCCCTCTGAACAGCCATTAAATTAAAAAATAGGCCTATGTGGGACCATTAACATCGAGGTATAGCCTACTTTTGATTAAAATAGAGAACAGGAGACCAACATTATAACGTTGCAATGCATTACATAATATATTTTGTTGATCAAATATCTTCCAGAAAAATTAATGTAAAGTGGAAATTATCTCATATAGAAAGTGGTGTTAGGCTTCCTCACATACCCAGTGAGAGAGTTTGTTCCAAAGCCTCTCAGATGTTACCACTGCCAGAGATTTGGTCATACTGCCCCTGCATGTAAAGAAAAAAGAAGGTGTGCTAGATGTGGAGGGGATCGTGAATATGGAAAATGTGGAAGAGACAAAGAACCAAAATGTTGTAACTGTGGAGGTAGTCACAGCGTAGCGTATGGGGGATGTGAGGTGATGAAAAGAAAGGTGGAGATTCAACAGACCAGAGTACAAAACAAGGTTTCATATGCTGAGGCAGTGAGGACAGTAAAACAAAGGAGAGCAAGAAAACCAGAAGAGACTCAAGTCAAACAACAAGGAAGAGAGCAAGACCAAGCAAAAGATGGAAAGGTGTTGATTGATTTAAAGAAATTAGTTACTTTTATTGCAGGAGTTATTAATGCAACAATGGAAACAAAATCAAAAACAGAAAGAATACAAATTATAGTGAAAGCAGCTGCAAACCATCTTGACATCAAGGAATTAACATGGGAGGAGGTGCGAAGTGACCTTTGCTCCCAGGCCAGCCAAGAAACAGCTTCAGTTGGATAGGCCTAAATGGTTTTATTCTTACAGTGGAATGCTCGAAGTTTGATAGCAAATGGACAAGAGTTTAAAAAAATCATTGAAACTTTCCCAAAACTCCCGATATTATTTGTATACAAGAAACATGGTTGAAACCACATCTAAACTACAGAATCAATAATTACACATCAATTAGGTTGGATAGAGAGGAGGGGGTAGGAGGAGGTTGTGCTACATTTATTAAGAAAGACATTCCTTTTAGTATTGTTAGTAAGGGAAAGGAGGATGAGTATGTTGCAATAGAAATAAGGACAAACTTCGGACAATTTACTGTTATTAATTACTACAATCCATGTAGGAAAATAGAAATGAATAAGTTAAGGAGAATTCAAGAGCAAACTAAGGGTCACGTTGTTTGGTGTGGGGATTTTAATTCACATAGCACCTTGTGGGGAGGAGGAAAGACTGATTCAAATGGTGAGGTATTAGAACAACTACTTGAAGATTCCAATTTGGTGTGTTTAAATGATGGAAGGGGAACAAGAATTGATGTAAATGCAGGTAAAAGTTCAGCACTAGATTTAACACTGGTTTCACAAGGGGTGGCGGGGATGTGTGAGTGGGAATTATGGGAAGAATCAACAGTTGGGAGCGATCACTATCCAATTCTATGTTTAATTCTTACGGATAAAAGAAATACAGAAGAAGACAGAGAAGCAAGGTGGATATTTAGCAAAGCCAAATGGGATAAGTTTGAATATGTATGTGAACAGGAAAGTAACTCACTAGATTTAAGTAAAGATATTGAAGATGTTGATAAAAAAAATGCAGAGAGATTATAATTAAAGCAGCAATAGCATCAATACCAAGAAGCAAAGGAAACATGAAGAGGGCAACAGCCCCATGGTGGACAGAGGAGTGCAGTAAAGCTATTAAGGTAAGAAATAAAGCATTTAAAATTCTTAAAAGGAATCATAATATGGAGAAATTAATTGAATATAAAAAAGCTCAGGCACAAGCGAGGAAAATTATCAAACAAGCTAAGAGGGAAAGCTGGAGGAAATTTTGTAATAAAATAGGTCGTACGACTCCTATAAGTAGTGTTTGGGGAATGATTAAAAGGATGAGGGGCATTAGGAAAGAATGGCAGTATCCAGTGTTAAAAGTTGGTGAAGAAACAGCAGTGACAAATGAGGACAAGGCTGAAATTTTGGTAAAATCATTTACTAAAATCCATAGTACTAATAATTTAACAGAAGATGGGAAAAGGGGGAGAGAAGAAACTAAAAAAGCATATCCTGGAATTTTAAGGAAAAGTGAGTGCACATGTAGTGTGATGGATGCTCCTTTCACAATACAAGAAATGAAGGGGGCATTAGCAAGAACGGGATTAACAGCTCCGGGGAAAGATCAGATTTGTTATGAAATGTTAAAACATTTAGGAATTCAGATGGAAAATAAGATATTAGGTATGTATAATAAAATATGGGAAGAAGGTAGATTGCCAATAAGTTGGAAAGAGGCAGTGATTGTACCGATAGTTAAACCAGGGAAGGACCCTTCCAACCCTAATAATTATAGACCAATTGCTCTTACTTCACATGATTGTAAAGTCATGGAAAGGATGATTACTAACAGGTTGACTTTTTATATTGAAGTAAAGGTCTAGTATCTCCTTACCAGAGTGGATTCAGGAAAGGGAGGGGAACTATGGATCCAGTTATCTGTTTAGAAACAGAGATAAGGAAAGCACAAGTTAATAAGGAATATGTTCTGGCTGTATTTTTTGATATAGAAAAAGCATACGACATGGTATGCAAAGAAGGATTAATGATTAAGATAAGAAAACTTGGAATTAACGGAAGAACTTTTAATTGGATTAAAGATTTCTTATTTAATAGATATATACAAGTTAAAGTTGGAGCTAGGCTTTCCACTAAACATCAGGTGGATAATGGAGTGCCCCAGGGAAGTGTAATTAGCCCAATATTATTCTCTATTATGATTAATGATGTTTTTGATGATGTGAATTATGATATTGGAAGATCATTATTTGCTGATGATGGGGCATTATGGAAAAGAGGGAAAAATCTTAAATTTATCCAAGAAAGGATTCAAGAAGTAGTTGGAAAGGTGGAGAAATGGTCATATGCATGAGGAGTCAAGTTTTCTGTAGAAAAAACAAATACTTTGATCTTTACCAGAAAGAAATCAAGAGAAGCAGTTGATGTAAAGATGTATGGTAAGAAACTAGAGCAGGTAAATGTCTTTCGTTTTCTTGGTATTCTATTTGATTCAAAGTTAACCTGGAATGAACATATTAATAAAGTAGGAAAGAAGTGTAAAATGGTATTGGATGTTATGAGATGTCTGGCAGGATCTGAATGGGGAGCTAGCTGATGTGCTTTGAAGAACATTTATATTTCCCTGATTAGATCAGTGATTGATTATGGATGTATTGTGTATGGTTCAGCATCTAAATCATTGTTCAAAAAGTTAGAGGTTATTCAAAATCAGGCGCTGAGGTTATGTTGCAGGGCAATCAAGACTTTTCCAGCTGCCGCAGTTCAAGTGGAAATGGGTGAGCCACCATTGAATTAAAGATTCAGACAAATCATGTTGAATTATTATTCTCATTTGCAAAGTGACATAGAAAACCACCCTGCTGTAGTAGCTCTGAGACCATGCTGGGAGAGTGGAAGATCAAAGAAAGAGTGCTATGCTTGGACTGTGTGCAGTCTGGCAGTGGAAATGGGAATTCATAGGACAAACTTTTGTCCCACAGTACCTTTCCCAGTGACACCCATATGGCTTTTACCTCCTGTTATTATAGATACTTTTATACATGAAGAGATGGGAAGGAGAAAAGGGAAAGGAAACTGGGCAGAGATAGTGGAAAAAAGATGACAAAAGTCACATGAATCATTTATTGCTGTATATACAGATGGATCAAAGGAACCTAAGAAGGGAAGTACTGGATTTGCTTTTGTTATACTGTGTCTAAATATAAATGTTAAGAAGCGTACAACTGATCATTTATCAGTATATACAGTTGAGATGCTGGCTATTGCAATGGCACTGCAGTGGGGAGAGCATAAAAAAGAACATTATATGTTCAGACTCATTATCAGCCCTTGAATCACTTCAGTCCATGTCATCTCACTGCAGACCAACTTTATTCAGACTACACCATCAAGAGGCAACAGTCAGATTCATGTGGGTACCAGCACATAGAGGTATTGAGGGGAATGAAATTGCAGACTTTTTCGCAAAAAAAGCACTGAAACAAAATAGGATTATTGAAATAAAATTTAGTAAATCCGAAGCAAAGGCAGTAATAAAGAACAGAATCATGAATGAGTGGCAAAAGTGCTGGGATGTGGGCAGTAAAGGTCGACATCTTTATGAAATTAAACAAAAAGTGGGAAGAATGGAAATCATAGGTAAAACAACCAGGGAGCAAACAGTTAGGTCAAGATTAAGACTAGGTCATACCAGATTAAACAAGACCATGAATTTAATTGGAAAACATCCAACAAGGAGATGTGATTGTGGAGTTGAGGATGAAACAGTGGAACATGTTATATGTAAGTGTCAAAAGTACAATAATCAAAGAGAAATTCTTTTAAGGAAACTACAGGAAAGTGGAATAAGAGTGTTGAACCTTCAAAATCTATTTAGCTTGGGAAAAGGAGAGTATAAAGCAATGTTTGATTTTTTAAAACAAACAGAATTAATAACCAGAATTTAGTGTAAGGATTTTTTATTTATTTTTTTTAGTTGGGAATAGGGACCTCTGGCTCACACTCCTGTATGGTAGGTGGCGGTAATGCACCTCTAACGTTGGATGCCAACCGCCGTAAAACCAGAAGAAGAAGAAGAAGTAGAGGCTGCCTTATTGGGTAGGCAGTGATGTGACGTCACAAATCGTAACTCGGAGTACATCGATCTAGTACGAGTTCACCGGTCGTAAGTTACGAGTTCGACTGCCGTTCCAGTGCATTTTCACGAGTTACAGTTGGGAAAAACACGAGTTACGGGTTGCCTCGAACGCAGCATCAGTTCTGTAGAGCCGGGTTTACGTCTTACGTCACCACGGTTACGCCGACGCGGAAGTAGACACGTGTGGTTGAAGCAGAGCTATAGCTCTGGGTTGAAGTAAACCACAGCGCATGTTGTGCTGCTACCAAGCTAATTCAGGTAAAGTCTCAATTTTTACTTTTCATTGTAAATTAATTAAAAACAAACATCCCTGTGAGTTAAACGAAGCTGCTGCGTTTTGATTAATGTTACGAAGTTGTTTCGAGGTTGTTTGTTGTTAACGGTAAACTTTTCAGAAGTGGTTAGCTGGCCGGTTAGCCTGATAGCTAACCGGCTAACCCGTCATAAGTGTCTATAACTTTATCATCAGTCTTTTTATGGATAACACTTTGGTCACGGCTCGTTACCATCAGAGATATGAACATTTGAATCACTTCTTGGTTTGTTAGGATCAGACGTGAGCCCTCTTCTTCCTCATCATGGCTGTCAGAGCTTCTTTTGAGAAAAACAACGAGATCGGCTGTTTCGCCAAACTCACCAACACCTACTGCCTGGTGGCCATCGGAGGGTCAGAGAACTTCTACAGGTAAAACATCACATTAATGGCACTTTTACGTGTTGTAAGGATGTATGTGTGGACGTTTTAGTCTTTGATTTAGCTTAGCATTCAAGCTAACTGACTGTCTGATGTCATCACAGCGTAACCAGTGCAACCTTTGGCTCTACATTATGTGAGGTGTGCCACAGTTATGACTCAAGCACTGTTTATTTAACTTTACTTAATACTAGGATCTTTGATTGTCTATTTTAAAACAACTAAAGCCAATTTCCTGTAAATTAGGGATCTGGTGTCCTGCTACATGAAACAATATGGATATGTTTATTTTTTTTTTTACCATATTCACCATTTTGTCATCAGTTTTCTGTTTGAAGCTCTTTGTGCTGCTGTAAGAAAGTCACATTACAGTCACAAAGGGATGGGCAATGTTGGCTTGAATTCAAATTTCTGATTTTTATTCCCACACAACCCTCTACTTCAGATTTGACTCAAAAGCACATTTTTTTTAACATTTTAATTTTAATTTAGTGGAAAAAAGTTAAACATTCAGCCAGCCTCACATGGAGCAAAGTCTATAAATCTTACAGTAAAAGTTTGTTTCAATTCCAAACTGATGGTTTTTAAAGAACCCCAAACATAACCAGAAAGACGTTTTAGTGTAATGGGAGATTATTTACCAGTTGAATGTAAAAGTGAACCAGCTTGTTGTGACTGAGTTGGTGTTACTGTATAAGACTGGCCCAAAAAAAAAACAGTTCAAACATGGTCACAATCGGCTCCTGTCGGCAGTTGAAAGGGTTTAATCTGCATTTTGACCTGGGTCGATTAACCCTGCAAGCGACACAGGTTTTTATCGACTAGCCTCAGATCGTCTTCAGTGGGAACATCACACCCAGATTGACCCGCTAATTTACGGATGATGGCGGCGTAACGCCCCCACGGCATAATATAGTTGATTTTAGATGAATTATTGAATGCTGTCAATGAGATTTCCCATTATAAAGTTTAATGTATATTTGTGACGTCAGTCTGGATCAGATCCAGATGAAATTTACAGTGATTCGAGAAACGTGGGACTCGTTTATCCTGTAAAACTGGAAGTGAATTTGTTTAAAAATGGCAGAGAGATAACTTCTTTAAATTCTGCCCAGTGTTACTGTTGTTTACATGGATGTGCTTTGTCGCGCTGATGATGTCATACATTTGATGGGGCCATTAGCTAATATCTCCAGAGGAATAAATTAGCAACACGCCCAGCTCATCTTTTGAGAACAAAAACAAACTTGCTTAATTGTAAATAATTACATCAGTTTCTTTATGTGACTGAGGTAATTTTGTAATTTGTTGCATTTTATGGATTGAAACATTTGCACTGTTTTTGAGACAATGGTTTTAGACAGTCTGTCAATGTTGTTTTGATTCATTTAAAAAATAAGTGTGTAAAAGTCATTTTGTTGTGTAGTAAAGATGTGTTACTATAGGATACTGTGTTGTGTTGCTGTTTGATAAAACAATCCTTTTTTTTGGTGTTTGCTGGTGTTACAAACAGGTGATCAGTGTCAGCCCAGAAAACCTGATCCTATTAGAAATAAGACAGGAAAGTTTCATACCACTCAGGCTCTTAAAAGGTTGTGTGAACTGTTGAACTTCCTTAAACAGCAATGAAGTGTTTGACACCGGCAGTGTTTCTGTTCCCTCTTTTTGAATAATATGTTTATTAAGACTCTGTGTTTTAGTCTTTTGTCTTTTGACTGAGTGTTTTATCAACAACTGCTCAGTGAGGAACTACCAGTCCAGTTCATCAGAGTTTCTTTTTCATGCAGAGCTGAAGTAACGTCTGGCTGTGGTTGTTTTTTATCCCTGCAGTGTGTTTGAAGGAGAACTGTCTGAAACAATCCCTGTGGTTCACGCGTCCATCGCCGGCTGTCGGATCATTGGGAGGATGTGTGTGGGTGAGTAAAGCTTAGAAACACTTTGGCTTCAAAGATCTTTTTTTTTCCCTTTTCAACCAATTTAACACACCAGTCATCAACAATGACTTCTTTATTCACACCTGACTTCACTTTTTTTTGCTCATTTTTGATCCTCAGTTCAAAATTTGTGCCCCAAACTTCAGTTTCTCTTAACTTTTAACAAACATGAAGAATGGATCCTTCGTTTAAACAGAATTAAAGGATTATTTAGAGATTGTGGTTTCTCTGATCAGTGTATTTGGTTTTGGGACCACTAACAAGCATCCTTGCAGATCTTAAAATAGTCTTGGGAACAAATATTTTTTTTAAATCGGGGTGCTGGTCTGGCGTAGTGGTTAGCACCCCATGTACATGCTTCTGCCGGTCCAGGTTCGAATCCCGCCTGTGACCAGTTTGCAGAGTGTCTTCCCCTACTCTCTCACCCCCTTTCACAGGCCTATCCACTGTCTCTCTCCTATCAATAAAGGCACAAAATGCCCAAAAAATACATTTAAAAAAAAAATATATATATATATATATATATATATATATATATATTTTTTTTTTTTTTAAATCAATGATAATACAAAATGTTGACTAATTTTTTGGCCGCCAGTAATTCTCTAAAATGTCTGAAATCAGGTCTTTAAAATTTAAGGTCTCTGTTTTTTTTGTGCTTGTGAAGTTTTGATATGCGGATAATGCTTTGCCTCAGCACACTAAAAATACACAACAGGATTTTTGTCTTTGTTTTTGTGAATTTGCCTTTTACCTCGTAGTATATATGGTGTTCATGGGGACATACCATTTATGAAAGGCATACAGTTAAAGGAAACCAGATGAAAGGAAATTTGTCTTCAAGGTGTAAAAAAAGTACATTCTGTTTGGCCCACAGTGGTTGTTATGAGTCAACATAAAGGTTGAATGAATGTCAAAACATTTAGGATTGGTAAAGTGAAAATCAGAATTATTCCATTTCCACCTTAAATGTGATCAGATACCTTGTGTTTTACATAAAAATCAACCAATTAGTCTTTGTTTAGGTCTTTAAAGGTTTAAAATAGATAGGGCTGAAAGATAACTTGTTTCCAGATCAAAATCGTGATTTCAGACAATGTGAAAAATGTGATCGCCAGTGTTTACAGCACTCCTGACTGACCCAGAATCTGTTATTTCTGCTATTTTAAACACACTATCTTACAAATTTGCAGGCAGTTTTCAGGCAATACAGAGCCTCTGTTTAGGAGTAGAAGTTGGAGTGTCCCTTAAATAATGAAAACAGATTATTTATCATCAACATTAGATGATGAATAAAGGGTTATGTGCTTGTGATCATTGATTTCCGTACTGTTGTTTATACTGTTACCTTTGTGAATATTGTAGTGAAGCTTGATTTGAAGAAAATTGTGGATCAAATTGAATTGAAATCACAATATCTGCCAGAAAAAATGCAACTAGGTCTTTTTCTAAAACTATTGAGCACTGGTTTCAAGTAGTTTTGATCACATACTGTAAAATGTGGTCACCAGGGGCATCTTAACCCAAACAAAGAGCTTATAAATAGAGACCAAAGATTGGAGAAAGACCGTTGCCCCATACTGTCACCTCTGCTGTTTCTTTGATGAAAGAATTTCATGGATTCAATTGACATGTTCAGGGGAAAAAAACCTTTTGAGGTAGTATTTCTGTTCATACTGTAAACTATTCACAAAGCATTCAGAGACTTTTAAGACATTTTTTATCCCACAGCTTGCATCAGAATCAGCTAAGTTGTTTATTCAACGATGGTTTGGGCATTGGACCAGATTGTCATACACGATACGTCACCACCAACAAGTCATGTTTCAAGCTATTGCACTGCTCTCCAGTCTTAAACATGCTAGCCTGAAATGTCTCCTGGGAAATCAGTTCTCAAGATTAAGTTTAGTGTCTGAATCATTTTTGTATATTTTTGCTTTAATCAATCATATACTGAATAATTTGCATGTTTTTTTTTAATCTGTTTGTTCCGCAAATCTTAGAGCAACTTAACATATCTTGTTTTTACACAGAATGGAAAATGAGGCTGACTTTACGCATACATTTAGTCCTTGTAGCCTTATTTTTCAGTGTTCTCCTTCATTTCAGCTATCATATCAAGCAGTGGCTGGCTCAAGGCTGGTGCATGAACTTGTGCTTTTGAAGCTGGAATACTTCTTCTGGGCTGTTGCCATAGTTGGTGTTGACAACATGCCATTGTACTAACTCACCGTTGAATGTAATTGTACTCAATAGGGATGTAACGGTTACTGGTAAAATGGTAAACCGCGGTAAAATTTCCCACGGTAATCATTACCATGTCCTATTAAAATTACCGTTATACCATGTTTGAGTAGTGACGCACGCCGATGCTGCTTTTTGACTGGAAACTCCTCAGCTATGAATCTGTCCTCGATGCAGCAGCCTCACGGGAGGCGCACATGCACAGTTTGAATTGTTTGGCCTTTAAGTCTGAGAGCGAAAGTTTGAGACACTACAGTGGAGACTTTCCTCTCAGAACGGACTCTGTAGTCTGGTTGAATTTTGGATTTTACAAGGATGCTGAGGGGAAACTGATAGAAAACAGTCTCCCTGTTTAAACATGAAGCTGCGGCAAAAAAAAAAAGACGTACACGGTTAAAACTGCTGTAACTCCTCAAGTAAATGAGCTGACCGAGCCGTTGAGGTAGAGAGAGATAGAGAGAGAGAGAGAGGATTCAGAGAGCCATACCTGAGAGAATTACAGGTGGTTTGTCAGGATTTTCTGTCTAAGTCTATAAATGTATAAATCTTGTACATAACAGCATTAGGATCATTCTGGAATGTGCTCTTGCCGTTCTTTTGCCGCGTATTGCCGTATTTTTTGATAGATCATCTTTTTCGTCAAAGTTCGTGTTTTATGGATTTAATCAATCGTCATTTGGAAATATTGAAGAAGATGTGAAGGAGATCTGTCAGGGAGAAGGGAGACCAGAGGAGAGTCATGAAGGGGGCTAACTGCTTCGGGGACTATTGTCAGTAAAACAAAAAATATATAAATAAAAAGGCCTGGACATGGTCTAATGTAACGAGCTGTAACATGGACACTAATGCTGTAGGCAAACTAAAATGTGTGAGTGTTTGTAAATATGTTACATTTATTTTTGGCCGCCTCAAAACTTTGAACATGTTCATTAACAGTTATTTATGAAGAGAATCCTGTTCAAAGTTCATATCTGTTTTTCTTTTCTTGTAATTACACACAATTTAAGCATTTATTACATAATAATGACAAATACTTGCTAGACTTGTTTACTTTTATTTCTCATAAAAGAAGGGTAAAAACTGTACTCAAAGGGCATTTCTTTACACATTTATTGACAAAAAAGACAAAAAGAACTGTTAAAATTATAATATTAAAAGGGTTAAATGATTTCAATTCTGTGTAAATGTACTTTTTGAACATTTTGAGGACACTGCAACAATACCGCGATAATAATGATAACCATTATAATTTTGGTCACAATAACTGTGATACAAAATTTCCATATCGTTACATCCCTAGTACTCAACATTTTAATATGTCAGGAAGGAAAAGTTTTATACTGTAGCTTGAAGCAGGTTGTATTATATTTTTATTCTATTTTAATTAGGAAATCGTCACGGCCTCCTGGTGCCAAACAACACGACAGATCAGGAGCTGCAGCACATCAGAAACTGTCTGCCAGAAGCTGTCAGAATCCAGAGAGTGGAGGAGAGGCTGTCCGCTCTTGGTAACGTCATCGCCTGTAACGACTACGTAGCGCTCGTCCATCCCGACCTAGACCGGGTGAGACTCGCACACACAAATGTTTGTTGTTGGAAGTGTGTGTTTCATCAGCTCTGATGTACTGATGGTTCGGGTCATTCTCAGGTAGCCAAAAGAAAGAAAGCTGCTTATCATTTTGTTGTTGTTTTGCCTGTCTGGCTAAAAGTAGGAAGTCTGTTTGGACTCTGTTCATACTGCTGATTATCTCTCTGCAGCTCATGGAAATCAACAGTTACACTTTATCTAAATAGTCTTTATCATCATAATGTTTATTTTCTCTTGTTTAGGAGACAGAAGAGATCCTTGCAGACACCCTGAAGGTGGAGGTCTTCCGTCAGACGATAGCAGAGCAGGTTCTGGTCGGTTCTTACTGTACGTTCAGTAACCAGGGAGGACTCGTTCACCCAAAAACATCTATAGAGGATCAGGATGAGCTGTCGTCTCTTCTGCAGGTCCCTCTGGTGGTGAGTGGCAGGGTTAAAGATTGAGGGTGGGGGTCAAATAAGTAAGCTGAAACCTTTTTTTGCACATGCAACCCTGATATTATCAGCCCACCTGGAAAATCCCTGGCATGGTAGTTTGAGGTTTGCCCGCACCCCCACTCCACCCCGCTGACTGGAGAGAGGTGACGGAGGGTGTGCCAGTAAGCAGGACACGATGTGAGAAAGACATGGCAGAAGTCTGTGCTGATGACATAGTGGACCAAGCAACAAAGCTTCTGATTTTGATTATGATCAATTTATATTTCTGCATCCCATTAATATCGGAACTGAGACAAGGGAAGTGAGACGTCATCTCCAAGTTATCAGCGTTGCAAAGTCAGAAAAAATGTGCCGATCTACCAGGCAGTTGTTAACCTATGTGTTAGCCATTTTGTTAGCCGTTACCAGCACACCCTGTGTTGTAGTTCATGAATATCACATGAAGAATGTATATAACACTATGGCAGCATTTCCATATATATAAGCTGAACAATACTATGTATACAGCTTATTTAGTGTGACAGACTCTAGTCATCAGTGCTAATAAATAGATTATTAAAGGCACTTAATAACTTTTTAGAATAGGGGCCGGCCATCTTCGATTGTCAACTCGGGGGTGGTGAGGATCCCCAGAGTTCCCCGTTGGAAATTAAGACCTCAGGGGGCGTTCCAGTTGGAATTTCCCACTCAGAACATGGAATTCTTACCAAGTACAACTGTACAACTTACTTCATTGTTACAAGTTAAAAAGTAAATCAACAGCAGCAACAAAAGTGTCCAAAGGAACTTTGTTGTCCTCAGAAGTGAATTTGGAGTAGCGTCACTTTGTGCTCAAAATTTTACCAGAAAAACAAAGCTGCAGTGTTTTAGCGCCTTATCCAACAGCAGCATAAGACGGCTCCTTAGATGTGCAAGATACCCAGTGGTGATTGTTGTAATGCAGAGGTATGACAAAACTTGGATGATGTGCAGTGAAAAGAACTGTTTTAAAAAAAAGTGAAAGAGAAACATTTGAATGGAAGACATACACGGTGAAGTTTATGGATATTTAAAATGATTGAAATGGCAGTAGTTTTCTTATTTGCTGTTGTCAAATATTTTGCGGGTTTTTTTTTTTTTTTTGGTAACCTAATCAAAATAAAAAAGCTGACCAAACATCCTAATGGTCCATCTCTCTACTTTTTGAAAATTTTGTTCACATCAGCTAGCAGGGTCATGGGTAATGAAGATCATTTGTGAACGTGAAAACGTCTTCCTCATGACGATCTGTTTTCCTGTTCAGGCGGGCACAGTGAACCGGGGCAGCGAGGTCATCGCAGCCGGGATGGTGGTCAATGACTGGTGCGCATTCTGCGGCCTAGACACCACGAGTACAGAGCTGTCAGTCATCGAGAGCGTCTTCAGACTGAGCGACTCCGCACAGCCATCTGCCATCGCCACCAGCATGAGGGACTCACTGATCGACAGGTATTGATGTATTTATTATTGTTATTAATGCATTTGCTGCAGTGCTTCACTCCGTCACCAGGCACAGAAGCTGCTGACATGATTTGAGTGTGTTTGAATGTTGTCTGAGTATTATTCACAAAAACATTCATGTCCTGTTTGACCCTCATGTGACTGTTATTCTTCTGCACACGCACAGAACAACGAAGTGAGTGTTACAACAGTATAGCGGTTGTAACACTCACCCTTCACACACTCCAGGGACTCATTTACACTTCTTCATCTCACACTCAGACTCACTCAGTTTTTGAATGAATGTGTTTGATATCTTTCTCACCCTTTACAGCCTGGAAACAAAACACGCGCAGGGGGAACCATCTGTTCATTTAAAACCATTTACCACTTACAATCTACTCTTGGTTAATTATTGATTCAATCATTGATGTTGTGTAATACAGGAGTTCACTGGAAGCTGTATTCCCTGATATGAAGTTCACTTGAAGTTTTATTTGTAGCACTTTATGCAGAGGATGACAAAACACTAGGCAGACAAAGAAGGACAGACGTCATTACATCTCAGAACGTATACGTCAGTGTTTCAGAAAAAGAAGTAATAATTACACTCATCTGCTGCTTTATTAGATACGCCCAACCTAGGTGGACCCTCTTTTTCTTTCAGAGCTTCTTCTTAAAGGATAAGTTCGGTTTCTACAGCTTTCACATTGTTTATAGAATGAAGTAGAACAATATATTCACCCAGAAGGCTTTCCTGATCCAAACAGTGCTTCGGGAGATATTTAGCGAGCGGCGGACATCCGTATAATGGTAGCACACAGGGCATGTATAGCGCCGCTCCTAAAACTGCATTAATCATCCAAAAACTCATTAGTTTCACCAATATTTCATCATGGTCCGCTCGCGCTACTCCTCCTAGACAGTCCGGTGTCGCTCACCCATGTTTTTGTCACTGTGCTGACCTCTGAACTGAAGAAGAAGAACACTTACCTCCGTGCCTGCGCAGTACTCTCTGGAGCGCTGCCTCCGCGTCCTCCTTTCGATGAGCTCCTCATCTGTATACTCTGGCTCGAAACTGTAAGGACACCCATCATATTCAAAGTTCTCCTCAACATCTTCATGCGATAGATATTCGTCCATTTTGCACAAAACTGGAAGAAGAAAGTCGTTGTGTAGCCGGCTGTCTTCCCCTGAAACAATGAGCCGCACTGCGCAGGCGCGGAGCAAGTGCTCTTCTTTTTCAGTTCAGAGGTCAGCACAGCCACAAAACATGTCTGGAGCGACACAGACTGTAATAGAGGAGTAGCCCAAGCGGACCGTGATGAAATATTGGTGAAACTAATGAGTTTTTGGACGATTAATGCAGTTTTAGGAGCGGCACTATACATGCCCCGGGTGCTTCCATTATACGGATGTCTGCCGCTCGATTTTGGATCTAAATATCTCCTGAAGCACTGTTTGGATCAGGAATGCCTTCTGGGTGAGTATATTGTTCTACTTCATTCTATAAACAATGTGAAAGCTGTAGAAATCAAACTTATCCTTTAAAGGGATATGCCAATTTTTTTGTGTGTGTGTCTTCCCTCACTCCCAAGTCCATGACAAGCAGACCCCATTCTTTTGACTGTGCATGTACTAACAAGGAAGAGACGGGCAGCAATCGCCACTGCTAATTGGCTTATCTCAAACACTGGGAGTCAATTGGTAGTGTTAGCCTGCAGTCATCAGATAAACTATTCAGCAACCTAAATGGTCCTGTGTGCTTCCTGTGATGCGTTTTTTTACTGTGTTATGTTATGTTACCTATTTTTAGACTAGCACTTTTTGAGATTTTTTAAAAAAAAGAAATGCATATGAAACTAAACTGCCGGGCGCATGTGCAAACCACCGCAGATATGCTGCAAGTAGGTCAACGTAACAAAGCGAATAATAAAAATAGATGACATCGCATAACAAAAGTCACAACAGGCACACATGACAGTTTAGAGTTACGGAAGAATTTATCTGATGACTGAAGGCGTGCTTTGATTTGCTGTCCTACTTCCAAGCTCATAAGCGCTGGTTTGCACATGGACCTTGTAGTTAAGTTTATGTAATTTTCAAAAGAAATACATAAAGGGATGATCTTACTCTGGATAAGATAATGTTACACGCCATGGTACAAAAATATGAGTCACAACAGCACACATTACAGGTCAGGCTAACTCTACCCAATGACTCCCAATGTTTGAGCTAAGCTAATTTGTGGTGGGCAAACTCTCTCTGACTCTTCTTTGCTGCTGCATGCTCAGTTGACAGAATGGTGTCTGCTTGTCATGGACTTGAGAGTGAGGCAAGACAAGAAAAGAAAGAGAAAATGTTGGCATATCCCTTTTAATCGTGACATAGATTCAACCAAAAGCTGAAAGCATTTCTTAGGGACTTTGGTCCACATTGACACGACAGCATCACGTCTCAATCTCCCGTTTCACCATAACCCAAAGGCGCACCATGGTGATAAAGAGATGGACATGGTCTGGAACGATGCGCAAACAAAAAAATGTTGCCATATCCCTTTGATATGATGAGAAATGATTTGAGGGCTAGATGATGATTTTTTTTTGTCAGTTTCTTAGTTTAAAGAAAAATGTTAGACACTGCCTCTAGCCCTACAAGGCAGCACCCATGTTCAAACAGACTTGTTGCAGTTTGTTCTTGTGAACGTCATCCCCTCCGGTCTAAATTCTTGCTTCTCGTACTTACTCTTAGATGTGCTTCACTTTGGACTAAATCATCTTCCAAATAATATTCTGACATTGCAAATATTGATGTAACACTCTTTTTCTCTGCTTTGTCTCCATACAGCATCGCCTAAATCACTTCCAGACACCTGCCGTCAAAGATCTCTGCTGGATCGTCTGGTCTCAAAAATGAAGTCAACAAGCTGCTGGACATCATTTCTCAACTTCAAACTCCTTCTACGCAGGACACTTAACATCCACTCACAAACCTCAGCTCCAACCTGCAGCCATGCCAGTCTTTGTTTTTCTCTCTTTCTGAAATGTCTCCTCTGGTTACATCAAGTCATGATCCCTATAGTGAGAAATCCTCAGCGTACCACTTCATATCTAACATTCACCATGACCGAGTCCAAAACATTTTCATGAAGCAAGGACATACGAAATTAGACAAGAAAAGTTTGTGCAGTGAAAGTGAAACAGTCAGGGAGGTTGAGGAATCTGATGTTTTAGCTTTTGTTGCTCTCATGGATGTTTTTAAAACCAGACAGGTAGAGAAAATGTTTTCTCCTGGTTGGAGAGCTACTACAAAATAATCAAATAAACAAGTGTTGAATGTGCCTGTTGAATAAAAAGTCAACACAAACAGAAAATGTGTGAGTAAGCATGATGTGAAATTAGAGAGACGCTTTGTCAGCCAATTCAGATCAGCCAGTATATATGTTTTTGTCGCTCTTTATAGTCTACATGGAAACTGTAATCAGATATTCTTTAACAAAAATGCTCCATTTTTCTGCAATGCTGACTGATTCTGGTTGTTTTCTTGAAATCCTGATTTACTTTTTTCATGCTGATAAAGTTGCAAGGGCACAAACAAAACAAAAGAAATGAGAACAAATTTCCAAATTAGTACAAACAGTTGTAATTGTTATAAAAGGAAAAATCAGCCCCATGTCCCAGAATAACAAGAGAGAATAACCAGAAATGACCCTGAAGTATGATTGGAGAAAGATTACCATAAGATTTTCAATATGCAGTTTGCTTATAACACAGGCACGGTGGGATTATTCAGTGGTCTTGCTTTTACACAAACACTGTAAAGAAGTAAAACTTATAAAAGCGAAGCCTGGAGGATGAAATGAAAAGATACAGGTGAAGTATAGACTTGAGATTGTTTTTATTTCAGTGTTTCTGTTTTAAACGTGTCTGCTGAACTCAAACATTGAAATTTGTCAACAGTCTTTAAGTCACGCGTCTTGTATAATAAAATAAATCACCCTCTTTTTATCTCTCTGTCGTTTGTTTGCTTTTTCATTTTTGCCTGGTCACAGTTGTAATAACCTGAAGGAGACGTCTTACATGCAAAACAGTACATAACAGTACAGGTTTAGAACTGTTATATATAATTCCGCCCAATGTTTATCTATGGAATTTTTGAAAATTTGGGAATTTTTGCATCCAGACAAATATACACTTTATTGCCAAATATTTGCTCACCCATCCAAATTATCAGAATGAGGTGTTCCAGTCACTTCCATGGCCACAGGTTTATAAAATCAAGCACCTAGACATGAAGACTGCTTTTACTAACATTTGTGGCAAAATAGGTCGCTCTCAGGAGCTCAGTGAATTCCAGCGTGGAACTGTGATAGGATGCAGCCTGTGCAACAAATCCAGTCATGAAATTTCCTCACTCATCAATATTCCACAGTCAAGTGTCAGCTGTATTTCTAAGAACGTGGAAGTGTGTGGGAATGACAGCAACTCAGCCACAAAGTGGTAGGCCACGTAAACAGACAGAGCGGTGACAGTGGATGCTGAGGCGCATAGTGTGAAGAGGTCGCCAACTTTCTGCAGAGTCAATCGCTACAGACCTCCAAACTTCATGTGGCCTTCAGATTAGCTCAAGAACTGTGCGCAGAGAGCTTCATGGATGGGTTTCCATGGCTGAGCAGCTACATCCAAACCATACATCACCAAGTGCAATGCAAAGCGTTGGATGCAGTGGTGTAAAGCACGCCGCCACTGGACTCTAGAACAGTGGAGACGCGTTCTCTGGAGTGACGAGTCATGCTTCTCCATCTCGCAATCTGATGGACAAGTCTGGGTTTGGCAGTTGCCAGGAGAACAATACTTGTTGGACTGCACTGTGCCAAATGTAAAGTTTAGTGGAGGGGGGATTATGGTGTGGGGGTGTTTTTCAGGAGCTGGGCTTGGCCCCTTAGTTCTAGTGAAAGGAACACAAGACTTTTTGGACAATTACATGTTCCCAACTTTGTGGGAACAGTTTGGAGCTGGCCCCTTCCTCTTCCATCTTGACTGTGCACCAGAGCACAAAGCAGGTCCATAAAGACATGGATGACAGAGTCTGGTGTGGATGAACTTGACTGCCTGCACAGAGTCCTGACCTCAACCCGATAGAACACCTTTGCAATGAATTAGGACGGGGACTAGTGTGTGACCTCACAAATGTGCTTCTGGAAGAATGGTCAAAAATTCCCATAAACACTCCTAAACCTTGTGGACAGCCCTCCCAGAAGAGTTGAAGCGGTTATAGCTGCAAAGGATGAACCGACGTCATATTGAACCCTATGGATTAGGAATGTGATGTCGCTTAAGCTCATATGTGAGTCAAGGCAGGTGAGCAAATACTTTTGGCAATATAGTGTACATCGATCTTTACTTGTATGTCGCAAGTTCATAACAAGTGCCATCTCAAGGCACTTGATAACAGAGCAGGCTGAAGCCATACTTTTTTTATACATACACGTATATGCTGCTTATACAAATACATTGAACTATATTTGTACATAGAGAGATGAGAGCTGAAATCACATTTTTCTCTGATGAATAGACTTCATTAATGAGTCTTTATTTATATAGCACCATATTTATTGAATGTACAGTTATTAAAAGGTAAGCCCCCTTAGATGGGGCATCTCATTTTCAAGAGGAACCTCTTGTCTTTGTGGTTGACGGTTACTATGGATGTGTAATCAGCACCAACCATGGATAGAGATCAATCTACTATTAACAGTAGCATCTATAATGGTTACAACCTGGATAGGAACAATGTTGATTAATATAGCAGCATCTGGGTGAATTGATCTACGCATCTCCATCAAAACGTAATGACATCTTCCTTGGACCAAACCACCCCTCTGGTCAGACTTTCATGTAAATCAATCCAGTAGTTTCCTGTAATCTTGCTGACAAACATCTACTAAAACACAGCCTCCTTGGTGGTGGTAACAAGTTGCCTTACTTCCGTCTGTCTGAGAAGCTCACTGTGGGAGCTCATCTCTGATGGTTGGTGGTCTTTAGCGTCATCTACTGGTGAAAGTGAGACATTAGCACAAACCGCTCATGAACTCAGGACCAAACCTGCACAACTCATATCTAAGCTGAAAGTGAAAAACAAGAAAGAGGGAAACACTTTTAAAGGCAACTTTTTTATTTATTGGCAAATGCTTTGAATAAGGTTGTAGCAATGCGTCTATATACACCCCTCCAAACAGTGACCATGTCAGAAAGCCTAAAGAAAAACACACACTTTGTAATACAGCTCGATTATATGATCGTTTATACGCACACTTCTTTTTTTTTGTTTGTTTCAAACATACACATACACTTATTTTCAGTTTTTGGTTTGGGGAACATCTAAAAGACTTCTAAATGAAAACAGTACATTTAAATCTAATGCGTAAAATCAATATACATTATAAAAAAAAGTAAAACATGCAAGGTTTGTAGTGCATCAACCTTTTTTGTCTATAAAGTCTTATAAAGGCAGACGGACAGACAGACATACAGATAGAGGAGATAAAAAAGAAGAGAAAACTGTTATATAGATACAGTAAATCCTAAAAAAAACTATGCCAACTCTTTTTATATTTGTATTAATTTATGTGCAAAAGAAGCTCATTCATTTCCAACATTAAATACATTTTATTACGTCTATGCTCGACTCTATGCTACCGTGACACGCAGCGTTCTTACAAGCCGTCTTCAGGGAAAATGAGATTTAAGCAGGGCTCTGGTTCGCCTCGCCTCAGCGCTCAAAGGCTTTTCTGGGCTCTGGTTACTTCCTGGGTTCCACCACTGCCAAGAAAAGGCGATGTCAGCTCTGCTCCGGAACAAAACGGGATCATTTTTCGGCGTTTCACTGCAATCATCATAACTGAATGACCTGTTGTTTGTGACTTATAGAGGATTTTTGCTCTCCCGATCACTCTGAGTCACATTAAAGACTGGAAAGCTGCTTAACATGACATTTAACCAGCAGTGAGTTTGAAGCTAGATTTGTACTTGCATTAGAATATTGTCCTATTAAACATTTGTTTCTTTTTAAATTATCCTCAAAAGTTACGTCGCCTAAAGTGTAAACACGGCAACAAATTAAATATTGCAACAAAAGAATGACCCAAAACACAAACAAAACAAAAAGCTGCATTTGACCTTTGTTTTTAAATTGTCATGTTTCATGTTGCATTTTTTTATTTGTAAGTGTTTCCTTCTTCATCATTATGTATTATGTATCCAAAATTTTAATCATTTCTTTTTTTCCTGTTGCAGTTTCTTATTCTGCTGTTGCATTATTTTAAACTATTGCGATGTTTGTTCCATCAGGAAATGCACTGCAGGGCCACCACACCAAAACCCATTTCACACATGTACAAAAATCAGCAAAACCTGGGACAAAAATGAAATCATAAACACACATTTTTGTTCCAAGTTTAGCTGTGATTTTCCTATTTTTACTGCGAGCATGATGGATAAGAGACAGAATGCAGCAGGTCTATGTAGGACGTAACACAAAGGAGGGAGAGAGGGTTAAAAGTATAAAGGAATTAAAACCAATTTCTATCAGGACATGGTTCACTATTTTTAAATCTAAAAATCAATATTGTCTGAGATTATCAATACTGCTATTTAGTCTTGTTGATTACTTGACGTAGTAAGATTTCCATTGAAAGGCTCTAACGTCACAATCACTATTTGTGCACAGAAGGACGTTCAGTATGTCGTGTGTTTGTGGAACAATCGTCTGTTTTGCTGGACTGTCAAACTAAATCATTGACAGCAGAGCACATGGCTGAGTGTGTGGGTGTGATTCGTGCTGCAGTGATCTTTTTGTCTTTGCTTATCGCGTTTCATGCTTTGATAGGCTGAACATTTTACCTTCACGAGGAGGTCATGTTTTTGCCGATGTATGTTTGTTTGTTTGCAAGATTACGCAAAAACAACTGGAAAGATTTTGCTGAAATTTTCAGGAGATGTTTGGTAATGGTCCAACTTCAAACTAATCAGATTTTGGTGTAGATCCAAATTAGCGAATAATTGTGTTTGAGCAATAACTGTCAAACTGATAATGATATCAACATGACTATGAGTGCTAGGTGTGGGTTTCAGGGTCATGAATCATTATGATGGTAACTTTATCGTGGATCTATTGCGTATAGATGTAACAGTGACGTGTGGACTTCCTTGGCAGGGGTCTGCGTTCTCAGAGTACTTTCTAGTTACTAATGGAAAAATCATGTGATGCAACAGCATCATGACAGACTTCAGAAGGCCTTGGTTTTCAAACTGGGGTCTGGCTGCTCCTAAACAGGAGCACAGCAGAGATTTTTTGAAGGGCCTGAGGCTCTTTCAGATTTGATTTGCCAAAGTTTGGTCTCTAAACCAAATCCACAATTACACAAACACTTTATACAAATGTGTGTGTAAATGTTTGTAGGAGAAAACAATCAGTGATTTTTATTTTGACAATGTGGCTCATGTCCTCCAGGGTATAAGAGGGGTGCAATTCGAATAAAAAGGTACAGACCTTCTGCCATTACAGTAACAACATGGGTATTTGTCTGTGTAGGTCCTGGTCATGGAAGCTGATCCAAGTGGCTACTGGACTGGCTGGACCGATGGGCCCAGTGGGCAAAGTCAGGTAAATGACCCTGCCAAAGACTCTCAGGTGAACAATCTTGTTTGCATATTAATATTTGACAGAAGCTTTAGATTTCCAGCTCTTGAAGAAGTTTTCTAAAGAAGAGACATTAACTGAGCCAGTTCAGTAGCTGCTTGGATCAGGACTGGATTATCGGGGCATCTGTTTTGATACACATTACAGAAAAACAGTGAACAGAAGTGGCTTCTGGCGTATGTAGGTGTAACTACTGAGCATGTAATAAGGCAGCGTGATACTCCTCTGCTCACCTTTTCCATGCTTTAGTTAATACTGTGAATGTGTCTGTTAAGCCCTAAAAGGTGAGAAAAGTAACTTTAGTGTTGGACTCTGGTTTTGTCCACCATCTTGAAGCATCTTTGCATCTCCTTCTGCCTCTGGAGACTGAAATTTTCAAAACTGCAAGCATGAAAAAGACTTAAAGAACAATTTCAAGTGTGAAAAGCAAGCAAGAATGTAGCTTCATCACTGCTGGAGCAGAGCACATCCCTCGTCTTGACAGTTTGAAATCTAAAATGAAGGTCTTAAAATCCTCTTCAGTCCTGTTGGTGGGTTAAATATGAGTGAAGTTATATGCTTGGGACTAGAAAGACGAGGTGAGCGGTGATATTAAAGGTGGGTTGTGCTTACGGGGCTTCAGTCTGTGAAAATGCCTGACGTGACGTAGCAGCGTGAAGCTAAAGGCGCTAATGCTAAATTCCCTTCTGTGACTGACAGTTAGTTCACTACAGTAGCTTTACAGGGTGTAACAGGGATAAATATTGCACGTGTGGGTGGGTTTACATTTACAAAGTGTTACAGTCTTCGTTAGTCTGATTGTCAGCGACTCTGCAGCCAGCGGCGAGTTGGCAAGTTGAGCTTGGAGCTGACGGTGGATGTATGATTAAAACAAACCCGGAACCTTCTTTTTACAACACAAACTAAACTACTGCTAATATCTCAAACAAAGACGAGAATTAAAAAAGAACTAAAAGTGAGTTTAAAAAAGTTAAAAAGTAGAACAATCAATCTTCTAGCTCGTACTTCAGCTGTTGTGATCATGAGAGTATGGACTGGTGGTTTTTTACTCCATAGTTTCGACTCTTGTTTTGTGTTGTGAGGCTTAAACTTCAAGAGCAGAGCTTTGAATTACATCCACTGCTCTTGCAAGTGACCGCCCGGTTTCAGGTTTAGCATGTCTTCATACATAATATCTAGTTTTAAGGATTAAACTCAATTTAACTCCATAGCCATTGGTTATTTACCCACATTTTCATAATAAGAGACATCAGCCTGCGTGGGATAAAAGAGAAAATAAACTTTAAACTCTCAGAGATACCAACGGTGATGAACTCTGAGGGAAAGAGAGACACTCTCCATGTCCTCTGGCTTCTTAAGCTAGTGTTGCGTTTACTGACCGATAAAAAGAGGGTGCTTTTCCGTGACAGAGAGAGGGGGACAAAGGGGGTGTTGGTCACATATACGCGGACTGACTGCTACGTGGGCCTGCGATGCGACAAAGTGGAGAGGATCATGGAGTTGGTGGTTTCTGGTCGGGTTCTGGCACCACATACCCCCTGTTCTCCCCTCCATTGCTTCCCCTGTTCTTTCCTCTCCCTGTCCTGCACCTGAAGATGTCCTGCTCTCCCTCCCTGGCTCTCCCTCCCTAGCAGCCGAAGGTCTCCTGGGAGGCGTAGACCATGTAGAGGAAGCCGTCCTCGTCTCTCTCCTGCTCGTAGATCTCGGAGATGGGGGTGGACACGGACACCATGCTGTGCTGGTTCACCAGTAGGAAGAAGGCTTGAGTGGGGTTCAGCTGCAGACGGCGCCTGGCAGAGGGCAGAGAGAAAAACACGAGTTGCATTTAACTACTGACCTTTCATAGTGATGCGTGATATGAAAATTTTGTCTGACACGATAACCTATAATTTAATATTTTTATATTTAATATAATCTTTTTGCTTGTTGAAATCTTGATTCAACCACTGAGCCATGAGGCTAAGCTTGCTGACCGGACTAACGTCAGAAACTTACATGTAGTCTGTTCTTGTTGCATGTTATGTTATAGACATGTGTGGCAACGATACCTCAGGGGGTATGGAGGGATACATTCAAGAAGAAACTACGGCTTTTGAGGGTGTAACGTGGCTCCAAATGTGCTATTAACTTGCAAAAACCTGAGCTCTCATTGACAGAAGAAAGTGTTTATCGTCGAGCGCTATGAACTCCATCACTTTGTCGTTAATGGCTTTAGCCTTTTCACTGTCTCTCTAAAAGTTTTTAGTTTTCAAACGCCTGTTAAATGGGGACATCCATGCTCCATGTTGTTGTTTTTACCTAGCTGCTACCAAGGCTGCTTTATATTTCAATACTGCTTCATCGCAATGGCAACTTTTCAGTTGAGCTACTAGATCTGTTTTTTTTTTTGAACTTGAAGTTGTCTTTCCTCCTCTCAGAACTCACAGGTTATGCAAACAGCAATGCTGTTGTTATTTTCTGCAACTGAGAAAAAAAACAACCACACTGGTGAAGGCATGTTCACCTTCGGTCTGGCATAGTGGAGGGCAGGCTTGGGTCCTTATAGTAAGGCACAACAGATGATATAACCAGTATGACATGGCTTGTTTTGGGGCTAAACGGTCTGCAAACAATTTCTCCAATTTAAAATATTTATCTGATCTTATATTCTTAAACTGTATGTATCAGGTCAATAAACATTTTTGTAATTTTCCCCAAAATCTGCCTGTATGACACCGTGCATCCCTCATTTTTCTCTGTTTTTGGTGAATTGAACAATAAGACCTGAAATTCAATCCACAGGACTTTTTGCAGAGGTAATTTTGTATCAGAAAGTAAAAAAAAAAAGGGATGACGCACTTAAAGTAGTTTCATTCCATAATAAAGAAAACAGGATTGTCGTCAGGGAAAGTAAAAAGTTGGTGTGAATTGTGCAGATATGCAGTTTTTGAGCTTTTGTGCTTCTTCAACTACTGCAAAAGCTTTTTATGACCAAATCAATCAAACATTTGATATCTTTACACGTGAGTACTCAGTGGTAATAATGTAAACCACGACAGTATATTTCTACAATGTGGCAGTATTACAGCCAATTGAATCAAACAGTGTCATACCTGACTGTTCTGATCTACTTTTTGAAATCTACCTGCCAATTCCAAAATTGTCCAGATAATGCCATGAAATCCTCACCAGTATGTTGGAGCTATTTAAGGTATTTTACTTAATTTAACAATTGAGATTGTGTTTATTTAATCTTTCTTATCTTGTTTGAATAAGATTAAAAATTACATTTATCATTGGCAAATGTATTGTTTAGAATATTTGGGCATATAACCAGACTTTCATTTTCACAGCTTTTGTTGTTTAGCACCAGAGGGGCTAAACAACACACAAGAGGGGCAGGTGATAAAGGACGGACAGGCAACGTGGAGGGTGAATGGTTTTTTAAACCAGGAAGGCAGGACGCCAAGAGTGCATCAGGATGCCAGTTTGTTTGTAATCCTCTGTAAATACACAAAGAAATTGTCTTTTGTTTTGGAGGTTGACATTGTTGAAGTTGTGACACAGCAGGACTTATGAGTTTTATAATTGTGTTGTATTTGACAAGGCCAAAGGCTGCTACAGAGGGATGTGCTTTAGAAAACCTTCAGCAGAGACAAATGTTAGAGGACAGATTTATGACCTGGGCCTCCGTGGGTTTTCCACTGTAAGTTCTTACTTTAGTCCCTTTGTCTCTGCCTGGATGGATACATCTCTGGATGTTTAAAAATATGTATTTTTATAAATATATGTGTATCAGTACAATGAAGACTATAGCTTCAGCCTGCTATTGTTAAGCACTTGTCATGAGCTGGCCTTGTACAAACATGATTGATTGGCTGACCTAAACCATGTCTTTTAATCATTTATAAAATTTGTATATTTGGTGGAAAAAAACCTCCAAATATAAGCCACTCTGTTTCCCTGTGTTCTTTATTCTTATCAGCTGTGCAACTCTTCAGTTTTGTCATCTATGACAAAAAACAAACTCCTCTCTCCACTCCTGGCAGCTCTATACCGCACTGCCTGTATGCTTTAGTGCTTGTGCATCATTATCAATACACATTGTGGGATACAGTCAGTACATTACAGGGTTTGGTAATGCTCATTCAGAATTCAAACAACCCCACATGATGGTATAGTCACTTTATGGTGAGTCATGTGGGATCTGAGATGCAGACAGAGGCGCCTGACGGTGGAAATGCTTCTTCAGTTTCAGTGTGTTAAGAGTAAAGCAAATGTTTGGTTCACTGCAATGAAGCACAGCGTAAAAGCAGAGTTGAATTCTTTTTGGTCTTGGATATAAACTTTTTGTGATGAAGCAGGGATGCAGGATATTATCAGGATAATATCCGTATTGGCACATTCAAGCTTATCTTATGCCTGATGTTACATTTCAGCCATATTTGTCCCATAACTGAAGGAAGTAGAATATTTATAGTATGAATTTACCACACGCTTCACCCCATTAACACTGAATGTCTGCTTTTTAAAACTCCACAGTTTCTTTGAGAACACAAAAAATATTCTAATAAAGACAAACTATCACAGCAGACGGCACCGGACATTTTTAATGAAGTGGTGACTACATACTTTAGCAAAAAAAAATACTGGTATTTATTATAGAGACTTCAGAAATACAAACATGTCACATACTGGCAAAATCCCATTACTGTTCTTCCCTTTGGTAAAGCCAACATCTGATCAGTGTAGTTTTGTGTTTATGAACATTGACTTTAGCCATTTTTGGCCCGGTTTAGATCACTGCAACATTTCATGGCTCATTTAAAGTCTAGATTATAAAGTCTGAAGTCTCTCCCTGAATACTTGAGTTTATGCTTGTTCCTCCATTCACACAGCAGTCCCCCTAGGATAAAAAAATCCCTTCTTTCCATGTACTAAAATAAATCTTTACCAGCGCTGAAAGGTTTGGCGACAGCTCTTTACACAGCCTGTTTTTGTTTGGTTTTTGAGGTCATGGTTTTGGGTTGGGTTCTGGCTGTGGAAAACTTTTGTTTTAAAACTTCATTTTTAGGTTTTTAATATTCTTTTTCTACCCCAGCTTTGTCTTAATGCTACTTTGCTTTATATTGTGTGTAGCTAAAATTGTCAGATGGAGCAGCTATAACCTGTTTTCAGTCCCCTGTGTTAAGAAAGTGTGTACGCATGAGAGTTTGATCACAGGTGAGAAATAAGACCCCTGCTCCCCCTGACCCCTTAAATCCTCAGAGTAGATTACAGGCGTAGGAGGCGGATGATGGATCCTGACATCAAGCTCTGTGGAAACTGATGAATTTGCTGAGGTATTTTAATCTGTGTTAATAATAAATAGTCTTATTTCTGTAAACAATGATACAAGGTAGTTAATTTGTATCCTGTATATTAATAAAAGTCCTTTTTCTGAATCTTCTGAATCAAACTGTTGCTGCTCTTCTCAGCCAGGACACACTTGTAAACTAAATCTTACGTAAGTTTCCTGGTAAAAAAAAAAAAAAAGCCAGAATAAAATATAATCTAATTACACTAAGAAGAAGAAGTAGTCTATAAAAAAATGTAGATGTCTGGAAGGAAATGACTGTTTTGATTTGAATATGGATAATCCAAAATTCATCAAACTGTTGTTTTAGCTCAGTTATATTCTTTGTTTGTTGGTCTGTTAGCAAAGCTACACAAAAACGCCAAAGGAGCTGCTTGAAATTTTGACCAGAGGTGTGGTTTGGTCCAAAGAAGAAGTCATGACATTTTGGTGCTCATATGCATATTTGACCGGATGCAAAAAAATCCCAACATTTTCTGAAAATCCCACAAGATAACATTGAAATATATTTTTAAAATCCATATCTTTGACATCACCTGATGATAAAAATTTACATGACAAAAAATAACCTATACTCCATCATCAAAGTTTATTTAATCTTGATCTGATTCATATTGATGTCATAAAGAAATCTTCAAGCTTGTAAAGGCAAATACCACCATCTACAAAAATGTCAAACCTCTTCCACTCCTGTCAGCTCACTTTTCTCAGGCTTCCACTCCTCACAATCTCTTCTCTGAGCCTCTTTGAACTCTTAGACACTTTTACTCCATTTATTTCTGATTATTTCTTTAATTTTATTTTCCAAGTTTTGACTTGAATATCTGTCTCCTACTACAGCTTGAGTTTTGAACTGTGTGGCTTTATGGAGCCATGATTGTGTGTTACAGCCCATCTGTGCGAGCATGTGACCAATAAAAATCTCAAGGCTTTGCGTCTAAAGACACACAGTGAGTTTTTTTAATACACTGAGACGTGACGATCCGACTGCAGACTGACTTTACCCCATGAAGTATCGGCCTTCACATCTCTGCGCGGTCATTAAGCCCTGATAATTATGAGCAACCCTTCAAATCCTGCAGCTGTACTGAAGTATTTCTGCCCTGCGGGATGGTAAAATCCTGATTTACTGCCTCATAATTCTGCAGAGGACTCCATCATGACTCCCTGTTTCTCACTTTTTGTATTGATGTGAACCACAGCCTCAGAAAATCATCTCAAACACACTTCCATGTTATACTTCTATGTGCAACACCACCAGCACACAAACAAACAGCTCCAAAAATACACACACATGCCACACATGCACTTAGATAACCTTAACCTCGACTGGTATCCGATTCAGCAAACTAAAATACCCCGAGTGCTGAGTGTGTGTGTTTACCTGATGATTTTAACCAGCTCGCTCATGTTGACGTGGTCGGGTACCAGGAACTTGGTCTTGTCCAGAACGGGCAGCTGCTTCTCGCCCTTATATCTCTCAATGATCACCTGCAGACACAAAACATAACAAACTGAGCTTTAAAAATTCTCTTTATTATTTTGCTCACACACAGTTAATGATGGGAGCTGATAAAGTTTTATGCCATTGGCTGACTGATCAAATTCTTTTTCAATCCCTTAAGTGTTTCTTGTGGCTCAAGTTTTCTGTGTCAACAATGTCAAACACGTGGAACTCCTGATATTTAGCGTAGTGCTGAGTCGACGCATGTCTCAGCATGTGGCTAACACTTCTATACTTCTGAGGTTCATTGTCAGTGTGATGTCAAGAATAAATACTTTTGGAAATAGAGGTGCACATTGGATTTTTGCAAATATTCAATATGCTGATACTTTAAACATATTTTGGACAAAACTAACGTCAATACCCACATATTGAAAGGACTGAAAGTAGTTCTCTTTAGATTGCACTTGTGTTATATGTAATTTATTAAACGCACTTTACTGTTCTTGGAAAATAACAAAAAAATCAAGCTCCATCTGCCCTTTCAAAAGTAAAAACTATCTTTTTCAAATATACATCAGAATAGACTGAATTAGACAAAACTTTCAGTTTTGAGAGGACTCCTTCCGGGAAATTAAAATTCCAGCAGCAGAATTATATATCAGATACAAAAATATACGAATAAGATAAATATGATTAAAAAATAAATTGAGTAAATATATTTTATCTATCTTTATGTATATCTTACCTGCTAACAGAAAACCCACCCTATTTTGGAGATTTATACTTTCAATTAAAGATTAATATGCAAAAACTCCACCATCTTGATGCAATATTGCTAAAAGTATTTGCTCACCTGCCTTGCCTAACATATGAACTTAAGTGACATCCCATTCCTTATTAATAGGGTTCAATATGATGTTGTTCCACCCTTTGCAGCTATAACAGCATCAATTCCTCTGGCAAGGCTGTCCACAAAGTTTAGGAATGTTTATGGGAATTTTTGACCATTCTTCCAGAAGTGCATTTGTGAGGTCACACACTGATGTTGGATGAGATGGCCTGGCCCTCAATCTCCGCTCTAATTCATCCCATAGGTGTTCTATTGGGTTGAGGTCAGGACTCTGTGCAGGCCAGTCAAGTTCATCCACACCAGACTCTGTCATCCGTGTCTTTATGGACCTGCTTTGTGCACTGGTGCACAGTCATGTTGGAAGAGGAAGGGGCCAGCTCCAAACTGTTCCCACAAAGTTGGGAGCATGGACTTGTCCAGAATGTCTTGGTGTGCTGAAGCATTCAGAGTTCCTTTGACTGGAACTAAGGGGCCAAGCCCAGCTCCTGAAAAACACCCCCACACCATAATCCCCCCTTCACCAAACTTTACACTTGGCACAATGCAGTCTGACAAGTATCGTTCTCCTGGCAACCGCAAAACCCAGACTCGCCCATCAGATTGCCAGATGGAGAGGCGCAATTCGTCACTCCAGAGAACGCGTCTCCACTGCTCTAGAGTCCAGTGGCGGCGTGCTTTACACCACTGCATCCAACGCTTTGCATTGCACTTGGTGATGTATGGTTTGGATGCAGCTGCTCGGCCATGGAATCCATGAAGCTCTTTGCACTGTTCTTGAGCTAATCTGAAGGCCACATGAAGTTTGGAGGTCTGTAGTGATTGACTCTGCAGAAAGTTGGTGACCTCTTCACACTATGTGCCTCAGCATCCGCTGACACCGCTCCGTCAGTTTACGTGGCCTACCACTTTGTGGCTGAGTTGCTGTCGTTCCCAAACACTTCCATGTTCTTATAATACAGCTGACAGTTGACTGTAGAATATTTAGGAGTGAGGAAATTTTAGGACTGGATTTGTTGCACAGGTGGCATCCTATCACAGTTCCATGCTGGAATTCACTGAGCTCCTAAGAGCGACCTATTCTGTCACAAATGTTTGTAAAAGCAGTCTGCATGCCTAGGTGTTTGATTTTATACACCTGTGGCCATGGAAGTGACTGGCACACCTGATTATAATTATTTGGTTGAGTGAGCGAATACTATTGGCAATATAGTATACACAAGGCCCAAAGGTTGGAAGCAAATACAGGTAAACAAACTCATATCTGTTGATACTGATGTTTAGTTTTGAAGTGATTATTTGTAGATACCAACATACTGATAATGTCCTCTATGCCTAATTTGCAACAGTGATCTTGGTCAGTGCTGCCCCTGTTAGTATGAACAAGCAGAGGTCTGGATGTCATGGAGGAGAGAGCTCCTGACAATTTGGTGAACTTTGGGTGATAAAAGTGTGCATGATACACACTATAATAGGAGGTATTTGAGTTGATTAGCAGAAGAAAACAGTAAACAGGTATAAGTGTTAAATATGACAAGGTCAAGAACACTTGACCTTACTGAGCTGTTTTGTAAGTTACGTAATAAGAAATTTAAAGGAGCAGCAGCGTCCTCATTAACATCAGTGTGAGGGCAGGAAGATGCTGCATGCTACAATAAGTATTATTCAGATGTTGTCATGCTATGGATGCTCAATCCAAAGGAGAAAATGACCTGCGGTTAATGTGATTTAGAGAATTTGATTGGTTAACTTCTGACCTTAATCTAATTGTGATTACAGTTTGATTATATCACTGCTGATGGACATATAATACATTTACTGCACTGTCTTCTAATGAATGTAACTGACGGTGTATCTAGTTGTTTGTGTTGGAAGAGGCAAAGGCAGCTGGGAAAGTGTTTTTACTGGAGGCCACAAGTTCGTGTCATGTTGACATAATCAAACAAAAGAGATAAAACATATTTAATATGATTTACAGGCATCAATGGATCTGGTTCCTCTTGGACAGATCCAGGCTTGTTCTGTTGCCACAAACACTTCAAACTGAAATCTATGCCAGCGTTCATGATTAGTGTCTTGTTGAAACACTATCATCCAATTCTTAACCACATTAACGTGTAAGTTCAAATTAACCTGATTTAAAGATATAAAAAGAAGAAATATGGCCTAACTGCATACAAAGGCTTAGAAAAATATGCAGTTGGGCCAGTACAGTATTTTCTTTAAATCTGGTGTGCTTCAAAATGAGTTAAAACATCTACTTTTGAGAAGTTAAAAAGATGTTATCCAATTTGAGCATTTGTTGAAACTAGGGTAGGAAGTTTTGACTTTTTATATATTGCTCAAAATATTTATCCAGACAAATGCTGCTTGTGTAAAGTGTAATGTGTACTTTTAAAGAGAAATTTTACAAACATTAACAGAAGTAACTACGTACTTAATTATCTGACATCAACTCTGTTTTGTAGTGCCAGTATTGGGTGTAATGTCGTGGCAGTTTCAGGTTTTCCCAACTTACAGGGATCTTGTTGGGGTGCTGTTCCCGGATCTGCTGAACCTCTTTGCATCGGTCAGCTGTGGACAACAAAAGGCAGAATTAATAAACAACAATAACAAATACTTAAAGAACAAGACTTTTACACAGTCCCCAGCAGGCAGCAGTCTGTGCTGCTTTTAGTTGGTTGTGAATGTTTTCAGGACCAGATTAATAGGAACTCGGTTGTTGGAAAGACAACAAACAAGCTCAGCTGCATTTTTAAGGACCTCTGCTCCAGAGAAAGTTTGTAAAACTGTGTCACCGTTTGAAGCCTTAAATGCATTTGACTCACATCTACAAAAGCAATCTAAATAGGGCTGGGAACTGAAAAAAGTTTCTTATTAATGCCATTTTCGATTCTTTAACAAACTGCTTTATCAATTCTCTGTCAGTAAATGTTTGCACATCTCTTCAGTGGCATCAGTCACATGTCTGTGTTAACCAATCATCATAGTTAATGACGCCCAGGATGATAAATGTTGCTGATGTTTCTGCCCACTTCTGCCTTGATCACATCTTTGACTTCTGTTGTCATTTGTGCTGACTGCCTCTGGTGATAGCATGACAGCCTTGATTTGAAGCAATGCAGAACAAAGTGAAGGGAACTGATCAGCCTAAAGACCAATGATACCAACTCCCGCTATCAATTCTTAACTGGAACTGCTTTTTTACTCATAACCTTGATTTTGGAATCAAAAAAGTAGAATTGGAAGAGAAAATCTGCAGAGGCTCCGACTGAATAAAGGAAGGAAAAATTAACCATTTTAAATACATCAGAATTATAGAAACATTATTTATATAAAAGAATATTGCCAACACTTTGGTACAATTAAGACACAGAGTAGGAGATGCCCAGCTGTTTTATATCTTATCATGAAATTGTTCCAATATTTGGTGTCAGGGACTGTTGTGGTATCAAACAAGCTTTAAAGTTTACAATTCTGCTGTTGTAACATCCACATACCAACCACAGCGCTGTCCTTCACTTCCTGCTCCCCCATCTGATTTCAAACAAATCATTAAGGTCACATGATTGTACCTATTGCCCTATTGCCCAACCCAAACTGATTGGTAAAAATTCCAGTGGCCCGCAGAAGAGTCAGGTGGGAAAAAAAACAGCAGTGATGTTTTCCTTTGGGTCAACGTCCGGCTTGTTTCATGAACATTAAAACCACTTTTTTGTTGTTAATGCACAGCTTTAAATCCCTTCATAGTCCAGGTGTTCTGGCTCTATCAGCACTTCAACTTAATTAACAGTAATTCAATTAATTATGTGTTGATTACAAGAAAATCTTTAAAAAGAAGATGGAAGCAATTCGAGTTCTGCCAAGTTCTGTTCAGAGGTCCCCGTTTATGGATCTTTGGGATTGATTTCTTGATCCGTTTGTGTTCTTTGAGTGTGAACAACCTCATCTTTGAATACAATCAAAGTATGACTGTTACCTTTTGTCACCTGGGACATTCCCTTCTTTGGCTCTGTGATGTTTTTACCACCCCACTATCTACTTTTACAGCCCACACTGTCTCTGAGGTGAAAAATAAGCCTGTTTCTGAAACCCTCAGCAACACGGGCAGGGTTCAAAGCTCAAACGGCTTTGACAAGCAGCAGAGTGAAGTGTGAATGCTCTCTTTGTTTTGGTCCTGACATGTTTTCCTTCAACAGCTCAGGGAATGAACTGTGAATTTTGGAGGGCCAAGCTTTTCAGGTATCATATAATATATAACTAGAAATATGTCCTGGTTATATGATTCCTTGACCCTGAAAATTCACACCTAGCACTCAAAATCATGTTGATACCATTATTATTTAGACAATTACTGAGCAAAAACGTTATTCGCCAATGGCAGTTATCTGGATCACCACCATAGTCTAATCATTTTTAACTTTGGCCATTACCAACCTCTCCTAAAAATTTCAGCAAAATCTGTCAAGTAGTTTTTGTGTAATCTTGCGAACAAATAAACATACACCAGCAAAAACATGACCTGCTTGGCAGAGGTCAAAATGTTGTTTTCAAGGTCTTACTTTGAAGGGAACATCACCTTTATGCCCATGACTGAAACATGGACTTTAATTCCAGATAGGACTGAACAACTTGAGAAAATAATCTAATTGCAATTTTTTCCCCAATATTGTGATTTACTCTGCAATTGTTTTAATGTTCCTCATCTTATATTCTTAAACAAACATAAGCAGTGGATCTTTTTTATAGTAAAACCAATATTACATAAAATTAATCTAAGGATAAAAGATTTTGAGAAAAAGTGAAGTGAAGAACAGAAGCAAAGTAGGTATGAAATTGTAAAAGCTGGGTAAAAATGATATGAAAGCAGAAAAAGGTCAATAAATAGGTGCAAAATAGGTATGAAATTCCAAAAAAATGGGGAAAAATTGGCAAAAAATCCAAAAGTGGCTTAGGAAAATTGATCAGGGCAGCAAAATTGAGAATTAAATTTGAAATTAAATTTTAAAAATCGTGTAAAAATTCCAAAAATGGTGCTGATAGTGGCCAAAAAAAGATGAATGGGGGCAAAATAGGCATAAAGATGTAAAAACTGGGTTAAAAAAAAGGTAAAAACGGTCCAAAAGTGGGGAAATAAGTGTATGAATAGAGGTTAAAATAGGCATGAAATTGCAAAAAAACTACATCACAATGCCAAAACGTTCAACACATTTTGGGCTAAAAATATTGAACCTTCTGCAATTTAAGAATTGCAACAAGCCATATTGCAATTTAATCTAATTTGCAATTAATTGTTCAGCCCTAATTCCAGATCCACTGTTTCAATCCAAAAACATGTGTTTTGTTTACTCCATGCAGGCATGTCAACCTTCTTCAGACAATATGACTCTTGACCTCAGCACTTTTCAGCTGACTAATCCAACTAGTCATTTAATCCATCTGTTCACCCCGGGTAAGGTTTCTTATTCTTAGACACTGCAGCGATGTGTGTCAGTGTGACAGAGAGCACCGCTGTAAGTCCATTACAGCTCAAATGAAGTGAGGTAAGGTTGTCATGATGCAGAATTTAAAATTAGAAACAAACAATACTCGGAAATCAAAGGATATTCATTTATGATACAATGGAAAATGGACTGGAACTGTTTTGGTGCACTTTAGACTGTCTGCAGGTTCTCTGGTGCAATTTTGATGAATACCTCACAATGCACCTTTCTTATGAAATAGATCTATTAATCCAGAACAGTTATATCAGAAAATCTGAGATGAAATGTCATACTTCTAAGACCCTTTTCCATGGCTCTTTTTTGTAAATCACATGTTGCATTCGAAGTTTCAAACCAGTTTCCTTTGCAGCGTATTTTCAGCTTTTGTGTGGAAACAAAGCAAAATAAAAACATGCAGTAGCAGAACTAATGTAAGACTGAGCTACAAAACAAAACACATCAGAAACTAGTGTCCTTTATCAAGAGCACAAAGTCTCATGTTTACTGTTATTGACCTGCTCCTGTTATTGTGACATGCTATTTGTTTTAGAGACAGCTGTCAAGCCAAAAAACATACTATGCTTAAATAAATAATACTTTTGAGTTATAAAAGTAGAAGTTCATTAACCATGAGGAAAATCATTCTGGTACCTTTGTACAATCTGGCAAAAAGTGGGAAATATAAAGGCCATTTTGAAAATGTGAAAATGTTCATATCTGCCATAAAAGACATTCAGTCTTTTTAGGAAACTATCCACTGATCCTGATTCTGTTTCAATACCATGATAGTGCATCTTTAGAAACCAGCGTCCAACCGATAAGAACAAAACAGATGGGTAAAATCCACGACTAAGAAAACTCTCCATTTGAGGCTAAAAACAAGATCCAACCCCAGAAAACTTTAGTCAGTCACCACTTCTGATCAATAATTTATATCAAAGAATAAAACATAAGAAAGGCCCTTAACCCGATTCTTCATATTTTGCATTTTTAACATTTTTTTAGTTCTGAAAGTCTCTATATTGCTAGACTGATCTATAAACCTAGTTGTTTTTCAGACTTTGCAGACACTGTGGATGAAGTTTAGGTTCATCTCATTAGGATCAACAGAACAGAATGTATTGTTTAAAAAAAAAGAGTAAAGATAACCTAAATTATTTGAGACTATTCACTGGTCATTTTTTAGTTCAAATGATTCAACTGCTGTGGTTTTGACTTTGATTTCGACAACTAAGAGGCACTGTTTGTGCTCTACAGTGTGATTATATAGGCTATGCATTACCACCAATATGAATTAAACGCATCAGCAACGTGGATCAATTTAATCTAAGAGACAATACTTCTGTGTGTACCTATGAACAATGAAAGTACCAATACAATGAAACAGTAACAAACACATGGGTTTTATTTCACTCTAAGTATAACTGGTTTGTTCATAAACATTTAATTTGTAATACAGTTAATCATACTTTTAGACCATTATTTAAAAAAAATAATGAAAAAACTCGACTAATAAAATACTTTTAACATGCATTGAAGAGGTTAATTGGTATGAATATGAACAAGGTGTGCCTTGAGATTTCGGCTTGGTTTCAGGTGTGTCTTGGGCAAAAGTAGTCTGACAGCCACTGCCTTAGACAATGGGCTTAAAAACAGATCATCTTTTCTGCAGCAGTTGTAGGTCAGTCATCCTCTCTCCACCCAAAATCTCCTCATCTGTGCTTCTAGTTCTGTTGGTTAAAACAGCAATCCAATGTAGATTTTTTGTTCTGCCTTTAAGGACAGAAGTTGGTTAGTTAACTATGAACTAATGTAATATTAAATTACACTGTGATGTTTAAAGATGGGATTAACTGGCCGGCAGCCATCAATGAATTCTCATTTTGACAAAAAAAAAAAAAAAAAAAAGACACGTAGAGAGAGATTTGCCAATGATATCAAATGAAGTTTCATGGCAGCTAAATTGGCATGACACCTGCCTAAAAGGTGGCATTAGCTAGGAAAACGTGGAAAACAACACTGTAGGAGGCCAACACTCTTGTTGTAGAGGACTTTCCCCACTGACATCACTTGCACAAGATGACTATTTAACTAAGATGACTCTTAAGAAGAGGAGGATAGCAAGGACAAACATGTGAGCCAGTGTATGTTGTGTATGTTTGAGCCAACGGAAGATCAGGCTCACAGCAGGGCTATGAAAGCCAGTGGTGACCCTGGACTTGCATGATGATGTCATAAACTTATTAAAAAAAATGTTTGCAGTGCATGTGACAGCAATATATTGAAGCAGAGATTCACTTGTTGAAGTTGAAGGATGTTTTTTATATTTAAAAAAAAACAGTTTAATCAGATTAAGGTGCTAAGACGTACAGCCCTTTATAATGACATTTGCACTGTGAGGCCCATTGAATAGACTCAAGATTGTTTTAGATTGTGATAAAAATTTACAAATGCAGCTTCACTTGCCCTTACAGTACAGCACTTGTTTTCTCACTCCTTGGGAGGTTTTGTACTGCTATGCTGAACAAAGTTAGTAAAAGCATGTTGTCAACTTAATGTTTAATTACATACCATTTCTAATAGTTTTTTACTGCATGTTGTTTTTTTTTTTAATTGGATAACTTTTCAGCAACTTACATTCAAACCAGACTGGTCAGCAATTCAAAATCACATTTATAAACTGAATAACACATAAGTTTTGTTTCCTTTAACCCACTACAATTTTATTTTGTTTTAGGTGAGGACCCTTAAAGTTTTTTTTAATACACTCAGATAACTGATGGATTATGCTTGTATATAGTTGTAAATGTTCTTCTCATGCCTGGACTTGCCCCTGCCCGACCATGTTAAGACCCATTCTTTAAACCAGCTCACAGCTTTGTTTTGCTATCAAGAACAAGAAAAGTGATCAGGGCATCCCTACTGAAGAGGCTGACAGCTTATCACAGGGTTGTGTCGTAACTTGCATGTCTCTGTTTCGCCACAGTTACCTCAATCACTAGACCAAGATGTCCAAAGCCACCATGGCGGCACATGAACCAAGTTATTTCCTCAGTGGCACAGTTGTTTATCTCCATATTTCCCTCTGTGACCACATTATGTAATGGACAGAGTCTGGGCTCCTCCCTGCCCAGCACGGGGGCCGTCTTCAAGAATCATATTACAACATAAATCACCGAACACGTGTACTGGGATACTGTGTCAGCACATGTTGTTTTCCTTTTGGGTTAACATGAAATATTTACAGCTGAAGTCGTCCGACCAGCTAGCTCTCCGTGAAGCTAGCTGGTTGTGTAAAAGGCTGCTTTAATGACAGGCCTTGCTAGCTTCAAGGCTTACACAGCTAATGTGACAGTGACCCAGATGGCCTTTAAACATTAACTGCTGAGGAGATAACACACCCTGCAGGCTCACACACACTGACTGAACAAACTGAAAAGGGTTTTGGGTTTCATCTGACATCCTCTTTGTCACTATTATTCGAACTTATATGCAGGAGAATTAATATTTCACTATTATTTAACGACTATGAGCTCATGCCCTGCATTGATGAAATTGTATGTATTTTAACAGGGTTTTGGGCAAATTTCAAGCAGAAATGACAATATTCATATCGCAGTGACACCACGTAACAACACTTATCAACAGAGACTAAGCTAGACGGCTAGCAGGCCGTGTAGCGGTACAGACAGTGACCGTGTTAATTGGTGACTCTCAGCTGGATGTGTATGTGGCTGTCGTTGTTACCACAGACGATGACGACGCAAAGTGTCTCAGAAAGACACAAGCTGTCGGGATTTTGATGAAATATTTATTTAGCATGACACTAAAAATATACACAACATACGAGTTAATTAAGACACATCGATACTTAGTATGTCAAGTAAACAATTTGGACTTAGTTCCAATAAGAACATTATTTAACTACATCAATGTGTTCACTTTAGTCCAATTCATATTAAGGTGAGTAAATACACAGTTTTAATCACTCTTCAATGTCTGCTCTAACTACGGCAAACATAGACTAAATATGGCTGACGGTCGCCAATTAACACGGTCACTCATTAAGCTAATACACCAGCTAACATACTAGCGACTACAGCAGTTAACGTTAGCTCGTCAGATAATACTGGTTCGGTGGTTTCTTACCAAATGTCCTCCTTTGTTTGAAGGGTCTGTCGGACGGCATCTCTGTCAGCGTTAGAGCACAGCTAGGACTTTATTAAAACGCAGTAAAACAAACGATAGCGCAACTCGGTCACACAGAAAGTGTTATGTATGTGGCCGTCTCTCTTGCTCAGTCTGAAGCCAAAACAGCTCCGGACAAACAAAGCAAGTAAACCGAGCCGTGACGTCATCAGCGAGATTTAAAGGGGCCGCACACCGAGGACATTTTGAACTATTGTCAGTGTTAAACTTATTTAAAAACTTAGCTTTACTCTTTTCTTCAATTTAAACAACTGACATAAAGTGTTACACGCTTTTTAGCACTTAAATCACATTACAGCCATTAAGTGCTATGTCATGTGATGTCTTTAGGATATGATGTAAGTTTTATGCCTTTGTTGACATAGCAAGCTGTGACTCATAGACGGTGTGTTGGAGTTGTTATGTTCGTAAAAGCAGTGGGTCATAAAATAATCTTTAATAGGACAACCAGTATGACAGATAATCAACTGGAGGCCAGAGAGCCACACCAGGCCACTCAAATCTTCCCATCTGCCCCAAATATGTCTAAAAAAAAGAAAAGAGAAAACAGAAGTGCTTTGACATTTCTAACAAAGTTGAGGGAGTTATTGTCAACAATGTGGAAAACTGTCCTTACGCGCACTGTAACTCTCTCTTTTAGTATTTATGTTATTTTTTTCAAATCCTGGAGTTGTATTGAGATTTGGATCATCACCAAAATCAAATAAGTTCTCCCCTGTATAAAACCATGACAAACACTCACTGAAAATATCATTGAAACCTTTGGATAACTCACTGAGTTACAAACAACAAATGTGGAAAACTGTGCTATTTCACAATCTTAACTAATCCTAAAAGACCTTGATCTGCATCTGGATTTGGATCACCATTAAAAGTAATGATTTCTTTCTTTTCTGTTGATTTCTTTTCCTTCTTAACATTTCCTAAAAAATCCTAATCTGTTCATCTGCTTTTGTGTTAACCTGTTTATAAAGCTGTTGTGGTTTTAAGGGTATCCTTTTTATGTAAATCACTTCAACTGTTAGGCAAGCCCCCAAATATTGAAATTTAAACCTCTGTAATATCACCTTCATGTCTGATCTGTTTTCATGTATCTAATTCTACCTGTTGCATATAATTAGCCAATACAAATACCAGACACTTATATCAGTATTAATACCAATTATGGACAAGATGAAATGAGCTCAATCCTGGTTTGTTTTGGTTCTATTGTTCCTTTTCACTTTAGTAGTCTTACTATGAGTGTGGTTGTTTTTGTCATTTTCTATTCTTTTCCATTGATTTTAAGAACTATTAATGTAATATATGTGGTGTTTGTATGTGTTGACCCAAGCAGCAATATGTGATATGACTTCAAATTACAGTAATTACTTACCTTTTTAGCAAGTAATAATGGAATTCATGTTCTAAATTTACAGTTGTTCTTAAACGAGATTCGTGCCATGTCATCTCATTTGAGTGCAAAACCAAATGAAATATTCATAACATAAAACTTTGACTTTACGGTCAAACCCTGCTTTTATATATGATAATGGATAATGTTTATGTTAAATACTTATTTGACTTATTTTTCATTCTATCCCTGATATTCCTACTGCTTTATTGTGCATAAGAGCAACTGAAACAACTGAATTCCCCCATTGGGGATTAAAAAAGGCATTTCTGATCTGATTGAATTTATATAATATCAATTTAAAAGAAGTAACAAGTTACAAGTAATTAATCATTTAGAGAAACGTATCATACTCTGGAAAGCAGCAAGAAAGTACTTTGGAATGACTGGAAACAAATGACACACTACACTTTGTCAGACTTTCTATCCCTGCAGAGCTGATGAATCTGACAGATTCTGTCTATCATGAGGCAGATCTATCTTGCTGAGCTTCAAGCTGAAAGGATTGTGTCTGAGCTTTTTATTTTCTTTTTAAGGACAGGCAGTAGCTGAGTGTGGGTTAGTTGTGCCAAAAGTGAAAAGTGACTACAAGCGCCTAACTGGACTGTAATCAATGTGACAGACAAAACATTAATTAGGCAACAGCCTGCCAGTTTGTCCTGTAAGGTTCTGCTCAGATGAACCTGAAATCTAAGAAGTTTGGAGACATTATTTTTAAATGAACAACACAGCTGAACATGTCAGTAACGCCTCGTAAAAATGGGGAAAAAATCCCCTCTTAGCCTGAGAAGAAAGCCCACAGTTCCTGCGGAAAGAACTGGTCTTCTTGGGGTTCCTGGGACATCATCCTGTCTTTGACTTCATCAGTTTCACAGAGCTTGGTCTTAAGTTTGGAAATGGTGCCAAGGTTGATACCTGATCGTGCTGCCGCTCTGCATTCTGGAATACCAGCTTTCTAGTTACCAAAACGTTTAGCTGTGTTGCTCATTCCACAAATGCACGATTCATAGAAGGTGTACCTTGTTAATATAACTAATCAGGCTTTCCAAGTATATAAATTATTCATTAATATTATAAAAGGGAAGAAATAATCAACTCAACTCTATTGCACAGCTATATGTTTCACTGCACTCAATAACTATACAATAATGCATTTGATTCAATACTCCAAAAATACAAGACGAAAGTTTATTACTGCAGCTTTTTGTGTGTTAACAATCTTCATTTCTCCTTTTTAAGTGTTTGGTAAATCACAAATGTATTATAAAAATTCTTATCTGAGCAAAAAATATTAGAGGTACACATTTCTGCTACTATAGTGATTAAGTGAATATAATTCAGTTATCGTAAAACACATGTAAATGAAATGACAAAACACACAAACATTTTGACATTTTTAATTTCAACATAAAAATCAGAAACTTGATAGAGCAACACCAGAGAAGTGTATGTAGTGTTGTTCTCTGCTTACCAGTAAAATACTGAACTTCTACATCATTCTGCCATCATCAATAAATAACAACTCAATGTTTTCCAAAATAACATTTTCAGAAAACGCCCTCAAATGTTCTGCAGGTTAATGCATTTATCTGCACTTAACCACTTTCCTACATCTGCTTGAAGTATTGTAATGACTTTGAGGAAAGAAAAACGAAATATTCATAGAGGCATCAGAAAGCATTTTGAGAGAAGAACGAGCTGGAATGCTAATACATGAAAAATAAAACATTTTGCAGAGTGACATTGTGTAGTCTCGATGATCCACCTAAAAACCTTGATGTTTCCTCCTGGTACAAAAGGTGCATAAAAAGCTTCAGGTAGAATCTTTTCATGAAGCAGGGCAAAGAAGAGTGTTTGGCTTTTTGATAAGGGAGATGGACTGAGAAAATGAAGAGCAGTGCAGCAGGTCAGCCAGAGGGAGTCTGAATGACAATCAAGAAATAGTCCTTATCTGTGGAGAAAAAGACAAAAGTATTAAAGTAAGATACGGCACAAATTCAGACCAAGTTTTTACACTTTAGGTGTAAAAAGTTTAGGACATCATTTGTTAGTTACGGCACGAGATGATAGATATATAGAATAGAATAGAATTTATTTCCATTTGTACAAGTTAAAGTCAACAGGTGTATTGGAATTCTTGTGTCCTTGAGTCAGTAGAAAAATAATATCAAATAATAATTAGCCTATATAAAGCAAATACTAAAAACATTTAAATAAGCAATATATACGAGCAGTAGTTTTCAAAGATATGTGGTTATATTACACATGAATTTTAAACCTTCACACCGTTGTTGAGCCATAAACTGCCTTAAATAGTGTCACAGACTCAGCAAAATGGACATCATAAGTGTAATTAGCACCTGTGTTGTAAAGCACAGGCGAAGTAACTCTAGCTCAATCCACTAAGGCTCAATCTACCTGCCACAGTAAAAGTAGCATGTGACAGTAATCATCGATGGACAGCAGTTCACATGTGCATGTTTTACTCTGACATCTGAAGAGTAGGGCCAGGCAAAGCCACACACAGACCTCCTCGTGTGGATTACGTGTTTGGGTTGACAAAAGAAAGAGCATTTGAAGGTTGAGGACTCCATTGACTTAGTTTGTGAAAACTAATTGAGGAAACATATTTCAAACAAATCTATACATTTACAGTGAGATCTGAAGTGATTTCTGTACATTTGATTTTACTTCTGCATTAAAAACAACCAAATAGCTGTGATAGAACAAGAGGGAGCTTTGCTTAGTCTGCCTTTATTTTAAATGAATAAATACGGATACTGATTTTAGTTATTAATAGAGAGAACTTTTTTATTCATTTCAGTTGATATTCACTTGTCAACAGACTTTGAACTAAGTATCCATGGGGTCTCAAAGAGGGTAGAAACAGGTCTGGATGAGGAGATATAATGATTGAAAGGAGAAATAAAATCTTGGTGTGATGTGCACCAGAACAGAGAAGGTGTTCAAACAAGTGAGCAGCATCAGCTGACAAAATCTGACGATGGGATGACACAGAGGATGACTGCGTTTTTCTCTCTGAATGGTTTTAAAATCATGTCATAATCTTGCACACAGTCATTAAAGACATACAAGCTGCTGCTGAGATGAAGTGTGTTTGTCATTTCAGATTTGCACATCAAAAACTCTCCGCCCCTTCAAGGAAGCAGTGTTACACCATGTGTGCATGACAGCAAAAAAAAATAAAGATACCCAGATAAGTTACTGTGTGTACAAGTCCTCTGCACAGAAGATTCTTGATCTTAATAATTTACTGTTTGTGTTCTTGTGTCTGCTCTTACAGTTTCAGCTCTTACCCAGGTCGGTGATGAGCTGTGTCTTTCTAGCGCTGCCCGTTCAAACTCAGACTGTTGTTTCAAGTTGTTAGTTACTGCTTTAAATGTCCCTCTATCTTGTTCGGCTTTTTAATCTCAAAAGTCCTCCAATGAATTAAGACGTGACACTTATTTACTTGACTTCACTTTAGCAGAGACAGCCAGTATTTCATGACACAATGAGGAAATATAGATGGATAAAGAAGTGCATTTTTGATTTCAGGCTGTGAAAAATGCATTTTCCTCGACAAAATTTGTGCCCTTTTTTTGTGGAAACTTTAAATACCAAGAATTACTTCACACAGCAGAAAAGAAAAGGCAGGGTTTGTTTTAATGTCAAAAGAAATTTGGCCAGCTCTTTAAGGGAATGTAAGCACTGCAGGCTGGCTTTGCAGGGCATCTCTATCGGTCTGTTGGGTTCTTTATGGTCAGCTAGGTGAGAGGCTGAACGATTATCTGTATTTTTATTGTCAATGGGATATGAAAATGTGTGATGAACACATCTCAAAGGGCCTGCAAGGCTATAAATACATTTTAAAAACACCTGCAGGTAATATAATCTCCCCTGCTGTATTCTTCCTTTAAGTGCCGTCAGTAGAGGCTGTGCGCAAAGTGGCTTCAGACTAAGGCCTGATCGATCACTGCCCTATCTCTCCTTGAATGTGAGCCTTCTTGCTCCACTCTTTTGAACATTTTGACAATGATAATACAATGCTTCAATACATGCTAAAATGCCTTTTGGCCATTAACGTTCCAAACTGTCCATGCCTGTGCACACAATAATTAAAATGTACATCAAGTGCGGACCCACAATCAGAAATGACGTGCATTTCTCTTACGTAAATAACAGTTGACATCATGTCTATCATTCCTCCCCAGCGGTTGGCAGTACTGTTCACTAAGCTCTTGAGTTGCCTCATTATTTAAAAGACGTAGAAGAGAACGTGCCTCACTCACTATTCCCTATGTGGTGTTAATGAAATAGTGAACTACACGGGGAATAACCCAACGAGTTTTCTGACACTACAATGAAATTTTCTAAACATTGAGTCAGTAGATAAGCCGGATATTCTTGTGATGGAAGTGGATGTACCAAGAATCATGTAAACTAACCAAGCATTCAGGAGGATAAGCAGCAAGTTTTGCAGTGTTTACAACTGTTAAAAGACATAGAAAAGCTACGCTATGAACATGTTAAATTAACGTTTCTTATATTTAGAAATAAAAGCAGTGCCAATTGGTGCCTTAGCAGCCTTCTTTTTCTTCTTCTTCTCCTATGGAAAAACATGACCACATTGCATTGTGGTATATGGAAGCACAATACAAGGTACATCGTATGTGCATCCACATTTGTTGTGCATTTTACAGTGCACTATATAATGTCTGAAATTAACAGCTGAGACTTTGCACAACACTACAAAATAGCAAACACACTATATCGGGCACTATATTCTCAATAGGGAACAGTTTGGAACACAGCTTAAGTTTGATAAAAACAGCAGCAACAGAAGAAGAATGGTCAAAACTAGGGCTGAAAGATTTATCGTTTTCGAATTGAAAACAATTAAAAAAAAACCTCAATCTTATGATCATTAAAGCTGCAGTTTTTTTGTAGTGCTCCTGACTGACCCAGGATCCATTGTTTCATATACTACACAGACTATTTTACAAGTTTGCAGGGAATTTACATGTATGGAAGTGCTGGTAAACTGGTCAACAACACAAAGCCACTGTTAAGGAGGAGATGTTGGAGTATCTCTGAAGTAATGAAATTGTTTAGATTATTTATCATCAATATTAGATGATGAAGAATGTATTGTGTGCTTTTGATCATTGATTCCTTACTATTGTCTATACTGTAAACTTAGTGAATACTACACAGAAGCTTGATTTTAAGAAAATTGTGATTTGAACTGAAATCACAATATCTACCAGGGAAATCACAATTAGATCTTTTCCTAACATCGTTCAAGCCCTAGCAAAAACCTTTTAGACTGTGTCTCTTTTGGTATTGTGAGTCTTATGTGGCACTCCCCTTCATGTCCTATTTCGTCTTTTGAGGAAGTCAGCAGCTTAATTCATGACTGTGACAGCCATGGGACCCCAGAGGAGGCTTTGGACGACTTTTGGGCTTTTGTCACTCAGTTTTTGAGTCGACGTGATCAAACAAATATGGATGAAAGCATACCAGACCACCTTCATATGTAGCAGAGGTATCCTGTATCAAGCAGTTTTCAGTAAACACTTAATAATACCTAAATCCTGACTTCGGTCAGGAAGTTAGATGGTCCTGGACATTCCTCGATCCTGTTTTAAAATTAGAGGAGACCGAGCCTTTTCAGTTGCTGCTCCCACTCTGTGGAACATGTTACCTTTAAATGTGTGGACTGCTGATCGCCTCTCTACTTTTAAAACAAAGTTATAGACACACTTGTTCACCTTGGCCTTTGGCAGAGTATAGTCACTTTTATTGGGATTTTGTTAGTGTTAGTAAACATATTTATGCTGTATTGTTTTTGTTCTTATTGCTTTTACTGGTTTTTATTACTCATATTCGTTTGTACTGTGTTTTTACCGTGTCTGCCTCTTCTACTGTGAAGCACTTTGGTAGGCCGCTGGCTATTTAAATGTGCTATATAAATAAAGTTGACATTGACATTAAATGCCCAAAAGTGTGTTTTACATGCCCCTTTGTGTAATAGGGTACTTCTATGCAAAAGACGAAAAGTCTGTGGCATCTGGACTTCTTCCTCCCACCTCAATGTTGCTGCCTACAGCAGCATGTTCCCCCCAGCTCCCCAACTTTTTCACTCAATTTGTGTTAAAGGATGAAGATAAAGGATGATTTCGGTTTGGCATTTCATTTTCCAAACAGGAAATTTAATTTCCTAAAAATGACTCACTGCTAATCAGTTAACCAAACACACACCACCATTCTTAAACATTAGGCTCAAGAGGGCTCTTCCTCTGACTGCTACCTTGTGAGGCCTCAGGCACAGTGGGGAGAGCCGAGTCGGGGGCTCGATTGTTCTTAACTGTCATTAAACCCACTCAACAGTGAGCTGCATTGTCAACTTATTGTGCAAGGTTTTTGTTGGTTTATTTACTGTGTAGTTTTTTGTGTTAAGATTTGCTATGCCTGCTGAAAACACAAGATCAACTATCACTTACTTGTTTACATCATATTAGAGAACTGACTCCCTGTTTTGACCTCTTTTAGGTCAGGTTTCCCCCTGGAGGTTATGTTTTTTCGGGTGTATGTTTGCCTGTTGTTAGTAGATCACTCAAAACTACTGGGCAGATTTTGCTGAAAATTTCAGGAGATGTTGGTAATGGCCCAATTTAAAAATAACTTGATTTTGGTGGTGATTCCGATTACCGCCATTTGTGAACAATAATTTTTTTCTCCATTACTGTCTAACAAATAATGATATCAACATGGTTCTAAGTGGTAGATGTGGGTTTTTGGGGTCATTAATCATATTTTGATGGTAGCTTTATCATGGAACTATTGCTTATATGTGTAACAGCAATATGTGAGCACCTAGGCGGAGGTTTGCACTTTCTGAGTTCCTTCTAGCATCCTATGAAGATTGAAGATTCCCAGTTGCTACATAACAATGTCAGTAGTGTCGCAACCTCGTTTCTATACTTATTACTAAATAGGTCAATTACAAAAAAAAAAACATTGTGTCAGTGCCTCACCTAAACTACAAAACCCAAAACCAGTGAAGTTGGCACGTCGTGTAAATCGTAAATAAAAACAGAATACAATGATTTACAAATCCTTTTCAACTTATATTCAATTGAATACACAGCAAAGACAAGATATTTAATGTTCGAACTGAGAAACTTTATTTTCTTTTGCAAATAATCATCAACTTAGAATTTAATGGCAGCAACACACTGCAAAAAAGTTGGCACAGGGGCATTTTTACCACTGTGTTACATCGCCTTTCCTTTTAACAGCACTCAGTAAACATTTGGGAATGGAGGAGACCAATATTTGAAGCTTTTCGGGTGGAATTCTTTCCCATTCTTGCTTGATGTACAGCTTAAGTTTCTCTGTTGTTGTATTTTACACTTCATAATGTGCCACACATTTTCAATGGGGGACAGGTCTGGACTTCAGGCAGGCCAGTCTAGTACCCGCACTCTTTTACTACGAAGCCACGCTGTTGTAACACGTGCAGAATGTGGCTTGGCATTGTCTTGCTGAAATAAGCAGGGGCGTCCATGAAAAAGACGTTGCTTGGATGGCAACATATGTTGCTCCAAAACCTGTATGTACCTTTCAGCATTAATGGTGCCTTCACAGATGTGTAAGTTACCCATGCCTTGGGCACTAATACACCCCCATACCATCACAGATGCTGGCTTTTGAACTTTGGGCCTATAACAGTCCGGATGGTTCTTTTCCTCTTTGGTCCGGAGGACACGACAACCACAGTTTCCAAAAAGACCATAGACCACAGAACACAGTTCCACTTTGCATCAGTCCATCTTAGATGAGCTCGGGCCCAGCGAAGCCGGCGGTGTTTCTGGGTGTTGTTGATAAATGGCTTTGGCTTTGAATAGTAGAGTTTTAACTTGCACTTACAGATGTAGCCACGAACTGTAGTTACTGACAGTGGTTTTCTGAAGTGTTCCTGAGCCCATGTGGTGATATCCTTTACACAGTGATGCCGGTTTTTGATGCAGTACCGGCTAAAGGGATCGAAGGTCACGGGCAGTCAATGTTGGTTTTCAGCCTTGCCGCTTACGTGCAGTAATTTCTCCAGATTCTCTGAAACTTTTGATGATATTACGGACCGTAGATGATGAAATCCCTAAATTCCTTGCAATAGCTCGTTGAGAAATGTTGTTCTTAAACTGTTGGACAATTTGCTCACGCATTTGTTCACAAAGTGGTGACCCTCGCCCCATCCTTGTTTGTGAATGACTGAGCATTTCAGGGAAGCTGCTTTTATACCCAATCATGGCACCCACCTGTTCCCAATTAGCCTGTTCACCTGTGGGATGTTCCAAATAAGTGTTTGATGAGCATTCCTCAACTTTCTCAGTCTTTTTGCCACTTGTGCCAGCTTTTTTGAAACATGTTGCAGGCGTCAAATTCCAAATGAGCTAATATTTGCAAAAAAAAAAAACAAAGTTTACCAGTTCTGGTTTGGCGGAGTGGTAAGCAACCAGGCACCCCATGTACATGCTTCTGCCGGTCCGGGTTCGTATCCCGCCTGTGACCAGTTTGCAGAGTGTCTTCCCCTGCTCTCTAGCCCCCTTTCACAAGCCTATCCACTGTCTCTCTCCTATCAATAAAGGTACAAAATGCCCAAAAAAAAATATAAAAAAAAAAAAAAAGTACCTTGTCTTTGCAGTGTATTCAATTGAATATAGGTTGAAAGGGATTAGCAAATCATTGTATTCTGTTTTTATTTACCATTTACACAATGTGCCAACTTCACTGGTTTGGGGTTTTGTAACTCGCATTATTTTTTGCTGACTTCTAGGACGTGTTCACAATCATTTCTGTTAAAAAAGGGAATTTTTCATGTACAGAGTGGCACTGATAGTTCTGCATGCTCATCCTGTCTGAGATGTTCCATTAGAGCTGCTTCACAGCTCCCTTCCCCATGTGGGCCTCGTCTGCTCTGATTGGTTTACAGCTGAACTCTGTGGTAATCAGTAGTACAGTGTTTTGCAGCACCATGTTGACTACAACTCTGCATTCACCTACGCTCTGCAATGGGTTTAAACCAAAGATAAAGCAAAAGTAGGGCGTCACACTGGTGGGTCTGTCAGGGAGGATGAGGGAACATTTTCGGCTCTGCTGTCACCACAAAGAGGAAGAGGTCTTGATGCTGCAGACTTTTTGTCTCTAATACAGGGGTGCTCTATCATCCAGAGGAGACATACTGAGCATATAAAACTAAAAAAAAACCCTGATGTGACCTCTTAAAGTCACAGATGATTCAAGGAAGTGGGTTGCTGTTCTAACTGTGGTCAAAGAAGCTGTTATAAACACACGCTGCACATCTCTCCCATGGCTAACCTGGTTCAATGATAAACAGATGATAAACACAAAAAAGTCCTCATGACGCAGGCTTATCAGGTTTTCAGATGCTGCTTTCGACAACTCAGCAAGAGAGAAACAAAACTGAAAACTACCGATTTGGTTTCAAGCGACAACATCCCAAGAACTGAACAGACTAAAGCAGCCTTCTGTGATCCCACAAACAGATATGAGTCTATGATTGAATCACATGTTTGTATTCAGGGGACGAGGGGGTTTACTGCTTGAGTCTGCATCTGGGTGCAAGATACCTTTTAATTTTATTGTAAACCTTAATTTTGTAACACAGCAATCATACATAGTTACCAAAATAACTAATTTCTTATAATCTTGAACAGTATCACCATCCAGCCATCACCTATTCTAGGGATGGCAGCTTTTGTTATCATGCAGGCCAAACTAGCTTTGTTCTCAATGCCAGAGGGCAGAATTGTGGTAACTACTGTGTAGGATGCTCTAATTTGCAGCTACCTAAAAAAATTTAACAACAGGAACAAAAAAACAAAATTTCAGAAATGTAAAGTTTATCCCGACCTAGCTAACTCGTGTCATGTATGCCTCCGCTACATCACTCTGAAACAGATGCACATCTGTTTCTGAATCAAGGGAAGCACCACAAAAACCCCATCTCAGAAATATTTGTCATATAATGTACTTTCAGTTAGTCTACAACAGGCATCTGAAGCCGCTAGCGTGTTCTGCTAACTACAGCTGAGTGAGGTGGACTGATTTAGCGGAGGGTTACACAACGTAAGTTGGCCTAGGTCCAGATAAACTTTATATTTCCAAAAGGTTAATGCACTTAAAAACACTCATATGTAGGGTACTCTTAAACTGTGGTATTACTTTTTGATTTTAGTTCTTGTAGGCGGAAAAAATACCCTTTGTATTTGGTACGGTACTTTCCTGTTAGCGTCTATTTCTTCGTCACAGACCCTTGCAGTCTGTGGCTTACTGAGGGAGAGGAGAGAACTTTCTACTGCATCTAATGCACTTAGTGGCCATATGGAGCTCATACAACCCCACTTCAAAAAAACTGAGCTGTCCCTTTAACTCAGTTCACTGTAACATTTACAAGAGAAGGTTAAAACTGCACCAGGCAAAGTTACAGCCCAATATCAACACCCAGAAATGCTGTCGGCTTCGCTGGGCCAGCATTCATCAGAGATGGACTCATGAAAAGTGGAGAAGAGTTGGTCCCCTCTGAAATGTTTTTTTGGCAAACCTCGACTTTTGTTATTCATGTCTCAGCATTTTTGGAACAAGTTGCAGGCATTTAATTCAAGATCAGTGAAAATCTGAAAAAAATCAATTGATCAGTTTGAAGATTAAATATCTTGTCTTTGTTGTCTATTTAAATAAATAAAGGCGGGGAAGAACTCGCCTATCACTGTATTCTGTTTTAACTTGCATTTTACAAACGTCCCAAATTCATTGGGGTTTGTACAAAATGGCCCAAGTCATAATGGCTCAAGGGTTTGTACAAATTCAGTCATTCTTTTAAAAAAGGAACTAAATAGCTCATAGGTTCCTTTAAATAATTGTTTAAAAAAAGAGGGGCAGAATAGAGTTTCCTCTCAGTGTAAAATTAGCCTTTTACATTAAACTGAAGCAAACATGTGGATCAGCAGTCTGACTCAGACTTATCACGTTGGTATCTTAAGGAGTTATGGTTTTAAAGGGATGAATGTCTTTCTTTGTTCCTCCAGATTCAGGCCCCTGTAGATAGAGCAGGATTTAATGCCAAAGAGACTGTTCCTCTGGAAGATTCTATTCATTTGGAATATCAAAATATCTAAGCCTCATCCAGGCTGGAGTTGGACTTTGTATTAACCTATTCCTTAGAAAGGAAACTTTGGGTTTTGCCCCATATGTGCCACATATAAACTGCAATAAAAGAGTTAATCCAACAGGACTGCTGTGTTCATGTCCATTCTGTTAATGTGAATGCTCACACCTAGACTAAAATGAGTCTAGTTCTGTTGGTTTGTTTGTTTGTTTGACTTGGTTTGTCCTTAATCCTATATGGCCAATTGTATTATATTTGATACATACATTTATAATACCTCTATCTACTCAATATGATCAACAAATTACAAAAAAAAAAAAACATCCGAATACAATCAGATAAATGATAAAAATGTCCTCAAATGGATTATCAGTTGCCAAAAACACCTAATGTATCAAATGAGATACAAAAAATCTATATGTTGAATTTTATGGACATTTTGATTTTTGTAGGATTTTAGCAGAAAGTGAAATAAAAATTTAATCTCCAAAAAATTAGAAATTTCTGGCTATAATCTACAGTCTTGGGCTTTAAAGGGTTAATCATAAAGCTGTCCCCAATTAATTGACTGATACTGTGACTATGACATGTGTGTTCTTCATTACATTCAATCATATTTGTGTTTGTATTAGTGCTGCGTATTTAACTATGTTACACAACAAGAGCATCAGTCCAGGATGATCACAGAGCCCCATGTCCCGCTGTGCTTATTTCATTATGTGTGGTAAATGAAGCTTATCCTCCCTCTTCTCACAGAGCTGAACCTATAATTTTATGATAAATGGAGAATCAACAGCTTTATTTTCTATTCTAGAATAAATTACGAGTGCAGCTTCCTCTGGAGACAGAATTTAAGAAGTGTGCATCAAGACATAGCATGATCTTCCAGTCATTTTACCTGGGGTCTACAGCCTGCTTGTCGGTATGCACTGAGCTGAAGGTACGACTACAGGGATGCATGTCAAAGTAAAAGCCCAGTGTGGTTTATTCAATGGCACCGAGCTGATCAAAATCAGTTTTTATTCTGAACTTGTTTTCCTATGTTAGTAATTTGGTTGTTAATGCGAACATCACAGTTGATGAGTGCTTTCTCCAGGTCTCTTCTAAACTTTATTCACAAAACAGCACGTTCTTAATTCCCATGGTCCACCAACTCTCTGCACTTTTTCTTTTGGACTGTTTGAAATTTTAGACTGTATGACTATATGCCTTTTAATATACTCTGTGTTTTTATTCCAATCATGGTTGTCTGTTTTTTGTTTTTATGTGTTGATATCAACCTGCTAATGGGACTGAAGATGGGAATTATTCTCTCTGCTATGATCCCATGCATTTACAGGTCAATGTTTATTTATGCTGTCCAATTTTCAAAAGAAAAATACATAAATCTCAAATCTCTCTCAAATCTAATGTGTTTGTGTATATTCTTTAAATGTAATATAATGAAAAATAAAAAATAATATGTTTTATTATAATATATATGTATTAGGAATCTCCTCCTCTACCTCTCTCTCTCTGTGCAGTATTTTTTGTGCCTGGATGTAAGTCAAGCAGATGTTGCTGTGTTAAATGTAAAGATCATTTTATAAAGAGTAGATTTCCTGAAACCTTGACAACCACTTAGACCACCTCTGTATGGTCATGACAAACACTCTCATTCATTCTGCAGGCTGTTTGCCAAACAGATAATATGAGATGAATGTATTCTCTTTAATTTCAGCTCTTACCTGGAGCGATCATAATCTCATTCTTCTTGGAGCGGACCCTTAAGAAGGTGAGGTCATTCTGGGGGTCGATGTCTCGTACTGTGCTCCTCGCCTTCATGACCAGCTGATGGATGAGTCCTGCGTACTGCACCGTGGTGGCATTGTCCAGAGTTGTTTTAATAGGAATTCCTGAAGAGAGACAGGGAAATTAGTATATCATAATTAATACAGTAAAATGTTTGCATCCACTCCTGACCGAGTGAGCTGTTATGTGGCCTTATTTATCAAATTATTAGTTAGGACATTGTTTTTTGAGGAAGTATTTCATGAGAGAAATTATAGGGGCTTACAGAACATAACTTTTCAAACTTAGCTTCATTCCAAATATGCTAGAAGTTCTGAAAGCGTTTGATTTTTACATTTATGGTGGACAGTGTTTTCAAACTCAGAATCACACAAAAGAATACAATTTCGCTAATTTAATTGAAAATGAACTTCTTTGTACATACAGATAAATAATCATAAGACATTATTGCTGTTCAGCTGTAGACTAAGTGCCAAAGACAAGTGCAGCAGAGACGAAATCTAAAACATCTCCACCTGGAGAGTAAGATTGCTCAGCTGATCAGCTGGTGCCCCTCAGGGTGAAACTACCTCTTGTCCAAAGCTCCAGCACCCGTGATTCTGAATAAGATAGGCAGCATAGATAATGAATGGACGGATATTTACCATCTTATTGTGGTGCAACTGCTGTGACTGATTTTGATTGTCTACTCTCAACAGTCTACTACACACCATTTGTCCTTTGTTACCAGATATCAGCCGCTCCGTTGAGTGTTCATGTCTAATCCATGAACCATATAATCAAATATTGAAAAACACCAAAGCAAAGCATTTCTGATGCACATTCAGAACTTAACATCTTTGGGAGAATCAGAGATGTGTTGTACGTTAGGTATCTAAGATACATAAATATAAGGGAAGCACAACAGCACTGGAATGATGTCAGTATTGGCAGATATTGGCCATAAAAGTTCAACATCTGTATTGGACAGGATTGAAATTGTTGCCAGTATTACTGCTAAAATATTTGCTATACATAAAGATGATATATCAACAGTAATATTGTCAAAAATACAAATGCACAATGAGGCTTCACCTTTTAATCACTGCATGGGTTCATTTAAAAATCAAAAGTTTCAGTTGTTCAAGAGCTAAATATTACTTTTCTAATTTAAAAATCTTTTCCTGACACAAACCATCACACTGAAAACAAAAAGCCAATTTTCATAAAGTATAGACTTTATACTCTTGACGAAAAATATCACTATGGTATTGTTGATAACTAGTTCAAAAATACCGGCATAATGGTTACCGGCAAATATCCAATATCATAAATTACAAAAGGTTGTAAAAAGGAGCACATTTAAGCAGAGACAACTCAGGCCACTGAGAAAAAAAATAATGAGATAGGAATATCTGCACACTTAGATAAAACACGTGGATGTATTTGAGCATGTGTTAATGTATTAATACATAAATATGTTATCTTTTTTATTGTAATAATCCTATTTACTAACAATAATTGTCATTACAACTATTAGATTGTTCAGTTTCATTTTAGGTTTTGGAGTCATTTTAGTCTGTAACTTTGGTCCTAGTTTAACAGAAACGTGTAGGAGCAGGGGTGTATGAACGTTACTTCAATGTTTATATGATGAAAAAACAAAGAATAAGACATAAACACACCAAAGCTGAAGCGCAGACAAATGAGGTGAAGTAAAGTTTGTTTTGAAAAGTCCCACTGTCGTTGTTCTCTTTACTCACACTCATGGAAGCACTCCTGAACTCACTTTAATCTCTTTATAAAAATCTTTTAAGGTCACTGTGTTATTGTTCTCTCTTTTTTCATCTCTACTATTTTATACTGTCCTTTTTATATTGCTTTGATTTTTGTTTGGTCCTCATGGTCTCATTTTAGCAGCAGTGTTCCTGTATAGTCTGGGTTCCGATCACACATGGAGGGGGCCTTTGGAATCATGGGGCTGGAGTCACTGGACATGGCACTTGTGCATGTTAGATAGAACCATCAGGGTGTAGTTTACACTTGAGTCTTCAGCCTCTTGTGTGTTGCTGTGTCCTGGTGTGTTGTGTCTCCGGCCCCATGGGGTCGGGGCCTCCTCTGTGTCCGTGTTTAGTGGCAGGGCCTGGATCATTGTGCCTACTTTTGGGGTTAAACTGATTTATGTGTTGTGGCACTTTCTCATCTTCATTTTGCCATTTGTGTATGTCCTAACTGTTCTTTGATTTTAATTAACCTTCTTCGGTTGTTCTTTTTTCCCTGTGGTTAAACTCTTGTGCTTTGTTATCTCATGTTCCTGACTGCTGTCAAAGCACTTTGTAAACTAATGTTTTTAAAGGTGCTATACAAATAAAGCTTATTATTATTATTACGGTCAGAATTAATATCCGTCTTGTCTTCTTACCTTCTGAATTCACAATGATGATCCCCTGGACTCCTTTCTGACCCTGAATCCTCTTCAGAGTTTCCTCCACTTCAGCCTGGAGAACAGAGACACCACATAGAATAACCCTAATATTATTTACCAGCTGAATGGAGAGCTCATAAGCCACCACAGACCAGAGGAAACAGAACAAATCAACAACCACAACGCTTACGGCTACAAACTCTGTCAAAGCATCTCTGAGCCTGTTAGCTGCTGCGCGCTAAAGTGACAACGCCCGATTAGCATAAGACAGCCAGCCGCTGATACAGGGGATTAAAATCATTTTACATAAATGTATTGGCAACAGTGCAAATCTGAATACAACAGAAAAGCATGAAAAAAAGTGTTGAACATACCATTTTAATGAAATAGTGAGAAATCTATGTAAGAACTCCGAGCTCTGCGGAAGAACGGCTAACAGGACTGCTTTGTTGCTATGGGAGGAGAGCGGCGTACACTTCCGGGTTAACAGTCGAGATGCTGCGTTCATGGTCTAAAATAAAGTAGACAAAAATCCAGTGACCCCGGAGGCAAAAAGAAAAACGAAGAAAAGGTTAACTTGGGTTGTATGTATGTTTATATATGTATGGTTACATAAATCAAATGCGAGCGTCTGGCTGCCTCCCATTGAAAACCAAAAATTGAGGTCAGTGCCAAAATTACCCTGAAAATAAGATAATGGTTTATTTTCCCGTTAAAACGTAAAACTGTCATCGTCAGAACATTGAACGTATCACGTCATGACGTGAATCAACAAATCTATCACCAATTAGCATTTAGGTATGTTATTTATTATTTGTCAGTGATATTAAACGGAAAAATATAAAACCATAAATTAGACTGTTGTGTTTCTTCAGTGGGCATTCACGTATTGATGCACTTGTGTGCAGGCTGTTAGGGTTTTTTTTATTGATAAGTCTTCAACATTGGGATGATTTTTTTCCTAAATCAAGGAAAAGGTAACATGTTTTATTTCTCAATTTAAAACAATAACAAAAAAAACTCTTTTTTTATAGCATCTGAGCTGTTTCTTTAAAATATTTTTAAAATATATATATATATATATATATATATATATATATATATATATATATATATATATATATATATATATATATATATATATATATATATATATATATATATATATATATATATATATATATTTTTTTTTTTTTTTTAATTTTACTGTTTGCAGAAAGAAATAGTATATTGTCACTGGCATCACCAATCAAAATATATTTTTGCACATATTTGAGGATATGTACAGATTTTCAGCAAAGCCTCAGTTAATAAATGTATAATTTTAATATTGTAAATATTTTATTTAATATTCTTAATTCTTTTAATTAATTCCCTACATACTTAAAGCATAGGTTTCTGCTTCCATTCGTTACTATCAAAGCACAATTTCAAACAGATATTTTAAGAATGTGGTTTATAGGATTTTTACCCCCAGATATGTGGAAATAACAGGGTGTGGGAGAAATGATGGATGTATTCGAGAGGGAAATTATATGGAGAAATGCCTTACAGTTTGGTCTTTTATATCTGACATAAAACAGCATATGTTCTCAGACAAAATGTTTTTGAATTATTAATTTGTCTTTTGCCAGCTTTTGAAAATTTACTCCCCACTCCAAATTTGCAACGATTGTCATGAGAGTGCAAAACATTGTAAAGTAAATAGATTGAACTTTTTCTTCTGAATGAGAAAACAGTCAATGTGCTGATTAAAACACAAAAATGGAACACGAGTATAAAATTTTTGCAGCAGCTCATATTTCTGCTATACTTACAAATGATGCACCACCTGGAGTTGTTGCTTCTGCTGTACATTGTGCAATACTGTACACAAAACTCCTGCTTCTGGCCACTTAGAATTGGTGTAGAATGGAGCTAAGAAAGGATCTGCCTGATTAGAGATACTGCATCACCCTGATCCATCTGCACTGCAAGGTTAAAGGATATCATGAAATCTACAAAGGCTGTGAAGAGGGGCTGCCATTTGAGCCTTGTGTTCATTTACAAACCTAAAACATTGCAACACTTTTATATATGTTTTTGTGGGTCTGGGAAACTTTTATGTGTAGATGTCACCTTAGTGTTGAAATTTTAAGCAAATGTTTGTCAGGAAGTGGGAAGTATGATGATATGATAAACGACTCTCATTTTATTGCAAGAACTTGAACTTTTAGTTTAGGAATGATCATTATGGGTTATGATATGACAGTCAAAATTGTGACAACCAACCCCGGTCTCCCCAGTTGCAGAGGCGCTCTTTTGCAGGGCACCATACCCTCAGTTCTTCCTGAAAAAGCTGGAGACCACCACTCTGACATCTCTTCATGCTTCATGTGTGTTTCTGGAAACAACTGTGCATGTTTGGAAGAGAGCAGAGTAGTGAAATCAACCCATACGTTACAAATGGAAGAAGCATTTAAAGGGATCAACACTAAGAAAGGGAGGAGATTCTATGAGTAGGGAGAGTGGGGTAAACTGAGCCAGTGGGTAAGTTGACCCACCCCCTGTTTCTGGGAAACAGTAAACAGTTCTAGTCATGTGGCCCCAAATTCAGAAAGCCCTTATCACTTCTCCCTGTCTCTGTTGAAGAGGAGCTCCTGGCACAAACATTAAGTACTTCTTAACACAAAAAACATATTTTATTGTGCCAGAGCAAATTTTCAGCATGTCAGGTATATTGAGCTTTTTATCAAATCAAATTTTCCAGGTCTAAAATGGTGTATTATACATATTTTTTTTATTTACCAGTGCATAAAACTATGTGAGTCATTTGGCTACAGATGGGCCTGAAGAGCAAAGCTAGCGACATTTTTCCAAAATGTTGGCTTTGGGGCAAAGTGAGCCACATGTAGTGGGTAAATTGAGCCATTGGTTCCTTTTATACCACCAAAAGTTGAAAAGTTATATTAATGTGCTGAATCATAAAATTTTTGTTAATGTTATGTCTACCAACTGACTTGTCTGATAAAATGTTAAACAGAAGAAAGTCATGCTAAGAGTGAATAAGAGGGAAACCAACTGGGGCTCAACACCACTTGCTGAGATGAAGAAAGTAAAGCAGGAAGTATTGAGTGAAAAGTTGATCAGATCCGTTGCAAAGAAGTGAAACACTGACAGGTCAACCCTGCAAAGGTAAATGAAGAAGAGGGATGTTTGAACTTGCTTGTTTTAGCGAGTCTGAACTTGTAAAACTTTAAAGCATACGAGTAAATGAAACTTTTCTAGAAGGAATAATAGTTTTCTTTCTGCCATGAGCTGATTGTTTTGTTTGTTGTTCAAAGCTTTGCTGGCTCTCATTTTACTTTATATGAGTATCTAATTTTCCCAAAAAGTAAAAAAAATGTGTCTATTTATGGCATTAACATTTTTAAATTATTGTTTTTTTCCCTAGGTTATTTAAGTTAGGTCTAAGAAAATAAATGTGACTATTTGTGAATTGAACAATCTCTTGTGAACTAACTCTTTTGACAGCAATACATTATCTTCTAATAATTATTAGATTTAAAGTTATGAAGTCACATGGTCAATTTACCCACAGACTTAACTGACCCCTGACCTGGGGCAAGTTGAGCCACAGGAGCCCTTTATTCTGAAAGGCCACAGTTTCCAGGCTCTTAGTCATTGACATGTCCTTACAATCTCAGTTGATAGTAAACATTCTTAAATAAAAATTGATGTTTTCATTTTACCTTTATTGCATTTTTCCTTGCCTCAGTGACAACAAAAGTAAAAAAAAAAAAAAAAGACTAATCTTACCCCACTCTCCCCTAACATTCAAGCGTTATTAGTAGATTTCCTTTCAAATTCATCATGACCTTGGCATGTCTCAAGTAGTCTTTCAAACAAACTCGACTGTTTCTCTGCTGATGAGAAGCTGATGTCAAACAGCAGAGGTCTAGCTGTCCTCCTGCGTGCAAAAGGAGGCTGAATCGAATCTCAGTGATTGGCTGATTTCTCAATGAAGGGTGTGAGTCACTACTTGGAAATGTGTATTTTACAGCGGATGTAAACAGGGTGGGCGCGGCCAGGAGCTGAGTCAAGTCAGATATAAACAGACAAGACTGGACAGGAAATTAACATGTTAGTTAATATTTTCAAAATAAAAAGGAGAGAATTAAGATAAAGAGGACAACTTGATTAATTTTCAAATCAGTTTTCTAGCTTGCATGATTCCATTCAATTGCAAGTCAACTTTACTATCTATCTATCTATCTATCTATCTATCTATCTATCTATCTATCTATCTATCTATCTATCTATCTATCTATCTATCTATCTATCTATCTATCTATCCATTTATGGTTATGTTATGGGTGCTATCTGCGAGAATCTGGGGACATAACAAGATCACAATATTTGGATACTTAAGGTGGGGCAATGTAAAACTAAATGTTTTTTTATAAAATAAGTGTTTGTATAAAACAATACAAAAAGTGATAGTATAGAAATGAAGTCTCTGCCAGTGTTATATTTATGAATAGCATGGTCACTACAACATGAATAAACTATCTGACTCAGGGACATAAATAACAAGAATAATGTAACAGACAGAGAGTCTAATGGGCGATTGCCTGCTTCTTAATTGCAGCTGAAAATGGGTCCTTAAGACAAAACCATTTTTTTAATTAAAATGTAGAAATTATTGCATCATAAAAGGCTTGTACAGTAGGCTATAGTTGTTAAATATTTTGATTGTATAGCACTATTTTGCAAAACCCTTACTATCTAACTTATCAACTAACCTACACGATATTACCAAAAGTATTCGCTCACCTGCCCTGACCCACATATGAACTTAAAGGATAAGTTCAGTTTCTACTCTATCTATCTATCTATCTATCTATCTATCTATCTATCTGTCTGTCTGTCTGTCTGTCTGTCTGTCTGTCTGTCTGTCTGTCTGTCTGTCTGTCCGTCCGTCCGTCCGTCCGTCCGTCCGTCCGTCCGTCCGTCCATCCATCCAGCCATCCATCCATCCAGCCATCCATCCATCCATCCATCTATCTATCTATCTATCTATCTATCTATCTATCTATCTATCTATTATGGGTGCTATCTGCGGGAATCTGGGGATATAACAATATAGATCACAATGCATTCATCCATCTCTCCTCTGATTTAGTTGCCTTTTTGATGTTATTATATTATTGTTTTTTTATTGTTGTTATTGTTATGATTATTATTATTAATGTTGTTGTTATTTTTATTATTATTATTGTAAGTAGTAGTAGTAGCAGGTGTAGTGGTCAAAATAATATTTATATTGTCATCTATCTATCAATGTCCCCCAAATAATTGCAAACATTCAGGTTTACTAACAGTTTCCCTTTAACATGTAGTGACTCTGGGCAGCACAGGTAGTTCACAATGAAAAAGTTGAAACTAATTATCAATCAAGACCTTTCTCTGTGGAGTTTGAATGGTCTCCCTGTGTATGAGTGGGTTCTCACCAGGCACTTCAGCTTCCTCCCACAGACCAAAACCCTGCTCATTAGGTCAACTGGTGCCTCCAAACTGTCCTGAGGCTTGAGTGTGAGCATGAATGGTTATGTTGCGACTGGCCGGTGACCAGTCTACCCTGCCTCTGGCGCATGTCACCTGGGACTAGCTACCTGAGAGCCCGGAGGAATAAGTGGCATGGATAATAGATGAATAATTGTCCAATTTTCATATAGAAGTTCGAAGCAGCAAGGTAGAAAAAACGAAGCATTTGAACTGTCCTTCCGACTTTTATTTTTAAAGTCCCAACCGGAAGTAGTACATGATTCTTACTGACACCACTGCACTTGTTGCAGTTTCACGTTTCTCGGGTTCACTCTCGTCAAACGGTGCAAGTTGCTGAGGAATGGACGACCAGGAGGACTTTCTAGGTGAGAAATGAACATTTTTAATCAACTGAACTAAAAGCTTTGAGTGTGCAACCAAACTTTTCTCTGTTCTTTTGTGTGCGCGCTCATATTTGACATGTTCGAGCCCTCCTGTTTATCCACCGCTGCTGCACAGCCTGTGTGAGGGATAATTGGATCTGGGAGAGGGTTACAGAGGGGCACCCCCACTCACTGTCCTGGTTAGAGAGCGTGTCTGCTGCTTATAACGAAGGAGTTTGCAGTTTTCATCAAGTTTCTCGGTTGTTGGAGATGCTTAAATGTGGATTTCATACCAGGTTTTACGGGTTACAGAGGATGAAATGTGGGAATCTGTGGTATTTGACTTTACATTCAAACTTGACGTTTATGCAGCTTTAGTCTATTTACTGTGCATCAGACCTTTCATTGCGTTAGTCCCAGTTATTTTCTTTCTAACTTTATCATTTCATAACTCAGATAACTCTATATCGTCTTTCAGCTCCTCATCATAAAACGTTGTGTAATCAGTGCAGCATGAGTTTGATGTGTTGTTTTTTTCCCATGATCTGTTAAAGGTCATCCAGAAGCTTCTGAGATATTCCTGTTCAAACCTGTCATCAGTGTTGGGTTAAGCTTTTTTAACTTAATTTTTATTTTGTATTTATTGAAAAAAACATCAAATACAATAATGATGTACATATTTCCATTATTGTTCTTTTTCTTCTTAGAAAAAAATCAACAAAAACAGAGAACAGGAAGAGGCAAAGACATTGGGTGTACGATGTATACAGTAAAAAAAATTCCAAGGATCTACACACGAAACATTTTTTTTATGAATAAATTCAGTAATATATTGAAAAGAAGGTGTAAGAAAGAGGTAGTGACGTTCATGTGAGTGTATTTATAAACTGTGCTTATAAGAGTTCATTGCTTTATATGTTTCCACCTTGCAACAAAAGTTTCTCTTTGTAATCTCAAAGCATACCTTATTTGCTCCATATCCTGGATTTTCTTTCTCAATCCACATATTATGTGATGGGGGATCAGATTTAATCGTTTAACTGTAATACATTTTACTGCAGCTGCTGTTAGTATTAGTAGTAGATAGATACTTTTTTGCCTGCAGGCACTAGGCCAAGTATAGCCACTTTTGGATCGGTCACAAGGTTCTGATGAAATATATCACTAAGAGCTTCAAAAATATCTTTCCATAATATTCTTAATTTTTCACATGTCCAAAATATGTGAGTATGAGTCCCTACTTGGTCGCCACATTGTCTCCAACATTTATCTGAGTACGCTGAGCTCATCCTTGCCACCATCCTTGGAGTCCTAAAAAATCTCATAACTACCTTCCACTTGAATTTTCTCCATGTATTAGAATTGGTTACAAGGTGTGCCTGGGTGCAAATTTCATCCCATTCCTCTCTCGAGATGTCTATGCTCATCTCAGATTCCCATCTGTCTTTTAAATGTAGCGTATTAATTAGAAAGCCTGGTATGGGTGAATTTTAACTTTTCTGCTCCCGCCTTCTCTTTGTAATTTTATCAGAAAAGATTCAGCTGGGGTAGGCTTTTTCACTTTACACCAGTCTTTATGTTTAGTTAGAAAGGATCGTAGTTGTAAATATTTGTAAACATCAGTACTTGGGAGTGAGAATTCCCTATTTAACTGTTCAAATGTTTTAAGATGTGTTGGGTTCAGTTTTTGGCTTACTGCTGTTATGGTTGAAATTAATGAAACGATATCCAAAATGCTGATATTCACAGCTCTCAGATATTAACGCTGACAACTTTTCTCAAAACACAACATTAGCTTTATGAGAATCAACTTGATTGCAATTAAAACAAGAAAAAACAACATTTTCCTCTTGAAAAAGGGAAACTCTTTGATTTTTAAATGACCCTGTGCAGTGATGATGAGGTAGGGCTGGGTATTTCCAGCAACTTCACGATACGATACGTATCCCGATACACATAAATTGTGAACATTGACTACGCTTTAAGCAAAATTCTTGACAAGTTTAGTGTTTTCTTATAAGAAGTAAAAGAACAAGGATGAGTTTTAAGTGGTTCTACAACTTGACAGACATAAAGTCAGATCCTCAAAGATGGTAGACCTAAGTTCAAATTTAGAACATATGCTTCATTATGTAGCTCGTCTTCTACCTTGAACTGTGCCACTGTTAACATTAGCTAAAGTGTATATACAACAACTTTCAAAATATTTGGGCCGTATCGATTCTGTAGAATCCGTATCGATACATGTATCCCAAAGGAGTGCGTTGCGATATTGTGCCGTATCGATATTTTAAGCACAGGCCTATGATTAGGTGACGTCTAAAGGTTAAATTTGTGTATTTTGCTGATATTACAGCCAGTATAAAGATTAGATATACACAGCGTGGCATGGTAACACGCAGGTAGTGCTCATGCCTCATACAGGTTGCCAGTTTGATCCCTGGGGTTGGGCAGGGCTTTTCTGTGTTGAGTTTGCATGTTCTCCTCGTGCATGCCTGGGTTCTCTCCGGGCACTCTGGCTTCCTCCCACAGACCAATACGTTCTCATTAGGTTGATTGGTGACTCCAAATTGCTCTTAGGTATGAGTGTGAGCATGAATGGTTGTCTGTCTCTCTATTATCTACTGACAAGAGGTGGGAAAAAATATTGATACAGCAATATATGGCGATATTCTGACCTGCAATACAATATAGATATTTCAAATCCTAATATCGATTTTTTTGCAAAAATAAAACTTGCTTTTTATCAGAGTTTGAAATAAAATACAACTTTTATGTATGCGTGGTTTTGTTTTCATGCAGTCGATTCAGTTCTGACAGTTACAAGAGAAATATGTGTTTGTTTGTTTTTTTAATTACTGTTGTACTGTCACTAACTCAAAGCACTTTGTTCTTTATTTGTTCAAGTTTGAGCTGCGCTGCAGGTTTGGATGTTTTCCGTACTTTGTTAAAGGGAAAACAAGAATAATTTCTTTGCAACATAAGTGTAAGTGCCTTGATGCATTCTATGTTTTCAGGTTAAAGGTGCTATGAGGAGAATCTATTACCGGCGACATAAAGACTCTGCTACCCATGAGCACGCGCGGCGACTATCGTAATGCTGCGTTTCAGTAACCTCGAAACTGGGACTGACATCATCTCCGACTTATCAGCGTTCCAGTTGAAGTTGGAAAAAACATGCCGATCTATCAGGCTGAAGAATGTGATTATCAGTATGGCAGCATTTTTGTAAAAATAAGTTTAACAATACTATGTATACAGCTGATCTAGAGCGACACACCCCAGTCAGAAGTGCAAATAAATTGATTATTACAGGAGCTAAATAACTGTTCACACTGGGGGCATCCATCTTTGATTGTCAGCTCGGGGGTGGCGAGGTTTCACCGCATTCCCAGGAGGAAATTCCGACTTAGGGGGACGTTCCAGTTGCAGTTTCCTACTTGGAAGTTCCTACTTCTGACTACAACTGGAGCGCACCAAAAGACGTGACCCAAGGAACTTAGTGGTAGTTTTTGATGTGTGACAACAAGCAAATTTTGGAAAACTTAATATCGTAGTTTTGTAGCCGACTATATATGGCTACTTACAGCCCGGTGCTCTAAGATGTGTCCGAATAATATAAATTTGCTCTAGTTTTGATTGTCTTGTTCCTGAAGTTGAGTATCCTGGCCAGTCCAGCCCTGTCCAACCCGACCACTTAGCTATGGAATAGCATTTATAGATAACCTATTTTGATGCTATAAAACTCATCTTAAAGTGTGTATTTCGATCAGGCATATATCTAAAAGTGAGATTTTTTTGTAATTACTTAGAAACTCCTCAAAGCATCTTTAAGTGTAAGTGTGTAACACTGCTTTTAACATATTTCAAAACAATAAAATGGAAAAAAAAATCAGTCAAATAGTTTTGACTTGAATTGTACTTTTAGTTTTCAGAAATATAGTGTGATTTTCATATACACCATCTCTAGTTTTTCTCTTCGTAAATTGTAGAATATTATACAAAAGGAATATATCACAATTTTGTGATATCGTGATATATCGTGATATTTTTATCATGACCCAAGTACCGTGATACGTATGGTATCGTGAGGTTCTTGCCAATACTCACCCCTACTACTGACACTGATGTCGTACGGATAATGTTGCGAATTACTGTTGACAAGACCCCCCTAACCTTTACTTTACTATGTTCATTCATGCACAACATATACACCTGTAATCAATGAAAAACATAAATCTTGCTGCCCCTACATTTTTATCTGCATGTCTGATTAATACTGGAGGAATTACTTTATTTAAGTGATTAAGCTTTGATCAAAGTGAACGGGACATGATACTTTTACACACACAAACATTCAACACCACTGCCACCTTAAACCAGTGATTTTTTTTCCAGCCATAAACACGATAAGTTTTTTTTATCATGTAGGTACGTTACACTACTTTGTAATTTTAATTTTATATGTCACAAAAAGCTGTATATAAAAGTAAATGACTGGTGTGCAGAAGGTGGAGTTTTCACTTGTTTTGAATGTTGCAGGAACCATATTTCAAGGCTTGTTTGAGAGTCTACCTGTTCAGTGTGGCTGAAAACTACATAATGAATGGACAGTGTGACAGTGTTGGTGCATTAAGGATTGCCAAAGAAGATCAATAACAGATCAGGGGGAATCAGGCTGGGTTACAGTTTTCTCAGTTTCATCTGTGGTGTTTCAGAGCTGTGCATTTTAGAGAGACCCATTATTGTAGCTAATATGAGACTCATGTTTCAGTGTGACTCGTTTTAATCCCTGCCTTCTGTTCTTGAAGGCAGCAGATTTCCTTTGGAACGTAGCAACTGACAGACTGGGATTGTTTGTTTCACTCCATCTGGTTATTCTTTTTAAAACTGAACTTTGTTTGTGTGAAAATTACAAAAAAGACTGACAAATTAAATTAAAACAGGCAAAAAAAAACACCTTTTTGCTAAATGAGGATATAATAGAGTGGTTTCATATTTCATGACATACAGACAAAATTATGTAATATTGATTTATTTAACCAACAAAGAGGCGGGGCTCTCTGTAGAGCATGTTCCTGGGTTCCCTCTGGGCACGCTGGCTTCCTCCCACCAACCAAAGACATGCTTGATGAGCCTGGCACACACTGAAGGGTTTTTATTAGCTTTAACAATTTTGGAAACATGAGGCACGCGAGGACAAATAATGATATATTAAACAGTTGTGTTCTCACAGTGTGCAGCGCATCAGATAATCATCACAGCCCAGCACATGCTAAGGTACTCATTTACAAACGACCACAGCGCCTTAACCTTATTTGGCCAAACCTTGTCTTACAAGGCCTGACAGGCTAAGTTTGGCTAGATGTTCGCTACCTGGTCCATCAACTTTGGTGGTAATTTTGGTCGATCTCCCCCTTTTGTTTGTTTGATTTCAAAGCAGCTTGGTCCACCTGCCATTAACTATGCTGCGTTCCAGTTGTACTGGGAAGTCGGGATTTGGTTGGAATTTCTTCCTGGGAACTCGGGGGATCCTCACCACCCCTGAGTTGACAATCAATGATGGCTGCCCCCAGTGTAAACAGCTACTAAGCTCCTGTAATATTCTGTTTATCTGTACTTCTAACTGGTGTTTAAGGCACTAAATTAGCCATATACACTATATTGTTCAACATGTATTTATGAAAATGCTGCCATAGTGTTATTTACATTCTTCATGTGGTATTTGTGAACTAAAAAACAGGGGTGCTAACAGTGGCTAGCAATGGCTAACAGTAACCTGGTAGATAGGCAAGCTTTTTCTGACTTTGTTACTACAAAGCAGATAACTCGGAGATGACGTCACTCCCAGCCCGTCCATCTTGCAAAACTTCAGACTGAAACATTTGTTCACAGTCAGACAATAACAGGAAGAGCTGGTATCCTTTCAGGAGGGAGATGCAGTTGCCACACGATTGTTTTACTGTGCCTAAAAGAGAAGTGGACCTAAGCCAAACAATGGTGCCAATCTCCAGTGCTGAAGTACATGATGGACTGTTTCATGTTTCCATTAAATACATCTCAGATCTGTTTGGCAGCCCTCTTTGAGAATGATTTGTTGGGGTAGAACCTCTTAAGAAAAAAACTGAAAAGTGATTAAAACAAATGTTTTGTCTTTCCAATTAATTTTGGGACAGTTAGAGGATTGCAGGCACTTCCCGCTTTAAGCACAACAAAATCGTTCTTGCAGCTACTCTTTTTTTAACGCATGCTGAAAATCTCAGTCATCCTCAGACCCAAGTGAATGCTTCAGTATATGCTTAAACAGACAGAATATGGTGAATCATCTGCTAATCAAGGTTATTGATTACCTTTAAAGTAGGGCCCGACCGATACATCGGCCGGCCGATTAAATCGGCTGATCATAGCCCTTTTGAAAGTATTCAACATCAGGCATAGTTTTGCTGATGTAACGCCGATATATTCTTAATTTCTCATAAAACAGTAAACGCTGTACGGTGTCCAAGCCGCACAGAATGACGACGCTGTTAAAGATGGCGACGCGTGTTGATGGCGTCTCTGACGAGGAGCTATACTCTTTGCTGATGCTATGCATGGATGACTCGCCTACACTCACACGGAGTTGTTCTTTTAAGCCTGGAGGTCCGACACGACGAGCAACTTTCCGCAGTGTACAATGTCCTGCTGCTGCTGGACACAGAGAGACCACCAGGTTCTCTACTCGGCTAAGGATCAGCCCCACAGACAGACCGGGCACTGCAGAACAGTTTTCCTAGTGGTCGCCGCCTCTGTCATTGTCAATACTGATGAATTGGACCTTCTAATGGCAGGGGATCTATTGTGATTATGATGGAAAATTTGGCTTTATCCGCATGTTCCCAATATGGCTAACTAGCTAGCTAGCTAACTATGCTAGCATTAGCATAGCTCCTTGGAGTCCTACATCATCATAAGCAGACTCATCCAGGGGAGACTTCAGTGTAGCTGGGGACTCTAATCAGCCAGTTTAAATACGTTTGTAAAATATGTGCAAAATATTTTAATTTCCTAACGCACATTACCTAATCTTTAAAATAAAAAAAGTGGTTCTACCTTAACTAAAACCTGCTTCTTATAAACTAATGAAGACTGAAAGGCAGATGTGACAAAGAGTTCATTGATAATCTATTTGCATTTTTATTTTATTTTTTTTTTATTTTGCAGGAAGTTGCTGCAGTTTTGTACACCATTTTGGCTTGAAAGCTGCAAAGAAAAAGAAAAATGCCTATGAAAAGAATGTTACCTTAGCGTTTCTCTTGCTTTCCTCTCACAGTCATGTTTACAACTTTAAGAAGTTGTTCTACCTGTACTTTAACTTACCTTTAGTTTCCATTAACAAGAAGTACAACATACAGAGTGACTTTTATAAGGTTATATAATTAGTGTTCCAGAAGTTCAGTGCTTTTTTTTGCATGTTATTGTACTTTTTAAATTTTCTCACTGGTGTAAAGTTAAACAAATACTAAAGGACCAAGTATTGTTAAACTTTAAAATGTTCTGCCTGTAATTCATATATTCATTGTTGTGTTTTGGGACCAATTTAAAAAAAAAAAAAGACATACATAGATATATTTTAAATTAATCAGACGATTAATCGGTAGTTTGTATTTTTCTTACTATGGGGGATTTCCCAAATGTTATATTAAAATATATCCAGAGGAGATGTGAAACAGTCTGCCCTGTATTTTAGGATAACATTTTACAGGACTCACTTGTGCTGTTGCCATGTATCAACAACTTGATCCTCTGCTTCTAACATCCATCTAACGTCATGCTTTGAGTTTGCTATCATTGCCATGGCTGTGTTTGTCATGCTTGCTGCTTCAGTCAGGGCTGCTCTGTTCCATATAACATGCCACTGAGTTTGTGCCCGGCTGTCCTCGCTGTTCTTCCCATACTTCAGGATTTCTGATTGTAAATACAGAACATGTTAAATATGGACATTTTCAGATTTTGGCTCCTGAGCTTCTTCCAGGCAAATAAGGGAGGATATTTTCTGTCTAAATGCTCCTCAAACCACAGGATAATCAGACATGACGGTCTGTAGGGCCAACAGATAATAGAGCCATAGCTAACTTTGGTCAGGAGGGGAAAAAGGTCAAAACTGTCCCTACTGTGTTGTGGGAGTATTTTGGATGTATTGTCCAGTGAGAGTCTGTAATGTGGTCATCTTTGTTCTCTCTTTTCTATATCGCTCAGTCTTTCTCCCCCTCCTTTCCTCCTTTATTTTTCCCTCTCTTAATGAGTCTCTCTTGTTCTCACACTCTGTCCATCTTGTTGGGAAAACACCTTCTCGCTGATATTTTTAGCCCTCAGCCGAAGTTATTGTGTACAGTGTGGTAAAAACAGGCTGACTGTATTTTTATCCACCTGGGAGCAGTAAGAAAACATGGCTAATAAATCCCTCCCAGAGGACTGGATGTTGTTGGGGTGAAAGTTTTTGTTTCGGGTTCACCGTGACGCACTCACTAAAGGGCTGCACGGGGCCTCGGAAATGTCCCAATCAAGGTGCCATTGTGTGTATTTCTGTGATATTACATCATGTTGCTGAAAACATGTTATTCTGTGGTACTCAGTCTGCAGACAGGGGGTCAGATCTAGGCTGAGGTTAAATAATACAGTCAGCACAATAGTCAGCCCCCCCCCCCCCCCCCCAAAAGCTTTGGACAGTCAGTAATTATAACTCAATGAAGGCGACAGCTGAGCATGTTATGATGTTGTATTTTTGGGTTGTCGCTCAGCCTGGATGTAAGCACCTATATTCTCGGGTCAGATCTTGTGAATGCAGCATCCCAGAAAGTAGGGCCGGGCAATACATTGATTAAATCTATTAATTTGAAGTATTTTCTGTAGAAGATGTAACATTTTGTCATCAGATTTTTTCTTGGCTCACTCCAGTTGTTAGTTGTTGCAGTGTTTGAAAAAGTAAATATTGAAAATTTACCAATTTCATGAGGTTTGCATAAGAACATATTTAGGCATTTGTTTTTTTAAATGAGATGAAGTATTGATCAGAGAGTTCCAGGCTTAAAAAGTGTGACATTAGCTTATCTTTTTGTATTTTCTTCAGTTCTCTTTTTTCCTCAATGGGGCAATTAGCTGTGCAGCTGTAAAAAGCAGCAGTAGGAGCAGAACATAGAATATACACTAACTTTAGCACAACTACATGAACTAAAAAACTTAAAAAAAAGAAGTTTAGCAGGAAATGAATAAATATAAATATTTAGTCAATAGCATAAAACTTAATCAAGTTCTATGCTTCCCACAGTTGTGTGAAAAGTGATGAAAAGATAACAATTACGAAGTACAAAGAAGGACATATGAGAAAAAAAAGATTAAATGAATAGGAGGCCCTCAGAGGACAGAGACAGGACAGTTGCTGATACACTTGACTACCTAATCTGATTTTGGCTTAAATGTGACCTGTATCTGGTTTGTTTCTGACAGTGTGAACAGCACAAGTCATACTGAATCTGACGTTTTAAAATCAGATTCATGCCAGTTTCAAATGTGGTACTAAATCAGTTATGTATCTGATTTTCTTGAATGCGACTTTGGTCTGAACAGTCAGGTCGCATTCAATGCGACTTTGACGTCATAGAGCAGGGGTCGGCAGTTTACCTCGGGACAATGGTTTTCAAAGTCACTTCATGGACAGAACATAATCAGAGGTTAATATATAGGCATGATTATTAAAACGTTTTTACCATGTATTCCTAAAATAAAGAGTTTTAGTTGATTTTCCATCTACAAGCATGATTAAACAATGCATAAAGGGAGGAGTGATGAGAGAAAGTGAGAGAGCACTGGAGCGATCGACTGGTGTCTTTATAGCATGCACAATAAACTTTAATAAACACTGTATTATGATATCTGATAAACTTAGTTTATTAACACTGCACCAAATTTATGAATGGATTTATCAGGCTAAAATAACAGTTTACAGGACGCAGAAACACTGATGATCCACTGCTATCCATCTCATCCATGCACATTTGCGCACTCCTGTATGTTTCTATGAGACAGCGTGAGTGAACGGTCTGCTCCTGTCTGATCTGCTCTCAGACAAACTAAGTAACTTCAGATGCTAAAACAAAGTTTTTGCCTCTCCTCTTATTGACTCCTGTGATTTCTGTGTGAATAAAGCTCACACAAGTTTTCAGAGGCAACAACTTCAGACACATGGCACTCCTGATATGTTGTACTGATGAATACCTCTGCAAGATGCTTGTGTTTCACTCATGCCTAAACTTATAGACCATGTTTGTTTTGTATTTAGCATAATTTGAAGTTAAACTATTTTCAACTGTTGGTACTGGGAGCACAGCAACAACAATTGGCTGATACTAAGGATGTCTTTCTGCTCTGGAGACTGAGAAGGCTGAAGTACATTGGTTTTGAATTGAAAACATTGATAATGTGGTATTTTACTTGCCTGTGGACACAGGGCCTTAATGCAGTGTCTTAGAAACACAAGTGTCACTCGCTGTTTCTTTGCACCAATGTTTTTGAATTTGATGCTTTTGTTATAACTCAATTCTGTAAATAAAGGGGGTAATTCCCCTATAATTAGCAGAAAATATCCTCCCTGTGTGCTGGTTCCACTTTGTCATGACACATTTCTCACTGACAAGAAAACATTAGTGTTTTTGATTTCATTGCCTGAATTGTAGTACCTGAATTTATGACTTTGGTGTCTTGTCAACACTTTGTCTGGCTTAAAGTGAATCCAACTGTTTATTTCATTGCTGTAAAGAGATGATTGTATGGACTTATTTGATCAAACGGGTCCCTGAGCTCAGCGCTGCTCTTATCCTTTTATATCTCAAAGAGCCATTGAACATCCTATGAAGCATCTCAGCAAATTCCCATTGCTGATCTAAGCTGGTACGCATTCCCCCAGATATGTCATGGAAAAAAAAAAACCTTTTTCTTGTTAGACTTGTAAAATCATATTAAACAAACAACCCATTTAAAAATTTAAAAATCTTTTGAATCCTTGAAATCACAAAGATGAGCACTCGGAGGGTGTGGTTAGAAAAGTGTTTGCATTGCATTATATTGCTTATGTAATAGTCCTGACCCTATGGACAGTATGTGAACAAGAGGAGGGGTGGGGTCTACACTTTGACAGTGTCAGAATGCAAATAGGCTGCAAATTAATATGTTTTCTGTGGAGCTATAGAAACACCTTAGAAAGCTGCTGAACAGCTGATGCCTTGTGCTTATACAGGACTAAACACACACTCTCTCATGCTCTGCACCAATTGCAGATAACTGATCGTTATTACTAATGAGGCTGTCAGGGGGATTTTACCCAGACAGATTTTTCTTTTCCTTTGATTCCGTTTTTATTCTCTAAATACTACATGGGCCCTTGATACACAAACACTAACACTAAAAAGCAGGATATAGGTACATAATTACTATTGCTTAACTAACTTGATCATTTTACTTTCACAGAACTATTGTCAGCTCCGTTGGCAATGTACTGCACTCAGGACGTCTTTTATTTACAGTATGAGATTAGGGAAATTATGTTGCCATTTATCATTAGTAATTGTAAGGAAAAGTAAACAGACATTAACAAAACAGTTTTATCTAAATGCTCACTAACTGGCCTGCTGCCTCAACCCCTCGCTGGATCATTTGCTCAAGGTGTGAAAGTTGAGAAAGTTATGCTCATAGCCTGACTTGCACTTCCTTCAAATTTTGACTGCTTATAGGAATAATGCTGCAGTGAGCTTTAGCTTGTTGCCTACCATGTTTGTTTAAATCAAAGTTGTGTTTTTAAGCGCAAGGTAACTCACAGTCATAGCAGAGGTGATTATTGGTGTGTGTTATGCTGTATCATCATAAGTGATGGGCAAAACAATGCAAATCAAGGATGGCATGTTCTTCGGAGCAGTCAGCCAAAATGCTAAAGAATCAAAAATCATGTCAGACAGGGGGCAGAGTTGTGTTTTAGTCTTGACAGAAAAAACTTACTCTACAACTTTCAGAGATTGGAAACACCAGCAACTTGCAGAAGCACTGAACCATGCCGCGTGGTAGTGATTATCTTGAGTGACATGTGTCTGACATTGCTGCAACTAAAAACCTACGTACGTCACTATTTTCTAAACAGAAAATTAACAGAAATTTATAAGGGCATGTCAGGAAATGCCAGATCAGTTAGCAGAATTGATTAAGGAAATAGGAATCATAAATTCATATCAGTACCCATCCGTAGTCATCATCCTGTTTCACGTCCCTCATTGAAAAGTTCAGACTGGCAAATCCGTAGTTATTTGTCATGGGTTTTGTTCTCTCACTGTTTCAAAATAGATTGATGCAGGGCAGATGTATTTTTGTAGGCCAATGCGAAAGTTGTAAACAATGTAAACCTATTAAACTCCAAAGGGATTTTCAGTGTTTGTGTGTGTGTTTTATCATTACTGATAATAAATAAAAACATATGAAACTTTTTGTGATGATATTAACAAACCTACTTTTTGCAGTATTTTAAGCTTAAATGTAATCAATGAAAGTTAAAAAACCGCATGTTGTGAAACCGCAACATGGTGGTTTCCAATGTGTCACATTTTACTGTAGCCTCTTGTTTGATTGTTTCTTCGTAATGGAGTGACGTTTGGCCTTTAATGTTGACTTGTCATCACTTCAGATTTTTACCTCCACCAAGGAGGTTATGTTTTCGGTAGAGTCTGTCTGTCTGTCTGTGAACAAAAAAACTCAAAAAGTTATGGATAGATTTTGATGACATTTTCAGGAAATGTTCAGCATGGAAAAAGGAAGAAGTGATTCAATTCTGGTGTTGATCCGGATCAGCGTCTGGATCCGCCATGACGAAAAATGCGATTTTCGTGATTTTCATGGTCAAGGAATCTAAATATTTACATGAAATAAAGGTAGGACTAATATTTATGGTAAAAATCACAATATGGGAGAGGGCTGTGGTGCTGGCGGAGGTCTGCGCTTTCCTAGTGTTTTTCTAGTTCATACTGATTTTGGGATAATATTCCCAAAAAAACTGTATAAAGCCAGACAATTTGATTTTTAATTTACCTTAAGTATCTGAAAGCAGTAAATTCAATGAAATTTTATCTCTTAGCTTCCACTTAAAGTACCATTTTAGAACTAAAACCATAACATACTAAAGCTTATTTAAAAAGCTATGAAAATTGTCATTCTTTGGAAAACATAAAGTGAAATATGTGTACTATGGTAGGTTTTTAGAGACAGGACAAATGAACAGCTGGATTAAGTTTGTAAAGGGTCTAATAAGCTGGATGTTTGATAGTGTGTCTTTGAAAGATGTAAAATTTCACAAGCCTTTTGATGGACTGGAAAAAAGAGGCAAAAACTTGTAAGTCAGTCATAATGACAGCAGTAATTTGTTTGGAGGACAAGGCAAATATTTGGGTCCCCACCTGTGGGATCCAGTCTTATGTGAAGTCTTTTGTGGTCTGATTTGTTTACTGACCAGACAGTGATGCAAAAGGCTTGAAGAAACATATTACACAGGGTGTGTGAGGGTGTGAGTGGGATTAGGAGCAGTTATTGTGTGCTGCACACATGGACAGTGAGAAGGGAGTGGTCCTCTAGGCCTTCCAGCTCAGTAAATATCACCTGGGAACAAATTTAGTTTTTTCATTCCACATATGCTTGAAGTGAAAATGGGTAAGACTGTGTGTTTTGTGACACTGATTCTGAAATAGAATATTTTTTAAGATGTTGGTGTGAGCTGTAGATGGTGGAAGTTCTAATCTGTTCCATCAGGCTGAAGCCAGTTTCCTGATAGCTCTGTCCAAAGAATGCATCCTCCCTTCCTGAAGCACTGACAGACAGACTGTCCAGACCTCCTCACCCTGCTGTCAAAAGAAGATTAATCACTCTTTTCTGAAAGCTTTTGACTTTTAAAAGCATACTAAAATGTTCACCTGAAAACATGTAGGAAAAGTTTCAACTTGAAACTGATCTTCAGTTTGTTTGTAGAAAAAGAAAGGTGCAGCCACAGACTCTGTTTCTTTATTCAACTCCCTTTTGTGTCCAATAGGCAGTACAATTTGAAATCAAGATTTACTGAAAGTTGGGATGTCCCAATCAGCTTTTTTGGCCCCCAATCCATAGTTTTAAATTATGTGTACCTGTAAATATAGAATTAGATCCAATATTCACATTTACACAACACAGCTACACACTGTATTTTGTGTGTTCCACTAAAATTAAGTCCAACAGGCATTTTGTAAAACAACAACAACAAGAACAAACTTGGAAAAAAATCTTCTTGCTCAGAATCTTACTGTGCCGAGTGAATGACTGGTATATTAATATAATTTTGGATAAATTTTTGTCCTGTGTAGGCCTGCCCTCAATCTTCCATACAAGTGAGTACTCATGTCAGGGGGTGGGAGGGTCCTCAAGGCAAGACAAAAACAATGCACAGTGTTATGCACTGCTGGAAAAGTATTGCCAAGTTTTGGAAGAGGTTCTCCAGAACAAACTTCATTTATAGGTAATCATCTGTACAGCTACAAAAAGCAAACAAAAAACACCAAACAAGAAAGTCAAGGAGCCATATCTCTCTTAGAACTTTACCTGTTTAGCTATCACATTTGTATTTTCATATGTATCACTATAGTGAAGGTAAACATATTAGGCAAAAGGGCCACCATAAACGGACTGTGCTTGTGAAAAACTGTTGACTTTGTGATGAAGAATGATGCTCCCCTTCCAAACAGAAAGGTTAATGATCCATGTAGTACTGGAAGATTTTTAATTGCTGATTGTGTAAGGGGAAAGATTCTCCAAAATGACAATATTTACAATATACCTGAATATTCTGGCAAATGTGTGCATTTTAATTTGGTGTAAAACGGTCCAAGTGCCTCAAAACTATAGCCAACATAGTATTTCCATTTTCCACAAATTTCCATAGGGTGTTAACGTGTCAGATTGTAGAGAGGACATAACAGCCTTTAATTCTGCTCCGCACAACAGTAGGATGTTTTAGTTGTTTAAAGTTTCTTACATTTCCATTGAAGGAAAATGTATTTGAATGGTTTGAGAATTGAATGTTTTTGTATTTGTCAGTTTAACAAAAGAATAAACCTGGTAAACTGTAGTGTATGGGGCAGCTCGGTGTCTTAAAAAAACTTTGAGGGGAAACTGAAAAATTTTTTGAGCCACGAGGTCACTGTAAACTCAAATATGGTGAGCACAATAGTTCATGAATGTCATTAGAAACTTTTGTCACATTTGGGACGAACTAACAACATTTTAAGAGATCTAAGGTCACTGCAATCTTTTAGATGAGAGATATTTATTTAATGCATCAGGTAAGCACATTAAACTTGCCCTTTATTTATTGTAATTTCATAATTTATGGAGATAAATAACCACAATCACAAGGGTATATGTCTTATTTCTTTATATGATTACCCAGTGTGTCTGTATTTTCCTTAGAACCTCGGATAAAAAGGTGGTGAAGCTAAAAAGATAGCAATACATTCATTAAAATTGTGTGTTTTTATTTTTTTCAAATCAAATAAAGATCTATTTCTAACATCCTTTCAGGTACATGTGATCCAAACATACCAGAGGAGGGACCTTCAGCGCCCCCTCCTGGCTGGCTGGATGATGTACATGGCTACCAAGGCCACAAAGGAGGAGGTGAGACTTTATAGTCTTTTTAATTTATGTATTAATATATTCCTAATTCTGAACCTCATTTTTCTCTTACTTTTGTCTATGCATGTCCAGAGGGTGATAACCCGCTGTATCCACCTCCACCTGCATATAACCCCACACCTGAGGTCGACAGAAACACCTCAGTGCCAGATGTCAGGTAACACACCAGTACAGGAGTGTTCCCAGCTCAGAATTAACATGGTCCAATACAGACTTAAATCAACATTTTATCAAAGGAGGCACAATATTGGAATTTTATTCAATGCCACTATTATTGATACATTAAAAAACCCAAGCTTCATATATCTTTCAAGAGCTTAAAATCCTCTTTTTTCGATTTACTGGCAGAATATCAGCCCTAAAAATTGGAAAGTTTAATGTTAAATTAATTTTTGTAGAAACTACAAACTGAAGTTAATATATGGTGCTTAAAGGTGCTATGAGGAGAATCTAATACCCGCGACATAAGGACTCTGCTACCCATGAGCACGCGCGGTGACTGTCGTAATGCTGTGTTTCAGTAACCTCGGAACTGGGAGTGACATCATCTCTGACTTATTGGCGTTCCAGTTGAAGTCAGAAGAAAACATGCCGATCTACCAGGCTATTGTTAGCTGTTGTTAGCATGCCCTGTGTTGTTGTTCACAAATATCACATGAAGAATGTGATTATCCCTATGGCAGCATTTTTGCAAATATAAGTCTAACAATACCATGTATACAGCTGATCTAGAGCGACACACCCCAGTCAGAAGTGCAAATAAATAGATTATTACAGGAGCCAAATAACTGTTCACATGGGGGGCATCCATCTTCGATTGTCAACTCAGGGGTGGGGAGCTTTCACCGAGTTCCCAGTAGGAAATTCCAGTCGGGGGACATTCCAGTTGCAGTTTCCTACTCGGAACCCGGAAATTCCTACTTCAAGAGGTAGTGACTGACTACAACTGGAGCGCACCAAAAGACGTGACTCGAACTAAAGCATGTGTTTGTTGTGATGCTAATGAATGCAGCTTAGACCTTCCTCTGAACTCTGCATTGATTTATGACTTCTTTTTTCAACAACTTACAGGATGCAAAGCGACAAAGTAATGTATCTCTTTTCAGTTACGTAGCGGTAGCTTTTGATGTGTGACAACATGCAATTTTTGGAAAACTTAGTATCGTAGTTTTGTAGCCGGCTATATATCACTAGTTACAGCCCGGTGCTCTAAGATGTGTCCGAATAATATAAATTTGCTCTAGTTTTAATTGTCTTGTTCCCGAGTTGAGTATCCAGGCCAGTCCAGCCCTGTCCAACCAGACCGTGAAGCTAAGGAATAGCATTTATAGATAACCTATTTTGATGCTATAAAACTCATCTTAAAGTGTGTATTTTGATCAGGCATATATCTAAAAGTGAGAATTTTTTGTAATTACTGAGAAACTCCTCACAGTCCCTTTAAACATCAACAGTGAATGTTGGCTGAAATTTACAAATCTGTCGATACAGATGTTCAGTTTTTGAAGCAGTCCTGTTGATATTGATAATTTTATTCAGATTAAACATGAGCATGCATGTAGTCAGCACTATTAGACTGTTAGTCTGATTGTTCTCTTGGTCAGAATTAGGAGGATGCAGGCTCGGCTGTTACATGGCAATATGTCCTTGGGAAAGACACTTAACCCCAGGTTGCTCCCACTTCTGCGTCAGTGGCGTGTAAATGGATGTGAATGGGCATGAAGGGGTTAGTTAGTGCTAATGAACAACTGACATAGAAACTCCAGCCATCAGTGTGCGAATGAGAGAGTGAATGGTTGTGAATGGGTAGATCTGACTTGCAGTGTAAAGTTGCTTTTAGTAGTTGAATAGACTAGAAAAGTGTTATCTAAGCTTTACCATGTAAAAAGTTGAAGGTGTTTCAAATCAAACTGGGCTTTTAGAGCACATTAACATGTAAGTCTGACTGAAAATGTAGAGGACTGTAGCTCTTTTAACCTCCCAACACACAGTTAAAACATGCAGATTTTAGAAAATTTAAAATCTAATATGCATCATTAATTCTTTTACAAAATCAAGACACATAAGCTATTTGAAAATTATAAACACTTTTGGCATATTATCTGTCCATAAAGATCCATTCTCCTGACCACATTAGGATGTAAACATTTTTTCTGCTGTTGCCTCCCCTGTCAGCCTCAAGTGGACACATGAGGAACTGCTGAATTTTGCACTTTAGTCGGCTTCATTTCTTTAAAATGTCTCTGCAAAGGAGTTCATTGAAATCTACATGAGTTACTTCACTCCTGCATCTAAAGCAACAACGATCTTAATTTCACCCCTAGATAGGCTATAGATGGGGGAGTTAAAGGGATACGGCAACTTTTTTTGTTTTTCGGGTCTTGCATCCCTCTTGAGTCCATGGCAAGCAGATAGACACCATTCTTTTGGCTATGAAAGCAATTACAAGAAAGAGAATGGCAAAGCTTTCCCACTGTAATTTGCTTAACCCTAAATAGGCAGGCAATTTGTATTTAAGAATGGCTCACAAATGAACGGTTCACTCAGAACTGAGCATTGGTTTTCATTGTTCACTTTAAAAGAGGTATTCAAAAACTCAACTCATTAGAAAATGTCACATCCCTTGCTCAAACCAGCACTGAAACGATGGTAGTAGTGGTAAGTAGTTCAACATTACAAACATTAAGGATCAGAAGAAAATAATTGAAAAAGATAACATAACATATTGTGGTAAAAAAAGTCACAGCAAGCACACAGGACAGATAAGAGATTTGAAGAGTTTATCTGATGACTGTAGGGAGAGGCAGGCTAACAATACCCGTTGACTTCCAGTGTTTGAGCTAAGCTAATTAGCAGTGGGCAAGCTTTACCCGTCTCTCTCTTGTTACTGGATATGGTCAAAAGAATGGTGTCTATCTGCTTATCATGGACTCAGGAGTGAGACAAGACACGAAAACAAGAAAAAGTTGTCGCTTCCCTTTAACAGGCAACTTATGCTACGGCCACACCAGACGCGTATTGCCAAATTTAAACGAGCGTAGTGCCTGTGCCTGCGCGTAACGCCCGAGGCTGGATGCTGGACCATTTTGACAAGCTGAGGGGCGACGCACGTCACTGCGCAGGCGGAGTAGAGAGCTGGAGTCAGTCGGACTCAGTGATGATCCGTGCAGGCAAATCCAGCTGGAAACGAATATTTACAGAACTTACCTTCAAAACCTGTCTCCTCAGCGACTTTCACCCAAGCCTGTTCCTTTTTGTTCTGAACTCTGTAGAGTACACACGTTGAATCGTATAGCTCCAAATGATGGCAAACAGCTCAGATCTACCTCTCCTCCATCTTTTGGCGGGGTTAGAGCCAGGGCAGGTGGCCGAAGCGTCACATGTCATCAAATCAATGACGTCGGGGGGGAATGTCATCGCTGATTGGCTGCCACGGTAAAGCGTCACGCGAATTTGCGTCGAAAGTTCAATATTTTCAACTTGAGCGTAGAGCAGTTTGACGCCCCAAACGCTCCATATGCGCCGCGCCAAATGCGTCCAATGCGGCACCCGGGGGGAATCTGCGTGCAAACGTGTCTTTGCATTGACTTTGTATCTAATCTCAACGCGCGTCTTTGCGAATTCGCGTATGGTGTGTCCATAGCATAAGAAGGTGCTCAGCTGTGAGATTGGCTGTCAACAAATCATGGGAGTTGATAAGATTATCTTGATACCAACGCTTATAACGATTTATGCTTATCTGATCATCTAACAGTTCCTTTATGGTTACCTTTTTGTGAAAATTAAGTCACAGTTCTGACCTCTGACCCCTGTCAGTGAACAGAAGTGATATGGGAGTTGATCGGCAAACAAACCTATGATATCAATTCCTTAAAGGAGTTGTTGTCCCACCTGGAAATGATTATCGATTCCCATCCCTAGTTTTTTTCAAACTATTGGATGACTCAGCATTGTTGGGTCTCTCCCTGACTAGTTTATCTCTTTCTCTGATAACTTGTGTAAGAATTTTTGCTTTATGAATAGTTTAAAATACTCCCAGCACTTGGGTATCTTCTTGAAGCCAAAGGCAGTTATCAAACAGGAGTATGATGGATTTAGAGGAGTATAATATGAGGTTTGTGTTTCTATTTTTGTCCCTCCAGGGTCCCTAAAGTGTCAGAGGATGTAGCCAGGGAGGCCTTACTCAAGTACGTGGATTCAAAGTGGAAGTACAGCTCAAAACCTGCCAGAAACCTCACCTTCAAAGAGCTGAAAGCCATCACTGTGTACAGGGTGAGAGAGACTGTTGCCCAATGATGAAGAACATGTTGTGTATTTATTTTGTTTAAAGAAAAATGCAACAGAATGTAATTTTTGGGGATTCCTGGACTGAAGGTAGCTTTATATGATGTGTTTAACCCAAATTTGAAGGTCAAGTTTAAATATGTCCGACTAATTGTTAAAAGATAATGCAAACTTAATGTATGCTGCAAGTTTTTATTAAATATATGAGAGAATTTATTCCCTGAACAGAGATTAACCTTACTGATATGATAGTCTTCCCAGTCCTTCCACCCGTCAGATCTTTACACAGCTGGGTGTGACATCAGTGCTGACAGGTGTATGACAGCCAGTATTATGTACACTTCATGCTTTCGACATATGAGGTGCAGCCCTGAGGAGTCCAAAGTACTCTCTCACAAAGCATGTTTGTTGAGTTGATTAAGACTGTCAGGGCTTTAGAAAAGGGTCAACAAATTTTCAGCACACATAAATTCATGTGCAGAATAAAAACACCAATTACTGCATCAGCTGTTTCAGTCATCATGAGGATGTTGATGATGTTCATCATATTTGACTTTTTTCATGACAAATCAGTGTTAAAACACATATTTTACATTTTAAGGAACGAGGCACAAGAAAGAACAGAAATGCTAGACTCTTCACCGGTTTGACAATGACAATCAGTTTATACAGAAAACTGGAAAAGTTTTGTACACAGAATATAAATCAGAGAAAACTAAGGTATCCTAATTGTGAGGCAAAAGGCTCGATCTATGACAGAATGTGTATGACCAGCAAGATTAGACAAGAAAGAGTGCTGGCACAAAGACTAGAGAGTACAACAAACAGGCAACAAGACTGAGGAAGACATGAAGTTTAAACACATGAGGTGATCGGGGTGATTAGACACAGCTGGGAAGGAACAATCGGGGATCAGGTGTGACAAAACAGGAAGCAAAACCTACGGAAACAAGGAAAGAGGGGAATTTTCAAAATAAAACAGGGACTACAAGACACAAAACATGAGCACAAAATGGGTAACTTAACTAAGGTAAGAGCAGGATGAAAGTAGACAGGGACAATAATGTTGAAGAAATTACGATAACAGTCAATCTGGATGATCAGTTCTTTTGTTTTTTCTTTGTAGCTGAAGACGAGAGAAAATCATGAGTATCATCACTAAGTCATTGACCGTGATGATTTGAACACTTTAGCTTTTCCATTAACTGAGGACACAGGATACTTAATAAACATAAAATTGCGCATTTTTCCCCATTAAATCACAAGTTATTAATTATTTTATGCATGTATTTATGAATGAATTACAGATCATTCATGGCCATACCAACTGGTGTAAATGATCATCTGTAGATGATGAAATTAGTTGCTCTTTCAAGATATTTAAAGGTTTGGACAAACCCATCCTACTGTAAATTTTGTTCTCCTTTTCAGCAGTCGACACTCAAGCAGAGAGATTATTCTGTAAACTTTCATTTCATGAACATCTACAAATTTTCCCCTTCATTTCTTTGCAGTATCGACTGGAGACCTACACAGAGACCAGGACCAGCTCCTGGGATCATGTACCCTATAATGGTAAAAATGTCAATATTCATTCATTATCTTCACCAGCTGTCCATTTTGGGGGGTCACAGGGGGTGAGAGATGGGGTACTCCCTGAATTGGCTGCTAGTCGTTTACAGGGCCCCACAAAGTGATAGGAAACCATCCACTAGGGCTGCTCCATGATGGCAAAAATCATAGCACAATGTTTTTTTTAATGTATTTTTTTTTAGCATTTGGTGCCTGTATTGATAGGAGAGAGACAGTGGACAGGCCCGTGAAGGGGAGGCGAGAGAGAGTAGGGGAAGACACTCCGTAAACTGGTCACAGGCGGGACTCTGACCTGGACCGGCAGAAGCAAGTACATCGGATGCCTGGTTGCCAACCACTCCGCCAAACCAGCACCCCAGCACAATGGTTTTTTGACAATATTAATAACTGATTTGAAAACACACACCACATGCTTTCATTGAACATGTGGGCTTTTCTTTTTGAACATAAAAGAATTGGCTAAACATCCATTTGTTCATTTACCATACTGCTTTTCCCGTTCGGGATCATTGGGGGGTCTGGATCCTATCCCAGCTGTCATTGGCCGAGAGGCAGGGTACACCCTAAAACAGTCGCTAGCCAATTGCAGGGTAACATGGAGAGACAGACAACCATTGTTGCTCACACTCATACCTAAGGGCATAAAGAGTCATCAGTCAACCTAATGAGAATGTTTTTGGTCTGTGGGAGGAAGTCAGGTACCCAGGAGAGAACCCACACGTGCACGGGAAGAACATGCAAACTTCATACAGAAAGGCCCTGCCCCACCTGGGCATTGAACCAGTGACCCTCCTGCTGTGAGGCATGTGCACTACAAGCTGTGCCACCTGATGAACATGTCTTCATCTGTGTGAGGAAAGTGCAGTGCCTGAGGAAAACCCATGCAAACAAGCCTTCACAGAAAGGCCCTAGAAATATTGACCTGCAAATAAATTGAATCTTTTTTTATTTAATAAAAAAATGAAACTTGTTTGATAAAAGACCATCTAGACTTTACTCTTAAAGTATACACGCACTGAAAACCTGAAATCAGTGTAACCAAAATAAATCTGATTTATAAACCCATTTGAAATGTCATATGATGATCCCCTGTAGATGGAGATGTTTTAACAAAAACTGCTAATACCTTAAACTTACTGGTTGAATTAGCTAGCCATGTGGCACAGCTAGCTGTCTGACATGTCAGTAACAGAGACTGTTGATGTTCTTCTCTCTTTTTTTGGTTACAAAAGCAAAGGGCAAGACAGCAATTTCTCATTAACAGATTATCTTTGTAAAAGGAAGGTTACTATGGATTACTGGAACTGTGGAACCATTCGGTACCATTCAGTTTGAAACTGGCTATTTTATGAGCTTCCTGAGCGTAAAGTCATACAAATCGAAAACCAGTGAAGTTGGCACGTTGTGTAAATCGTAAATAAAAACAGAATACAATGATTTGCAAATCCCTTTCAACTTATATTCAATTGAATACACAGCAAAGACAAGATACTTAACGTTCAAACTGGTAAACTTTGTTATTTTTTGCAAATATAAGCTCATTTGGAATTTGATGCCTGCAACATGTTCCAAAAAAGCTGGCACAAGTGGCAAAAAACACTGAGAAAGTTGAGGAATGCTCATCAAACACTTATTTGGAACATCCCACAGGTGAACAGGCTAATTGGGAACAGGTGGGTGCCATGATTGGGTATAAAAGAAGCTTCCCTGAAATGCTCAGTCATTCACAAACAAGGATGGGGTGAGAGTCACCACTTTGAGAACAAATGCGTGAGCAAATTGTTACATCTGTAAGTGCAAGTTAAAACTCTACTATGCAAAGCCAAAGCCATTTATCAACAACACCCAGAAACGCCGCCGGCTTCGCTGGGCCCGAGCTCATCTAAGATGGACTGATGCAAAGTGGAAAAGTGTTCTGTGGTCTGACGAGTCCACATTTCAAATTGTTTTTGGAAACTGTGGTCGTCATGTCCTCCGGACCAAAGAGGAAAAGAACCATCCAGACTGTTATAGGCGCAAAGTTCAAAAGCCAGCATCTGTGATGGTATGGGGGTGTATTAGTGCCCAAGGCATGGGTAACTTACACACCTGTGAAGGCACCATTAATGCTGAAAGGTACATACAGGTTTTGGAGCAACATATGTTGCCATCCAAGCAACGTCTTTTTCATGGACGCCCCTGCTTATTTCGGCAAGACAATGCCAAGCCACATTCTACACGTGTTACAACAGCGTGGCTTCGTAGTAAAAGAGTGCGTGTACGAGACTGGCCTGCCTGTAGTCCAGACCTGTCCCCCATTGAAAATGTGTGGCGCATTATGAAGCGTAAAATACAACAACAGAGATCCCCGGACTGTTGAACAACTTAAAGGAAAAGTTCGGTTCCTGCAGCTTTTACATTGTTTATAAAACGAAGAACAACAATATACTCACCCAGAAGGCTTTCCTGATCCAAACAGTGCTTCGGGAGATATTCAGATCCAAAATCGAGCAGCGGACACCGATATAATGGTAGCCCGTAGGGCATGGATCGCCGCTCCTAAAAACTGCATTAATCGTCCAAAAACTCATGTTCTTCACCAATATTCCATCATGATCCGTTCCGGATGATCCGCCATTGCAGTCTGTGTCACTCCACACAGCGCTGTGTGGCTGAACTAACTAGTTTGTTTATGTGCCTCCGCGCATATATATTGTTGTTCTTCATTCTATAAAAAATGTAAAAGCTGCAGGAACTGAACTTTTCCTTTAAGTTGTACATCAGCAAGAATGGGAAAGAATTCCACCCAAATAGCTTGAAAAATTGGTCTCCTCAGTTCCCAAATGTTTACTGAATGTTGTTAAAAGGAAAGGCAATGTAACACAGTGGTAAAAATGCCCCTGTGCCAACTTTTTTGCAATGTGTAGCTGCCATTAAATTCTAAGTTGATGATTATTTGCAAAAGAAAATAAAGTTTCTCAGTTCAAACATTAAGTATCTTGTCTTTGCAGTGTATTCAATTGAATATAAGTTGTAAAGGATTTGCAAATCATTGTATTCTGTTTTTATTTATGATTTACACAACGTGCCAATTCACTGGTTTTGGGTTTGTATTTTTTCTTCTTCCAGCGGGACAGCCAGTTGATGGTCCTCAGTACGGTATGAGCCCTCCACCCTGGGACATTCCTGTGGTGTTACCTGAAAGATTCACTGACAAAGTTGAGAATGTTCGTGTTCCACACTCATCCATCGTCAAGGTATAGATTTTTATTTAAACAAACAAGCCTCCATTTATCCTGATTTTGTGGTTAACACTTCTGTCCATGTGTTCATGTGTTTGTATTTTAGGTTTGTTACAAGTGTCATGGCTGTGGGAGAATTCGCTGTGGTTCATGCTTCGGTAAAGGCGTGGTAAGATGTTGATTTTTTTTTTTAAATATCAAAATAGACTATAAGGTTCAGTGTGTAGGAAAATAGAATGGCCAGATAATGTTGCTCAAAACATGTTGCTGTCCGACCTCAAAATTAATCTAGATGATAAAACTTAAGTTAACCTATAACTCTACAGAGCAGGCCCCTATCCAGCACGAGCTGTTTGAGCGCTTCCTGTACAACCCTGCCAAATCTCCTTTTTTCCAAAAACTGCTTAAACAGGGCCCTACGCTCTACAAGATAATCAGAACGATTTTTGGCCCAAATACTTCCCTGTGACCAAAGCCAGCAAAGGTCTGATTACCTTGTAGTCCTTAAGAGAATCTAATGAAATTCTTCTGTGGTCTGAGGTGTAATATCAGTGATTTTAGCAGGAAACTGTCAGTAACTACAGTTCATCGTTACATCTGTAAGTGCAAGTTAAAACTCTGCTATGCAAAGCCAAAGCCATTTATCAACAACACCCAGAAACGCCGCCGGCTTCGCTGGGCCCGAGCTCATCTAAGATGGACTGATGCAAAGTGGAAAAGTGTTCTGTGGTCTGACGAGTCCACATTTCAAAGGGGGAAAGCCTAGCCCCTGCAGCTTTTTACATTGTTTATAAAACGTAAGAACAAAGCCATCCAGACTGTTATAGGCACGAAGTTCAAAAGCCAGCATCTGTGATGGTATGGGGGTGTATTAGTGCCCAAGGCATGGGTAACTTACACACCTGTGAAGGCACCATTAATGCTGAAAGGTACATACAGGTTTTGGAGCAACCATTTCCATCATGATCCGTTCGGATGATCCGCCATTGCAGTCTGTAGACTCCACACAGCGCTGTGTGGCTGAACTAACTAGTTTGTTTATGTGCCTGTCCCCATTGAAAATGTGTTCTTCATTATAAAAAAGATACAACAACAGGAACTGAACTGTTGAACAACTTCAGTTGTACATCAAGCAAGAATGGGAAAGAATTCCACCCGAAAAGCTTCAAAAATTGGTCTCCTCAGTTCCCAAATGTTTACTGAGTGTTGTTAAAAGGAAAGGCGATGTAACACAGTGGTAAAAATGCCCCTGTGCCAACTTTTTTGCAATGTGTAGCTGCCATTAAATTCTAAGTTGATGATTATTTGCAAAAGAAAATAAAGTTTCTCAGTTCAAACATTAAGTATCTTGTCTTTGCTGTGTATTCAATTGAATATAAGTTGTAAAGGATTTGTAAATCATTGTATTCTGTTTTTATGTACGATTTACACAACGTGCCAATTCACTGGTTTTGGGTTTTGTATTTACAAGGACCTTTGCTTTTATTTGATTCACAAACCTATCCACTCAGAAAATTGATTCACTCTGTCAATATCGACTGAAAGATTTACGTATTGAAAATGCTCAATAATGTAGAATTAGACTTAAAATGCAGTTATTTGGATGAACTTCAAAATTCAGGGATTTTTCAGTCATCAAAATTCTGTTCACTAAAAATAATAATAAAAATCTCCCTCCTTTGTTTTAGTTGTTTTTCTGTTGAACTCTAATCTTCATTTCATTCTACAGAAGCGTTGCAACTTCTGTCATGGTCTTGGTCACTCTAGGAATAGACGCTGCACCTCCTGTCACGGCAGAGGTCACAGGAGGTGGGACTTCAGTCCGCCTGTCTCTTTTCCCTCTCTCTCTTTCTCTGAATTTTCCTCTTCATCTTGCAGAAGCGTTGCATGAGCTGCCATGGCAGTGGCTACAGGAATAGGCCGGGCAATCACTCTGGGAGAACACGTTGTACTATGTGTCACGGAAGAGGAAGGAAGAGGTGAGAGGAGACAAGAAAGATCTGGTGAACAGAGTTTGAGTTGCAGAGTAGTTGGAGTAAGTAGGTAAAAGAGACTGAATCTTTAACCTCGAACATTTCTGTGCGGTGAATATTTGATCATTCCTGTCCCAAGTACAGTAACTACTGATCACAACATCATATATGGTGTCCAACATGGGCAAAAAGCCTACAGCTGCTTGATGCAGTTCAATAAGAGGAGAAATACACTCCAAGTTAGAAATGAAACAAAGCCCAAAACAATCCAAACCCAGAAAACATGTGCACCTCCACAAAGTTAATTGGAAACAGAAACATACAGACATGATTTCTCGTGAAATGGTCATTTGTGGAAAGGATATCACAAAAGCAACTTAAAGCCTGTAAGCAGCGGCCTAGACATTTATTAATATGCAGTCACTTTGGTCATTTTTAATTCACAGTCTAATAAAATCCAATGAATACTCAGAAGACCCTCCAGGGTGCCTTTGAGCTCATTCCAGATGTCTGAGCCCTGTAGGTCGCACTTGAAGGGATTTGCCAACATTTTTTTGTGTGTGTGTGTTACCTCACTCCCAAATCCAGGAGGAAGAAGATAGATCATTCTTTCAACTGTGTAACAAGAAAGAGAGGGGCAGAGCTCGCCCACCGCTAATTAGCTTAACTCAAACACTGGGAGTCGATGGGTAGTGTTAGCCTGTCTCTGCCTACAGTCATCAGGTAAACTCTTCTACAACTCTAAACAGTCCTGTGTGCTTGTTGTAACTCATTTTTATTTTACTGCATTATGTTTGACCAAGATTAACACTACATATAACTTCTGTAAGAAATAAGTATGAAACAAAACCATATGGTGCATGTTCAAACCACTGCAGACACTGCTGCTGTTTTGTTGATCCTCTTACCAGCATATCTGGCAGTTTGTGCATGCACTCTGCTGTTTAGCTTTGTATGTAGTTCTTTAAAAAAATATAAAGCACTAATCTTAAGCCCCAGTCACACATTCCCGTTTCTCATGGTGATTGTGCACGATTGTCATAATCCTGATAAAGCGTGCTTTGGTCGTGGTGCATGTGCTACTTGGTCGGGATCACCGTTGTATAGTCGTGGATAACGGGGAATGTGGACAGGTCCCGACAGTTTTGAGCTGTTCAAAACTGTCGTGGAGAATCGCCGCTAACGTGACATGTACGGAGCTCAGTCGGGCTGATCGTGGCTCAATCCTGAAAGCTTTCTGCGGACGACTGACAAGGATGTATCTGTTTGTGCCTCGACTGTGTCCCGTTCAAGACGGCGCAAGCGACAGGGCTCAGTCAGGGCTTACGTGATGCGAACTGAGCTCAAGCGGGGCTGACGTTGTGTCAGCAGGATGGAAACTCGTGGAATCCTTGTCATATTGCTGTATTAACCTAGCTGGAGCGGGACGAACGCCCCCAAAGCGCTGTAGAGGGGTTGCTGACGGTGTGTTTACGGGGTGTGTCCAGGGGTGAGACAGTCATTTCATCCCGTATCATAGCGATCACACCAGCCTTGCCAATCGTGTACAGTTGTGCACAATCGGCATGAGAAATGGGAATGTGTGACTGTGGCATTAGTTTAAGAAGAGATAGTGTAGCAACGTCAAAAAAAAAACAAATCACAACAAGCACACAGGACCATCGTGACTGAAGAGTTCATCTGATGACGGTAGGCAGGGGCAGGCTAACACTACCCACTGACTCAGTGTTTGAGCTAAGCCAATTAGCAGTGGGCATGCTCTGCCAGTCTTGTTACTCCACACATAGTTTAAAGAATGGTGTCTATGTGCTTTTCATTGACTTTGGACCGAGGTAAGACATGTAAAGAGAAAAAAAGTTTGGTGCATCCCGTTTAACTTTTAATTTCTTACCTCTTAAGCCTGGTTTATGCTCCTGCGTCAAAGCTATACTGCACCTAAACCATAGTGCCAGCTTGAGCGTTTTTATTTGTGCATTTGTGTGCCCATGCTGCTCAGCAATACTCCATCAAAACACTGGTCAGCAGTGCTGTTTGTCCTCTGGTCCTGACACGTCTCTGTTTGTTTGTGTACAGGAAACCATGGCTACAGAAACCAGAGGAATATTGTTGAAGTAAAGAGCCAACAGTATTGAGCAGTACTTGACTGCATTCCATTGTTGTAAGAAAGAAAAGAGTGGAGCCATCTGAGCTGAATCAGATTACTGGGATTTTTTTTAGCTCTTGTTTGGCCACTGAATGAGATATTAGGGGTGAAATGCACTTATGAGAAGTAACCAAATCATTTTATTTTATTTCATCATACTCGAAAACTTGCCTGAGACATTGTCAGAGACTGGCTGTCACTCGCTGCCGAGAAGTGGACCAATTAAAAGACTGGCAGTCCACATAATTTTGTATGTGTCGTCTCATTTTTGGGGGTATGCACATCAGGCTACTTACAAAACCCTCTGTGTCAGTTCAGGGCTACACAGACCAAGGGACAGTTATGGTTAAGCCTCAACACAGAAGAGTGAACCGGCTTTCAGGAACTGTTTATTTCCTTGTGTTTTGTGCATGAGAGGGAGAAAAGTTGTGTTTCTGGCTGAGTACAAGATGCAAGAAAGTTTGACATTGTAACAAGTTACACAATAAAATTAAACTGTGGCTCCTAGACAAAAACAAACAAACAAACAAACAATTCAAAGCCATTAGACACGGAGGAGTGCAGATGGTGCACTGAGCAATCTCACATGACTAGAATGTTGTATCTGCATTATACTGTACGACATTACAGTAGTTCTAATGAGGCTCAAATATAGACACGTATAGGTAAATAACTAGGGCTGTCACTTTAGTGCATTAACTAGATTAATTAATTACACTGCAAATTAATGCGTTATAAAAATGAATCGCAAGATTAATCATAGCACACAAACATTTTAATATTGTCCAGCTGGAGGACCCGTACATGGCAGTGGCACGTCACTTCACACATGTATCTCTAGTCAAACCAAACAAAGCCCAGGTGACAACAGGAATGGCATATTTAAGACTTAGTCTTATTTTATTTTTGAATTTATTTATCTATATTTGTACTACATTCTTTAATAATGCATCAGGCCTAATTGTTTTGCTGGATGTCCTCGACCTTTTTCTTATTTTGAATTTAATTTTTATGAAACACACTTAAAGTGTATTTTGAGTTGCCTGATTGAGCTTAGAACTTTCTGGACAAGTTGCCCTGACTTTGGTTTTATTCTGTCACCAATAAAAATGTGGATTTACAAATCTTCACTTCTTGGTGTATTCATTTGATTAGTCATAGACTACAATTTTATAATATCCTAGAATTCAAATTCTTTATTTGAGTATAAGCAGATATGAGATTAAAATGCGATTAATTAGATGATTTAATTATAAATCCGGTAATTCATTAGATTATTTTTTTTAATCGTTTGACAGCACTATAAATAAGACAACATTTCATCCAACTTTTAATTTCTTACCTCTTAAGCCTGGTTTATATACTGCACCTAAACCATAGTGCCAGCTTGAGCGTTTTTATTTGTGCATTTGTGTGCCCATGCTGCTCAGCAATACTCCATCAAAACACTGGTCAGCAGTGCTGTTTGTCCTCTGGTCCTGACACGTCTCTGTTTGTTTGTGTACAGGAAACCATGGCTACAGAAACTAGAGGAATATTGTTGAAGTAAAGAGCCAACAGTATTGAGCAGTACTTGACTGCATTCCATTGTTGTAAGAAAGAAAAGAGTGGAGCCATCTGAGCTGAATCAGATTACTGGGATTTTTTTTAGCTCTTGTTTGGCCACTGAATGAGATATTAGGGTGAAATGCACTTATGAGAAGTAACCAAATCATTTTATTTTATTTCATCATACTCGAAAACTTGCCTGAGACATTGTCAGAGACTGGCTGTCACTCGCTGCCGAGAAGTGGACCAATTAAAAGACTGGCAGTCCACATAATTTTGTATGTGTCGTCTCATTTTTGGGGGTATGCACATCAGGCTACTTACAAAACCCTCTGTGTCAGTTCAGGGCTACACAGACCAAGGGACAGTTATGGTTAAGCCTCAACACAGAAGAGTGAACCGGCTTTCAGGAACTGTTTATTTCCTTGTGTTTTGTGCATGAGAGGGAGAAAAGTTGTGTTTCTGGCTGAGTACAAGATGCAAGAAAGTTTGACATTGTAACAAGTTACACAATAAAATTAAACTGTGGCTCCTAGACAAAAACAAACAAACAAAAAAAAAACAATTCAAAGCCATTAGACATGGAGGAGTGCAGATGGTGCACTGAGCAATCTCACATGACTAGAATGTTGTATCTTCATTATACTGTACGACATTACAGTAGTTCTAATGAGGCTCAAATATAGACACGTATAGGTAAATAACTAGGGCTGTCACTTTAGTGCATTAACTAGATTACTTAATTACACTGCAAATTAATGCGTTATAAAAATGAATCGCAAGATTAATCATAGCACACAAACATTTTAATATTGTCCAGCTGGAGGACCCGTACATGGCAGTGGCACGTCACTTCACACATGTATCTCTAGTCAAACCAAACAAAGCCCAGGTGACAACAGGAATGGCATATTTAAGACTTAGTCTTATTTTATTTTTTAATTTATTTATCTATATTTGTACTACATTCTTTAATAATGCATCAGGCCTAATTGTTTTGCTGGATGTCCTCGACCTTTTTCTTATTTTGAATTTAATCTTTATGAAACACACTTAAAGTGTATTTTGAGTTGCCTGATTGAGCTTAGAATTTTCTGGACAAGTTGCCCTGACTTTGGTTTTATTCTGTCACCAATAAAAATGTGGATTTACAAATCTTCACTTCTTGGTGTATTCATTTGATTAGTCATAGACTACAATTTTATAATATCCTAGAATTCAAATTCTTTATTTGGGTATAAGCAGATATGAGATTAAAATGCGATTAATTAGATGATTTAATTATAAATCCGGTAATTCATTAGATTATTTTTTTTAATCGTTTGACAGCACTATAAATAAGACAACATTTTATCATAATTCTTGTGTTATTTCATCAGTATGCTTGTTGAAAGGGGAAATAACCTGAAAGCCTTCAGCCTTCAAGCCTAAATGAACCTTACATTTTTAAATGTATTTCTTTTTGGCATTTTTGTGCCTTTATTGATAGGAGAGAGACAGTGGATAGGCTTGTGAAAGGGGGTGAGAGAGTAGGGGAAGACACTCTGCAAACTGGTCACAGGCGGGATTCGAACCTGGACTGGCAGAAGCATGTACATGGGGTGCTAACCACTCCGCCAAACCAGCACCCAATGAACCTTACATTTTAAAATCATTAATAGAATTTATAGCAGGAGTTCATCTGTCAAGTTCTTCATTTATACTATTTAAAGATGAAGGGTTTATGTGTGTGCGTGAAATATTAGAAGAACTAACAAAATCATTGATGTGTATTAAGAAAAAGAAGTGGGCCTTCCATCAGGACCCGATAATTGATGGTCTACTTTGAGAATGGACCAACTTATCACCATGCTCCTGACACTATTGCGGTGCATTTTGTCAAAGACTTTGAAAAAAAGAGGCCTTTTAATATTAATGTTATCGGTTCAATGGCTCTTCTACGTGTTGTGGAGACTTAAAACAAACCACTATCTTTAAAGAGGCCATGTTTTCTGTTTTGGAGTCCCCTTTAGTGTGTCTAACATGTCCCATCTGTATGAAAGAGTACTTCTGTGTACTAGACAAGAAGTCTGGGACATCTGGACTTTTACCGGTAGCGGTATGAAACATTTGTTCTCCCAGCCCCCCTGAATACACCCACCAACAAAGCATCTGAGACAGACGTAGAATGCAGGATGATCAGGAGTACTCAGTATGTGACAACACAATGTTTTGAGCAGTAGTGGTTGTGAACATACTCTTCCAGTCATCAAAAATGAATATATGAACCTAAACTAAGGCAAAATCTGGGCTCTTTCAAGTGCTTTTTAACAATCAAAATTCACACATAATCATTGTTGCCCTATGCCTACAGGTTTAAAAATAATGTGCTGCCCCCTACTGTTTTTATGAGGACGACCATGCTTTACATCATGGGGTTTTAAAACTAGCTTTACTATCTTTTACCATCAACTTTGACCATTTTCATGCTTATTAAATTATGCTAATAATGCCAGTGAATCAGGGACCCTCCCGTGCTGCATGGAAGCAGCTAAACCCTCCCAAATGTTTCTATTAGCCTCTGCATTCATCACGCTTCATAAAGTCATACAAGCTTAACAGCTTTGCAAAAGTTCTGTTTCTTTTGCACTTCCTAATTTTGAATCATGGCAAAGATAGTATTCTATCGGTTTGATTTTTAACTCTTTGTCCCCCCTCCAGGTGTATTTCCTGTCATGGTCAAGGCTTCAAAACCTGCACTGTTTGTCACGGCAGCCAAAACTTGCTGCACTACATCCTGCTCACAGTGACATGGTATGTTTGAGCCTTGTGCAAACACAACACAGCAGACATGTCTTGAAATCCTCCTCATGCATATCTGCGCCACATTTTGTCTCTTTGTTTTTCTTAATGTGTTTTTCTACAGGAAGAACAATGTTGAGGAATTCATTCCAGACCGCCAGCCCGACTTTCCTGACAAGAAGTTTGAGAAGGTGACCGGAGATCCCTTCTTTGTGGATGAAAATGTTTTGGTGAGACATTTTTTTCTTGTCTTTAATGTGGTCTTCTCTTCAGCTGCAGAGCATTAAGATACTGACGAACCTACCATTAAACCATTTGATCACCCAGCAGATGATAAAGTTACTTTCTTTCATGTTCCTCTGTTTTTCTCCGTGTCCTGCAGGTGTATCCTATCCAGGGCTTCCCTGATGATGAGATCTGTGCTATCTCGAGAACAATGATAAACCACCATTTGAATAAGTTTAGTTCCACCAGCCGCATCCTGCAACAGGTAATTCATAACACAAAATAAGTTTCTTAGATGTTAAAAAGGTCACAGTTGTGTGATGAAGAAAAACTGTTGTATAATCAGAGCGCTGAAGGCTTGTGCACTCAGTGACTGCTGATTTTGCAGCCAATAACCCTGTGCAGGTAGAGAAAAGAGATCTTGAAAAATGAGTCACAACAAGCACACAGCACTGTTTTAGAGTTGCTGAAGAATATTTTTGATGGCAGAGGCAGGCTAGCTGTACCTGTTGACTCCGAGTGTTTTAGCTAATCCAATCAGCAGTGGGTGAGCTTTGCCAGTCTCTTTCTTGTAACTGGATGCAAAGTCAAAAGAATGGTGTCTAAAGGCCTTTTAATGTTTTCAATCATACTGAGTGTCTGTACCTTGACTATTTATGCTCATTTTGTGTTTCAAATTTTCCTCATCTTCCTTGAAGTTAGGGATGGGTACCCTTTACATTTGAACCGTTACCATACCAATGCCCGGTACATGGGAATCGGTATCGGTACTCAACTGTACCAACTTTCAGTACTTTTGCGTGTGTTTATGGGGTAATAAATATTAATTTGTTTAATGTTAAGATCTCAAATTTTTTCAATGTAAATTTATTTCTCAATATATAAAATTTGACAGATATATATCAAAACATATTCAACTGTTTGTATTGTAACATTGTAGTTGTTCCAAAAATTTCTTCAACATGAAAACCAGTAACTAAAATGAACCACAACTTAATAAATTAACAGCAGCCCTCACTTTAACTTTAGGTCAGTTTAACAATGAGTCAGACAGAGCTGTAAATAATAAAGCATTTACATTAACGTTACAAAGTACGAGGAACCGACCTGATAATGATAACTGACGCACATTAAAATGCCAAGCTAATACCATCTTAAACACAAGGCTTATTTACCTGGACCAGGTATCCTCATTGTTCCATTTGCTGCCATCACCAAATGTTAAAGCCATTTCTTTTCCTGTGTTTCTGGCTGCAGACGACTAGTCGCCATTGGACGCAGGCGTGCTAACAGTGCCGAATGAATCCTTTGTGGTCGTAGATCTGAGGATATAAAAAATTGTGTACTCTTCAGCTTTAAGGAAAATTTTGTGCGTCATTAGGTGCTTCCTCAGATTTAAAGTATTTCCACCGCTGGCCTTACACTTGGCGTCACAAATATTGCAGCGGGCATAATCTCCATCACATTTAATAAAGTAGAGCCATACTTTCAAGCAATTTCTCTCAGCCATGCTTGCTTTGTTGACTGAGCCCACGGCTGCTGACGTCATTATACTATTGCTGTGCTGCATTCAAGTCCGGTATGGAAATTCACCTACTCTACCAAATAGTATGCCTGCTTCTTCCACTTCCTCACAGTCACAAGGATGCGTTTAGGTACCTAAACATGGCACTGTTTGATTTTACGTGAATCGGTACTCGGTAGTACCTACAGAATTCGGTCGGTACCTCTTAAAGTACTGAATTTGGTACCCATCCCTACTTGAAGTAGGGCTGTAATCGACCAAAGAAATTGTTGGTCGACTAAAACACAGCAATTTGTCGACCAAAATCGACCAAAATCGACCAGTTGCCCCCCCCCCCCCCGCTCCGTGTTTCTCCCCTGTGCGCGCCTCTTTCCCTCCTTTCTTTCTCTCAACCCAAGACTCTCTGCTTTCGTCTTTATCAATAATATGGGCAGTCACTGTCATATAGGACTCCATTCGAAGAGACGCACACATCTGTTATCTTTATCTATTAACTTGGAAGCTTTTTCTTTTTTTCTCCCTCGTATTTTGCCGTTAGTGCATGCGTAATTGTGAGGCGCGCTGGCACTGAATATCCAGAAAAACATTGGAACCTGGAAATTCATGGGACTCTTTTAGTGTTCCCTCACAGAGTTTCATATTAACCACGTTGTTCACTGCAACAGACACTTTTCCTGCTGGAATTTTGAAGGCATCGCCAACTTCATAGTCGCCAAGAGCGATGGTTCTTCCTGTGTGCGACCTCCTTTTTTCTCTCAACACAAGACTCTTTCCTTTCCAGTCTTCATCAATGAAATGGGCAGTCACTCTCATATAGGGGTCCATTTGAAGAGACGACACATCTGTTATCTTTATCTATTAACTCGAAACTTTCTTTTTACTCCCTCGTGATTTTGTCGTGAGGGCGTGTAATTGTCTGGCGCGCTGGCACTGAATATCCAGGTTCCAATGTTTTCTTGGCCTTCCACGACACCAATGGGCCTCGTACCCTCAGAAATAAAATAGTCAATTCCTTCTGTGATGTAGTTTTTGCATTTGGGTGTTTATATGAGGCATAAAATCCAGCGTGAGGGTGAGGGATCCCGCCGCTTCAGCGCGGGCAGAGCACATGCAGTTATAAAACGAATACGCGATTATTAGACTAGAATATTGAAATGCTCTTAAATAAAAATATTGAAATGAACGATAAATACATTAAAATGGTGTTCTGAGACATGATGGGGGTGCTCAGAAAATACCCCCATTTCACTTGATACGTTTCTCCTGATGAAATGAACTGCAGGGGAAAAAAATAAATTGATATATTTGGTCGACCAATCAGAATTTTGGTCGACTGAGCACGCATCGACCGATTAGTCGACCAGTCGACTTGGACTTTACAGCCCTAACTTGAAGTGTTTGGTTTCATTGGTTTGAAGGACATCTGAGAGACTCCAGCTCTGTTCCATTAATTTCCCTCTTAGTAGTGTTAAAATCAGAGAGATCATGCACTAATTGTTATCTATTTTAATGCCCTAAGCCCCGAGTATTAATAGGCACAATTTGACTCCCTTCTAGTTTGAGTCTGTAAATAAAGTCTTTAAAGACGATCACATCTGCCTAAAGGCCCGCTATGCTTTCCGCATGGGCAGACTGAAATTTTAAAAAGAGATAACTTGCTGACAAGTTAAATTGAGACAAAAAGAGAGGTGATCAATCCTATGAGAGAGAATAATAAACACCTATGACTGTTTTTAAACTACTGATAACAGTTACTCCTGTAAGTTTGCTGTTTTCTTGTCTGCATCTGTTAAATTTTGGGAAGTGTGAGGCCAGGCAGAAATCAGTCATGCTGAACCTCTATGAAGGGATGTGTCTGGATGTGCGACACGCAGACACTTGTACGTCGAGCATTAGAAAAATCACAAATCAGACTGTGGTCGAAGAAAAGTGTATGGCAGCAATGACAGCAAACAAACACTGTACCTGCACTACTACAAGTTTGTCTTTCCAAATGTTATGATGTAAGTTGATGCTAAAAGCAATCAGTAACTTACCAGGGTGCTAAAGTGTGTCTGCAATTTCTCTCTGACTTCATGCTTTTTTCAGTCTGTGGTGATAGTCCCTTATATTTTTTTTCACGTCTTGATTGACTTTTCCTTTTTCATTCCACCATTTCACAGCAACAACTGCATCAGGCCTTTGCTTTTCAATTTGAATTGTTTGCATCTGTGGCTAAATAAAAATTTAATATGACAAACTTTCAATCACGTCATGAGGTGTCTTAGATTGGGCTGTTTTTCTTACTTTTACTATGAGGCACTACATCAAACAAAATCTCTGAAATAAAACTATGGATGTCAGGTGGGTCTGTTATCATGCCTGTACCATGAAGTCCAACCTCAGCGTTTGAGAGGAGCATACTTTGTGTAATTTCTTGAGGGTATGGTGCTTCAACAGAGCAGATTGCGACTGTTACTTCTGCTCAAATCATGGAGCTGCTGGCAGGTACAATCAGCTTTATATGAATTTAAAATGAGAAATTTCAACCGCTTGTTTTTATAGCATGACCACTGTCTTTAGTTAGTAAGAATGAATGTGTAGTTATTGTATCATGTCTTCCCAGCCGTGCATGAATTGGAAACACTGACTCTTTTGAATTTTCTGTCTTTCAGCGTCAGACCATCGAGCTCGTGCCCCTGACTCACGCCTACTACATGTACAGCGGAAAAGAATACAACTACTTTGTCTACGGGACAGAGAACAAAGTGTATGCTGCCAAGTATCCCACGGCATGCACCATTTTATAAACTAGGAACACATTTAATCCTGTTGTCAAGTCTGACCATAAAAGGTGGATAGTATAAAGATCCATATAGAGGCAGTAGATATGAAAACCTGAATAATCTCTTCATTGTATCAACATTCATTTACTGACAGTCTGCTGCAGTGATGTTAAGTGTGTTATTTTTAATGTAAAATATCTATATTGTACTTGTGTTTGTACAATAATCCATCTATCATACAAATCATTACATTCTTCAGTATAATCCTGAGAGTCTGCAGACATACAAGGTTGATTATTTTATCGTTCAACAAACAAAAAAATCTGAATTGTACCTGTAAGGGGATACACCAACTTTCTTAAGTGCAAATTGCCTGAAAAGTTAAGAATGTTTCGCAAACAACTACTCACTCATAACTCCAAATCAGTCCTCATGTTCACTAAGAAGAGCTGTTCAGAAGACACAACTCATTTTGCAAACGCCACTGTTTAGGTGTAAAATATAACACAACACAGTTTACTAAATAAGTCACAACAAGCACACAGGACATTTAGTATTGCTAAAGAGTTTATCTGATTACTGTGGGCAGAGGCAGGCTAACACTTCCTGTTGACACCCAGTGTTTGAGCTAAGCTAATTAGCGATGGGCGAGCTCTGCCTGTCTCTTGCCACTGGATGCATAGATAAAAGAGTGATGTCTGTCTGCTTGTCGTGGACTTTGGAGTGAGGCAAAACACAAAAAGACAAAAAAGTTGGTTTATTCCTTTAAGTTACTCAGTTAACTTCTAAAACTAATTTATGTTGAATTTAGGACCTAAACCCGCCATTTCATATTCAGTCAAAGCTGTATGTGCCCTACTGATTATTGTGAATTGTTTTAAAGTCTGTTAAAGAAAAGAAACATCACTTTGAACAATTTAAACCTTGATTAGAGGTTGCAAATTAAGTTTGATTACTATTTCATCCATCCATAGAATGTGCCTTTAATTTTGTGCAGGTGTGATGTAACCCAGCAGTGTAGAGATTAATCAGCATGTGTACTACAGTTAACACTACCTCCATACCCTCTGAAGATATAAACAGATGACTGGTGCTTACTTTTGGGCATTTTGTGCCCCAAAATATCTTTGCCACTACCAAAATACACTGCCAGATAAATGACCAACTTTTGTTACTATTTATCCAAAGAAAGCTGATTTTTTTTGGAGGAAGCCATAATATATAATTCTTTTTTTTTACATTGACTCCATATTTACTGGACCATAATGTACTTCTGTTTTGGGAGAGAGGTGGTGAGAGAGGTGAGAGCTGGTTTATTTTTGTATTTTTATATATTTAGATTTAGAAACCTTATCCGTTTGTGGTTGCATTTAGGACAGCAGTGAGTTGTTATGTGCAGGACACAAACACTTAGAATAAGACCCCCAAAAGAAAAAAATGCTTCATGCAAAGACATGATTCTGATATACTTCAGCCTGTTTGAAAAAATTTTTCCAAACAGGAAGGGAGGCTTACATCCATTGTATCTCTCCTTGGTGACCACATGTAGACCGGTTTCTTTTCATGACAACAAATCAACAGATTTGTTGTCCAGAAAAGAAACTCCTGCGTCTTTGTGCATCCACACCGCCAAGTTTTTCTTCTCCATACGTGTATCGTAGCAGCACTGCTTCTCTGCAAAGCTACACCGCCATCTACTGAACCGGCATGCATACTACAGCAGTTTCATTTGTTTCCAACGTCTCCGTCTGAAGGCGGATCGACTTTGAATACGCAAAGGAAAAATCTTTGCGTTTTGAGTCAGAGAGTGTCCGTGTTAACGTAGCCTAAATGTCTGAGCTCCCCACGCTATTGCTTTTCCTCTACTCAAGTCAGCTCTGTTGTTTTTGTTTTTCATCAGAGATTGTTCCCAATACCTGGCCCATTTTTTTGCATCACCACTAGTGATGTTTCGAGGGAGCTGTGCCTGGATTAAATGTGATGTGGAGACACTGCTGACCACTGAATGATCACAGTATCACCACGTAAGGACAAAAGTATCCAACACAGAAATGAAACGCCTTTCATAGTCAGCACTGTAAAGCTGTGTGATGCCCCAGATGCTCCCTGTTGTTACTGCTTGCAGTCATCACTGGGACAAAACTTGTCACCTTACTGTGACAGAAAGCTGCAGACTTGTTTCTGTTTTCTCCTTTGTTGGAAAACAGAGCATGTAGAACCAAACTGTGTGATGTCCAGCCAAGTTAGACACCACACAGAAAGGCACCATGAGACGTAGTCCAGCCAAACTCATATCAACCATCTGACTGTGATCCTACTTTTCTAATCCCTCCCCAAAGCTCATGACCATAGGTGAGAAACAAAAATGAAAGCATTGTCTTTCTAAGCTCATCTTCATCATGGCTGCCTTGTAAAATATTTGCAGTGTTGCAGATGCTGAAGAATCTGTCAAACTGTTGGTCCATTTTACTGTCGTTTGTGAATTAGACTCAGATGTAATTGAGCTCCTGTCTTAGCTAAAACTCTCCTCTCTGAGGATATCTGAAGGTCCTCCTACAGACCTGCTTAGTCCATCAACTGCACATGTTTGTTATGCTGAGCTTACAGTTAATGTCTGAAAAGAAGGAGTGTTACTTTTATCATGTCCATGGGAAAATTCCATCCTTCACACCCTTTGAAAGTCATCATTTTCAGTCAAATAGGGCACACTACAAAAATAGCATCAGGCTAATGTTGCTCAGTCTGGCCTGCAGACGTGACTCCACATTGACTGCTGGTTTGATGGCCTGAATATAGTCCAGCTCATTGCAGCAGGAGCCCTTTTTATCACTTGAACCTCCACTTCTACAAAGCTGCTCTCTACTTTTATCACTATCAATTTCCTTGCTGGTACTTTAACAGGTGTAATGGCGTAAACTGTTACTATTTTATCTGATGTCCTCTGTGGTATTACGTCAACACAAATGTCCCAAATATCATCTGTGTCAACGTTTAATGGGACAGTTGATCTCGTCTCTGCTTAAAGTCAAACAAGAAGAGGCTAAAAGGTTAGCTTGCTGACTAATGTCCCATAATGTTTGGCATGGCCACGTTTATATGCAAGATGAGGGAGGCAGGCTGTGATATAAGCCTAATTCATAGTGCTGCAATGAGGCTCCGTTATATTTGTAGACATTCATGAGACAAACCGCGCTTGCCCTCACATACACACAAAGGCAGAGCTGCTCACTTGTGGCGCTCCTGTCTCCCCGCTGAGTCCTCATGTCCCTCACTCCAATATCACGCTACTGTTACTACCTCTGGAGATGAAGCAAAGAGGGCATCAGCTCATTCCCTCCATTCAGTCTTTATGATGTTCACTGTGGAGGCGACATGTCACAGAGGTGTAAATACTACGCCTTGAAATGGCAGTTTGAATTGGTCTACGTAATGTGAAAAAAACGCAGCTCTGGGCTTGTGTGCGCGGTAGCTAGCTTAACAATACTACAGTGTAAACATGAAACAAACCAAAGAAAACCACACCAATGTCTGTTTTCATCCACGTCAGGGGCCTCATTTATAAAGCTGCATAGGTAAGATCACTGAAGGTGGCGCAGGCCTGAAACACAGGAAGTGCATGCACACAAAAACTTTCAGATTTATAACAGAGCGTGCATAAAGGTCCTGTTTGTATTTATAAATCACAATCAACTCTAAAGTTGTTTGGAGAACACTTTGCCCCACCCATATTAGAGATGGGATGAAATATCGTTTGGCAATATATCGTGATACAGTACGTGATGAAATGCATCGAGTTTGAAAAAAATGGATCGCGAAATAAAGACGTCACGTCTGCTAATAGCGCATGTGACCAGAAGTGATGACAACAAACATTAGCACCAACTACCTTGCCTCCAAAAAGCCGAATGATGGAGTCAAATGAGGTCAAAATTGAGGACGCTTCGCCTGGATACAAGTCGTCTGTCTGGCAGTATTTTGGCTTTCTCATTAAAAAAAGATGAAGACGGTGAAAACGAGCCTACTGCTCATTGGCATACACTCTCTCTAACCTCTCTAGGGTTAGAGAGAGTGTTATTGTTTGTGTTTGGCCTGTTAGGCCTTGTGTTTTCCTGTTCGCAACTCAAACAAAAACAAATAATTTGTTATTACACAAATATTTTTTCTTTTTTACTTTTTTGATATTGCATCTTGACATATCGTATCGTGACCCGGGCATATCGAGGTGCAGCGTATCGTGAGTTTAAGTGTATAGTCCCATCCCTAACCCATATGGTGCCTTTTAAATGCTGGGTGAACACCTTTGTTGAATATTCAATGATACCAATTTCAATGGAACGAGAGAAGAAACGAGCAAAAAAAAAGAAACTTTTACTCAATGTGAGGTCGACATATTAACAGGCGGGCAGAGTGTGGGCATCATTAATGCCAGAAAGGCAAAAGAGTGGAAGCATGTCGCTAATGCTGTAAATAACGATGTCTCAGAGGGTCAGACTGTGGCTTAAGAAAAAAGGAAACAGTCCGAAAAGGCGTATCCAGATTCTCCAGATTTTGTGTACGTCAGGGTCAGAGCTGCTGTGAAGGCAAGTCTGTTTTATATTAACTCCCAAAAGTTGCTAACAAGTGGCCTTCGCTTTCTTTTAAACAGCGTGTATAAATGAGGCCCCTGAACAGAGCAAATGAGCAGCAGGTGAAATAAACAACCAAAATTCAGGTGAAGTGGCCTTAAAAGAGTTTTCCAGAACACCTCTCTAAGAAAATGTGGCAAAGCTTTCCAGTACAGCTGCTTCTTCCTTGAGGAACACTTTTCTTTTTTTTGAGTAAAAAGACTGAATTTAGTGAAAGAGAGTCTCACATGATGACATGAAGCCTTATCTTTCTTCTCAAGCTCGTGTTAGTGCTGAAGACTATAGCTTGATACCTGAAGTCCATAATAATCCCTGTTTACTGCCAATGTTATACTTCCAGCGAACACCAGCTTTTGTTCTGGGATCAATAGATGTCGACTTCCTGAATGTGCTGTACTTCTTTTCCTTGTGTGTTTTAATGCTCCGTCTGTGTATAGCTCAGGTTTGTGCCATATAAGCCCTGAGAGGACATGAATTGTGTATTTGATTTTACTCCATTTTCCTGAGACAAGTTAAAAGTATGTTTTTCCTCAATATTTTGATTATAATTCTTGTTTTTTGAGACAACATTGCAGTTGTCAGAGTTAAAGTATCTCATGTCAACTAGGGTTGTCGTTCGTAGAAAAAGAGACAAACTTGTCAAATCTTGAGGCATAAATTAAAATTTATACTCCCTTTTTGCTTTGTAGTTTTTTGTCTTCCATTAAAAAAAAGTTGCTTGTCTCCATTTTTCCAACCTTGAAATTTTAATTCTTTGCATTTTTAGCTTTCCAGAACAGGGAGATTCATACTGTTAATCTAAAAACAGGAAGATGCAGACTGCTTTAGGAATATTCCTGTGCTCACCTTGACAGAATAAAAACTATTTACAGTAAAACAACTTAGGAGGGGTTAAATTAATGACGTTTTTTCCTCCCAGGTCTCCAAATATACAAAGATATCAACTGAAAAAGCCATCCAAATGCTCAGGTTTTATTCAAATGTAAGTTTTGTTCTTCTGCTTCTTTTATCAACTTTTAATTTGGGATCAAACCACTTTGAATAATTTACATTAAAGATTGTTTTTATATAAAGATTCTGGATCACCTTCCAACAAAATGTGTATCTACACTCCAAAAGGATCCAAGTCTGTTTTTATCAGTTTTGTTTGATACCACATGTGCTTATTAACAGTCAAATATTCAATGTAAATTTTACTAACAATTTTGTATAACAGTAATAAACTTATGTGACGTCACATTTCTGTGTCCTGTTGTCTTTGATGAGCAGAAACTGAACAATCAGACTCAAGTTCTGTCTGCATGCACCTGTGTTTACAGCCTGTGACCACAAGAGGGCGCTCTGGTTTACGAAACAAGCTCGCAGAGGAGCTGAAGGTGCGTTCACTGGCTTTGTATTTTGTGGGAAACATTTAAATAGAGTAAAAGAAATGAACTCTGGATGATAATGAAACCTGACAGACTTGAGCAGGGACCATCAACTACATTTATACAGGGGCTAGTTTTTCCTTTGGCATATGCTCTGGGGGCCAGATTTAAGAAAACACTAATAATAATAATAATAATAAAACACTTATAATGAAGTGTTTTGGTCCACCAGTCCTGCAGTAGCCGCATGGGGTTTCATTAATAGTTGAGGGTATCAAACAACGAAAAACTGTCCTTAAAACAAGAACATTTTGAACTCTGCACATTTCCCCCATGTTCAATAATCCGAACAACCAAAAAGGGCAAGCAAAAACTTAAAAAAGAAAGAAAGAATTAAGGTTAAAGTTGTTTTTAAGTGTGTAAAAAGTCATAATTCTGGAAGGATTTTTTTAATATTTTGAGTTGAGTTTTAGTATTGTGGGGGGAAAACTCAGAATTCTGGGATTAAATTCAGAATTATGCAGAAAAAAAATCTAAACTCTGGAATTTACGCAGAAAATATGAGGACAAAAGCCAGATTTTTTTTTCTAAATGTATTTTTTGAGCATTTTGTGCCTTTATTGATAGGAGAGAGACAGTGAATAAGCTTGTGAAAGGGGGTGAGAGAGTAGGGGAAGACACTCTGCAAACTGGTCACAGGCGGGCTTTGAACCTGGACCGGCAGAAGCAAGTACATGGGATGTGCATGGTTGCGAACCACTCTACCAAACCAGCACCCCAAAAGCAAAAATTTTGAGAATGAATCCATACGTAACAGTGCATATTGTTAATTTATCACAGTCAAAGAAAAAGCTAAATCTCCTAAAAACTTCCTTTGCAGTGGCCCTAATCCTCTTCCATAAAATAAAAGTCAGGGGGCGGGATGGAAATCTCTGAGGGGCCTGATGTGGCCCAGGGGCCGCCAGTTGGTGATCACTGGACTAGAGTAAGAATGCTAATCAATACATGTAAGTTCAGCAAACCCAAGACGAGATTTAAATTTCTATAAACCTTTTTGTTCTGTGTTTACATTTTTTTTTCTTAGCCTACTTTGAACTAAAAAAACCTAGTCAAGGAAAGATAGAATGAGTCAGGGTTGTAAGACAAGTGATGATAGTAATAAATCTGATCATATTGATAACAAATAAATCAGACTGTACTAACAACATTGTCAGTTATGAAGTAAAAGTAATAACTTGTGATAAAAATGATAGAGACAGAAAAAGCAGGGGTGCTAGTTTGGCTGGGTAGTTAGCAACCAGGCATACATACTTCTGCCGGCCCTGGGTTTGAGTCCAGCCTGTGGCCAGTTTGCAGTGTCTCTCCCTACTCTCCCACCCCCTTTTACAAGCATATCCACTATGATTCTCTCCTATCAATAAATGCACAATATGCACAAAAATATATTTAAAAAAGACAGATAAATCAAGTCAGGACATCATTTTTCTCATCTTCAACATATTATTAACATGTACACAAACACTGGGATATGGCCAGTTTGTTATTTTAATTGTCTGTGTAATCAACAGGTGGTAGTAGATGAAAAAGTCACAAAGTACACTGAATTTCTTTGAACATCTGAAGGAATTACAAATGGTTTTCACAGTGCCAAGATAACACATTTTCATATGAACAACAAAAAATCAAACAATGTTTAAAACTGCCCAGTATTAAAGCAATTAAGGTAGAAGTTGTAGGTCAAGGTCTCACTTACTTCTCCAAACATTGCTACTTATTTTGGCGCTTTAGAGAACTAAGGAGAAATGAACCTTTTTTTTTTAACTGTTTTCAGGTTTGCTATCCAGGGTGGCAGAAACAAGGAAGAAGTCAGGAAGATTCTTAACAATAACTCTGAGAAATAAAGATTATATATATTCTTTATTTATCATTTTATTAACTTTCTGTCAAAGGTCTTAAAAGATCCCCTTTCTCTTCACAAACAAAATAGAGGTCCATTTGAAAATGTTATTGTGGAAAACAATTTCATTTTAGCCTTCACTTTACTTAATATTATGTAAATATGTTTGGGTCTTTGAAATAAGAGTACAGAGCAAGATAATTGTATCACCTGCAAAGTTTTTAATCTTTTCAGAATTAGAAGGAGAGTCAGAGAGTCATGAGAACAGATTATACAATAATCATAAGATTTTAAATGCTTGAAATGGTCTAGGCCCTGAATGGCACATATTCTAATGCACCTTTTATTCCATAATTTCAACTGACCAGTGTTTTCTCAACTGTTTTAAGCCTTAAAAACAGGAAAAAAATGTGGCTGTAAGAACTAGAAGTTATACAAAAAATGGGATAGGGCCTGATTTTTTTTTTCATGGGGCTCAACATTTCTGGCAGCCCGACTGTGTCCATCAGACCATGTCCACATACATACATATGTCCATCCATCCTTCTGACCTTCTGTACTGCTCAAATCTTGTGAACATTATATTTCAGAAAATCTTCAAGGGGGTTTCTTTCAAGTTTAAAGGAGACATATCATGCTTGTTTCTCCTTTTCACTATGCCAGACTAGGATGCCTGTAAAGCGTTTCTGTCCTCAGTACAAGTCATTTAGTTCCTTCATTGCCCCACAATAGCGTTCTCAAAATCCTTATTTTAGGCCATTATCCAAGTCTCGTTGAAACGCTCGGAGCTGAGGATGACCTTACAGTTACCTCGCAACGTCACAGCCCTTTGTGCTCTGATTGGTCAGTTCTATCGTGGGTTGAGCCAGCTTGTCCTTCTTCTTCTACTGTATTTTCCGGCAGGCTCAAAGCAGTGACCGCGCACTGAGTTCCCCTACAGGCCAGAGCTGGTAATGAGTGAAAGTCAGCTAGGGATCTATATACCCCTGCTGGTGGATGTGTTCCTCGCTGATGGTTTGTGGCAAAAGGACATCACAGAGGAGGAAGTGTTTAATCAGATTACTCCAATAAAAAGAAAGGTACCTCGTGTCGTCACGACGATTTAAATCTCGCGGACATCTTGCAATGACCTATTTTCAGAGGCATCAAATCTCGTTCTAGGATATCAGAAAAAATACAATATCTCATTTTTTGAAAATTAAGGGGGTGTAAGGTCTTGTTTTCAAATTTATTATATTATATGTAAGTATTAAATCATGCATCAGCGTGATATGTCTCCTTTAACCATTTATGCACTTAAACTGAAGGATGAACTAATGTGATTTTGAGTTTCACAGGTCAAAGGTCAAGATATGTGGAGCCTATCCCAGCTGACTTTACCAAAGGTGGAGCAAACCCTAAACCAGTCACGAGCCAATCACAGGGCCACAAAGAGACACAGACAACCATTCACACTCACTCTCACACCTAATGGCAATTTGGGGTCACCAACTTGACCAACTGAGCAAGTTTTTGGTCCGTGGGAGGAAGCTGGAGTGCTCAAAGAGAAGCCACGCATACACAGGGAGAACATGCAAACTCCTCACAAAAAGCCCCTGAGCAACCCGGGGAACCATCCTGCTGCACGTGCACTGGGCCTACCTGCTACCCATATTGTTCATAAATAAGTAATTTAGAAGAAAATCACTTAGTTATGTTAGAGTAACTTGATCAAACACACCAAACAATAGGATGATGCAGTAGATCCTGGCACTTTAAAATTTAAATGATTTTTGAACAGGTTTTTAGATTAATGCTCAAAAAATATCCATAGTGAGCTAACTCTTGAAAGATTTTAATTTCGTGAATGCATGAGCAAAAACGAATGGAAATGTCACACATGTAATATTACAAGCATTATCATGTCTTCAACTGCCTAGCAGTGCAGAGTTTTTGGGTGCTAACATTTAACAAATCACGGTAATAATTTTGTTTTTGGATAACTAGCAAAGTTAATTATTACATTAAAAAACAATATTATAGTTACTAAAGTGAAGAAGTGCTAAGTTTTTAGATATTTTTTGTCTTCAGTGGGCTGCTGTCATGATGCGTGCATGTGGAAGGATTAGGTAAAAAGTTAAACACAACATGGCGGATGAAGGGGAATGCCTGAGCTTTAGGCTACTTAAACCAGCTCAGTGTTTTTGTGATTGTGATTTTGTTTTCATGTAAGACAAAAAGAACAGAGTTTGTTTTAATGATCACTTTAAATAAAAAAAGTTGTAAGTAACTTAACAGGAAGACAACATATTTTTATACTAAGAAACATTCAAAGTTATCATGATCCATTAAGGACTAATTAAAGTTACAATTTCCTAATAACTTATAATAAATTAACTCTGTTCATGTCACACCATTTTTTAATTATCTAATTTCTAAATTAGTGTAAGTTAATTCTTTTATTTCAGAAGAGGATAAGAAGCATCTTTTGTCCGACTGTTCCATTCAAGTTGAATTTGTGTAAGATCAGATGTGAAACTCTCCGAGCCGCCCTGAACGCACCACGCTGCAGAGGCAGGTTTGATGCTGAGGGTCCATGTCTGCTCACATGTGTGCAGCAGTGTGTTTGTGGAGTCTCCAGGTGAGCAGACAGAGAGCTGAGCCTGATTCTGTCCTGACTTTTCATCTGAGGAGGAATAACTGAGAGACTACAGACCTTCATCAGACCACAACACAGAGCTCGGTGAGTTCAGCAAACTTTTTTATTCTGTCATCATGATGCTGATCGATCGATGCTCCTGACCTTTTATCAAAGTCTGTAAACCAGTTTGAATGCTTCGAGAAGAAAGTATATGAAGAGTGATGAAGTGACATTATGTTTGGAGACAAGAATCTTTATTTAAGTTTGGATGAAAAGTCATATTCTAATTTTTTTGACGGAGATTACCTGTCATATGGAGTTTAGGTTTTATGGTGATGTCAGTGAAGCCCACACCTTCTTGGATCACTTTACATCCAGGATCTACACTTTGATTTACATGTCAACAGATTTTAATTGCTGCAGAAGTCCTCGTAAATGTTGTTGTGGCTGCGCAGGTCTCTTATGGCGTTATGATGAATGAAAGAAAGTAATGGAAGTGTCAATATCTTTTCTTGATATTGTTTTTTTTTAAACTGCTGATATGATTTTGTAGAGCATCATACGTTTAAAGGACTTTTAAGGAGTCATTAAGGAAGATGTTTAGACACTTTAAAGTTTTTGTGGTCCAAAAATGCAAGGTAGACTTTCCAGAGATGTAGACAGAGATGGTCCACACTGTCCCAAAGATGCTGTAAAATGGTTCTGGTGGCTTCAGATGCCACATGAAGTCTGTGATTACACATCTGCTGCGAGGACTGTCCTGGAGTTTATATGAGTTTATGAAAGATTTCAGTTTCAGAAGATTTCCTATGGTGAGGAGGGGCTTTCCAGGAATTATTACAGGATACATTATAGAAAGGCTGTTTGTATGTTTTTTTAGGAGTTTTGTGTGATGCTTGCATGCCTATAGTGGCTCTGATTGACATCAAATATTTCAAGGACTTTCTAGGAGTCATGGAAAGGATCCAGGGGTTGATGCTTTACTTGAGTTATCGTAACAAGATAATTGGTATAGCCTAATCTTTGTTTGTTTGTTTTTGTGTGGTAATTTAGTCAATGCAAGTAGAACTGCTGAATGACGTGATGGGTTGAATATGTTTTTAAGGACTTGTTTTGGGTCATTTAGGTCTCAGGAATTCTTGTAGGATACAGAAGATAATTACAGTGATGTTTTAATAAGTCAATGAGTCCTTTTGAATGATGCTGTGGTCACAGAGGGATTTCCACCAGTGATGATTATGGTTGTGCTTTTTAGTTTTTGATAAACAGTGAATGTTAAAGCTGCAGTTCAGACATCAGATATTGAAGGACTTTCCAGGAATCTTGATATTGTCTTGACATTATGGTATTATTGATTGAGTTAGGTTGCTTAAAGTTTTTGAGGTTGATGTATAATTTAAGGGGGACTTTCCAGGTAATATTTAAGGATTCTTTTTTTTGTGATTTAATAAGGCACAGTGTTTGAGCAAATGGTGTTGCAGCCATTGATGAGTTTTGGGGCATTACTGAAGGATAGAATCGGCTTATTTGTAGTTTTAAAATGACTTTTTTTGTTATTTTAGTTAGGTTATACATCCTTGTAAATTCACTGAAGGTGTCACTCTGAAGACCCCTTTGTCTGGATGCAATGAGGTTCTGTTTGTTTTTAGTAATTTTAGTTTATGATAATAGTATTTAACCTGCTGAAAGAGATTCTGATGGGAAAAAAAGATGTTTAAAGGAATTTTATGTTGTTCTTTAAGAGGATGCTGTGACTTTTTTGGCATAATTGTTTCATTTGCTAAGGGCTATTCACATAAAATAATAATATAAGAAATCCAAAGAGGACTTTTCAGGAATTGTTGCGGAACAAAATGGATTTTTTTAAAAAGATTTTCAAATAATTTTTAGGCCATTTTATTGATGAAAAGAGCAGTGCTAGCTCAGCACTTTCCAGGCATTATTGAACAATTTATCAAGACAATTTAAGTCAATAAAAAGTTTTTTTTGTTGTCTAAATAATTCAAGGAAGACTTTCTAGGCATCACTGTGGATGGAGGGAGGTATTCTGCGTTCTTACCATTTCTCTGGGTACTTTTTTTATTGCATTGGTCCTTATCAATGTTATTTTGGTCATCCAGGACTTATTGTGGGGTCTTTGCAGAGGTTAAATTGTCAGTCAAGTAAGTTAGGGGAGATTTAAGGTGCTTGGAAGTATGTTTCATCCTAATAATTCCACCTACAACAGTTGAATAGAAATGATTTGCATAATTTAAAATGTATATTGATTGCATTAATTTCATTTAAGTGTGAAGGCCATTTTGGTTGGGGGGGGGTTGGTGGTTATATATCACAAGTGTTGAGCACAGGACCCTCGTCCTGTGGGTCTGCTGTGAGTAAACGTCCCCTCATTGTCCCCGTCCTTTCCTGTTTTGGAGTTCAACCCCCCTCGGTACAATCTGCTGCTGTTTCCTGCTCTGAGTGTGTGCGTGTGTGTGTGTGTGTCCGTGTGTGTAGATTGTTGTCTTCCTGCTGCATTGTGTCATTATGCCCCAACAGTGATGATAATGGAGTGACGCACCTGTAGGATGTGAGTGTGTGTTTGTACATTTAGTCATTCACCTTTTCTTCCATATTTTTCAGAGGAAAACTGATTTTTTTCACAAGAAGCTTAATTCCCTTTGAATGAAATTACTCCTGACAGCCTTAATCATAGGATTTTCATCTTGCTTCCATGTAAGGTTAAACAGAAAGATGCTCCCAGAAAAACAATTCTTATTCAATGAAAATTACCGTGATCAACCAGCCGACCTAAAATTTAAGAAAACATGCAGACAGCATACAGATATTGAGCAGCTTTTATTCAACATGGGAAAACAACATCAGTGTGGAAACATTGGAGTTAGTTTGCAGAGGGAAGTCTGGCTACTGGTGGTGCTGTCACCTTCAGATGAAGTTTATCATCCATGTTCCTTCTTAATGTGGTTGCACTGCTTTAATGGAGAGGTCATGTGAGTTGAACCAGACACAGCCTACTATAAAGTTTTCTATATCATCATACTTCCATTATGATCCCATGAGATGAAATCAACACTTTCACTAAATTTGCTTTCTTCAGATTTAAACAGAGCATTTAAGCTCAGTAGTGGTGGTTATGGGGGAGCTACAGTGACTGCTAGTGGCAGGCCCACAATTGGAGATGGATCACCACCAGAATACAATCACTTTTTCCCTGTGCCATGATCAATATTCCCTGAAAATCTCATCAGAATCTGTAAAGAGGCTATCAGGTTTTGAGGGAAAATGTGGAAAACTGCCCTGTTTCACAATGTTAACAAATTGAAAAAAAATCCTATATCTGCACCGAATCTCCATCCCCCCTAAAAAGTTGATCTTCTCCCAGACTTCACAGAAATGTACGCTCTGACTTGATGTTGCACTGATCACAGTTTGGAGATACATGATCATAGACCGAGGTCATCAGGTCTCTTGTTAGCTCCTCTCCTTTGAGATTTTAATGAATCTGGACCAAAAGAACCACGTTTTCAGCTAGACTATATTCACACTTAAGGTTTTAATGCTCAATTCTTAATCTGTTTTTTTGGTGTGATTGTTCACGTTATAGTTTAAATGTGACTGCCTCAGACTCCGGTATGAACTGTCTACAGCTCTAAAGTGAAGACATGGCGTCACACTCAGCACGCTGTTTTACAGAAGTTATATGGACATGTGTGCATGTGTGTATAGGCTGTGTCCGAAATGGCATACTAACGTACTACATACTACAATGTCATGTGTATATACTGTATACTACATACTATAAGTATGATTAGGATGCCAACCGTTCACACTGTAGTATACTACTAAGTTTCCCATGATGCATTTCAAACCTCCGACGACAAAAATTGGAAGCACACCAGGCTATCAAATATCTCTGTTGATTCGCCACATGCGAAAGTTCAGAGAGCATTTTAGGCGAGAAACTCCCCACGTAGAATACCAAGATGTGGTCATTTGAGCCATAAATCGCAAATCGGTTGCAAATTTCATTTGGCATTTCGGACATTCCATTATGCCCGCCATCATGCTATCGAAGAAAGGAGAATATAAAAGACGCGTTTATTTTGAAAATGAGGAGTTTGCTATTGGCCGATTTTTAGCTGAATGTCGGTCGGTCTTGCATGGCGCAATGCATTATGGGGCGTATGAGTGTGACTAGTATATCCACCTCGCATACTTAAAATTTTTTCCAATATAGTATACATCCGGGTATTTCTTGCACGCTGAATCTTTTCATACTATCTAATGTGAACACACTATATACTCATTTTGACGTCACACTTAGTATGAGTAGTACGTTACTATGCCATTTCGGACACAGCCATAGTCAACAAATTATGTCAAAGTGATAAGAAGAGGGAGATGATTGACACTTAAAGAGAACAGATGTTTAACGATGGCCTTTGCTGGAGCAGTGGCTGCTACCTCTGTACAGGGTATGTGTGGATGTGGAGTCTGAGCCAGGAGAGGGGGGACTGTGATGTGAGGGGCTTTACTGACAGAGTCCATCCAGGATTGTTTAATCTATTGTTTACATTATATCTTTCCACGTCTCGTCTCCTCTGACGCAGATTAGTGACATGTGTTTTACTTAGACAAAGACAAAGCCAGATGAAATGTGACTTGACCATTCAGAGTGAGGTTGCTTTGAAAAATATTGAGTGTGTGTCTGATTTAGGACCACATATGAAAGTAGTCTGGATCTGATTTGAAAAAACAAAATTTGATATTTGCCTTTCAGACTGTCATTAAAAGTTCACATATGGGTCATAAATGGGCTTGAAAGTCTGATTTGTGCCACTTTTGTCTGCATTGTGACCGTAGACTACTTGACCCACCACTACACCTCCATCAACTTGGACTTGTATAACAGAGGCAGAAAACCATTTGACGGTAGTTCTAGTTTATTGATTATCATACTTAATTTCTTATCTTCAGACTTTAAGGACTTTGATGACCAATTTTATATTGATGTTAAACTTTAGATTTAAGCCTATTTTCACAATGAGTGAAACAGCTGAAAACAGATAGTTGTAATTATGTTTGTGCCTTCCGATAACACGAGAATGGTACCTGGAGTGCCTAAATATACGAACTTTTGAAACCAGGGTCCAGAGGGAAAAGTTGGAAACATTTTTGTATCGCCTCAGTGTAACAGGAATTACAGTTTCCAGGGTAAACACTGATGTGCGACACGTACGCAGTACTCTTTCACATGAAGGCTGTGTGCGCATCCCAGGAGCAAAAAGCAACAACTTTGGCCATCTACCGAGCAACATGTGTGCTGCTAACTGTGCTTGGTCTGTTATCCAGACAAAAATATCCAGTTTTATAAATACATATACAAATCTAACACTCAAATTGCTCAGATAAGAAACTCCTGCGACTTCATGTGTCCACTTGCTATTGTTATTTATGAAAATTTTGTCTTCACCCAAAAGCATAATGTTGTTGTAACACTGTTGTAAAACTTCCATGGTTATCTACTGTACTCATTCTCTCTTCATTCATTCTCTCTACTTGTTAGCGCAGAACTCTTTCGGAAACGCACAAGCAAAACCTTTCTGTTTCTGGGGACAAGGTTGTCGTGTAAATGGGACCTAAGTATTTGAATGATCTGATTAACATCATGACTCAACTATTTAAAGTGAGTGAACCTTTAGAAGATAGAATTTTTCATTTTTTTTCTCAATAAATAGTTACCAAATGACTTTCTCTTGGTCAGACTTGTTTAGTGAAGTGGGTATTATCTGTGATTTAACAAAAAGCAGCTGCTGAGTAAAAAGTGAAAACCTAGAAAACACTAAGCTTCATCATGAAGCGAGACCTTTAAATAGTTAGTGGCAGGGACACAGATCTCTTTCTTGCAGCAGGTTTTAAACTTGTGTTTGTAAGTCCAGCACAGTCAAGCTCCCTTCCACTTCAATGAACAGGCTCCTGATAAAGAGTCTTATCTGATGTCTGCAGACAGAGAGACCTGAAGTTCAAAGCTGCAGCTCTAAAAACTTTTCAACACTTTCTCTTGTTTGGGTTTTGTTTCTGGTAAAGTGAGCTGAAGTAAAATCTAACTTGGGATTTAGAGACAAAGTAAAAAAAACGTTTCAGTACAAAAGACCAGGAACAGTACGCACCCTAAAAGCCACAAAACTGATAAAAACTCCATCATCAGATCCTACAAGATGAAAGTTAATCCACTTTCTTTTTGCCTCTTTTATTCATTGCCCTGCACTAGCTGTGGGTCAAGAGGGTTTTGATGGTAGAATGATTCATAGACATCATACAGTAAAGGGAACAAAATTAGTTCAGGGAAAGACCTTGAACTTCACGATGTGATCTGATCTTCAAGTCAGAGAGGACATCTGGACAAATGTCCACAGAAGGAAGATTTTGAAGGGTCAAGTTCACAAGCAAGATGTGATCAAAAGGCCAAAGGAAGGAAAGCCTTGTCCCAGAGAAACCCTCTACAGTATTTATGAGATTGTACAAGCAAGGGATGAAGACAATACCTGGTGACCTTTGATCCAAGACTTCCAGAATCATCTCTCCGTCAGAGAGAACAAATGTGAAGAGGAGACATTTGTTCAAAGTTTAAGGAAAATCACATTACTGCATTGCACAAGTTATGAATGACTTAGAGTTACTGAGCAGACAAGTCTGCCTTCATGAGTTTATGACGACCGCAAGACTTGATGACGTTGACTTTTAGAGAAGGGATCAACTTCTACATCTGTACAAGGGCTGTTTTGTTCTTAACATATGCTACAGGGACTGGGTAAAAAGAAACCCCTTGTAATATTCATAATTTAGTTTGGATTAAATATTTTTCTCCACATTTAATAAAGCATAGCCTTTTAAAGTAAAATCGGTCCCTATCACCCGTACAGCTGCCAGTCACACAAGGTCAATTGAGATATCGTTGCTGCCTCATTCTGGTGATGTCATGTTTGCAGTGACTGTAATACTCCTTTTTGAATATTTACTGATATTGGCTGACAGGTGGAAATCTGCAGAACAGATCAAGTGAGCTGCGTTGATGGCTTTTGTTTTGAGGGTTGTGTAAATTCTTGACAAGGTGACAAGAAGATGCCTTTAAAACCACATCATTTTTTAGAATTCAGAACCAATGTAACTGTGTGTCCATGTGAAATTAATTGTTAACAGGATAACTCATGATGTCATGAGTAGATTTTGAGGAATCTTTTAGGGAATGTTTGTCAAAAATGGGCCAATAGAGATGTTATTAAGTGGGGATTTTGGCCGTGTTCTGAATCTGCATGGGGATCCAATCCAAGGATTTGTTAGCATTGCAAGATATGGCACTTTCCACATTCTGCTAATAAGTCAACAAGTTTGGAACAGATTTTGAGGACATGTTGTCATGGTAAGAGAAAGGATTGATTAGATTTTGTTTGTTACCCAAATCCAGATCGAGGATTTTTTTTTCAAGATTGGTTAACAGTGCGAGATAGGGCTGTTTTCCACATTTTGGACAATAACTCGCTGGCAGTGTTTAAAATGCAATGTTGTAGGTTTGTGCTCTCTGAGCACTTAAATAAAATATAAAGATATTGAACTAAAAACTTGAATTTGGTGTTGTGACACAAAATATCATGATTGATATGGCCATTGATATTTTCTTAAACCTAAACTATGAACAGACCACTTCAACATGACCAATGCAACGCCAAAAGATCCATCCATCCATCCATCCATCCATCCATCCATCCATCCATCCATCGATGTTTGCGACTGATGACTGATGACCTTGAGTGTAGTAATACCATTTGCCCTTTTGGCAAATACATTTTTTTTTACCTTTTAGTATATATTATGATAAATGTGATATTATTTATTACATAGCTAGTACTGAACACTTAATTGAAAACATTGGGGAATTCTACAGCTTCATTAGTCTTGTATATTGGATATATTAACTGATATAACCTGATAATTGAACCTAAATCCTGCCTTTCATAGTCTTCCTCTAACCTGATCGAGCACATTTTGTTTTGTACAAAATGTTTCCTGAGCTCAGATGATTTGCTGTCTCTCTCTCTCTCTCTGTCCGTTGTATCCTTGTACAGCTTCTGTAATCCATCTTTAAAATCTGTGTCTCATTCTCCATGGAGTGTTCTTTGTGGTTGTATGCCGATTAGATACGCAGGTCTGGTTTTCATTCTGAGTTTGATGTTCTTCCTTCATCTGGCTTCTGGATCTGAATCTACAATGAAATAAAGAGAGCTGTCTGTGACCCCTAAAGGCAGAAACTGTTCAGACAGTGTTTGATTCCTTATTGACACATGGACCAGAAAATCAGGCTTCGTTTTGTCAGGTCCTCTTAGGTCTTGTCGTTTTGAGTAAAATAAATGCACCATAATATAAGAGTTTAGCACACCCCCACAGGCTACGTACCAAACAGCCCATTTAAACTGATCCTGCCTCTGTTTTTGTCTTTACACATGTCTTTACTCATATTCACTTCATGTTTTTGGAGTTTATACCTCAGTAAACGCAGCAGGAAATTTGAGGGTCATAAACATCCTCTTTCTCTAAGTTTTAACTAATCAGATCATGGTGGTCAGATTAAAAGGTGAAGTGCTCGTTGTGGAAAGTTGTCAACCTTTTTTTTTTTTTTACCACTCTTAACTGTGCATCCAACCTTGTATGACTGTTGTTGATTAAACATCTATAAAATTATCACCCCAGACATGAGGACCCTCCTGATAACTAGATGTTGCATCTCATGAGGCTAACTTCTAATACATTTGTTTTCAGTAGAAACAAATATGAGGACGACAGGTCTACAGGTACATCTAAAAAAATTAGAATATCATGAAAAAGTTCAATATTTTTCGTCACTCATTTCAGGATGTGAAACCCATATATTATATAGATTCATTACAGATAGAGTGAAACATTTCAAACATTTATTGCTTGAAATTTTGGTAATTCTGAAATGAGTGATAAAAAATATTGAACTTTTTCATGATATTCAAATTTTTTTAGATGTACCTGTATAATTGGTCCATGGATCTGTCACTAACTTTAGTTCTTGCTTTAGAGCTTGTCTTCAGCTTGCTCTTTTGTAAAGTGTCTATACAAATTAGATTGATTGATTGATTAAGCCTTACCTTACCACCAACCATCTTATTTATTTTAGCTTACAGTACTATTGACAGAATGTCAAACTGTTTCTGGCTTGAAAAAAAGAACTTAAAACTAGAAAAGCACTCGGAGAGCGCAGACCTCCGCCAGCGCCACAGTCCTTAGCCATATTGTGATTTTCACCATAAATATTAGTCCTACCTTTATTTCATGTAAATATTTAGATTCCTTGACCATGAAAACAAACCATTAGCAATTGGATTCATAATGATATCTATTTTAGTTCAGAAGTTATTCACAGAAATCACATTTTTCGCCATGGCTGCCAGGCACTGATCTGGATCAGCACCAAAATTGAATCAGTTCTTCCTTTTCCCATGGTGAACATTTTCTGAAAATTTCATCAAAATCCATCCATTACTTTTTGAGTTATTTTGTTCACAGACGGACAGACAGACAGACAGACAGACAAACAAACTCTCCCGAAAACATAACCTTCTTGGCGGAGGTAAAAATCTGAAAACACTTGTGAGCTAATTCAGTCAGAAAAGTCAAGCTTCACTCATTTTACACCCGATACTTAATGTAATCAACTGCCAAACATCTTTTCAATCAGTGGGCGGTTCAACCTACAAGACTTATGCGCCCTTCCTTTGCTTAAGTTTTGCCACATCTGCCCTGCATCAGTGCTGCACTCTTGCTTCTAACCTTCCATCACCCAAACATCAATGTGTGGTTTCAACAGGGTGTTTAGAGTGCAACAACAAAATCTTTAAACAAATACAAAAATGAGCACTAACCACTGATTTATAAATCCAGTTATATTCAAACTGCTCTATCACGTGTCCAGTGCATTATACCCTGGGCCAAAACTCCCTCCAAAAATGTAGATTGTAGATAAACTGTTAGAGACATCCTCTTGATTTCTTTCTCTCAGTGAGTGTTTGTTGAAATGGTTGCTGGTCAGTACGGACAGGCTTGAAATCTCTGCTCCTCCCTCCTGCTCCTTCAGCAGGATCCTGAGGCATTCCCAGCCCACATTTGCATGTCTCGGATTCTTCTTGGGGTTTTCTGCAGAAGTACATGGCAAAAATATTTACCCTTCAGTTCAGGGAGCATTCTAATAAAATGCCAAAGCCTGCATGAAGACTCACTGCACTGTTGTTTGTTCCTCTGAGTAGATGCTCATAGCTCCACCACTTTGAGCTCCTTCCCATTATAAAACATTTTTCCCTACAGTCTAATTTTCATTCTAATCATGACAACAAGACCCAATAAACAAAATTGCGATGTCCTGATGAAGACTCTGATGAGTCGAAACGTGTTGACATGTCCCTGACATAATAAAGGATTTTAATTATATCGGAGTGCCTCGGATGATTTGCTGTTTTCTAAAAACACAATTGCCTTTTATCTCCAGTTGCTCATGGGAGTAAACCAAACAACTATGCTCAGATTTGTGGTTGTGTAAAACAGGGAGGAAGGGACAATCGTTCAAACTGAAACATATTTTCCTACGAACCACAGTCTCCATATTCTGCTGAGAGCACATTTATTTTTTCAACCAGGATTACAACAATTACGAAACACGGACTTGGCAGAGACTGCAGGCCACAGTGTGTCATTGTTTTGTGATGTGTAGTCTTAGATTTTTCCAAAACTCAGAACAGCAGCATAATCAAATTATAGATTCTCAAATGGTTATAAAAGATGACACTTTTAGAGTAAGAAAATTATCTACTTTATTGCCCCCTGAGGGAAAGTCATCATGGATAACAGTGCTACCCACCTATCAAATACAATAGTAAATTCTGACAAACTAGATGTGCAGTTCAATATACAAAACCCTAAACCAGTGAAGTTGGCACGTTGTGTAAATCATAAATTAAAACAGAATACAGTGATTCCCAAATCCTGTGGTCGTCGTGTCCTCCGGACCAAAGAGGAAAAGAACCAGCCGGACTGTTATAGGCCCAAAGTTCAAAAGCCAGCTTCTGTGATGGTATGGGGGTGTAGTAGTGCCCAAGGCATGGGTAACTTACATATCTGTGAAGGCACCATTAATGCTGAAAGGTACATACAGGTTTTGGAGCAACATATGTTGCCGTCCAAGCAACGTCTTTTTCATGGACGCCCCTGCTTATTTCAGCAAGACAATGCCGAGCCACATTCTGCACGTATTACAACAGCGTGGCTTCGTAGTAAAAGAGTGCGGGTACTAGACTGGCCTGCCTGTAGTCCAGACCTGTCCCCCATTGAAAATGTGTGGCGCATTATGAAGCGTAAAATACAACAACGGAGACCCCGGACTGTTGAACAACTTAAGCTGTACATTAAGCAAGAATGGGAAAGAATTCCACCCGAAACGCTTCAAAAAATGGTCTCCTCAGTTCCCGAACGTTTTCTGAGTGTTGTTAAAAGGAAAGGTGATGTAACACAGTGGTAAAAATGCCCCTGTGCCAACTTTTTTGCAACGTGTTGCTGCCATTAAATTCTAAGTTGATGATTATTTGCAAAAGAAAATAAAGTTTCTTCAGGTCGAACATTAAGTATCTTGTCTTTGCAGTGAATTCAACTGATTATAAGTTGAAAAGGATTTGCAAATCATTGTATTCTGTTTTTATTTATGCTTTACACAATGTGCCAACTTCTCTGGTTTTGGGTTTTGTATTTCACTTGTTCATCTGGGTGACGGCCATAGAAAGTGTTTGAGACTGTGCAGAACCTTTATAACAGCATATCTGGCAGGTAACTGGATAGTTTTGTTAGTCACATGCACTACAGGCTAAGAGATAATGTAGTATATAGGCATTACTGCTGCAGTTAAAGTAGAACAAACTCTTGCCAAAACATGTCAGAAGTGGAGCAAACATATCCTCTCTATTGAGTAATACTTTCAGTGATGTAAATTGTTTTTCATTTAGTAAAGAAATGTGGTCCAAACTGTGCGGAAGCTGTTATTATCTAAACAGCTAATCTCTGAATGAGGAGTCAGTCTTGCTGCTAGCGGGTCTACGCAGGTTTTTTCTACGCAGGTTAACCCACTAACAATCTGCAAGTATCAAATCAAATCAAATCAAACTTTATTTATAAGGCACTTTTCATACTTAAAAGCAACACAAAGTGCCTCACAGAGGCTAAAAACAACATAAAAACAGAGAACCCAGCATCGCCCCCCACCCCCCACCCTCACCCCCTATCCCACACTCAATACAGAGACATAAACAGACACGCACTTGCAAATATCAGCATGCACACACACACACACACACACACACAGACATCCATAGGTCTTGTCTTAAAAAATACAGAGATACATGGCTGTGCACCGAGGACTGAGGTAAGGAATAAGCTACCTTTGGGGGCCATCAACACTGAGGAGGGCTCCCAGCCCATGAGGCGCAGCCAGAGACTTCCCAACCTGCGCTGACACGAGACCCCACACAACAGCGCAGGTGCCTCCGGTCAAGCAGGTGGAGCGTCCCACGGCAGCAGCCCCACCAATGGACCAGGAGCAGCCCCCAGCGTGGAGAGCCCCCATGAGGAAACACTGGAGCTAAAAACCATCATAGTAAGACACAAATAAAACATATAAGAAATGGGGGACATAAAAAAAAGAGATAGAATAATTTAAAATGGATCACTAAAATAACAAACAATTAAGAGTTAAATATGATAAATATTTTGACTAGAAGAATAAATAAGATATACAGTAATACAATAAAACAACAAATAAAAGAATAAATAGCTTGATTAAATCAATTAAAAGCTTGATTAAAAAGGTGGGTTTTAAGCCTCTTTTTAAAAGTATCAACAGACTCTGCAGCCCTGAGATTCTCTGGCAGGCTGTTCCTGTCGGGGCCATAATAACTAAAAGCCGCCTCCCGTGTGTCTTAGTTCTAACTTTTGGTATGGTTAAAGGCCAGTGCCAGAGGACCTCAGGGTCCTTGAGGGCTGATACTGGTAAAAACAGGTCAGATAAATAAGAAGGCCGAGGCCAGAAAAACATTTATAAACCAGTAAAGAACCTTAAAATTGATCCTGAAGCGCACCGGGAGCCAATGCAGCGATTTTAAAACTGGAGTAATATGTTCCCGCCCTCTGGTCCTCGTCAGCACTCGTGCGGCTGAATTCTGTAACAATTGGAGGCTGGAAATTGTCTTTTTGGGAAGACCAGAGAGCAGGGTATTACAATAATCTAAACGAGAAGAGATAAAAGCATGCATTAACACCTCCGTGCTGGCCTGAGAGAGAAACAGGCGGACTCTGGCTATATTTTTGAGATGATAAAAACCGATCTTGGTTATGTTCTTAATGTGTGGAATAAAAGAAAGCTCAGAGTCAAAAATCACGCCCAGATTTTTTCGAATTTGTTGGTTTAAGATCTTGGAGTTTTGGTAAAAGTTTCTCTCTCTGGCCTTCAGGGCCAATGACTAAAACTTCTGTTTTGTCCTGGTTGAGCTGTAGGAAATTCTCTGCCATCCATGACTTTATATCTAAAATGCAGTTAAAAAGGGCATCAACAGGCCCTGTGTCATCAGGAGACACGGCAATATACAGCTGCGTATCATCAGCATAACTATGGAAGCTGATGCCGTGCCTCCTGATGTCATCCCCCAGGGGGAGGATGTAAAGATTAAAAAGAGTTGGGCCTAAAATTGACCCTGGGGACCCACACTTTATCTCATGGGTTCCTGAGGAACATGTATCCAAACTTACAAAAGCTTCGATCAGTCAGGTAAGAGTCGAACCATTTCAAAACAGTACCAGAGAGGCCAACCAGGTGCTTCAGTCTATTTAATAAAATGTGATGGTCTACTGTATATCGGCAGTCAGATCCAGCAGCACCAAGACTGTGAGTTTATGGTTATCTAAATTGCACCTGATATCATTCAAAATCTTTAAAAGAGCCGTCTCCGTACTGTGATTCATCCTAAAACCAGACTGATGCTTCTCTAAAATGTTATTCTGAATTAAAAAATAATTTACTTGGTTAAGAACAAGTTTTTCTAAAACTTTACTTAAAAACGGCAAGTTGGATACAGGCCGGTAATTGCTTAAGACATTGGGGTCTAAATTGCTCTTCTTCAGAAGGGGCTTTACCACCGCCGTTTTAAAGGAAGTGGGAAAAACACCCGTCTGAAGAGAGCAATTCATAATGTACAGCAGCTGTTCCTCGAAGAAGCCATAAAATGATTTAAAAAATGGTGTGGGAATTTGGTCTAAAAGGCAGGTTGTGGGCTTTACCTGGGAGAAAACTCGACCAAGCGTCCTTGCGTCAACCAGGGCAAAACTCTCCAGTGTTTCCTCGGGTAAAATCAACGACCCAGGTGAGTCGACGGTTAAAATCTGTTTGGGTAAAAGATTCAACCTGATGTCGTTGATTTTACTCCTGAAGTGGTCTGCAAAGTCCTCACATAAAATGTCACTTGGAGAGGAGGATCTGTTACAATTTTTATTGGTTAAAAGGTCAATAGTTGAGAAGAGGAATTTGGGGTTATTTTTATGGTTGGTGATGAGATTTCGAAAATGAGATATTCTTGCATTTTTGACTGCGTTATTGTAAGATTTGAGGTGGTCACGGAAAACTTCATAATGAACCGTTAGCTTTGATTTTCTCCATTTTCTCTCTGCACTCCTGCAGCTCCTCTTCAGCTCCCTGATCTCTTCAGTTCTCCATGGGGATTTAGGCTTTGTTTTTATTTTTTTAGTTAAAAGTGGAGCAACTGTGTCCAGTGTGGATTTAATTTTGCTGTTAAAATCGTTGACAATAAAATCACAGGGAGCTGGTAAAATAGCTGCAGGAGTGCTCTCTAAAATCTGAATAAAATTGTCAGCCACTTCAGGAGTAAGGTAGCGTCTCCTCACTGTTCTCACAGGGGCCACCTGCTGGTTAAAACTGGCGATGTTAAAAAACACACAGAAATGGTCAGACACAGCTAGATCCACAACAGAGGGCGCACCCACGGACAGGCCATAAGTTATAACGAGGTCGAGGGCACGCCCCCCGGTGTGGGTCCGCTGCGTGACATGTTGTTTAAAATCAAGGCAGTTTAAAATGTTTAAAAAATCTTTAGACATTGAGTCTTTAGATTTATCAAGGTGTAAATTAAAATCGCCAGTGATTAAAATCCTATTATAGTTTGAATGAATGAGTGACAACAGATCTGAGAATTCACTGATAAAAACAGGAGAGTAGCGGGGTGGTCTATAAACTGTTACACACAGGATGGGTGGACTGCTAAAAACAAAGGCATGATGTTCAAAGGATGTATAACTGTTAAAAGAAACCTCTTTAAAAACCATGCTATTTCTAAAAATCGATGCAGTCCCACCCCCCCTTCTACACCCCCTAGAAGAAAATAAAAAGTTAAAATCTGGTGGGGAGGCCTCTGTGAGAACAAAAGGTGCATCGGTGCCAAGCCATGTCTCTGAAAGGAAAAAACAATCTAAATTGTTATCTAAAATGACATCGCGTATGATAAAAGATTTATTGGTCAGAGAGCGCACGTTCAGCACAGCCATTTTAATGTCCGTGCTGAACGTGCGCTCGTTATGCTGATTCAAAGGAATATTTAAAAGATTACAATGTGGATGTGGTCTCCGGTGAGGTTTATTGTTGTGTCTATTGCTGATGATGACAGGGATTGATGAGTGGAGACTGAGAACATAAGGCACTTTATAAAGACTAAAGGTTGTCGTCTTGACTAAGACTCTCCATAAACCACTATGATGGAATTATTTTAGCTGGTAACTCCTTTCCCACTGCCAGCAAACCCAGGTCTAATTGGCAGCAGATTAGCTGCCGGCTGTGTTCTTTACTCTAGTTCATCAGGCTGATGTCATCACGTTAATGATATCATCACCATGATGAAACATGACCATGTAAACAATGGATAGGAGCTTGGAGGCCATGGACACGGTTTTCTTTACTTTGTACCCTTGACCCTCTGTATAATTGTACAAACTCAGCGCTAATGATATGAAGGTGCGACAAATCACGTAAGTTACAGACAGAGGCCACGGGAGCGATGTTATGCCGTGGAGAAGTTACGTCAATGTCATCCATAAATTAGTGGGTTGATCTGGGTGTAATGTTCTCACTGAAGCCAATCAGAGGCGAGCCGATAGAAACCTGTTTAGCTTGCAGGGTCAGTCGACCTGGGTCAAAAAGACCATTAAACCCTTTAAAACGCCAACAGGAGCTGATTGTTACTGGGTGATAAGTAATAAAGCTCACAGCACTAGTTTGGGCTGTAGCTTTGGTCTTGGTCCGGCCATCCGTCCCATTACTATATGACCCAGACTACACAACTGGCTTTGAGTAATAACATTGTTTAGATTGAAGCAGGGGAGTATTTTAAGAAATGAAATAAAGATTAAGTTGTAGGCTACTTCAGCTGCTCATATGACACTGGCATATCTGCAGGAGCAATTTGTGAACATATTTTGCATGGACTTGTAGATGTTAACCAGTAAAAAGAACTAGAGGGTGGTTGTGCTAGTGATGCTAACATTAGTTGCACTCTGCTCAATTATGTAAGTGAAAGCTATGATAGCCTGCTGACTGTTGTAGTATTTGACCAAATTCAAGCCACAATGTCTGCTTGCCAAAACAAACTGAATTCTGGTTTGCTTCCAGAGTTTGTTTCTTTGGTCTTTGGTCAGAGTTCATGTTTGCTTTCACACCACCCAAAATCAACCAAACTTTCAGAAAAATGCGAGAATCAGAGTTTGTATTGTGTTAAATGTGAAAGTGACCTTTTATCAGATCATTTGCATTGGTTGGTCTCTTTGATATGCTTGATTTATTACAATTTGGACTAAATTTGGCAGTTGATTTATATAGATTAACACATTAAATGAATCAGAATTCAGTTGTCCATCCATACTACATATAAGAAATGTCTTGCATTGCTTTTAGAGCTGCATTTGTACCACTCTGTTAATTGAACTCTCAATATGTTGTAACAAAACAAAACATGATCAGTGATTGGCTAATCTCACATTATTGTTTATCAGTATTGGCAGCTAAAAGAAACCTGATTTAGACATCACTAATGTACAGTAGAACTTAATAAGACGCACAGTCATATCTCAAAATGTTTGATCCTTTTTGACTGTCTGTGAATGGACCAAACTGTATTTAAGAGAGGAGTTAATCCACTGTGTTAAACTGTATCAGTCAGACTCAGTATTACTCTGCAGACTGAGAGTTGGGTTGAGCTTCCTGACCACCTCCCTGACATAAACTTTCCAGTCCATAACCTTTCCTGAGCTTTGTGGTACCCAAATAATTCAGGCCTTCCCTGTGGTCTCCTGGGAGCCAGCACAACATCTGCAGGTCCACAGGCGCATACTGACTTCAGAACACAGACAGTTTTCGTTCACTCGCTCTTACTCATACTATTGGATAATAAAACAGTTTTATTAATAGCTATGGAGAAAGGGTTTTAATATTCCTTTTTAAAATGAGGTAATACAGATGTTCTTCACTAAAGAAAAGTTAAGAAGTCTATTTGATTGAATAATTACAGTTGTAGGAAAAATATGTGAACCCTTTGGGATTACTTGGATTTCTGCTTAAATTGGTCGGAAAACATGTTCTGATCTTCATCAAAGTCACATCACTAGAAAAACACAGTCTGCTTAAACTAATCCTGCACAAAAAATATAAGTTTTCATGTTTTTATTCAACACAATATGTAAACAGTCACAGTGCAGGGTGGAAAAAGTATGTGAACGCCAAGGCTGATTACTTCTCCAAGAGCTAATAGGAGCCAGCAGTCAGCCAACCTGGTGTCCAGTCATGTGGTTAGATAGGATGCGTTGGTTAAAGCTGCCCTGCCTTATAAAAAGCACACACCAGTTGTGAGTTTGCTGTTCTCAAGAGGCATTGCCTGATGTGAACCATGCCCTGCACAGAAGAGCTCTCAGAAGATCTACGATCAAGAATTGTTGACTTGCATGAAGCTGGAAAGGGTTACAAAAGTATCTGTAAAAGCCCTGATGTCCATGTGTCCACAGTAAGACAGACTGTCTACAAATGGAGAAAGTTCAGCACTGTTGTGGTCGTCCTTTAAAGATAGCTGTGAGGGCACAGCGCAAAATGCGAAATGAGGTGAAGAAGAATCCTAGAGTGTCAACTGAAGACAAAGAAATCCCTGGCACATGCTAACATTATTGTTGACAAATCTACAATACATAACACATTACACAAGAATGGAACTCATGGAAGGACACCATGGAGGAAGCCATTGCTGTCCAAAAAAAACCATTGCTGCACGTTTGAAGTTTGCACTACTGGCAAAATATTCTGTGGACAGATGAAACCAAAATTGAGTTTCATTCAACTGAAGCTCAACAGAGGATGGGTGATGCAACAGGACAACGACCTAAAGCATAGAAGTAAATCAACACTGGAATTGCTTCAACAGAAGAAAATACGGCTTCTGGAGTGGCCCAGTCAGATCAAGTTGTTTTACCTTTAAAACTGTAGTTTAAAGAAGTTTAATTACTGTGTTGGCATAAAAAACTACTATTGGAATTGGATTGCTTTTAGACGTTTGACTAAACAATTCAAGTAGAGCTGACTTAATAGCAAGTTTATTGAACTGAAGAAGTTCACTTGATCTGAATTGTTCTTAATTCAACTGAACTTAAATTTCTAAATTCAGAAAACTTAAAATTTTAAGGCAGCCCTGACACTAACTTTTTTTTTAAGTTAAAACAACTTGCTTTTTTTGCATTGTAGTCGTAATCAATGACACAGAAGAAGACATTGGGTGTATTTATTTGGTCAATAACAAATCCTGTTGTTGCACTCTCTATGAGTCAACAAAGAGGTCTTCTGATGTCACTGATACATTTGTTCATCTGAAAAATGGGTAAAGAAAACATTAAGTACGAATTTATTACCATGGATCTACAAAAACAGCATTGCGGAATAAGACACTGCACTTTTATGGCTTGATTAAGAATTTTGCAAGGGATATGTTTAAGCAGAAGTAATTTAGATTGACAAAAGAGTGAGCTTCTAAACAGAGCTGTCCTCATAAAAGTCCATTGTGTAGTTTCAGAGAAGTAAACAAAGTGAGTGTTACCACTTGGGCCACTTGTGATTCCATGAGTTAGAAGGTTTAAGTACGTTAAACATCATGCTCATCTATGTAACCCAAAAGTGCTCCAAGATCATGACCCGCTGCCAAAGTATTTCTGACGTCCTAATCAGATTTATCATTGAAAATGAAATAATGAATCCTTTAAAAACTCCCTGGATCTGCATTTGGATTTGGATCACCACCAAAACATAATCACTTGTCCCTTGTGGACCAACATTCCCTGAAAATTTCATAAAAATCCTTTGAGAACTTCTTGAGCTGTCTTGCTCCCAGACAAACAAACCAACAAACTGAAAAAAATAACAAATGCCATAAAAAACCTCCTTGGGGAAGGAAAGTGTAACCCCTTTTGTTAAAGTCAAACATTTTCTGCAGACTTCAGTTGCTCAATAAGGATCTAATCCATCAAGTTGAGGAGAAGACTTGGACCAAGATGATGCAAATAAACTCTTGGTTAAGTTTGATTACACTTAAATACTTTTCTTTAAGAGTTTGTCTCGAACCTGTGCTTTCACATGAAGATAAAACTTTTCAGTGTGGGAGAATTTGTCGTCTTTCACAATCAGACATTTATTTTGCTCTCTGTCACACTGTCATTGCTCGTTTTTCTAAATCACTCAACTGGACCGCTCCTCTCTTTGTCCAGGAGTAATGTAAACACTCTCTAATGGTCGCAGAGCCTTTCCCATAAAGCACTTTTTTAACCCAACCTACTGTATATTTATTCAGGGAAAATTAATGTGCACAGATGCTCCTCTTCAACAACACCCTGCTCAACAGTGAGGCTCCTCCCAGACATTATTTCTATGACCATTCCTCTAAAACTTCACTGTTTTGTAGCTCCACTGAGAAAATTTAAAATTGAAAGACTTGTGAGGCGATAACACACAAGCACCTGATGAAGGAGACGGGACAGTTTTGAGATTAATTCATAAAGCCACCCAGGGGCCATCTGAATCAGCAAGGACTTGTCCACCCTTCGACGTGTAGTTGTTGAATGAATAAAAGCATGTTCTTATGTTTCTGTAAGTTGCATCATCCCACTGTAGCCTGTTCATGTTGATTCTGGAGTTAACATCACAAAATGAAACACTCCCAGCTATGATTACGATGTCACTTGCTCTGAAACCACAACCAAACACACACACTTAGAGTAATATGTGCAGACACATCACACTGATGAAGAGCCTAGAATAACATCCTCTTCATCCTCTCTGATGGATGAATAAATCTCCTCTCCCTCCAGCCCACACTAATGCAGCTTTGGGAGCCTTAAATGTTTGGAGAGTTGGACAAAGACGCGTAACTGTACACACAGAAACACACACACTTACCTACATAAGGCTGAAAAATTCCCCAACATTCAGCGCATCACTGCTTGTACCACAAAAGACTCAAAACAAGCAACACACCCCAAGAACAACACAAAAACTGAGACAGTAAGTCTAGAAACCAGAGTCCCTTGGGAAATGCATAAGAATTTGCTCTTTTTGTGTTAAAACTCATTCACTGTTAGTTCACTTCCTCACTTCTAGTTTATTAGAAGTCTGACTGCTGTAGTCTGGCTCAAGAAGTTTAGACGTGTGTGTGTGTGTGTTCTAGTATTGACTGGTATATGATAAAAGAGGGTAAAAGTCTCACTTGTATGTGATTAAACAAATCTTCGCATCTTTCTTGTTTTTCTCCAACTTATTTTCTATTTTTGATGCACATTGTTCTTCTCTGTTCTGCTTTACCACTTCTTTTAACTTGTATCATATTAACTGTGAATGATCTTCAACTTCATATTTGGAATTCTCACAAGTATTACTCCAACTTTGAAATGTATATTCCTAAATTGGATGTGCAATTCATGATGATTATTATGATGATTATTATTGAAACCATGCATAGCAAAACCTAGTTACAGTAATCCAAAAAAGACAGAGAGTGGAGAATAACACTGACAGCATCGGCTGCCAAAATCTGTAATATACCTGCACTATCTGCTGCACCACCATGCCGCCTTCTTTTCATCATATCGATCCATCCATTATCTATACCACTTATAACTTTGGAGGCCATGGGGGGGCTGGAGCTATTCCCAGCTGACATTAGGTGAGAAGCAAGGAGCCGGTATACCTACAACAACCCATGCATGCACAGGACGGGCATGAAAATTCCAAGAGGAAAGGTCCCAAGCAGCATTGGTTCAAACCTGCAACTCCCTGCTGTTCCACTGTGCTGCCCAACCGATTTTAATATATATTTCTTGATATACAACATCATCCCTTTACAATGAATCAACAAAAGTAGATCTGCTGAGTTCTTTTTCATTTCTCTACACAGGTGAGGTACTGCCTCAAGTAACCATTCCTCCAAGTTAAAGTCTTAAATTGGGGTGAAGTGTTGGGGCTATATTAAATAAAACAGACATTATATGTCACAAAAAATAACAATGCATGATCGATTCTTGATTTTGGATGTCTTTAATATTATTTAATGGTGAAGCTTTACCCATTCATGCATTCCGACAGTATTTGACCCATATAAGAGATGAATTTAGCAGATATGTATGGCTGATATATTCGCTGTACATATCCAACATTTTAATATCTGGACATACCAATATTAAAACTCGAAAATTATTATCTCCTAATGACTAATATTGTACCAATGATGTTATGTATCCCTAACAAACAAGGTAAGTCATGTCTCTGTGTTGCTCTTTGTTGTGCTGGCTGTGACTGTATTGTAGTTCATTAGGTGATTTTATTATGCTCAAGTGCAATTTGAGCCTGGGTAGGGTGCGTAAAGGCCAGCTTTGGTGTTTTAGCCTTGTAGTTTTGTTCCATAATTATACAGAAGACTGAAGTTAAAGGTCAGCTCAGGCTGTCACATTTTGATGTGTCCTTGGGCAAAACACTTTACTCCAAGTTGCTCCCAGTGCAACACCAGTTGCATGTAAATTGGTAAGAAAGGGTGTGGAGGTGTGAGCTAATACTGATTGACAACCTGAATAGAAATTCAGAGCCATCAGTAAGTGAATGTGAGTGGTCCAAAAAAAGAAAAAATGCCATACAAGCTCAAGTCCATGTACCATCGCCATCACTCTCCTCTTCTCTGATAATGTTCCTGTTTTGTTTTGTGAAATCTCAACTAAGCTGACCCCTTGAGTCAAGATAACAACTGGGATTTTCTGCTCTGATCATTAGTTAAACATTTGTGTGGACAGTTGTGGTTTCTTGTTTGATGTAAGATGTTGAAATCCTAACAGTTGTGTAAATGTGGCCTCGGGCTGTGAAGCTTAATGTTTCTTTAGGGTGTTTGTGTTGTTACTGTGGGTGATGCATTGATGCTCAACCGTTGGGAAACTTTGAGACGGCACAGTAAAGACAAGTGTGTAATCCTGAGTAAGGCTCATTTAGACCACTGTTATGCTTGAAACAGCTCCAAACATGTGTTTATGTGTGTGTGTTTCCTCTAGTTGCTGTGTATTCACATGTATAATGGTCCTATTGTATTTAACAGTTGTAAGGATGCTCTGTGTTTGTTTTGTTGTTCCTTCCTCCTCTGCTGTTTCCTGACTGTGTTTGTGTGTTTGTTTTGGCATAAAAGGACAACAGTGGACAAAGCAGACAGGCAACACTGAATAGAGTGTAAAATAATCAATAAAATGTTTGGGAGGCATGATAAATCAGGGTGTGGGTAATGTGTTTCTGCAATATTAGGACTGGAGATGAACAAACAAAAAATGTCTGAATTTATAGTTATAAATTAAAAATCAGAACAGAATGGTGGTTTTATGCATCTGGGGAGGATGTATAGCCAGAGAGTGAAACTGCAGTGTTGGATTTGTTTGGTCCCTGAGCCATTACATCCCAATTTCGTCAACTTATTGTCAAGTAAGAGAGGAAATGCATTAAAGTCTGGTAGGAATACCTTCAAGAATTCTTGTTGCATCTTGTCCTCGAGCGTTGATTGCGAATATTTGACCACATTCCTCCGAAATCTTGTCCTTAAAGGAGACATATCATGCTTGTTTCTCCTTTTCACTATGCCAGACTAGGATGCCTGTAAAGCATTTCTGCCCTCAGTACAAGTCATTTAGTTCCTTCATTGCCCCACAATAGCGTTCTCAAAATCCTCATTTTAGGCCGTTATCGAGCATTTGTTGAAGTGCTTGGTTCTCAGACTGACCTACAGTTACCTCGCAACGTCACAGCCCTTTGTGCTCTGATTGGTCAGGTCTATCGGGGGTTGAGCCAGACTGTCCTTCTTCTTCTACTGTATTTTCCGGCAGGCTCAAAGTAGCGACCGCATATTGAGTCCCCCTACAGGCCAGAGCTGGTAATGAGTGAGTGTGAGCTAGGGAGCTATATACTGCTGCTGGTAGATGTGTTCCTCGGTGACTGTTTTGTGGCTAACGGACATCACAGAGGAGGAAGTGTTTTATCAGATTACTCCAATAAAAAGAAAGGTCACGACGATTTAAATCTCGCGGACATCTCGCAATGACCTATTTTCAGAGGCATCAAATCTCGTTCTAGGATATCAGAAAAAATATAATATCTAATTTTTTGAAAATTAAGGGGGTGTAAGGTCTTGTTTTCAAATTTATTATATTATATGTAGGTATTAACTCATGCATCAGCATGATATGTCTCCTTTAAGTGTAAGACATTTTTGCAAAATTTAAAGAAAATCCCAAAATGTGCTTTCACATACAGGCAACAGAATGATGCAGGAATTAGTCCAGAATCACAGAAGTGAGTTAGCATTTAGCACTTCCTGGTTCCCAAACCCTCGAGGTAAATGGGTTTTAGAATAGCACTTTTGGATGAATGCCTGAGATAAGGTCCATGGCAATTACACGCACATGATGCTTTAATGTTTTATTGCTAATAAGTAAAGACATCTGATGTTGCTTGCTTTTGAGAAAGCCAGTCCATTTGTGTGATTAAAATGGCAGTTGGCAACTAACTGCTGATAAAGGACTTCAAAAATGGCTGGGGACCAGACATTTTCTATTGTTTTTAATAATCAATTATGTATACACTATTTCAAGGAAACCCCCAAACAAGAGTCAAAAATAATCCATTACACACTGGTAATACTGTAGTTACTTCTGTCAAAATGTTGCACATGTGTAGTTCCACAGTTGCTTACTCCTAACTTTTCATTCTCGCCAATTACATACAAGCTTAAAACATTGTGAAAAGGTTCAATAAGATTATCACAAAGAGCAGAACTTGCAGGTTTTATTTTTTTATTTTCCAAAGGCCCTATTATTAGCAATGAGTGAAAACTGTGATAAATTCAACAGACTCTTTGTAGGCTTAAAGTCAAGGAAACAAGCGCAATGCTAACTCCCATGTTGGCCTATAAAAATTACATCATCTCTCCTCCACTCTATGGCTATAGAGTTCAGTAACATTTAACCTATGAACTCTAAAGTCTGTTTAAGTCCTCTTTTAGTGAAAGAAGACAAATATGCAAGAATCCATGGAAAGTGTCTTTAGTCTGACATTCACAAATAAAGGATAAACAGAGAACTCCATGACCTTGCCCTTTGAGTTATGACCTACAAAGTCCAGCTGGTTGATACTTGTGGCATGGAAGGTGTTTGTGCTAAGTTTGAAAAAAATTCCTCCAAACACTTCACTGACATTGGGTTTTACAATCAAAGTTAAGTCATGAAAGTCTGCGTCCAAGGATGTTTTCATTAATCAAGAACAGAAGTCGGAAGTTCGAAGTCAATCAGAAATCGCCATTTCCTTGACCCATTACTATGAATATCAGATCAATCAATCATCTTTACTTGTGTAGCGTGAATTCATAACAAGTGTTATCTCAAGACACTTTACAATAGAGCATAGAGCTCTTCATTTTATGGATACACATATATGCATAGATACATATATACATACAAGATACACAAGTATATATATATACATATATATATATGTATATATATATGTATATATGTATGTGTATATATATATATATATATATATATATATATATATATATATATATATATATATATATATATATATATATATATATATGAGATCAACCAGATGTAGGAGTGATATTACGCTAAGTTTGGTTAAAAAAAAACCTTTAATGTCAAATAAATTGCATTTCAAGGAGAAAAGATGACGGTTGGACCCTATGAACTTGATCTTTTCACTGCAACCTTCAACATCTACATACTGAACTCAAAAGTGCAAGACAACAACACAGCTGCATTACCATGGCCTTTGCAGCAATGGACAAACTCCTTAATTTGTGGCAAAAACAGAAGTGTTCATGCAACATGCCCTTTGAAACATACTTACCACAGACCTTACAAATGAGACTATTCAATCCGTCAAGTTGTCGTCTCTCACAGTTTCCTGGAATTCTTGGCGAAAGATAGGGTAAGCAAGTAAACTCCACTTTTTACTGTGGCATTCATTCAGAATATCCACAGTGAGATGCTGGGGTGTTTGGTCATGAGTATCTAAGCATACGGTCCTGTCAGACGTAGACACAGAGTAGACCACCCAGTCAGTCTGACATCAGAGTTCGGGTCCCTAAGGACGTGACAGCTGAACAGCGTTTATCCGGCAGACTCCTCGCAGGACGTTCGAGTCTCTGCAGAAAACCCTCTGGTTTAAACTAAAGGTCGTAGACCAGAGAGGGTGAGGGTTGGCTTCTGCTGAGCGGCCCTGTGTGACATCAACAATGAGACAGATCAGCTGTGAAACGTCATGTTGAGCACAGAAACAGTGTCCATACCAAAACGTGTGTTCTTCTGTGAACTGCATTCCTTTAAATTGACTTTTAATTTTACTTTGACTGAAAAGTACTCCTAAATGTACATGTTAAAGAGTACAACTTTAAAGCATAAACACTGTATTAAATACTTTTAAGTAAATACTTGTAAAAAAAAAAAAAACATTAAAAAGTGTGTCATTCAGCCTGGTCTCTACCTGTTTCCTTTTTGTCGCCACCCGTGACACTTCCAAGCTCATTTGGTGTGCATATTTAACTTTTATCTTAAAGATGGCTGTTAATGATTAAACTTTCATAAAGCTGAAGTTAATCAAATCCTTTAAGTGTTATTAAAATTGCAGGTCAGTCCAAGTTTGATTATGTTAAGTAACAAAAACAATTTGGATCATTTTTTAAGTAATATTTTTTCTGTCTTTAAATGTGGGCTTATTGTGCAAGTAAACCAATTTCATCGAAATGTGTTTGGGTGTGTCAATCCATGAAAAGTAAAATCACGTCTGCACCTGTGATCTGTTTTTAATATCTATAGCAATTTATTCTTTGACAGTGAAAGTGTTATATTCCAGATGCGAGTTCATTTGTGTAAATATAATTTGGACATTTTGTTGGACAGTTTTCACAAATATGAATCATAATGTTTGTTTTTATTATTTCTGCTGAGATAGGTGAGGAGAATGACAGATGGAGAATGTGTAAGTCAGTTTGATTTAGTTTTATATGCAGAAGCAACATTAGAACTGTCATATGAAGAAATATGAGCAAAAGAGTGAGCTAATGTGCTTATGGTATTTAGGTGATGACAGCCTTAGATGAATGTGTCCTGTACCGTGGTGTTACAGAGCTCACTTCTAATGTTATGCATCTGAGAGGTGGTTTGATGAAGCCAAACCAAACAGACTGACAACCACCTGCTGCTGTAAATCCTTCTGTTACATGTTAGTCCATTTCATTTGATATCACTGGTTTTAAGGAGGGAAACTCGAGCACAGCAATAACTACATCGACTAACTCAGACTGAAACCTGGCTTTCCTGACCTAATGCAACTTTTGAGAGGTTTCTATTTCCTCAGAGTTGTGTTGTGTAAGCATGACATTTCCTGGCTAAAACTGCTACAATTCAGAGCTTTTAGTAAAGGAAATTGTCAGAGGTCACATGTTGGTGAGGCTGAGGCTATGGGGCTCACATTTCTCAACTACATTACCATAGAACAGTCTAAGCTCTGCTTCTGTGAACCTTTTTGGACCTAATCAAACATACCATCGATTTAGCCCGACAGTTAAGCAGCTTGAAAAGCTGTGGCATGACTTGCCAAAGTGCTAAACATGACAAATCACACAGGTTAAGTCTGTGCCGGTACAAAGTCTCTGATGAAACCAAAAACAGACGCTTTGCAAAGCGAGGACTTATTTGTGTGCCGGTATTTTCACATTTTAAACTGAACGGAACATGTTGACCGCATTGCTGCGCCGTAACTTACATTCGGTTTAAACACGCCTGCATTTGCTGTTTAAACATATAATTTTGTTTTACGTCCCATAGTATAGATATGTACTTGTGAGCCTGTATATGGAAGTATGTGCTAGTCTGTATGATCTAAAAATTATGCTCCAAACATCCAATACTTCTAAGCACATACTTGTGTTGAGTTGTTAGAAAAACTAGTATACAAGTTCAAGTCCATTTACTATTAACATTTGACATTTATCCAGTAGAACTCAATATTAACATGGCTATTTTTGTAGCATTACTTTTTCATCTAAATGAAAACATATTTTGCCAGCATTAGAAATAAAGTAGCAAGAATTTCATACTAAACTCAGTTCTTTGTGCCTTCACCAGCAGTCTTACAAAAATTAAATTGAGCCTGAAGTAAGAAAACATCAACTTAAATGCAGTCCAAGCCAGCTGATGGTGTATGTTTAAGCTGATCACAATATTTGAAAAATAATTTTCTGCCTGGAATCACAGTTGACAGTATTAAAGGGAAACTCCGTTTTTTTGACACCTGGACCTTATTTTAGGTTTGTGGATGCTCATATACTCACTCAGACAAACATCGTGCAGCTCAGAGTCCTTCAGAAGTTATTTAGATCCAACCGATTTAGCCGCACTTAGCGGGGGCCACGGCAATGGAGCTTCAGCGCGGGACATAATCTCTGCAAAATCGCTCGTCTCTACCACAGCCCGGTTTGTCATTGCAGAGAAATCCTCCAGAGTAGTCAGACATATATTCCTGGATAGATCCATACAGCGTGTCAGCGGTTTCAAGTCCCACTCTGAGCAGTAAACACACTCCTGTTGCTATAAGCGAACACTGTCCCTGGCGCACCAACAGTTAGCATTGAGTCGTGGGCGTGCTCCTGTTTGTTGTTCTCGAGCCAGCTGTTCGTCTCTCTCCTCCACATTCTTCTTTCATGGAGCTCCTCGTCCGTGTACTCAGACTCAAAGGTCGTCGTAGTCTGACTCTTGACATCAGATAAATATTCTGCCATGTTGCTCAGCAATGCAGGCTAAAAGTAGCTGTACCTTTGTGTCGGCGGCTATGACGTCATCAAAAGTTTGTTTACCAGGTCAGACCATGGATGTATTATAAGAACAGACCCACCTGAAGACGGTAGATGAGCTGACTTTATGATAACACTGGCGATGGATGAACAACAAATAGGAGCGATTTTGCAGAGATTAGCTGCAACTCTGCGATCTCGCTGTATGGATCACAGTGATACAAAGGATATTTATCTGTGCTCTCCCGCCGGATCTGTAATTTGAAGGACGAGCAGTGTGGTATATGAGCATGCACAAACCTAAAAATAAGGTCCAGGTGTCAAAAAAACGGAGTTTCCCTTTAACACCAGATTAGCGCCCAACACCAGGTAAAATGTTCTTAAATCTGTGCTCTCCCATACTTCAACATTGATTTAGATTTGAAAAATGTCAGGTGTGTAGCCAGCATAAGTGTTTAATAATCCTGAACAATCAAATAAATCACTATATACATTTTTGTGCCATCAGAAAGTAAGAAATCTTTAGAAAGAAAGAATTCTCTAATTTTCCCAAATGAAACTGACTAACATAGTTCCCAATCTAAGTGACCATGTTAGCAGTCATTATGTAACAGAGCTGACATTTCAGTAAGTTTGGTTTAAATTAGTGCCAGACACTCAATGTTTAGTCTCCTGCAGATTCACACACTTGACCAACTCCTTCACTATCATGACCTTATTTACTTCTGTAGATGACCTAGATTATATCGTAATTTTTTTTGCAGGCAATAGCCAAGACTGAGGTTTGTCCAACCCTCTGTGTGTTTATCTGACAAATTGGATGAACTGTTTCACTTATATTTCACCAGTAACAGCCTATAGTAGAAATTGGATGAACTGTTTCACTTATATTTCACCAGTAACAGCCTATAGTAACACTTTGGAGAAGGCTGAACCTTCAAAAGTAAAAACTTCAACATTGTACGCCTGCAGTTTCTTCTCCACGCCTGAAGCCACCACCTCTTCCTCCACAAAAGATCCATTTGTGTGTCTCCTGTATAAGTTGGCAGATGAATGGCCCCCTCCCATTCCACACAGCAGCTCTTTCAGACGCTATTGTTTTATTGTGTTTGTCTGGTTTATTAATTAATAACCTCTTATCAGACCGAATAACAAAGTATTTCTGCTCGGCCAAACGCTTCCTTCCTTTCAGTAGCCATCTGAACAAACCTCAGAGCTGGCGCCAAGAGACCCAAACACCACGCAGACACACACACTCACACACACACAGGATTAACCCTTTGTATAGGAGAACTATTTTGATGTTGTTCTCATTTTTAGTGGATTCAATGCACAAACGTATCATGAAATGTAAGATTCTGCAGGAGATAAAGATATCTGTGCTGCCTAGGTAGAAGACAGGGCTTTATGAAGCAAGTCTGTCATATTTATTCCTATCAGTTATCTTATTTTACATTTATCTTTGAATCTTTATTACCTCCACCAAGGAAGTTATGTTTTTGTCTGTGTTGTTTTGTCTGTTTGTCTGTTAGCAAGATTAGTCAAGAAGTACAGAACAGATTTACGTGAGATTTTCAGCAGATGTTGGTTATGGCCCAACGTAAAAATGACTAGATCTTGGTGGTGACCCAGATAACTGCCATTTGTGAACATTTGTTTTAGCTTAATAACTCTCTAACTAATAATTATACCAACATGATTCAGAGTGCTAGGTGTGGGTTTTCAGGGTCAAAGAAACATATGATGATAGTAACTTTAACTATTGCTGTTTTCTAGTTTGGAGAATTCTTGTCAAAGTAAAGACACCAGTCACAGCAGAAACTGACCCACTGTCACACCTGCCTTACTTAAAGGGATATTTGGGATTTTTAAAGTTGGGTTGTGTGAGGTACATGGCATTTGCCTGAATGTGTGCCTCAGTGTCACTAAATTGTCTCTGTTAAAAAAAAAAAAAAAACTCAGGATAGACACTACTGCTTTTTATTGCTCATATTCCACTACCAAGCCCCTTTTAGGCACTATTTTGAGACACAGCGCAGCCTACATGTCCTTCCACCAGCTGCTCTGACTTGTTTGCTTTACAAGAGGGAACAGCCACTACAAAAAATCATGAGTTTTTCAGTGGTAATTTGCAATACTTGTATGAATTGGAGTTCACACAGGAGAAACTTCTGTAGCTAGAGAGTCAACAGTTCTGAATTATAAAGGTCAAATCTAGTATGAGAACTGGAGGACCAAGAAACACAGTATCTGTTGATTCAGGTGAATACATTGTGAGGTCATGTCTTAAAAACACCAACACATACATAGTTAAAGACTGAGAGAATGAAGCAAAACCAAATTAGCTGTTGAGTCTGAATGTCTGGTTGATGCTAATTTATCATTACTGCACTGGAGTCTGTGTTCGCATGCACATTCAGCAATACAGCAGTCCCAGTTTACAGATGTTATACAGATGTGTGTGATGAATTTATTTACTTCTATAGCGAGAAACAAAGTGCCAAATGTCTAATCATGTGTCTGTAAAATATCCTATGATGTTAAATCCACAAGTTCGTTCTTCTCAAACACAGCAGTCAAACAAATAGATGAGGTAAGAAAGTTGGCACACATTGGTTTCCTAAACAAACATTAACACGTTCATATTTATACTCCATCCTTCTGCTTACTTTACGGCTCCCACATGCTGCTAAATGTTGTACAAATGTCCTTGAATCCTATGCTCACATTGTATATCACTGTCTGCAGCCTGCTGAGTTCTGTTTGGTCGGTGCCAGTATGAAAAGAACACATACACACACACACTTACACACGCACACAACTCATGTTCATGCACGTGCTTGGAAGTGCAAGGCTTTGTTTGAATATATGTCCCCAGGGGAATAGTTTATTTGACTTTCTTCAGGACAATGTAGTTCTCAGTGAGGACTTTATTTTGGACCTCATTGTTTCTTATGAGGCTGAAAATGAGGGTGTGTGTTTGTGTGTGTAAATGTGTGTGCGTGCCTCTGTCTTTGTGCTTTTGTAATTTTTGTATGATTTTTCTCCAAATATATTTGTTTCCTAATATAACTTGTCTTTATTTGTATGGATTTGTACAAAGTATGCCAGAATCCTAGTATGATTATAGCCCAACTTCACAGTGGTGTTTGGGACCCATTTCATTCCATGAATTTGTCAATGAAAAACCATCAACATACCAGAATGTCTCATGACATCTTTTACAAAGTCTGATATGAAGTCCGTAATCAAGCAGATCCATCTTGCAAAGGTCCAATCTACAGCGATTGTGAGTGGCCAGGAGTGTCATGACCCATTAAGTGTCATTTAGAGCAGGAAGACATGGAAGCTACAGGCAAGACTACAGGGGAAAGTAGCCACTCTTACAGAGACTAGCATGTATGCTAAAAGCGTAAGTGCAGTTTTATCAGATCTGAGCATTTGGACTTGCATTAATAAATTAAAAACAAACTAGAATAGCACTCTGAAAGCTCAGACCTTTGCTTTTCCACCCATGTGAACAGCCGAGTCTCCGCTCATGTCTGTCCATGGAGAGAATGTTTCATTATCAGTGTTCTAGTTACAAAGCCATAACAAATTTGCCGATCAACCAGGCTATTGATACACATTGTGTTGGCAAAACTCCTCCGCTGACGCTGAAAGAGAAGCTAGAAAATGTAGTGGCATAGGCTTGAAAGATGTTGATGTCAATTTGCAAATGTACTACAATTCCCATAATCCTGTAATTGAATGGGATTTGCCCATATAAATTTCAATATTTGTTTGTGTTGTCTATCTGGATCACATCCACACCATGCCTCTGGTGAAGTTTTCATGTAAATCCATCCAGTCGTTTTTGCATAATCTTGCTAACAGACAAACAAACAGACAGACTCTAGTGAGAACATAACCCCCTTGGCAGAGGTAATAGCACAACAACAAGCAACACTACAAATTTCTCTGTAAAAATGATATTTTTGCTCACTTCCAAAAATGTTTCACCCATCATTTTTGAGGAAGTGATACTTTTTCTGCACCCGCCTGTTACATTTTCTGATTGGCCCATAATGACTGTGATTGTTTTAACAACCATCCAAGCACCTGCTGGATTTGCTTCTGAAAGGTTTTGGCCTCTCCAGACCCTTTTCTATAGTTTCTTTTCCAGATGGACGAGGGGAATATACTAAGTGGTTCATCTGGTGTATCAGGTTAGATATTCCCACCTCCGAGATCAAATGGACTTCACATTATTTATCTAAAGGTCAACAGTTCACTTGGACTGTCTTTACATCATAGCATCTGGCAAGGACATAAAGCATAGCTTTATATATGGGCTATCATAAACATGCCAAAGAACCATGTACTGATGGTAGGCAGACCTTTTATTGCTCATGAGCTTTCACTCTTCGTAATGTCAAATAGTCATTCAATGGAAGTTAACAACATAATTCACCGTAAGCACTGTTTCTGCTACTATTTATACAACCATGAATGTCTGTGCTTTGCTTTAAAGACTGTCCTTGGTGTTAGTATTGTGTAGTAACTCTTTTTTATATTCCCACACTGACACTGTAAGGCACTGTTTGACATTTTTCCCTTCTATCAGGATCTAAAATGCGTCTTTGCATTTGTATCCATATTTTGCACCACCTTTTTTGCCCGTAGAAGGTATGATTTAATGAAACTTGTCAATTTGGACTATTAAATACACACAAAATCACTTAAAATTGTATACTTTTTTATCGGTTAAATGAATTGCATTAACTGTTGAAGCCTGAATGTAGTCTTTTAAAACTTACTGAGGCCTATTTTTGTGTTGGTGATGTTGGTGAACATTCTCACATATTTATCCAAACAAACGTGGTCCATGAAACACTCTTCTTTTGTAGGACAGGTGTCCGTAGCTCAGTCTGGTAGTGTGTTTTTACAGTAATTGTAAGGTTGCAGGTGCCCAGGTCTGTCGCATGTCCATGTGTCCTTGGACAAAATACTAAATCTAAATCCCAAATTGCTCTTGGGTATGAGAGAGCATGGATCTGTAAGCTAACACTAAATAGCAATTTAAAAAGAATATGAGAACCATCAGCAATGAGTAATATATAGTTTATATAGCACTTTTCGAGTCTTTTTCCTACTCAAAGCTGCTTTATGCTGCATTCACACCGCACACTACTTGTACTACCTCGGTGATCACTCTCCATGCAAAGTCAATGTACAGCCGCGATGGGGTGGGGTTAACCCTCCCGCAATGCAACAGCCACTTTTCACACTACCACATATAGCTTGTCGCGCGATGTCAAAGTAAAAAAAGTTGATCTATACAGACAATGTCATGTGTGGCTGTGCAGCATCAGCCAATCAGCGGTGTGTGCGTGTGTGACGGTACCCGTGACAAACAGTTATTCATCCGGACTACAGAGGAACAACTTATGTCCGTGTGGGAAACATTAGTCAGTGAGGACATTAGTTCTGCCTAGACGGACCGCCAGAAACTCACAGATAATGCTGCTGCAGGGCATCAGCTGCAGTGTTTTGTGGTTGATAAGTGAAGCAGAAAAGGATACAGCTGGAACTAGAAAAGCACTCGGAGAGCGCAGACCTCTGCCAGCGCCACAGTCCTTAGCCACATTGTGATTTTGACCATAAATATTAGTCCTACCTTTATTTTATTAAAATATTTAGATTCCTGGACCATGAAAACATACCATTAGCAACTGGATTCGTAATGATATCTGTTTTAGTTCAGTAGTAATTCACAGAAACCACATTTTTTGCCATGGCGGCCAGACGCTGTTTCGGATCAATACCAAAATCGAATCAGTTCTTCCTTTTCCCATTCTGGACATTTCCTGCAAATTTCATCAAAATCCATTCATCACTTTTTGAGTTATTTTGTCCACAGACGGACAGACAGACGGACAGACATACAAACTCTCCCGAAAACATAACCTCCTTGGCGGAGGTAATAATGTCCGCAAATACATCCTATTATATGATATATGATATGATCGCAGTGAATCTCGAGCGGACGTGATGTCACTAAGCAATGGCAACGGTGACCAAAATGAGGTATTTATGGACGCGCGATGATACGTCAGTGGGCGACGCGATTTTGGTAGCTGGGTGTGAATGCAGCATTACACTGCGGTCACACTTACCCATTCACACCCATTTGCTCTCACATTCACTCACTGGTGGTTCTGAGTTTCTGTGTTAGTTATCCATCAGTATCAACTAACACATTCACGCCCTTTCATGCCCGTTTACACACCACTGATGCAGCAGTGGGAGCAACTTGGGGTTAGGTGTCTTGCCCAAAGACACATCGCCATGTGTCGCTTGGAGCTGGGTTTAACCTGCAACCTCCCAATTACTGACCAAGCGCACTATCCAATTGCACCAGCGACGGGTAGATATGACCTGCAAAGTAGAGTTAAAAAGTAGAAAAGTGCTGTTGAATCTCAAGTCCATTTACCATTTATTTGAAAAAAATTAACCTAAAAAACAAAGACTTACATTACACTCTTACACTCCTTAATTTACTGACATATTTTTATCACATGGTAACATACACTCAAGCTTAAAAACATGCAGTGTTGTTATCTGGAAATACTTCTGACTGATTTAGACAAAGTTGTGGTTTTAACCTTACCATAAAAAAGGAAAGAATAAAATGTATTGAAACCCAAATTGCTGTTATGGCAAAGTTCTCAAATTCTTCAAAGTTCTTTGTCGCAGTTAGATGGTTAGTGAGGGCAGGGGTGGTTTAAGGAAGAGATTAATCATTGTAAATTTGGAACGATCTTTGTGTGAACAGAAGGGGTAAACATCTGTGAAGGATTCCACGATGTGAGTGACAAGATACAGCCAAGGGGTGGGGGTATAATTAGAAAATACCACACAAACCCATGAATATGCCACGTTTAAAATGTATTTTCACGAGAACAAATCTAAACTGGAAATATTTCACAGTAACCTGATGATACTGTAGTTCAGGTCTGATCTGAAGGTGGAGCCTGCCTGTAGGACAGGGAGACACACCTCATCCTCATACTCATCTGATTTACTTCACTATGTCCTCATCCACAGATGCACCAGTGCACACATCCTTTCAGCTTTAATCAGCAGTCTTTGAAGTGGATAGCAGGGTGTCCTCCCTCTTCAGTGTCTGTATTGTTACACGGGTCATAAATTTGGATCTAAAGCTTGTGAGAGACAAGATACTGGAAGTGATGACGTATGAGATACTTTGTCTCCATGCGAACATCCTCAAAGAGGAAGTGATGGAGAAAACATATTTCAGCCCTTCAGGATTAAGGTGGACATTTTTGTGATTGTTGTCTTGAAGACATGGCTTGATTTTGCAGCCAGTATTTAAAAACATTTTAATTTAGAGTTAGTTTGCAGTGAGGACATAACTGACCTAGCAGCTAACACAAACAGAGAAATTCATCACACTGCTGTAGTGGGTTTAGCATTAGCAGTAGAAATGATGTTTGCATTATGCCTACCAGGCACCAGGCTGACAACAAAGTACCACCAAAGGAGATGTCCTCAGACCTCTGCCAGGGTATTTCCAACATTGTTGGGTGAATCATTGTAAAACTAGAAAAGCACTCAGAGAGCGCAGACCTTCGCCAGCACCACAGTCCTTAGCCACATTGTGATTTTGACCATAAATATTATTCCTACCTTTATTTCATCGAAATATTTAGATTCCTTTACCATGACAACATACCATTAGCAACTGGATTCATAATGATATCTATTTTAGTTCAGTAGTTTTTCACAAAAATCACATTTTTCGTCATGGCGGCCAGACGCTGATCCGGTTTAACACCAAAATCGAATCAGTTCTTACTTTTCCCATGCTGAACATTTCCTGAAAATGTCATCAAAATCTATCCATAACTTTTTGAGTTATTTTGTTCACGGACAGACAAACAAACTCTCCCGAAAACATAACCTCCTTGGCGGAGGTAAAAATGTGGAAACTTACTTCCCAATCTTTCACTCTCATCTGAGCATCAGTCAATCACTGAATCATTGAAACCTCCTGGATCCACATTTGGATTTGGATCTCTATTAAAATCAAATCAAGTCTTTCTTATGCCATGACCAACATTCCCTAAAAAATATGTTTCCAGAAGTTGTTTTATTGAGGAATTCTGTTCACAAACAAACAAACAAGCAAGCAAAAGCAACCACTAAAGGTGCTTACACACCGGATGCTATTTGTACTACCTAGGCAATCACTCACCATGCAAAGTCAATGTACAGCCGCGATGGGGCGGGGCTTACCATCCCACGACGCGATTGCTGTATACAAGACGATCACCTCACACGTTGTACGATGTCAAAGTTAAAAAAGTTGATCTTTTCAGGCGATGTCGTGTGTGGCTGCGCTGCAACAGCCAATCAGCGGTGTGTGCACGTGTGACGGTACCCATGACAGACAGTTTTTCATCCGGACTACAGAGGAACAACTTATGTCCATGTGGGAAACATTGGTCAGTGAGGACATTAGTTCCGCCTAGACGGACCGCAGAAAACTCACAGAGGATGCTGCTGCAGGGCATCAGCTGCAGTGTTTTGTGGTTGATAAGTGAATGAAAAGGATACAGTTGGAATAATGTCCGCTTATACATCCTATGAAATGATATATGATATGATCGTGGTGAAACTCGAGCAGACGTGACGTCACTGAGCAACGGCTGACAGTGACCAAAATTGGGTATTTAAGGACACACGACGTGACTTCAGTCTGCAATGCGGAGTCGCCTGCGGTGTGAATGCAGCATAAGAAACACTGACAAAAAAAAGCAACCTTCATGGGGGAAATAATAATAATAATAATAGTAAAAATGATAATGATAATAATAATAATAATAGTAATAATAATAATTAAAAAAAATAACAATAAGAATAAGAATACAATTCTAAGCACATGGTTCACATTGGTCACCATCTCTGTAGCAGATCATCACAGGACTCAACAACATCAACTGATTCAAAATCATGTTTGGTTCTTTGAATTTACAAATGCAGGTTTATCTGCACCATTTTTTTTTAAAGAGACTGTGAGGAGTTTTTAAGTAATTACAAAAAAGTCTCACTTTTAGATATATGCCTGATCGAAATACACACTTATCGATGAGTTTTATAGCATCAAAATAGGTTATCTATAAATGCTATTCTTTAGCCTCCTGGTCGGGTCGTACAGGGCTGGACTGGCCTGGATACTCAACTTCGGGGAACCAGACAATTAAAACTAGAGCAAATTTATATTATTTTATCATTTATATTACATGTCTGAGAGCGCCGGGCTGTAAGTAGCGATAAGTAGCCGGCTACAACTACGATAATAACTTTTCCCCGCATTGCTTGTCGTCACACATCAAAAACTACCGCTACGTAACTAGAAAGAGATACATTACCTCGTGGCTTTGCATCCTGTAAGTTGTTGAAAAAGAACTTGTAAAGCAATGCAGAGTTCAGACAAAGATCCATGCTGCATTTACCACAACAAACAAACACATTTGGCTTGACGTCTCCGGTGCGTTCAAGTTGTAGTCAGAAGTAGGAATTTTGAGCTCCGAGTGGGAAACTAAAACTGGAACATCCCCCGAAGTCTGAATTTCCTACTGGGAACTCAGTGAAACCTCGCCACCCCGAGTTGACAATCGAAGATGGATGCCCCCAGTGTGAACAGTTATTTAGCTCCTGTAATAATCCATTTATTTGCACTTCTGACTGGGGTGTGTCGCTCTAGATCAGCTGTATACATAGTATTGTTAGATTTATATTTACAAAAATGCTGCCATAGTGATAATCACATTCTTCATACAACAACGCAGGGCGTGCTAACAACAGCTAACAATAGCCTAGTAGTTAGGCATGTTTTTTTCTGACTTCAACTGGAACGCCGATAAGTCAGAGATGATATCACTCCCATTTCCGAGGTTACAGGAACGCAGCATTACACCGGCGATAAATTCTCCTCATAGCACCTTTAAATTGTACTAGCATTTCATCTACACAAAATGGCATTTTTGCTGCCCAAAATGCCACATTTTCAGAGACAGGTCCCAGAGTGACTAAAATGTTGGCCTTACATTCCGTGTTTACTACAAATACAGATATTTTCTGAATGGAAGATGTAATAGTCCTTCCTCTCCCTCAAACTGCATGCATGGACACTTAACACAACAGTGGTGTAATACAGTATTGCAATCATGCTGCAGTAGCCACTGAGCTTGTTGTGGCTTTTACAGCAAAACTTAAAGCTGACCTATGACCACTACGAGCAACAAGAGGACACAGAGAGCAGCATACGCCAGTGGTCTTTTTACACATCTCTAGATGTATGTCTTTGTTCTCTGGTATTAGTGTATGTCTGCAGCATCGTTACAGCGCCACTTACAGGTCTGACATATGAACTACAGTGTTTCAGTGATTTTGTGTGATTGGCACATTACTTGAAAAGATGCCATTTTTACGAAGAATGTTTTAAAGAACAAAAAAGTTCCCCTCTCTCTGTGATCAGAGCCTTAGTGTTTCCAAAGGGGAGGGAAAAAGAGTGACATTCCATCCTCTACAGACTTTAAGTTTTTCAATTTAGATTCAATTTTAATCACATCTTTGCCAAACAGACACTCAAGATATGATATAAACAATTACACCAAGGCATTTAGATTTTAATTACATGTATAGTGATTGTCTCATTGAGGTTTGTGTTCATGTAGCTCTTATAACCAAAACTTCCCATCCTTGATTGTGTGTGTTTAAGCAGCATCCAATAGTCCGTCTGCCGTCATCACACACAGCAGCTTCCTCTCCTTTACAACTTTAACTTGTGTTTTTAAAGACGTTGGTGAATACTTTCAAGTTTCCCAGAGAAACTTTATTTGCTTCCTGCTCCTCAAACCTAAAGAAACAATGCAGGCCGGCTGGTAAAGTTTAATGTCAGGCACTTAAATCACACAAAAGCTGTGGAGTTTGTGACACTTTTCCCACTTGGATTGTTGTAAGAGACAAGTCAAGTTTTATTTTATTACTGCTGGTAAAGAACGAAGCAGTGATTCTCTGTTTTCTCTCAAACATCGTTAGAGCTCAGAGCTCCAGCTTCAAGATGGTTACAGCTTGTTGAGTTTGTTCAAATAATAAAACAGCTTCTTGGCTAAAATTGATTTAAACAAACTGAGTAATTTAAAGATGATCATTGTCTAGCAGGCTGCTTACTTTGTCTGTGCGTTAGGGTGTATGATTTAAGATTAGGTATGTGTGTTTGTGAGTGTTCGTACAGCTGTGTGTGTGTGTGTAAGGGTGTGTATGTAGGTGAGTGTGTATCTGTTAATTGCTGGGCTCAGTATCAGAGCGATTAGAGATAAGTAGGCAGTGGGAGTAGATGATCTCTTTGCTCTCTGATATCTTATCTTAGGAGAGATTTAAACCGCTGATACACAAAGCACACACACATCTAAAAAACCCTGGTGTGTCATGGCTGGCTTCATGGCTCTGTAACCTCTTTCATGTCAACCAAAGTGCAGATGAAAAGCCTCAAACTCCTGTACTCCTGAAACTTTTTTGGATCAAATTTGAGAGCAACATATCCCTAAAAGTTCCTTTGTTTGTGTTTTACATGTCCTCCAAAGGATACTTCATCCATAGAACAGCTAACCAGGTCTGAGGATGCACATCCAGTGATGTCAACTAAAATATGCGGGTTATTCACAACTTATCACGTGTCTTATATCACTTATAACATGAACTATTATGTCGGAAAAACTCAGATATTGAACCATAGATATGTACTTCAGAAAGATTTGCTACAGAGATCTGAATTAAAATGGAAATCTCTTTAAACGAAATACCTTGGTAAATATAAGATTCATCAGAAATTTATGACTCAAATAATGACCCAATAAATAAAAGCCTTAAGTACTTATGATATAGGCCAGTAGTTGTAAATCCTATGCATAACAGGGCAGAGACATTCAAAATAAACGTGGTTCCCTGTCTGTTGTATCTGTTTCAATCCTTACCAATAGAGGTTTCCAACAAACAATTTAAGGAATGGGATAAATGGTTTTCAAGGTTTATTTTGGGTTGGTAAAAGGCCAAGAATTCAGTACAAATTGTTGCAATTACATAAAGAAACACAGAAATTCTGTTACCATCTTTAGGGAGTGAAACCCTATATGAGCAATACACTAACAGTTTAATTCAATGGATGAAGGTCCCTTTTAAAATTTGGTCTAAAGAATGCAAACTCCTAACATTAGAGACCGTCCAGACAGCTGAGATGGATTGCATTCGATCCAGATGGGAAGTTCAGGTGTTGTTACAGAGCTTTATTCATAAAAATATCATTGGCTGCCAGCAGAGTGGTAATACAAAAACTACTTCATTTCATTCTACCAACAAAGACAGACTGGATAGAAATTGTAAGGAACACTCAAAGTATGGAGAGATTGACTTTTGCACTTAATTTGAGAAAGTATTTGCAATACTGGGACAAATAGATTGTGTTTTGTAACCCAAAAGGGGTAACTGAACTTCTAATTCATAAACAGAAAGACCTTTTCACCAGTATGTATGTTCAGAATGATTGTATGTCCTCTCCATGTTTACTTGTTTACATTTTTTGTTTGTTTCTATGTGCATGTATAAAATGATCTTTTTCCTTCATAAAAATATCATGCTGCTTTAAATGAAGATCACAGCCATAGAAAATCTAGAAGTCACTTATATTCTCTGTGGGGATACTGCTTGGCACCACATCAGGTATACATTAAAAAAACAAACAAAAAAAACAACTAAAAACTTAAAAGGTAGCTGTTTTACCAGCTAGATTTTTTAGTTTTGGGCTCATTGCAAACTCCTTATTTTGAGTTGAGAAAAACTTCTTGAAAACAGACAGTCTGAGGCAGGAACCCTGGCTGGTAAAAGACAACAGTTGTGATTGATTGTTTATTACACACCAATCTTGATCTCCAGATGTTCCAATCTTTATGCAAACTGTGCGCTCAGAAGTTGGCCTGACCACACCTAACATGAAATTAATTATTTTAAGTTATACCAACTTCAGAAATAAGAGCAGCTTTCCTTAAAAAATAAATAAAACCACAGTTAAAATAACTACTTACTTTATTAATTTTAGAACATAACCATAAACATCTTGTTTTTTTACTGAAAAAAAAAATACATTTTCGCTTTTATCGTGTGAAATTCAGTCGGGCTTACCAAGTTTTAACTTGTGAAAAGCAGTCATTGTGAACTTACACATTTCAGAATTTTCATATTTTGGACTTTTAAAGTCAAGATTTGTATCACACTTGATCAGCAATACCAGTGGTTAGTTACATTTTAAAGGGCCTATTAACAACTATTAATCAATCAATCAATCAAACTTTATTTGTATAGCACTTTTCATACAGGACTTTGTAATACAAAGTGCTTTACATGAGAAAAGGATAAAATAACAATAACAATAAGTGGAATAAAAAGCAGAAAATTGCATAATTGCATAAAATGAAAACATAAGACCCCCACCATTCCCCCCTCCCCCAAATCACATTCAATATACATACTCACTTACTCAAACACAAGAAGACATAAAAAGGAAATTCTGACAGAAAACAATTAAAGGACTGAGGAAACGCTATCTTGAATTAAAAATGAGGAAACACAGGGGCTAAAAATAAAATAATACTTAAAAATACTCAAAAATACTAGAGGGTAAGATAAATAAATGTGTAAATACATAAATAAATAAGATATTATAACAGAATAGAATAAAAGTTGGATAAATAATATGGTAAAATGAGAAAGTGTAACATCAGGTGCATAATAAAATCAGTTAAATAGGATAATAAAAAGACAAGCATTTAACAAAGAATACATTCCAAAAAAAAAATCTGAACAGAAATGTAGTAATAAAACAAAATAGAAGGGTTAAAATAAGTTAAAAATAACGTAAAATAATAATAAATACAATCAGCTAAAAGCCAGATTAAAAAGGTAGGACTTGATTTTTTTTTTTTTTTTTAAATATGAACAGTACTTTTAAAAGAATTCCAACACCAATTTAAGAGCTTTTTTAAAAGAAGTGAAAACCCAAGCACAATATCATGAAGTATATAATTTTTGTGTTGAAAAGATTCAAGGTTTTGTCCTCAGTACAGTGATTCACATCTATGGTGTACCTCTCAGCCCGTTCCCACCAATAGAAATGATTATTTAAAGCAAAGATTCACCACCTAAATTAAAAACAAATCTTTCATCTGAAGCACTTCAAACTCACTTTTTTAGTTCCTTTGAATTTAGCTGGTAATTTCTGGGTAGATAGAACCATGCTTTTACTTTCATCTGGCATGAAAATGAAATGATCATGAGCTGCTTTCTTTCTTTAAGATTAAGCTTGACGCAGCTTGCTAAGGCACGCACATCAGAGTTGGTTTCTGCAAAGATGTCAGCAGTCTCTCCTGAAGTTAAACAGTATCCTACCAAAGTTGTCTTCAGGGTCTCTTCTTTAGTTGCGTGATTGTGTAGCTGTGCTTGTTGATGGGGGTTTGCAGTCGATCAGAGTGACAGCTGTCAGAGGGATTTAAGTCGCCTCTTTACAAACAGAGTAAAAGCGTCAGAAGAGGGGGGATGAAGTTGTAGAAGAAGAAGAAGTAAAGAAAACTGAGGGGGACACAAGTCTTGAAAGTTAAGCCTCACACGTATTCAGCTCTTTGTGTGAGTTTGTGAGTTAAAGTCGGGGGGTCTGCTGTGTGTGGCTGCCTCCCTGCTCGCTGGGTTGTTTTTTTGCTTGGTTGGTTGCAGTGTTCCCAGAGGATCCAGTGAATAGATGCTCCTTACACCGCTCGCTAAGACGCCTAATGAGGGGGGACTACTTTCTGTCTCGATGTGTGTCGGTCTAAAGGCCGCTCGGTGTGTGTGTGTGAGGGTTTGGCGGGTGGTTAAGTGTGTGTTCTTGTGTGTCTAATAAAAGATTCAAAACGGTGTCAAAGTGCTAAAGCTTTTCACTACATTCCAAACACTGATAACTCATATTCTTGCTCAAAACAGTTCTATTTTTTCATTGATTCAATGCAGTGATATAGTAGATATGATAGCAGATGCAACAACAAGGACAAAAAGCAAAACAACAGCACAACTTAATTCCAGTTGCAACACAGCCAGCTCAGTGTCTAACAGCCTTTCATTTCTGAAAGCTCTTGCTAACGTGTCAAAGCCTTTATTTACTTCAGTCGCATGCTCATGTCCTATTTTTTTCTTGCCTCACCTGTCACTGTCCTCTTTTGCATCGCAGCCTCAACCATTACGGAGCATAGATGGGATTTTAATCATCAAGTTTTGCCTTTATGTTATCAAAATATGTTCCAAAATTAGACAGACTTTCCATCTAACAGTTCAAATGCATGCTTTAATTTTGTCATCAATGTTGATGATGTATTTCAATCATAGGGGGACGTATCTCCATAAACACTGAAATCTGAGCTATTTACACAGTATAGTAACATGTAACCATCTGATGAATATTAAATCTCATCTAAGAAACATTTAAAAACCTGAACAACATAAACAACAAACAAGGCCTGTCATCATAAAAATGTGTATTTTAGTAATTATATTTTCAAACATTGCAACAACTTATGGTTGGACTACGTTGGGAAAAATCTGAGATTTTTCATTTCCAAATCTTCTGCAGAAAACAATTCACATCAATAGATTGAACATTATATTACCCAGACCTACTTGCTACCAAACTTTCATAGTGCTATATGCAGAAGACTAGTGTGCAATAGGTGCTGTTATCTCAGTTAAAAAACCCTCAAACTATTGGATTGATTATAAGCCAAATGTGAGGCACTTCAATTACATATTATTACATCAATCTATACAGCACATGATCCAGTGCCCAATGGTTTTAAAATAGTGACAAAGGCATCACTGTTTGCCGTTTTGCCCAAGCATTTACATCATCATTTGAAACTGCAGCAGTGGTGGATCAGGCTCTATATCCCAGCTGTAAGTATGATACATTATTGTGGTCTGCCACACTTTTTCACAGCTAAGACTCAACATGACAAACACTTCTCCCACAGTAACAGTTGAAGTAATTCAGTTGAGGATGGATGACTGTAGAGAGTAATGTCAAAGTGTTTTCAGCTTTTTAAGGAGACTTTGCAACACTTTTAAGGCCCATCCATGGGTGCAGTCACACTGTCCTAAACTAACTTTGGATCAACCTACTATCAAAAGAGAGGCAAACTTGAGATGGGACTTGGCCTGTTTCACACTGACAGCTTTTTGTGTCTGCGTATGTGAGTTTTCACGCCAGGTGTGTAACAGTTTTGTGCTTCAGCATGTCTTCCTGTTGTCACAGATCTATCTCCATATATTTCACCTCGATAGTGAGTTTCTATTGAACGTTTAGGAGGAACCAGAATATATCTTGCCGCAAGGAACCTTATTCATTACAAGAGAAACCTGCAGAAAGACGGTATTGTGCCGAACAAGGAGATTTTTTTCACAGAGAAGGCAAACTGAAGCTTTAACTCTGAGAGGTGATTTGGCTGGACTTTTCTGTGACATATTCTCCCACCATGGACTTACATACCAACTGGACAAAGGTAAATAGGGCTCTGTGTTTGTCATTTTCTGTCTGTTTTGCGAAGAAACACAAGCAGCTCACAGAAAAAATAGGAAAACCTTCCTTTCTCAAGATTTTCAATGCAGGAAACATGCCTATGGCACCTGGTTTTGGCCTCCAGTCTGAGAGCTCTGACTTGATAACACGTTGGCTGAAATGAAAACAACCTGAGCTTAGAGCCATGTCAGTCATATTCTTGATGATCCAAAAGTGAGAGGGAGGTTGCTACCTGATATATACTTACATTTGACAAATATTTCAATGTATTTCCCACCATGTTAGGATGATATATGCCCCTGGTAGTAATGACTGACATTCTGGGGCTTTAAATGCTAATGGTCAGTCTAGCTAGCAAATTAAAAGTAATGGCATAGTTGGTAGTGGGAGTTGGCAGCTGCAGGCTGAGCTTGCAAATCTTTTTGTTTCCTGCAACCAAGCCGTTGTCAAATTCCTGCTATGTCATTACTGTACATTCAAACCATTTTCCTCTTGATGATTTCAAGTAAAACATTGAAATAGTCACCTCTTATCCCTCCATGTGTTGTATTATACTGGAGCTATTGTACTAACTCTTCCAATAATATAGTATGTTTTGGTAAAGTTTGATTTGTGGTACTTAGGGGTACACTAAAATTTAAGTTGTTCATTGATATAAATCCAATGGAAAATTCAGTTATTGATCTCATGAGGAGAACTTATAGCCGCGACAATTATTCGCTCAACAAAAATGATGACAGCTCTTAAATTTTTCACTACTTAGTTTTATGAACTGGTTCTCTTGTGTCTCTAAATCACTGTGCACACGCCCTTATCTTGCTTGTAAATTTAATTCTTATTTTTCTTACCTCCTCTGCATACCAATCTTTAAAGTTCCCCTCAGACTGATTGGAATTTCAGCTCCAGCTCCCTCTAAGACTTACTGACTGTTCAGGCCAACACATGGACTCCAGTGTTATGGCAATATGTCAGAAGTGACTCCAGCTCACTTATTCAGGTAATGGCTGATCATTAAAGGGACATTCCACTGAAAGCTCGGTCAAAATGTCCTGTTTGTGCAGATTTAAGCTCAGAAACTGTACAAAGAAATGCTGAAGAGAAGTCATGAAACAATGCCCTAGATTTAGTCTCAAATGTTAAATTTGAATATCTCTTCCTCATGCTGTTTTAGAGGCCTGAAACCAACACAACAAATAATGTTAACACGTTAAAGAACCTGAAACTTTTGGTTTGGGGCATAAAATGTTAGAATTCACTATTTAAGTTTCTGGGTTTTTGTACACTCCCTGGTCACTTTATTAGATACACCTTTACAGTTTTGTGGTGGACCTTGTGCCTCCGGGACTGCCTTCATAACCTGCAGCATTGAAAGTGATGGAAACATTCCTCAGAGATTAAGGTTCGTAGTTACACGATAGCATAAAGCAGTGGCTGTAGAATTATCAGCTGCACATCCATGATGTGAATCTCCTGTTCTACCACATCCCAAAGGTGCTCCCACACAGAGGCCCCCAATCACTGCACTGAGAACCAGCACAGGGACTAAAAACATTTAGCACTGACTAATAGACAAACTCATGTCATATTTAACAATAATAATGACAGGAGGTCTTTATTTTGAAAGGATGGCTTGGTTTTTGCATATCCGCCTGTGTGGCTTAACTTTGCAGACATTACACTCAGGCTCTTTGTCTCTGTCAGCACTGTGGTTAACACAGAAGTACAACATGAGATGAACATGTGGTTAAAACTTGTGCTCATGCACTTGTACCCTTGTGCTTTGGGTGGAGTTAAAAAGATATTGGACATTGCATGGTGTGTGTAACTGGAGGACAGTCTAAGCACAAGAGTGCTCAGTGTCCTTCAGGAGAATAATTATAACATACTCATCAATAGAGTCAGTAGATCACTTCAGGCTGATGACCATTTGGTCAAAAACACAGACAGAATAACTGCTTTTACAGCACTTTCCTACCACAAAAGGTGCAGTGGTTAAATTGCTTACTGTTACCAGGTGACTTTCAGCCACCTGCATTTTCTTAATTCTTAGATAAGTCCTCATTAAAAATATTTTTATTAGTGGTTAGATAAAAAGCCATGGCTCCCTCTGATCCTGCATGATGGTGAGTTATACTAGGCACAATGTGTTTGTGGCTACTCCCTTAATAGTATGAGAGCTTCCTTTAGTAACATTTGGGCAAAATTTCACAAAGTACCTGTGTAAACATAAATTGGAAGACTGCAGAGTCTTTAATTAAACAGGATCAGGGCTGTTAAGTATTAGCTTATTTATTATATGTTAAAAATAATAAAAAATTGAAGTATATCTTAGAGTTATAGCCGTTTAGGATGAAAATAAGTCAAAGTAAAGAAATAATTGATAGTGAATATATTTGATAGAACTTTTCTAAAAGAAGATACGAGGATCCCCACGAGCAAAAAATCTAAGTACTCAAGGTAAAAGATGGGAACAACCAAGGGAACAAATCCTCACACAGAAAAATGCTTAAAATGCTCAAACTAAAGTCTAATAAAAAGGTAAAAGATCAGAAATGTGTAATTGAGCCGGTCTTGTGAAGACTTCAAAATCAGGTGATACAATGTTTGAGCTAGAAAACACTGTGAGAGCTGAAACCTCTGCCAAGGTAGCTCACATATTGCTGTTACATCTATAAGCAATAGATCCATGATAAAGTTACCATCATGGTTCCTTGACCCTGAAAACCCACACCTAACATTTGGTGTCATGTTAATATCATCTTTTGTTAGACAGTTATGGGCAAAAGCGGATGTTTGCTAATTGTAGTTATCTGGATAACCACCAAAATCAAATCCTTTTTAAGTTGGGCATTGCCAGCATCTCCTGAAAATTTCAGCAACATTCGTGAAGTAGTTTTTGCAAATCTGGCAAACAAACAGACAAACCAACAAATAAATAAATGCTGGCAAAACAGCAGTAATCAATCCTAAAACTGACTAAGATGGCAGTGCAAGGCTGTGCCTGTTCCCAAACACTTTCTATGGGCTGTTGACAGATGGACTAGTGAAACATACTGAACAGTCTGGATAAAAACTGAGCAGTTATATTCAGGGATGAATTCTTTGTTGTCTCCAGCTCAGGTATTCTGAGAGGAAAAACTGCTACCATCAAGTGTCATTAACTTCTTGTTGTAGCTGAGTCACATGTAGCAGTTGTTTTTTTTTAACCAAAGATGTGTATGGGTAAGAAAACAAGGCAACTGACATTAAAATACTGACATGAAGCAATAAAGCTCTAATTGGCTGTAAATGTTTCACGTAGTTCTTTTTTTTAGTGGTTTACCTAATATATCTGTAAAAAAAACAAAAACAAGCATATTTTACCTACATTACATTTAACAAAATGTAACGTAGGTAAAATATGCTTGAGCATCCACCCATCCATCCAAATTATACCAATGCTGATAAACAACATTCTTGTGTTTTTGCCAAGTTACCATAAATTATTTATCTTTATTATCTTTGTAAACAAAGTTGCCCATCCCTGTTCTAGATCGTTTTTGGTCTATGATTGATTTCAATTGATTTTCCATTTTTATTCCTTCCTTGTTCCAGCTCATGATTGTAACATATTTCATACATTATTTCTGCAACTTGCAGCATTAAGGACTTATAAGTCATTTTTCATCCTCTTTTATTGCAACAATATTAAAAACTGTATTTAATCTTTATTTAACCCATAGTTTTTCCACTAAGATAGAAAATAAATCCATCAAGCTCTGCTCCTAATTTTGTGAAACAGAGCCACATGCAGAACAAAAACAGATGTGACACTGTAACACAGCTGCTTTTAATCCAAACAGGCAGCAGTAAACACATTCACAGTAAATATTACAGTGTGTGACTAATGCAGTCTCTTCCACAGTGTGTGCCTTTAGTGTGGAGCTGAAATCAAAACAGGACTTATTTATTGCCCAAATACCGTGATTATTATAGTTTATTATAATCTCACAGGAATAAAACTGATGAATGCCTTTTTAATGAGCCTCAATCAAAACTCCTGAGAGGTTGCCAGGTACCCAGCTGTACTTCCCCCCTTTTCAGGCACGAGTTTGGCTGTGATTGACGATTAGTGTTTTAAAAAGGTAACAGCAGGTTCCCCAATGGTTTTTATTTTCCTTGAACGCACACTCAAAAAGAAAAATATCTGTCAGAGTGGTTTGTAGAGGGAATAACAAACCTGGAGTCCCTGCTGGTCCACTCTTTATACTCCACCCTTCCCCAAGCCCCCAAAGGCAGGGGCCAGGACATAAAAGCAGCCATCAGTCTGAGCAGAGGGTGCCCATAGATCAGTCATACTGCATGAGTGAGTAACAGCACACAGGAGGAAAACAGAGGCACATAAGAAACATGCCCCCCAAAAATACTAGATTAGTGCAGAAATGTTAAAACGTTCTGATCAGGGGTCAAGTCCTTGGCTATGTGCGGCCTCATTACGCTGCTCCCTCACTCTAAGGAGCAGTTTCCCTCTGGTCCTCATCCAGCTCATTCCTGTGCTGATGAAAAGAACGAATGGAAAGGAAACAGGAACGAAGTGCTAAAGGAAAACTCACTGCTGCACCTGTATTCAGATCATTAAGATTCTGTGAAGCTGCCACTGATGTGGAAAACATGAGGATATGTCTGGGTCAGTGGCTTATTTGTGCTTCTTGTTGATGTTAATGCACGCAAAACATAACAAGATCAGGGTTTATTGGGCTTTATTTTTATTGCCCAGGGTCATGGCATGTCCTCAACAACTTACCACCAGCTCTCAAGCAAATAAATCTTGTTTGTTTGATTGAAAAAATCTGCTTAATATCAACCATTACTATTACTCAGTCATCAGTTTATATTACTCTGTGATAATATGCCAGACCAAGAAATAGCCAAAATACTTTGTTCGCCCCCATGTGGCAAGCAACAGTCTGCTATTTGTTGACTTTCACCCTTTTATTGCCTTTTCCATTTTGCTTGTTTAGATGTTTTTATCTTTCACTTTTGTTCTCATGGTCTAATTTTACATACAGTAGCTGGTTTTATGTATTTTCTGGGTTCTTGAGACATGTGTAGGTTTTTGTTTGGGGGTGGTCCAGACGGGGCCACTTGGTATGGTCTGAGTAACATGGAGGGCCTTTGATTTGAGGGGCTGGTAGCATTGGAGGCCGCACCAGTGTGTCTTGGCCTTGGGCTTTCGATTTGGGCTGATGTGTTGTTGTGGTCTCTGGGGTTTCAGGCCCTATGGGGTGGGGGCCCTTTGTGTTTTTCTGACTTTGTTGGGTGCCTGGGCCTGGATGTTGTGCCTGCTTTCTGTTGGTCTTAGGTTTCCTCAGCTTTCTTAAAAATGTTTCCCTACCATGAGCACAGATGGTCATCTGAGGGTCACCAGAACTGCTGATGCTCTCATTTCCTAGGTCCCAAGGGTGCTTTGGTTTATTACACTGTATGTGAATGTAAGGCTACTTTGATTTAAACTGCTCTGTGTGAGAAACAGTAGTTCCTTTTGTGCTTTAACTCTTGTACTTTGATTTTTGCGGTGTCAGTAGCTCAGTCTGAAAGAACTTGGGCTGGAGACTGAAGGGTGGCCTGTTCTAGTCCTGCCCGAACCATGTTTGGAACTTGGTTTGATAGCTGGAGAGGTGCCAGGCTTCATGAGCACTGCCAAGTGCCCTTGAACAAGGCACTTAACCCCAAAACTGCTTGGTAATGCTTGTTTCAGGAACAGCAAGCCATCACTCTCACATCTCTCCATTAATGCATGATTGTAGGATCTATGTGCATGTGCATTTCAGCCTGTGTTTATTTCAACAACAGAGTGTAAAGAATTGAATTTCCCCATGAGAAACAAATAAAGAATGTCTTTCTGTATGTTTCTGTTCATCAAAAGCACTTTTTTTAAAATGCCACACAAATAAGGTAATTATTGTTAGGTGATGAGGATTAATTTCACTCTTGGAGGCTTATAGCTACATACATTTTTGGAAGACAATAAAAATAAAAAATACATATTTCAGGTTTAGCTTTTAAGTAATAAGACTGCACTTTTGATGATTAACCTTGTGGTTCACAGCCACAGTGAGTGTTACATTAAAATGTAGGTTTTTAAGTGACATCTATAGTTCACTGCTGGGTGCTGAATGAAGTGCACGTATTTTGGGTAAGGCATCGGAAAATTATTACATTCAAAAGTAAGACATTAACTTGAAAATTTTTTAGTGAAATTGAACAAGACTGAGGTGAATGGGGAACACTGCATGTCATGTGCATGTGTTTGAATGGTCCGGTGGTTTTATGAAGACAGAGAGGATGTCCAAGATGATGACCATCCACAGCGTCCGTGCACATTAAGAACTTCTGAAAACGGGGTGCTGGTTTGGCGGAGTAGTTAGCAACCAACCAGGCACCCCATGTTCTTGCTTCTGCTGGTCCAGGTTCGAATCCCGCCTGTGACCAGTTTGCAGAGTGTCTTCCCCTACTCTCTCTTCCCCTTTCACAAGCCTATCCACTGTCTCTCTCCTATCAATAAAGGCATGAAATGCCCCAAAAATACATAAAAAAAAGATCTTCTGAAAACATTCAAAACATTGAACAAATTGTTCAATGAAAATGAGCAACAACTCAATATAAGACTAATTAAAGAAATGGTGTCCGATGAAAAAGACGCAGTTCTGCAAATTTTACACCAACAGTTGGATGTAGCACAAAAGTGTGTCAAACTTTTCCCAAAACACTGAGAAATCCTTTCTATAAAAAAAAAAGGGGTTTGTTCATTGTTTCCTAACTTTCACCACAAATTTGCCTTTTTTCCCTTTTGATCAGGAGTCCAAAGTTTTGGGACAACTTTGACATACTGTCCAATCATCTACAACGCCTAAGTAAAAAACACCTGCTAACTGTTTGAAGGCTCAGAAATGCTGGGAAACTGTGTTGCAGCAGCAGAAAAAGATGCCTGGTTGACATGCTGTTACAAAGGAAAACAATTGTTTTATTAGCAGAGCTTTTCTAGCGATGTGTGTCTGTAGGATTTGCAGCGTGGCCACAGTTTTGTTTAAAATGTGGATCAGCCTGCGTCTGTATGAGCTGAACAATTTGATATGTTTCTGATATGATGTTCTCTTAGTGAAGTTCTTGTAGATTAAATATTATTGTAAAAACATCACAAGAAATGTTTTAATCATATCTTTTGGATAGACTGACTTTGTTCTCATCTTGTCTTGACTCTCAAATAAGGCCAGGCGTTTGCTCAAACAGTGATAAAACTTTATCGGTATCTTTTTATAACAGATAATGTAGCTCTAATACATTCTCAGAACTGCACAAACAAATTGCTCTGTTTGTCCTGGACTTCTTTGAACATCATGTCCTTAGAGCGAGGCTTTTATACGATGGATACAAAACATGCTGCAGGTGTGTTTGTTAAAAGCTTTTTTCTCTCACGATGTGAAAGCGAAACAATATGTGACTAACAAAAAGGACATGTCAGTTGTGTAAGAGTTAAGAGGCCCATTTCCCTTCCTGCTCTTTCCTTACGACGCCATCTGGAAGTGAATGACATCAGCCTTCTTCCTCTTCCCAGAAACCCCCAGAGAGAGAGAAACAGCAGAAAACGGAGAGTTTCCTCGAGGCCACGCACTGATAGAGGATGAACCAACGATGAGAACAAGAGAGAGGGGTTAGAAGATAGCTTTCTCTTCCCAGAATTCCTTGCACAGGGCAGCTCAGTTCCCATATTGCTGTTGTTTGTCTTGACTCGTGGTTCTGGTCGTCCTGGTGGAAAAACAGGACCGTCACTTGTCTGGGTGTGTCTCCAACTTGACCTTAAACTCTTTCATGTGAGAATGAAATCAGTGTATTGTTTCATCTCTTTATAATTTTATATCCATGCTCACTGTGGTGTCGTTTTATGGACTGTGGAACAATGAGGCTGAACGTTGTTTTTGTAGCTCACTGGTCTGTGGCCTACAGTGAGGTTAATCTTGGGTCAACACTGATTCAGGGTGAGAACACTGATATGAAGTCTGACATCACATTAGAGCGAGGCTCATGCTACGAGCTGCTGTTACTGTTCTCACAGAGGGGCTTTCCATCAGCCTTTCTGACTGAAGGACAAACATCCCCTGTGATGTAAACACTGATTTTAAAGTGATGTGAGCTGAGCTGACTTTTACAATTTACATTTATTTTGAGTTTTAAACTCCAAACATTCAACTTCTATCATAAATGAGGAATCCACTTCTCCTCCTGATCAACCCGTCAGCCAATCACAGTTGTAACATATTAAATGGTAGTAATATACAAAAAGTTAGCATACACTCAGAATACATATCAGCCCTCAGTCCACACATAGCTGCCCACAGACATGACTGGGCCCCTGAAAGGCCCCTTAAATGGGCCACGGATTGGTTCTAGTAAGTCTATACAAATGGCCATTACTGAGCTGAAAGTTATGTTCCACTTCAATGTATGATTTTTTTTTTTCTTATGTTGACTTTTGGTCATTTTCAAAAATGCTTTCAGCGGTTTTTGATTTGGTCAATAGAAAAGTGTCATGCAGACTGGAGCCTTTTTTTCAGTTGACATGATAAACACAAAAAAAGGACAAAACATGACTTTTGGAGCATTTTCAAGGCAGACAGGCATGACTTTTCCTTTTTTAATTTAAATAAAAATTTATCCATTGTTTAAAAAGACTGGGCTGCTAAAATTGTACTTTTCTAATGTTAAAATGGGTACGTGACTTAGGGAGTAACATAAAATTATTCTTCTACAGTTTTTGATATGGTATTTAAAGATGGCATGCTATCTGATGATTTTTTGGTCAGGGTTAATGACACTAAAATGATGCCAAAAATGACTTTTTGGACATTTTCTAGGCAGGGCATCAGGTCTGTGCACAAATTTTGCTCATTTTTCACCAAAAGACAATGTTTCAGCATTTTTATAAAGATTATTTTTGAGTTTCTTTGTCTCTTTCTGTGTATGGTAGAGTGAGAGAGAGAGAGAGACAGTAGATAGGTATGTGAAAGAGGGCGAGAGAGAGAGTAAGGAAGGAGTCGGACACTTGGCAAACTGGCCGCAGGCTGGATTTGAAGAATTCATAAGGGTCATGTCAGGTTGGGTACCATTCTGCTATAACAGCACCCCATTTCAGCATTTTTTTTATTGATATTTAAAAAAATATGTATACATATAAATTGATGAGTTTAAGTCAGTTTTCATGAATAAACTATAAGTCACAACATTAATTTTACTGCATTTTTCAGGCAGGTTTCATTTTCCTGCTAATTTTGATTTGGTCAATTGAAGAAAAAGGCATAAAATGGCTGAAAAAATTAGGGCTGTCACTTTAGTGCATTAATAAGATTAATTAATTACACTGCAAATTAATGCATCATAAATATTAATTGCAAGATTAATCATAGCACACAAACATTTTAATATTGTCCAGCTGGAGGACCCGTACATGGCAGTGGCACGTCACTTCACACATGCGTCTCTCGTCAAACCAAACAAAGCCCAGGTGACAACAGGAATGGCATATTTAAGACTTAGTCTTATTTGATTTTTGAATTTATTTATCTATATTTGTACTACATTCTTTAATAATGCATCAGGGCTAATTGTTTTGCTGGATGCCCTCGACCTTTTTCTTATTTTGAATTTGATTTATGAAACACTCTTAAAGTGTAATTTGAGTTGCCTGATTGAGCTTAGAATTTTCTGGACAAGTTGCCCTGACTTTGGTTTTATTCTGTCACCAATGAAAATGTGGATTTACAAATCTTCACTTCTTAGTGTATTCATTTGATTAGTCATGCACTACAACTTTATAATATCCTAGAATTCAAATTCTTTGTTTGGGTACTTTAAGCAGATATGAGATTAAAATGCGATAAATTAGATTAATTAATTATAAATCCGGTAATTTATTAGATTAATTTTTTTAATCGTTTGACAGCACGACAAAAAATAAATTAAGTATAATATGTTCTATCATGTTCTGTCATTTTTTAATTTACTGTGGCTTTCTGCAATTTTTAACTAAAATATGAGTTTAAGGCACATTTTTACTTGGTCATTGTTTAAATTAACAGAATGTAAACTGATGACATTTTGGTCAAAATATTACTTTTGGCTGGACATCTTATCAGTTTGTGATTTTTGCAAATTTGGTGTTCACATAAAAATACTTTTTGGCACTTTTGATTTGTTTAGTTTTCATGACAAAAATGACAACTTTTTAAACATATATGTTAACCTTTTTGGGCCCCTCCATGACTCTGAGCCCCATTAAAGTTTTACCATGTATCCTCATTGGTGGTCATGAAGGCACACAAATACAAAACCTCCAAAAAATTATTAAGACATGAAAAAACACTTTCAGGACCAAAACACTCGAGTTCTTAAGACAACTGGCCTCCACTCACAGATTTTAAGGCTCAAAATGACTCATTTATTACACAACTTTGATCTGCTTACACTCCGAGAGAAGATAAGCCCTTAAGAACCAAAATCACTCTTTGCTTATCTGTCATTTTTTCACTTTTAAACAGAGAACACAGACTAGGTCTTCAAGTGGGTGCCTTGGAAAATAAATGGTTAATAAAGCCTGAAACATAATGAGGATACTGATATACCTGCTGTTCAGTTTATTTTACTCAGAAAAAAGACAGAACAAATGTTGCTGTTCAGGTTTTAATCATTTTCATAAACTCAACATAGAGGCACAAAATAAAAATTGACAGACCCGGAAAACCTCATATTTCCTCAGATCAAGCAGACTCTGAGTCTGGAGGTCAAGTAGAAGTAAACAAATATAATACTTAAAATGCAGGATCTCATTTCAAAGATCTGGAGTTCTCTTTGTTTGTTCTTCTGCTCCTCCATTGACCCATATTTGATTTATACAGTAGAAACAATGAGTGGAAACCAGACAGAGTCCCTCGAGAGAATCTAATGATGAGTGGAAATGCGTCTGGAGACAGTGTTATGGCTCCAAAGGATATACAATTATTCTGCACGCTTTATTTTTGCCTCGTGCACCTCTCACCTACTTCTAACCTGTGTCACATGTCTGGCTCTGAGGGACCCGTTGATCGCAGAAGATGAGATTTAATTCACAGTCCAATCATCATGATTAGGGTGTGAAGGGTTCTTTTAGCTGTTTATTCAAGAAACAGGCTTATTTCCATTTCCTTTCAAGAGCGTGTTTTATTCTGTTCATACTACCCCTGGAGAACAGTTAGGAAAATTTCGCCATCGCTCGCTCTCTTGTCCTCGATTCAAGAATGTTGTTTTTTTTCCTGAGGAGAGTCTGACGTCTTCCAGGTCGACTGTGAAGTCACACTCAGAGATTTCAAACAGGCCGTAGGGTTGACATCTGAAACTTCAGGAAGAACAGGAAGAACACATTTTTCATCATGCAGACTCAATTCAGGAAACAAATGAACAAAATATTATCAGTCGATGTGTTGTGGAAGACAGTTTTTTGATACTTGAACAACAGTCCATTGAGTCGTGGTACAGGTGAAGATGTTGCAAGGCCTTTCGCTGCTTGGCTTTTGTGAAACCCTTTCCAATGTACACCATCGGGATTTCTTGCTAGCTAATCAATCGCAATTTGAGAATATTCTGATACCACTGATTTTGGATTTCTCCCAGACAAATTGCAGTGCTAAAAAAAGGTCAATTTCATAGTTTTCATTGTGATTATGAAAAATAGACTTGTCTTTTGGCCCCAAAAAGCAAATGATGATGAGTTTTAAACAGCTGAAGTACTTTAGATGTAAAATTAAAAAATATATTGAACTAATACATAATAGTTTGCGCACAGAGTTGAGGGTGTGTCAAATTACTGAAAGGGGACATATCATGCTTGTTTCTCCTTTTCACTATGCCAGACTAGGATGCCTGTAAAGCATTTCTGCCCTCAGTACAAGTCATTTAGTTCCTTCATTGCCCCACAATAGCGTTCTAAAAAAATCCTCATTTTAAGCCATTATCCAGCTCTCGTTGAAACACGAGGATCTCAGGATGACCTACAGTTACCTTGCAATGTCACAGCCCTTTGTACTCTGATTTGTCAGTTCTATCAGGGGTAGAGCCAGCTTGTCCTTCTTCTTCTACTGTATTTTCCGGCAGGCTCAAAGCAGCGACCGTGTATTGAGTCATCCTACAGGACAGAGCTAGTAATGAGTGAGTGTGAGCTAGGGATCTATATGCTGCTGCTGGATGAATGTGTTCCTCGGTGACAGTTTTGTGGCTAACGGACATCACAGAGGAGGAAGTTTTTTATCAGATTACTCCAATAAAAAGAAAGGTACCTCGTGTCGTCACGACGATTTAAATCTTGCGGACATCTCGCAATGACCTATTTTCAGAGGCATCAAATCTCGTTCTAGGATATCATAAAAAATACAACATTTCATTTTTTGAAAATTAAGGGGGTGTAAGGTCTTGTTTTCAAATTTATTATATTATATGTAAGTATTAAATCATGCATCAACATGATATGTCTCCTTTAATTGTATGCCTTGATTAGTATATTTTGGCAGTTTATCGCATCTAACGACTGTGCTGGTTGGGGTGTCGGTGGCTTAGGCCCTGTCTATGGGGCGGGGACGAACACGTTTTAGTTTTCAAAGGGTTCTCTGTAAACACATTGTTTTCAGAAACGCCTTGTCCACCTGAAAACACGGAAAATACTGTAGTATATATATATAACAGCATGGTGTTGTCACATGCAACAGCAACATGAAAATGGCCAAGACGCAGGATATAAAGCATTTGAAGATACTCCAAAAGATGACATCACAATAAGCAAAAATACAAAAAATATGCACTGGAGAACCATTTCTACACCTGGCACTTTTCACAGCAACATTTAGCATTAGCATCTGCCCTGAGATTTCTGAGCAGAGAAAGAACTGAGACGTGGCACTGTGGCGGCTACAGGCTCATGCCATGTACCTCACACAGTCCCACTTCAAAAATCCCCAAACTATCCCTTCAAAGCAAAAGTTAAAGTTAAACTCTGCTTTCCTTTATTTAGTTTCACATTCATCACATTCTCTTTGTGTGAAGTCAGAATGATTATATTATAGACATTACAGCTGTAAGTATCCACTGTCAGTCCTTTCTGTCTCTGTACATGCTGGTCAATAAAACACTTCACATGTGCTCAGTGTCTCCTACATAATCTGCTCATCATCACACTTATAAACTGTCTATATGACCTCTGACACGGTCAGTAAACCAAGTGTTTTCTTGCTCGGCTTTCTTTCACATAGATGTTTAAGGTGTTTTACAGCCAAGCAGCCAGGTACCATGGTGCTGGTTGGCTCTGAGGGGCCCCTATGCTGACCCAGACTGTGCACCTGTTCTCTGGAGACTGATACAGACCCTCCCACCCCCACCCCACCCCCTTCTTATTTTAAACAGTCAAGGCATGACATACACTAACAGCGTGTAAGAACAAGCTGACAAAACAAAGGACTCTGGTTTATCTGAAAGAGCAACTTAAACCAACAAAATCATAGAAGAAGAACTGATGCTGTCTGATTTATCTTTTCATGAGTTTGCCCATTTATCCTCCACATCCATCCATGCATCCATCCATCAAAACCATCCTGTAGTCCGTCTGTCTATCCCTTGCTCATCCCCCATCCATTATTATAAGCATTTCTGCACCAATTCATCCAATTATTATTGTAATTATTATCAGCCCATCTACACTTCCATCCATCCATTGTCATGCATCCTACATTCCATCATATGTAAGTCATACATCCATCAATTTGACCCAAGCAAATATTTATTCTTTTTTCCATCGATCATCTTTCTAGTTTTCCATTTTTGCATCTGATGAACATTTGTTCAACCATCCATAAATCCAGCCAACCAATTATCCATCATCATATCATTAAATACATTCATCCATCCATCCATCCATTCATTTAATAGTCCATTTTTTGTTCTGTCCCTTTATTAATCTATTAGCCCAGCCATCTGTCCATCAACTCATTCATGGAATAATCTATCAATCCATTCATCCATCCATTATTTATGTTTTCTTCATTCTTTACCCGAGGTTAGATTTTTTCTGGCGTTTGTCCTTTTGTCTGTCTGTGTTCAAGATAACTCGAAAAATGCTCAGTGGATGTTTGTAACTTTTTTAGGATATGTTAAACAGCACAAGTAAGAACTGGTCAGAATTTAGTGGTGATCCAAATCCAGATGCAGATCTAGAAGTTCTTTAAATATTTTACCAGAATGAGGGGAAGCTGTTTTCTATGTTTTCAATAAAAACTTGGTTAACAATGTCAAACATGCCTTTTGATTTTTTTTTTTTTGCACTCTGAGCACTTCTGCTTCATTATTTCTTTACTGCTTTCTTTCTTTATTTCTTTTGCTCAGTATAAAACTTTATACATTACTTCAATCCTACCATGTGTTCTTTTAGCCAGACACACCTTCTCCTGTTTATTTAATCAGAACCTGAATGTTTTTCATGAGCGTTTTCTTGCACAGCTGGCAGATGGAGATATTATTGGTTCTGCAGATGTGTGGCTTCAAGCAGGAAAGGTGAACAAATCACTTAATCATTCCTGAGAGGAGAAATGAAACTGTAATCTCTCCAAATGCACTTGAGACTTTCCTAAAAATCATAAAGGAAGCCTCACGACTAGATGTACAGTAACATAAGCTGATCGCTTTGCTAGATTCATCATTCTCTGACATCTGCACAAAACCAAAGACAATTCCTCCTGTGTGTCAAGACAAGAAGAAAAACTTTACCCTCTTACTTTGAAAGACCGTCCTAGAATGCTAAATGCAAACCTGTCCAACTGTGAAACTATCATGGTTACAAAAGGTTTCAGAGTTTGGTCGAAATCATTGTCAGATGTGGCCTTAGAAACCTTTTTGTCTGGATTGTTGAAAGCATGAACATCTACATTTATATCTACCAAAGGTTTAAAATGCAACTCTTAGAAACAAACGCACACTTTTACGTTTGGCCTTGCTTGAACAGCTTTATGTCAATGCACCAGTCCTGCTCAGCCTACAATTTTAATGCATTTTCTTGTTCTGTAAAGCACTTTGAATTGCCTTGTGTATGAATTGTGCTCTACAAATAAACTTGCCTTGCCTTGCCTTACAATTACTAAAAGTCACATATTTTCTTCCTCTTTTAAGTGACCAGAATTATATAAAAATAGAACCCAAGTTTGTAACAACTAGAACGAAACACAAAAAGAAGGTAGGCAAGTATATGAGTTTGTGTTCGGGTAATAAAACTTGATATGGTCAGTTTAAATCAGGAATATTGCAGAGAAAGTAGCACTGCATGAGAAGGTAAAAAAGAGACTTAAATGATTATAATGTTAAACCATTGGGGGAAAGCTGATGTTAATACAAAAGCACAAGATAATTAATGAAATTAGAAAAAATGGAAAGAAGATAGTTGTGCTGGATAGTAAACCAGTTTTGTTGTCATCACTGGTTTAAACACACAGTTGTGTAGTTGTGCTCATGGGTGGCCCAGTTGATGCCAGTCCTAAAACTAGCAGCTTCCAACCAACAGCCATTGTGAGAGGTAAATAATTCAGTTCAGAAGAATCAATAATGGTATTTGTATCAATAAAATCGTCTTACTTCTATCCTTTTTCATAACATGCTGTGTTGTGAAATCATGTGACCTGTAACTTGCTTGTCCAGTGCTGTTAGGATCTCAGTCTCAGTTACACCACCTGAACATTTAAGTGGTTTGTTTACTCTGTGTCTAGTGTTGGACAAAGTACTCAATGTCAGTACTCAAGTTAAAGTATAGATACTCATGGTCAAATACTACTCCAATACAAGTGAAAGTTGCTCAGTCAAATTTTTACTTAAGTTAAAGTACTGGAGTACCTGCTTTAGAAAACACTTTAGTATCAAAAGTACATTTTCCCGTTGACCTTACAGTATGTAATGACTGAAACAATCTACAGAATGCACTGACCATAGATCATGTAGAATAAAGACTTTGAAAATATGCTACAAAGCCCATGGAAATGCATAAGGAAACACTACTGAATCAACAAAAGGACAACCATTGACATTTTCTTTTTTTTAATTTGACTCTGCTAATATTATAAGCATTAACTGAAATGTGTAAAAGCGTGTATGTTCATCGTTTCTGTTTGCCGAAATGGTGCCAAATCTCATTAAAATGCCAACTAACTTACTAATGTTAGTGACCGTCACATTAAACTGCAACTACTACAAGTGCATAAAACTGTCTAATATTTATCTGAAAGTAAACAAATGTTTACACCATTTTACCTTACTTCTACATGCTTTCTCAGGTTGGACGGCGAGTTTTTATAGGCGGTGAAGTTTGCGTGCGGCAAATAGAGCACACATTTGAACCGAAAAGAATCATTCTTCATTTCGACCCCCTCAAACATGGACTTCAGCCATGGGTGCTCTGGTGTGGAATTGTCGGCTTTATCTGCCATAGTAGCCATCATTACTGCCAAGACGAACCATAATCACCAAAGCTAGCTCAACCTTTACCTGCCCGATTGCAGTAGCGCATGTGAGTCTTCTTCTTCTTCTTTGTTGTTTCATGTTGGTTGGCAAACCAACTCAAAAGTGCATTACCGCCACCAACTGGACTGGGGTGTGGAACAGGATGCACGAAGTATAGATAACACCACTTGAACAAATCACATTTTAGAAGAGAAAATAAATTTCATCCGCTGACTTCATACCTGTAAATAAAGCAACAAGTAACGAGGCCATTTATAGAAATGTAGTGGAGTTAAAAGTAGAATATTTATCTTTTAGATGTGAAGTAAAAGTCATAAGTTCCGAAAATTAAAAAAAACTCAAGTAAAGTACAGATACTCAAAAAATGTTCTTAAGTACAGTACTCAAGTAAATCTACTTCGTTACTGTCCACCCCTGTCCGTGTCATAACTGAAGGCAAACTTCAAATGTAGCACGTCATTGTGCAGCGCTGATTTCCTGCTGTACACACTTTTCTGTTACATATTTATCCTATGTCCTGTATTTCTCCTCATACGTGGAGAAACAGATGTGAAGTGCTTTGTTTTGAGGAGCAGTGAGCTCAGAGGCTCATATAGTAAATACACAGCTCTCTGTGAACCAAATAAAGTGTCTCTCTTGGTGTTGAAGTGAAAGTAAAGCATTTCACTCACAGAGACAGATGAGTGCTTCTCTATCTCCAACTTTGTAAAACAAACAAACTGCTGAGTGAGAAAAGTCCAAGAAAACCAAGAAAATCCCTCCAGCAGCTTGTCAAGCTTTCTCTTTCTTGTTCTTGCCTGCGTTGTTGCTGACAACAGAAAGGAAAATAGAGAAGTGTCACTTCAAGGTCACATGTGATTCAGTGTAGTCTGACTTTGTTACTGAGTTAGGAGATGGTGTTGGATCCAAAACAGTTCAGAGATGTAGGCTGAGGCTGTACCCTGGTTATAAAAGTGAGTGTAACATTGCATCTTTGTATGCTCACTGCTAACTGTAGCATGTACAGTCAGTGATTGCCATGTGACTCCTGACAAGTTTTTCACAGTAAAAGTCCTAAGCTGCATTTATAACCATAAGCTTTTATTTTGAACAGACGGGCTGATGTTGGGCTTCCAGCTTAACACAAATTAGGAGAGAATGGAACTACACATTCAGTTACAGCCACAACACAACAATACAACCCTAAAAACGAACAGTTATAAAAGCATGTTTTTGGGATTTTATTCTCAATCATGAGTTTTTGTTTTTGTATTTCATGGGCTTGTGGAGAAGAAGAGGGTTAGCCAAGTGCTTGAAGATGCAATTCAATGCATGATCACTTTTGATTATGAATTTGGAATACTGCAAAAATACTGTTATGCACAAAGAGAAATAATGAAAATACAAATGACGTAATATTTTGGGTGATGTTGTCCATGAGGAAGGTTATTATTCTGTCACTTTTGGATATTATAAAAAATTAAACCTTAGAAAAAAAGAAGGTTGAGGTGAAGGTTAAATAAAATGAAATAGACATGAGGATCAGAGTCGCAGAGACATAAATATAAAGCTATAATCTGGTGCACATCGGAGGAAACGAGGAAGATGGGAAAAATAGAAAGACATCTTGTTTTAAATCATCATACCGAACAATAAAAAAATTGAAGTAGTTCTTCTCTGAGTTCGGGGATCATGTCTGCTGTCTCTTCGTTATAAATCAGCAGGTTGTTAAAAAGAGATTTTTCTGCTTTCCCTCGAGCATACAGCCACGCTTCCCCTCATCCTCCTGTAAACACAATAAAACTTCTGAATCCCCTCAGCAGCGGAGAGAAACGCTCTGTTTTATTCTCTGCAGAGCTCAGGGAGATGGAGGTCAGAGAAAACATCTGAAGTATTCGGAGGCTCTGATTTTACTGGCAGGTCAAGAGTTTAGACAAAGTGTCGACTGGGGTTTAGAAACAGGAGAGGATAATGACTCTTATCATGTATCTGCTCATGAACCATCAAATCTGTCACGAATTATCCTGCATCTTTTGCATTTAAAACACACATTTTTAAATTACCATGACATAAAGAGTCAACAGAAGATTAGGGCCAAGTTAAATTAAAAAACAGTAAATTTACAAGAATAAAGCCGAAAAGTTACACAAATAAAGTCATAAAGTTACGAGAATACAGTTGTAAGTATTGGCAAAGACATTAAGAAGGCTGTTCGTCAAAACTTTACATAAATTTAGGTGAAAATTAATCAAGAAGACGCTCTCATTTCATCCTCTTTATCTAGGCAGATGGCTGCACTTCTGGTATAACCTTTCAGAATAAAGTTTGTTTTAAAGTTTAATTTAAATAGATTCATGACTTTATTCTCATAACTTTATGAAATTATTCTTGTAAGTTTTCAACTATATTCATGTAACTTTACTTTTTTGTTTTAAACACCTTTTTTTAAACGTGGCCGTAATCCCCGTCGTGAAATTATATCTTTCTTTCATATGTTAAAAAAGGAAATATTCTTTGTGTATTTTCTATGGTATCTGATGGAGACAAACAGCGTATTTTGGCATGAGACAGCTCAAGAACTTTTCTGTTCTTGAAGACAACAGCCTCAAGAACAGAAAAGATTCGAGTACAGAGACACAACCAGAGGTCAGGATGATATACAAACACAGAAACATGGTGCAAATAGAATAACGTGTTGCAAGAATAAAAAAAAAAAAATGCATTATCGGGAAATGCGCTGCTATAAACAGTTAAAGATAGGAAAACACCTGCAAAAGCAGAAATGCAGCAAAACGAAGTACAACAATGGAAGTGTGTTTTAGAGAGAGACAGATCAGAAGAAGAGAGAACAGCTGATCAACAGTGTTAGAATCAGCAGGCGCGACTTTGACTTAAATTAAAGCTCTGAAAGGTTATGTAAACATTTTGAAAACACAGTTTAATATTTATGCCCGGAGCACTTCTGTTGTACTTTGTTATGCAGTGTTTCCATGGTTATATTTCATTCCGACCTCTGGTTATATTTCTGAAGTTGAACATTTTCTTTTCTTGAAGCAACGACTCAATGAAACTGCATGAGCCATTGTGGGCAATTTGGTCAACCACTGTAATGCTAAGTGGTTTAGGTTTATCACCAAAATAACTCGACACGTCTACATCACTGCAGTCTGAAACCATGATTTATGAATTAAATTTTCTACTCTGTGTGATGGTATTTAAGTCATAGTGTTGCTGACTCTCAGTCTGTGGCTTCCTGACACAGCATGGAGACCAGTTTTGTTTCAGAGATGACTGTGAGCAGCAAAACATGTTATTAGACAAGAGGATGGTTTGGAAGTCAAACAGTAACAGATAATACAACTCAAGGGCTCAATCACACAAAGATCGAGGCACAACTGCTCCAAAAAGCCTCTGGGTGAGACAAAGGCTCTCAGCCTTATGAGGTTGAAAGTACTATTAAAAGCTATGGTTTTGGCAAACACATGCAAACAAGAGCAGAATGTTTCTTTAAAATAAAATAAAATCCTTCTAGAATTGCTCCATCATCCTGGTGTCTTTAAAATAACAATTTCTAACAAACTGCGATTGTGTTTTTTTAAAGCAGGGTAACACTTTTACTCTCCCCGATAAAGTTCATGATTAAAATTTGTTATAGTCGTGTTTGTGAATGGAGCTTATCATGCTGAACAGTGTCGAAGACTTTATTTATTATCAGCAAGTACACAAAAGTATATGGATTAAATACCGAGGACTGTAAGTCAAGGGAAGCATCACAGATTGGTCTGCAAGAACATGTCGTGTTTGCACCACTTTATTGTGAATAAATGATAAGACGACTTTGTTCACAAGCAAAGAAAAGAACAAAACTGGACAAAACGAGGACTGAGACCACTCCAGAATAGTGCTGGCATTGTGTCCTGACCCCTTTTCACTGCTGACCCACTAACATTTTGTTGAAATTTCAGCACAGTCTGACTCAGGGAATTTGGGGATTTTCCTTTTCTAAAGAACAGCATTGTATTGTCTGTGATAGATGCTGTCTCACAAGTTTACAGAGATTATCTATCCATCTATTGATCAAGGTATGATGAGACATTATTGCTATTATTAGCTTTTTTAAATGATTTGTACAAAAACTATTAGTAAATGGCTGATGTAGTAGTTGTATAGTTTTATTAGGGGGCTAAACAACCAGAATAATCTTGATTCAGATTACCAAATCCTCCTTTATGTCTAATAAATGTATTTTTTAAGGAGACCATGAAGTTAATCAAGCCACCCTTCTTATAAATATCCTATAGGAAATTAAGGCCCTTTTTTACTTTTTTGAAGCCTACGGTGTTTTGGCAACATTCGTTATCGGAGGAAGTCCTTTTTAGACTTTAATTCAAACTTTATTCAAACAAAGGTTTCCGTCCACTAACATAGGAAGTTTGGCACAAAGAGTTGACATTTGAGAGTAAAAACAGTTTATTTCAGGAGTTCTCTGTCGGAGGATGTGGGTTAGAGGGTCACTGATTCAGCGTCTCTTTCTCCGTCTGATTCTGTATCTTATCTGACCCTTTTACGTCTTTCTTCCTCCGCTGTATGTTAAAGTTTCCTCCACCTCGTCTCTTTCTGCGGTCCTGTATCTATGCAGGTCAGTGTGTCTACAGCAGAAAAACAGGAAATATTGAATGAAAAGAATGAATCACGTGTCAGAGGACATATGAACCTGTACAATGATGGAGGTCCAGACGTGGCTGAAAACCTGGATGTGACACAGTGGTGTTGTTTTGTTTATTTATTGTTTAGTTCAGACCCCTGTGGTGCAACAGGAAGAGTGAATAAAGATAAATGAGCTGATTGCCCTGAGAACCATTTTCACAACAACTTCATCCTCTTCTAATTTAGGGACCTGTCTTACACCCAGTGTGAAAGGCTGGACTGAATGAGTATCCTTGCTGGGTGTCCAGAATTAAATCCCTAAAGAATAGCTCATATAGGAGTCTGTGGACTGGACAATGCATTGTGAACATCTGTTTGCTTGATATTGCCTATTAAACCACGTTAACTTGATTATGGTTGTTGTATTTGGCAAAGTTTGATCCACAATATTCTACATTTTGGTTCAATTACCTTGTTTGGTCTAACTTCAGTCTAGATTACTTTCAAGCCCATGAGAACTAAACTCTGGCTCACAAATAAAGTCCTCCTGATCTCTAGAGCAGCTCCCTGGTCTGTACCAGGGCTCACTCGAGCTCTTACAGCACCCCATATCGAATGAACTTTCCAGATAAGCTAACCAGAGTGTGTTCAGCTCCGACCAACCTGTCAGGTTTCAAAGCTATCTCAGAGACATTTATCTTGTAACTATGCCACAAAAAGCTTCATAGACAAATTAAGGGTAAAACCCAATTCTGCCCCTTAGCCCTTGTCTTACCCCTTAACCCTTGGTTTTGTGCATTCACGTCTAGTGAAGTGCTGTCCCAATTCTTTGTAGGACTAAGGGGAAGGGCTAAGACAAAGGGCTACACAGCCCTGGAAACGAAGATGGACCAGGACCTCGATTAAAATGAAGGGGTATGAGAATTTCCCATAAAACATGTCCCCACTGACATGAGGCAGAGCAGAGACCAAAGGAAGCGCATAATTATAAGTTATTACTAAATCATCAAGTAAATATCGATCATGTTTTGAATTGTTGGTTGTATTTTAAAATTTCGTTGTTGTCGAATCTACCTTCATCACATCCAGCGAGCAGCTCTGGGTGATGACGTAGCAAGAATCAAGTGGCGTCTCATTTCTCAGGAGCGTGTTTTCACCCCTTTCTCTAGGCCCTTAAAATAGAGGGCTAAGAAGGGGGTAGGGGAAGGGCTAAGGGGTAGAGTTGGGATTCACCCTAACACTGATATAGTTAATATTAACGCTTCCTAAGTGTAAATGGCTTCATACCACAGAGTGCTATTTCAACTTTTTGGAAAGTTTGCTCCTTTACTGCCATCAAGTCTAATGGTTGCCTTTTTTAGACCGACAATTTAACACTTCGTAACACTTAAAGGGACTTGGACTTTGTTCTCTCTTCATTTCAAGCCTCACTTCCGAGTCAGTGACAAGTAGATAGACACATTCTTTTGTCAGTCGGAAGCATTAGCCTGCCTCTGCCTACAGTCATCAGACTCTTTAACAAGTCTGTGTGCTTTTTGATTCTTTTTTTACCACATTTTGTTACATATTTGTTTATTTTTACTGAGATTGGCACTTTATGTAATTTTTAAACAAAAACATACAAAATTAAACAGTAGGGTGCATGTGCAAACCACTGTGTTAGTGCTTGCTACCAACAAGCATGTCTGTGGTGTTTGCGCATGTGCCTTGTGTTTCAGAGGGTCACCTACACATTTGATCAAGTGAAATATTGTTTTTACACTTGCTTTTGACACCAGCTCTTTTTCCACCTATTTTCAGGGATTTGACTCCATTTAGGGCATACATTAATGTACAGTTTTGCTCACACCAAGACTTAAACTCTTCTCAGTTTGCTGTGTACTTGTATGTTAAAAGGGGTCGAATCATCATCAATGCTGAGTGTGCTCAGATTATCAGGCCATAACAAAGTAAGCTAATGCTGACCCTATATGCTGACCTTTGTGGCCTGCAGTTGACCTTAACACACCCAAAAACCAAACTATTTTTGCCCCACCAGTGTCTGCATCCGGTTTTCTTTCTACATTCTGTGGGTCTGTGTGTTTAAATCAAACCATGAGACTGTCAAAGGAAACACACCTCCAGTATCCAGCAGAGATTTATTTTAAAACTCTCTGGCAAACAAACAAAGAAACAAGTGTGTTCAGTGATTTGGTCAAACATGTGTTGATACTTCCTGTCTTGATGTTTTTCTCTTATCAATGGTTTTGTCCCTCTTTGATACAAAACACATGTAGACACATACAAACAAGCATTTAGTTGGTAGATGAGCAAACAGGAAGAGACTGTTTGTTCCTTGCCAGTCTCCTTGTTGACATATCTGAGGTCAGTTCCCTCCAGTCAAGTCACACAAAGCTGATGTAAAACATACGAAGCTCTTAAAGTTAGTTGTATTTGTTACACTGTTTACAGGCAGTATTTACCTGCAAACAGTATACTTAACCTCAAAATCAGGAGTGTGTCATAGAAAAAGAGGATTCAAACCATTAAATCGAGTAAACTTTACATTATATTAACTGTGATTTAACCACCAGACACAACAAACAGAGGATGAGTTGAAAGTGTCACCAGCAGGGATTTAAAGAAAGAGCTTTTAATTTGAAAGGGCTTTATCCCTGAGGCTACCATGTGGCAGATTAAAGGTACAGAGCTTTAAAGGTTGTAATTAAGTCTCGAGTCACTCAGAGTTGTTTTGAAGTTCATGAGTGTATGAAGGATTTGGGACTTTATAACAGGATGTAGTGGAACAGTGTGTGCTTTGGTCAGATCATAAAGTTTGTGCAAATATGGAAACAATAAGATCAGCTGTGACTGATGTTCAAGGAGGATGCTATGATTTGTGGAGCAAAATAAAACAGACATTCTGCTTGGCCAGAAAACAAAATGTAATCAGTCTTCTCATTTTTATTTGGTACAACAAAATGCAACTCAAAGATGCCACAATGAGCTTTTGAATGTTTGTGGCCTGGTTCTTTCCTCACCGAACAGTCAAGATAGCGTGACCTGTTTAGGCTAACTGATAATCAAACCAAATAATTCTCAAGAAAATGGTGTCAGGAAACTTTTCTACTGCTTTCAAATGAGCTGGAGCCTTGTCAGTCTTAAAATGCAAAAAATAAATAAATAAATAAATAAAAATTCTTGAATAATTTTACTTTGATATCAGACTGCCTATGATGTAATACCTGCACAAGCCAGTGAGAGTGAGCCAGTGGAACCAACCAGATGATAGATACTTTTAAAACTCACAAACATTGGAGCAAATGCATAACTAACTTGTAATTATTTTGGCTGTCAAGAAGTAACTTTTTAAAATTGCAATGATTTTTGGAGCTCAATTTAAAACTTATGACATTTAGTCGCACCTTTGGCATGTTTTAGTTTTTTTGTAATGGGTGGTTAATGACAGCAACTCCTACCCATTTATGTAGCCATTAACTAGTAAGAATATATATATTTTATGTTTTTATTTTAGAGTTATTTTAATTTAAACGGATGCTTCATAGAAACCAAAAAGAAAAGGATAAACTGAGTAGTTTAGCAGCAAGCAGATTATCTTTGTCCTCTACACCAGTGTGGGTAAGTACTGTAACTATCTTGTGTTTGTAAACAAATCCTTGTCTTGCCAAGGGGGTTAAGGGTAAATTGTGTTTTCTGCATTACTTGTCAGTGGTATGAGAGACTCCACAATCATATAAAGGATAAAAAAGCCTTACTTTGCATAAATGTTGGAAAAACAGCTGTTTAAAGATGCTGCTTCATGTTTGTAAGGGTGAGGGGAGGGGAGCTCTCTCGCCTTGGTCAATTAAGGGTATGTGAGCCCAAATACACTTGGGTTGTAGCTCAAATCACATAGGGCGTAAATACAGACACGTTAATCTGTGGAGGGAGTTTCCTGGCAGAGCTCTGAAGATCTTCCTGTCTTGTACAAGACCCCTTTCTTAATCCATCTCTGGACATCATCCTTGACATATCTGCTGCATCTCCTTACTAACTTTCTGTTGTACAAATTAATGCACCATACGATTCTTGGCATTTAAGGTGCTTTTATGTTATACATAATTTGAAATGTCTAAATTCTGTGTTAAAGTTCTTACTGTGTTAAAGTTATAAATAACTTAAAGAGCACAAACCCTTGCTAACATATGAGGAATGAATGCCTTGGCAAAGAAAAATGGCCCTTTCTTGCAATGTTAATAAATCCCCAAAAAGATTCCCAGACCCTGATCCAGATTTATATGCACCAAAATCTAGAGCCATTATATGAGGTTGGTATAAAATGTCTGAGCAGCAGGTCTGCTCTCTTTCCCATTGTTTGATCTCTCTCAGCACGCTTGTGGAGCTTTTTAAATCCTGCTGACAAGATGTAAGCCAGACCACCGCCTTGACAGATTATGATGTATTATTATAGTGTGGTGTCACTGGTTTCTTTAGGGGCTGTGAATGCCATCCTGGCAAATTACTGTTGTACTTTTCTGCATGCCACTTGGAATAATTTCATGGTTAGGGTAAAGTTGCAGTCACAGGATTTAGAGTTCTACCTCAAAGACTTTTCTGCATTACTAATAGTTTGATTCCTCTTACAGATGTAGAGTTGGAAACCAGAGAATATAGTCATGCACAAAACTCCTGGAAACTGCTCCAAAGCTGCATGTCAACCTTTATGAAGTCAGTTTGAGTCAGCTCATGCACAATCTTTAATTCATGATTATGTTCTGATGCTACTGGTATTATGGTGCTCTAGTTTAAAACTTAGACTTATTTACTATGAGATTATAGTTTCCCAAATGTGAATATTCATTGTTTTATTATGGAGGTATACTTCACAACAACCTCAGACGAGAACAATATTCTTATTTTGACATTTACAGCTACAATGATTATAAACTGGAAAGGAATAATGTTGATTATTATAACAGCATCCAGTTGAACTGCCATTAAATGGGTTTAACTGGTCTAAAAGAATGAATTTATGTTAATTTTAAATTTTTGTTAAATTATCTCTGTAATTTTCCCTGCATTTTGGACCTCAGTATTTAGCAAAAGCCCAGTTATGACTCTGGGAACACCTAATGAACAATGCTAAAGACCCATGTAGGTCTGTAGATCGGAATGTCTTTTAAGACTAGAAGTGCTTAGAAAGCACAAACTTCCACCAAGATATTACTTGTTTCCTTATTTTCTTAGCTGAGTTATTATAGAAAATGTGGAAAACTAACCCTAGTGTTATCAAATCAATCAAAAACTTGGATCTTTATCCAGATTTAGATCCCCACCAAATCTAATAACTTCTTCCTTGTGCCATGGTCAACAATCCCTCTAAGTTTCATCAAAATCCACTGAGAACTTTTTGAGTTTCTTGCCCACAGAGAGACAGACAGACGGACAAACATACTCCCCTTTGTGGCGCTAATAACATCAAGAACTAGAGAAAATGTTGGTCTTCAGTGAAGTGCAATGCCTTAAAACATGTCTGTGACCAGAACCTGCTCCATCATACTCCCTCTATGTTGTTGTTCATGCTCTCATTATTTAAGCTGCTAACAGCCTCCCTGTCTCTCCCTTTTCAGCAGCCTCTCTGTTTCCATTTCTCAAACTAAACTCTTTAAGTTGGCCTGCTACCACTGAAGTATATGCTACAAAATGATGAATTGTCCAGTTCTCCTCCGAAGCTTCACCTCCACACTAACAAAGTTACCCTGTCTTCACTTTTTATATATTTATTAACATATATGTTTGCTTCAGAATTACTCAGCAGTGTCAAGGTGCCTGTTAAGGACTTATTTTTAAATGCAGGGTTGAATAAGAATAAATCAGACAAGTAAAACAATCATCTTTGGTTTATTTATTTTGTAGATGTGCTCTGATTGAATTAAACTTGAATTCATGCCTGTTCAATAATGTCTCTTTATCAGTTCCAGATGGAAGTTAATCATATTATCTCAGAGTATTAGATCCATCATGCTGTTTTGGAAAGAATATACGCAACAAACTGCCAAGTATCTTTTTCATAGTAATATCAAATATCTTTTAATATTACATTAATCTGATTTAATCAACCATTTGGACTCATCTTTGAGTCTCTCTACAGAGAGAAAACAAGCCACCATGTCCCGTTCTTTTCTGTCTTTCTTAATAACTATGATGAGTGAAGGAGGGTTTTTGTTGTCTGTTGTGCAAGGATGTTTGTGAATTCCATTGTGTATACTCACAGATTAACAGCGTAGTAAACCCTTGTGGTTTGGATGACTTCCAGTTAAAGAGTAAACATCTTTACATACACCTTTAGCTTTTGTTCTCTGCTTCTGATTGGACTTGATTATCTTATTTATGGCGACACTGTTGACTGAAGAAAGAGTTAGAGGAAGCCATGTAAAGTCAGTAATGTCATGATCACTGAAGGATTTGGGATCTTGTTAATGCCAATCTGAAAACTGTAAACACCTTCTCAACCTAACTTTGGATCAACCTACTGAACAACAGAAAGGTTGAGTTACTACATGGGCTTGCAGCAAACCTTCAGTCATGTCCTGAAGTAACCAAAACCGGATATCCTAATAGAATACAAAGAGCACTATCCAAATATTAACCCCCTTTACAGTAAGATCAATGAGATGTATTAAATGATTCGACTAAAGCTGTTTGTTAAACCAAGCTGCAAATATGTTTATTTTGGCTGTAAAAACAACAACAATTCCCCATATGCACCACAAACAATAATTAAACTTCCAGGTTACCTACAATAGCAATGGCAATTTAATTTATAGAACAAATTTCATTAAAGGCAATCCTAATGTGTTATACATAAAGGGTGAACTTAAAAAAATCATCAATCAATAATAATTTGTCGATAACGAATTCAAGCAGGTAATAAAGTCACATAATAAACAATGTGCATAATTTTATAATACTTATTGTACCAATTTAACACCTATGGAAGAAATGAGGAATATCAATATCGAATAATATAAAAACATAGCAAAGGGATTCACAAGCAAACCCAATTAGAACCCGTCTGCAAGACAGAAAAGGTCATTTTGATTTTAGTTTCAAATGTTGAAAAATGGTGATGACTCAGAACATGCCTCAACTTCAGGAACTGAGGATTTGGTACTTCTGCATTGGCTTTTTTTTAGCCTTATAGGTTGCCAGTTGGACTTAATATTAATAAACAAATATTAATATTACTTAAACAGTGTTTGTCTTTTTCTTTGTCTTATCCATGACACAGAAACATTGGTTGCCACCCAGTAAAAAGATCGCCTGGAGTTTGTTTTATACAATGTAGTCATTATTTCAGAATGAACGGTGAATGAAGGTGGACGGAGATTACAGCAAGTCTGTCTCTACTAATTTACTTTATTTTATCTGGCATTGTTTCATGTTCGTTTATAGGGACAAATAGTAGGTCAACATGGGCTCTCAGAAGACACATGTCCTCATGTTAAACCTATGACCTTATTTTAGCATGCAGCTCAAGGACCAGCTAAAATTTGAGGCACATGGGTGTTGGAGAGGTTTGTGTTCTCTCATTGATAATTGGAAAAGACAGGACTCTGCAGCCATGCTTGTGAGTGTGCTGATCTGTGGCTGAGTTAAATCTCAGAGGGGCATGTAGCTCGGTGCTAAACTGACATCTTGTGTTGGATTGTAGTTTCCACTAATGTGTGCCAAGTCTACAAGCTGTGGGTAGCAATACTTTTGAAGTGATTTCATATTTCTACATTTTGCTGTATTATGTGAGAAGAGAGTACTTTTACTCTAATGATATTCCCTTTCCCTCTCCAAACAGCAGTTTGATGTATCACAAAAAATTAAAACATACTAAGCTGCACATTTTTAGGATCCACCGTTATCAAATGTAAACATCACTGAAATTACATTATGGTAAAGAGTGCTGTTATTGGTAGTTTATGGTATCCTAGCTGCTGTATAAGGGCTCAGGTGCCTTAATATATGGTATAATTTAATGTTTAACTTTTCTAAAGTTACAAATGGTGTAAACATATGTCACTTTCAAAGAATATTTAAAAAGCTGTTCCTGGGGTGCTGGTTTGGCGGAGTGGTTAGCAACCAGGCACCCCTTGTACTTGCTTCTGCCAGTCCAGGTTCGAATCCTGCCTGTGACTTGTTTGCAGAGTGTCCTCCCCTGCTCTCTCTCCCCCTTTTTACAAGCCTGTCCACTGTCTCTCTCCTGTCAATAAAGGCACAAAATGCCCCAAAAACATACATTAAAAAAAAAAAAAGCTGTTCCTGAAGCTTCATGTTGAGTTTGTTGTTGAAGGTCTGTAACTTAAGTCTTTCTGCCCTCCAGTCCTCTGCACTGGTCATGTGACTGAATGATATCAATGCCTCTGAAGATCTTTTAGTCTGGATCAAACCATTAGCCTGGCCTTTTACAGTATATCCATTAATGAAGATTGTAAAGCTTTATCTATTGCTAACATGGTTAAGATCATCTGATAGTTAAAAATCAAACAACTAATTCTCCCAACATCCTCTCTCTCTTTTCCCTCTAGTTCAACCTCTGCCTGAGTGTGATGTGACCGGTTTGACCATCCTCATCTCTCCACATCATCGAGGATCATTCAGAGATGAAACCTGCTTCTGTTGCTGTCCTGCATACAGCAGGGGGAGGAAAGTCTCTCCCGGCTCTGTTGGCGTGCCTCCTCTCTCTGCTATGTCTGCAGACTGCACACTCCAACACCGATCCAGATGTGAAGAGCTGGAGTCAAACAGGACCTCGTGTGAAGCTCTCCCACACAGGTAGGAAAAAATCCAGAGAGAAACATGCTGCTCCAGACATGTAAATAAAGAAACAATAAAACAGGACAATAACTGATGATTCAAAGTCAGGCAGGTCAACAAATCCCTGGTTTTATTTCAAACCGGCTTTGTTTGAGGTTATTTTGGTTTGTGACTGTACAAAATCTTTTCTGACTGTTCATCAATTTATGTTGTGGGTCATAATGAACTCAGTGTGGAAATTTTAGGTTGACTGATGCCAAATAAGTTTGTGAAAAATGTGTTTTAGTGTGATAACCAAAAATGAACCAAAATTTTAACATGAAACTATTCCAACAGCTGTTTGTTTTACCCATTCCTGAAGTCTGGAAGGTGTTTATTGCTTTAAAAAACAATATACCTCAAAAAGTTTGGAAATATTATTTTTATTGATTATTTCTCCCCTTTAAAAATACCAATCGGCACTTTTATATAGTTGGAAAGCCTAATTGGTCACCTTTACAATGAAGTACAACTAAAGGATTGTGCATTTTGTGAACAACACAGCTTAATGTCTTGGTACCCCATCATGAAATTGTGCCGAAACCCCCTTTACCCCTAAAACAACCACTGTTTCTTGATGTTGCAAGGGTGAGGAACTGGTCCTTGGGGTGTTGTCTTCCTGGGACAGCCTGTCTTGGAAATGCAACCAAGGGTGATACCAATTAATACTGCTACTCTATGTACCTAAGCTGCTTCCAGTTGCAGGGGATAAAGGACATTATGTTTTGGTGCTGCTTGTAAGTAGGTCAGCAAAACAAAGCACGTCTGCAGTGGTTTTCGGATGTGTACCATTGTTTAGTTTTGTAGATATTTCTTTTGAAAATGATATAAAGTGCAAATCTTAGTCTAAAAGTAGATGATATAACACAAAAAATCAATCTATCTAATCAATATGATCAACAAATTATTTAAAAAAAACATCTGAATACAATCAGATACATGATAAATTGTCCTCAAGTAGATTATCAGTTGCCAAAAACACCTAATGTATCAAATAAGATTAAAAAAAAAAACACAAAAAACAACATGTGTAACATTTTATGGAAATTTTGATTTGTAGGATTTCAGTAGAAATAACAGCCCAGCTCCAAAAATAAATAAATAAATAAATAAATAAATAAAAAAAATAAAAGCTCTCAGACTGAACTCAACTCAGGCCTTAGAGTCTAAACTTCAGAGTCCACATATGAAACAGACCAAAGACAGATTGACTTATTTTTTTACTTCTGCATCTAATTTACGTTTTATTGCTTTTGACTTCACCCATTCAGTATACATGTGCAGCACCTCATTCAAACTCCAACATTAATCTTGGCTGTCAAACTGTTCTGATTTAAGAATGAATGCTTTTCTCTGGAGAGGGTGTTCCCTGTAGCTCTGGCTGTAAGAATTCAGTTTTTGTGTGTTTTCATATTTGTACGAGGTGATATTAACAAAAGAAAGAAACAGCAGCACAATCTGACAACTGCTGGCCAAAAAGTAAGTGGAAACTTTGACAGAACACGTCTCCCTGGCTATCATGAGTCTGCGCTTTGGATCCAACATGTGCTTTCATACTCTTACTTCTTGTCTTTCTTCTTGGTTTGATGCCCATCAGTTAACATCTCAGCTCTGTAACTCTGAAGCAGAAGGTGGTTGAGAAGTGATTTCCTGATGTCTGACTGTATAAAAGCCTGATGTTTTTAGTGTTAAAGTCCTCACAGGACATATTCACGTCAGATCTGCTGAGAACATTAAGACACTTAAAGATCAGTAAAGTCTCAGGGTCATGGTGTTCAAAGCCGTCTGGAAGAAGCTGAAACTGTAGAAATGTAGCCCAGCTTACTGTGAGAGACTCCCTTCTTCTGTTTTTGCCAAGCTTTTAGAAGACCTTATAGTGTGAGGTCCCAACAGAAAATTTTTCTCCTTCAATAAAACACTTCAGGACATCAGCAGGAGGAATGAAAGGGGAAGTTTAATGGATCAGCCTGGGAGGTGATGGTGTGTTGATGAGCACCATGATGCTCATCCAGCCACAGTGAGGAGGTAACTGATGCTATGGATTTTAGGTTTAGGGGTTGTTTTGGGATATTTATGGAACTTTTTAACTCATATCTAGAATTTTTTTTAGTAAGAAATGCAGGAGGTTGTTTGCATCTGCCATTTTGCATTATGTGTCACATTTTTCAACCTCTAACTATGAGCGAGGAAGTTGTGTAATTCTATTGAATATTTAATGTCTGGTACTTTCTCAAGGACTTTTTAAAACTCAAAGTATTTTTTTGAATCTGTTAAAGTTACTGCAATAACTTGCTCCAAAACCTGCATGTACCTTTCCTCATTAATGGTGCCTTCACAGATGTACAAGTTACCCATGCCATGGGCACTCACACATCCCCATACCATCACAGAATCTGGCTTTTGAACTTTGTGCTGTTAAAAATCTGGATGGTCCTTCTTCTCTTCAGCCTGGAGGACACTACATCCATGATTTCCAAAAACAGTGTCAGACCACAGCACAGTTTTGGGAATGTGTCAACCATTTCAGGTGCGTTCAGGTGTTTCTGAGTGTTGTTGATAAATGACTGTCACTTTGCATGGTGGTGTTTTAACTTGAACTTGTAGATGTTAGAATGAACTGTGTAAACAGACAGTTACTTATTGAAGTGTCTCTGAGCTCACTTGGTAATGTCCAGAATGATGTCAGTTTTATAATAACGTGCTGCCTGAGATTTCTCAGGATTTCCTGAACCTTTTGATGATATCATGGTCTGTAGATGATGAAACTATGTGCAATTAAGAAACATTGTTCTTATATTGTTGGACTATATGCTCACCCACTTGTTTACAAAACGGTGGCCCTCTCCCCATTCTTGTTAGTGAACAAGTGCGCCTTTTGGGACTTCATTTTTTATACTCTCATGTATCATGACACTCCTCTGTTTTCAGTTAACCTTTGAAATGTCCCAAAAAGTGTTTGTTTTTTTTAGCAATCCACAACTTTCCCAGTCTTTCAGTGCTTGTGTCCCTGCTTCTTTTGGAATATGTTACAGACATAAAATTCAAAAGTAGTGAATATTTGCAAAAATCATTTAACATTAATCAATTTGAACCTGAAATGTCCTATGTCATATATTGTTTTTGTAGTGCATTTGTTCAGGATTTGCAAATCACTGTTTTTATGTTTTACACAACATGAGAAAAATGAGCAGTTAGATTTTTGACTTATTCATGCAGTACTCACGAGTCCCTCTAGCTCTCTCTTCTGCTTTATTATTTATACTTAGTTGCAAATTTACTTCAAGACATCTTTTCAGTGTTATATTAATGAACTACCACAATCTGTACTCTTAATTGATCAACTTTTCAACTGTCTCAGATTCATTTGAAAGTCTGAATCCTTAAGACAGTTTTACACCAGTTGTCATCAGTCCTCTCCCGGTCTCTTCAACTGACTTTTTTAACGAATGCGTGCCTTCAGCTTGGCAACCACCATCAGGCATTAAGCCAACAAGTGTTTCCTCTCCAGCAGCGATTAGTTCAGGCAGGCTGGTTTCATTGTCTGGTGGTTAGTGAGATGTTTGTCCAGTGAGCCCTCTGCCGAATGAATGAATGACTGAATGAATGAGTGGATGAATGAAAGAAACTAACGAAGCAGTATCAATGTTGTTCTTTACGATTCTTTACGGGTTTTGTGTCCAAGTGAGAGGGGAGGGTTTGGGAATGATTACCAATGACGTGAGAGGATTTTAGAGGTCAGACACATTCAGAAACACAGCATGACATTCACTGATACAAATTAGTGTAAAACGGAGAACTGAGGAAAAGTTCTGAAAATTCTACAAATTGAAATTGTTGATTTGGGTTAAAAAAAAGAGAGGTTATGATGTAGGGTCTAAAAGTCTTTGTGTTTTTTAAGATGGAAAATAAGAATAAAAAAATTGGGAGTTATGTCGGAGTGTTCCCCAGGCTATCTGCCTTTGCATAATTTAGGCTCTTTAACATGTGATTCTACAAACCTCAGTTAAAATGAAGTTGGGACATTATGGAAAACATGTATAAAACAGAATACAATGATGTGGACACCATTTTAAATCTATATGTAATTGAATATACAACAGAGACAAGATATTTAATTCTCTCTGTTAAACTTTGTTTTTGGGAAATTCTTTATGATTATATCAGCAAAAAAATGAAAGAAAAATCTGTGATGGTAAGGGGTGTTTTAGGGCCCCTTGCATGGGTAACTTGCACATCTGTAAAGGCACCGTTAATGCTGAGAGAAAACACTTCTTTTGGCAACAAGTAATGCCAAGCCACAGCATGGCTTTATACTTGCAGAGTCCAGGTAGTAGAATGGCCTGTGTGAAGCACATGGATGTATTATAAGAACTGGATAGCGTGGCTCCGCCTTCCACCATGTAACGGATTTGAAGCCTAAATATTCCCCGTCAGGGCGCCGCCATTGTGCAGCCAGTAGAGAATTTGGGCCATAATCCGGACGCATCTGTCGTAAGCGGTCGCAACACTCCGCAGCATACGCTGTACACAATAGTTGTGAAGCTGCCGTAAACCGCGGTTATTTTTAAAGTCTAATAACTTATTAAAAAGAAACTTTTCAGAAAAAAGAGGACTTGGAAAACACGCAGCCCAATAATACTTTCATATCACCACAGCATACGGATGGGAGAAATATTTGTACGGGGTGTAATAATTTTTTGAAGTTTCACTTCGGCCCGTCCAGATGAATGGGGGAGACGGAGATTTGACCTATACTGCAGCCAGTCACCAGGGGGAGCAGTTTTCGTGGAGGCTTCAATTTGAGCCCAGCGACATGGCGTCCATGTTTTTTACAGTCTATGGTGAAGCACACAGTACAAAAATGGAGACCCTGGAAATTTGAGCAACTGAAGCTGTACATAAAGCAAGAATGGGAAAGAAGTACTCCGGCTTCAGCAGTTAGTGTCCTGAGATCTTTATTGTGAGTTGTTAATAAGAAAGATGATGTAAGGTGCGGACATTAGCTCAGTTGGTAGAGCGTCCACCCCATGTACGGGGGCTGCCAACCCCCAGCAGCGGCTGCTGGTTCGAATCCCGGCCACAACCCTTTGCTGCATGTCTTCCCCCCTCTCTTCACCCACTTTCCTGTCTCTCTCAGCTGTCCTATCAAATAAAGGCCATAAAAAGCCCAAAAAAAAAACTTTAAAGAGGACATATCATGCTGATGCATGATTTAATACTTACATATAACATAATAAATTTGAAAACAAGACCTTACACCCCCTTAATTTTCAAAAAATGAGATATTGTATTTTTTCTGATATCCTAGAACGAGATTTGATGCCTCTGAAAATAGGTCATTGCGAGATGTCCGCGAGATTTCAAACGTCATGACATCACGAGGTACCTTTCTTTTTATTGGAGTAATCTGATAAAACACTTCCTCCTCTGTGATGTCCGTTAGCCACAAAACCGTCACCGAGGAACAGATCCGTCCAGCAGGGGTATAAAACTCCCTCACTCACTCTCCCTCATTACCAGCTCTGGCCTGTAGGGGGACTCAATACGCGGTCGCTGCTTTGAGCCTGCCGGAAAATACAGTAGAAGAAGAAGGACAGGCTGGCTCAGCCCCCGATAGAACTGACCAATCAGAGGACAAAGGGCTGTGACGTTGCGAGGTAACTTTAGGTCATCCTTGAGATGAAGCGTTTCAACAAGCGCTTAATAATGGCCTAAAATGAGGATATTGAGAACGCTATTGTGGGGCAATGAAGGAACTAAATGACTTGTACTGAGGGCAGAAATGCTTTACAGGCATCCTAGTCTGGCATAGTGAAAAGGAGAAACAAGCATGGTATGTCCTCTTTAAAAAAAAAAAAAACATGGTAAACATGCCCCTGTCCCAGCTTCTCTGGAACATGTTGCAGGCATCAAATTCAGAAATTGTGAATATTTGCAAGAAAATAATAAAGTTTAGCAGTTCAGTCAGTGTCTTATTTTTGTGGTGTATTTCTGAAAACAGGTTGAAAAATTAGCAAATCATTGTATTCTGTTTGATTTGCATTTTATATGATGTAACGACTTCACTGGAAATGGGGTTTGTAAAGCACATAGTATTATGACTGCTACTGTTGTCCATCTCTCCCTGTCAGCCTTGTGATTGTATGGCAAGCAGCCCAAGTTTTCCCCTGTGTCTCACCTGTGTCTGGATCCCAGCATCCCTGTAACCCAGAAAAAAGACCAAGCCGTACAAATTATGGATGGATGCTTGGATTAAAAAATCTTTGTACTTTATGTTTTCAGTTACAGAAGTTCTGAAGTTAAATTGGAATAGAAAAAAATTACATAGAAAAACAAGATTGTGTTTCCCCCAAGACACTCTAGTTATTAAGATTAGAAAGATCCTTGTCCTATTATAGTATTTTTACTCTGGAGCAGGTGACCTCCTGTTTCACATTTCCATAAATAGCCTTTCATTTTTCAGCAGATCTCTGGATGTCATACAGCTGATGTGTGTTAGATTACGTGGTTTAAGAAACACGTGCGTGCATGCCTGTGCTATTAATGAACTCACAGTAGCAGCAGAGTGGTTTGTCATGGTAGTAAAGGGATCAGTAAACTTCAGTTAATGAAGTTAGACAAGCTCTCTCACTGTGTTTTTAGCTGCAGGATGAACTGTAAAAAATACTATTAAGATTTTATGAGGTAGATACTCAGTCTGAAGCTTCAGGGGCTGTTCATACACACAAAAACACACACCTACACAAAATGGGACCCATGTAAGCATAGTTCTTAATATAGGAAATGATCTCTTAGTGCTTAAGCCAATGAATGGACAGTTTGATACCAATTTTTTAATGAGGAAATAAGTGGTTATCTGAACTTTGTTTTCAAAAAGATAAAGCAATACTAAAATAAAACTCTTTTTGGGTCAAGAATAGCTACAGCCTAAAGGAATGTTCAAAATGTCTCACTGGTCCACCTGGGCGTCAGCTCTTACAAAAGGTTTGGGAATGGGCAGAAAATCATATCCAGCATGTGATTGGGTGATCTATTCGTCAGTAACATTCATTACAGGCCAATCAGATGATCTGATCTGAATTGAAAAATACCGTCATGTACAGTATAAATGACAACACTGAAATGCTTTCAATGTTGTATTTTTTTTTTATGTTCCAAAGAAATGCAGTCAAGATCTGATTAAGCTCCTTAAATGCTGCTAGCATCTATGCTAATCGCTGTATGAGCAGTTACTTCCTGCTGTTGGGCCATGCAGCTTAGGGGCGCTCACACTCATGGTAGCTTAGAGCTTGGCATGAAATCAGGTGGGTCGAGGTGCTACAAAAGGTTACAATAGTGAAGCAAAAGTTTAAAGATGGTTCCAATGTGCTTATCCTTTGTTTGCTTAGCTGTTATATATTTGTCGTGATAGTGATTTCATCTAAAGCAACAATGTTCACATCCTTCACCTTAGATTAGAAGTAACAAAGTCATTGAATGGTAGGAGGACTTTAATCTGAGAGAATGGCATCAAACCCACCTCTTCAGATTGCCCTGGTCTCCTGCATGTAGCAAGTTTGGCAGAAGAGGAGAAGAGCACACTGCTTTATGGCTTGAGTTCACATTTGTCTGCAGGAAACCAATTTGCCAAGTGTAGAGACAGTTTTCCATCTCTGTGCTGTGTTCCACAATTGCTCAGTTGGAGAAATGGGAAAGAAGAACAATAAGTACTTGTCTTTTCATCTTAAACCCCTTCAGCCTCATTCAACAAGCATGTATAAATTCGCCTCTACAAAGAGGCTTTGGCTACAGACAGTAGACATCATGCGAACAGCTCGATACACAGACTCTAAATACAAACAGTTCACAAACAGTGGGCAGTTGATGCAAGAACAGACTGATTTTCAAATTGAAAAATGTTACTCTTCCTTATCAGGCGATGTAGTTGGCTTCACCACCCTCTTTCTTGTGTTTATTATACACTTTATCTATAAGGAGAAGGGAATAGTGCTGTGTGTTATATGACAGTGCAGTTTCACTCAGAGGCATTTGGAGGCCAACAGAGAGTCACATGCTGAGGTGGGGTTCTATACTCTTCTGTTCTCACTTTTTAACAATTATTCTGACTATGCATGATTACACCTGATGGCTTGGCCCAAAACAGGACATAATGCTGACTGTATCTGGAATTTCAAAAAAAAAAACAACAACATATTTTAAGACTTTTGTTTATCTGTTCTTGATCATTCTGCAGGTAACCTTTTCATGCAAACATAGCCTGTGATAATTTGTCTAAAAGAAAAATAGCATACCATTTTTCTTCAGCTAGTTGCTTGGTCAATATTCTCTTAGCTTCAACTATAATTCAAAGAAGAAATGCATCAGGCTAACTGTCCTCCTTTTGGCCGAGTGCTGGCAGATAAACTTGTGCTATAAAGCTTTAAGCATTTCTCTTAAAAGAAAAATAGCCTGCTACTAAATTACCGGGTCCTAAAAGTATACAGCTGAATGAGGATGGAGTAGACTCTTTTCTCCTTTTTATAAGTCATTGTACTGTCCTAATCTGAGACTAAGATCGAAAGGTACATACTGGTGCTTAACTAACACTTTCTTTTATCCATGCTGAGAGATGCACTATCAGGACCACAATTACAGAGGCCACCATGGCACATTGTCCAAAGCCTGATACTATTGAAAATTGTCCCCCATTCATTGTATAGCATGTGCGCTCACTATACTGCAGAAAGTAACTGTTAGGGATCGATGCCTCTTCTTACCAACTTTTCCCTCTCTTTGGTAAAAAAATATCATCTAAGGAAAGCAGAGGTATAATGTTTGGTAAATCAGGCTTTTGGAGTGCTGGTCTGATTGAAAAGCATCCTCAATTTAAGGCAACAGATGACAAGAGGAGGGGGCAGAGCAATTTAAAGGATGTGGGTCCATGCCTCATAACTATCAATGCTGACTGTGAGCTTGACCAGCTTACTTTTAGCTAGCAATATTAAAGGATGCTTTGAAAAGAGCTACACAGCTACAAAGAAGCTGCACATTGTGGTCTTTACTTAACATAATGAAAAGGTTAAAACAGTTTTAATCTTTTATCCTCTGAGAGATCCCAACCTACACAGACTATGTCTTATATTCTGGTCAAACATATAATCTGTCATACTTTGTATTAGTACCCGAGTTATGTTGGCCAAAACATACACAAATCTGAGATTATCATTATATATATATGTATTATTAAAGCATTTTTTACCTTGGCTGATGGTGGAAAAAGAGTAGGCAGACTTGGAAGGGGGTAACAAGTGAGTAGGGGAAGACATAAGGCATATGTGCCTCGGGTGGGAATCAAACCCAGGATGTTTGCACAAGGCAAGAACCATCATATTTGTAGAATGCATTATTGCTACCCATTCTGTCAACCACCCATCCATCTGCAGGTTAGCTATAATGCTTTTCCCTTTCGGGACACAAAGCAAGGCACTTTTTGAACCTGTTGCATGCTGATAGGCCGTCAAGACAACCATTTAAGGTCTTACCCACACCTAAGAGAAACTTATGTCCCTTTTCCTCTAGCCGTACTCTACTCTACTCGACTCGCCTTGTGCTGCTTTTCCATTAGCCCCAGTTGCCTGCCCAATGGGGTGCAGTGTCGCTGAGCGGCTCTGCGGTGACGTCGTTTTGAGCACGACACAACAATCTATGGCTGTTGGTCACAAACTGAGTAAAAAAGGGAAGGCAGAAGAAGGCTGCAGGTGGTAAGAAGAAATACCCCTTGAGAAGCGCAGAAGAGTTTTGGAAGCTATACAGCAGAATGAACAGGGGACGAGAGCAATCAAGCTGCAAAGAAAAGACGTATGAGGGTAAGCTAACAGTAGCTACCGCTAGCACGCTAGGTCGTCGCGCTCATAACTCATAGGGCGTGCTAAAGGAAAAGGGCCATTAGAGTCACCATTTAACCAAATGAGCAATATTTTTGGTCAGTAGAAGGACAAAATTCAAGCATGCACAGGAGAACATGAATGACCATCATAGGGTTCAAACCAGAAACCTTCTTGTTATATGGCATGTGCAATACCTACATCTTCATACCTTATCTGTTTGTGACCCAAACCCTGACACTCTTAAAAGGAAATAATCTGTCACAAAGTCTGTTAGCCTTTAACCTGAGCAACAGCAGTGTGTCAGTCTGTATTTATGCACAAATCCAAGCTTTAATGGACAAATACAAAAAGATGGCTGGTGTTGTAAAATATTCTTAAAGTTTTTTACCTGTTTGCATGTGTAATCATATTACTCTCATCTTTCCGTCTGCTCTTTATTATCCTCTGGCCTCAAAAACACCCACACACTGCCAAACATCCCTCACCTCTGTCCCTACACACACTAACACACACGCACACTGACACATACAGAAACGATTTTGGCTCCCACATTAACGGAAATATATTCAGGCAGACACACAGCTTCACATACTTTCTGCTGCCTGTCAGCCTCTTGATAAAATGTAATAAATATCAATGTGAGAACACAGTTAATCTCATGCAGGTGCTCTGTTTATGTGCATGGAGATTTCATCTAGGTTTCAGCTTCAAATGGCTCTCAAATATTCTCTAAAATATTATTCTTTCTTTCCATCCATCCAGCCATCCTTTAAAATCAACATTCAAAACTGACTCAGTGCGAATAGATCCCTTGACACATATGTTCACTATAAAGGAGCCAAATTGATATAATTATAAATGTCTGTATCAAATAACATTTCCTGGAGAGCCCATATTTTGCCTTTAATCAGGTTCAAATGTTCAGATTCAATGGCAGCTAGAGTATGTTCACAATTATCAATGATAATTTGTTTTCAAATTGACCCTTTGTCAGCCCCACCCCTAGTAGGAAGTGATGCTTCATCAAGCCACGGTCTCCATGAAAATTGTCAGAAACTTGTAGAAATCACTTCTCCTGCAGCTCAGCAACAAAAAGATAGAAGACTTTTTATATAATTTGTTGGCTTACAGAACTTGTCCAAATAGTAATTTTAAATTAATAGTAACACTTCAAAGAAATGTCCCAGAGAACTTATGTAAACATACTATCATGCTACCATTAAGCAGGATTAGTTGCAAATACTGAAAATATTTCCTCTTACCTTGAAGCATTTTTATTCTTAAAGGCTGTTTTAGGTTGAAATTCCAGAACTGTTATCCAAAGAGTTGAATCCAAGAATAATTTTTTTCTAATTAACCATTTGTTTAAGAAACACCACGAAAAGCATCTCAAGCTGCTCTTGCAAACATCCCAAGAGCAGCTTTTAACCACATAAAGACACAAACTAACTGCAACATTTTTACTGCCACAAAATGAAAAAAACCTGACTGACGCTAGAGTTTGTCTTATCAGACTACCTTAGCAATGATTGAATGAATCATATGTGAGTGTCACAACTGCCCATGACTTATGCGACGTGATCCTGCAGAATGTGGTGCTACATTTTTGGCTCTATGTGGATGAGGAGCGAGGAAAAATGGATTTTGACAAGTGCTGCAGGATTTTCCTCCATTTTCTTGGCTTTTTGTTTATCGGTGGAACATGGCAAAGATGACGGGGCATTCATCTGTTTTTGTGAGTCAGCATGGCTTGTGCTTCCTACCAAAGTCAGTGATGTCTTTTGAGGTTATCGTACCTGATTATATGATTGTCCTGTAGTGTGAGGTTTGATAAGAAATATCACATTTCATCTGTGTTTCGTCATATGGACCAGAACAAATGGGAGCAAGCTAGCTACAGCATGAAGCCCATGTAGCCATGGCAGCAAGACTAGAGGCCAATAATAAAGTTAAACAAATGTCAGAAATGGAGGACCAACTTTTTGATTTGTGACAAAACACAAATATGCAGCGTTTCCTGTTAATTATATTTAACAGAGTGATAAGGAGACGAGCTGGAAGGAAACCTCAACCCCAAGGATGACATTGGAAGCTAACCACATTCAGCTTTGTAACTCCTCCTGATGTTGTCCATCATGTTTGTTTATACTGAAGTCGAGGTTGATCAGCGCTGTAAGTGAATAAATGAGTTGATGTGTGGTGCACTATGTCTCTCCCTTTGTGGCCCACCACACACCACAAGAACAAATCTTAAATCTGGCTTTACTTGTCTTCATGTGTGGGCTCCCTCACTGTTTTAAAACAGGTTGAGGTTTTAAAAATCTTCATTTGTGTACCAGGCCTAACAAAACTCAGCGGAGAAGGGAACCAAGCATTAAACTAAAGCCAAACCACCAGCAAATGAACACAGACAGACTTGTGAACATTGTTTGAGTGCACCAACATGAGTTGAGCATTAAGTCACAGACTTGTTTTGGGAAAAAGGACTTTGTAGCATACCTTTTATGAAAATCATGATATAATATACTTACTGTAAAACACTTAGCCTGCTGTCCAAGTTTAAGTACTCTCTGACACATAACTTCTATTTTTACCTGATTATGCAGATCATGTTGAGTATTCTCGCCCTAGTCCTTCATGCCAGTGTAAACAGGAGGTCTGTGTGTGGTTGCTGGGTTGCAGACAAAACCACAAGCTCTAACAATGAAGACATGATTTGACTTCACAGATTGTAGGCTGATGCAGTGTTTTCATTCAGAGTGGGGTCATTCATGGGGGCTTGACAATTCCTGGAATGAACACGGTCAGATTGATAAGACCAAATCAAGACGTGATTTGACATGATTGTGAATCAGGATGGATGTGCTGTTTACTATTTTGATAGATTAATACTTCTGTCAAAACTCTGATTAAGAGATTATTTTTTCTTTGAAGCTTTTCCACCTTTTTATAATTCATCAACATGAGATAGATTGCATTACTTAAAACACATGGTGGCAAAAAGTTATTTAAGGTTAACACAGTTTAAACATTTTTTCATTCTTATACTGTTAGTATGACGCATGAGCTTGTGCAAAAATAATATATAAGTAATATATCAATAATATAATAATAATATAGTCCAAGGCAGCAATGTGCAAAATGGACCTGGGTGCCGCATGGGGTCCTTCCCCTCACTCAGTGTTAGTAGCAACTACATTTACAACCATAAAGAGAGGCTGTGCTGTTTTGCACCTGCCTTTAAAACGTACTAAATTTAGACCCAAAAACACTGAGTGCAGTCAGTGGCTGGTTTGATAAATCACATTGTGGGTGCTAAATGCTTACATTTGCATCCCCTCCCCTAGTATTTTGTGTTTGCATGTGTTTTTATACACGCACACCGTTAGCGGATCAGGCCCCATTAGTCTAATTGTGCTAAAGGTTTCCTGCTGCCTAACAGAAGTTTTTTTCTTGCCACTGTTACTGTGGCTGATTGTGGCCCAGTGCTGTACTCATGGTGGATTCATGTTGGGTTTGGAATGAAATCGGAATTTGATGAATAAATTAAAGAAGACAATAAAAATATTTATGAAATGAAATGTATGGCATTTTTTTGTAAAGTGTCTTAAGTTACATTTTGTTATGATTCAACCCTATACAAATGAAGATTGAGTGATTTATTAAATGTGGTCCACAAGTTCATTTCAAATCCAAGAACATTATAAACATAAAGAAAAAAGAATCAGATCAGTCAATTAGTATTTAAAATCATATGAATACCAAAATTATCTATGGTAGTCCAGATTCATATTTAGTTTATATTTAGCAAGAAATTAGCTGTGTAACTGGTGCCTTTTTCCTATATAAATCTTGTTTATCATAAATAGATGTGTGTTTGTAAGTCAAAATAGACCTGTAAATAAAGTATCATTGAAAACAGTCGTTCTTATGCTTATTACACAGAAATAGTCCCAGTTGTCCAGAATTCTATGTTTGGTTAATTAAATAAAGCCTTATTAAAGGGATAGTATATATATATATATATATATATATATATATATAGATATAGATATATATAACCAAAAGCTCAAAGATGCCACAGATTTGAGTTTTCAACAGTTTTAATGAGAAGGTGACAGAAAACAGGTGAGTGGCCAACAGTGAACAGGAGCTGTGGCGAGGGCTCAGTGGAGACCTGAAACAAAGGGAGCAGAGGAAAAAGGTTAGTATAAAGTCCACCAAGCAGACCACAAAAAGACATTAATAAATCCCTGAGAAGGGGGAACAGGCTGAGAGCAAGAGTTATTAGTTAAACTCATGCAGAGAGCACAAACCAGGGTTGTAAGTGCAATCCACCCACACTGCAGTCATGTGGAGACGGGTAGAAGTAGGTGACGGTGATTGCAGGAGATGAGTGTCAGGTGCGTCTGCTGCAGTGCTCCTGGAATCACGCCTCCACAGGAGAGAGATGAGGGAAGGAGGTGAAGGAGGGGATGAGAGAGGGCTGAGGAGCAGAGTGAGATCCTCACATATATTTTGGTATCCTGCAGTTTTCAGTCTGGTCCTCCAACTGTGTGGATAGCATTAATTTGGCCAAGTGAAGTGGTCTTAGTTGCTCTGATCCCTGTTCTTACACCGTGTTCACACTAATGAGAATTTCAGTTTTTCATGTGACAGAAATTCACTGAAAATGAATAGGAAGAACCAAAATTTGTGTTTTATGCATAAAAAATTTGTTGTGCAGTAATTCAAGGATAAAATTGTGTAAATTACAGATATTGTTGCGTGAACAGCTCAAATGTTTTCCCTTTTGTTCTTTTTCAGAAGTTGAAAATATTCAACCTTTGTAACAAATTTGCCTGAAGCTGCGGCCCGTCAGTCAATCAGCCTTGAGAGTGAATGTGACAAAGATGATGTCACAGACAAAGAAGGAAGTAAACATTGCTGCATCATAGCTCTTCTACACGGTTATTTAAGTGTTCAGACACCAAACCACAGAGGGGAGAAACAGTAAAAGGTCACTGGGGAGTCTTAAGTATCTGAAAGCTCAGCTCACATTTCTTAATAATCTTTGAGGGCTGTAGTGAGAATGAAGTCAGCCAGCAAAACAGCAGTTAGTACAACTGCGAGCTGTTAACTGGTGTGTTTTTTCTGGCTTACTAGTGGTGATGTGGTTTTGACTAGAGAAATATGCAAAACCTCGCTGAAGAAGGAAAAGAGAGAGAAAGAGACAAGTAAAGGGCAGCAGATTTGGCGACTTTGTCCATGGTGAAACTCTCCATGTGTGGCTCCAAAGGATATTATAGATATTTCAGAATTTTCTGGGACATTTGGCAAGAAGAGGACAGCGATTGTAGAAATGGCTTATCATAGGTCAAGAAGGAAGAAACATGTTCTTGAGGCTAGGAGACAGGCCTACCCCATCTCTTAAAGCTCCCAGATCTGAATGGCAAAAGTGTGTCTCTATAAATTTGAATCATTCCTTACAAGTTAATATTTACATGAAGTTTAGTTACACAAAGGCCCAACAAAAACATGTATTTTCCATTTAGTGTCAACAAAGCTTTAGGTTTTGTCAAAGGTGGATCTTTCTGTAAACCTTCAGATACTTTCAACAGTTATGAAGTAATGCAAACATTTGAGTCAAAACCTTTTGTCTGATGCTCAAACTTAAACTACAGGATAAAAGGTCCAAAATCATCTCTATAGGCAGAGTCCAGCTGCAGGATGTTCATATGTGTGTGTGTTTAGACTACATTTCTGAAACTCAAATGTATACACGTAAGTGCGTCGGTGTGTGTTTGGGTTTATTTTCTCAGTAATGGGCGTCTGTGTCCGTTTAGAGAGGTCTCTGCTTCTCCGATGAGACTTTTCCCTGCTGCTGTTTTTGTCTGACGGGTCGCTTGATGCTCGTGTGGAAGAAACCCAAGAAAAACACACTGACCTCATACGCGACTGTGATGGGAAAGTTGTATCAAATGCTCACACTGGTGCTGGGTGATACAGTAAGTATTATAGCAAGAATTTTTTCGCTTCTTTGAGATATATGACATACAGAATCAAATGGTTGTCATAAAAAGAATAAGAAATTGTAATTTTATTCTACTTAAAGGCGCTATGAAGAGAATCTGTTTCCGGTGACATAAAGACTCTGCTACCCATGAGCAAGCGCGGTGACTGTCGTAATGCTGCGTTCCAGTAACCTCGGAACTGGGAGTGACATCATCTCCTACTTATTGGTGTTCCAGTTAAAGTCGGAAAAAAACATGCTGATCTACCAGGCTATTGTTAGCTGTTGTTAGCACGCCGTTCGTCGTTGTTGTTCACAAATATCACATGAAGAATGTGAATATAACTATGGCAGCATTTTTGTAAATATAAGTCTAACAATACTAGAGCGACACATCCCAGTACGAAGTGCAAATAAATGGATTATTACAGGAGCTAAATAACTGTTCACATTGGGGGTATCCATCTTCCATTGTCAACTCGGGTAGGCAAGCTTTCACAGAATTCCCAGTAGGAAATTCAGACTTCGGGGGCGTTCCAGCTGCAGTTTCCTACTCGGAACTCGGAAATTCCTACTTCTGACTACAACTGGAACGCACCAAAAGAAATGACCCAAGCCAAAGTGTGTGATGCTAATAAATGCAGCTCAGACCTTCCAAAGAACTCTGCATTGCTTTACGACTTATTTTTTCAACAACTTACAGGATGCAAAGTGATGAGGTAATGTATCTCTTTCTAGTTATGTAGTGGTAGCTTTTGATGTGTGACAACAAACAATTTTTGGAAAACTTATTATCATAGTTTTGTAGCCAGCTGTCCAACACGACCACTTAGCTAAGGAATAGCATTTATAGATAACCTATTTTGATGCTATAAAACTCATCTTAGAGTGTGTATTTCGATTAGGCATATATCTAAGAGTACGACTTTTTTGTAATTACTTAGAAACTCCTCATAGCATCTTTAAAGTTAAACTTAATGTCTTTTTTAACCACACCAACTGAAACAGAAGTCCTAGTGACCCAAAAATGGGCAATTTGGACATTTGAAGAATCAAAAACTGCAGACACATTGCCTTAAAGGAAAAGTTCAGTTTCTACAGCTTTCACATTGTTTATAGAATGAAGTAGAACAATATACTCACCCAGAAGGCTTTCCTGATCCAAACAGTGCTTCGGGAGACATTTAGATCCAAAATCGAGCGACGGACATCCGTATAATGGTAGCACACTGGGCATACAGCGCTACTCCAAAAACTGCATTAATTGTCCAAAAACTCATTCGTTTCACCAATATTCCATCATAGTCCGCTCACGCTACTCCTCCATTACAGTCTGTGTCGCCCCAGACATGTTCTTGTAACTGTGCCGACCTCTGAACTGAAGAAGAAGAGCGCTTGCCTCCGCGCCTGCGCAGTACTCTCTGGAGCGCTGCCTCCACGTCCTCCTTTCGATGAGCTCCTCATCTGTAAACTCTGGCTTGAAACTGTAAGGACACCCATCATATTCAAAATTCTCCTCCACAACATCTTCATCCAATAGATATTCGTCCATTTTGCACAAAACTGGAAGAAGAAAGTTGTTGTGTAGCCGGTGGTCTTCCCCTGAATCAATGAGTCGCACTGCACATGTGCGGAGCAAGCGCTCTTCTTCTTCAGTTCAGAGGTCAGTACAGTCACACAACATGTCTTGAGTGACACAGACCGTCGTGGAGGAGTAGCCCGAGCGGACCATGATGGAATATTGGTGAAACTAATGAGTTTTTGGAGAGAGAGAGAGAGTAGGTGAAGACGACCTGCACACTGGCTGCAGACGGGACCCAACCCCAGACCAGCAGAAGCATGCATATGGGTCGTGCCTGGTTGCCCTCCACTCTGCCAAACCAGCACTCCCTTGTAGGTATTTCAGAATAAATGCATATTTAAAGCCGATGTCTTGCCCAGCCCTGAATGACACACACATACACACAGAGGTGCACAGAGTGAGAGCAGTGACAGTTCACAGTGGAGTGATATCTCCCGCACACACTTTATTTTGATAGCTGCTCTCTCAGACGGATATTAAAACATCACCCCATATGTGCACACTCTGAGGACATAGAGCGATCCAATTATCATTGTGACAACTGCGCACATGCACGCACATACAGCAGCACTTCATATGCACACATCTGCACCACATCTGCCCTGTCAAAGGTGTGTTACAGTTTCATCATTAGGTTTATAATTCAATAAACTCTTGGAGAAGTTTCATGTGTTGCTGTGGGGAATCTGTCAAAGTTAATTTACTTTACTGTGAATGACAACTTCTGCAGGATGCCAAAATATTACTGAAATATGAAGACAGAGAGGGAGACAGAGAAAGCAAAACAGACAAAAAACAGGGAAAGGTTATGCTCACAAACTCACTGAAATGTGACCTTGCTGTGTGTTTAAGCGTGTCAGTGCAGACCCTCTGGAGGTGGAGTACCTTGCCATGTCATGCTGCGAACCTTGACTTTTGACCGAGCTGTAAATTAGAGGAAGAGGTGAAGAAGCGAGAGAGAGAGAGAGAGAGGAAAAAGTGAGGAATTACAAAGGACAAAAAAAACATAACAAAATGAAGACCTGGACTAAGGGATGTGAAAGAGATAATGCCTCTACAGGGTTAGTAGATAGGAAAAAGAGAAGACTAGCGAAATTGTGCAGAAGTATAATATGAGCAATATAGAGCCCTTGTTCTTATTTGCAGAAAAGAGCAGTCAGAATAATCCACAAAGTTGAATTTGGAGAAGAAGCCAGTACTTTACTTTTCCAATCACAGTTTTTGAAGTTTATAGAGATAATAGAACTCCAAACATTACGGATTATGTTAAAAGAAAACCTGCAAAAGCTATATGTGTTTTCTTCAGAATAAGAAAATCCTAAAAGTAGAATTGATTTTAAGCTCTAGGCTGCCCAGACTACTTTAAAAAATGTGTATTTCGGTTGTTTGTCTAGAAATATGGACTCCCAAGTACAGGATTTTAAAGGTTGTACGGATACTCATCAATTTAAAACGATGTGCAAATGCAACAACAATTAAAAAGAACATTTAATTGAATCTCAAATTGGATGTTTATGATCAATTGTTTTGAGCTTGTACATTTTTACTTGTATGGATTCTTTATTTTTTATTAATTGAACTTGCTTTGATTGCTTGTCTTTTTGTTATAACCAAAGTCTGCTTAAGCGTGTATCAGAACAGACCCTCTGGAGGTATAGTACCTTGCCGTGTCATGCTGTTAACCTTCACTTATGACCAAGCTGTAAATTAGAGGAAGAGGAGAAGAGAGATGGTAAAAAACAGAAAACAGACAGAATAAAGAAAAACAAGAAACAAAATGATGAAGACCTAGGCTTAAGGCTTGAGAAATAAATAATGCTTCTACAACGTTAATAAACCAAGTTAAAGATAAATGCAAAGGAAGTAGGGAAGCATGTATGGATGGATGGAGGACACATGGCACAGAGGAGGATTCCTGATGTTAATGAAGCTGTCGTCCACCTGAGATGATCCAGAGCTCAGAGGAGGTCAGAGCGGGAGCACTGCTGGTAATTAAACTGAAGGTTTTAAAGCTGAATCCAAGCAGAAATCGCCAGTGTTGAATAATTAAATCAGTCTGGATGTTGAAAAAATAATGTAGTTCCCCAAGTGTCCACTTGAAGTTGGTTAAAGAAGCCAAGGAACCTGTACCAGACCTTAATAAGTTGCCTTTATTTTTGTCAAAAGACAGATCTGGTCATAATTAATGCCACTTTCTCAAGCAAGCCCCCCATGTAGGACAGCCTCTGAGCCTTGTTCTCCCCCATTCCTCATCTATTTCAACCATTTTAAACATTTTTCTGTTGTTTTGCAAACCAGACTGAAAGGAGGAACGAGGAGGGCACACACCGACGCACACAGATCCTGGTTATCGTTACTCAGTTGGGAGCTGACAGACCCTCTCGATCTTTAAGTCGTTACCAGATAAGATTCAGAGAAGAGAGATAACGAATGATTGAAAAACTAAGGTAGACTAGCTTTACGGACAGATAACATGAGACATATCACACACACACTCTCTCTCTGCTTTGCTTGACTTCCTCTGACACCTCGCTCTGTTTCAGCTTGAGTATTTACAAAACACTCTGTGACTCTTCAACCTCCTTAAAAGTTAGTCATGCATGAGAGAGAGAGAGATAGAAAGAGAGAGAGGGTGGCTGTTTTGAAGAAGTGGTTTTTAAGGAATTGATGCCTTTGTGACATTTGCACTGAAAACTTAGCACCTTTAGCAAAGCTTAGCACAAAATCATAATTATAGTGATTACAGGCAGAGCTTAATCACATTTGTATTTCATCACCAACTTCTAGGTGACTTTATAAGTTATTTGTACCATGTACATGCTTAACTGATGTAAGAGTCAGGTGTCACACCTCAGATGGGAAAGCATAAAGTCTCAGGAGACTGTCCCATGTGTCAACTTTGTATGAAAAGTCATCAATAATAATTCAGTGCAGCATCTTTCCAGTCTCCGACCTACAGTCATTTGAGCAGCACTTCCCAATCAGTGTCCTTTGGAGCAGGAAGAAAAGGGAGCTGCGAGGAAGTGACTGCTTATACAGATATTAGCAAATATGCTAACAGCTTCAGTAGCAGTTTTATCAGATCTGGACCACATTCCTTTATGAATGAAAAACAAGGAACACTACAAACTTCTGCATTAAAAAACATTTTTACTGGGGTGCTGGTTTGGCAGAGTGGTTCGCAACCAGGCACCCCATGTATATGCTTCTGCCGGTCCAGGTTCGAATTCCGTCTCCAGGTTCAGTTTGCAGAGTGTCTTCCCCTACTCTCTCACCCTCTTTCACAAGCCTATCCACTGTCTCTCTCCTAACAATAAAGGCACAAAATGCCAAAAAATACATTAAAAAAAAAAAAAAAACATTTTTACTTCACCCCATGTTTTGTAGAGAGTTTGTTTTCTGTCTTTTACACCGCAGCATTAGTGCCCACAAACTACATTATCTGATTGGACCATAGTGAATATGATTGACTGGACAATCGTCCAATCACCTGCCAGCTATGCTTTAAAAAGGATTGAGCCATTCCAGTCAGATGACAGAAGTAAAGCATATAGAAAAGAGCAAGAAAGCAAAGAAAGTAATGCCCTCCCTTGCCTAGTGACTCCTTTACATCCAAGACTTCATTTTTCTTACTCAGCTTTTGACTCAGTTTTTTTAAGTGTTCTTACTGACTCACTTCATCTGTCTCCTTTTTTTTGGCTGAGCCTTTCTTCCTGACTTCTCTCTTTACTTTTTTTGTCAGAGCTTTTCATCTGGAGTCCTTGTTTTGACTCCTTTGTTTTCTTTGCCACCTTTGTTTGACTCCTTGTCTGAGCCTCTGATTCCTTTTCACCTTAGACTTTTTTACAGATTCTTTTTTTTTGGCTCCTTTCCATTTGAGCCCGTCTTCCAGGTTCCTTTTTATTTATGACTCCTTTTTATCTGATGACTGGCTTTCCAATTTTTGTGTATACTTCTGTTAATTAGTCTTTTTGTGTGATGTTTTAAGGATTTTTGTACCAACTTAACATGTGACAAGAGGTTTTACTGAGACCTGATTCTGCTGAGGCGTAACAGATCTGAGACTTAAGGAGGTAATTTTACATAAACAATATATTTTTAATTTACTTCTTGGAATGGATAACAAAACATCACAATTGGTGTCTCATACAGGTTTTTACAAGAAATAGACAATAGCCAAATGTATTTTTATGGAGGATTGAGCTGGATATGAAACTGCCTCAGAACTGAACAATGAAACAAAACTAACAACAACAACAGCATGATTTTTGTGGAATCAGAGTTTATGTTAAATCACAGTAGGTATAAGATTTTAGAAAGACTTTGATAGACTTTGTTTGGTTTTGTAATGCAAGGGAGCTTCTGATATCATTCCTAATTGGTCATGGTACAGATCATCTAAACATGAGATTGTGTGGCAATGTTAAAATTTGGCCATGATCACAACATTTGAGTTACACTCCACAATGGTATCACTTAATGAGCAGATATTTGAAGAGAAAAGTTTAGAAACCTCCTCTGCTTCTCAGATAAACAGAGTTACATAAGAAAATAGCAGAGCACACTTTTCATTTCTAAAGAGGGATGATTATCTAAAAACAAATTCCATATGAGAAGTGATAACAAGAAGCATAAGGAATCAATATCATTTGTCTTTAGGCTTGGCAATTTCAGTACCAGTTTTTCCATTCTGTCTAACATGCCTTTCATATCAGGAATGTCAGGCTCTCATTAGAGGCAGTCTGCAGGAGGGATAACAGAAAAGTTAAAAATAAGATCATAGCAGACAGGAAAATTTAAATAAAACCGACGAAGCTCCAGCAGCTTGCAAAAGCACGTCTTTGGAGCACATCATTGAATATCAGGAGAAGACATTGGTGCCACAGAAAACCTGTGGGGCAGACTACTTCCCCAGAGAATTTCTAGGAATTCTGACTGAGGAATCTGACTGATAAGCAGATTCAATAATGGCATGGTATGAAAAAAAAAAGTCCCATCTCAACTTCTAATTGCTTGAGATAAATAAAAAAAAAAAACTTCTTTCTCCGTAAAGTGATATTCAGCAGGAAGAGGGTGCTTGGTCCTAGCACCCTGGGTTTCTGTTACACAGAAAGACTGCTGTAGAGGTAATTTCTGCCCTAAACTTTGTGATAGGATCCAACTTGTTCAATCCCGGAATATCACTTTAAGGGTGCCATATAGTACTTCTCTTCACCAAGTTTAGTACTTTCCCAAATGTTCTAGGAACATTTTTTTAAAGTTGGCTCAAAATCCACATTTGATTTGGCAAACACATAAACCCCTCTGTTTCAGCCCTGCTTAGAACAGGTATACATTTTCTTAAAGGCTCAGATAAAATGTTTAAAAGTGTGTTTTCAGGATTTGCAACATTTGACACTCAATCACATGCCTCCTTGAGCCTCTACAGCAGAGATCATCAACTAAATTTGTTATATATTTTCTTGAAATATGCTTTGGGTGACGCTTTTCAAAATGAATTAAATCAGTCCCTGTCACTCTTACCACTTCCACCCACCTGGGAATTAGTGATATCATGGCTACTAATGTTGTTTGTTGCTGGGTTTTACTACAGTGTACTTGTTCTCCTGGTTTCGTTGTGCCTCAAAATGGCTGACAGGTTGATTTTGTGAAACAGACCAAACCCTTAATGAATCCTACATAAAAGAGGCGATGTAAATAATTCACCTGCCCCAGTGACACAACATATATATTATATTACAACAACATTATTATATATTATTATATATTTAGACTGAAGCAGTTTTTTTTTTAACCAGGCTATAGATATGTTTATGAAGATATGTTTAAAAGTATTTTCCCCGCATTCAATCAGTAAGGCATCAGATTTCTGCAGCCAGCCCCAAGTGGACACTCCGGGTACTACAGCTTTTGCCACTTCCACGTGGGTCTCCATTTACACCTTTTGCATTTTTTAAAAAAGATGTCCACAGAGTGCATTGACAGTTAAGGGCAGATAATAATAAAGTAAACATTAAAAATCAGGCCACAACCAAAATGACCATAAAATTCAAATGAAATGGCAAGAACAAAATTGAAACACATTGAATAAAGACAATGATATAGGGGAATACAGGCATTTCTACAGAGACAGGACACTATGTTGATAACGATTATATGATAAGGACTAAGACAATAAAACAAGACAGAAATCTGTACTGTGGAGAATGAAGACGTAAAATTAGACCACATGCAAAAAAAAGACAATGTCACAGCAGTGGAGATAAACAAGGTTCAAAAATTTAATCAGCTGAATTAGGAATGGGAATAAAAATGTGCAAAATAATTTTATAGAAAATGGCTAGAAGAGGAAAGAAAGATAAGTAATTAGTAAGACGAGTAACAGCAATTGAGATTAAAGTTGTACATTTAATAAATAATGTAATGATAAATCTAGGGAATAAAATCTAAAATGATGTGAAAGCAAGTCTGTTGAAGTAATTTTACAGATTCTGTATGCCTGATATAAATGAATCTCTGCTTATTGTGCCGGTTATAAAGGTTAATTACACCAAACTTTTCTATTTAATCTACACTCACTTTGTTTTTTTGCTAGCCCACATGTCCATTTTCCAAAGCCTCCTCATTGAAGAGTGCAGCTTTCCATCTGATGCATGTAGGCAATATATGTGATGAATGAAGCTGCTGTCAGAGCTGAAGTATTTCAACCAACTATTGCTCTTCAAGCTGAAATCTCTCTGCTCCCACAAATCTCCTTCAGCCTGGTTTCTGAGCACAGTTTAAGCCTTAAAAATCATTATTCATCCTGCATCTGCTGGCCATCTCCCACTCCTACCTACTCTTTTTGTGAATGTTGCAGCAATAATGGAAAAGAATTATGCGTGTGCATTTTTAACCTCTAGAGTAATGCTGCATCAGTTGGTGGATAAGGATCTGGATTTAAGAAAACTTAGAAAATAAATCAGGACTCAGTGTGGTGGGCATTTATTCCAGCCGCATAACAGGCTGTTGACAGGAGATCAGCTTTTTGTGGATTACACTTAATGGCACAGTGATCTTTAAAGGAGAAAAACAGATTCTTTCATGTGACAGGAAATCATCATGTTTATAGAAAATATGGTCCTAATTTGTTGCACGCAGTCTTACGTAAAACACCTATAAAATAAACCCAAACATTACTTCCCCTCTTCTTCTTTCATTAGCTCTGCTAATTACAAAGTTGACTAAATGATGCTTTGTGCTGTGGTTTTGGTTGAAGATGTAGTTTATTTAGCTAAGTGGTAGTTTTGCTTTTGTGGCTGCAGTGACCCTGCAGGGATTAATCAATTGGGGCTGGACCTTCTCCGGTATCTTTCTGTGTTCCTGCTGTTTGTGACGTTGATTATCTGACCTCCTGTGTTATTTATCTGCTCTGCTGATATGGGTCACAGCCTCCTGTCGTCTGTTTCCTGTATCTGTAACACCGTGAAGAAAAAGAAGTGCAGTTAGAAAAGGTCAAAGTGTCTCTGCTTACCATGGGTTTATCTGCATGAGCACTTTCTTTAGGACTCTACTGAAGTGGCTTAATTTTTGTCAAAAGATGCTTAGATCAGGTATATTTTTTATGTCCCTTATTCAATATAAGATTAATTTGAGCTCTTTGAGTTTTCCCCCAACAGCCTAGGGTGCTTTACCTGTTCAGTCTTTTTTATCTAAAATTGTTGCATTATTCCTTTAGATTGTCTTTTTTGTTCATGCTGTAGTGAAGACAGATTTGAAGTAGAAGTCATTATCTAATCACTGTAGCTGCAGTGGCAGGAATAAGATGCAGATAAATACGGAGACTCAGCTCAGAAATCTGGTAAAAAGGATAAATGTCTTATTGTGCCATAGGATAGGATGCCATTGTTAATATGACAAAAACATTGCTATCATTTTGCTTGTATTTCCACTTTCTACAATGAAAACATAATCCTGTTCTGCCACAGAATCCACTTCAAAAGTCATACCTGGTATAAAAAGATATTCGTCTGACCCTGCTAATCACTGTACCAAACCTGATTCTTAGCTGGATCATCTCAAACTGGTGTTGCAACTCTGTAATCCGTCAGCCAAGTCGTTGACCACAGCTGCTGTAGTTGGAGTCATGCTAGTCATGATCCATGGCTGCTGTCTCCATGCCAGACTCAGGGTTTGCCGGCCGCCCAGGTTTTGGCTCCCTGCTCTTGGCTCCCTGCTCTTAGCCTACACTCCCACACACTTGGTCTCTGTATTGCTAGTGTTTTCAGCTTGGTCAAAACATTCCACCAAACTGAACCGGTATTACTCCTCAGTCCCCAGCAGTTTTTAGAAAGTTGTGAAACTGCACATGCCTGCTACATGCCTTGTTCGGCTAAATTTATCCCTGAGAATTTGTCTATGCTTGTCGGCTAGCACCCACTGGACACAAATAGAGACTGATTTCTGAGTTGTAGTGAAATAAGTTCCTACAAAGTGGCACACAATGATTGAAGGTTGACTGCTTTACCAACTAACAGTCTAATCCTTTTTCTTTAATGTTTTACTATGTCCTATATATCATCTTGTTTCATATACCACAGTGCAGAAAAAACAATAACCTGTAGTGCAAACACAAATGTATATGGAGTCTTTCTAGCACACAGAGCACATAACTGCTACAAAACAATGACTTTTTTAAAAACTGTGCTTTTTATGGTTATGTAGATAATGGCAGAGACAGTGCCTATTGTTTTACACTGTAGTAGTACATTAGTAAAACAGTTAGTTGAGCAATTCACAAAGAGCTAATACTCATCCAGCTAAAAAATGTTTGTCTGCATGTCGTTGTTTGATAGGAATAAAAAAGCCTGTACAGAATTTATATTTTGATTTCTTGCATAGCCACCCTTAACTCACCTTAACTGTATCCATCCTCTTTGGTCTCCACCATTGTCTCTTTTATGTAACCTTTGCAGAAGCCAACAGAGACCAACAAGAGATAAACTTAATAAAACAGCTAGTCCAAATGTTTAGCTTTTTGTTGGCGTATAAAAAGGGTTACAATCAAAGCTTCACTATTTTCATGAGCAAGATTTACCTAACAATTATTTTGATTTTACGCAGGTTGCTATGACATCAGTCATTAAGTGTTTAAGACCATCATAGATTTATATGTTGGCTTGTAGACTATGTAATAAAAGTTGTTTAATTTCACTTGTCCAAGGTTCAACATTAAACATGGCTGTTTGCCCATGGCCGTAAAAGGAAACCCTGGGGCTAATCTATATTAAATTCAGGGGGTTTTATCTTTATACATCAGGGATTTGTTGGCACACTCTGCTTCACACTGGTCTCTAAAATGACAGAGATATGGCCTGCACCCTCATTTGACCTGACATATTTCAATCTACATTTGAAGGAGTTAACATTTACAGGTTTTTGAAAATCTATGTCCACATATCTTGATTAGAAAAGGTCCATGGATTAATTCCTCTGAAGCGTGGGAGACAGAAAACTCTGGTTTGAAATAAACTGAGCAATGCCAGGTACTCCACTTACAAACCTGGAAGCAGTGGGTTTGGGTTTGATTTTATAGATAGAGAAAAACAGTTCAGTGCATGTAGGACACCTTTGTCCTCTACATAATCAAACAGATTCAGAGAGAGAGAGAAAGTCATGAACAGTCCAGAATTTTCCCAGAGTTAAAGGGGATGTCTGTGGGAAGTCTAAAGAAAATATCTCAACATAGTCTTGAAATATGGGTTTCACAAGCAAGGAGCAAACAAGAGGCCCATGACCATAACATGTAATCTTTGCCCTATGACCTTTAAATCTAATCAGTTCATTCTTGAGACACAGAGAAAATTGGAGCATTTTCATTGTGACAACACCATGAAGCAACTGCAAGTGAACAATGGAGCCTCATATAGAGATTTTTGTGGATGCTGCTAAAACAGCAGTTACATTAGAACAGGGCAACCTTCCTCAAAAGAAAAGCAAAGAAAGATGTTAGATGGAGGTGATGGGCTTGCCCCCTCTTTAACTTGAGTTTTGGCTGGAGTTTGAGTTCCCAACTGGTTCTCATTATGCTCTTTAATCCCTGGCAGCAGTGCCAGCCCACTACACCATCTAATTGCCTTGAAATGAAAAGATCTGTCCTCAAAAACTTTGGATTTTTGCTTACATAACCATACAGTATGTTCAATAGATCTGTGAGCAGTCTATCTGACATGTCAGGTTATAGGAAAACATACTGCAAAGTCCAGAGGTACACAGTAGACACTCTACTTTATTTAAGTACTGTGCTTAAAGGGATAGTTTGGGATATTTTAAATAGGGTTGAGTGAGGTACATGGCACAGGTTTGAACATGTGGCACAGGGGCATAGCTCAGTTCTTTCTCTGTCCAGGAAAACTTGGGACTGATGTCTCCTTGTAATTGAAAGAACTGTAGGAGAAAACAAGCCATGAAAACAGTGAGGGATCATCACAAGCTACAAACAGTTCTTTTCCACAACTTACTTTTCAACCAAGCTGTTTTGATTGGGCACTATTTTGAAGCACGGCACAGCCGACATATCCTTACACCAACAGTGTAAGGATCGAACTACGATCTTATTTGAATTTTGCCAAACACAAAAGTAATTCTATATCCCAAATAAAGATTAGCCAAATGTACAAATGTTTAGGATTACCCTGCTGACCAAGCACAAAAATTTCGACAAAGACTGTTATTTTAGATGGGCGGCATTGGTGCAGCAGGTAGAGCATGTGCCTCACAACAGCAAATCTGCTGTTTCGATCCCCGGGTCAGGGCAGGGCCTTTCTGTGTGGAGTTTGTGTGTTCTCTCTGTGCTTGCGTTGATTCTCTCCGGGCACTCTGGCTCCCTCCCACAGGCCAAAAAGTGGTAGATAATGGATGGATGTTTTTTCTAGCTCTCACATCAACCATACAGTGTGCTATCATGGAGTAAACTTATCATTAATGATGCTTTTTGTCACCACAGTGGCTCAAAATGCATTGTAGTCTATTGGCAGTAACAGCTCTTCACTGTCTACAGAACTTAGTGACGCCGTGATAGTCACTTGCCTGCAAGTGGTCAATAGTATTACACCAGGAGGATCTACACGACTAATCAATTACTGAAGTTGGATACTTTGTCCACCACTGTCTTATGACAAACACCCAAAGAGTTAGTCTGTGGTTGCAGAAGGAAGAATTACCATCAGAGAATAGCAGATTATATCCTCTTGAGGAAAAACTCCAGATCATCTGCAGACTCCGCACTGAAATCTGGCCCTCAGTCAATGAATCAGTTTTCTCTGGCATGAAGACAAAGCCTGTCAGTGTGTCTGATCCCTGTCATCCTGCAGGTGTAATTACGTTTGACAAATATGAACAGATAATACCTGGTTTAGTGTTTATCCTCTTTAAGCAGTTTTGATGTTCAAAGTCTTCTCCAGTGCTGAAACCTGATATGTTTCATGTCTGCAGTTATCTGTGTGGAGGTTCAAGGGGAAACTCTTTGGGTGTGATTTCAAGAGTTGGATATGAAAAGTGATGCTGATGACTGTCTGGACTCAGATCAAATAGTTTAAGAGCTACATTATCATAGGAAAATACATTAATAATCATCAAAATGAGCCTTATGACACTTGTGAAAGAAGCTTGCATGCAGACTCATGACATTAATTTGACATTAACAGTTAATAAAGTAAAGAGTTGTGTTTAAAGGACTGAAGTAAATGGATGAAGATACAGAGTCTGATGTTTTATAGATATCATCCCTCTCTGACCTTTAGATAATCTCTTCATATCCGTCCTCTCTCCCCCTCAACAGAAAAAGAATTTAGTTGCTCCATACTGTACCTCCAGCTGATACAAACACCAACCAGCTGCTGTTTTCTTCAGCTTCAGTTAAAGATACAGTGAATTAAATGATCATAAATGTTCATGAAAATGATTTCAAGATTTTTGAAACTGCAAAGAAGAGGAGAGCTTTATCATTAGATTTGATGAAATACATCCTGGGTAGTAGATGGTGAACTGTATCTGGCATGTCAGGTCTGGCATGAATCAGGCTGATCCATCAGCTGCTCAAGGTTGCATCGACATGTAATAAAGATATGTTTAAACAAAAATATAAGTAAATATAAATAAGAAAAATAAAATTATGGCTACTGGCTGGCTACTGCTCCTTACTTTCCCCAGTCTAATGATTTTAATAAAGCAGTACGGTCCAGGTCTGATAAAACTGCTCTTGAAGCTGTTAGCAGCCATGTTATTCCCTGCGGGGGCAGTCACGTCATGCTGTTGTCGGATTGGACTGTTCTACTTTGGGTCGCTCACAATTGTTGCTGATCGGAGCTCGACAAGATGGATCTGTCTGTTTACAGACTTTGAATCAGGCTCCTACAGCAGCTGCTTAAGGTTACATCGGCAACTAATAAGCCAACACAATGTCATTAATGATCTTTATCGGTAAAGTCATGATCACTTCAGCTGCCACCTTCATGGATTTTTAAGGCCTCTGTTTTAGGGTAGAGTTTGATTCAGGATTTGGAGAGGTCTGCTTGGTGCCTCTCCTTACTGTAACCTGCAGACATTTTGGAGCATTGGACAGCATTAATCCTCGATTTGACCCTCTCTGAATTTTCTGATGGGACACTTCAGACTTGTCCTAAATATCTGTTCAGATTCCTTTTTTTAAATAAATAATTGGTTTATAGATAAGTATAAGTGTGATGGGCAGGTTGAAGAGACAGCCCTCTCTCTGTCAGTGTGTGTGGTCCTTCAGTCCTTTATTTGAGTTTTTTTTTTTCACCCTGCAGCCACTGTTAAAAGCACTCATGACTGTAAGGTGTATTATTCCAGATTCCTTGTATTGTTAAAGAAGTTGAGGAAAGATTCAAATGACGTGAGGCTGAAATGCACTTGGACTGAATGTGGCTCCATCTTCAGCTGCCCTCCTTTTGTCTGATGCCACACACCCACCGTGGAGTTTGAAATAGAAAGGACTGGTTTTTGTTTCTTTATTTTTTTTACAGTTCATCTTGTATTGTTACTGTGAGTAAGAGATCCCATTAGAGAGGGGAGAGAGGAAATGGTGGGAAATGGAGGAATTCTGAGGTTAAGATTTTGTCAATGAACCTTAAAGAAGGGTGGAGGTGGGTGGGCTGAGGAGGTTTGTGGGAAGCAGAATAAAAACAAGGAGGCGAAAGAGTAAGTAAAGAGGGGATATGGGTATTTGAGGGCTATTATTTTCAAGTTATAGGGGTAATTTGTGCTCTCCGGGGCTGATGTAGATTGACTGAAGCCCTGCCGGGTAAAAATGCAGTTTTATGTGTTATAAATGGAGCTGAATTTCAACTCTGGGACCAATTATGTCTCCTTTTGACATCTTCTTCAGAGTTCCTATTATTTTTGGTTACATTGCAGAGAGATATAGTGAGGCATATTCATAAATTCCAAACCCCCCAAATCATATTTTCCTAAAGTAGGGGTAACCAAACTCAGATTGTATGCACTGTTCATGCTGTTGTTTTGAAGCCATGGCTACAGAGAAAACCCAATGCTCTCTTTCCACCATGACCGAAAGTTTTATTGTCCATCAGCATTAACTTGTAGACTGCTGATGTCATGACAGTTTATGTCTTTGGTTCTCAACTGGTGGGTGGTGACCCAAAGGTGGTCCTCAGGGGTGTTCAGCTTCAGTATAGCAGCCCTAATTGGACACAAATCCATGGCATTGTTCTTTTTTGACCATGATTGCATTTGGATTGATCTTTCACCAAACCTAACATTTTTTAACCATCTGTTTTGGGATGGCAAATTTTGCTTTCTCATGCAAATCTTTTGACTCATGGACTAACTTTGATTGAATCATTCACCATTGTGGGCGATGACCAGTGTTTTATGGAAAAGATAAGGTGAAATCATTTAAAAAAGTGAATACAGATTTTAACAGGACAGTTTGCTTCATTGTATCTTGGTGTTCAATCATATGTTTTGCTCAAACTGCAACATTTTCATTTTGGATAGTTGAATTTCTTCACAAAGTGGTCTTTTCTGACATAAATCTGTCCATGTATTTGATTTCAATGGTCAGTAAAGTATGCTGACATTCACTAATGTAAAAAACAACAAAACAACACTCTAGGTTTTTCATCCTGAGCACTCCTGATCTACCTTACTCATCACTCTGCCTCAAACACTGTGTTAGAGTCCTGCCTCTGCAGGCCCCAATTCCCCACATGGGCCTTGTTGACTGATTTCTCCACTTTGTGCTTATTTGTCTTGAACTGTCCACCTTGTGTTGGTCGGACATCACAATGGTAGATGTATTTGTGAGAGCACGAGTGGTCTGTTAAATGTGTGGAGCCATGTAAAACACACTTACTGGTGTTTGAAACATTTTTAAAAAACAATGACGTCTTCATGAGGATGGCAGTGAGTTCTGAGGCTGGACCAGTTTAGAACCATTGCTTTAAGGGGGAACACACTCCAGCATGTCTTCCTGACTTTGGCCAGAATCCTATCTTCTGGCCAAAGTCAGCAATGGACCAAATATCATAAGGTCCTAAATGTTATGTTACCTGAAAATATTGTGGTGTGAGGTCCGTCATGAGTGATTTCACTCATTCTGATGGGGAGGCCACTCCACTGTAAAATTATGATAATTTAATATGATTAGTATTGATAATTAGAAATCCTGACATGTGAGAAGAACCTAAAGAACAGCCAAACACATCCTTTGTAGGTTGTAATCATAAAAATCCATAAAAAGTTACTGACAGATGGACATCAGAAATGGAGAACAGAGGTTCTAGCCTCTTGTAGTTTTAGTTTCTCCTGCTATTTGTCTACCCTGCTCACAATAAAATTATGTTTGACTGCACAAGATTGCAAGTATGAGTAATGACCTAACTGTTGGTCAAGCCTGTTAATGTGAAGTGTGCTGATCATCCAGTTTCATGGCACACTTTTTAAAAACAAAACTCTAGGATATGTTCTCATCATAGAATATCAGTTTTCTGTCTTTGTGTGCCAGGCTTTAGGTGTTTGCTGTATCTGTATGTCACACTGCGATTGACACTGCCTGATGAATGCATTTTAAAGTTTTTAAGGTGAGGGAGCATAGGTCGCTGCTCATATTTGCACCTTCTAAAAGTAGAAATTGTCAAACATTTCCTTCAGTTGAAGTTTCCTCAACCAAAGCAAACTGTTAAAGAAAGATTAAAAAAATGCCAAGGGGTGTTTTAAAGGACAAGACCATGATTGGTGATCCAGTATTTGGTAAGAGATGAGGACTTGTGTAAAAATAATGCACTAGCTTTGGTATTGGTTTACTTCTTGATTTTACAGCATAAGAAATAGAGCCTGTACATGCGGTGTGCACATTGATGCACAGCTGGCCTTCAGCTGCAGTCTTTATGTGGTTTAAGTGTCATCACCTTAAAGAGCTGAGAGGAAAAGTGTTTCATGTTAAACTTTGATTAACTGTAATAGACAGCTCAGATCAGGTCATATGAGAAGTCAAACTTTCTCCACATGTTTAGCCTTTTTCAGAATCAGGACCAGCTTCATGGGCAGAGAACTTAAACTTTTAACACAATTTTGTACTAAGAAGAAAGATAAATTAGGTGTGGAGTGTAGAAGTAATGTGGCTGCCACTTTTTACTACCATGCTCAGATGTTTTTGATCACTTTACTGAGACAAAGAGCAGCTTAAAAACACACAGAGCCAGTACAAGAATGGCAAATTAAAGATTTAATTTAGGACAAAAGAGATTCCAATATTACAAAAAAGACAAATAATGTTTCTGTGGTACTTAATTTAAAAACTATCCACTGACAGGATTATGACTCCACAGTATTTACAACTTTCTTTTAGTGAGGTATAATGTTGGGACAAGAGGAAAGGGTTTTTTGAATGAGATCACACTGACCTTGGAAAGAAATCACTTTATATCAGAGTGCACATTTGTGGTACATAAAAAATATACAGTAAAGCTCTTGCAAGATATTACATTTATAAGAATGGCCTGAACAGTCGGTAAAGCTTCCAAAAACATAAAACCTCCAGTTCTGGTAGTTAGTGGTGAAAAAGGCATAAAACATCAGAAAATCAAAGCATCCTTGTAAGGCACTGATACTCAAACATTTAAGCCTGTTGACCCAAATTGGTCCTTGACCCCATCCTGGTGTCAGTTAGCTGTCTGCTACTGGATCTGTTATGAAAAACAAACACAGCCCCCCTCCCAGACCAGGAAGTGTTTAGTCTGAGGCTGAAACATAAGACCACTTGAAGGGGGAGTCATGGCAGGCTTTGGTCAGTCAAACTTTATTTACACATTTCCATAGAACAACCACAAGAGGAATATGAGAACATCTGGACTGAAGTGACCTAACAGCTTCATTTACATTGAATGTTTGGTTATTCAAGTGTTTAAAGTGTAAAAGGAGTGATTTAAATCTATTTAGATAACTGAAGCAGAGCCGACCCCTGCGAGTAAAAGAAAGAAAGAGTATAAGAAAGAAAAAGCTCATAAATAAGAGTCTAAAGTAGCTCAAGAAGCTCTTTGATCACCAGAAGGTTGCAGGTTAATGTTGAAACTGGCTAAATAACCCAGACGTGTTCTGGTATTTCTGTCAGTTAACTTGCTACCTAATTCACTTCAACAACAAACAGCAGGTTCAGTTTTAGACCTCACAGAGAATAATGTGCTACTTGATATGATTCTCATCTTACCAAGAAAACAGAGGAGGAAACCATCAGGACGTATGGGGAAACTCGAGTTGAGTGTCTTGGCTGTGGAGGCTTCTTTTCTGTCTTTCATGCTACAGCTTAGTTTCTGCAGGAGTCTGCAGCTTCCATCTAACTTGTTGGCCTGAGCCAAAAAACTCTGGTTCACATTTTTGTAAAGTTTGATTGATTTGGTTTCTTTGGAAAGTTCAAACAAACTATGATGCAGACCAAAGAACCAAAGTCTGGTTTATATTTTTGGAAAGTTTCAGTTAATTGGGGACATTGGGAAGCTCATGTGAACTGTAATATGAACCAGAGTACCCAACTCTGGTCCACATTTTTTGAGAGTTTCAAATAATTTGGGAGGATGGGGAGGCTTATATGAACTCTGATGCAGACCAAAGAACCAAACTCTGGTCCACCTGAGCATAAGGGGTCTTGGTTTGCCTCCAAGCAGACCAGAGTTTGGCTTGAGACATAAAACCCAACTGAATCAAACAAGGATAAAACAGAGGTATTAACAAAAAGAGGTGCATTCTGGCTGGAAATTGGACAAATTTCACAACAGTGGGTGAATGAATAGAACATTTGTAAACAATATCAAACAGAGTGTGGTTAACGTTAGCATTGCTAGTATTGCTTCAAATTTACAGGTATGTTGCATTTAAGTATGGCTTGCAAATGAATGGCTCACTCACAACTGCAAACCAGTTCTCATCATTTACTTAAAAGCTGTTCAAAACACTTGACTCGTTCTCAAACATCACATCTCCAGTGATAACTAATGCTTAAGTAAAACAAAGCCTCTGTGTAGGAGTAGAAGAAGATAATATGAATATAGTAGAAGATGATGTAAAATAGAGGGGTTAAAAACAAGTCACAACAAGCACACAGGACCAGTTAGAGTTGCTGAAGAGACCATTTGATAACAGTTGGAAGAGGCAGGCTAGTGCTACCCATTGACTCCCAGTGTTTGAGCTACAGCCAACGAGTGATGGGTAAACTTTGTCTGTCGAGTGATGGGTAAACTTTGTCTGTCTCTTCCTTATTACTGCACATAAAGTCAAAAGAATGGTGTCTACCTGCTTGCCATGGACTCAGTACGCACCTCTGTGCAGGTGTGTACTGAGTTAGGCAAGACATGAAAACAACAAAAATATTATTGTGTCCCTTTAAGACTAAGAATGTGTCAAGGAGTTTATGACTAGAAAATTGGACTGAAATAAGAAACAAGCAGTATCAGATGTTTTTCATTCATTGATGAAAGTAGAAACAAAGTCAAACCCTAGCCGCAGTGATGCAGAACCTCATTTGTAAAACACTGCATGTTTTAAGACCTTTGAAGCTGCAATGGTCTTGCATGACAGTCTCAAAGCATCCAGCCACAGAAGGCCTGGCAGCATTATAGAGGATGGTGTTTTTCCCTTAAATTGCTCTCGTAATGTTAAAATGGTTCCTTCGTGTATGAATATGGAAAGTACAAATACTGTAGTGGAAACAACAACAGAAGAAAGACATGCACACTTCATTAAACTGAAGCATCTCCATACTGCTGTCAGTAATCTCCATTTATATCTTACCTCTTATATATGTTACTGCCAGGATATCAACCCACATGTGAATGAACATATGAAGTGGTTTTGAATTTGCAGGACATGTGGGGGCTTTAAATTAAACCTGTCTGCCTCTCATCAGGAGTAACACTTCAAGAAATCTTCTCGTGCAAATAGGGAATTAGGCACATGCGATGGTCTTCTCTGGTGTTTGATCATCTGTGTGTGGTTTGGATCATCCTGAAGAGTTTCTTTTATTTGATTCCAAACCTTGAACATATGAACTGTGAGCATACCGTCTCCCTTGTCTCATCTCTAAGTGGTAGCGTGTGCTAACTGAGGCAATGTGTTGAAGCTATGTGAAGTTTCTGACCCGCAGAAACAGAAGAATCACTGTGTGCAAAGTAAAATTACGACCAGATCTTCAAGGAGGGGCTTCTTTGTAATAATGAGTTCACAAATGTGTTAGTTTTGCAATTCAAGTATTTGTTATTTAACCCAGTACTCCCCCTTGTCACCTCAATAAAGGACATAGATTCTGTTTGGTATGACGCTTGGTCAGGTTGCTGAACACCACAAAAGGTAAACATGGCTGTGTCAGTGTACAGTGGTGCCATGAGTGTGAGACTGTACACACTGTACATTTTTCAACCATACTGGCCTGTATTCTTGAGCCTTGCCCTTGTAATCAAATTTTCTGATACAATCTGGCTATATTGGATGTTGAAAAATTGCAACACAAGCTTATGGTGTACATCTATTTAGTGTAATTTTCAGAAAACATGAAATATTGCTAAGACATAATTTTGTATTCCACAGTTGATTGACTCATAAGCTGATCAGGATGATGGACTGTATATCAAGAAGTTTGGCACAGACAACAAAATTACTAAAGCAGTGAGAAGTAGAGAGGCTTTGTAATGTTGACCAACTTACTTAAGATTAGCATTGAGAAGATGGCACAACTCTGTTTTCTGAGGCCCCATCCACACGAAGACAAACCGAGGTCTAAACGCATACGTTTTTTGCCACATCTGCCTATCATCCATACAAAGATGGCGTTTTGTGGGTCTGTAAACGATCATATTTGAAACCAGGTTCCAGAGTGGAAAGATTTTGAAATGCTGTATACGCAGCTCCGTGATTACTGGCTCTCCGCAAGTTTTCAGATACGCTTATGTCATAGTTTCCTATCTTCATTGACACGCATGCGCCACACGCGGCAACGACAATGGCGGCATTCGTGTAGCATATGTGCTGATGAAGCTAGTGACCCTACTATCCCTGTTGCAGCAAAATCTCCTTCTTCTTAATCACCACCGAGTTGAACAAACAATTATCGAGGACACATTACAGCACTTTATGATCATTTTATTACAATCTCTGTTTACAACTTTTGCCGCAAGTGCGCACGCCCACTGTTTTTTCATCTGTTTCTGTTTACAGCATTTTGATGTGTATCGAGTGCATTCATATCGACGCTCACATTTTCTGAGATGCCTTCGTCTTGATGACGATCGTTTTGGAAACTGTTAAGCGTTTTGTCTTCGTGTGGATGAGGCCCAAGACTTGACTAATGTTGTTGAGGAAGGGTTTCAACATGTCTTTCTTGGTAAAGAACATAAGTTAAATTTATATCAATTCAGCTTAGCAATAAAAGAGTTTGGTGCCCCATTGTTTTTTTAAATCTAACATTACAGTAATTGAAGTCACTGAATTTTCTTGAAAATGAAGGCTATCGTGTGAAAATCAACATGCAAACCCATCAGAAAGGCTGGAACATTTTATAGATAAGTGTGTTATTATAAAGTCTAATATATGTATGCATATACAATTTTTTCAGAAATTTCAGGATCCCCTGTTCTTGTTTTTTTTAATGTAACAATACATCATGCTTAGTCGTACCTATTGTACCTTATTGTACCTCTATCTACTCTACTCTAAATCACGGAAAGCCGGAGCTTGTCGGACTCAGTGATAACCCAGGCAAATCCAGCTGGAAACGTATATTTACAGAACTTACCTTCAAAACCTGTCTCCTCAGCGACTTTCTCCCAAGCCTGCTCCTTTTTGTTCCAGTCTCTGTAGAGTGCACATGTCGAGTAGTAGAGCTTCGGATGATAGAAAACAGCGCAGATAAACCTCTCCTCCATCTTACAGAGGGCTTTGAGCGAGGGGGATTTAATGCGTCATACGCATCAAATCAATGACGCCGGGGATGTCATCGCTGATTGGCTGCCCATTGTCAAGCGAACTGGCGTCGAAAGTTCAATATTTTCAACTCGGCGTTTCAGGCGCCGCTTAAACGTGTCAACGCGAAATCTGCGAAGATCCTTTGCATTGACTTTGTATGTAATCTCGGCTGCAGAGTAAAAGGTTATAAACTTGGCTGTCAAATGATGCTTGAGTACACACTAAGGAGTAAATGTGCTTATGGTCAAGTGCTCTCTGGACATTTTTTGACACTCTGAAAACAAGTTTCAAAGAGCCTTAATTTTTTGTCAAGTAAAAATACTCTGAATGTCACACAGCATTTTAAACCGTTCCTTTTGTTGAATCTGTATGGATGAATCATTAAGTATCTTCAATTATGCGGTCTGTCCTTGATGACATATAGAAATGAGAATCTGCAACCGTTTTGTTCTTGGAATTAACTAAATAAGAAGCAGATGTTCAAATGTTGTCTACTATATATAAAGGGGAACACGAAGACAGTTTAAATGTGGTGATTTTCTTCTATGGATGTAACAAACAGCATGATCACTTTTTTAGGATTAATTGATGGGATATTTTGAAAATTATGTGATAGAATAGATCGGGGCATCGTATCAGCCAAAATGTGCATGAATGTGCATCTTTCTCACACTGTCTCCATATGAACATGGGGCACTTTTAAAGATGCAAAGGAAACACCTCTGTGTTTCTGGTGACAATGTTGTTGTGTGAATGGGCCCTAAGAAAGAACAGACCGGACATTTGCAGCAGTGGCTGCTACCTCTGTACTGAGGTGTGTGGATGTGGAGTCTGAGCAAGGACTGGTGGGATTGTGACGTGAGGGGCTTCAATAACACATCTATACAGCTACATATTTCATCTATAATATCTTTTGTCGATTGTTTTACTCCAAATCATGACATGCTCCATCTCCCAGGCCACAGATTTGTGACCTTTGCATCTCTTCTGTTATGTTAAAGTCAGATGAAATGTGGCATGCCTGTTTAGACGAAGCTTGCTTTGAAAATCATCAGATATGTTTCTGATGTAGAACCACATATGGAGGTGGCCTGGATCTGATCTGAAAAAATTGTATTTGTGCTGTTCAGACTGTCAAAAAAAGATCAGATATGAGTCACATATGGACAAAAAAATTGTTTTGGGCCACTTTTGCCTGCAGTGTGAATTTAGTCCATGTGTATCTTTTGTTATTGATTTGGCTGGTAGCCATCATACAGCAGGGTATACATTCTTACCACAGGGTTTACATTCTTTGCGTATATTTTAGCTCTTTAAATGAAGTTCATTCTTAAAACAGAAGCCTTGTGGTGATTTTCTGCACACCTGATGTTTGAAGGCTTTCTCCTCAGTGTGGGCAGCCTTTCCGTCTCCAGCCTGCAGCATCTTCTTGAGTTCTGTCTTGCCCCACTTCTGACTCGGTCCACTGTCTCCAATTAAGACAAGAAGGCCAAACAGGGACTTAAAAAAGATCCATGAAACGTCAATAACCTGACATCTAGCCCTGATTTTTTCCCTCATATCTCACCTCCTTGTTAACTCTTTCTAAAGAACTCTGATTTGGTTTCTATTGCTGTCAGGTCGGTTTGTGAAGCTGCCAAACTTTCCGTCAGAGTTCACAGAGATCCAGATGTTTTTCTGTGCTGCGTGAGAAACATCTGCCAGCTGACACACTCCAGGTTAAACTCTTACTACAAATTGTGTGTGAATGTGTGTGTGGTGTATAAAAGTGAGGGCGTTGTCAGTGTGTTTTAATGTGTTTGGCATTTGGGGGGGCAATAAGAATCAGAAATATTTAACACAAGGAGACAGCTGAGGAATCCTGTCAGTTTTTATCTAATCAGTGTCTGTTTTTATCTGTTAACACACCCACTTACTACGCCCTCTCAGCATGGGTGAGGTCTGTCACTCATGTCCTTCTCCTAAACTCTGAAAAAAAGCAGAATCCCATAAAATTGATTGAAAAGGTTCTTTTGTTTCACAGACACAGCGCAAGGGTGAAAAATCATTTCCGTATAAAGATTTAAAATCTCAGCTCTCCACTGACTTTTTGTTCTTGCTCATTTAAACAAACATATTATGCTTGATTATTATTCTTTTTCATTTGTCACTGCTGGAAATGTTCAAGGTGAAACACATGGAAGTTTCCTTCAAATTAAGACCTCATCTTTGTTGTCAGAGCAAATCATATTTGTCTGAAACAACAGATTTTATGTTTTGACTAAAACTTTATCCTTCAAGCCTCTGAAATTCTTCCTCTCCTCAAATCCAACCTCTGAGGACAGAGAACAGACAGGAAATCTTCAAGTGTGAAGAGGCAAGCCAGAGAATTCCTGTGGCAAGCTACTGATTTTGCCTGTAACTCTTCAAATGTGGATTTATTTAGGTGATCAGTTAGTTCTTCGCACAATTTCCTCTGCCTGACAGTGGCATTAAAAGGTTAGGACTATTCTTTTCAAGCAGGGTTGCTCAAGGCCCATGGTAGTAGTAAACATGATTTCCAACAAGGGAACTAATGACTAAAGGACGCCAAGGGTGGATACTTGCAGATATCAGTACATGGTGCTACGAAAATCTGGTAAATTTTTCACTTATTGTTTTGGTTCCCCCTCTGCAGCTGCAGAACATCATGTTTTTAGTGCCCATTTGATCACTTACGACTACAACACAGCCTTACCAAAACTCAAGAGCATACTGAAAGGTCCAGATGAATCAGTGTTATAAAGCTGCGTTTCCACCAAGCAGTCTGGATTAGAACAGCAGACATTTACTGATGTTTGCACTATTGGAGAAGCAGAAAAGGTATGCTGTCCCAGTTGTTGGTACCGAGTGCACCACTAGAGCATACTCGGGCAACAGTGATAACGATTGTTCTCTGCTGTTGCTGCAAAGAACCTCCACAAGAAACAGTACTCCACAGAGAACTGGAGTGCTGGAGGTCCTCAATTTATCCTTTCCTCCCACCTCACATCCCCAACCTCAAGTAAAAGTACAGCTGGTGATGAAACACAGACAAGATCAGGCCTCCACACTGTACCAATACTGAGCCAAATCAGATCACTTGGTGGACATGAGGCACAAGTCCTACTCATGACAGCAACAAGTCGTCAACAGTTTCCTCTTTCTACCTTCAGCTTCTTCTGCAAAAGTTCTTTTGCTGTGTGGTCAAAATCACTGACTTTCAGTGAAGTTAGTATTCATTGTTTCTTCTAAAGACCTGACCAGCTGCTAGAGGAAGGACATATAAACCCAACGTCACAACCTTCAAAGTTCTAGACAAAGCGAGTTTATCCAGGAAAAGTTGAACTCTGTAAAGAATCGTATTGTGGCATCCAGTTGAGCCAGTGTTGTTTTTTTTTGTAACTTTAACCCAAAGTGGGGTAATTGCCATTTGCAGTATTAAATCGTGGCTTTCAGCCAACTGTACTCCAAGATGTCCAAAACGGTGGTTCTTTAAATGTCTATCAGAGTCTTGCTGCAGAAAACCCTGAGTTAAATGATTATGTGTGTGTGGTTTATGGTCAGTATTTGCACCCAAAATAAAAAATCATTACATCATCATTCTGCAGATGACTTGAGTCTAAATATTTCAAGCATCTTGAGGTGCTCTCTGTACGGGGGGAATTATTTTTTAAAATTATACGTGTTTTTATTTAATCAAGGAATGTTGGTTTTGGATCGTTTGATTGACATGGCTACAAGCTCACGCAATATCCCTATTTTTCAACTGGCCTTAAGCACAGCTTAACCCTTTCTATCTGCAAGTAGGTTGATCTAAAGTTTGGTTGATTAGGATTTTAAAGGCTTAGTCCACAGGCCTTAGCAGTGTTCCAAGGGCTTATATGGTAATCAAACAGCTGATGTCACATAGCTTTGTCCAATTTTCTCTACAGTCAGTGGTTTCAAATTTCATCAAGAGGGGATGTCATGATCTCTACCAATCATGGCACTTTTGTAGGCCAACCTGCAGTTGGAATTGCATTTATTTCCTTGTCAAAAGTCTGCAGGATATTTTATGGATTTCTGGATAACTGTTGAAATAACTGTTGTTAATTTGCAACCATCCTTTTAAAACCAAAGCGCTATGAGCAAAAAAGGTGCCATTTTTGCGTGTATTTCATGTTATAGGAAAAAATCTAAACATAGAATATAAGAAAAGAAGAACATATTTGACACCACTCTGATTTTACCATTGCCAGAGGCTTTTTTAATGAAGTGTATAAATGTGTATAGTTTGTCTGGATCAGAGTTTGAATGTATGTAATTTGAGCATTTTCAAAGCTCAAACTCAAACCAGAATTATCTCAAACTCCATTTTAATGACTATATAATAACACAAACTTAAACTCAGTCTTTGTTGATTATGGGAAAATGAGCTGCTCTGAAACTTCAATAATACCATGACTGTGTTTTCACATGCTGTCTGTACATATTTTTTCTAATTAAATTTCTGTTTGGAAGATTTGGAGAAGGAAACTTTTCCTGTGTGATGACTTTAGCTGCTGTTTCATGATGGTGTGTGGACGCTGATCAGACGAGCTTCACTGAAGTTTGAGACGATAAACAGACTCAGAGCTGAGAGCAGATGTCCCTGAGTGTTACCTCTCATACCCTGTGTGTGTGTTATTCAATATCTCTAAGAGGGAGGGTGTGTGTCCAGGAGATTGCATTTTTTTTTCCTTTTTTCAGTATTTTGAGTAAGAGGGTTATATTTCCTGTAGCCTAACATGGATATAGTTGAATATACGTATATTTGTTATAAAGAATGTTTGCTTTAACATAAAAAAATAGAGGTGTAAGGTAAGTTTTCTAAAGGCTTTTGCAGCTCCAAAAATTGATCAAAATTTCCAGTGATCGCATGTAGTATGAAAAATGAAGTTTTTTTAATAGAGTCCTTCAGTAAAACAATTAAACAGTGGCCATGGTTACATAATGTCTTTTTAATATTTGGAGTTAAAGGTGCTATGAGGAGAATCCATTTCCGGCGACATAAAGACTCTGCTACCCATGAGCACGTGCGGCGACTGTCATAAAGAAGTGACCCAAACCAAAGCTTGTGTTTGTTGTGATGCTAATGAATGCAGCTCAGACCTTCCTCAGAACTCTGCATTGCTTTACAACTTATTTTTTCAACAATTTATGGGATGCAAGTTGACGAGGTAATGTATCTCTTTCTAGTTACGTAGCGGTAGTTTTTGATGTGTGACAACAAGCAATTTTTGGAAAACTTAGTATCGTAGTTTTGTAGCCGGCTATATATCGCTACTTACAGCCCGGTGCTCTAAGATGTGTCCGAATTAATATCCAACCTGACCGCAAAGCTAAGGAATAGCATTTATAGATAACCTATTTTGATGCTATAAAACTCATCTTAAAGTGTGTATTTCGATCAGGCATATATCTAAAAGTGAGACTTTTTTTGTAATTACTTAGAAACTCCTCATAGCATCTTTAAGTACAGAGAATTACATAGAAGTAGTAATTCAAAATTGAGGTTTACATGGAAAACACGTTTATTTGCCTTTATTCAATTCCACTTGAGTCTGGGGGTTGGGAATGGTTCTGATTAGACAGGGGACAATTGTGACATATTTATGTCTCAGGAAGAAAACAAACTCCAGATCAGCAACTCCAGTGTCTCTCCAGGAAACCTCATCCAACTTGGACGATACAACTTTCAAAAGGTTCATATGCTGACATGTATCCACTATTTTCAGATCTTGAAGGGCTCTAATTAAATAAACTGTCTCAGCTCGAGCCCAACGTTTGCTTCAGGGAGCCATCCTGTCCCCATCAGCGGAATATGTGCATCATTGCAACAGGACAAAGGAACAAATTAAAATGAAAGTAGAATGAACGTACAAATGATCGAGGAATTATTCAAATTTGATTTAAAGTCAGAGTCAACCAGCCACCCTTTTCTGAAGTAAGTTTTATCCAGAATGGTCATCTTTATTTGGAATTAGGTGTTTACAAGGCCAATTTTAAATCTTTTCAAAGAGGATTTAAATTTGATTCTGAATTAAAGGGAAATTAAAGCTCTTGTGTAAATGTAGACAGGTTATGTTAGCAGATCAATCTGCACATAATCCTTGACTTAAAAGTGTCTTAACGGGCCACAGGAGTGGGGGGTGAAATCCCAGAATATGGGGGTAGCTTGGACGACAAAACATGCACCTGATGTCAGAGAGAATATTCATGGTCCATGTACTGAACTAACACAACTGCTCAGTGTAACATAGGAATAGTCATATTTGGATTAAGACATATGAGTGTAAAAACTTTGCAAACTGTCCCTTTAATTAACAAAAACAGAGCATTTAAAGGAGATGAAAGAAAAGATTACAGTCTGTAGAACGTTCACTTCGTCAGATGTCAAGAAGAGTTATGAATCCCTCAGAACTGGCTTCACTTTTTTGCTCAGTGTTATTTATCTGACTTTTTAATGATGTATAACTTCTCACACTGACACGTGAAGGCAGAGATTGGGGCCTCACATGTTGTGATTAAATCAAACCTGGCTCAGTCCAGCTCCCTCTGGCCTTTTATTTAATGATCAAGCCTTTCCATGACTGAGTGAGTCATTTACTGCAGCAGCGTGCAAACACTGTATAGGCTATGTGCTATAACATGTAGTTTGCTTGACTGTTAAAGTCCTGATGAACACATTTTGGCTCCACGTAAACCATTACGTCGACAGGAGGATAATGCCAAATAAACACTGTGAGTAAACAGGGCTGTTTATGATGGGAATGTTCCAGATCATTGTGCCTACCTAAATATTTATAAGTTGCAACTCATTCTGACAGTTTTTTTTGGTGATTTGTATTCTAAGTATAATTTGTTCGCTGGAAAAATACACATAGACGCAAACCTGATTTCTCTCATTTTGACAGCTTGTTTGGCCTTAAGTCAGAAAACTCCGTCACATTTTCAATCACAACACCAGCTCTGTCAAAATTAGCATTTACACCTGACCAGTGCTCCTTGTGCAGATAAGTAATTCCATTTAATTGGCTGCGTGTTATGTGTACCTAGCAAATATCTAATACGTCTTTCTTTTTTATACACCCAACAGCTCATTAGGAAACAACACAAGTTCAGTGCTGTATGTTGATGACAGATCACTGCAAGTACAGGAGTATTTGTTTAGCACTGTTATCCAACAGGCAATTAGCTTGTCCCTCATACGGTCCAGCCAGGGGCAGGGTCATGAGTCTCGGCACATTCTGGACAGTGAAGTGACAGCTTTCAACAACACAGTGAATGTGTTTATAATTTACAATGTGTTGGTGACTGTTGTACTGAAGTCTGCACTGATGACTACTGTGGTGTCTTACAGCATCTGTAGAGTTATGGTGCCATATTAGGCCCATTTCACATTGGCTGTGTTTTACTTGTGTGACAGCAGCAGTGTGTGCATGTTTTTATTTTAGTGTGCATGTTTCAAAGACAGAGCTTTAAGACTGCAAGCACCAGCCTCAGGCACATCTCAAGCATCATTGATTTAAAGAATAGGAGGCTCATGTATTTTCACCACCCAGTTACTGGTCCAGTCTGTGCTTCTCAAAGTTAAAGCTCAGTTTTCCTCCACCCTCCTTGTTCATCAAACTGCTTTTATTCTGCAGGGTTTCCAATTCAGTTATCCAATCAGGTATGCATGTATGGGCTCTCTCCATGCACTCCGGCATCCTTCCAGAGACCAAAACCATGCTTATTAGCCCTGCCAAGGAGGTCATTTTTATTTGCTGGTGTGTGCTTGTTTGTTTGTCTGTTTGTCTAATTGTTTGTTAGCAAAATCATGCAAAAACTACTAGATGGATTTTGCTGAAATTTCAGGAGATGTTGGCAATCGTTCAACGAAAAATGATTAGATTTTGTTGGTGATCCAGATAACTGTCATTAGCAAACAATCATTTTGCTCAACAACTGTCTAACTAATAATGATGACAACATTATTCTGAGTGCTAGGTGTGGATTTTTGGGGTCAAGGAATCATATTATGATGGTACATTTATCATTGAACTATTGCTAATAGATGTAACAGCAACATGTTTGCTACCTTGGTAAGGATTTACAATCTGCGAGTGCTTTCTCAATATTGTTAGGTTAAGTGGTGACTCCAAAATGCCCTCATAAGTGTGAGAGTAAATGGTTGTCCATCTCTCCATGTGTACCCTGCCTCTTGGCCAATGTCAGCTGAGATAGGCTCCAAATAAGCAGTACAGATTAGAGAGAGAGAGAGCTGTGACAGCAGGGAGACACTCTCTTTTTTTTTCCTTTTGAATTTCATGAGTAGAGAGAAGACGGATATATACTCTGTGTAGGATGATGAAGCTGTTTGTTCTTGACTTGTAAGATGTGTATCAAACTTCCAGCTGCTGCCAGGTTAAGTTTCCATTGTTACAAACGTTTTTAATCTGACATCAGATGTGACAGGACAGTTTGTACGGATACAAATGTATATGCTGGTTCAGATGATTACATTTAATAGTGATTGCTGTGATTGTTTATTGCATTGAAATGTGTCTGACATTCTGGAGACCTGCCTCTGAGGGTTTGGGGACTCGTGCACACATGTGGTGCACCAGGAAACTAGGGCCCTTTATCTCTGGAATAACAACACTGTTGGTAGAGCTCTTGAAGTGAACACACAGATCATGACCTGAACCAGTCCAGTTGCCACTTTGATCATTGTTGAATAACCATGACCTGAATTACTGGGAACCTACACAGACAACTAACAGATCAGTAATGGTAGTTGCACCAAGGCAATTTTGTTTCTTCTTATGTTTGTTTGTTAGCAAGTTTACACAAAAACTACTGAACAGATGGTGCTGAAATATTCAAGAAATGTTGGTTATGTCCCAACTAAAAGATGATTCAGTTTAGGTTGCAATCCAGAAAATCACCAGTAGTGAACAATGTTTTTGCTTTATAGTTGCCTAACTAATGCTAATATCAACATGATTCCAAGGGCTAGGGGTAGGTTTCAGGGTCAAGGAATAACATTATCATAGCTACTTCCTCATTGAACTGTTGCTTATTAGTATAAAAGCAGTGCATGAGCTACCTTGGAATACTGTCTATAGTTATTTATGCTGAGACCTACAACAAACTCTTCCAGTAAGCTTCAAAAGTGATCTGAGCCAAGCACTTAATGCAGAATTACTTGGTCTGATGTTTTCATTGCTCTTATCCAATTACATCTGGGGGCCATTAAGGAGGCCCTTTAGGGGTTCCAAAGTAATTCTGCTGGTGTGCCTGCCACTGATAAAGTATAAGACTGTTATAGAGATCCTTATATGCATTACACAGTGTCATGTGAACTTTTTTCTGTCTCTTAGGGAGATGTGGTTTGATCTCTGATTTTTAAGTGTGTCATGTAGTTGTATATTATATTAATCCAAGCGTTAAGACTGACTTTTTTTGGCTAGGGGATTTATTTTGATTTTGTCAGATTGAAGGGCGTACAAAGCACTGACCTCAAGGCAAGAGCTGAAACACATTTTGCTCGATCATGATGGGAGATAGAGTGCTGAAAATGTTTGGATAGAAAGTTATTTATTTCAGATCTCAGAGTAGTTACCGAGAGACTTGCATGAAACTCCTTTTCTTGGAGTTAACCTCTGCTAATCAAAGTTTTCAGCGAATTAAGAGCCACAAATTTACACCTATAACATACACACCAAGATGCCCTTAAATGAAGCATGCCCAGTTAAATCTCCCTGCTGATCATAAGCAATCAAAGTTGATCACCTGGAATAATATATCATGCCTACACAAATACATGCTCTGATTTTACAGAGCCTAACAAACCTTTCCTTTGGTCTTTAAAAACAAACACACAGAAGCAAACAGTGTTAAACTGAGTGTGTATTCAGTTGTTAGAATGCACCACACTTGTTCATGATGTTGTTCTGCCTAAAATCTTTAGCAAATGTTTGCCATTATCCCATACACCCTCAGTCTAACAACACATGAACACACACAGTGGTTCACTCATACATACACAGGTTCACGCTCAGTTAAATCTGAGGTCTCTGAGCGACTGGTGGAAATGATCCTGTTGATTAGAGCCTAACATGACGTGACAGAGAAATGAATGGTTGGTCATCAGAATGTGTTTGGAGCGATGTGAGAAAACAAGGTAAATTTGCAATTCGCATGCCACTCATTAGAAAACATGAGTTGAAGGGTTTAATTAGATGTTTCATGACTTTGTTCTCAGCCTCATTTTTCTTGTAATCATGAAAAGAAAAGACTCGGCCTGAACCAGAAAGTCTGCTCTGTGATGAATCTTTCCTTACAGCCCATAAAGATATTATTTTACACAAACCCACATGACCTCATGTTACAACTGGATTTTTCATCAGTGCAGCTTTGAACACCATGAAGCAGATGAAAATTTCTTCCAAGAAATAACAGAACTCTCTTTAAAAAAAATATATTATTCTGATGCTGTAAAGCAGAATGTTTAAATTCACCATGCACAGTGGTTTGGAGTATGTCAGTCATTTACAAGCTATTTTAATGATGCAAATCCCGGCTCAAAGCCAGATGCAGAAGTCAGATAGGATGGATGTGCCTTGCTTGTGTATTATTGTGTTTCAAAGCAATAAGCAACTTTTCATTGAAGCAAAAAGAAAAAAACTCCAAGGCGCACTCTTTAAGCAATTTAAGTGTCTTTATTTCAACAACATGGTCATTTAGACCTTGAAAGCAAACTTGGACTTGATTCTGCATCAAGTCCCCATTAGGAAGTCATGCAGACCGATGTGAGGCTGCAGTAGACCCTTTCATAGTGGTGCTCCATCAGTAGGAAATTGCCCTGGGCTTGGATGCTTGAACTGTAGATGTTGACAGCATACAAACCTGCAGCAGATGTTGTTTTTCAGGCCAATAGAAGCTCCAACAAAGTTATCAACCCAAAACCACACATGACACCCCATACGGAAAAGACATTGTAGGATTTTACAAAATAACTGTATCACATATATGACACTTGTAAATAATTTGCATGACAAGTAAAAAAAATACAAGATCCACACAAAAGTTTTGTAAAATGAAGAATATACAATTTGCATACTTACAAGTATTATATATGACAGCTATTTCACATACAGTATTCTTAGTAGATATCTGCTCTATCCTAAAGAACACACAAGATCCATACAAAAGTTTTGTAAAATGAAAAATATACAATTTGCATACCTACAAGTACTATATATGACAACTATTTCACATACAACACATACAATATTCTTAGTAGATACATGCTCTATCCTACATATATTATTTGGAATTAAAAGTTTTGCAAGAAACACATAAAAACATGGGAGGTCCTATGTAAAATGGCACATAGATGTGATCTCTGATTCTTGATCATTTCAAAGGCCTGTGTGTATGGTGTTAAGGTAAATACATAGTCAAAACCTGGTGTGTGTGTGTGTGTGTGTGTTTATAAAAACAAATATACGCACATATATATGTCAATGACATATTTAAGGGGTCAAAAATGTAGTTTTAAAAAGTTTTTTGAAAATGGATATAATGCAGATTTTTGAGACAAGGACAAAGCGTTTAAATGGATTTCAGACATTAACTAACATTTTTCATGTTTCATGTCAAATTACTTTTTTGAAGTGTTTTTAACTCGACCACCCCAGAAAATGTCAAGTGGTGCAACCAATAATATGTAAGTATATGTATATTTTTGTTAGTTTTTTTCTATGTGATATTTTGGGGAAGTATTCCTTAAGTGTCTGCGGTGACTCATACATTATTAATTTGTGGGTGCGATTTTTTTTATCTACAATAATTCAAGCGTGTTACACTCTAGAGTCCAGATATTAAGCATTTTTGTCATTTGATTTTATCTTTCAAGACAAAAAAATTAAATCAAAAAAATTCAAATAAATGAATTCAATAAAATAGCTATTCTCATCCCTCTTATCTACTTTTGTTCACTTTAGATTGTTATTTGATGGTTTAAATTACTATTTTCCCTGGTCACACCAACTGACGAGGAACAGTTGTGCCACCTGACCGCATTAGAAATGACAGAAAACATGGTGTAGAAGATTGGTCTGGTCTACATCTACAGGAAATGTTTGGATGAGGTTATAGCTGCCAAAGGAGGGTCAACCAGTTATGAAAAACAAAGGTTCACATACTTTTTTTGTGTTGAATTAAAACATGAAATCGTATTATTTTTTGTGCAATATTAGTTTAAGCAGACTGTGTCTGTCTAGTGATGTGACTTAGATGAAGATCAGGACATATTTTATGACTGATTTAAGCAGATATCCAAGTAATCCCAGAGAGCTCACATACTTTTTCATCCAACTGTATCAATTAAAGATAAATCAATGATGAAAAAAAAATTACCTTTGTAAATGATTAGTTAATTCAATATTTACTAGGGATGGAAATCCAACACCAATTCCAGTTGAAAATCGTTAACAGCTCCATCATATAATCAAAATCAAGAGTCTTTTTGTTAATCAATTCCCTTATCAATTCCTCCCACTGGCAGGGTTCAGAAACGTCAGAATTGTGGTTTAATCTTTTACAAAAGGCGCCTACTGACAACCTTAAGTGAGTGGAAATACCAGCAACTTGCAGAAGAAGTTATCTATGCTGTGACATGTGTTTGACATTGTTGACACTGAAAAGGCCAACATTTGCTCACAGGAAAAATCTACAGAAATCAATAAGGGAATCATTGAAGAATTCATCGATTAGCAGGAACCTTAATAGCATTGATATAAATAAAATTTCTCAATACAAAATGATAATTATGACAAAAGCTTTGAATTATGACATTTTTAACTAAAAATGAGAAGAATAGAAATATAAATGTAACTAATAATGACTCCAGCACCACTATTTACCTCTTAAAGTGACATCCCCTGCAGTTGTGCCACTGACTCACTGGTTGCGTCGCCTGACATTATAAGTTATTTTCAGTTTAAACAGGCATCTGTCTAGGCAACTGTATAAGCATTAACCTTTGTCATTAAGTACGTGTCATTTTAAATAAAATTTATTTTAAGTTAAAATGATATTTCAATAGTATTGCATTGGTTGTACCACCTGACATGGAAATTGTATCAGTCTACCGATGAACTAAAAATATGAAATTTTATCAGTATTTGAGAGAGATCTGCACAACTTTTCACCTGGTCTCAGGTGTCAGTTGGGGTCCTCTAGATGATGGAATATCCTTTTTACTGTTATTTTACTTCAAAATAAAAGTCTAATGTTACAGTTGCACCATACTGATATTTAGCAAACTGCAAATTGCGGGACAAAAGTTTCTGAGCTACCTCAACAGATTAAAAACTGTTTTATTTGCAAGAAGTATTTTATTTGAAATGTTTCAAAAATGAAATAATGCAACAGTATGCTTTTTTTTATTATTTAGCATCATTGACATGCTAATTTTATAGTTTAATCAGTGTGTTCATTTGCTCGTACGGTTGTACCACCTGATTTTTTTTGGTGTTTGAGGTGCCCAAAAAAGAAAAAAAAAAAGAATTGTATGAATGTGCTAGAGATATATTAACATGAAATAGATTTTGTACTTCAAAGTAATACATATGATGAATTGCTTAATTTATTCTGTAAGGAAATGTACTCGGACAGAAAAATATGCATGGCATGTCATTGACACACATATATGTATCTATCTATCTATCTATCTATCTATCTATCTATCTATCTATCTATCTATCTATCTATCTATCTATCTATCTATCTATCTATCTATATATCTATATATATATATTTATGTAATATATATATGTGTATATATCTCTATATATATATCTATATATATATATTTATGTAATATATATATATGTGTATATATCTATATATATATATATGTATATGTATATATACATACATATATACATATATATATATATATATATGTGTGTATATATATATATACATATATACATATATATATATATATATATATATATATATATATATATATACATATACATACATATACATATATATATATATTTACATATACATAGATAGATAGATAGATAGATAGATAGATAGATAGATAGATAGATAGATAGATAGATAGATAGATAGATAGATAGATAGATAGATAGATCTATATATGTCTCTACTGTCAGGGTTATTTCATTGACACAAGACAGTATTGGCCAATACTGAATTTAGAGGACTGGAGGACTGGCACAACATCACGGTTAAAGTTTTTTTTCAGAACATCAAATGTTCAGGCAGTATGGTGGCGCAGCTGGTAGAGCACATGCCTCACAACAAGAAGGTTCCAGGTTCGATTCCAGGTGGGGAGGGCCTTTCTGGGTTCAGGGTAAACCCCACCTCTCAAATGTATATAGCTTGGATAGGCCCCCTAGAACAAGCTCCAGCCCCCTACAACCCCAAAACGGATAGCAGGTTATAGAGAAAATGATGAAAATATTCTTAGAGAAAACTATAGAAAATTTCATATAAATCAATTACAATTATTATACAAAAAATACATATGTAATGGATATAATTTTAATACTGTGACATAGTAAAAATGTGTAGGTAATTACTAAATAACATATATGGACTATATAAGGAAAGCATATCTTTCAATAACTTTTTTTATATTTAACATATATGAAGTTTAATACAACATATTAAATTTTTACAAGTATGTTGTATGAAAACAATGCAAAAGTGGCCACTTTCATGAGTAAATCATGAGTAAATCATATAAGTCTTTCACATAAAAAATATAAATATTTAACATGCAGGCATATAATAATTTTATAAGTTTTTTGTATTTCTTTTCCGTATGGGACGACACAAAACAGATACAAATATGTGAAAACATCGAATTCTGGTTTAAAAATGTACTAAAGGATATCAGGTTTCAAACTAGGGCTCTGTGCTTCAACAACACCTTTACTTTATATGAAAACAGTATAATCCTGTTCCTCATTTAGTCCGTGTTTTCTGGCAGTTTTGTGGGCAGCACCCATCATCTGGTGTTTTGATATACATGTCATGTGATTTTATAACTGGTCAAAAGCCCTGCTATATCATTTAATTCTTCTCCTTTTATTGTGTCACAAATACTCAGAGCACTGTATGAAATATCATGATGCGAAAAATTACAGTGATATTTCACTGAAGCTTTTCCATAAAACCAGAGATGATCAAAATATGGGTATTTTAGCATGAGAAGAGAGCAAAATCATTAATTATCAAAATCAGGTCAAACTGAAAGGACCAGCCAAGTCCATGTTAATGATAGGGCTTTTAACTACACATCATTTAACTTTATGTTGTAAATATTTCGTTTTTATTCTTATTTTCTCTGCTGGAGTCATTCACTTTACTCTCTTATGCTCGCAAAAAAACACAGAGAAATTTGTGTCCACAACTGTGAGAATAAGTAATGATACCATTTATAAAGTTGTATACAAACAATAATTTAGCTCAGTGTTGCTTGAGAAGTTAATTTTGAGTATGTCTTATCTTTGGTTGTATTACACTCACAGAAAGAGTAAAGAGTATCTCCCTGAGAACTGCTTTGAAAAGGGCACAATGTCCCTCAGCCCTCTGGGCAGTTCTCTGGGCAAAAATGTCGTGCTGATGCCAAATGTCGAAAATGAATGGCCGGAGTGGTTCCAAGTGATAGAAAGTGAACAGTAATATAAATTATATTAGACCCAAGTTATGCAGAAGACCACTTCTGAAGGCACAGCCAGTCAAATCTAGAGGCATATTGTCTACAGGAGCAGACGGTCACATCATGGGCCACTCCTGTCAGCTAAGAATGGGAAACTGAGGCCACAATTTGCACAGGCCAACCAAACTAGGACGATGAAACAGTGTTGCCAAAGTTACAGTTTTTTGTATGACATTCAGATGGTAGGATCAGAATTTTGTGTGAACAACATAAATAACGTAGGTTCTACAGCATTTGGTGCAGGACCACCAGGTTCTACAACAGCTTGGTCCCCTAAGCCATCAGACTTTTGAACACCTAAATCTCACTGCTATTGTACTTACTGACTGTTACTGGACTTAACCTTCTTGCTTTACTTATTTTTGTCCAGCTGTACATATTTTATATCTAATATTATGCATCTAAATATATATTCATATTCCCCTTGCAGTTCCTGCTAATTTTTTGTGATAACTTCGATCTTATTTTATCCTTATATTTGTGCATTTCTTTAAACTTTTACTGAGGCCTATGCAGATGAGGTCTCATTCTGTATACACCTGCTGCATACTGAAGGATTAAAAGTCTATACAATTCTAAATAGTCTAAGTCTGTAAGTCTTACCAAAGTGAACCTTCCAGCGTAAAAGACCATGTCTCAAAACTCAAATCTTCTCAAACTGGTTTCTTTAACATGCCAATGGGTTCTCTTTACTCCAGTGGCTCCATAGTCACCAGACCTCGATCTGATGGAGCACCTTTAGGATGTGGTTGAGATGGAAATTCACTTAATTGATGTGGAGATGACAAATCTGCAGCAACTGATTTAGGCTGTCATATCAATATGGACCAAAGTTTCTGGCACTTTGTTAAATTCATGCCACAAGTAATTAAAGCAGTTTTGAATAGTCCAACAAAAAATGGTAAGGTGCACGTAACACAACCTTTGGGTCTGTACAGACAAATCAGTGTAGCGCAGGTATGGTGGATTTTTGAGTATTTCAGTTAGATCTACAACCAGGGCATATACTGTATGTTGGCTAATGGAAGGCAATCAGGACATTAAACATATGACATAAAGTCCCCTAATCTACAAATAACTTAGTGACCACTGGGAGATAAAGGAATAACTGGTCCTTTAATCACAACCCCTCACAACACTGTTCTGACTTTGTTAATCCACACCTTGCAGACTGAGATCCTACATGATTAAGATGTGCAGACAATGTGACCTCATGCAAATTATCCAGTCATTAGAATCTACTCTGCAGCTGATCCGTCAAAAACTATCAGCATCACCTCAGCAAAAACATCTATGTTTAACTAAACCCTGTCTAGACTGAGCAGAGATTTGACAAATAAATTATCCACATGAAAGTGACTGCTGTGAAGGTTTCATGCGTTTCTTTTTAGATATCTCTTTCCCACACTTTTATGCTTGTTTTCTGGGGAAGCTGACTTTGAATGATGGGGGAGATGGTGGAAGTAACCAAAGAACCAAACAGCAAACTTAAGAGCAGAAAATATTAAATTTGATCGTACAATGGATCATTTCGAGTATTTGTCTTCTCTCATCTTTGGCAGAATATTACATCCGTCTCAGGGAGAGGACTCAGACGTCTCCTGCTGCGTTTTCTTTCTTCATCTGGTTTATTTCCTGTCATTGGATCACTTGATGGATGTGATCTATAGGAGTTAGTGAAGAAGAGCCAAGTAGCATGTCCATAAAAGAAATTTAGTGTACTTTCATTGTCTCCAGATCTATCCCACCCATGGCCCATGAGCCTGGCAGGAACATACAGTATCTGTTTGTTCAAAATGTGCTTTAACCTGCGTCATAAGTGCAGTGATGAACTACAGTGTGCTGGGTGAGCTGAGCCCTTGGCTTCAGCTTTCTGCCTATGTAGCTGCAGAAATGTCAAGTTCTTGATAATGTTATTCAGATTTGTCCCACAAAAAAACATAAATAATATCCGCTGCTCTGCTGATGCCTGTTCCCCTATGCCGAAGCAAGCAAACAGGGAATTTAACCCTTACAAATTAAGTTTTCTGCATAACAGCTAGTTTCCTCTAGTGCATTGAAGTCAGGAATGCCAAGCCAAACGTTATATTGTTGTTGCAGTAACCTTGTTTTATTAACTTTGTTTGGGATCTAACCTGACATGACAGAGGGACAGTTCCATTTATCCACAACAGAAATATTTCATTAGTTCAACTGGGAAAGAGCTGTTTGAAAATGTTTTCAGAGCCTGGACCTTCAAAAAAACAGCAGCTTGTGATTAGACAATCGTTCAGCTCGTCACACCCATCACAGACCAGTCCTGCTGCTATGTATGACGTAGCAGCTCGCACCGTTATTAGCCGTTAGCTTAAACTACCTTAGACTATTGTGTTAAATTAAATTGTACCACAAATAAGTGTCATTTAACACAGATATGTGACATAAACCTCGTCAATGACAATCACAACCAAGTTTTCCCGGTAACCTTCTGAGAAGAGCGTATTGCTATCGCTGAGTAACCATGACAACCATTGACTAACCGGTATGTCTGTGAAGGATTCCTGCGTTGTCACCCAGTTTCTCAGCAGTGATCCCCAGTCAGGAGAAGAGCAAAAACATGATTTCTCATAAGACCAGCTTTAAGTGACATTCTTTGCTTCTCTTCCAAAGAATAAATTGAGTCCATTTGTGATGAAAAAAAAGTTTTCAAACACAGTCACTTCTTGTCGTCATGTCTGCCGCTCACGCCTCTATTCCCTGATTGGGCCATTAAGCATTTAGCTAAGTGAAGTTGTTGGACGATGGAGGTTGGCAAGACGGACTTGCAGGATCTTAGATAATGAATCAGGCAGGTCCGTCTGCTCGGCAAGGCTATTTCAGACCAGGAAGTAATATGACCTTTAGTGAGTTTTTGTGTGTGATAGAGTAGTTCTGTGCACAAGGCAAAAAGCCTGCAGCATCAGGACTTCTCTCTCTTTCACTCTTTACAGTTCCAGCCTGATATGGCCTACACAACCCCCCTCCCCCAACTCCAACCTTGAATAGACCTACCACTGCTACATCATGCAATTGTTTTGTCAAAAGGTTAGGCCTATTTGCTCAGACAGAAAAAAGACTGTAGAATGGATTGACAACAGGGTGTTAAGCAATGCTAAATCAACCCTTTTCCCCTCATTGTACAAGTGAGTGGCTGTCTTCTTTATACAACAGAAGGATGAAATATTGGTACATCTTTCTCTGTAGGGCCATACTATATCAGGTGCCATCTTATTTATGCTCTACTGACACCAAAGACTGTGGCTGTGGCCTTCAGCCGCATGGATTGTCATCGCCTTTGGAAAAAGAGCTTTGGGAGTTTTTCATGTTGGTCTGATCTGCAGAGTCACCTTAAGATCATTGTATTAATTTGAAGGGTTTTAAAAATCTATCTGAGGATTCCTTAACCAGTGGGAACACTTGCTTTACAACTGAATGCTGATTTGACGTTTGATCAACAACAAATAAAATATATTTCCACAGAGTCGGCCAGTAACCAATCAGAGTGGACTGGACCAATGTGGAAAAAGCGTCAGAAGCGTCAACAGAACGTCTCAGACGGAGAGAGAATACAGCTGGATCATGGATACGTAGTGTGTCAAAACTAAAAGGTTTTGTGAACATTAGTGACAGTGAACATACCCTAGCAGTCATAGAAATGGAAAATTAAAGCCAGAGATAAGGAGAAGTATGGAGTCTTTAGAAGTTGCAATGTAGTGTGTACATTTCTTTTTGGCAGATCATGTGAACATCTTGAAAAACTTGACATTTCTGTTCCACTTAACTAAGGAGGCCATGGGGCCCATTATAACAGCACACAGTGGGGCCTGTGGGTTCTACCTTACACCTGTGTGTGCGTAAAAGAGAGAAAAAGAACTTGAGAGAAGAAGACGACTGTCTCAATGAAAAATGAGGTGTGTAGATCTCATAACTTTACCATGAAAATGGTACAGTGACCGCTGTTTGATCTGATTTTAAAAGAGGTGATGGAGGCTACACCCAAACTGTGAGTCTGATCATCCAGGGGTATCGTTTTCAGAAGAAACATCTGGAACTGTTTGTGGACAGAATAACACTGATCATTTTTCAAGAACTTGTGATAAGTTGTTGTTGTATTTCTTTTAATAGTCCTTTTTATGAACTATTTAAGAAACCTGTAAACTTTTCAAAGTCTGGATCTATGTAAATATCTCTATATTTATATATTTTAATGAAAAAATCCCAGGAAAATAACTTTTATATTTTAAAGTTAAAAAATTGGAAACAACAGCATCCTTGCACACTGTCGGTCACTTTTCATTATGTCTTTAAGTATTATCTCAGTGAACAGTAAACAAGAAAAGATAAACATAAATCAGTGCCCAAGCAGGCCAAAAGGATATAAGTCAGTCCTGGTCTAAATTTTAAGTGTGACCAAAGTGTGATTAATGGCCGTACATATGAACCTGACCACATCGCTCTGTGGCTGATGTTTCCCATGATTCTCCTCTACATTTTTCTCCTCTGGTTGGCGCGCAAAGAAGCTCTGATGAAAGCAGCAAGGACGTCACAGCTGCCATGATTTATTTCTTTTTAAATGTTTTTCACTGGTGCCGAGTTGTTACAAATGTGCCGTGCTGCGTTCAAAGACACGTCGTCTTTTAAAGGCATTGAGCAGGACACACAGCGGCGTCTCTGTTCACATTAAACTGCAGATCCTCAGTGTGGGGTCTCCTCCCCTTACAGCAGGCAGAGTCTGAATGTCATGACGGTCTCTCCCTGTTTCATGCTTAATTTCCTCCGCTCATTCAGGTGATTATTCTCAGCACAGGCGGGTCAGCAGGGCTGACTCACAGAACTCAAGAGAGCTTCAAGGTTAATTATTGTTTTTATTCGAGTTCACATCTACAGACAAAGATCATGGATTTACCTACAGTCAACCCTGATTCACCAAATCTGTTACAGATGGAGGGTGAGAGCTTTTGTGTAATGGCTAAAAAAATGGTTGGGTTTTTTGCTTGTAGATAGACAGTTTTGAATCAGGGAAACAAGCCCAGAAAATGTTGTTTGACTGGCTTCACAGATGACTTATAGAAAGACTGAAGGCCAGATTTTGGGGGCATGAGTTAGGCCCTCCTCAAAAAATTATTTGTATTTACAATCCCAAAGTGACTAGTGTCAACTAACTATTTACTGCTTTCCGTTGGGCCAAAATGTTCCTGATTGTAAGTTCTTGATCTATAACTTATCATATCTTGAGTTCCACAACAGATTACCAATGCAGGCCAATGAGAGCAAGCGGACCAGGGAGCTTCACCAGCTTGAAATGAGATACTTTTAAAACTTATAGATGTAGTGTAATAAGGAGAACTGCACTGCTTTGTTTGTTTATTTGTTTGGTTAAAAAAAAGTTAGCCTATTTCTTCCTATATATTCGCTCAAACAAAGTTTTATAAGCTCTTGGGTGCTGTTTTCATGCCATGAAGTGCACTGTCTTGAAGGACAGCAGTTTGGAGTATAATGGTATTTATTTTGGACACTGCAGGTTTCTAACAGAATTAGGTAAAGAGTGCAAAGAGGAGCATGTGCCTTGATGATGCATAAGTATGTCTTAGACTTAACATAAATCCAAGCAATCAGAATGTCAGCCGCCATTTTGCATTATGTATTAAGGATTAATTTCCCTTAAAACCATCTAACTCATGCAGGACACTGTATGAAATATGTTGATGCCAAGATCAGAGTTGTATTTCACTCAAACATTCCCACATTAAGAATAATGAAAAAGACTGGACGATTCAGCATGTAAAAGTCTGACCTTATTAACTGCATAATTCTACAGATCTAACAGGTGATATCAGATGTGTATGTTTGTAATTGACCTGTTAGTGATTACATAATAACTGTAAGTACACTTACTGGTGGTCTTAATATGTTTACAAAATGTGTAATATTAGCTCCATGTTTTATGAGAATCTTTGACTGTGTGTGAGTTTTTCTTATTTTTGAAGGTGTGATGGATGCTTGTGTGTGCAGTGAATCCGTAAGAGTGCTTTTAAAAAGCACCCTCTCTCTCTCAGCTGAAAAATAAAATGAAACTACTTACAAATTCTATAATACTGACCATTGAGCATCACTCTAATTTACTACCCTTGAGGTATCCTCAAGCCAAAAAAATACTCACAGAAAAATTTCTACAAAACCATCATACATCGATATGTTTTGTCTGTCATGTGACCAGTGCCGGGGCCACTAGAGTGTCAGAGGGCATTGGCCACAGTGTGAAGCTGCAGTATTAAAAAAATGGACATTTCCATCACCGAAAAATTGTTGAAAAATTGTTAATGAAAGTTTTGGCAACTTTGGACATTATGTAAATGACTGAATACAGAACTGAGCCAAACAGTCAAGTGTCAATCAAGTGCCCCTTTTTTTCAAAGTTTTTGATGAAGATTTTCCTAAAAGAAAAAGATTTTTGTAAAATTTTAACCTTCTGCTGAAGCAAAACTTACTTAATTATCGGTCAATATTTTTTCAAAATTGTTATCATTTTCTTTTATCATTATTTTCTTTGTCTTTGCTTTTTCAACAAAAGATCTTTTGAAGAAAGTGGACCTGCACTAATGATTATTTTCTCATGTCTGCTTTTTTATTAAAAAAAAAAAAAAAAGTAAATTACCACCTTGGAGTTGAAAAATTATCAGGAGCAGATCATACAACTACTTAAGTCAATATAAGTGATGGATGAATATAAAGTTATTTGGTAGGTTAAATATTAAAAATTGAGGTAACACAAAGAAAACATGAAACTTAATCACTGCAGAGCACATTTGCCAGAACAAACACAGTCCTGACTACATTAATGGCATTTTAACTGTAGAGCTATACATCTTTTTAGTGGAGATTTATTGTATATTAAAAATGAACCGCAGTCATTTTCTTTCTCACTCCAGTTGGAGCTCTGAGCTCTGAGGCCGAGCTGACAGCCTTACAGAGTAAACAGAGCAGCCAGCAAGCAGCAGGCAGAGTTTCAGGGTTAATTTGCTCTGCTAGTTCAGGTCGTTTTCTGCCTGCTTTAACTTAAATCCCCTGAGAGAGGAGGGAGGCGAGCGCACTGCAGGCAGACTGATGAACTACCGCTGGTGGACAATGAATGTGAATGTGTAACTATATAAGTGCATGCAGCAAAGGGTGGGAAGTAAGAAGCCAAAATAAAATGAATGTGAGAAAAATCAGAAATCTACATCACAATTTATAGATAATGTTCCACATCCTTTTTTTGTTTTTACCTTTCTTCAGGTTGTGAAACATATTCCTAGTCACAGAGTTTGTTTGTTTTACTCAAAATACCACATTTTATTTAGAGTAATTCCGCAAGAATAGCTAATCATGAGGTTCTGATGTCCCAGTCCCAGAGTCCCAGTCAGAAAATGTCACATGTCACATGAAACATCCTTAAAAGTTGGAGGTCCTACTCCAGATTTGTCATGATGAAGGAGTAGACCAGCTGCTTTGCACATAACTAACACACAGCCTGTTTTTTTTGTATTATTTTGCACTGTAAGCCCAAGGTGCTTCCACTTAGTGGTTCTGAATGTCTTCCATTTTCTCAAGGTTTACTTACTACATTAAGGTCAAGAGAGCAATAGACTGCCAGGTTTGCCCTTGGAGCGCCCTCTGTTGAAAGAGGCGGCTCACTGCTCCCTAATGTGCTGCACAACTGGCGAGTTTCAATATGAATGTATATTTCAAGAACATATGTTTAGGCCCATGCTCAAACTGATATTTAAATATAGAGTATTCACTGACAGCCTTTATACTCAAAGATAAATCTGTTTTAAGGCATCTCTATATCCATAACACATCTTGGCATCTGCGCTGTGATGTATTTCAGCATACAGTTTAAAATTAATGACATTTAATGTATTTTTTCAATGAGTAAATTGTGGCAGTGAAAATGATAAGTGGCTAGTAACTTTTGAAGATCTCAAATTATGGTGGCAGGTGAAAAAAGGGAAAATGTCTTTATTAATCTTTTGGGCTTTTTTCTAGTAACTAAAGCTCAAAAGGCTTCAAATCCAGGACAGCCTGTATCATTTTTTTGCATTGTAGGCATGACAGGAATCACCCTTTTGAATATGTGCTACTGCTTTAACAAGGAGTGCTACCCTGATTTGATTGGTTTTTAAAAGCTGTTCCATAGTGTGTCTCTGTGGTGCATTTTCAAAGGGGTCATGTTTGACTCCCTTTTAAAAATAATATACATACTGTGCCTGAAAATGCCCTCAGACTAAGTTTTTGTTGATGAACAGACACCATGGCCTAGCCCAGTGGTTCCCAAACTTTTCGCAACCTGTACCCCTTCAGACTCTTGGCCTCCAGCCATGTACCCCCTACTCTCACGCACTTATAGCAACTAGAGAAACAAATGTGTCTGTAAGCCTGCTGCCACCCCCGTCTCCCACATTTAACATGCATAACATACAAATAATATCTCTTAAAATGAATTATTTCCCACTAGATAGATTTACCAGCAATGTCAGTGGGCAACACCAGTTCACTGATGAAAAAGAAATGTACATTTCTGGAACATATTCAGTTTTGAACTTGAAGCTGGTACAAACTCACCACAGTTTTAATGAGAAGGCTGTCTGACTGAACTTATGTTACTGTAAGAATCTCAGAATATTCAGGACAGATTTCCTTCTCCAAGATGCCTTGAACTACTGAAACTGCTGTTTGAAACCTGACAGATATTCGCGTACCCCCTACATCACTTTGCGTACCCCTGGGGGTACCCGTACCCCAGTTTGGGAATCACTGGCCTAGCCTAAGGCTTAAGCTGCAGTGCCTGTCCTCAGTCTCCTGCTCAAATAAGAGAGTAAAAAAAAATTAAACAATTTATATTCTTTTTTCCAGATCTGAAGAATGGTTCAGCAATTTTTTGGGAGGGCGGAGTCAGCGGTGGATACCAAGTGTTGTTACTGGACGAGGACCAAGGATGGCTGTTGGTGGGTGGGAAAGACCACATCTACCTGCTCAGACCAGACAATCTGAATCTGCCAACGCAGACGGTGAGATGCCAAACAATGGCCCCCCATATATTCCCCTCATTAATCAATCAAATTTTAAAGCACTAAAAACATTAAATTATGATGTTGTTTGTACTTGTTTTTTGTCTAATTCAGATCTACTGGCCTGCTGGAAAAGACAGTGTGAGGCACTGCTTGATGGCAGGGAAGCGTCTAGAGGTAGGTATTTAAAAAACACTATTTGAAAATATCAAGGACAAACAAATGCAGCAAAATTGTGCTTTTGTGGTTAAAAAACACAACATAAAATCTATGAATTGTTTTGGTTGGTCTCTCATGTCTTTGCATGTTTGTCAGGCATCTGCATTTGAAGCCACAGCTATCTAATCTTTACATTAAGGCTTAAAAAGGGGAGCAGTTGGCTGGTCTGCATCCAAACTCTGCCTTCAAGCATCCCTTGAACTATGTTAACATTGATTTAAGTCCTTTGTGTATTCTATAGTAAAGCTGAAACATAAAACCCATAATTATGTGTTTTATGAGCAGTTATGGACCATGAATCTTTTTTTGGCTGTGTCCCATATTCTCCTGCAGTCTTCACCTGCCAAAAATATTTCATAAATTCACCCCCATGAAACTATGAAAATTGTTTTTGTACCTTTTTTTTTTGCTTCTGAGGTGCTGTTGTTGCTTTTCTTATCCTTTGTGTAAGTCGACTGCGTAGGTTCTCAGTCACTCAAGTCATGGCTATGCAGCTTTGGGATTGGTTCAGTCTTCAAGAATCTGAACCAGTTCAGCTGCCACTTTGATCAGTGCTGGATACACTTTATACATTGTTGTGTGGATCAAATACTGCAGAAATCTATTATTAGCAAGTGTACAGTGAGATGGGCATGTATCCTTATAATTTTTAGACATGATTTAATAATGTTATGAACAGAAGTTTCAACACAAAATGCAAATAACTTTATTTTTTTGTTGTCTTTTTAGACTGAGTGTGCCAACTTTGTGCGTCTGCTTCAGCCCTTAAACAAAACTGTTGTTTATGCCTGTGGAACTGGAGCCTTCAGTCCACAGTGTACGTACCTGCAGCTAGAACTCAGTGCAGAGGTAAGAAGACACTTTTATGTGAACCGGAATATTTTCTAACACCTGTGCAGCAAGTTCTGCAGCATTCATGTACTGTGGCTTTTTTTTTAATTAGTTTACTTTGAATATCTATATATACCAACAATACACACAGGTCCAGACCTTGACTAATACAGACAAAATTGACATGCTCACAACAACACCACATAGAAGGTAGATCAGTTCATACTCATAATTAAACAAATATTCACTTAATTGTGGAAAGTTTCAAACTGTCCTGTACAGGAGTAGATCTGGCTTCAAAAGCAAGACAAAAACAGTTGTGACCTTTTTTTACTTAAAATCAAAACACATTTACTTTATTGCTTGAATCCTGATATTAATATGATGTGTATTAGATTGAAAAGTACTTTTCAATGTTTTCTAAAACTCTGTAGTGCATGTTGTGGATCTTAATGCCACCATGTAAGAGACAGACAAGCCAGAGGCATTGGCTGCGGTTGAAAAGTCCTTTTTGCTTAGGAAGGTTCCTAACGGAGTGAAATGAACTGGAAGTAGTTCGTGATTGGAGCTGTTCGAATAGTTTAATTGCATAGGAAAGGTGGCTCAATGTTTCCATTATCATCTTCTTTAGCATAGGATACACCGGACCATCCTTTACAAAAGGAGAGGAGAATGTTCTGTCCCACAATTCTCCGCAGCAACAGGTTTTATACACAGTGTTATCCCACTGCAATTCAACCGAATAATAACAACAAAGCATGCAAAATAAATAAAATAAATAAAAACAAAGCCACTGCTGTTCGATCCTTTCAAAAGTTTTACCTGCCTTAACTTTCCAATAGTCTGGTTCTTTGAAGAGAGCAGGATGAGACATTTGATGTTGATTATGTTTTAAACATGGTTCAATATTAATAACTTGGACACTATTAGATTGTGGTCTTAGCAATTTATGCCTTTGTTTCATTCAGTTACCATTTTTTCATGCACTCATTGGCATTCATGTTGATAATGAGAGGACAAATTTTATTTAAATCTTAACTTCCAAAATTGGTAATGCAGGTGCAATTTTTACCAGGTTATTATGTTCAGTGTTGTCTGAAAAGAACAACATTGTCATGATACATGATGCATGATGCGTCATTTGTAGTCCATCATCGGAAAATTGTAGTTTCACCGCAGCAGTAACATCAGCCGTCACATGATGACGTAGCGTAGTGAAAGTATAGACGGATTCTCTCTGCACGGCAGTTTTCCTTTCTTAAGTCCTTTCTCCTTTCCTTAACCTCATGACGTTTTCCATCAGGAAAAGTAGATATGAAAGGACTGAGGAGGTGACTATTTGACCACAGCCATTGTGTGTTCAGGCTGTTCTAACTTTCAGCTCGTGTCCACCCAGATTAAAACATGGAATTATAGATTTAGGAGGTCACTGGTCGAGGTCATGAAGTTTGTGATAACCCTTTGTTTACGAATATTATATCCCACGAATCTCCATCAAACTTTGCACAAATGTCCGTCCTTACTTCAGCATAGACTGATTGGGTTTGGGAGTCAAAGGTCATGGATCACAGTCACAGATCCTTATGTTTTGTCAAGAGCGTTTGTGTGAATACAATATCACAGAAAACTTTAAGGGATGCTATTTTAACTTCAGACTTTACAATGTTACGCTCAAACTCTTTCAAAGAAGTAAAAAAAAAACAGGCAACATTAACATTGGCCAGGGAAAATCAGTGCAGTAGATGAAGACAAGTCAAGTTGACTTCACTTCAAAGTCAGAACATGTCCTGCAAGGCCATCAGCTCAGGGGCAGAAGTTAGTGTGAACTAGGTACACAAATCTACAGTCTGGAGAAGTCTAGATAAATGTGAGTAGGTGCTCTGAACTGATGAGTCAGACTCTGAGAGGTAAGGCTGTAGGAGAAGGCAGCTTGTTTAAAAAGAGCAAAGAGGTGTGATGATGAGTGTTTGCAGGCAACAGTAAAGCATGATAGGGCTGAATTTGGTCAGGGGTAAGGGAGTCTTAAATGCTTAGACATGCATTCTGCAGTAGGAGATCTGGCCAAGTCATATAGCCAATGTCTTTAAGAATTATTTTCAGAGTATAGAAGAACAATGATCCCTGGTAGTAATGGAATAGTCCTCACAATGCCCTGATGTCAACATCATTTGAAACCTACACAACCTTGTGGGTAGTTTTCCAAGATGTCTTGAACAACAGAGAGTTCCTTAAAAACTGTGTGCAAGTGTACATAGAAGAACTGGTGCTGTTTTGAAGGCAAGGGAAGGTCACAAACAAACAGGTCAAAATATTTATTTGACTGCTTAGGTGAAACCTTAAAAACCTTGAACGTCTTATTGTTGAAAAGAGTCCCAAGAAGTTTATCATTGCAGAAATGTCAGTGTATCAGCAGTTATTTTTTGTTTTCAGATTTAAAGTAGGAAAATGTAATTAAAAAACTGCCCTCACGATTTTGAATTGAATCTGGTTTAGTCAAACAAAAGTTTTTTTTGAGTCGAAATGTCAGTAACTTCAGACGGCAAGTCAGGAAAATGAGGAATGATGTAATTCTTCTGTTCAAGCGCTAAAAGCTAAAAGGAGGATTTCATTTATAATTTAACAATTTTCAAGAAAACATTTGAGGAAGTAGAGGCAGGGACTCTGTATACTTTTTGCTCTGATATTATCAGCCGTTCTTATTTTGTGTGTGGTCCCTCTTCTCTCCGTGTTGCAGGGGCCACAGTTCATGTTGTCCTATGGCGTGGAGTCGGGCAGAGGAAAATGTCCCTACAGTCCCAATGAACCGTTCACTGCAAGACTGACTGGTAGGTCTCATCCAGTCCACCCACACACACATTCACACACTCTCACACACATGAGAGGACACATTAAATCATTCTGTGTCACCCCCTGACGGCAGTTTTCACATTTCTGTGGACACTAATGTTTTGTGGCATACAATCTCTCCTCTGTATCCTGAGTCCTCGCAGCAGTTCGTCCGTCCAGCTGTGTTGTGTGTGGTCTGTGTATCTTATTTCACATTCTGATGTCTGCTGCTGCTCCGTGTGACATTATGGACATAAAACACATCAGTGACATGTAGATACTCCATGAAAAGAGCTTTATGTTGTCAAGCTGATAATTTACAATATGGTAGTTTTGCTGGTGTCCTCAGCTTAAAGACAGGGAAGACCTCCATTCTCCAGATGTAATATGTACTAATATTAGAGGTCACACGTCTACTCCAAGGTCGGATTCAAGCACATTTAAGGTTTTCTCTATTTACTTTAAGGATCGTGCTATGAATTTATACAAATGCATGTACACAATAATTTATCTTATATATTTAAAGCTCGGGTTGGTAATCTGATTAAATACACTTTTTGTAATACTGATTAAAATGGTCTTTATGACCCGATGGTAATCAATTCATAATGTGTTCTTAAAATAGAGCGAAAAATATCTGCTATCTACAGCAGGAATAAACCTGGGAAAACGCCAACCAATAAAACCTTTGGAACCCACGTTTTTAACCCAATCGAATCCTGTTGCCGTTCTGCCCGCCTCCTGTGCATACATTTTACCTGCGTGCACAGACTCTGATTCAGTGCGTGTAGCTGAGCTGAGAGGGATTGAAGTATGCTGGAGAATGCTTACGTGTCAAGTCCGCTACAAGCCGTCCCACAACCCCAACCAAGCTCCAGTATCCCTCACATTTTAAGACAGGTGTAAAAGAAATCTAAAATAAACTCTTTGTGTTTCTAAGTTTGTTCCGCTGTTGACTCTAATCTCATGACAGCTGCCACCCAGACTACTGCAGGTGGACGTTCTCAGGAGGCTTTTTCTTCTTCTTCGGTTTTATGGCGGTTGGCATCCATCATTTTGGAGCATTACTGCCCTGTTCAGGCTACGAGAGAATACTAATACGGGAGGACATCACGAAAGACATGGAGCCCTGAAGAGATGCTACATTAAAATTCATGCTAGTCTTCCAAAATTACCAACCCTACCTTTAAGCATGAAATGATGAGATACACAAAAAGATGTCTCATAAAACAGTTGATCAGAGGATGATGGAAACCAGAAATAAAACAATGGACCATCCCTTAGACAGTCACTGTTGGTGAAGGGTATGTGTCAGTAGAGGGTACCACCCTCCTACAATCATGAGTATCTACCAAACATCCAATTTAAAACTAAAATCACCATGATGACTAGCCATGTCACAAATAGCATGGAAGCATTCCTGCATTATCACAGAAACTGTGAAAATTTGAAATGCCACCCAGTGTTTTCAGTTTCAAGTCCATAAATTTCAATCAGAAAACTTGACAGTGTATCAAATTAACAGTTTAAAAGTCCAATTAAAGTGCTTTTTTTAATAAAATACTTTTGAAAGGGAAAACTGGACGTTGGCTACTATTGATCAGTTATGGACCTTCATCAGACAATGAAGGTCTAGGACCGAAACGCAGCAGATAAATAAATATCTTACAAGTTAGACGGTGTGTGGGAGTCTATTGTCATGTATTGTGTTAGAAACATTCATAGCAGCTCTTCTTTCCAGGTTGAAATCCAAACTAATATTTGATCTGGAGCCTGGTGTCAACCACAGTCACTGCTGTACTCAATAGTGGCATCCTCTATTCCATAAGCATTATCTTCAGTAGAAGCAGGAAGTAGTTGAAAGTCGCAGACAACAGTGGACTGGACCAATCAGAAAACACTGCTTTAACTCTTATGGGTCGTGTTGTAACCATGTTTTCTTCTTCAAAATACTCAATGTAACTAGGTCTACATACCATTATTTCCTCAGTAAAACCCTCTGTAGTACATAAACAGCCTCAAAACCAGAAGTTCATTCATGGACTTAACCAGTTGGAGACATCGCCTGGACACTCAACATTATAATTCAGACAAGCTTAATGAATATGTGCCTCTGTCTCCTTTGAGTGTGTATTACTTAATCTAATTATTTTAACACACACAGTTAATAAAAGGACAATGAATGTAAAAATAGTAGCTCACTCCAGGTGTTTGCAGGTAAATTTGGGCCCTCAGATGGCAGACCATGTCATTACAGCAGAACATGAACAAGTAGAGACTAGTAATTATGAGAAAGGATGCGCAACAACCCACATCCTAATGTGCTCTCTCACATCCAGCCTTCTAACTGTGGCACCTGCATATTTTGTGTTCTTTACGGAGGCATTTTTGCTGTTCTGAGTAGCACAGTGAAACAAGCAAATAGGTTGCCTGGAGCCTGTCCATCATGTCCCCAAACATTGTTGAGTGCTGCATGAAGTTTGCCAAACAGTGGTGGGAACAGATTTCCTAAGTCTGCCATTTGCTCTTCTGTTATTTACAGTATGTCTGTTTCTTTCTCTATAGATGGTGAACTGTACACAGGGACTTCAGTGGATTTTATGGGAGCCAATGCTGCAATCTTCAGAACATCTGTCCAAGGCAGAAGTCAACATTACATTCGCACTGAAGCTTATGATCAAAACTGGCTCAATGGTGAGAAGTGCCCTTGTTTCTTGATATTCTGAATGTTACAAAATTAAAATTAATTATTTTAGAAAATTACAACAATAGGCTAATATGCAAGACAAACTGAAAACTAACTGTTGAACCTCTCCCTCTTAGAGCCGGAGTTTGTGGGCTCTTTCTCCATCCCTGACACCCACAGTCCTGATGATGATAAGGTGTACTTCTTCTTCAAAGAGAGGGCAGTGGAGGCGGGACAGTGGGACAAGAGGGTGTACAGCCGCGTGGCTCGAGTCTGCAAGGTAAAACCTTAGAGACACAGATTACATCAGTATGTCAAATAGATAGCCAAAATGATAGAAATCAGCTATTTAGGATCAACCACAGCGTGACAGTCACAGTTCACTAATAACATGTTTATTGGCTATGATGGCACCACAAGGGATATGCTGAACAAGAGTTCTTTTTTATTTCTTTACACACCTGAATTTTAATGAACATATTATTGTTAAGGAATATAATGTCATATATTTATAATATCACAAAGAAGTTTCTGTCACTTTGTTAGATTTGTTATGCAGAATACATCATCGACATCAGTTGGACTTTATTTGTTGCCAAGTAAAACACAACATATGGGGAATTTATCATTTGGGTTTCAAGTTTTGTAGATTAAACACAAAACATAATGTTTTAAAAATGTTGTGACTCTGAGTAACCTTTCGTTGATATTGTTGTGTTGATAGTTTTAAGGTGACAAAAAAGAGGAAGGTGTTAGCTTCCATTTGAGCAGTTTAAGCTATTAGTTAAAACAATCTTTCATTTATATAACGTATATTTCTTTATATTTGCCCATCTAGTCAGCCTTGAGTAGCTGCAACTGTGTGTTTATTTGTGTGTGTGTGTGAGTGACATTAAGGGCAAGAATGCATCATTGTTCATAAAATTGTATAATGGTAATGATTCACACAATATGGATGTCAAAGATCTGCAGGGATAGCTTCAGATGGCACTATCTCAAAAAGCCACAGCTTAGATATTCGTTATTAATACTGACAAATACACAAACATTTTAATGTATATTATGTCTATAGTTTACAAACTGCATAAGTGAAAATATGGCTGCAAAAAAGTCAACCGCTCAGGGAAGTTTTTGTTCTAGTCTTTGTTTGTGTGAGAAAGGTTGATTTGGAAAAAAAGAAGAACAAAGACAATGTGTTTTGGGTCTAATCTCACGCTATATGAACTTATTTATTTTTTGTCCCAGTGTACTCCGCCTTGTCTTCATAATTCATATTTTCCTTTATCTCCTCTTCACCCCCCAGAATGACGTAGGGGGCAAAAGGAGCCTGATCAACCGCTGGACCACCTTCCTTAAGGCCAGGCTGGTCTGCTCTGTGCCTGGTCCATCTGGAGTGGACACACAGTTTGATGAGCTGGGTAATACCACAGATTCTTCTCCTCCTTTTCCTTCCTCTAGTGCTGACTCCTCACACCCTCGTCCATCAGTGAGCTCATTTAAAAAGCCCTTCACTGATAAAATGTGTCCTCTTTTGTTTTTTTTCAAACTTCATGGTCCTCTCCATGAACTTGTAAGAAGGGACAAAGTTTGATGGGCAGAAACTGTCCACACCTTAGTTTCCCTTGTCTTGCTCCGTTTTTCTTGAATTAAGGCCTGAAACAATAAAAACAGAGGCCAAGTGCTCCTTGTTATAATGAATCTTTGCCAAATCAAACAATCCAATAAAACTTAGTGTTGTATCATGGACTTACAAGGCAGTGATAACTTTCTTATAAACTGTTGAACCTTTGTGTACTAAAAAAGAAAACACTGTTAAGTTAAAGCCTCAATTTTTATATTATTTAGATATCAGCTTGATTCAAAGTGCTGACATTTTCATTGTTTTTACAGAGGACATATTTGTGCTGGAGACCAAGGATCCTCAAAACCCAACCATCTATGGAGTCTTCAGTACCTCCAGGTAGAAAAACATTCAACCACGCAATCAAAAATATATTTTACAGACATGTGATGATATTAGGAGAGAATTATTTAGCAGGAAACAGTTTCACTCACAGGCTGATGAACCAGGGATGTTGATGGATATGTTTTATAAAGAACCTTTTTATGTTTGTAATTAGAGTGGTTTCCTCCTTAATTGGACTGTGATGATATATGAATGGGGTTCAAGCAAAATCTGAGCTCTTTAACAAGACGTTCACAATCAAATGACCTCGTACAAGTGGTCATAATTTGCCTCAACTCAGTGTAGATGTCTGTCAGAGTGTGTTCATAATCTCTCATGCTCCAAAAAACCTTTAAGAACTTCCCTATGTGGGGCTAGTCTGCTGTGATTGATGGACTTGTTTACTTTAGGGTCACTAGTCAGCTCATTGCTGTTTGCCACCATGTTTTCAATGGCTCTGCATTCATTCTACAATCTGTTCTTTGAACTTGGCCTGCTAACCCAAGCCAATAGGCTTGAACCGCTGAAACAGCAATGTCATCACACTGGTATGTCTACTTGAGGTTGCCACAGGCTTTGTTGTTCCATCATAAAAATGCTTCATGGGGTTGAGTCTGTTAGTAATGCTTAAAAGTTTATAAAACTGCAAAAAGCATCAGACTTGTTACAGAGTGACTCACCAAACACTTTCCCTTTTATGTGTTTGCTTGTTTTTGTAGGCTGGGCACCTCTTGTGATGACAACAAACATATATTTCTTACCAAGTCACCAAATAATGTCTTTAGTAAATATCATCAAGTAGGTTTAACTGCAAAAAATGAATCTTTGTAACTTTCAAAAACTGTGTTGACGGTCTGGCTTTTTCAAAGGCCACTGGGAGACTTTCCTTCTCTCCAACATGTACACAAGCAGCAGAACTGGCACATGCACGCCCAGTGGGATGCAGGGTTAGGGGTCAGGTTTGGGGCGGGTGCAGGGGCTAAAGGTGAAGAGGCCCAGCTGGTTGTGTTATTGTAGCCCTGATGTAGAAAGGCAAACCTATGTCTGTTTTCTGTTCAGTCCTCCCATTCCTCCTTCCTTCCTCTCCTCCTTTTCATCCCTCCTCCTTTCCTGTCCAGTTCACCTGATGGAGTTTTCATTCCTCTTTTCAACTTTTATTTGACTGCTTCACTCTTTGATAACACTTAATTTTTGCTTTTGTTTTACTTTGTTCCACCTGTCCCCTACCTTTTCTGCCTCTTATACTCCTTCACATATAACCTGTCTGTCCATCTCTTTCACCCAGCACATTCACAATGACAAATTCTGTCTAATCCAGTGTTATCATATCTTGCATTTCCTCCTGCAGCTCCATCTTCCGTGGCTCAGCGGTGTGTGTGTTCTCCATGGCGTCTATCAGAGCTGCGTTCAATGGACCGTTTGCTCATAAAGAAGGTCCAGACTACCGCTGGGTGGAGTACAAGGGTCGAATCCCTTATCCTAGGCCTGGAACTGTGAGTACAAACACACATATACGGGTTACTCTAACACCCTATAAATCCACTTTTATCTCTTCCATGGACATAATGTGCCAACCGTTTGGTATTTGCAAGAGAGTGCTGTCATACTTCGACTAAAACCCTTGTAACCCAGTCACTGTAATTATAGCTGGAAAATGCTTTGCTCCCCAAACTGTGGACTGGGGACCACTGAGTGAAGCAGGTGGGCCACTGGTGGTCATTTATAGCATACAAAAACTATAAGCACAATTAAAATCACATGTTAAGTTATCATAAAATGCTGAAGTACATTTGTCAAGCCCTTACACTTTGACTTTTACCTTTCACTTTTGTCATTTATAATGTCTGAAAAGATAATGCTCTCAGTTTAACTGCTGTCTAACTAACAGAGGGTATTTCAATTAATATGTCACTACACCTAATTTCATGATTTAAGAATGTATTCATGCATCCAAAGGTGTAAACGCTACCAGGAGAGAGTTTCTAATTAAAAAAGAGAATATTAAAAGAGTGTAGCAGCAAAAATTAAGTGACCATACTGAAATCTGTTAGTGAAAATCGACAAAGGACATGTTAGATGATTTAGGTCTATTGCTATAGTTGGATGAGGGTTTCATCATGATCAGGTTTCAAATGGGTTGGGAAAGACTGAAATGGCATATACAGCTTACCTATTTCTAGTGTATGTCTCAGCCAAAATGGACAAAATTGATAAATATAAGTCATATTTACCACATTTTAACAGATTGGGACATTCACATCAGTGGTTGACTGACCAATGATGTCACTGTGCAGGCTTGGAGCACTGTCAGTCATGTCTCAAGCCATTTAAGAGCCAGTTTTTTCATAAAATCAAAATCAAAATCAAAACAAAAGGCTAATGTGCACACATCCAGGTAGTATCTTTGCAGGTGCAGGACAAATAAATCATCTATTGCTGAAACTTAGTATGATACAACGCACAAATTTGATCTGCAAAATGGCATTTGTGGTGTTACCAAAAATGAAAAATGCCTGATATAGAAAAATAGTCATCCCCTTACAATGAGAGCCTTTAGATCTGTTTAATATGTGTACCAGGGATGGGCAGAATGCTGCCTGGGGCGCACATGTAGCTATCCCTTTCAGTCAATGGGCCCATAAGTTAATTTCAAATAACAATATATTGTGAACATTAAGAAGAAGACAAAATCTAAGTAGTATTTGATTTTTGAAATATGCTTAATTCTTTGCAAGACACTGGAACAGTGTAAATGACTTCTTATTTCTTTAACAACTTGCACAGGCATCACTAAATGTATTTGTGAAAATAAAAAAATATTTAAATAAAATACATTGGAAAAGATAGTAAATAACATTTTTATTACACTGAAAAAAGGAGTTTCAATTAGCTCAAATTCCATTTTCAGCTCATTAGGTATCTTAATTTTTACTTAAAAGTTGAATGTTGGCATTGCTACTCCTTAGAACAGCATTGTAACAGAATATTGTGTGCCCCTTTAAAAACAGTAATGTTGAATAATGAATGTCTTTCAGTTTATAGTTTGGCCCTCTTGACAGTCTGGGTAACATTAATGTGGTCTAGGTGGTTGAAGTTGCCCTGATCCCTGATTGTTGAACCAGGCTGTATATATTTATTGATTTGAAAGGAATCTCCCTCCCACACAGTCATGTATCTTCCAGGTTTCTCTGCAGCTGTCACTCGAGGAATCACACTTTTTGGTTCTTTTGTATTTGATTCATTTTTTTTATCTCAGGTGGTTGCAAATTATTTAAAAACAAACAAAGTTTTAGTTTTAAAAGATAATAAACTTTCTCCTTTAAAATCCGTAACCATGTTTTGTAACAGACACATCATAACCATTATCTGAGATATTAACCTTTTTATCATTTATAGTTAAAATTCAACTCAGTTTTTCATGTGTGTTGCTTTTATGTTCCTTTTTTTTTTACTTGAACTTAAATTCCCCTCCATTGTAATAAGACTAGAAGAGTCCCCCAAAGGCTAAGGGGGGCGTTGGTCACATGTTTAATAAAGTTTTCACTCCATAACTCTCTGTTAATAAAGCGTCGACAGTTTGGTATTTGTGTTTGTGTGAATAGCTCAGAATTTCCTTTGAGATCAGACTGTGAGCCTCAGTAATGAAAACAAGCTGATGAAGCTGTTAAAGGGTTAAACTATGGTGATTTAACACCCCAGCAGTGAACCCCTCTGGGAAGCTTCAGCCTGTCAGTGTGGCGGAGGTTTTAGTGGTCGAGTGTGTCAGGTGTTATTTCATTCTCCCTGCAGGGGGAATTCAGCGCTCTGTTGAGACGCTTTACTTCATGTGGTTGATTACAGAGGAGGTCAGCCACATCGGAGGTTTTTAATGTGCGTGGACGGAGGGAAGGCAGGTTTGGGAAAGCCAAGATGGTTAAAATTACAATGAAACAGAGATGCAGTAATCACATCCCCTGATTACTGTCCCAAAACAGTTTGTGTGTTAGGGGTAATACCGGCCAAAAAATGTCATTCTTTCTCTCATAGTTTTGTCTACTGAACCTTACAGGAGTAACACAATCACAGGTCATAATTTCACCATGATGCACGGATAAGACTTGTCCTGGAAGGAAGTTTATCTTAATAGAAGTAGCCCAATGACTTATGCGATGAGAAAAGACTCCTTGTCTGATTGGATGTCCTGTGGACTAATCAGATGGCCAATAAAGGGTCAGGTTTTCTCGATGTGTATCGATGTGATTTCCAACCTTTTTGGCAATACGTTCTTTTAAAGCAGGTCTGTTGGAGTGTGAACTGGAGAGTAGAAAATCGATTTATGTCTAATTGTATACAAATGTGCAATTTTCAATGTGTTAATACCAAAACAAAGAAAATATTTGCATTGCACCTTCACACAACCAAATATCATGTGTATGTCCAAATGGTTCATATTTATAGAGTCGAGTTTTCACCCTTTTGATGCGAAAGGTTTCCAATCTTGTAAATTTATGTGTTACTTTTTTCTATTAGTTCAACCCTTTAATTAATGATTCTACATCACTTTTGAGGTCCTATATGCAATGCCTATTGTTTTAACAGAGAAATGTATTTATTGTTTGCATAAAATACATGGAAATAGTATTATTAATTGTCCTAATAAATGAAATGTGTTTCTTGTTTATGTTTTAGTACTCTGAGATCAAGTGGTAATACACTTTCGACCTAATTTTGTGAGGGGGTCTATTCATTTATATCTTGCTTCACTGTATAACAGAATACAAGTCAAAACTCCATGCAGTTACACATGGTAAGGTAGACTTTAAAGACATACATAAAATTTGGTGAGCAGTCCAAAACATCAATAAGATGTTTTTTTAATGTATTTTTGGGGCATTTTGTCTCTTTATTGATAGGAGAAAGACAGTAGATAGGCTTGTGAAAGGGTTGAGAGCGTAGGGGAAGACACTCTGCAAACTGGCCACAGGCCTGGATTTGAACCCGGGGTGGCAGAAGTATGTATATGGGATATGCCCGGTTGCTAACCACTTCCCCAAACCAGCACCAAGGGGTACAATTTTAAAAATATGTAATATAAATGATCACAAACTTCCCAAAATACCTTAATTTCCCTCTGACCCTGATCTCCCACATGTGTTGCTCAGTACCTTTTTCTAATAACCATCACTCATAGACTTTTTATCTCGCAAACTCTTCCAGTGTCCCAGTGAGACCTACGATGCCCTCCACAAGTCCACCAAAGATTTCCCAGACGAGGTGGTGAGCTTCATGAGACAGCACCAGCTCATGTGGGAGCCCGTCATGCCTCTGGGAGGCAGACCCATCCTGACCCACGTCAACGCGACATACATGTTAAAGAAGGTCGTGGTGGACCGCGTGGACGCTGAGGATGGACCGTATGATGTCTTACATCTGGGCACAGGTGAGGGGGAGGAGGAGTTGGGTGTAGGGGTTTGGGATAGGTCAGAGAAGTTCGCAGTTAGGAACATTTTTCTAAAACAACTTAATGTGTGCTGCTTCACGGGTATTACAATATTCCTGTAAAGTTTACATATCCTTACAGGTATTTGAAAAAATTATGTGTTTTAAACCAAAATGCAAACAGACAGCAAAGAAAGGAGAACAGACTGCTGATGTGTTTTAAAAGCAAGTCACACATGCAAAACATAGACATGGGATCCAAATCCTTAACCACAGCAAAGTTCATCACGCACTTCATTACACTGTTATCAATAAGTAACAATATGTCTTTTTTTTTAGTAAATAGTGACTTATTGCAGTTGCTGTGAAATATGGACTGCAAAGCTGTGCTGTTGTGACTCATGCAGAATGTGGTTTGACTTTGTCTTTATGAAATAACCAGTGACATCCCTGAAAAATACATTGTGTGGATGGCAGTTTATCATTGCTGAAGGGCACAAACCTCCTATCAAAATTTTTTATGATTGTCATTTTTTCTCATAAAACAGTACTATTGTTTTATGAGGAAAATCCATGTTGATGGGTGTGTTTTATAAACTTTTAACCAAATTAAAGTAAAAAAAAGATCAAATCAGGTCAGTGCAATGTTCAGTTGTTCAGTACTAGAGTTTTTTTCTTAATTCCTGAAAAGTGGCAGTTTTGGACATAGGGTGTTCGTGCCTGGCATTGGTAATATGCTGCACCAGTACCCTTCATCATTATTGGTCTCTACATAGATGTGCAAGTTACCCTTGCCATGGGCGTCAACACATTCCCATACATTCACAGGTGCTGGCTTTTAAACTTTGTGCTCGTAACAGTCTAGATGGTCCTTGTCCTCTTTAGCTCTGAGGCCACAATGTCCATGATTTCCAAAAACAATTTCAAACATGGACCCATCAGACCTCAGCACAGTTTTCCACTTTACATCAGTCCATCTCAGATGAGCTCAGGTCCAAAGAGGCTGGTGGCATTTCCTGGTGTTGCTAATATATGGCTTTCACTTTGAGTTTTAGATCACTAATTAATGTAGTGACAAACTGTGTCATCTGACGATGGTTTTCTAAGGTGTTCCTGAAACCACATGGTAATATATTTTCCAGAATTATGCCACCTGATGAACTGAAGGTCACAGGTATTCAGTGTTTTCCTTTGGCCTTGATCCTTGCTAATATAGATTTCTCTTGTTACTCTGACATTTTTTGATAATATTGTGGACTGTACATGATGAAATACCAAAAATGCCTTGAAGATTCAAAACAAGGCCTCTGTTATACTCAACACAGTCCAGATGCCTTGTTTTGAATCAAGATAACCATGAGCTGGATGAATGAGATTCTACACTTGAATCTGCAATTGTATGTTGAGAAAGTTGTTCTTAAACTGTTTAACTATTTGCACTTGCAGTTGGTCAGAAAGGGATGAAATTTATTGGTCTGAATATGTCATTTATTTTCTTTGTAGTTCGTTCAATTTAATTTGGTCTAAAAAAGATTTAGAAAACAAGGTATTATTTCTATTATTTACATTTTGCACAATGTCTCAGCTTTATTGGACTGGTGTTTATATATAATATTTATCTCTTTTTTTTGAAAACTGTTTACTTAGCTGTTTTAATAGAGCTAAACAGTAAAGAAATCAGTTGCCTAAATTGTGGTCTTGAAAGCATCCATTCAGCAGAAAAGCAGACATTAAGGAGTTAAATCATCTCTCCACACCTTTAAATTCAACCAGTCTGTGTCACTGAGGATGAGTGATGTCTCATCTGTTCATTTGTTGTATGTAAACTTTGTGCTTCATTCATTATCTCTCTAAAGCACCTCTGGAGAAGTTTTCCATTTTAACCCAAAACCAGACTCCTGACAGGGTGAATGGGTTCTCAAGAGTGTTTGGTCTAAGTGAGAGTGTGTGAGTGTGTGCTTTCCTCTCCTCCTGCAGAAACCAGATGTGTGTGTAGCTGTATGTAGGTATTTGTGTGTGAAGTGTTGTGTGTTTGTGTGATAAATGGTGCAGTTATTTAACTCCTGGTGACAGGCTGAAGGTTCAGAGGTTCTCCCAAAGCTCCATACGTCTCCTCTAAGTGGATTCCTCTTCAGCATCTCTCATCCCCCCATCAGCTGCACATTTACCTGCCTGATTAATGCTCCTCTGCTCTTTAAAGTGGCTTCATTTTAACGTCCCACGATTAGGCAGGACTCTTTTACCTGTCTGAGTCTCATCCTCTCGTTTGATGGATGATTTCTGGAGTGGTGTTAGTAGGTATGGGATAATGTTCTCAGCCACGTGCTTACGTCAAGGTGGTTTGTTCTTAAAGTAAAATATATTTTTCAAAAGTCAGTGGGTTATACTTTGGCCAAACAAAAAGTTGAGTTACAGCTTGTTAATGCACTTAAAAGTACATGGTAATCCCTTTTAATGATCTGGTTTTACGCTCACATTCTGTGCATGGAAACATGCTAGGCAGATCTGAAAGGCTTTAACACATGATGATTTAGTACCTCTGCCAAGAAGGTTATGTTTTTGCAAGCATCTGTTTGTTTGTCTGTTTGTATGTAAGCAAAATTATGCAAAACTACTGGACAGATTTTGCTGAAATTTTCAGCAGATGTTGGTAATGGTCCAACTTAAAAATGATTATGATTATCTTGGCCAGGACACTCTTGCAGTGAGATTTTTAATCTCAACGAGGCTATTCTGGTTAAATAAAGTTAATATATATTAGATTTTTGTACTGATCCTGATAACCACCAATTGTGAATGATTAATTTTGCTCAATAACTGTATATGTAATAAAGATATCAACATGATTCCGAGTGCTAGGTGTAGGTTTTCAGGGTCAGGAATCATATTATGATGTTAACTTTATCATGGAACTGTGGTTTATGGATGTAACAGAAGTATGAGAGCTACCTCGTTGGAGTCAGGCGCTCTCCGAGTGTTTTTTAGTTATACATGTAACAATCTGGCCTTTTTAACAACATATACTTAAGAAATCTGCCACCAGGGGGCTCTCCAACAAAAGGATATTAAAATATGACAAACAAGAGTGCTCACTGTTAACAAATTCTTGAATAAAATCATTGATCCACATATACTTTTTAATCACCACTAAAACCTGATCAGTTCTTCCTTTTGTCGTGACCAGTGTCCCATGAAAATGTCAAAATATTTTAAGAAATTGCTGCATTAATGAAAAACTGGATTACCACCAAATTTATATCACTGTTTCCTGGAACCATGACCAATATTCCTGGAAAATGTCTTCAGATTCTATACAAGACTTTTGAGTTATACTGTTAACATCTTCTCCACCTGGCCTTCCAGATTTTTCCACTGTCTCCTTAATCAGTAAAGGTGAAGCGCCCCAGAATAACCTGTAAAGAAAAGAATGCCAATCATCAGTTTTAAAAATAAAAGATAGATGTTTGTTCACTGCAGAGCATTACTTCATGTATTTGGTATTCAAAGAGGGATGAACCCATGACCTCCTCTAACTGGAGGTCATTTATATTAACCAAAGGGTCAAAAGGGTCTAATTATAATTCAAATGGGAAACCCGATGACCTCCAAGCTGGAGAAGTTTGACCCCAATACAAAGTTCAAACAGGACGGTACAACAATCACGCATTATGCTGTAAGTTTTTCAGATTCTTTAGATCTATAGATCAAACTCTTAACCTCTGTCACTGTGCTTAAACTTCTTCTTTTGCCAGCTTGATGTTTCCACTGGCAGTGAAATATATAAAATCAACAAACAATCTTTCCTGTTTTATTAACCAGCTGGACACTGAAGAGCCTCTTGATCTTAAGTGTAAAGTTTAGTTCAACTGAAGAGTGTTTATTTCCATCTTAAAGGAAATATAACCTTTCAACATCCAACCTGAGAATATGGGGAATATAATATAGACCCTAATAAGTAAAAGACAAAGCTTACATTGAGGAACTTAAAAGATTATTTTAGTGTTTCATTCATCATCCCTTATAAAAAAGGACTGAAGGCTACTTTACATGCTGTAGTTGTGATTTGAGAAATTGAAAAAAATAACTATAAAAATCAAATACATTCTTAAATGACATTTCTATTCCTGTCAGATTCTTAGTCTTTTCATGTTCTTGCTCTTCCAGTGAGGTTTTTTTTCTGGTACCATGAGAAGAAACTAAACTGGGCTTTTTCTGGAGATGACAGAATTGCAGAGAGAGCACAATTTTTATCAGATTCTGAAGTGAAAAGTTAAAGGTCCTGAGATATCTTCATTAATCGTGAGCCATAGAGGGAAGGTTGTTTGACAGACTCATCTGTAGACGCATACACACATGAACGCACACACACACACTGGAAGCATGTACACTACACACACATGCAGGATGTTTCCCACAGAGATGTCTGAGGTTTATGAGGCTCTCTGGAGTCATCATCCATGTGATGTGTTTATGTGTGTATGCTTATGTGTTTATGTAACGGAAATGTGCTCACATACACGTTGAAGGTTCATTGTCACAGTTGCTATGTACACTTGTAGTTGACAAACTGACACATGTTTCTGCTGAGGTTACAATTTTTTCTTCATGCTTAGTCTCCAGATTCCTGCTTCTATGATCACCACTGTTGCATGGGGTCTCTGCCATACAGTAATGGGCTGCAGAGCTCAGTGACGTTATAAAAAAAAATCTGTCTCTTAAACATTAATACATTCCAACTCTGTGTCCAAACCATATACTCGGGTATTTTCCACAGCTCAGACAGCACTTTAACTAACTTAACTGTCAGTGCACTGTCAGCAACATGACATATTCAACAGAAATCATGTGACTCCATCAGATATGCCATGCTGGCAGCAAACTAGAACAAGTGGTGAGCAGTCAGCATAAGTTAAGCATTAACACAGCTGCACATTTTAAAGCCTGAAAAATTTCTGGGACCCGCCAAAACCCTTTAACAACATTTTTATAAGACCAGAAGTATGTATGTCCCTTTCTTTTAAAGACAATTTCAGTATGAAGGCAGTTTTGCGGCTTTAATTTATTTTTAATTTCCTTTAGAACATACTTTGAGACTCGACAAACCTTTTTTCTGACACCTGTGTATGTATTAAAGTATGGATAAATCTTTATAATCAGGAAACAAGGGGCTGTGTGAGATATTAAATCAAATGTCCCCAGTCAGTTCAGCACGACTTTAGCTGTGACACCACATCTTTTTATCAGGCAATAGCTAATGATAGCTAGAGAGCACTTGGAGGGTGCAAACCTCTACCAAGTTAGTTCACATATTGCTTTTAACTATAAGCAACAGTTCCATGTTAAGTTACCATCACAATATCAATCAATCAATAAATCAATCTTTTTTTGCATAGCGCCAATTCATAACAAGTGTTGTCTCAAGACACTTTACAATAGAGCATAAAGCTCTTCATTTTGTGGATACACATATATGCATAGATACATATATACATATAAAATACACATATACATATATATACAAATATATACATCCAACATGAATCCATATAGCCAATCATGGATCCCTCCGTCATGGTGGCAAGAAAAAACCTTCTGTTAAGCAGCAGGAAATCTTGAATGTGGATCCCAGTCTCATGATGAACAGCAAATCCACAAGATGCTGTGTTGGGTGTGAGGGCAAAGGAAGGGAGGTAAGAGGAGACAAGTGGACTAAAGTAAGAACTAAAGTTAGTGGCAGATCCATGAACCATGGACCTGTCGTCTGATTTATGAGAGGTTAGCCTCTTGAGATGCTACATCTCGTTTTCAGGAGGGTCCTCATGTCTGAATGGTTGTGGTGATCATTTTATCGGAGTATAATCAATGATATTCTTACTGAAAATAAGAATTTATGGTAGTGACAAACTCATGGGCACCCAGATCACAAGTGCATCCCTACTCTGTTAAGCATAAATGTATTAAAGGCCTCTTGAGATGTGACATCCCATTTTCAAGAGGGACCTCATGCTTTTGTGGTGCTGAATATAGATACTATAGGTGTATCAATCATGGATAGGGAGATCATGCTAATATCTACATTAACAGCTATAATGATAATGGGAATGAAATGTTCCTCATGAAATGGCCAAATATGTGTCCTTGACCCTGAGAACCTGCACCTAGCACTCGAAAACATGTTGATTCCTCAGTAAGTTAGACAGTTACAGAGCAAAACAATTGTTTGCCAATGATAGTTGTCTGGATCACCAATAAAATTTATTTTTAAGTTGGGTCATAATCAACATCTCCTGGAAATGTCAGCAAAATCTGTCCAGTAGCTTTGTGTAATCTTGCTAACAGACAAACATAACCTCCTTGGTGAAGGTAAAAGGTTAAAGTATAAGTCAAATCCTCTGTCTGTCTTTGTGAGCTCTGTTACTTTAAAATGTAGTTCAGCACTGCATGAGTAATCAAACTGTGGTCTCAACAGAGTGGTGCAGGAATGACAGATTTTTGTAAAACAGCACTTAAGTTGTCACCCCACTGTTTATGACAAACAGAAATGAATGAAACCTTTATTCATAATGTTTATCCTCAAATGATCACAGCTTTCACAGTCTTTTGGGATTAAATGTAATTGGAGAGAGTAAAAAGTTATAAGCAAGCTATCATGGAATTACAACATGGCATCTCGGGTGCATTTCCTGCTGCATAAATCTCTAAAAGGCTTCTGTATTCTTTTCTGTGAACTATGTGCTTTTCTTAGCAAAAATAGACAGAGAATGACAAATAGACAGCCATAATTACCTTAATCCAGCTGTAATGTGTGTCCACAGAAGAAGAATATGCCACAGGAAAGGTATAAACAGTCCAGTTAATACTCTTCCTGTCTGTGACTCTCAGACTTAAAGCGTCAGAAGGCTTTTATTCTGCAGGTTCTCAGGTCAATTGTTCATTAAATCAGGTTTCTTGATCGGAAAAGTGCTTTAGTTCTTTTACAATTTTTAATAGAAGCTCATCATTGGGGTCATATATATGGAGAGATAGATATGGAGTTAGAATCATGACAAAACCCCACAAACACACAAAAAAAATGTACTTAAGACCAACAATTAATAAGCAAACCCAGTGTGGTTTGCAAATATAAAACATCATTTACAAACTAGTGTGTTTGTTTTGCAAATTATAAATATCCCCATCAAACACATGCATCATGCTTCAGAAACAAAAACAAGTAAAAAAAAATATATTCTTCAAGTGCAAAAAACAATTCTACAACTACGAAAAACTGTCATGTGACTTTTGGCATAAATGTTCTGCCTTACAGATCCACGCGCAAATGCCCTCTGATCCGTACACAAAGATACTCTGATCAACACACACATGCCTGTAAAGTTTCCAAGCAGTGTCCTGCAAAGAAAGTACCAAGACAAATGTGTTGACTGAGGTTGTCTTCACTTCAGATTCCATCTTAAGACCAGGATGTATCAAGTTATTAACATTATGTGTGGCTGTAGTTTGATTTAATCAAGTTAGAAACAGATTAAAAAGGGCAGTTAGCCTAATCTGCAGCCTCAAGTATAATCAACAGCGCCACCTGCTGTTGTGGAATGTTGCAGGACATTGCTTTGAAACAATTCTGGTGTGTGTGGGTGAATCAGAGTGCAATTGTGTACGAATCAGAGTGCATTTGCTTGAGGATCTGCAAGGTGAAAAATTGGTGCCAAAAGTCACTTGGCATTTTTTTGTAGTTGTAGGAGTGTTTTTTATTCTTGAAGAACATTTTTTGTACTTTTTAATTTTTGCTTCTGAAGCATGATGCATTTATTCGATGGGTGTATTTATTATTTGCAAAACAAAATTCATTAGTTTGTGAATGATGTTGTATAAGTCTGTTTGTGAATTGTCTGGCTTGAGTACATGTTTTGTGTGCTTGTGGGGTTTTATCATGACTCTATCTCCATAAATTGAGCTGTGATAGCAGGGGGATGAGCTGAATTCTGTGCCTTTGGAGCTGGATGTGCAAAAATGCTAGCTCACTGTGACACATCTTTTTAACTCATTCCTTTAACACATCTTTATCAGGCTTATGGTCTTTATTTATTGTCAGTGAGCTTTCATGGCCGCCTTTCTTGCCTCAGTGGTTTACAGTGGGCCTTCACCCTCACTGCTATAAATCCTGACAATAGTTTTTTTATGAAAATATTTGACTGTTTAAGTATGTAGCTTCGCATATAGCCATTATCCTTTTTGAAAATCATTTTCAAGGCAGCTTTTTTGTATTTTTGTTGCTCTGACTTTTTCATCTTTTGCCTCTCTTATCATAGCAGTATTTCATTTGTTCCACAATTTGTTGAGCTGTCCTAGTGTTAAAAGTCATGGATGCTTTTTATTTTAACTTGTACACACACCTTCAACTTGGTCAAAACTGATGCCTAACTAGTAAGTTCACAACTTAGTTCTTTAAACAGCTGAAAGCAGTCCATGTTTTGTCATAATGTCATGCTCTAGTTTGTCATAGATTTTTCCAAAGTGATACCATCTGATATTTATAGTTCAAGTGGACTTGACTTGATGTTTTTGTCTTTGTTTGATTTTGAAGATGATGGACGGGTGATAAAGGCCGTGTCGGTCACCAAGGACAACGGGGAAAGAGAGGAGATTATTCTGGAGGAGATGATGATCTTCCAGGTGAGATGAAGCAATCATTGAAGGATTTTTATCAAAATATCACACTAATTTATGACAACCAGTGCCTTCAAAGAACTCATCTAAAGCATTGATTTTATACAGGTTTGTGTGAATGAAACTGGACTTTGAAAATGCGTTGTTAATGTCCGCTCCACTTAAATCAAGCAGATCTCCTCAAATAAGTAGAGCCTGGCACACAAATGAAGACTTAAAGATATTTACTGATTTTAACAGTCTAAGACACCCAGCATATCGGGGTTGACAATGACAGAGTTCACCATTTTTGTGTTTAAACATTGGGACATGCAGATGAATGACCAACACAACCCTCCACACACCAACAGACTCATTCCCCAACAATCAGGATCTTGGCTATTGCAGCTCATCAAACATGACTGCATTGGTCTCCCCAGCACTCATTCCTGCACCACTCTATATGTAATAATTCAATTTTGTGGCTCTTTAGGGGCCTCTGAAGGCATCTGAGTGTAACTTTACTGTACAACAGCGCTGCTAAATCCCTCTCATGGTCACATGCATCTTTTGCCACCATCTCTGTCATCCAGCAACAGCCAGTCCAGCATCTGACAGGTCCTGTCAACGTAAAATGTAAAAAAGTTCATACAGTATTACCATTCTGACAGTATTACCATTCTGACTTCTTATATATACCTTTGTGTTGTGAGCGCAAAAACACAAAGGTATATAGAGACTACAGACAATGCAGTGGAGGAGCTTCATAAAACTGCAGTGATACAGTCCAAAGTGTTCATTTCTCAGTCACTCTTTCTTTTTCTTTTTCCGACTTCACCCATCACATTTCTGTCACTTGTCAGCTTTAATCTCCTTGTCCCCCAGGTTTGTGGACCTTGTTTGTGTACATGACAAAAATACTCTTGTGGAGTGAAGGTGTGCATATTCCTCAGGACTAAACTGACACTCGCTGCCAAACTTACACAGTGCGAAATGCGGGGTGTTCTGAGGGATCAGGATAGACACCATTTTCTGTTGAGAGACCACCTACCACTTGATCAGAATCAATATTTATTGTCAAGTAAATTTACATTTACAAGAAATTTTACTTGGTATATTGAAGCAAAATAACAATTAACATACAGCGTAAAAAGAATAAAAATAAATATCAAGAGGAATAAAACAAAAATGGCAAGAGAATAAAAGCAGCTGTATGACTTCTGACAAATAGTGCCAAATAGAGATTCATAAACTAACACAATAAAAGAAAAAATAAATAGTATGTTCAGTAAGCACAAAAACACAAAGAGGAGATGCAGTGGAGGAGCTTTACAGATGTAAAGTGACTGATATTGTTGTGAAACGTAACAAACTGTAAATTTAATGGATCGCGAAAAATACCATTTTTAAGATCCCATGTCCTAATGCATTTGACTGTTTACATCATGTCTTGGTTGTCTATTTAGAAAGGATTTGTTATAAGTTGAATAAAAAATGTTTTTTTTTCACTCTGGAGGATCAGATGCAGCTCTTTTTCCCTCCCCTTTAGAAATGCTTGGATTTGAGGGGACAGAGAGGCCCCGGTAGCCCATGACATGAGCTACATGACGAATGGCTTCCCAAACATGTTAGAGTTACAGACTTCAGAGAGATATTGGGACAGTCTTGACAAGGCCTGTCGCAATAATCAATACGTATGCATACATGTTTGTGTCACTCCTCTCGATCTACCAAAGAGGCTGTATGAGAAGATGGGTCCCTACGTCCATCTTTCTCAACGCCTGGGCGAGTTGGTTCTAATGAGCCGGTTTAGGGTTAGCCGATATGTCGTATTTGTTTGAAAGTAGTGGCGATGAAGAAGAAGAAGGGGAGGTGCAGCGGAGCCTTCATCCCGACAGTCAGCGCTTACTGAGACTTTTGGTCGGCAAAGTAAATATAAATAAAACAGCAAAAACGGTGCACTCTCACAGACAGTCATTCACTGCATTGCAAAAGAAATCCAGCCCTTCAATACAGTTGAAAAGCCAGCAATGTTACAAACATCTGACAGACAGTACGAACTTACTGGGAGAAAGTACATGTCACAAACAATTCAGGAACTGTATAAACTACATTCTATTTATTGTTTTTATTGTTGTGTGTGTTTTTATAGGAGTTTTGTTTTTTGCATTACAGAGACAGGGTCTATTTTTGTTGTTGTTTTGATTATTGTAAGGACTTTGTTACATACAGTTTTTCCCAAAAAAGAATCCACTTCATTTTCATCTGGATTTTTTCCGTCTTTTTTTATTATATTGTTTTTTTTTATTTTAAAGCTCTTGACCTTCCAATTACAGTTAAATAATCTTAAGAAATTAAAGTTCATTGCTTTTGATATGGTGTACTCACTTTATTACATTAATGAAAAAATTATGTTTCAAAATTACATTGACAATAATATCGTTTATCGGCAATAATTTTTGGGACAATTACTGTCCTGCAAAATTTGTTATTGAGCCAGGCCTAGTCTTGACATATGCCTATGAAAACACACATGTAGGTGGAGGCTGCATAGCTACCACATAATAAACCCCAGGAAGTAAAAAACTGAGCATTTACAGGGACAAGTGAGACTTTAGTAAAAGGTGTGAGGTCCATCTTCTCCCCCAGCCTTACAGCATCATAATCAAGAAACACTGATTTTGCAAGACATGGGGCCTTTAATGTGGAATATGTTTGCATGAATAGTGATAACTTCAAATGTGAAAGTAGACTTCTAAACACCCTCAAAACTGTAGCACACTATCCCAAAATTTACAACTAACAGTAGTATAAGAGATCCATAGATTGTTTATTTATATAGAATGTCACATTTGGTCTTTACCCATCAGTCAATGTCTGTTTTACCTGAATCATGCCGATCATTCTCAGTCTGGAAGGTTTATTTTGCAGGGTACATTATCCCACAGATCCTTAAAGGTCAGATTCCTCAGAGAAACACACACATGAAGCTTCACAGGACTTTTATGGTGAAAATCACTGGGCCCGAGTGTCTCCCTCTGCCCATCTGCCGGTGATGTATTGAGTTTGACCTTTACATGTAGTTTCCAGTGGAACATACTTGTCTGGAAATACTCAAAACAGATATCAGGGCACACAGTTCCCAAAGGTCCTCCAGGAAAATGAAGACAGAGTTTATAGGGAAGAAAAACACAAGGAGTAAAAGATGGAAAGATGAATGACAACATACACTACAGAAATATTCTTCACCAAAAGGGATAAATCAGAGGCTAAAATGACAGAAATAGGAGCAAAAACATGGAGGAATATTTTTGTAATTCTCAAACCTGAGCCCTTGCCTGTGTAATTCTGTTTATGACTCAAAAATTCACACAGATTGGGAGTTTGGAAGAGGGATTTCCATCTTTTTGCCATTTTCACAAAGTTTTCTTTAGGATGCAAACAAAAAACTAAACTTTATGTTCAAAAAAGACTCAGTTCACTAATCCAAAAGCCTTAGATCGGTCTTTGCTGGGGGCCTCTAACTTGCTCAAACCTTTCTGGCTGTGACAGGACACAGCATCGTCAGATACCTTTCCTCCTGTCCTCTGTCATGCCTCCTTTATCTCCTCCTCCTCCGTCTCTTCAACCCCTTGGCTCAGAGTGGTCAGGGGTCATTAACTCCCTTTGTGAAACACTGAAACAAGTCAGTGAGCCAGAAAAATGGAGCTGTAGGGTAATTTAGTCCTCAGAGGGAAGAAAAAGACTCATTAGATTTCTAATCTCAGTAGCTGCTCTGACCTCAAAGTCAACCACAGTGTTTAATGTAACTCTGAGACATTCCTCAAACTCTGCAGGCCTGAAATGTGACCACAGTCGAGAGGAATACCAAGGATTTAAGAAATTACTCTGGCATCACCTTCAGATATACAGTATATGTGCTCAAATGATCTAAAGTTTGGTCATTTGAGTCTTTTGCCCTTAGCTCAAAATAACAACAGTTTTGCTGCTTTTTCTATTATGTTCATTATTATACAACTGCCTGTTTTTAAATCCCTCCTTAAGACCCACCTTTTCTCCCTGGCTTTTGATGCACGGTAGTCGGTGATTTTATTATTATTATTATTTATTTTTATTTTATTTTATTTTGATTGCTTCTTCTGCATTTTTTATTCATTTTAATTGGTTTTATGTCTTTTTAATTGTTCCTTGTCTTTGAAAATTCATTTTACTAATGTTTTATGTCTATTCTTTTATCTCATATTTTATTTATTTTCCTGTACAGCACTTTGTTTCAACTATGGTTGTTTTTAAAGTGCTTAACAAATAAAGTTGGATTGGATTGGATTGAACTTTTATGTATCAATTTATTGTTATGAATTTTTTATTTTTTTTTATGAACAAACTCAAAAACACCTTTATCCGTTATCCTTTAACCTCACATGAAGGTTGGTTACAGTCATTAATGAAATCAGATGAGAGGCAAGATGTGAATCCAATAAAAACTCACTCAGACTTCTGTAGGTACTCAGACTTTACCTCTTTATGGCAGGTATCATCAGAACAGTATACTTACAATGGATATGATCCCTTCAATTATTGGAAAAGGCAATCAATATCACAAATTATTGAATCCTGCAGATTTAAAAAACAAACTTTTTTGATTTAATGATATTTCCAACCTTACAATTCCTACTTAAGTCAGAATAAACAAACAGAAGACAAAATGCATCCACAGCACACTTTTCCACTATGCGTCAGTCCATCTCATGCGAGCTTGGGCACACAGAAGCTGTAGGCGTTTCTGGGTGTTGTTGTTTATGGACTTAGTTATACCTAGCTTGCACTCGTAGATGTAAAAATGAGCTGTGTTAACTGACGATGATTTTCTGAGCTGACATGGTAAAATCCTCTACAGAGAGTTGTTGGTTTTATTTCAGTATTCAGATTTTAACAGTCACGGGCATTCAATGTTCATATGTTTGCTGCTTATGTGTAGACATTTCTCCAAATTTTCTGAATCTTTTAAGAACATCATGTGCTGTGGATGAGGAAATCCCTCAATTACTTACAACTGTACATTGAGTCATGTTTTTGAACTGTTGGATTATTTGCTCACATAGGTGTTCACTTGTCACAGCTGCATTTTATTTTTTGGGATTTCAGTAGAAGTTTTTGGAGCTTAACATTTTAGCTTCAAAAACGAAGAATTTTTTGGCTATAATTTGTATTTTCAGGCTTTCAAGGGTGTAAACAATGTCCACGTGGCATGTGTTCATTTTGCACAGAGCAGTTTACTGTTTTCTACATTGAGAACAGTCCTTCTGTTTCTTTTTCTTACCCTTAAAATCTGATTCAACTGCTGTTAGTGCTCTTGTATAAATGTATACATAATTTTGGCATGTTTCGTTTTTAAGATTTGGGTCATCTCAGTTAACCTATTGTGCCTTTTTTCCCCCTGCAGAGTCTCACACCGATCTTGAGCATGGAGCTGTCAACTAAACGAGTAAGTCCATCCACCTGCTTATTTTAAGTTTGAGGTCTTTTGTCTCACACCCACAATATTAACTTTAATGTTTTTCCTAGTAAATCGATTTCAACTTTAATTAAAAATATGAATACAGCAGAAGATGCTTAAAGATGTCTAAAGGAGAGAAAAAATTAAATTGTACCTATTGGGTACAAACTTCCTATCTCAGGGTTTTATGATTTTACTTCTTTCCATGAAAGATTGCTATTGGTCACCTTCAGTGATGACAAGGGGATACAGTAGTAGAGTTTTTTCATTCATTTAGAGATAAGAGGTGTGCGTCTGATAGCAGTGAAAGGTTTGTGTGTATCTTTTGAGTTTAGCCTAGCTTCATTGGCTAAAACTGTTAAAGAACAAATAGAAATAATTGTGAAAGCAAAAAAAAATGAATTGCAGCTTTTATTGACATTATCTTAGCCAGAAAGAAATATCCCTGTGCACTCACTGACCACCTAAGTACTGTTTATCCAAAAACTAATCAACCAATCACATAGCATCAACTCAATGCATTATAACATGAAGGTATGGTCAAGACAAACTGCTCAAGTTCAAACCAAGCATCCCAAAAGAGAAAGGAGGTGTTTTAAATCACTTTGTATGTGGTGTTATTGTTGGTGCCAGACAAAGGTCTGACTATTTAAAAAACTGCTCTACTGGGGGGACCCTGTGGGCTCACCACCTGCATAGAAGGGCATCGAGGTTGGGTGCATTGCAGAATGGGCAACAGTCAAAATTGGGACCCTAGTTGTGCTGACCCCTGCCAATGCCTGGTTGCCTACCTGTGGAGGTTTTCCAGGCATGCCCGAGTGAGAGGAGACCCTAGGGCAGACCCAGAACCTGCTGGAGGGATGATATACCCCATCTGGCTTTGGAATACCTTGGAATCCCCCAGTAGGAGCTGGAAATTGTGGCAGGAGGGGAGAAAGTCTTGGTGGACCTGCTTGGCTTGCTCACCTCGTGACCTGGATAAGCGGTGGAAGCTGGATGGATGGATGGATAGTCTACTGGGATTTTTTGTGTGCAGCCATCTCCAGGATTAAAAGAGAGCTGGTGGTGGTGGTGTCACGGAGTGAGGAATACCTTCCTTGCACAGCTTGGGCCTGTAGTACTATGAAAGTATTGTTTAAATGCCACAGCCTGCTGCAGTATTGTTTCTGATCATGTCCATCCCTTCATGACCACGGTGTACCATCTTCATGTGGTCACATCTCAAAGCTTAAAGAAACTCAAATTGATCTTGTGAACATGATAATGAGTTCACAGTACGACAGTGGCCTCCACATACACCAGATCTCAATGAAATTGAGCATTTTAGGAAGATTTGCATCACACATGTGCAGAGGACAAAAGTGCAGCAACTGTGTGATCAATGCCTCAAAAATTTTGACATATCTAAAAGCAAAAGGGCGTCCAGCCAGTTCTAGCACAGTGTACCTAATAAAGTGGTTGGTAAGTGTCTGTTATCTCCGCAGTCAAAAATGTCAGCAGACTTATGATAATCCTCTTTTTCCATCACACTCTCCCTGATGTATCAATGTATTCTCCCTCCTGTCTCTCTACAGCAACAGCTTTACGTGTCCAGTGAGCTTGGTGTGGCCCAGCTGGGTCTGCAGAGGTGTGAGTTATACGGGTCGGACTGCGCTGAGTGCTGCTTGGCCAGAGATCCCTACTGCTCCTGGGACGGACAGACCTGCTCCAGATACTTCCCCACCAGCAAGAGGTGAAAACATGCAGATACAGGGAGGGGAGCCAAGCTGGAGGGTTATCAGGATGAGTAAAAGCCTGTGTCAACTAGCTGTGTTTTTTTAAGGGCTGCACCTTTTTAGAAAAACAAAGTCAGTACAGTTAATATTTTCATCACACAGGAACGAAAGTGCAAAAACACTGTTATGACCAGCTCATGAAGGTCAAAGGTACTCTTTCACATGAGGGCTGCGCACGCATACCAGGAACAACAACAGCTTTGGCTGTCTACTGAATAACGTGTGCTGCTTACCATGCTCGGTTTGTTATCCAGACAAAACTATCCAGACAGATTTGTTGTCCAACAAGACACTCCGGTGTCTTTATGCGTCCACTCGCCATTGTTGTTTGTGAAAAGTTTTTCTTCTTCGTCTTGTAGCAGCGCTGTTTCTCTGCAAACCTTCATCGCCATCTACTGGACTGGCACGCACACTTCAGCGGTTTCATTCATTTCCAGCATTTCCGTCTGAACGCGGATTGACTTTGAATACACAAAGGAAAAATCTCCCCATTTCAGGTCACAGTGTCTCCGTGAACATGGCCTAAGAGACCCTGAATTCACACCTTACAATGAGCTGTAGCTGCCCACCTATCAGTGGGGGGAAGGGTCTTCCAGGTGGGTGCAAGTCAACTTTATATCCAGCAGTTGACACTGAAAGCTCTATAACACAAGAATAAAGGCCATCGCAGTACAAACACCAAAAACAAAAGTTATTACACATGTTTTATTTCACTATATTTCCCATAATAACACTGGGAATTTGGGTTGTTTACAAAGGAGGATCTTCGAGGTGTATGAGGTTGTTTGGCTGACTGCGGGAGGAATTGGACAAAGGCATGTGACAACAGTCCACTGATTATTGAAGAGTCTTGGGAATGTTATTGGTACCAATCCATGGACCTTGCTGAAATATGATCCAGATCTGGTAAAACTGCCACTGAAGCTGTTAGCATCTATGCTAATCTTGGTATGAGCAGTCACTTCCTGCTGTCATCTTGCTTGTGGCTCTCATCTCTTCCTGCTCTAAAAGACACTAATTAGGCCGACCCACAGAACTCAGCAAGACAGATCTGCCTGAGTAAAGACATTGAACCAGTTTGATCCATCTGCACTGCAAGGTTATCATGTTACAGCAAAAAAAGGAATACATATATATGACCAATGTATGGCCAATATGTCAGCCTTAAATGTTGAATATCAGTATTGACCAGTACGACTATTTTAATTCTTTATGACAACATCTTAGTTTGAACTAATAAACTGTCCTAGGTTCTAGTTAGCTTAGGGGAAAAATGACTTTGGCTGTTATTCTAGCCAAAGTAGCAACTATTTTCTTTTTATATCAGTACTAATTTTTGAGCCATTATGGTTCATTAAATTTAATACAAAAATATTTTAAAGAATCAGAAACTAGCAGGTCTTTACCATGAAGGCACTCAGTTCATGTATTTTGATTAATTTTAAACTTTTGAAATTACATTGTATGACTTGACACAGAGTTCCTGGCAATATTCAAGAATCTTTAAAAAATAAAGGTGGCTTATTTATTTTTGGGTCATCCTGCCACAGAGACTGGAAACTGCAGAGATTAATTCCCACCCCCATTTCTGACCTGAAAGCAGCTTCTGCTTCAAGAAATGCAATGACATTTTAGGTTTCTGTATTCTGGGCCATGCTCCTGTCATAGCCTTACCGCAGACCCTCCATTAAAATCATACAGAAATATCAGAGTACTGTAGAGTTGGAGTGATCAGAAGAAGGCAGCTGTTTTGTGACTTGAGATTAGTTAAAATATGGGACCACTTAAAGGACATAATACAAATAAAGGAAGGTGAACAGGGTCAGAAACGACAGGGAGGAGACATGACGACAGTCTTTACTCTGGCTGAAACAACAATCTGTATTTTCATAGCCTGTTCTTGCTCCATGGTCCCTCATTCATAATCTTGGTAGCTTCATATATTCACCAACGAGGAGCCGGCAGACGCCCAGAAACAACAGAGAGGAGGTTTTAACACTTTATCTGACGGCAACGAGTCGGTCTATGACTGTAGACTGCTGTTTATCAGATGAAATTGATGTCAGTGAGTGCACGCAACATTTCTGTAACACCTTTTTATCAACAAATGGACGATTTGAGCATCTAGTTGTTTGTATGTGGCAAATACAGTCAAATATGATCGGGTTAGATCATTTAAAGTTTGGTGTATTTATTGCAACATTTAGGCAAAAGTCATCTGCTGAAACTCTATCCTAATGTTGTGTGTCCTTTTGTTTTTGTGTATGTTTCAGGAGGGCACGTAGACAGGATGTTAAGTATGGAGACCCCTGGAGTCAGTGCCCAATCACAGAAGATGGTGAGGATTTCCTCAGTGTGATATGAATAAACCGTCTCTGTTTTAGTGTTTGTTCTGTTCACAGTTACATAACCAACAACCTGCATAAGTCGTGTGTGCTTGGAAACACAGGATATCCTCAGATATATACATACTTTGATTTATAGTGCATGCAGGAATGCTGTCCTTACGTTGTGTTATACAAACTCATAGTCATCTGAAAAGATATATGCATGCAGGGTTAAAAATCAAAAAGGAGAACATGATGGGGAATAATGAAAACAACATGTCAATGTTTTACCAACTAAATAAAAGATAAACACAAACTGAAATTAAACTACAGACAAAATATGTTTAGTTTCTGTCTTTGTCAATATCTTCACACATATGCAGAGAACTTTTTGAAGTAATATTCAAAGGAAAATGTAGTTCATCCTAGAATGCTATAAATCGGATGTAGCATGCAAAATCCAGAAGCAAATCAATAATGAATCTTGAAGCAGCTATTTCGACCAAATCTATTCGATCTGCATTTTAAATCAGAGCAAATTTCTCATGAAGGAAAGTAAAGTAATAAACAATTTTTTTTTCTCCACAACTCCTGTAAAGATACAATTCTGGATCACTAGATCCAGAATAGTGCCATTATCCTGAAAAATTGGAGGCAGATCCATTAAATGGTAGAGATGTTATTTTTTAAATTTATCCCAGTCTGGAACCTGGAATTATGGGATTTCTTTTTAATTCAGGAACTTTTGAATCCACACAAATGTACCTATCACCACCAAAATCGAATCCCTTCTAAGCTGAACCACTCCCAACATCTGCTGAAATTTCCAGCAATATCCATCCTGTAGTTTTTGCGTAATCTTGTGAACAAACGAACAAACCGGCATACAGACAGGCTAGCAAAAATACGCTGGCAAAAGCCTCTTTGGTGGAGTTTATTCCTCAGTAATTACTGCTACAGTATCAATGTTTCATTAGCATACATGTGTCATAGTTGAAGGGCAGCAGCTCCATCGCCATCCCTCTGTGGCTGCACAATGCTCTGAACAAAGAGACATGGACTGAAACACAAGTTTTCTCCAAGCAGGTTGATTACTGTTGTTATATCATGTTTGGTCACATTGTGTCAAGTGCTTCGACTACCTTTTTTTGTTTCACCTCAGTGGGTCAGTATATGTGACTTTCCTCTGGTGGATGCATAAAACAACATCAGAAACTTAATGTCTGTGACGTTACAGCCTGGCTTTTATCACTATAAATCCAGACTTAGTTTTTACCAGTGCTAGAAATGTTTGAGAGATTTGGAAACATCAGTGGATAACCAAAGTCTGTAAACTTAAAGTAATTACTGACATTTATGACTGAAAAAGATTCACTGCACTAAAATCCATCAACAGCAAAATATTTTAAAGGATATACCAGGTGAAGAAATATAGACAGAAAGTTACCTCTGCCAAGGAAACGTGTAGTATTGCTGTTATGTGAAAACTACAGGATGGATTTTGTTGAAATTTTCAGGACACAGAGGTAATGACCCAACTTGAAAAAGATAATTTGTTTATAATGGTGATTCTGAAAACTCCCACAAGTAAACCATCTTTTTTTGCTCAAGCATTGTCAAGCTAATGATATCAACATGATTCCAAATGCAAGCCTGTGTTTTCAGGGTCAGGTAACAGTATTATGATGCATCTTCATCATGGAGTTATTGCTCATAGGTGTAACAGCAACAGCAACTACCTTGGCAGAGGTTTTTGCTCTCCGAGTTCTACTGTCTAGTTTGAAGGTGTTGTTGATCACATGATGGACAGATTGTCATCTACCTGCACCCTTTTAATCACTCTTCTTTGTTTTTTTCTGATTAATGTTTTTAGTTTGTTCTTTTAGCAGATGATTCTTCAAATTTTGTAGCATGATAAACCAGCTGAATATTCACTCAAAATGCGGCCAGAACAGTTACTTAAAATGTCCAGCAAATACCTTGGCATACCTGTGAAATTAAAAATATGAATCAAAGACAAAATGAAGGTTGAAACTATGAAAAGAGAAGACAAAGAGACTCCTAACATTTATTTTTATAGATCATTGACATCATTTTTTTACATCATATCTCGCTGTTGAGATCTAAAGATGGGGATTACTTTTTTAAAGTTTTCTTTTAACTCCATCAATAAACTTGGAACACAAAAGCATGTATATATAAACTAAATGTATGGAATGATACAAAAGGCTGAGTGCTTGAAAGTAATAAAACATTAATGAGGACAGCCATATGAATAATCCTTGAAATACAAATAAACATCTATGTTACCTCTGTTATAAAAAAGACCAATTTATTATATTTCCTCTCCATTATTTTGAAAAGTGCAAATTATTCAATAGTCAACGAATGATTTTTTTCTGCTGAAAAATGTTGTCAAACACTATCAACAGTTATACTATTAGAATGAAGCAGCACTGACTTGAAAATATGCTTTCTGTCCTGCATTTAGAAATATGCTGCGCTCTAGAGGATGGACATTGTAAATACAACTGCCTCTGTCCATTCTTTTCTAGATCCACTCAATTTCGGATTCAAGCTAAAGTTATTAAACATGCTGGTATTTCTTACTGATTTTCTCACCTTTTTCTTTGTCAGATTTGGACTCAGTGGAGCTGAAGTCAGTGTACGGCGTGGAGGGAAATTCAACCTTCCTGGAGTGCGTCCCTCGTTCTCCACAGGCAGAGCTGAAGTGGACGTTACAGCTCACAGAGAGTAACAGACAGGAAACCAAAGAGGTCAGTCAAACACTGTTTTGAGTAAATCATTCTTTGTGAGGTCATGCGAAAGTAACTTTAACCTAAACACTTGCGAGCACAATATTTAAGAATATTTAAAGAGACTGTGAGGAGTTTCTAAGTAATTACAAAAAAGTCTCACTTTTAGATGTATGCCTGATCGAAATACACACTTTAAGATGAGTTTTATAGCATCAAAATAGGTTATCTATAAATGCTACTCCTTAGCCTTCCGGTCGGGTCGGACAGGGCTGGACTGGCCTGGATACACAACTTTGGGAACAAGACAATTAAAACTAGAGCAAATTTATAATATTTTATTATTTATATTACACGTCTTAGAGCACCGGGCTGTAAGTAGTGATGTATAGCCGGCTACAAAACTACGATAATAAGTATTCCAAAAATTGCTTGTTGCCACACATCAAAAACTACCGCTACGTAAGTAGAAAGAGATACATTACCTCGTCGCTTTGCATCCTGTAAGTTGTTGAAGCTTTGGCTTTAGTCACGTCTTTTGGTGCGTTCCAGTTGTAGTCAGAAGTAGGAATTTCCGGGTTCCGAGTAGAAAACTGCAACTGGAACGTTCCCCGAAGTCTGAATTTCCTACTGGGAACTTGGTGAAACCTCGCCACCCCCGAGTTGACAATTGAAGATGGATGCCCCCAGTGTGAACAGTTATTTAGCTCCTGTAGTAATCAATTTATTTGCACTTCTGACTGGGGTGTGTTTCTCTAGTTCAGCTGTATACATAGTATTGCTAGACTTATGTTTACAAAAATGTTGCCATAGTGATAATCAAATTCTTCATGTGATATTTGTGAACAACACACAGGCGTGCTAACAACAGCTAACAATAGCCTGGTAGATCGGCATGTTTTTTTTCCGCCTTCAACTGGAACGCCAATAAGTCGGAGATGATGTCACTCCCAGTTCCGAGGTCACTGGAGCGCAGCATTACGACAGTCGACGTGCGTGCTCATGGGTAGCAGAGTCTTATTTCGCCGGTAATAGATTCTCCTCATAGCGCCTTTAAATAGATTTTTGGCAGCAGTTGGACTTCAGGTGGAACTGATAAAATTTGACCTCACAAATGGTTAGGTTGCAGCAACTAAACCTTGTTTATAAAGAAAAGCAACAAAGCAAGGACCTCTTGAAGAGGTGGTCTCAGCTTCCAGTCAAACTCAAAGACTTGTTTAGTTTCTCTTAGCAGGGAATATTCAGCTTTTCACCACCTGAGCCTTACCTGATGGACTGCTCAGTATATTATGCAGAGTATATGCCAGTATTCTGAGCAACATCCCATAGAATGTGTTTGGTAATGTTTTTAAAAGTATATCCAGCAGGTGGTAGGATGATCACTCGGGCATTTGGATCACCACCAAAATCTACTAACGTTTTCATTGTGCCATTATCAAGGTTCCCTGAGGATTTCATTGGGATCTGAAAAGAGCTTGTTGAGTTATTGGTGAAGGGGTTACAACCAAAGGGAAAATAGAACAATGAATATCAACTTATCATCTGATTTATATGAAAGTCACCATCATTTTACTTTTGTTCCACTCCAAAGTTAACAAACAACAGAATATTACCGCCACAGTCCATACATTTAATGCAGAAAATCTTAATTGTGATTGCAGGATCTGGAGGCTGTTCCTGCTGTCAACAAGCAAAGACCAAGAACTGACAGCTACTTAGCTGGCTAACATTGGAGACAAATATGCCCACTCACACCTTCAGGCAATTTAGTCACCAGTTAACTTGACAAACATGTTCTTGGTTTGTTAGAGAACTTCCTCAGGAGGAACCAACAGGGAAAAACAACAGGAAGAGCTAGTCTTTAATGCATCCATGTCAAGCTTCAAGTTGATCTTCATCTACAAAACAACTTTAAATTTTTATCTGACAGATATTGTGTATGTGCTGTGCAAAAGACTCACACGTCTTTCTGTCTCCCCCTCCCAGCTCCCTCCCAGTGATGACCACCGCTCCCTCCACATGAAGCACGGTCTGCTGGTCCAGCACCTGGAGCTCTCTGACTCGGGTATCTACACGTGCTCCAGCCTGGAGCACTCCTACAGCCAGGTCCTGGTCAGATACCATCTTCACATTATCCCCAACGACAGCCTCCACCAAACCCGCTACCATCAGAACCACGGCCCAAACCATCACATCCCCGTCGGGCACACGGGCCCTGCTGGGGTCGGAGCCGCTGGATTTCTCGGCCGGGGGGGCTTGACCTATCCATCGCCGGTCCTCCAGCCTGGACACAGGAACTCGTGGCTGCCGCAGCATCCTCAGCAGCTTCCTTTGAGGAGCTACAAAGACCTGCACATGGTGGGCACCAACAGCCTGAGCGTGGACGAGTACTGCGAGCAGCTGTGGTACAAAGAGAAACGCCGGCAGCAGAAACTACGCGCTCTGAAGCTGAAACAGGAGAGCAGGAAAGCCAGAGTGAGGAGGAACAACCCTCCAGAGGTTCCTCTTTAGTCTCCTGGAGGATAAAAAGACTGAGCATGGACAACAGATCCTGTACAGACGCATGAGAAACTTCACCAAGACTGTTTGCTTTGGTCAGCAAACAACAGCAGCTTGTAAAGTGACATAACCCACATCTGCCTTAAACGACTAACAGATAGTAAAAGAAGGGAAGAGATTATGTTTGTACTTAATATTTTGATGTCTTATTCACACTAAACTGAAGAAATTAGGGGAAATGTTATTAATACCAACAATAGCTTGCTCTGTATTTAACTAAAAAGTTGGATTTTAGGCGAGCACGTTGGAAAATTACCTTGTTCAAATACTTAATCAGAAAGTAATGATCGTAATTGAGTTATTCAACAAGAAAAACTGGACCGGCTTAACCTCAACAAATCACAAAGAAAACAGTGGTGAAGGAATAAGCCCAAAAACGCAGACATGAGTTAGCATGTAGCACTTCCTGATTCCCAAGGCCAAAGGGATATGGGTTTTTGGAATGGCCATGTGGCGGTGGGGATGGCAGTATGGCAGTATTCTTAGTGGGATGCGAAAGTGTGCTTGGATAAAAGTTGATGACGAAAGCCTATGATGTACAGAGACACACACTCCATATATTTTAATTAGCTGTTTTTGCTATGATAAGACATTTACTTAAGAGAAAAATGCTGTTTTATTTATGATATAATATCACTGTTAGATGTGGGTTTTTATTATATTTTTGTGCTTTTTCCATCTTTACTGGTAGCATTATTATAGTGGATAGACTTTGAAAGGGAGGTAGAGAACAGGGGAAGACACACCAAATATGACCAAAGCTGGATCTGAAACCCAGTCGCTCATATAAGACTCGAGTCTCCATACTACATTACAGGGTGGAACCACTGATTGAGGCATTTTTTCCCTTTTAAAAACTTAGTTGGCTGCAAACTTGAAGTTAAATTAGTTGAAAAGTGATGTTTATATCGGAAGTCAGCAGTAAATGGAAATGTTATTGCAGGTGACCTTGGGCCGTGCTGCGAGGATTTGAATTCAGTGTCTGTCACAAAATATTGGCCTATTAACAGCAAAGACAATTACAATTAGCATTTCTTACAAGAACTACTTACTTTTAAGAAGCAATAATAAACCAACTATGATTATTGATTATTAGAAATGCCTGAAATAGTTTAAACTAACTTTTCAGATTTCTGTTTCTTGCATTAAACAAACTCTTTTTTATCCTATTAGAGTACTAGAGCGTCAAAAAGCACCAAAGTTGACTCTAGTTTCAAGAAAAACAGCAGAACAATAACACTGAAACAGCATCCGACTGTTTAACATAGTACAGACAGACATATAAATGCTCCATACTTATAAAGTATGATAGAGGATTAATAAGACTTATTTGACCAGTAAACTGCTCCACATTAAACTGTCAGATAAAACCTGGTATTTATGTCGTTGTACTCATTTATACTGTATAATTATTATACATAAAGGAGTCAATTCTTGCCTCAGTGAAGAACGCACATGTGCCATGGACTCTGCTAAAAAAAGGTTATGTAATGCTTTATTAACTGTGTCATGTAACTTATAAATATTATTCTACACTGATGTATATTAAAGAACTCTATTTTTGATAGTTTTCTTTTTACATATTGGAAACTAGTACATTTTCTAAATGTTTTTATTAAACTGTTCAAGTGTTTTTGCCGACATGTTTTTACTCTAACATGCTTTTAAGACAAAAAATAAAACAATTAAACATACTGTTTGTGTATGCTCTCAGTCATCCAGGCCATGGTGACCAAACACTGATCCAAGTGGCAACTGGAGTGGTTTAGATTCCTGAAGATGTTTCACCTCTTCTCCAAAAAGCTTATTCAGTTCTAGAGTTGACTGGGGAGAAGCTAGAAATATAAAGCACAAGCCGACAAATACATAACCCAAAACCAGAGAAGTTGGCACGTTGTATAAATCGTAAATAAAAACAGAATACAATGATTTGCAAATCCTTTTCAACTTATATTCAATTGAATACACTGCAAAGACAAGATACTTAATGTTTGAACTGAGAAACTTTATTTTCTTTTGCAAATAATCATCAACTTAGAATTTAATGGCAGCAACACATTGCAAAAAAAGTTGGCACAGGGGCATTTTTACCACTGTGTTACATCGCCTTTCCTTTTAGCAACACTCAGAAAACGTTTGGGAACTGAGGAGACCATTTTTTGAACCTTTTCGGGTGGAATTCTTTCCCATTTTGATGTACAGCTTAAGTTGTTCAACAGTCCGGGGTCTCTGTTGTATTTTACGCTTCATAATGCGCCACACATTTTCAATGGGGGACAGGTCTGGACTACAGGCAGGCCAGTCTAGTACCCGCACTCTTTTACTACGAAGCCACGCTGTTGTGACACGTGCAGAATGTGTCTTGGCATTGTCTTGCTGAAATAAGCAGGGGCGTCCATGAAAAAGACGTTGCTTGGATGGCAACATATGTTGCTCCAAAACCTGTATGTACCTTTCAGCATTAATGGTGCCTTCACAGATGTTACTTTGCGCCTATAACAGTCTGGCTGGTTCTTTTCCTCTTTCGTCCAGAGGACACGACGACCATTTTCAAAAACAATCTGAAATGTGGACTGGTCAGACCACAGAACACTTTTCCACTTTGCATCAGTCCATCTTAGATGAGCTCGGGCCCAGCGAAGCCGGCGGTGTTTCTGGGTGTTGTTGATAAATGGCTTTTGCTTTGCATAGCAGAGTTTTAACTTGCACTTACAGATGTAGACGAACTGTAGTTACTGACAGTGGTTTTCTGAAGTGTTCCTGAGCCTATGTGTTGATATCCTTTACACAGTGATGCCGGTTTTTGATGCAGTACCGCCTGAGGGATCGAAGGTCACGGGCATTCAATGTTGGTTTTCAGTCTTGCCGCTTACGTGCAGTAATTTCTCGTTTCTCTGAACCTTTTGATGATATTACGGACCGTAGATGATGAAATCCCTAAATTCCTCACAATAGCTGGTTGAGAAATGTTGTTCTTAAACTGTTGGACAATTTGCTCACGCATTTGTTCACAAAGTGGTGACCCTCGCCCCATCCTTGTTTGTGAATCACTGAGCATTTCAGTGAAGCTGCTTTTATACCCAATCATGGCACCCACCTGTTCACCTCTGGGATGTTCCAAATAAGTGTTTGATGAGCAAATATTTGCAAAAAATAACACAGTTTACAAGTTCGAACGTTAAGTATCTTGTCTTTGCTGTGTATTCAAATTTGGAAATCATTGTATTCTGGGTTTTTTTTACGATTTACACGTGCCAACTTCACCGATTTTGGGCTTCGTAATATGCAAATGACCACGTTGGTCACCTTAAAGCAGTTCTCATCATGCAGATCCTCATTGCTTTAACTGACATTTAAAATTTAAAAACAGAAGAGCAAAGCGAAAATTCATCTTTACAGTAAATATTTGGCTTATACTGATTATTTAATTTGCAAAGACAAAAGCCATGCTACTTCATGATAGCACACAGTATGTTCATTGTCGAGTAAACTGAGCTATAAAAACACTTTTTGAGAAAGTTACTGTGCTGAAACAGCAGGATAATCCTTAAACATTTTTACATTTGGCTAATCTTTGTTTGGGATGAAGTATTATTTTTGTGTTTGGCTAAATTCATATAAGACTGTAGTTTGTTTAATTTGATGCTGGTGGAAGAACGTAGGCTGTGTCTTAAAATAGTGCCTAATCAAAGTGGCTTGTTTTAAGCAAATTGTTTGTAGCATTTGATGGCTTATTTTTCTCTCACAATTTTAATTATGCAATAACTTTGGCACCATGCACAGCAATGTAGTATTAGCATTTGTACTGAGTTTTTTTAAAACAGAGACAACTGAGCTGTGACACTGTAGCAAATGATAAGGCTTATGCCATTTCCCTAACACAACTCCACTTCAAAAAACCTGAACTAGGGGTGGACATTAGCTCAGTTGGTAGAGCGTACGGGGGCTGCCAACCCCCAGCGGCGGCTGCTGGTTTGAATCCCGGCCACAGCCCTTTGCTGCATGTCGTTCCCCCTCTCTTCACCCACTTTCCTGTCTCTCTCAGCTGTCCTATCAAATAAAGGCCATAAAAAGCCCAAAAAAATAACTTTAAAAAGAAAAAAAACCCTGAACTATCCCTTTAATATGGTGCAAACAGGCTGACATTTCATAAACTATTGGTTTGCACCACATTTTAATTGCTTAAGTGTTCTAGAAGTTTTCCTTTTGCTCAGTATGTAGGTAGTTTGAAAAAGTAATGGGGATTTACAGAATAAATAAGTGAATTGGGGCTCAGTGTTGCCTGAGATAGCAATATACATTTTTCTGCCTCTGTAGAATACTTATGTTAAAAAAAGTTATATGTGATATAAATGATGCATATTCATATTTGTAAATCTTACTTAAATTAAAGAGAAAACATTTTCAAAGCTGCTCTAAATTGTCACATTAAAATAATCATAACCGATTGGTGAGTTGATTTTTTTTTTTATTGTCTTCCATTCATGAAGAGTAAGACCAATCAGCCTCTGGTAACTTAATAAATAACTAAATACAGTACTTTAGAAAACCAAACAAGGGCAAAATATGCATTGACTCAAGAATAAAACCCACTCTTCCTTCACTCAAAAAATAGTCAGTTTATTCCATCTGGTACTTCAAATGTTTTGACCTACGTCTTGTTGAAAAAACAAGATCCAACTGACAGAGCATTTACATGGTTTGTATTTACAAAGTTAAATGGACAAAGTTTTACACTATGAAGCAGTCAAAGCAAGAACAAGAGGAACAAAAGGCTGACAAACTTCTACCAACAGGGTTCCCACATGAAGCTAAGCAGGCTGCTGTCACTTGGACACCAAAAGTTTTAACTTCTGTACGATGTTAAAGGGTTGAACAACAAAATTTAATAAATCTTATGAGGAAACCTGAGGAAATCAGAGTTTTCTATGACTCTGCTCTGACCTTCAGACTGTTCTTGCAAAATGTGAAGGCATGAGAAATATAATCAGCTAACTGAACAGAGTATCACAACAGCATGCAAGCAAAGCAATACCTCGTCGCCAGATATTTTTTCTTTTTTAGCTCGATTTAATACAGAACCACAGTCATTAGGCAAGATTCAGGCAATATGTCAAAATGATACCTAAAATATACATTTACAGAAGAAAATAATGATATAGGGGTATAAAACAATCTAATGATGCATGATGTGGGGATCCTCTGGATTCTTCACGTTCAAAAAGGCCCCTGGGATTCTACTGTTTCAGGTGAAAACAGAAATGAACAGGCTCTATTTTTAGTAAATGCATTTTGTTAAATTATATCTGACACAAGCATGCTGTTTGGACAAAGTATATGGGATTTAAAATGGTGTGATTGATAATACTTGAAATAAAATACAAGGTTTAAATGCTTAAACTAAAATAATAATATATATTTGATGATGCTCACTTTTGGATTTTAACGTGTTGTGACTGTTGGTAATGAACTACTAACAAGAACTACAAAAATGGATGAGGACTGTTTTTCAATAATCAATAATTCACACCATGACCACAACCTTCTCACTCTTCTTAAACATGAAATCACAACATGTTATACCATGCAAAGATTCATAGCTGCCTTTAAGTTGAACTGTTATGTTGTTCCATAGCTCTGCCAATTACATTTCATCTGAAAAAAAGTCATTAAAATCAGATTCCTTTGTCAAGATCATCACAAAGAGCAAAACGTGCAAGTTCCTAAGTTTTGTATTTACGTCTGACTTTATCAGCAATGATCCAAGACCACCCTGAATAATCCCAAAGGCTTATAGCTGAGAGAGCCAGCATGCTGCTAACCTCCACAGTGGATGATAAAATGCATCTTTGGAAAATCAATTTTTCTGCAGATGTGTCCTGGTTTCTTTTCAGTGTGACATCACCATGCAACATTATCACTTCTGTGTTTATTGGGGTTTGATATGGCAGAGGTTGACAAACCCTGCAGATATTTTGACAAGACCAGGTGATGTTTGTGAAAACTTTTTGTCTGAATTGGGTCAATTTCATAAATGGATGAGGAAAATCACATTCACATGGACACTCCCTACAAAGCCTATAAAAAAACACATCTTAATCTAGTGTTTTTCAGTGGGATTGAGATTAAAGATCTCTATGTAAAAGTCTCTCCCTCTCTGGATAACGTCACACTCAAGGCATAAAAAGTTAGACTGTCAGGTCTGTGGACATCAATGAAATGTTTGCAGAAAAGTATAGATTAAAAATGTATGCTTGCACCTCCTTCAGGGTTTGATTTATGTATTTATCCTGTCTCTTGAACAGTTGAAAGTCTAAATATAGCTGGGTCACAACATGTCAAGAAGCACCTCTCTACAATAAATCAGGGAAGTATCATAAGCCCTAAAACTCAGAGCTGGACACAGAATCACACCAGATTTAACCACTTTCCAATTTGAAACTCAGAGTTACAGAAGATCCAACAAGTTCGAAGTTTGAATTTACATTTGGATGGCATCCAATTGGCAGCTCTGAATTTCTAACTTCTGCAGTCAAAGGGACAACAAAACAAAATCCCCCTATTGGTAAATGTATTGACTCTTGATCGCTTATTAGAAAAAACAAAATCAAACATTTTCCCTGCTTTGGCCATTTCTCTGTAGAATATGTATGCTGTTCCAAACCAATAAATGATAAAACTCAAAATATCCTGGCATTTCATGGTCTCAGTCTGAGGTTTTCACACTAGACAGCGGCATCACCAGTCAGGAGGAGCAAGAAAAAACCTAGACTGTATGAAGGATCAGAGAGTCTGAGTGATTTAAGCTTTTACTGAAGTCACATTTTGAGCCAATCAGCATCAAGACTCTTACTAAAACTGCTTTCTCAAACTGACATTCAGTCACCCTCAAAACAGATAAAGGTGAATTTTGTATAATTAACAGTTTGTGCTCAGTAAGATGTGAACTATTCTTTCCATGAACTTTTTTGAACCACACAGGAATCGTTCCCTCCATCTGAAAAGACGGGCATTTATGTGTGTGAACTTTTGAAGCAGCCTCCAGTGGGCACTGGAGGTACTGCAGTTTTAAGGACTTGTGCATTGGATTTCTTTCCATGCTGGACACTTCAGTTAAAGCTCTAATAAAAAAATACACAAGGCTGCTTGTGGGCACTCAGCACAAGTACTTCTAGAAAAGCAAATATGTTGAATAAATCTCTGTACTGAGCTGAATACATTGTGGGAACCCTGTGGCTCTGTTAATGTGTTTTCAGTTTGTCACCAAACAGCGTCATGAAGACCCCGTACAGAAACCCTCCTGTGAGGATGAGCAGGGTGCTGGATATGGGTCCGAATGACAACAATGCTCCAAATATGTAGAGGAGCAGCAGCATTAGTATCGTCCTGTAGCTGGCGAGTGGACGCAGGCTCAGCCTTGGCTGTCGGCCCCTCTCCGTTTTCAACCGGGATACGGGGCTCTGCTTTAGTTTGGCGGCTGATTCGTGGTTGGCGAAGTAGTGACGACCCAGGCGACCCAGGAAGTCTGGACGGGAGCAAAGGGCGTTCATGTGTCCTCCAAACTGTAATGAACGGGAAAAAGAAAATGCATCTATGTTCAATTGGTCAGAGACGGCTAGACTTGTTACTTTAGTCGCCATGGTGCTGCAGAATCAGATGGATTCAAAATAAAGAAACAATGGCATTTGAACTTTACATGTGGCACAATTAACACGTACACGTCATGCCTTTTCCTTTACGTTGGTTTGTGATGTTTATTTCAATATTAGAAAGCTGCAAATCCATTTCATAATCTACTTTTCCTCATGTATTACACCAGTAGAAACGCCAAACTCTTTTATCACTGTCATCTTAGAGTTTTGCATGTTGCTTTAAAACTCTGAAATATTGTACGTTCTGCAGTTTGAGTTTCATGTCTTGTCACTTTCGAGACCATTAAGCGGGTATTCTTTTGACTGTGCGTGCAGGAACAAGGAAGAGACGGGCATAGCTCACCCTCTGCTGATTAGCTTAGCTCAAACACTGTGAGTCAATGGGAAGTGTTAGCCTACCTACAGTCCCCAGATAAACTCTTAAGCCACTCTAAATGGTCCTGTGTGCTTGTGGTGACTAATTTTTATGTAGCATTATGTTACTTTAGCTTCTACTATCATTGTATTATCTTCATCTACTCCTAAACAGAGGCTTTGTTTTGTTGTCCTGCTTACATGCATGTCCACGTTGCATGTGTCAGATGTGATGTTGATGGACTAGTCTAGTTTGGGCAGTTATGACAGCCATTTGTTTGCAGACCATTCATAGGCGCAAACTGCTTGAAAATCTAAGAATGGCTCGCAAACGCACAGCTTACTCATGACTGCGAATCAGTTCTCAGCGTTCAGTTAAAAGAGCTGTTCAAAAGACTCAACCTGTCATGAACGTCAAATCTTTAGCAAACCCTGCGAAAGCAGGTCAACTAGGGATGCAAATTATCAAGTAATTCATTAATTGATAGTTGTTTCATCTTATCGATCGATGATCGATTAATTGATAAGCGGCATTTTTTCTGCAAAGCTGAATTTCCCTCTGAATAAATAGGTTCCTTTCTACGAAAATGCTATCTTTCTTATGAAAGAGAAAATGCAAATCATCTTCCTTAATTAAAGATTTATTCTTCACAGCAGGGAACAACACATTCACAAATGGGACAATGCAATAACAAGACTACTTTGAGGCTACTTGAAACATGAAAATAAACAAGTGTAGATAGAACATGGAGTCACACTTAAATGCAAAGAAAATTTGCTTTGAAAGGATGTTGTTCATGATGCATTGTAGTAAAGTGTAGTGTTTGGCTGTGGGAAAAGGCAAGAAATGCTCTGTATTAGTGTTTTGGATGCCATTTTAAAATATTAAAAAATTATATATCTGTAATTTCTATAAATATTAATGTGTATGGTGTTAAATATAATAGTAAAATACAATTTGTAATATATTACTACTTGTGTTTATACATTTAATATACAACAATATGCTGGGGACAGAAATGTCACTCTTTTGGCGGAATCGCCCATTTATTGGCAGCATGTCTGTAGTAATCATGTCACATATCCGCTGGGTAATGCCCTCTGCCTTCGTGGAGTCACATACTCATCGTCCCAACGCTGCGGTGATTGAAGGCTGAGAGCTACTCGCTCCCTGCAGCACAGCTGAATGTGACGTATTGAGGTGATAATTTAGCGAAGATGTGGAGGAGTTGTACTTTAAAATACTTCCACAGATTGTGCATTTGGCGTCTTTGTCGTCATTAACCAACTTAAAGTGGTTCCATACTGAACTCCGTCTTGTCCTCTTCATCCTGCCAGCTTACCGCCTCTCGTTTGTCTTGTTGTTGTCGTCCTCTTCTTCTTCTAATAAAGTTCCGGCAGGCTGTACGCAAGGAAGCGTAATGCTGCCCCTCATAGGTTGGGTTATATTGTTGTTGTCAGAGGCCAGCTTCTACGGTTCAAAACGCAATTAATACACTTAAATCGAGTAATTTATCGACAATTAATCGATAATCGATTAATTGTTTGCATCCCTAAGGTCAACAAAACAAAACCTCTGCTTAGGAGAAAGAAGATAGTACAATGTAGAAGATACCATACCATACCATACTGCGGTAGAAAAACCAGTCACAACAAGCACACAGGACGTTTAGCATCACATAAGAGTTTATCTGATCACTGTAGGCAGATGCAGGCTAACACTACCTATTGACTCCCAGTGCTTGAGCTAAGCTAATTAGTGGTGGGCAAGCTTTGGCCATCTCTCTTTCTTGTTACTGCACTCACAGTTGAAAGGATGGTGTCTACCTGCTTGTTAAGGACTCAACGGTGAGGCAAGACATGAAGAGAAAAAAAAGGTGGCGTATCTCTTTAGGTTCCACCTGAAACCATGCAGCTCTTAGATCCAGGAAATCAGCACATACTTACCCTCTCATTAACCAGAGAAGAGAGCTTGTAGAAGAGCCTGACCAGCAGGGCGTTCTCGTAGCTCCTTATTGGTTGGAGCTCTGGGTCTCCTTGGTAGTGGATGTCAAACCTGCGCAGTCCACTGATTATCTTCACAAAGGTCAAACACAAAAACAGACAGGTTTTTAGTGGTTGCAGCTTGGCCTGACACATTCCAGCGCATGCCTCTCCCCTCTTGTACCCACCTGCCTCCTGCCCAAGTCGGTCAGAATGAGCCCGTTTTCTCCCTGGATGCAGTCTGGAAGCTGTTTGGAGTTTGCATCGTCCTGGGAAGAACTCAGGTTGGACATTAGCTGAGTCAGCTGCCCCGGGTTCAACTGGGAATCAGAAACAAACAAATTAAAGCTTAAAAGATGTCAAAGTTAGATTTAATGTGCCGTACTTTAAAAGATAATGGATCATGATAATGACCTTATTTACAAAACAAGTCAAGTTTCCAAAGTGCTATGACCACAAACAGAAACAGAACAGAGATGGATGTATTTTTACTGAATCATATCATTGGGGATCAGGCCAAAGTACACAATCCTGAGGACCTTGGGAATCTTGTAACCCAAAGCCTCTTTAAGAGTCTGAATAACTTTTCCAAAAAAGATAGATTTTTTTTTTAAACAGAGCCAGAAAATGTGTAAGTGACTGGCCTACATTTACCAACTGTCTTCATCAAAATGGTCGTGTTTTTAGTACTTTATTTTTATCTTAAATAACTTAGGAACTTAAAGAATCTCCTGCATGCTCAGCACCAGGATATATCAGGCAGCAAGTTAACATTTTGTCCTCAACGTTGATGGAAAAATGGCCAAGTGTAGGGACTTCAGTGAGTTGAACAAGGGCCAAATTCTGATGCCAAGATGCATGGGTCAGACAATCTCTAAAACTGCAGCTTTTGTGTTCCCGCTCTGCAGTGGTCAGTATCTACAGACATGATGTGTGTTTGATGGCAAAGTTTGTGGAGCCACAGACACTGATCATCAATGATCAATAGAATGATCCAGTAAACTGTGCAAATCTGCATGAATGAAACTGTGATAAATGATCACATGCTTTAATTTTAATAATAAGGGAAATAAACTATAATATTAGAGAAAAAAACGTAAATTCACCTTGAAGATTTGGCCAAGGTTCTCCAAGGCTCTGTCCAAGAACTCGTGGGTCTTTTTCAAACACTCCCCGCTCTCCTCTGGCTCAGCCCCGGCAAACGTGTTGTTGTGATCAGAGGATCCTATTCCAAACCAGGACAGGAACGACGTGTTAGCGTTCACCTCGTTGGAGTGGTCAGAGATCCTTTTAGCTGTTTCTCTGGCCTGTGCGATGATTTGGATCAACTTCATGACCTGTAAAACGGACATAAATCAATATCAGTGTCTCTGCTGAATGTGTGGGGTGTAAACTATCTTTTTATGTTTTCATGTAAACAGAACTCTTAGTAATATAACTTACTGCTCCTCTTAGCTCAGTACCAAACATCTGTTTGTACTGGCAGTCCTGGCCCTCCAAAGCGTAAACGTGGCTCTTCACTTTGAAAACCACATCTGTCATCACTCGTTGCCTTGACGACAGGAAGCTGCCTCCTTGGTTTGGTGTCAGGTAGCCGCGTGGTTGTCGATGGTGGAGGACGTGCTCCGGCTCCAGAAACAGCTGCTCTCCTGTTGAGAGATTTTTTTCATTAGCCTCAGTTTTTATCTAACTTCTGGAAAATTCAGGCATGAATCTTTTTAATAGAGGATTTCTTTAGACTATTTATTTCTCCAATTAGACCTTCATTTGACATGTAGGGCAGTGGATGGATTTAAAAATTGGGAAGAGACAGTGGGGAACGCTATTTGGGGAAGAAGCCACAGGTTGGACTTCAATTTGTTATGTAGGAAAACAGAGGAAAAGCAAGGCCACTCACATCCCATGCTTGTTTTAACAGGTGTACAACTTTTCAAATTACACAAACAGAAACTTTTTATGTCCTCTTTACCTCAAAAATCCACGACACACCCAACAAGATAATCAAACTGATTTTTGTCCTGATTCCCCCTTTAAATTAAATGAGTTAAAGGCAGATTATCTGATGTCCCCTAACATTTTCTTTCAAGTTCTACCTCTGGTGTGATGTACAAAAAGAATGATTTAACCCTCCCTTTCTGCTCAGAAGAGGATCAACACTGTCCCTGTTTGAAATCTTGAATATAAATGTTCAGAAATCCTGGTGTGTGAGGGAAGAGCACTGAGGACAGTTGCGCTTGTCCATTTTTTGTCGTTTTCGTCCTTACCTTTCTGTATCATCTCGGCGAGGTTTGACTGAGCAAACACTTTGGCCACCCTGAAGACCATCAGAGCATTTTTTGCATTAACCAGATCCGTCCGCATGGTTCTGTTCAAGAACACCTGGAAGAGCTTCGTGTACATGAGCAGGTTCTCCTGAACGAACGGCTCCCTGTGAAAGAGCAAGTTCAAGTCAGACGCAAACTGATTACAAGTATCAGAACTTTTAAACTTGGATCTACACCACGCACAGGGAATGACATCAATCACTGTGCCAGTTATTATAAATTCTCCTGCCAAGCTAAGTGAGTAAAGCAAATAAAAAAAACACTTTGTCTCGTGCATTTATGAATTTTCAACAAGGTTTGCAGTTGCATTAATACCCTCCAAATAGAGCAACATCAGACCCACCATTTCTCAGGGACTGTTCTGGATGGGTCTTGCTGAGGATTACTTTTCTCTCCTGTGTACCTCCATGGTTGGATGTAGCTTAGCCATGTCTCTAAAACCTGAACACAAAGAAAAAAGATCCTCTTAGACATTAAAGGAGTGCTAAAACAGTGATTTAATGAATGAGGTTAGATGTGAACTTTTTTCTTCCATCATTGAGGCATGTAGATTTAAAATCCTATAATGCACTATTTTTTGTTTGCAGCCTCTTCATTCTAACTTTGATGGAATAACAATAAAATGGACAAACAATCTCAGGCTGTATGTTTTTAAAGGAAAACTTACATCTACAAAAATTTGGTTCATCTTGGTTATTAAGTATGGTTGGAATCTCCATTAGTGCTGTGAGCTTAAAATGATGATTTATATGCATAAAAAGGTCAAGATACATAAAACAAAGTACATTTCAGTATATTAAGAAATGCCCCCCCTTGCCACACGGCAACAAGGTCAGTTAAGCCTGGATGGAGAACCACAACATTCGCACCATGCCTTGGCCTGCTCAATCACCAGATCTTAATCCAATTGAAAACCTGTGGAAAATCATCAAACTCAAAATGGAGAACCACAAGCCCAAAAACAAAGAAAATTTGTTTGAATTTGTCCAACAGGAATGGGCTGCTGTGACAGCAGAACAATGTCAGAAGCTGGTGGAGAGCATGCCAAGACGCATGGCTGCAGTCATCAAAAACAATGGTTATGCAATCAAGTATTAACTCTTGTGTGTATCATGTGTTTAAAGCAAACAGAAAAGAAAACATGGAATGCTTAAAAGTAGTGTTTTTGGCGGTACAATGCCATAGCTATTGATGTAAGAATTTAAGTAATTTTGGTTATTATCAAGAAAACCATGGAAAATGAATAGTTCTTAGTTCTTAAATTAAACTCTCATGAGCTATTTTTGTTGTTATCATTATAATTGTCCAAACAAATGTACCTTTAGTTGAGCCAGGCATTAAAATTAACAAGAAATTGAAGAAAACAAGGGTGGTCTAATAATTTTTTCCATGACTGTATCTCAAATCAGCAAAAACCCATTATTGTGGGTCCCCCAAACAAGGACAAAGTTATGTTTATTTGAGATAGGACCTACCGCTCTAAAGGAGGCATCCAGAGGCCAGTGTCCAAAGCAATGCTGCAGAAACAGGTAAAGCTTCTGTTGTACGAAACGCTGAACCACCACCCTGTGGGCAGAGAGAATCAAACATTCACATCAGGGAATGGAAACTTTGGTAACTAAGAGGGTTACATAATATTATCTCACTGCCAAGAGGCCGACTGTTGAAAAGAACTGCAGATTAACCTCAAAACAGCAACATAACTTTCTTATAATTCATCATTTTGATAAAAGAAAAAACATAGCTGTCATCAGAATTTATCACACCATCATCAATACTGTCAACACAAGAATAGTTAGTAAGGCTTATAATTCAAGCCAGTTTAAGGTTATTTTTCTAATGCAATAAACAGAGTAATGAATGTTTTCTAATTGTTCTTTTGTAACAGACACAAGATTCCTAACTTATGAATGCAGTATGAAAACAGAAAAGGACTTCAGTCCAAGCAGGCCTTCACAACTCGACCGGGATACTTAAAATGTTTCTGTTGCCAATCTTTAACGGCAATATTTTCATTCTTAACACACTGTATGTTGACAATTGATGTTTGAAATTGACAAAAGCACTATAAAGATGAATTTAATTTATTCTTTTTACATAAGATTATTTAAAGCTATAGTGTACGATTTGGAAACTTTGTACATCTCAACACCGTTTATAGGGCTGCTATGGTCCTATGGCCCAACCTACACAATATAAAGACCAAAAAGAACGAAAAAAATCCATTCAGTATATCCGCTGCAAAGCTGCATACTAGTTGACCAATTAGAACCGCGCGGGCATGCGCGGTTCGGATTGGTCCATGAGCCCATCCTATCCCCTGTCTCCCTCGCTTCGCACCGTCATGCCCATGGCCCCACCTCTTCCCCACTTCCTCTCCCATGTACCGGTGAGCAGCTAGCAGCATTAGCTACTGAAGCATCATGGAGCCGGGGGGCTGCTTTTGTTACCCTCCACATCGAAGAGAAGGAAACGTAAAAGTTTGGAGGAAAAGGCTGAAGTAAGGAAGAAATATGAGCAATACAGGTCCCAACAGAGACTTAACATTGGATTATTGTACGGTGGAAGAAGCTGCAGAATGATTTGGGATTGTTGAACACTGCTGGCTGCTGGCTACCGAACGGCCGGCCGCAGCGGGCCACGGGCTGGCGAACAACCGAGCACTGCCCGCCGGTCGAGGACTGTGGGCCGGCTGGCAAACGGCCTCAGTCCGCTGTCTAACCTTCAGCATCGGCCGTTCCGCCCCTGGTTGAACAGGTAATGGCTTTGTTTACTACAGTGGGAGATGTCTGCTGAATAACTCTAATGACTTGTTGGTCAGAGCGGGTAGGCTCTGTCAATAGATTTTAGCCTGTTAGCCACTCATCGTTAGCATTGTAAACTGAGCTGGTGAGGACAGAAAGATAAATTCTCCCCCACAATTGGCTCTGCTCTGGCGACATCAGACCCGCTTCGCCACCGGTCCAATTGAAATGGCTACCACTGTGTGTTACAAGGGGGATGACTGTTGTGTTTGTTACTTTCAGTTGAGCTGAGTTGTTTTGAGTTTACTGCTGATATTTGCCAGCCGCTTGTAGTTCTGTCCGAGGGGGCTTGTTGTTATGAGGCGACACGAGCTGGGGGGCGGGATCTTGGAACACTGAGGGGAGGGGTGAGTGAAGGGGGAGCAGGCTGCGTTTTTCAAATTTGTCTCAATGGTTAAACTGGTTTTCAGAACGTAGACCCTAGCTTTAACAGCCAAAATAGATGCATTAAAACCTTCTAACTTTCTTCCTCCTTTGACATTTGTAAAATTAAGTTCTGGAACATTGCAACTATTGCTGCCACATTTGGGGAAATCTGCCACAAAATCTGGCATTTTTCAGCAATAATCACAAAAAACTTACACTAAATCACGGAGGGTCTGCTTTTTTGTTGTAAAAGACTCTATAATGATTGCTGGTGGGACCTTGCTTGCTGAATTTATTGTTAGCCATTTCAGTGAGAGTTGTTGCTTTAGTCGATGGAAATCCCAGACAAAACTCAAAACTTCTTGTCATGCTTAACTTAATTAGAACCCATTAAATTCCTGCAATTCTGGAATTAATCTCTTTAGATTTTCTTAATCTTGTGCTAAATGTCCACAGTTGTGTCACTGACCTCTTGAACTCCTCCAGGGGGCTGGTGTGAGTGTGTGAGTGGGCTGAGGGGGAGGACGTCAGCTGCTCGGGCTTCAGGCTGTTGGAAAAGGCGTGGAGGTGTTTCACCAGGAGTCGGACCACCAGTACGTGCTCCTCTGTTGGGCTGAAGGGTTCCTGAAAACACAACCAGTCACAAAGTGCTCTGTACTCCCACACAGCAAAGCCAATTATTGTCAATTTTCAGCAAAGCAGCTAATCATGATGCATCCCAATCCAAAAGCAGCCAATCAATCACCAAACGCTCAGAGCATGTTCTTTTTGAAGAGCACAGAGGTCTCACACCTATGAAGGATTTGACTTAACCAGTTACAGAGAAACAACAGCTACCATTCCATTACCAGTGGAGTTTAGCACTTTCTGCTCTGCTCATAACTTCAAAGACCCTGATTCTGCAGCCAAACTTGACATATCATTCCAAGTGTTTGGGTAGACCAATCATCAGTAAGAATGACAGCTACAGTATGCCAGGGGTTAGCTATACATTAGAACTTCAAGAAAGTCAGTGCAAAATAAAAGAGGAGACATATCTAGGCATTAAACCAACCTGTATAACAGTCTCATGGGCTGTTGTTACAGTTTAAAGTTTTGGAAGTTTTATATAAATATTTTTTCATTGTTCTGTCCAGAAATCTTTAACATACATCTTTGAGATAAATATTACAGGGATTTGTTTGCCAAGAGATGTTTCACAGTTGGTTTATTGACATGTTTTAAGTGTTATGCTCATGCTCGACTTTTAAATATGAAGACTGTCAAAATCATAAAAAACAGAGTAATTGCCATAAGAGGATCACAGTGCTGCAATGGTACTCCCTCCACCTTCCCCACAGAGCAGCTAGTCTGCTCCACAGAGCTGAATCTGGGCTTGCTGAATTAACACACTCATATCGTCAATGAACAGTGGATAAAACAGTTAGATGTTCAAATCATGGGTGAGACATTAGAGTGGTTCACTATAAGAATAGCCTTTAAGTTTTTCCTTCCTTGATTGCTTAGTAATTGAGGGTTGCAGAAGCACTACAGCCATCATTTTTTAAACAATATGTTTATATTTTATTTGCAATCTGATCTCTGTATACCATACATTTGCCTTCATGGGCATTATTACATCAGAAAAATCATTTTTAAGGCTCAAATTAGACCACATTAGTAACTAAAGGTGTGGGACCTCAGTGCTCATTTTATAGCAAAGCTGCTTTGTAAAAAGGATGCAATGCTTCTTCATTTGAATGCCAGCAAACAAAGATTAATTTGGCAAAGATCATCCTGTCTCAATAAGCATGAGGTATCCATTCTCATAATGAACTGAGTGTCTTTTGTTTATGTGTCATACATTTATCTTTTGCATTTTAAGCAGAGCTGCGTCAGTGGAAATGAACATGTATCTAGCATGTAAACATGTAACAGAACATGTAGCAGACCAGACTAAGTGTAACAAAGCATGCCTTCCTAAACATTCAACAGCAAAGAGAACCACACCAAAACCAGCGACCAATCTGATCAAAGTCCAAAGCTTCATTCCAGGATTACTTTTCCTGTCAAGGATACTTCTCTGAACAAATTCACAGTTTACAGTCAGACTGAGGGCCTCACAACAAACTAAAGACGGAGTTACAGCAGAGGTTTATTTCTCCTCTCTCTTACTTTATCGGCCATTTCCAAGGACCAAAACCTTTTGTTTTGTCAGAGCATTTAGTGTCAGCCTACAGCTTTTAAATCTGGTTCAATGGAGAAGTGCCTATTTACTGACCTTCAAAAATCAAACCAACAGAAAAGGCTAAAAAACAGTTCTACAAGGTCTGGACTGTCATCTTAGGAAGGATGCTGGTAGCATTATGTTGTTTTTCCTCATTCACTTCTACTTCCTATTGCAATATCCAGAAGCTGTTTTTCCAGCAAGGCCAATAGAGTTTATAAGAAGTTACTTTTTAGCAAATCAAGCTGTAAAACTGATGAGCTGGAGGCAATACTCTGCCAGTATTAGACTGGTGACTAGAGGGACTTTGTCTCACCGTGTTTGTCAACCTGAGAGAAGTATCCTTGACTGTGAGTTATCTGACTGAGGTTTACCTCCAGGAGGCCCCAAAGGGCCGGGGGTGAATGAAAAGGTAAAAGTACTTGGTAGGTGTGGAGGGTCCCAGAGCCTGGTGGGGCGTAGGGTTGGCACGGCATGCTGGACATACTGAGGCGGTACTGCAGCAGCGCCAGCTGTTCACCCGTAACCACCAGGAGGGAGAGGAAGACGAGGAGGAGGGGGACGATCACAAAAAGGTGGAGGAGAAGGAGGTGGAGGAAAAAAGTGAAGAGAGAGGAGGGAGGGGGTCAGGGTGGGTGAGGAAAGGTTGGAAGGAAAGGAAAAGGTGGAAGGAGGAGGGTTTACGTGAGAACAGGAGAAATGGGAAGCAGCAAAAAGGAGAGTGCAACCAGACAGAAACATTTGTTCAAAAACATTGAGGTAGAAAGGAGCAGACAGCAGGAGAGGAGACAAACAAAAAGAACATGTTGATTGTGGGAACACAACGCTTTAATGCTGGGGTTGATGCAGACCACTGTCCTACACTGCAGACAAACAAGATCACATGACCATAGGGATGGGAATCATTTTACACACACTACCTAAAAATGACTTTTTATCTAAGGATAAGAAAAAAATAGAAATTTAGATGTGCTAAAAAAAACAAAACATGTTCTGCAATATCTCTGGATGACCAGTTTTCAGTGGCCAAAGAGATGATGCTGTAAACTGTGTTCAAGACTCATCAACTCAGTGACCTCAGTAAAGTCATTGTTGTCATCCAGAACTTTACACTGATCAGCAACTAAAGAGGACAAATTTCAGGAGGATATCCCTAAACTCCCACTAACACGTACAGAATTTACCCTGAAATTGACAAGGTGAACTGCATATGTGAAAGGCCCCTCGTATTTTTACCCCTGCATGTGTGAAAGAGTTTAATACATCCCTTTTCACACATGCAGCCCTGATGTTTCCTAGAAAGTACCCGTGTTACCTGTCAGATATTTCCTGACCTTTGTTTCACTCAGAGCAGGAGTTTTCCCTGCAGCTCGTCAGTCAACGAAGGAGTGAAAAGAGAAATAACTAGAGGGAATCAGGTTCATTTCAGGGTATTTTCATGGATCCCTCCTGTTTGCTCTCACACATGCAGCTCATCCATGCAGTTTCAGGACAATCTCAGATTTCAAACTTGGTACATAAAACAAGAAAGTCATATGTTGTTAAAATATGCTTTTTTCTTCTGTTTATCTGAGCATTTCTAACAACATTTGATTTCTTCAAGGTACACTTCCCCACACTGTAAAGGCTTCTTATCATCATTTTTAATCTATTTATAAGGATGCAACTTAGCCCACAGTTTGGTACGAATCTTGTTTTTTTGGACATCTTTGTTATTCAGATCTTTTTTCTTTATTACTCTTTTCCATTCTGAGGTGTTTAAGAGATTTTTTTAAGAATAGAAAGAAATATTTATGTATGTTTAAGGAGGTTTTCAAGTGCTTTTAACCTTGGAAAACATGTTATATATTTAATAATAATGAGAAACAAATAAAGTAGACCTCCAAAATGCAATATTTAAATTTAATATCATGTTTTTGCTAAAATTTCCTTTTCTTTGCGTTATATTTAAACACATAAGTGGTCGACATGTTTTGAGTCTGTTATGGAGTTTTTTAAATTCACATTTGAGGTGAAAAGTTAAGACACATTTGTTTAATTAGACTTTTAAAGTAGGGTTGTACAAGTTACACACTGTCACACTGACAGTTAATCTGCAGCATTAGCAGTCCTTGTATAGCACTAGACTTCATGCAAAATATTTTGGGACAGACTGAGGACTTCTGTCTGCTAGTGTGGCTGGAGCGAAGGCTAATGCCCACTCCAAAAACCCTTAACCATCCTGTCGATCAAATGCACTACTGCATTAATGTTACTACGGCAAAATCTGATGAATGTTGGTGCATCAGAGCATTAAGAAAATAACATCATGTAGCAGGACCCACAAGGCTCCAGACACGTATCGATAACCTCAAACAGTGCTGATTTCCGGTTCTGGTTTTGAGGTTCATTGTTGCGAGAGTGGGTGCATGTTGCTGCCTATCCTCTGAGAGTTGTGTGGTTTCTTAGCACAACTGTAGTGTATTGCTACCTGCAAGAGGAGCTTATTAACCCCTTTGTGCAGACTCATGGGATCAAACATGAAGAGAAAAAGGCAACAGCGAATAAAAGAGGATTGTACTTAAAACTGAAAATTCCACAGGTCACACATGGGTAATGAACCATGGAAATTGTATTGACAATTCAATATTTCATTAAGAATTGTTGCATCCCTACAATCTGCCTTTTCTTTTTTTCTAAGTTATGAACTTAGCAGTATTTTACTGAGCTTTGAATCATTCCCATCCCTAAGGCATAGCATCTTCATGGGTTGAGCTCCAAACTGCAAGATTTTCTTTAACTTGTGTGTGTAAGACTCATCAGCTCTTCAATTTAACTGAGGCAGAAAATATGTAAAACACATATTTTAGGATCTTGAAAACTAATTCATAGATAACAAATTAATTTCACACTGCAGGACAAAAACACAATATGATCTATAAAATTTGTCTTGGTGCTTTAAGACCATCTCTGCTCTAGTTTAGTTTTAAAATCAGATTTGCATAAACTTGGTCAAAATCTTGCAGTTCAAGCGCACTCTTACACAGGATGAACATAAAACAAAACAGTGTGTCTATTTACAGCCGTTATATTGTTTAGAGGGCAAAGCATTTGATGTAAGAGAGGCACATGAGCCAGATGTTAATAATGCAGAATGACTGACAGCAAACTATGACATTCACAGTTTCTATTGCATTCATGGCGCAGTAAATCAGCCCAAGTACTCTAAATATGTTTGATACTTCTGCAATGTAAACTCAAACTGGAGCTCTAACAGTGACTAAACTGACTGACAGTAAAAACAAACAAGCAAATACATAAATGATGACTCCAATGCAGACTGTGAAGACTTTCCTTCCTCTCTTGTTGGTATTTACAAGTAGAATGTTACAAATGATTGGAAAAAAAGTGTGAATAAAACATCTTAAACATACAAGAAGAGAGTACAGCAGGCAAAAAACATCATAATCAAATATCATTAATCTGCTTCAGTTTTGGAGGCGACTACAAACAACAGTGCTGCACCATAAATACTGAAGAAACTGTTGTTGGGCTTGCAGCAAGTGCAATCTGCACCGTGACATCATTCTATACATGCAATAAAAGGCTTAAGCTGTGGGTCAGAGCATGTGCATGCACAATTTAGAGGTTTGCATTACACGCTGTACACTCTGGAGGTTAAAGAGGTCATCAACACCAGCATAAAGTCTCAAAGTGACTGCTTTTCTTGACTGGAGAATGTAACCACAACAATATAATGTACTGCTGTTACTGCCCTGGACAAACCTGTTGTGGCTAAGTTATATATTTGTGAAGATGCTCTCTTCTATTGTGTGTGTGAGGAGCGAGTGCTCTGTTCACACAAGGATCTCTGCCGCCATTCAGGTGTACTCCTGGGATTTTCTGGGAAAGCCGGCCTCACACTGGCTCAAGAGCTAAGTACAGCCTATTCAAATCCCCTAAGCCAAGGCCCAGACAGCAGCACCTCAATGCTCTCAGCCTCCAAAATGATCTTCATAAAACTGTTAACCATGAAATTATTAGTTCGTACCTTTTGGTCTGAGTTGGTTTTTTGGGGGGATTCCTGGGTTTGCGAAAACTCAAAAATTGTGAGACATACAAATGTTCACGATTCAAAAGCATCAGCAGATCATAGAGAAATGTGTGTCCACCCACATTTCCAAGACTGAAACTACAGTATAACCTTTTTAACCACAATTTACTATAGTTTTGGTGACAAAAAAATTACCATTTCATAGACAAAAGTGTATAACATCTCTTTATGGAAATATCAATACCAAAATGTTTGTGCATCCTTGCTTCTAGATGAATATAACTCCCTGTGTACCCTCCAGTTTCACCAAAAGCCTTCACCATAATGTGACTTTATGCTGGTGCTCGACATGCTGTTAAACAGTAATGACACATATACAGTGTTGGGGCATGCAGCATGCAAAAGACATGGAGGGTAGCAGAAGCTTTAAAAACATGCCAGGTTTCTTAATGCAAAATCTTTACTCTGCATTTCCTTTATATTTTAACTAGGACTTTCTAAAAAAAAATGATTCTAATGGAAGGAAGGGTTGCATGCTGTGGACTCACACTGCAAGCTATTTGAGAAAATAAAACTTTTATCAGTTTCAAATGGTTTCTCTTAATATCACTGCAACACATCTGCAAACACTTCATTTGCTTTGACAGTGCACTGAAATCCTGATGGAATATAGAAACTGAGTCTTGCAGTGTGACACTCTCACAAAAGAAAAAAACAAACTATTGAAAAACAAAGCATTAAGATGATCTTTTTTTCTGGTTTCTTCCCTCATATTTCCCCTCATTTGACCATAGCAGCTGGTTCATCTAATTAGCCTAAAACCACCAAGAGAACCAAGAGAAACAGGGGATGGAGGTGTGGAGGGATCGGGCGTGGCAGCAGTGGGGAGGGTGGTGGTCAGCCAGTCAACAGCCAGCCGTGCAGTGCTGCAGTGCGGTGTGGAGGAGGGGGAGGTGTGGGGACTATTTCTCTTACCTTTACCTGGGGAGACTGCAGCTTCTGGTACATATCCAGGGAGTAATGATGGAGCCAGACTTCCACAAACATCTGCAGAACACAGACATGAACATCTCAAGCCTTCATTTTAAACAGGTCTCTCCTTCGACACCAAGAGCGGTTTCACGTTTTCAATCCTGAGGCTGAGCACGCGTGTATGCAGTTTAATTTAGATCAGGGCTGGGGCTCTGGTTTGGCGGAGTGGTGGGCGGTCAAGCACGACCCATGTATGTGCTTCTACCAGTCCTGGTTCAAGTCCAGCTGTGGCCAGTTTGCAGAAAATCCTCCCCTACCCTCTCTGGACCCCTCACAAGCTTATCCACTGTCTCTCTCTCCTGTCAATAAAGGTGTAAAATGCCCCAAAAAGTAATCCTTAAAAAATGTAGATCAGTCCTAACTCACTCTTTGCAAACCCCATCGACATGTTGAGGTCAGTTGAATTGAAATAACGCGACAAAGAACACATATATTGTAGTTAATAATAAGGGACCCAAGACGCTTTAATCTAATTGTGCTTGATTTCATAGTTTTTTGCTCACCTTTAAAGTCACCATAAAAATCAGAGTTTCCAACTACTAAATACTGCCCATGCATCATATGACAATAACACTGTTAAGTCTACAATGGGGACTTAATTTACCACAAATTCTGAGAAGATTAAGGGTGTTTAAGTGTTTATTAAATCATAGACTACTTAAAAGGGAGTGTGGGGTCATAGAGCAGTAGGGCTGTGTATTTCCAGCAACTATACGATACGACACGTATCCCGATACTAAGGCCACGATATGATACGTATCCCGGTACACGTAAATTGTGAACATTGACTATGCTTTAAGCAAAATTCTTGACAAGTTTAGTTTTTTCTTATAAGAAGAAAAAGAACAAGGATGAGTTTTAAGTGGTTCTACAACTTGACAGACATAAATTCAGATCCTCAAAGATGGTAGACCTAAGTTCAAATTTAGAACATATGCTTCATTATGTAGCTCGTCTTCTACCTTGAACTGTGCCACTGTTAACATTACCCAAAGTGTATTTACAACTGTCAAAATATTTAGGCCGTATCGATTCTGTAGAATCCGTATCGATACACATATCCCAAAGGAGTGCGATACGATATTTGGCCGTATCGATATTTTGAGCACAGGCTTATAGAGCTGAAACTGAAATTAAATGCATGATCATTTCTAGTTGGATAATACGGAGATATAATATAGACACTTCAACAAGCAAAAGAAAAAAGGAGAAAGAGTGATCACATAATGCAATGAGGGATGGACAATATGACCTAATCATCATATCACGTTTTTTTCTGAATCTAAAAGAAATGAACAAAAACTTGACTGGTTCAAATTCTTTCAAAACATTGCACTTCTTCTCCACAAAGTCTTCAGCAGTTCTACCAGTACTACCTCTATATTGGACACCATGAGCTGGATGACTGAGTGAAAACCCACACAGACAAACAGAACTTGTTTATGCACTTAATCTGCACCATTAAAGACAAAGGTAGCCAATAGCCAGCCTCAGCTTGATCCGATGAAAATGAAAGTTGTAAAGGTTGGGTGGTTATACCAAAAACATTTCTTGACCACATTATATAAAAACGTTTTAATGTATTTAAACAAACTCAGGCTGCTGTGATATAACTGTGAAGGCCAATGACCCAATAATGATAAGATCACAATTCATTGCACAACTCTTGCTGTCATTTTCATACTAAAGCCAAACGTGCTTAACTTGCATTTTCCCACCTTCTGTCTATGATATGTATTTACAGTAACATGCTGCAAGCCGGCACACGAATAAGGAAATCCACAAAAAGGATAACATGTCATAAAAACATCAAGTGTAAATTTATTAAGTATTCATGTATGTTTTCATGCCATTTAAGATTTAAAAGAAGGGCTGTTTGCATTTAAATAGGGATGCAAGATATCACATTTTTTCCTGATATCTCCAAACACAATTACATTGATACAAATAAAGATGCTGATGGAGATTCTCATATCTTTGTCAAGGGTACAAAGCCTCCAGAACTAAAACTGATCTGCTCCATTCATGGTGATAGTCCATTTATGATCAAACAGATGTGAAGCAGGGAAATTAGCATTCTATAAGTTAATATTGATATTTTTGATTTGAAAAAAAAATGGACATTGAGAGGTGATGAGGTAAACCACAAAGTTAAATTTGTATATTCTGCCAACATTACAGCAAAAACATGGGGTATTCATGATCAATTTGTGGGCTAAATATCTGCTGTAATTATACGCAAAGCGTTCATATCTGCAAATATCTGTAATCACCTTTACAGGCAGTTATCTGCCAACAGTGGTATTGTTCTGGTGACGTAGTGTGTCCCTTGTTTTCATGCCTTTTTATACATGTGAGTGCTGAACTCAAATGTTTAAAGAATTTGAAAACCCTGTAAATATATATATGTATGTATGGTTGGCACCAGGTTTACCTGTAAAAGTGTTTCAGACCTCCAGATCTCCTGTGCTGAGGGGTCTGCGTTGACTGTCGGCTGGTGGAAAATGTGATGTTTGAGAAGACTGGGGCTGTGGACGCCATAACCAGCGAAGGAAACAGTGGAGGATCTGTGGGATTTGACATACAAGAGAAGTAAAAACAGTGTGTTTGACAAAAGAAAATGGATCGTTTTGTGAATAAATTAACAGCCACCAAGATTTGCTTCAATTTTTTCAGTGACTGATCAACGTTGTAACCACATATTAGTGGAGAGTTTCAACATGCTGTTAGAGCCAAAATGTGTTCATCCTTCTTGCTGTATTATTAGTCCACATGTGCAGTTAGTGAACTGTGAAGTCTTTAGACACAACTACAAAATAATATCTTACTGTCAGCCTGTTGGAGAGTAACCTGACTGAACTGGATATCTTATGGTTTAATTTCATGAGGTAATTCATTCTGTATTGTCTGAATGACACTTTTGGAAGTTGGCTTGATCAAGAGATTTACAAATCTAAAATGGAAGAGCACTTGACATTTCTTTTTGTTTAGGAAGGTGTGTTTTTACACAACACATAGTGTGATAAAAGTGGTCATTACACTTTATGAACTAGAAAGGACTCAGAGAGCCCAAACCTCCATCAAGGTAGCTCACATACTGCTGTCACATCTATTACAAATAGTTTCATGATAAAGTTAGGATCATAATATGATCCATGACCCTGAAAACCCACGCCTAGCACTTAGAATCATGTTGATATCATTATTAATAAGACAGTTATTAAGCAAAAACGATGATTTCACTAATGGTGTTTAACTGAATTACCACCAAAATCTAATCATTTTTAAGTTAACATTCCAAACATCTCCTGAAAATTCCAGCAAAATCTGTCTGGTAGACTTTGTGTAATCTTGCTAACAAACTTAAGCCAGTGAAAACATAACCTCCTTTGCAGAGGTAAATCTGAATACCTTGGTGACGGTGCAGTGACGGACCCTCTGGAGTCTGAGAAAGGGGACGGGGGGACGTTTCCTTCACTGGGGAGGAAGTATTTAAGGTAGGTGTCCACCAGCACAAAGTAGGCACTGTCTGTGGAGCTGCCATGATAGCCTTGAGGGTGATTCTGAAAACAATAACAGTGTTTTTTCCTCATTCTTATGAAATAAAACAGATCAACTTCTTACTCCATGACTCTTAGAAATCGTTATTTGAATGCACAACAGGAAAAGTCAAATTTCAACATATTTTATTTAACACCTTGTGTTATTCAAAGCAAAAAAAAGATTCATAATGCTTTATACAAATCTGCTTGACTCACCTTTGGTGCTATAAGACAGTGGGCAAAGTTGAACATATAAAATTCAAAAGGATCTGGAGGACATTAAGGAAAAATCTGACAGTACAGTTATGTAAAGTTTTTCATCTCGTCTTCTATGAGCCACACAACAGACTGAAACAGATGAGGTTTAAATTTTCAATGTGAAAGGTATTTTTATGAAGCAAATGAGCGAAATAGCAAAAAAAAAAGAAACATTTTCAGCAGTTTAATATACAGATTTCTTACTTTATATGACAATTAAAAAATCGAAAGGGTTACAGCAACTTCTTACAAACTAGGAACCATTTTTAGACTGTAGGGGGCTGTGGTGACCCTGTGCAAATCATGACATGACAAAAACTTGTAATAATAACTGAAAAGTTAGGGCCCCTTAAAACTTATTACCCAGCAAATAACAAACACAAACATGACTGTAATGTCAGTTTAAGATAAAAAAAAAAAAACACATGTAGACTGAGAAATCACAGGGAATCCCTCTCCTTGAATACCCTAAACAGAAGCAGACAGAGTTCTGTGTGTGTTGGTAAGGATACTAAGAGCGAGGTTCAGGGTCAGCAGACCAGACAGAGGGAACTGCAGCTTGTTGTGGAAAAGGGGGCAGTCGGGGAGAACCCCCTCCTGAATACAGGCCTTCACAGGACCCTGACAAAAACATCAAGAAACAGGATAAGATACTGAAAGTTAAAGCAAGTGTGAAAGCAGTCACGTAAGAATGCTTTTTTCCAATCAGAAACTGTGGAAGTTTAATTTTAATGAAAAATGTAAAGAATGGAACAGAAGAAAATCCTAAATCAAATCAATATCTGGTGTAAATATTGGTTTAAACATTTTTTAAACCCGCCTAAAACTTCCAAACAGCCACAAGTATCATCAAAACTAATGAGCTAATATGACTAGAAGCTATTTTAGTGGAAAAAGCTTATTAAAAACCCACGACTATTTTGGTATTTTAATGCCATTTCAATTTCTGAGAGAATACAATCAAGATGTGATTTGGCAAAGAAGTTGGTACACACCTTAAATGTTTATAGTTGAAGTAAGTTATTTTTTGCATCACAGGCCCAAAACCATGTTAACCTGTAAACATCTTATTACTGAAGCCACATGAGAGATTATTGGACATCTCTGTGTCCTCTCTGTTCTGTATTGAGCCTTTAGAAAATCCAGCAAGGGAGACACTTTTCAGCCAATCAGGGCTCAGTTTAGTGACAGTGCTCTTGTAGGATCCCCTGCTCTGCTTGTTGTGTCTAAGTTAGCTTTAATTGTTGAGTAGATTTTACAGGTACTGTTAATTTTATAAAGGGAAGGGGTTAAAGTGTACCTGGCCAGCATTTGACTCCTGTGGCACTTTTTATAAACAGTTATATATTGGAGTGGGCGATTAAGATGCTAAAAAAAAAAAAAAAAAAAATCAACAAAACTTCTTCCTTCTAGAAAGAAAACACAAAACAATACTGCAGTTACTGAAGCTGCAGAATAAAAAACAAATAAAACCCTGACAGTTCCAAAACCTGACAGAAAATGTTTTGACAAGTTTGAGCCTTTTTCAAAACAAGTCACATTAAGTTTTAACATGACTCCACCAGAAAGTTCTGTCTTCTTTGCTGGTCTAAGGAATACAGAGGTGTAAAGGTGTCTCTGTGCTTCTCAGTGCAGCCCATCAATCTTGAGCTGAACTGCTTTCATGACTTTAACATAACTTGTTCCTTCATCATGGCTCAATCATGAATAAAAATTACACAACAAAGCAACAAAGACATCAACTGGAAACACTGAAGGTAAAATAATATTCTTACCGGAAGATAATTAACAGGGATTTCATATTTGTACTCTTCAGCATGAAGTTTGTACACGAGTTTCATCATTGGCCCACTGCAAATAACATTTGATAAAAAAACATTAGGATGTGGTTCTGTGATGAAAGTATTTGAGCATAAATTTCCAACACAGTGCTACAGACTAACAAACTGAGAGTACCTGGGGTTTAGAAACTCCATCACAATGTTGTACTCATTGCTCCGTGAATGCAAAAGTCGCAGGTTCCAGCCGGCGATGATGCCATCCAGACTACCGAACACACTCTCCACTAACCAGGGGAAGATCAAGTGCAGCTCCTGAAAGAAAACACCAAAAACTGTAAGAACTGAGTCGACACACAAAGTTTAACACAACACTCAAGACTGTTGTCACTTTAGTTCTAATGACACTTTAAAACAATACTTGAAGCAGCATTTGGTGAGAAGTGCAATAAGAGTTTGAAAAGATAAGATAAACCACTTGTGATGCAACAACACACTTAGCCCACGGTTTTGGCAAGTGCCTTGTTTTTTATCATGGTTTTTAGTTCTGACCAGTCACATACATGGTTTATACAGGAATGTTACTCTCAATCAATCTGACTGCATCAGCGATTAGCAAATCTGTACTTCAATATGAACTACACCCCGACTATCTGTCTATCTGCAACCACTCATTTGTGTTAGATCCATTTCAGTACACAGTGTAACATGAACCCATGGACAGACAGATGTTCTGCAGAGTGAACACGCATTCATGTGCTAATATTTGCAGACATTTACCACACTGCAGTGCAGTAACCTACATTCACTATAAACACAGGAGGGATAAGGTGCCAATTTTTGTGTATGTTTCTGCCTTTTGAGACCGGAAAACATTCCAGAAGAGAATAACTTTTTCATTGAATCAATATCTTTAGCCATTTTGTACATCAATTCTCTAACAACTCCATCCACTTCATTTTCAATGTCTTAATCAAACAAGTCAGGCTGTCAAAAGAAACAAAGTCAAAAATCATGGCACACAGAGCAGAAGGGATCAAAATACTGTATAATTTTCAACAAATACCTTTCAGTAAGTGACATATGAGTAATGCAGAACAGCACTGAATATCATCAGTCATGTGTTTGACATTGTTGACACAACACATGCAAAACAAACAACAAAAAACTTTATGAAACTTTTGATTTTAAATGTGCCCGTGCAGTGATGAGAAGGGGCTTTAGTATTGTACATTTATGTAATTTACTAATATACCAGCTGATATATGCCCAATACGTGTAAGCTGTAAATATGTGCAAACATTTCAATATCAGCTAGTGCAATACTTCAGTTTTTAGGCTGATATTAGCCAGTTATCAACCCATAATATTGTGCATCCCTACTTCAAGGTAGGCATATATCTAATTAATTTGGTTAATATATCCAATAGAGTCAGTGTAATAAACCAGCACTGTAAACAAAAGTATCCCTGTAACCACAGTCTTTCACACATGCACTGTATTTCTGCTACAACACACTCCATCTTTGTCTCACTCACTGAAGCTCCAACAGCTGCTCTCAAACAGAACTGGTCTATTTCTGTGCACAACTATTCAAACACAAGAGTAAATGCTCAACTGTGACATGGGAGCGCAAAATCCTAGAGCAGCACCAAACAAGGCACAGCGAAATTATCTGATGCAGTTTAATCTCATTTTATGGGCAAGGTACCAAGTTGCAGAGCAAAGTACAAAGTCTCTTTAAAGAGAAAGTAAAGACTCAAAGTGAAACTCAGGGGTCAAAGTGGCGGCAGCTGCCTCTGCACGTAACAAGCACTAAACATGAAGGTTAGGTCAGTCCTGCCCCCATGAATCCAGTCAGGAGACAACCAGCTGACTGAGTCTGTGAAGCTGTGTGATGATACACTAATCCAAAGGGATTTCTTCTATCTCACTCTATCAAGCTTGTTAATACATCATGTAGTGAATGACAAGAGTGCCACTTCAATGTAAAATATGAAAACACAGGTGCTTTCTTCCCTTCAAACATGATTCACAACAGTCGGATATCAGTTCACACCACACTGAACATTATGAAGGTGTAAATGTACTTTGTCTCTGCCATGAGTAGTTATTTTTGTGATTCACTGCTTTAATTCCCATCTACCTGTTCAAGCTTGACAGTGACCTGTAATTTAAGCAAACACGGCCATACAAAGACTGCAAATTTAAGAATGAAGGGGGAGAGTTTATCATACCTTTGCAGGATACTCATCAATTATCTTCACAAGATCCTGGCATCGTTGGAGCAGAGGCTTGGTGGTTGAATCAGCTTTAAGGTTGGCCTGAGGCAACGAAAACACAACATGATTAAATAAATCCCACCGTAAAGTAGGGTTGCCACTAAACCTAAACTCTAAACTAAAACACTCTTGTAAAAACCGAATCTAAAAACAAATAGAGGGTATGTACTGATGGCACAGCAAGTGCACCAGACCAGCAGTTCAGTCCCTGAGTGCCTAAAGCAAAGTCTGGTGAGAGAATCGGCGAGAAGAAGCAGGGAAACAGTTCAAATATTCATGAAATGTGACGTGTTTTAGTAAAGTTCAGTGGGTCTAATAATTCTTGACGATGTTCATCATGGAAAATGAAGAGACATGGCTAAATCGGACTTTTGGAGTCATAAAGTCCACTTACAAATGACTATTTAACCTGACGCATCAAATGATCTCTTCAACATTCCCTAATCCATTCAGACAACAGCACACAGGAAGTGGGCAGAACCTTTCCAAAGCATATATTTGGCAGGTGATTGGATGTTTGTTCCATCAATCACAATCATAAGTCAATCAGATAATGTAGCAGGCGGGCACTACTGCCATGGTGTAATGAACAAAATGGGAACTATATCATGGAACAAGCTCTCTCCAAAACAGCAGTGGAGCAAAAAATAACTTTTCCACAGAGACATGCATTCAGTGCTGTTATTTGTTTTTGATTTAATAAAGACACAAAGTCCAGAGCTGACATAGCTGCTACTGAAGATGTTAGCATGCAATGCTAATCTCTGTGTGAGTAGTGACTTCCTGCTGGTGTCACTCATGGCAACCAAAACCTCAAACCTTTGAGATGAATGAAAGTATTTCACAGCCTACCCCCCACTGACTGTTGTGTCTGACATTGCTTTATTTCCACTCGCTCACACTGACTGCAATCTTATGTACATACCCTGTGCATGAAGTTATGCCACATTTAGAAAACAAAAAAAAGTAGCTACTTCTGTACCATCTTAATTCATCTTTGTAATGACTCGGTGCTTTTCTTTTAGGACATCTAGAATACTGACTATGGAAAGCATCCATTCAAATTCTGACAAATATAGTTGTTAAGTATAGCTTTAAATCAACTTACAGCTACTGTTAAAGTCAGGCTATGATAAAACTGTTTATAACAACATAGTTCGGGATGGAACTCATTTGAAATAAAGGTCCAACATTCAAACTAAAAATCAGCGAGAGTAACCTGCTCACTGACGACAACATAATCTGTTTAAAAAGTTTGTAGCATTCAACTGAGAATCCGCTTTATATGAGAAATTTCTTGATAAAAAAATACAGACCTTTATTAGGGCTGGATGACATATCCTATAAATAAAATCTCAATTTTTTTTAACAAGGTCAATCTACAATTTTAAGCATTTTTCCCTGTTAAAAAACCCTTTGACACAAAAATGACATAAATCAAGTTTTGCCTTTATGTTGTAAAAAATATAACCTTAAACGAAGCAGATGTCTCCTATTATGGTTAAAGTGTGTGTCATAAAATGCTGATTACGTGGCTGAAACATGGGCAGGTTTGTCAAAAATACTGAAAGCTGAGCTATTTTCACAGAATAATAACATGAAACAAAATGTAAAATCACTTAAAAAACAAATGGGAGCCTGTAAAATGCTTCTGCATAACCTGACAGGGACCACCATCATAAAACACCATTTATACTTTAAGTATATACTTTTCAGTATTTTTACTTTCAAACAGTGCAACAACTTGCAGTTGGAACAAGACAAGAAAAAAATCTCAATTTTAATTTTTAAATCCTCAGTAGAAAATAGTTTGACTTAATTGATTAACTTCCCAGCCCTAACCTCTACTTCACATATTGAGTTTAAATATATTTAAGTAATCTTTGTTACAGGATGTGCTTTTACTGGGAGATGAATGCAGGGACAGAATACTCTAGTACAAAATTGGGCTATTGCAAGAATAATTTAACAACTGAAGAACCGTAAGATACTAGGAATTTTATTGGTGATTATACAAAAGACAGAAGAAACTGCTGTTACTATCACACTGTCACCTTCACTGCACAGATGGCTGCCCTGACATTTACTCTCTTCATTTAGTTTTTGATCATTGTAAATACCTTCTATTTTGTTTGCTTGCTACTGTACCGTTCATTGATATCTATTATGTTACTCTTTTGATTTATCTTATACAATCCTTTATTGATCCCCTCTGTGGATCAATCAAGGATTATATTATCTTATAATGAAATTAAACCGTGGTTCCCTCTTGACTGGACAAGCGATAAACAAGTAAAGCGAGCAAGAAGACAGAATATTTGACATACAAACTACTTTTAAAGACACTGATTATTTAACCAAACGTACATACTGACTAAATTTAAGAGACAAATAAGGAGTAGGCAAAAACTTCACACAACGAAATGACCCACCAACAGGAAACTGGGTTGCTGAAGTGTTGGAGCAGCCATGGAGGACCCTAAAGTTGATTACTTCTGTGTTCAGTCCACTTGGATCCCACCTACAAAATGTAAACAAGAAAATTTTATTAATTTAATTTCAAACTTCATGATACCCTGCAATGTTAACTAGCATAGCCACCTGTTAGCCTCTTCGCAAGGACAAAAATCTTTAACTGCTGACATCAGTTCATACTCTGCAGATACAAAGATTGCTGTATGTACTAGTAATCCAGAGACAATGCTGCTTATTGAGTGGAAAACTGAGCAGGCAGGCAGCTTGAGTCACTGGACCATGAGAGCAGCAGTGCTAACAAAGCTAACAAACTTAGCCGGGAAAAAAAGACCTAAAGTGGCTGAAATATCTGATGTCCCGCACTGAAATTAAAACCCAGCACAACACCTGTCCTCACACATTTAAGTCAAAGCTTAGTTACCTTTGCCGCGGACAACAGCTCAAGATATCCACTGTTTACTAATCAATAGTGTTTCCATTAGAGGAGCTCAGGCGCACAACCGAGCGTGCAGCGACCGTTGACTTCTTCTTCGTTGGTGTTGGTGATGCTCTCAATGGTCGTGCCGTTGCTCCACACTGCCACCTGCTGGAGTCGGTGAAATCTCTGAGGGGCGACAAGACGTAACGTGGAGAAGTGGAGCTGCAGAGGAATAACGAGGGCCAAAACTCACAGAATAAAAAATAAATAAATAATTTAAAATGTATATAAAAATAAACTTAAAAAACTAAAACTAAAAAAATAAATAAATAGATAAATAAATAAATAAATAAATAAAAGTAAAAATAAATACAAAAATAAATAAAATGATTCAAATATTAAACATAAATGCAAATATAAATGTGGGAATAAATACAAATTTATAATACATAAATAGAATTATATATCACTAAGTACATAATAGCACACTGCTCTCATATTTATTTCATGCTGCAGCATGAAATGTAGAAGGAAATGTTATTCAGATGAGTGGGCGGTCCTTAGTGTGTCATGGGTTGAACTGTTCGCCTATTGGTTAATCAACAGGTGAGTGCAGAAATCGACTAGGTAAAGTCAGTATAGCGTATATAAATAAATATGAGAGAAGTGTGCTTTTATTTACTTAGAGATATATAACTCTATTTATGTATTTATTTTTGTATTTATTTCCACATTTATTTTGCATTTATGTTTAATATTTGAATCATTTTATGTATTTTTGTATTTATTTTTACTTTTATTTATATATTTATGTATATATACACATTATTTTTGTTTTTATTTCCATTTATTTTTATTTTTTGTATTTAATTTTTTGTTTTATTTTTTATGTTTATTTTATATACATTTTTATTTATTTATTTATTTAATTTTTATGCTGTCAGTTTTGGTCCTCCATAGAGGAAAGAGTTCACAGAGTGGGCACAAGGCTGCTACTTAGAGGAGATTGAGGAGAAAGATTTCTGGGCAATGCTTATTTCGTCGAGTAATCATTTTTGTCTTTGTTTTCATCAACAACCTTCCCCTTGTGGAAATCTAGGCTATAACTAAAACCAAGTTCACTGACAAAACTAAAACTGAATTAACTTAAATATTTCAACAAATATGTAACTAAAAATGTTTGACAGAGGCTTAAACCAATCAGACATATTTTCATCAAGTAAAAAGTAGAGACAAATTGGGAATATAGCAATCACAGCAACTTGGTTGTGTGGTAAGGTTGGATGAGTTAAGATCCTGATAGCATTGTTTTGGGCCACAAGTGGCATCTAGGTGTCACCTCTGGCTGAGTTGTGATGAGGCAAAATGCATGTGGGCCATATCATGGCCACTTGGTTTGGCCATACCTTCAATATTCTCCTCTGGCACAGTTCTGTAATTAAAGCATTGGCCCAGCCCAGATAACATACATGCTCAGATGTGGGCCGTCATTCACTTCTGTAAGTGGGCCACATCTTTGCTGTTCATCTGGGCCACATCCAAGCCAAAGGAAATTTGCTATTAGGAGAGGGACATCCAATCACAACTGTCTTAGCTGGTTGGTGGAAGGATAAATTAGGGAGCGATTCAATCAGAGCAGGATCTCTGCTTGTTTTTAATTCTGGCAGAGTAACAGAGATGTTCTGCCAGATAGCCTAAATAAATTGCATTTTACATAAAAGTTACAATTTATACATCCAAAATTTTACTATCGCCAAAAAAAGGGCATTTCATTTGATCAAAATGTAAAACATGACTTCAGAAATTCAAGGAAATACAAAAAATGCCTCACACTTAACACTGCACATTTTAGTTGACTAATTTATAAACGCACACCAGTTGTGAGTTTGCTGTACTCAAGAGGCATTGCCTGATGTGAACCATACCTCGCACAGAAGAGCTCTCAGATCTACGATCAAGAGTTGTTGACTTGCATGAAGCTGGAAAGGGTTACAAAAGTATCTCTAAGAGCCTTGATGTCCATGTTCACGGAAAGACAGATTGTATACAAACAGAGAAAGTTCAGCACTGTTGCTACTCTGCTAAGGTGTGGTCGTGCTGTAGAGATGACTGTGAGAGCACAGCGCAGAATGCTCAATGAGGTGAAGAAGAATCCTAGAGTGTCAACTGAAGACTTACAGAAATTGCTGGCACATGCTAACATTGTTGTCAAATCTACAGTACGTAACACATTACACAAGAATGGAGCTTATGGGAGGACACCACGGAGGAAGCCATTGCTGTCCATAAAAACATGCATGTTTGAAGTTTGCAAAAGAGCACCTGGATGTTCCACAGCACTGCTGGCAAAATATTCTGTGGACAGATGAAACCAAAATTGAGTTGTTTGGAAAGAACACACAATGCTATGTGTGGGGAAAAAAAGGCACAGCACACCAACATCAAAACCTCATCCCAACTGTGAAATATGGTGGAGGGAGCATTATGGTTTGGGGCTGCTTTGCTGCCTCAGGACCTGGGCAGATTGCTGTCATCGACGGAAAAATAAATTCCCAAGTTTACCAAGACATTTTGCAGGAAAGCGTATGACCATCTGTCCACCAACTGAAGCACAACAGAGGATGAGTGATGCAACAGGACAAGTAAATTAACAATGGAATGGCTTCAACAGAAGAAAATACAGCTTCTGGAGTGGCCCAGTCAGAGTCCTGACCTCAACCAGATTTAGATGCTGTGGCATGACCTCAAAAGAGCGATTCACACCAGATATTCCAGGTATAATGCTGAACTGAAACAGTTTTGTACAGAAGAATGGTCCAAAACTCCTCCTGACTGTTGTGCAGGTCTGATCTACAACTACAGGAAATGTTTGGTTGAGGTTATTGCTGCAAAAGGAGGGTCAACCAGTTATTAAATCCAAAGGTTCACATACTTTTTCCACCCTGCACTGTGGCTGTTTATATATTGTGCTGAAAATAACATGAAAACTTATAATTTTTGTGTGGTATTAGCTTAAGCAGGCTGTGTTTGTCTAGTGATGTGACTTTGATGAAGATCAGAACATATTTTATGACCAATTTATGCAGAAATCTAAGTAATTCCAAAGGGTTCACATACTTTTTCTTGCAACTGTATATGACGTATTACTAAAATTTTACTGTAAATGTAATTTTTACACTTAATGTTGTTAACAAACTGTCAGTCCAAAATGGGACATTGCAGATCTGACCCATCAGGTATTGAGTATTAAACCAGTAGTTTCAGTATCAGTAGTATTATTGACAGAGAGCTTATTGTGACACACTAAATATCAATCCCTCCATCCATTTTCTGCACATACCATGCTGTACATGCACATACCCTATTCAGGTCGAGGGGGTCTGCTGACAGCCGACAATATCACACTTAAAAAAAGAAACAATTACAACCTCCAAAAAAAAAAAAAAAAAAGATTGGTGGGGAGCAGGAGCATGATGAGAAAGGCAACTAGCTAAAAACACTGAGCGCTTTGTGTCTCTAAATACTATCTGGGTTAAATTTTTAATTAAGTCTGAGTTTATTGATTGCTGTATTAGAGAGCAGCAGCAATGGATGTGTGAAATGTTTCTACTGCGACGTGATTAAACAGGAAAGACAACAATATTGATTTTATTCATGCAGTCACACAGAGCGCACACATCACGATTTCAAAGCCTCTATATCTCTAAGTCCTGGGTGGAACTTCTGGCAACCTCGGACGTAAGCTTGACATAAAAATCAGATTCAGTAATTTTCTTGGTATCAAACAAGACTTTACAAACATGCTTGCCATTTACGTCTTAGTGCAAATCGCATAGTGTAGCAGATAATTGCTTATTTCAGGAGAGTTGTTGAAATAGTGATGCAAGCATGGAATTGGACATTTGAAAATTCAAGATGGCCATCATTTCTCTTGAACAATATTATTACCTCCGCCAAGGAGGTTATGTTTTCGGAAGAGTTTGTCCGTCCGTCTGTCTGTGAACAAAATAACTCAAAAAGTAATGGATGGATTTGGATGAAATTTTCAGGAAATGTTCAGCATGGGAAAAGGAAGAACTGATTCAATTTTGGTGTTGATCCGGATCAGCGTCTGGCCGCAATGGCGAAAAATGTGATTTCTGTGAATAACTACTGAACTAAAATAGATATCATTATGAATCCAATTGCTAATGGTATGTTTTCATGGTCAAGAAATCTAGATATTTAGATGAAATAAAGGTAGGAGTAATATTTATGGTCAAAATGACAATATGGCTGAGGACTGTGGTGCTGGCAGAGGTCTGCGCTCTCCGAGTACTTTCTAGTTCTTTTAATGTTCCAATAGAGACAAACGCTCACAAACGCTCACTCCTCTGGAAAAAGGCAATGGCCTATTAAAAATCTGTGCAGTGTTATTGGACCTATGACTAAAGGCAAACTGTTCTTTCACGCCTTCACAGGCTGTGATCCTGTATCAGCCTTTGTGACAAAGGCAAATACACACTGCCTGACAAACATGGGACATTTGCCCTGAGGCCTCTCCTATCTTCAGCAAATTTAGTCATCTTGAACTAGAAAAGCACTCCAGCGCCACAGTCCTCAGCCATATTGTGATTTTGACCATAAATATTAGTCCTTCCTTTATTTCATCTAAATATTTAGATTCCTTGAACATGAAAACATACCATTAGCAATTGGATTCACAATGATATCTATTTTAGTTCAGTAGTTATTCACAAAAATCACATTTTTCGTCATGGTGGCCAGACGCTGATCCAGATCAATACCAAAATTGAATCAGTTCTTCCTTTTCCCATGCTGAACATTTCCTGAAAATTTGATCAAAATCCATTGATAACTTTTTGAGTTATTTTGTTCACAGACAGACAAACTCTCCCAAAAACATAACCTCCTTGGGGGAGGTAAAAATGGCCACTATCTTGAATTTTTGAGTGTCTAACGTCATTTTTCAAAAGAGTGACCTTTAGAGAGTATTTGTGCCAAATACCATGCTTGCATCACCATGTGAAATACTTCATCAGTTATCTGCTGCACTAATAAAAGACAAAACGTCATAGCTGGAAAGAAAAGGCAAGAGTCAAAAAAAGGGAGAAGGGTCTTTTATTAGCAAATTTGAACTAATTACATAATAACGTTCCCTCTTAATAACAAATACGTAAACAAACAGTTTCATATACAAAACATTCTCTTGAATAATGTAGATTCTGTGGCTCTGCTGTGACATGAAAACGTTCATCATGGCTTTAGACTGCAAGTCAAAAACATTCAAGTGCTTCATACAATCAGGAGTAATTTGTAATATCTGCAGATTGTTTGGCGCAGTTAAAAGAGTTTAAACAAAAACCTACAGCCCTCTGTGGGCTGATATAGTTGATAAATGTTACATAAAGGTTGTATTCAAGATGAAATGAGGACATAAGCTGAAGTGACTGTTGATTGATGAGGTAAACTGTGGAATAGAAAAACTGCAATGTTGGAGTTTTGCATCATGTTTAAAACCTTTTAGCAGCTGATTATGACATTATTGCTTTACTAGGACACTCAAAAAGGTTTTAAAGAAGAAATCTATACTATTGGTATGATCAAAAAAAGATTTTTAAAGACATTTTACAAGTTCAGAAGCATACAAAGTAAAATCACTATAAAATTTAAAGTGAACTTTCTTCGTTGACAAATTTTCTGAATCTTAATCTCAATATTCTACCTTTTCCACATTTTCAGCCTTTACAAACCTAAAACATCAGCAATGTCTAATTTACAGCACTGTTTTAGTCACTTATAGCTACTTTCTCTGAACGTCTAAACTCTAACCCCCCAAGAGTTCTGCAGGTTTTCTGTACTTGGAAAAATGGACTCTATTAGGTCATTTGACTTCTACAAAAAGCACACAAAGATTTTAAAGCATTTTGAGATGTCTAAGGCTCAACCTGTTCTCTCACATTCTTTTATCAAACAGTAGGATACCTGTGGATTCAGAGGGCAAAGGCATCAACTAATTACAAAAAAAGTCCCTCAACTTCTTTCAAAACAAAAGCTTCAACGCCATTTTGCAACTAAGCAACAATAAATTACACGAAAACAAATGACAATAAATATAAATAAACTAAATTACAAAAAATAAACTCTTCCACTTCCATGTAACGCTCATAAGAATATTCTTGAGGAGTTACAGGATTATTGTAAACCTATGCTAATAAAAAAAAATGCTCAAAGAAAACAAACAGTGCAGTGAAATATAACATTAACACCAAAGTGAGATGGGGAAATGAACACTGTTGTTGGATGAACAACTTGCTGGTTGTGAACTCTGGGCACCAAAAGTGGGCATTTTATTTTTTTGTCATTTACTGTGTTTGTAAATTCTGAGTTCTGCCTCATGCTGGTGTTTCAGTCAATCAGTTTTGGAGCTCTCAGAGGAAAAACATCAATCTGACTTCCTGTATTTCAATTCTGTCATCAAAGTCCACATCGAGCAGTTTCTGCTCGGCTATTTAGTTCTTTTAGTACCACAAGTTTTCCCTGTCTGGAGTTGCTCTCTTGGTGGCAACAGGGGCTTTTTTCAGGTCTTTCACAAGACGATCTCACAACCTCAGTCTAAAGGGGCTCCTCTTAAAAGTAGTACCCTTAAGATGAGCTACTCAATGCACTGAATATTTATCTTTAATTTAGGAAATATCACATACAAAAAGATAAGTACGGGGGTCATGTCGTGGCATAAAAAGCAGCAGAAGACCTGCCAACTGTTGCCAAGAAAAGATGAGTCGGATCACTTTCTCTTCTGCCATTGTAGTTGACAATGCAGATGCATTAAATCCTATCATTCTAGTTTATGCTTGATCTGCAAACAGAGCCAAAACAATAGCTAATGCCGAGGGTGTTTTCCTACTCAGGGTACTTAGAGCTGAAAGCACTGATCTACAGTGCCTTTTTAATTTAAAATAAGTGCTGCAACACAAAACAAGTGACCATGGACAAAGTCCTTAGTATGGTAGAGATCTAAGCTTGCATTAGTACAGTTAGGTACAGACCCACAGCTCACAAGCCACTCTGCCCGTCTCCTCTTGTCACTTATTGTCTTATATTGAGGAGTTTTTGTGAAAACACCTCAACTAAAGCTTAATTAAGTGAACACAAAATTAGGAATGCAAGACATATGCTATAGTACTGTATCTGTAGAAAACAGCCTGAAAACAGATTGTCTGCAGATCTAAAAGTTCTGCTGATAGCCGTAAGACTGATGATATATATATCACACATACATTTCAGATATCAGCAGAATGTCACTAAATGACTAAATTTAATAAAATACAGAAACATTCCCTCTGCCAATGTGGTTTTGTTTATGCCAGCATTTACTAGTTTGTGAGGAAATTTCAGGGGCTGCTTGTCTTGGCACAAGGAAGAGTTGATCATATTTGGCGGCGACCTGAATCTGGATCCAGGGATCTTAGAAAGGATTTGTTAATGGCATCAAAAAGGGCAGTTTTCCACATTTTTGATGAAAACTCACTGGACATTTTTGGAAAAGTCTTGGCAGAGGTCTGTGCTCTTGGAGAATCTCTATTCTCTTTTGTAAAATTAAATGTCATTTTTCTGATTTGACATCATTTTCTAACACATAGACCACCACATTGAAGGGACCAAGACAGTTCTATTATAAAAGAGACTTTGTTTTTGTGACAAAAACCCCCTGCAAGATCTGGTCTACATGTAGCAGCTTAAATTAGCTTGGAAATATGTGCATATCCCATATTGGCAAAATCCAACAATGCACATCCTTAATACCAATGTTTGAAGAATGAAGGAGAAAAGATGGCATTAATAGCTTGCTCTGTTTTGCACAGTGAAGTTGCCATTTAAAAATAATGAATGAGGGCATGTTTACAGTAGAACCTGGTCCAAAGTGTGTGGCAAACTGATTCCACCAGGATATAAAGCTTTTTGGTATTCATGAACAGAGTGACTTTATAGTGAGCGGGGCCTTACTAAAGGCATAACAATCCACCACACACATTTGTCAGTCAAGTTGCTTTTGGCTTGCTTTGACAACTGAAGAAGATGATGAAGATCTCTCTGAATTTGTGAGGTCACATACTCCAGAATCAAAGTTTTACTTCATAAAGTTGACAATTTTAAGCAGACTGAAGTATTGGCTCTGAGACATCCCATTTCCCTGTCTTCTCTGACATCCAACAGCACAGCATGATGACACCTTTTACACTTTTAAACTGCCTGCTAGCCTACAGTAAGAAGGAATTAATGTTTGCCACTTGCTTTGCTTTATTCTGCCACCAGCTAACACCATGATACAAGCAGTCAGCTTCAAATTAAGAATAGGTATTGAAAGTGTTCCCCATTCACTGTTTAATTTTTTGTAAAAGAAATGTAAAACCTGGAAGCAAAAAAAGATTGGAAAGGAGACAACCCTCAGATAAATGACCATGGATATTATTAAAATTCTAAACTGGTAACTATATTGTAAAGGTCTATGTCCTGCAAAATCTTGGCTTTTAATACTGTGAGGAACATGACATCTTTGCTAAACTCACAGTTCACACAAAGATATTACTATGTCTCTTTAAAGAAAATGCCCATTAAAACTGTTTATACTTCCTTGGGTTTATAGTGTCATAGGTATACAGCTTCCACCTACATGTGTTAGGGCAGACGCCATGACTGTTTTGAAAGTCCACCCAGCAGCCTTTAACCCCTCCTCTCCTCTGCCGTCAGACAGTGTTTGGGCAGCCAATAAAGGCAGAGCTCATTCTCATTGCCTCCCTGCGCTTCAGATCTGAGTGTTTCCAAAGGGATAGAAAAAGAGCTTCAGCTGATTCTCTACAGAGATGATAATTTGTCATTTTATTCTACTTGAATCAAATTCCTACTTAAACTTAAGACTTGGGACACAGCTTGAGTATTGGCTGATAAGTATCTAAATGGCTAATCATCAGTATTGGCAGATATGAAAATATTTGCCAGTATTTATAGTTGATATTTTGGCCACCCAAATTAGCCTTAAATATCTCATATACTGGCAGTAATATTGGCAAAATGTACATATCTATCCAGTGGTTTACATTAACATCACTAAATGTTCATGGTTATAAATAAATAGTACCATTTATTAAAGGATAAAATTTTGGTTTTTGGCTTAACACTTGTTTCTAAAACAAATAGACAGTCACCATAAAAGAAACAGGTCAATTTGAGAAAAAAATGGGACTAACATTAGTGATAACAAGTCAGGCACTCCTACCCAAGACGTGATGTAAACAGCCAAAGACACCAGGACATGTTACTTCAAACTCAGTGTGAATATTCCATAATTATGCATGACTCTTTTAATAAAGAAATCACTGTGCATGGAGGACTGCTTTGAGCTGGAGAGTTGAATTTTGTCTACTTGCCTAAGATATACTTGTTGATCCATTCCGCAAGGACATAAAGAAAACTTTAACACTTCTCAAGTTTGACCAGCATTAAATACAATTTAATTTAAATTCTAGGGCCTAAGTTACAAGGTTTATTTTGATCCTGAATTGTGGAGAAAAGAGAAAATGTTCTGAGCCTTCCATGACTGATAATTACGTTTCTCAGTTTTCAGAGTGTTCAAATAAAAAAAAAAAAAAACTTTAAGCCCAAAAGAGCTTTGGCAAATGATGAAAAACCTCTTTCTATGAGCAGAAAAATAATTATATTTCCCTTTCAATGACCAAAAATACTTTCAATCATAATTTCCATCTCTAGGCCAACTGAAATGCTGGTCTATTCATCTGAGCCACCTGAAAATATGGGGAATATTTATTAGTCATCACTGCTGTCTGAATTTCAGCATTTACAGACAAAAATCTGTGATCCTTTAAGACACTTGTGTGCATTTCACAGTTTCTCCGTCTGTTAAAGGAGAAATAATTGTTTAAAATAAAAAAGGGTCCCTGTTGACAGAAGAGAGAGGGTGGTGTCATCACAGCTTCAGAAGGACGAGCTGCTGCTGTTCGCCTGAAGAAACTGGAACAACTCGTCATCTGAGGGCTCTGGATTGTCTGAGAGAGAACACACACAAATACACACACAGACAATATGTGTGTTCACAATTAGAAAACATCATTAATTCAGATTCATTCAGACACCTTAATTCTTTCAGTTAAGTTGTAGATCCTAAAGCCACTGTCCTCTGTATCTGTGTCTGTTTAAATTTCTGAGAAGTGTGTGGTCAGACAAAGATCCACCATTCTGTGAGGGGCATGTCTGGATATTGACGTGATGCTGGCAGTGTTGACACTCACAGCCTTGCAAATGCATCAGGCATAAGAAAGGTTTTACTCACATGGGTTGTCAGATCCTTCATCACTGCTGTATGAGTGATCAGAGTCTTCTAAATCATCATCATTGTCATCACTGTCATTATCATCACTGTCGCTGCCCAGCAGATCTGCAATCTGAGGGGAAGAGACATCACAACTCAGTGAAACGAGGAAACATTTAAGTAAGAAGCTCAAAAAGCACTTTAAGAAAACCATGAAATGTTCTTTTCTTTGGATTTAGTCTACAAATATTCTGAAGCACCCAAAGTAAATAAACAAAAAAACATCAAAAAGAGCCAAAACTGGGATCTGACCAGTACGAAAGAGTGTTGGGACCATTTTAGATGAAAAAAATCATTTTTGGCAGGTTGACATTGAAGTCAGAATGACGAGAATAAAGACAACATTTTGAGATAAAAGTTAAATTATTGACAATAAAGTTGAAATACAATCTTGTGGTAAACGTCAAAATGATGAGATTAAAGTTACAATTTGTAAAAAGGTCTAAAGTCAAGAATAAAGTCGACATACAATGTACTTTGACTTTATTCTCGTCATTTCAAGTTTCTTTTCATCATTTCAACTTGAATCTCCAAAGTCGAACTACATTCCTGATTTCCCCCAAAAAATTTTCTCCAGCTAACATGGCCTTTAAACTCTTCTGTAGACTAGTCACATGGTATATTACAGCAAAAATTCACACCCTAAAAAGATTATGTTGATAATATTGGACAAAACAAATCTGTCTTTTCATTGCAAATAGTTATAATAAATCATGATGAACAATGTAGATTAGGAGTGACCGGGAAAGTTATGGGTCCTCTTAGGTTCTTACTTTTGACTGGTTTTATGTTGGGAATAAAGTGTGGGCTTCATCTGTTGAGATGTCATTGAGTTGTCTGATGGACCTGAATGCATCATTCCTAAGGTGTTTTTGTCTACTTCTAATGACTTCATAGCCAATCAGGTTAAGAGGATACAGCTGATGCCAACTTTGAGCTGCCTACTTGCAGACATGTTTGGACTTCCCACAGCCACTACACAATGATGAAGCTGAATGAAACCACTCTTTCATTTCCTTTTTTAAAAACTGACCCAACATAAAACTGAACTGGATGGTGAGCTTATCGCCTTTCTTTTATTTCCAGTCGTTAAACCAGTCCCCTTTCTCTCGTGTCTGTCTCCTTTCTGTAATCCACACTTCAGGTAAGGGTTAGCTTGTGTTTCTATTTGTTAACTTTGCCCTGTGGCTAATCTGTAACTTATAAACCAATCATCATTTGAAGTACCTTTTTCATCTTTGGATGCATTTCCACAATAATAACTAATTGTATTTTTCCATTTTTTTCCATGATTGGTTTATTGATTTAACCTTTTAATGTTCATAAACACAACGATACAACACCCACGCAAGAACAACAATACACTCCCCCCCATCACCAATAAGATCTATGTTAAATAAAATATTTATAATATCAGCATGTGCATTACATATTGAGCATTTCAGTAAACATTAATATGCATACAGACACATCTATCCAAAGCTTTCAAGCCCATTATTTGGTCATCCTCTCCATTTCCACGTCTACTTCACAATACTTACTCCAGCCACAGAACTAGTAATAAGCCATTCTGAGGTCATAACGGCAGCAGTTCATGTCCAGCTCTAAGAATTTGCACATTTAGGTAATTCATTAAGGTTAGGAAATAAGGCTACATCTTGTAAAATCTTTGTATTTTATCCTTTTACTAACAAATAAAAGGGACTAAACAAACAGGGTTGCCTAAACAGAAGAGATGTCTTTATTTTGTTTGCAGTTTGCCACTATCATTTTCTGGGATTGTGCGACCTTAAACAAAGACTGTTAAATCAGTTACCTCCTCATCCGTGGGAGAGTGTTGCTGGCCCCCATCTTCTGCATCCTCATCATCATTGGCCAGAGCCTCCATGAGCCGGTCTGTGTCCATATCATCATCATCGTCGTCGTCGTCATCGTCGTCATCAGTGTCATCAGAAGAATCATCATCCTGGTCTTCGTCCTAGAAAAAGTATAATGGCAGGGTCAGACTATATCAATTTTCCATTTGTTATGATAACCATGTGTCAGATTAGGCATGATGGAAAATATTGAAGGTGATTTCAGAGACAGAAAGTAAAGATGTTTCTTTCACAGATCTACATTTCTCTAAGTCTTTTCAATTATTATGGTGAATATGTTAGCTTGATTCTCGATGCTTGCAGCTTTTACAGCAATGTAAAGTTGGTTTTCCTTCCTTAGTGAAACAACAGCAGGTAGGAGAGGAGGTTCAGTAGCTACCTTGCTCACTTATTTCTATCAGTGCAAAAAGTTTTGAACAGCCCATCAAGTCCATTATAGCTTTTTTCTTTATGTTTGAATTGTCTAAAGCACTTTGATTTGTCTTTTTTGCTAAAAGGAGCTACACAAATGAACTTGCCTTGCTCTCTTTTCAAGCTCTTGCAGCTGTTCCTCTACAGCTCACCAAAAAGGCAGAAACATTGTCGCCAGAGCTTGAAAAACTTTATTTCTGTCTCAGAGTTTCAACTTTTCCTTTAAATGCTAGACTTTCTGTCAGGAGGTTGTGAGGAATCTCAGATGGACCTTTGCTTGTAGAATGGGCTTATTGTTTCTAAAGAGACATTTGCCCCAGACTGAACAGTGACTGTAGTATGAAAAGACAAAAACATTAAAGCACACTAAAACACCTACATTAAAACACTTTAACCCTTTAAGGCTCAAGACCATCGATTATAGCCAGAAAATTCTAATTTTTTGGAGCTGAAATGTTTGTTTCACTTTCTGCTAAAATCCTAAAATCAAAATCAAAATGTCCATAAAATTCAACATGTAGATTTTTCATATCTCAGGTGTTTTTGGCAACTGGTAATCCATTTGAGGACATTTTTTATCATTTATCTGATTGTATTCAAATATTTTTGTTTTTGTAATTTGTTGATCATATTGAGTAGATAGAGGTATTATAAAAGCATGTATCAAATATGATACAATTGGCTTCATAGGGTTAAACTGCCAGGAAACAACAGAAACAAAATAGAGACACAAAGGTTCACACATACATCTATTTTACAATTAGACACAACAGGGAAAGACCAACGATGGAAACGAGTCAATAGACAGTTACTTGAACAACGCGCTGCCAGGAGAGGCTTGTTACAGGCCCATATATTATAACGTTAAAGACAGATCTGGATACAGACTGAGCCTCCTGTCCGTGCTCTGCATTCATTTCACGGTATTTCTACATGTTTCCATAAAGCTTACGGATACAGACCAAACAGAACAGTACCACTGGAAACTGTTGGGCAGTATTGCTGTGCGAGACAGATTTGTTTGAGCTCCCCCTGGTGGGTGTATTGGTTAACAGCAAAGCCAACAGAGAGGACATAGTTGATCTTCTTGGTGTTACCGCTTCATACAAGGCAAGCACCTCTCTATCAGAGCACTAAATACGTCCAATTTACAGTCCGGTGAGACCTGTATATGTTATTTTTCTCCACATGAAGCAGTTTTTGACTGATGCGACTTATACTCCAGAGCGACTTAGCTGCATGTACAAGTGTCTTGACTTTATCCTTAGTCTTGCACACATTATTGCATATGCATATGTATATCTGTTTATTATATCTCTTAGTTGCTTTTAAAGTACCAGAAGTTTGTCCCTAAGTCAAAATGACATACTTACTTGGGGTGCTGGTTTGGCAGAGTGGTTAGCAACTAGGCACCCCATGTACATACTTCTGCCAGTCCAGGTTCGAATCCCGCCTGTGACCAAGTTGCAGAGTGTCTTCCCCTACTCTCTCACCCCCTTTCACAAGCCTATCCACTGTCTCTCTCCCCTATCAATAAAGGCACAAAATGCCCAAAAAATACATTAAAAAAAAAAAAAAAAATGACATACTTACACGAGTCATATGCTGCTATTTGAATTAGTGCTTGTATCAGATTATGGTGAGCCTGGCTGCAACACAGGTTTTATTTTTAAGTTTAAGTTCCAGTATTAAAGTCAAGAAGGGTTCGTTTTTTTTGGAGTATGTTTGTTTGTTTGTTAACAAGATTACACAACTACTGGATGGATTTTGTTGAAACTTTCTGGAGATGGTGGTAATGGCCCAACTTAATAAGAATCAGATTTTGGTGGTGAGCCATAACAGTTTAACTAATAGTGATGACATGATTCTGAGTGTTAGGTGTGGGTTTTCATGGTCAAGGAATCACTTGATGGTAACTTTATCATGGAACTATTGCTTATAGATGCAACAGCCATATATGAGCTACCCATGAGCTAGGTTTGCTCTCTCTGAGTACTTTTTACATTTGTTTCCATATTTTTTCTTTGTGAAACATACCATGAATGAAAGTAAACACTGAGATCTAAGAGCTATTGAGACTCAAAGATAAGTTTTCAACCAAACAACTGTAAACACACGTAAGAGGTGCTCTGAAACTGTAAATGTGGGCTCTGACAGCATAAAAGCCTCATCTAACACAGGTCTAAACTTTTTCTGTGTTGGTTTTCTGTCGTTTTCAGGGTAGTCCAGAATGGTTTTACTAAAATGATACTGCAGACAAAGTGCACTCAAACAACCTTCAACAACTATCAAACAGCAGCATGTTCAAACAAAACCCCACAAACTATACATGACTGTAAACACCTAAAGATAATCAGCTGCGCGTCTCACCTGATCGTCATCGTCTCCCTCCTCTGCAAGTTTCTGTCGTCCCACCTCATACAGTCGACAGACCGTGTCCAGGTTCACTGTGTCCTGATTCTACACAAACAGACAGAAAAGGGAGACAGATATGAACAGGATGTCAGAAATTTAATGTTTTTTATTCAGAAATACAAAACCCAAATCCAATGAAGTAGGGACATTGGGAAAAACAAAGAATGCATGCAATGATTTGCTAATCCTTTTCTGACCTTTATTCCATTAAGTACACTATAAAGACAAACACACATATACATATATACATTAAAGAAAAATCTTTTAGCTCATCCATTTCTGTAAAAAGATTCTGTTATTAATCTTACTGGATCTTAAACTGAGTATTTCAGCTGTTAAATATGTAAACTTTTATACTTTAACAAAATTGAAGAACAAGTAAACCATTTACCGAGAAATTAAAGTGGCTTTAGAAAAGAAAGGGATTTTAAAAGAGGGATCAATTTTGTTTGAATTTATTTATTTGATAGTGACAATGCAGTTTAACATGGATCCTTCATTGAGGATGAATCTGATGTGCTGCACAGAGAGTTTATATCAAATGCTAATTTCCAACTCTTGTCTCCAGCTGGGGCTTTGTGAGAGATTGTCACTAAAATAAGAGTTTGATCAACGAAATGAAGAGAACAGTAATGGCCTTAACTTCATGGATGCACATAATCAAGAGTCAAAGATCAGAGCAAAGTACCTCAATGACAGCCAGGTAGCAGTCTTTGCTGTCTGTGCACAGGTCAAAGATGTTCTTCTTCACGTCAACTGTGGCTACAAATGAGCATAAAACATCTTTCAGTTTAAGTTCAGACCAAAGCAGAGTTCAGAAAAGTTATTAGAGTCCATTGAATGTGGGAGCCATTTGGTAGACCTCCAATGTGACCCTGAGAGAAAGTAACACATTCCTGCCAGTCTGATGACCAATAAGATGTTTACAACTTCTACTTCTTTTGTTTTCCTTAATGTTAGAGACCAATCAATAGCAATTAAAGGACAACAAGAGTAAGATAGATGCATAATAGCTCCTAACTGAATTAGAATGGCAGTGTGGGTGATGTGATGTGGCCCTCCAAACATCTCAGACAGAAAATGCCTCCAAAAACAGGGAGCCGCGGATGACCAAACAAAGGAATGCGCACTCTGCAATAACTAGGAGCGTAGAAAAAGAAACAAGAACCCAAGAAATCCCACATTCTGCTGACCCCTCTTGTGTCTGTCCACGGCTCCGTTGCTCACAGCAGAATGTGAGATTTCTTGTTCTACGCTCCTAGTTATTGCAGAGTGCGCATTCCTTTGTTTGGTCATCCGCGGCTCCCGTAGGCACCCGTAAGAGTATCATAGAAATGCGAAGTAGTACTGTTTAGGCTATAAACATGTGCTAAATGATGTTGTTTCGAGTAAATGGTGGACGTTACCCGCTCAGGACACTTGGATTACAGCGCACGAACAGTATGGAGGAATATTGCCGACTTTTTGTGGACTTTTTGTGGACTTTTAAGGACACTGTTTGTTCGGGCTCTGACCGAAGTCATGATATCAATATCAGTGGACAGCGAGGATACCCCCAGATCTCCGGCTGCATCCTAGATGTTCCAAAACTACTCCACAGTGTTGTTCAGCATGAGGGTGAGTAGAAAATGAGGCCAAATCGTTGTTTGGGTGTAGTATTCCTTTAAGGCTTGAGGGAACCACATTCAGCAGTGAAAAGCCTTGCTCATCATTAATCTGAGTACAATCTCTATCAAGCTCTGTTAAATCTAAAATCAGAGTTGATCTTTGGTTTTGTCTCTTTGGTCAAACAACTATAAATACACCAATCTGACAACATCACAGCATATGTAATCTGATAGCCCAGGTTGTTCTGAAAAAAGGTACTACACGTATTATTACAAAAAATATCCAGATGGACTACAGGATAGCAGAAAATTTCTTGGAGCTGTAAGGGTCAAACAGGAAGAGGAGCTTACCAATGGGCTTATAGTCGGTGGCATCAAAGGTTCTGAAAGACGAGCCAAAGGGACTCTTGATCTGCTCGTCCATGACGTCGTCTTCATCATCAGCCTGTAGCATTGCTGTAAAAGACAAACCATAGCAAGTGATTTTCTTAACACCAAAACTATTCATGTAATGTGTCAATATTAAGAAATAAATACAAGCCAACAGAACAACAAATTACCCCAAAAAAGATAAGCGGTATGGACAATGGATGGACTTTTTATTTTACAGCGTGTGGTGAATTAGGGCTGTCACATTATAACCGATTGCTAAAGATCCAATCAAGCATGGGGGTAAAAATCTATATTCAAACTATAAATAAACACTCTAACATAAAATAAACTGTTGCTGCTGCTAGACTCCTCAACACCTGGAGCAGTAAACCACCGGATCCAGTAGAGGGCACTCCCAACACAACCCAATTTGCCAGTGCTCTCTTGACCTTAAAAACAGCTGCATCTTGTCTGCTGGAAACCAACAGAAGAAGACACCCTGAGAAAATGGAGGATCTGTAAAGCCCCACTGAGCAGACAATAACACAGAAGCATTTGAGAAGTACCATGTGGAAGCACGTTGGGCTCTTCTGTGTGTCGATTATGTGCAAAGCAGCTGGCCCTCTACGACAAATCAAACCTTCAGTTATTAGTATGTATGCTCGAAAATCCACAGTTTTTATTTTTTTTTGAAAAGTGACAGCCCTACAGCGAATAAGTAGTAAGAATAAAAAGAGGAGCTTGTACCTCCATACATGATGGTGGCGTTGCTGTTGAAGACCAGTCTGCACTGATCCAGAGACGGGACAGTGTGGAGGAGGTGGAAAGTCCTTAAATCCCACTGATACATGATGTCAAGGGCAACAACAAAAAACAAGATGACTTTGCACATACTGAGTGTTTCATATGCTTCAATTTTTGTTCACACAGTTACACATACTTCCTGTGGAATATGTCAGAAAATCTATTAAATCAGAGTTATTACAAAAGAAAATAATGTTTCAGTGACATAAGCTGCAGGAATTCTTTGACAAATCCAACACACAAACTTCTGTATGGCAGCACAAATATGATAGAAACATGCAACTATATAACTTAAAGACAGGAATATTATGCTGTGAGGATGTGAGTTGGGCTTCCTCTGAGGGGCAGGTGTAGCTTAAAAATATGAATGAAAAGGGTAGTGGTCTGATTGGTTGTTCTTGGTAATGTGTGGGGGAAAAATGGACATAATTTCATTAACTTCACTGAAAGAGGAGACAAAAGTAAGCTTAAGTTTGAGCTTTTGTTGTTGTTCTTGCTGTGAGGCATCAGGAATTGTAATCACCGAAAAAGTGATGGAAACCCTTTGTCCTCTTCAGACAGGCAATTAGTTTGTTTTCCAAAAGTATGCATCAAAATGATGGATTGATTTTGAAATAGTGTTTCTATGCATCAATGGCCTAATATTTGTTTTGTATCTTTGGTAAACTTACTAGACAATCCCTACTATTTCTTTCTGGCTGTTTTGTGCTTTGTTTGACTTAACTAACAATTTAAACACACTAAGGACCACTAGGTCTTTAGAAAGGATGAAGGCTAAACTGAAGACAAAAATAGAATGTTCAAATATGAAACAAAAATGTTCTGTGTTTTTAACATTTACTGGATTTTAAATGAAAAGCCTGACAACGGCTAAAAGAATCTTTAAATACCCAAAAATACACACATCTGTAGATGAGTAAATGCTGTTGTTAATTAAAAAAGATGGGGCAGACTTTATGCTCTTTCAGGGGAGGCTCCCGCTCTCATATGTTGAAAACTCCTGCATTGGGATGTTTCCGGTAAGCAAGGGGAAAAGAAGGAAAACCAGATTATCTGTCATTTTTATTCCTACCTACAAAAAATATATAAAAATGGACTAACAGTCGCTTTTAGCTGTTCACATTTTTGTACATAAATATAAATTATAAAACATCCAGAGTCAGAGGATACAATCTCCGTGTTGATGATGACCTCCAGCCCATTAGGATGAAAGACCCCGCTGATGTTCATGTTAAATTTGTCAAACTTGTGGATGGCCCGAGCCGCCCTCACGTCCCACAGCACGCCGTCATTCAGCACCAGGTCGTCCGTGGAGTTAAAGGTGGCACAGTTCCTCTTGTAGTTGTTGGCCAGGGCGGGATCATTCAGCGTGAGTGTCTTCAGACCCGTCTGGATGTCGTAAATCTGAAACATTACATAGAAATATGAAAAAAGAACGTAAAGATAGAGGTAAGGGTGAATGTTTTGAAGGAACAGAAAAACAAAGTAAATGAATCAAAGTTCAGCCGCGTTACATACATGAGCAACTTGGTCCTTGGTGCCAATGACTCTGTCCTGAGAGAGTTTACTGAACTCCACGTAGTTATCATCTACAAACGCATGTCTGAAAAAGAAAATAAACCCATTAGAAACACCGTACACCATGTCAGCCCGTAGATCTTATAACACACCGACTTCTACCAAAGAGATTTACTTTCTGCTGAAGACACTGTCCGTACTCCACAGAGCAGACAGAGGTTCACTCCAGGGAGCAGAGGTGAGCAGCAACTTTCCATCCTGAAGAACAAAAACAGAACAAATGCAGACTTTAAAAAGCACCTTTCTCCTTTTTTTAAACTTCTTTTCATTGGGGTTCTTCTTTCCAAATATAAACGGAAAGAGAACAAATCCAATACATAAATAAAACATAAATAATGTACATGTAAGTAAACACAAACAATCACAAATGCAATTGAGATCATAATAATAAAAATGTTGAAATAAATAAATAAGAAATTAAAAACTAATAGTAACATAAAACAAACTGGAGGATGCCATGCGTTATTTTTTTTTTATTGGGATTACCTTTGTTATAATAATCTATAAATGGATACCATGTTGGGTCAAACTTACTTTTGTATTTACCTTTCCTTTCAGGGTATATTTAATTTTTCTAACTGCAGATGTTTCATTACATCATTCATTAAAGCTTGATAAACTGGAGGAGTTTTTTGTTTCCAGTAAAAAGCACCTTTTTTCCCTAAAAGAAACAACCTCATCATTGTGTAGGACAGAGGTGGGCAACTGGCAGCCTGGGGGCCACATGTGATCCTCCTCCTCCCTCAATGTGACCCAGCAGTCAGTTAATAATAATAAAAAACGTATGCTCATGAAGAAAACCCTGACAAAATCTCCCATGACAAATCAATCAATCTGTGTATAGCACTTTTCATTCAAGGTCTTGTAGCTCAAAGTGCTTTACATAAAAACAAAGAAATATAATAAAATCAACAAAAAAAAAGTAAAAAATTGAACACAATGAAAAATATAACCACCCCAACCCCAATCCACATACAGCACACACTCACTCACTTACACACACACAATGACACACAGAAAACAGAATTAGAGGACTGAGGAAACGCTGTCTTGAATTAAAGATGAGGAAACACAGGAGCCAAGACAACAAAAAAGACAAAACAAATATATAAGTAAATACAGTAAAATTTAAATATGTTAAAATGAGATAGCCAAACACCACCGGTGTAATTAAATCAACCAAACTTAACAGAGAACAATATTCAAACAATAAATCTGAGCTTTAATTGAGAAATAAAACAATACGACGGTTCAACAAATAAATAAGATTAAATAATCTCTTGAAAAATATGAAAAGTAGGTTTATAGCAACATTTCAATGAGAAACATTCTGTGAAACATCCTTTGCTGCGTAATTATGAGAGAAATAAATATGTGAGTAAATATACTTATTTAATCAGTAAATGCTCTTTTATTTGCAACCAAAATAAATTAAATGGCTGAAGTCTGGGTTAAATATTGTTGACTGAATTTGAGTTTAAATACACATATTTCATAACTATTTCTGATTTGAAGAACATACCCTGGAGGGTTCGAGGTGTGTGATGGCTGATATATGGCAGGTGTAGCTGGCCTCCTCTTGTCCAGAGAAGACGTTATAAAACTTGACATGGCCTGAGTAAGTGCCCAGCATTAGGAAGCGCTCCAGGGCTGAGAAGGCACAACAGGTGAAACCGCCCTCGTGGAAGATCGACATCGGACGAAACCTGAAAGAATTTTTTAAGAGGCGGGTTGATTAGGATTCAGAGTTCATTCTCAAATGTTCATCTGAAAAACTCCTAAACGTCTTCTCCATTACCTGCTAAATATGAGATGTCTATCGAGACACCCTCGGTCTACGCCTCCATATTTGGGATACAGCACCCTGCTCCCCAGGCGTGCGGTGAAGTTGGGTGACGCCTGTCTCCTCTGCTTGGGTTCGGGGCAGCGGTGGGGGGTGAAGAGGGAGAAGGGGGGGCAGGTGGTGACGGGATTAGGGCAGCGGGCGTGTTGTTCCCTCAGGTACTCTGTGATGATGCTGTCCAGGGTGGGAGGGGACGGGAGGTGTCGCTCCAGCTGCTTCTTCATGGCTGGAGTCTGAACAGAGAAGAACACACCCTAAGACTGCTGAAGCTGTTGATGCTTTATTGTATAACATGCTTTAAATGACATTATAGCTTTTGTTTATATGATGGATAGTGCAAACTCAGATTCCAGTGACATTGGGAAGTTGTGTAAAATGTAAATTAAAAACAGAATACAATGATTTGCAAATCTTTTTTGACTTATATTCAATTAGACACACTAAAAAGACAAAGTATTTTATGTTCAAACTGATAACAGATTTGTTTTTGTTTTTTTTGCAAATGCTCCAGCCACACATTCCAGAAAAGCTGGGACTTGATTAGCACTCTTTTACATCACCTTCCCTTTAAACAACACTAAATAAGAAATTGGAAACTAAGGACACAAACTGTTAAAGCTTTGTAGGTGGAATTTTTTCCTATTCTTGATGTACGATTTCAGTTGCTTAACAGTCCAGAGTTGCCACTGTCATTTTTTGTGCTTTCTTATTAGGAATTCTTATGCCAACATTTTTCTCTACTTTTCTCACCAGTACTGTCCAATCATTTAAGAGAAAAGCTCAACAAGACACAAGCTAGCTGTCTGTAAGCTAATAGAGACCTAAAAAAGTAAATGAATGAGAATGTGATGTTTATACTGTTCGTTATTCATATGTGTATATAGATATTTTGTGAGGAAACTGAATACAACAAGGACACAAAAAAACTGAGTTTGTTTTGTGTCATAACTTCATACTTATTTATTATAAAACTTTTTATTGGGGCTAAATCCATCCAGGAAGTTTTACACCTTGGATGAGGCAGGCTAATTTCAACACCAGGGGGTGACAAATGGGTGAACAATTTTACACTAGTGACCCAGAGTTGAGGACAGAAGACAACAGGCCACAGTTTGGAAAAGGAAGCGTGTTCTCCACAGGATGACTAGGTGAGTAAACAATCAACCTTCCCAAAGTGAGAGCAATAGGAAGTGGTCCAGACATAAACTGCCCGAAGGAGTGGTTCAAAAAATTTTGTCTCAAAAAATGTTCTGAGGGGAAGAGCAAGTATGTGAATAGTTTTTGCTTTGACTTTGTTGCTTGTCATTATTTTATCCTCTACTGGCCCTTTTCCATTAGCCCTGCTCTACTCTACTCGACTCTACCCGGCTCTACTCTACTCGCCTTGTGCTGCTTTTCCATTAGCCCCAGTCGCCTGCCCAACGGGGTGCAGTTTCGCTGTAAACAGCTAAGCAGCTCTGCGGTGATGTCATTTTGAGCGCGACACAACAATCTGTGGCTTTTTGTCACAAACCAAGTAAAAAAGGGAAGCAGAAGAAGGCTGCAGGTGGTAAGAAGAAATACCCCTTGAGAAGCAGAGGAGAGTTTTGGAAGCTATACAACAGAATGAAGGCGAGAGCAATCGAGCTGCAAACAAAAGTCGTATGAGGGTAAGCTAATGGTAGCTACCGCTAGCATGCTAGGTCGTCGCGCTCATGACTCATTGATGACGACATTGTCTGACCAATCAGGAGCCGGCAGTCGGTGATGCCATCTTTTAGTATCGATGCAGCCCGCTTGGAACCAGAGCGGAGTAGGTACTAAAACTAGCTTGTTTTAGGAGGTACCGGGCTAGTGGAAACATGCTGCAAATAGAGTAGGGCCGAGTAGAGTAGGGCCAAGGCGTGCTAGTGGAAAAGGGCCATAATAGTCATGGTTTGGGGGATCTAAATGGAAAACTGTTTTTTCATTGTTGACCAACGTGTGATTTGCACAAATTAGATTTTAAATCTGTTTTGTTTTTTTATTTAGTCTTTCTGGACAAAACATTTTTAGCAGAACAATTTGACAACATTAATATATAAACATAAATATTCTGATAGCCAAGGTTATCTTAAAAAACGATGTTTTAACTTGATTGCAATTGAAAAGGAAAAAAAATGTCAAAAAAGATTTAAGGGTTAACTAGTTAAAAAATGTCGGGTTAATTTTTTCCAGTATGCTAAATCTCAAAGTTATTGTGTTTATGAAGCTCATGTTAAAAAAAGAATGTAAAACTGACCTGAATAAAAGCACCGTGGTCAGACTTCTGCTTCAAAGCCCTGAGTCTTTTTCCTGAGTTGCAGGGAGTCGACGGTCGCTCCCGTGAGAATAAAATCCGGCCTAGAAGAGGAGAGCCCTGTCCCTGAGGTGAGGAATGAGAGGAGGGGTGAACAGGAGGGTGGAGCGCTGAGGTAGACGAAGAAGAACATGAAGCGTGAGAGATGGCGTGTGAACGATGAGGAGTAGTGGAGGAGGCTGAAGCCGAGGCTGCAGGAGAGGATCCAGGCCGAGACAGCCTGCCTATCCTGGGGATGAGTGAGGAGGAGGGAGGGGTGACGCAGGAGGAAGAGTTTGGGCAGAGGGCTGTCACAGGCAGATTCGCCTCCTTAACCAGAGAGTTGGCTGTGTCATTTAGCCCTTTAGCCAGCAGGTGGTTTCTGATCAGCATGAGGAGCTCCTTCTCAGAGAAGGTGATGCGTGATTGGGCGACGACATTCGCCTTCTGCAGACGGGCCAGTGAGACGTCAGTGCCCATGAGGAGAGGTTTTCCTGACACCCGCTCGGTCAGCTCGGCTGCGTAGCGACAGAAACGGACATGCTCGGTTCGTTTATCCTGCAGCACGGGCTCCTTCATCAGCTGGAAAGGCAAAAATACATAAAATCATGAGTATCTTTGGGTGATAGGATTGTACTTTTTTGAGATTATGCTTTGATTCTGTTAGTGTTGCTTTGAGAAACTTATCCTGATTTCACATATCCCTATGCAAGAACACTTAAGCAGTAAACACAGACCTCTGTCATAACTTTGAATCTCTTTAAGTGTTTTTATTAAAGATTTGTTTTCCATCTATGATTCTGTATCTGCATTAACACACTAAAAAGGAGTTATTTTGAGAGAGACATAGCATAAAATACTTCATCATCTTCATTTAACTCCTTACATATGAATGCTTTGAATGAATGCTTAATTTTTTTTTTGGTTTAAAAACAAAAAAATAAAATCATGTTTACACAAAAAAAAAAAAGAAAACAGACGGCAACCAAACAACAAATAGCCTGAAGCCCCAAGGCTTATTTTAGCCTACCCTATTCCACCATAGAAATAACTGAATAATAAACACACAGTAAACATCAGTACTTTTACATTATTTCAATACACATGATGGCTTAAACTGAAATATCGAATTAAATTAAATTAAATTTAATTGTGACCTTTGATGATTTTAGATTTTAAAGTCTTCTCAAAAACTAACATAGAATTACACATCTTTATTTTATTGTTTAGTTCATTCCATAACTTTACACACAAAACTGACACACATCTGTATTTGAGATTAGTGCTGACTTTGTGAGTTTCAAACATCAGCAACCCCCTTAAATTATAAATGCCCTGCCTTATCTTCAACATTTTTGAATTGAAACAGGAATTGTCTTATTTACAACTCGAAACATAATTTCTAGTGTTTTTAAATATACAATGTCCATAAATTTTAATGTATGTGATCTTATAAAAACCTGATTTGTAGGATCATGGTACCCAACTTCATTTATTAACCTAATAGCTCTTTTTCTAAGGCATTTCTTAGTCAGTAAATCTCTTGTTCTGTAAAGAATTGAAATAGACATGGATAATTTCTGTTTTACGTATTTTATGTGAGCCTTCCAATAAACTTTATCATCTATAATTACTCCCAAAAACTTAGTTTCATGTACTCTTTCAATTTCAACATTATTTAAATTCAATTTTACCTCAGCGTTAGTCCTTTTACCACCAAACAACATATATTTAGTTTTACTTTCATTTAGGGATAGCTTATTTAAAGCAAACCATTGTTTAACTTCATCAATTCTATTTCTACAGCTTTTAACAACTTCTTTGTGTTCCCTCCAGAACAAAATAAATTAGTACCTAACAAGATGAATCATCAGACCTCAGCTCTTTGTAAAAAATGTCAGAAGGAGGATGGTACCTGTTATCATTGCCTCTGGCATTGTAAGCTGATAAAAAGGTTTTGGGATACAATCTCTCAAGAATTTAGCAAACTCTTTTCGGTGGCAATAAAGAGGGACCCAGGCTTTTTTATCCTTTGCCTGCCTTCTACACATCTAACCCTTACACATTTTAACTATGTGACAAGCTACCGTTTTTGGCCAGAAAATTTATTCTGATCAATTAGATTAAAGATTTACCACCAACTGCCACACAGTGGTATAAAGAGATTTTCCGGGTTCTCACTCATGAAAGAGTTTGTGCTGTATTGAGAGGTAACAGAGGTGTTTTGACAGAACTGTGGTCTCCTGTTTAATCATTTGCCAAAAGATTTGTCAGAGTTGGTGATGATAGGTCAAAAAACTTTAGAATATACAAACACTTTAAGAATAACCTAGAAGCTCCTTTTTATCTTAAAATATTTCTGTGCTTTAATGAATAAACTTGATGCATTATTTATGTTCAAGAAATATTATTGTTTCAGGATATTTACTTAGTGTGGCAGTTATTCTCTGATGGTCAAAGCCAATACAAAAGAAAATTGTTTATATACGCATGGCAGGGTGGCAGTGTTTTCACTTTTAGTTATTCCTTTTGTTTTTTGTTTTTTAAATTGTGTTTTATTTATTTATTTATTTTCACCCTTTTTTGAATTTATTATTTATTATTATCATTATTGTTTGATTTTTTCAAATAAGGTTCCACATAATGATGGAATATTGTGCTGTGTGTTTGTAAATATTGTTAAGTGTTCAATGAAATCTCTTGAAAAAAAGTTCTTTATACTTTCAAAATCAAATTTAAGACTTTATAGATGTTTCCAGCCCTACCTTCTTTATACACGTGCTGTACTTTTAAAATCCACAACACTTTTCATTCATCAACAAAATCTTTAACCTTCAGAGACGTGTTCTCGTGTTCACCTGTTGAATATGACTGCTGGTAAAGAGAGGTAGTTTGCTGATGATCTGTCTGATTGCTGAGCTGCGAGAGAGTCCAACCAAAGCCTTACAGGCCAGAGCTCGGATCAGATCAGCATCTGTGATCGGCATCTTCACCGACAGCAGGGACAGAAGCACCTGGAGGAGATGGACATGAGGCTCTGGGATGACCTTCAGGGTACTTTATAACACAGTAAGTGTTGTCATTCTCTGATTCTTACCTTGATGCCATTGTTGTTCTGCACCACCTGCCACATGTGGGCCAGCACTCTGTTATGAGGGGCAGGGGGCTGCTGGAGGTGAAGTGACGGCCTGAGCGGGACAACAGGGAAAGCTCCAGCTGTGTTCAGGCTCTGATCTGGGGCGCACACACAGTTTATTATGACCTGAGGTAAGAGGAGAGAGGACATGAGGTGAGATGGAGTTCAGTGGTCTGTTGTACTGGCTCTGTGTAAGGTCTAGTTTAAGTATTTGCTGGGAAAAGCAAAAAGAGTCTTCTATTTAAGGAAACTTTTATCTTTTAATGTGCAAAGTGCTCAAATGTTTTTATTCTGCTTTTACAGAGAGTGTCTTGTCATTCTGCATTATCTGCTGGTTTGGAAATGCAACAGAAGCACAGAGAAAGTCCTCCAGGAAAATTGTAAAGATGTAAACTGTCAGGCATCCCGCTTGCAAAATGGACTGCATTCATTAACAGAGAACAATAAAATAAGGCATTCAGATTTGTGGGTGGTGATGATCAGCAGCATCTCTATGCCCCTGCATTCACTCTGTTGGCCTCCAGGCGGCATTATTGTGCTCCTCTGTTCACCAAAAACAGATCCATATTGTATTTTGTTTGACAAACAATTGTATTTATAAACGAACAATGAGAACCAGTCATGTTAATTACCTCAAGCTTGTCTAGACTCACCTGCCTGTCCATCATTAGTAGGTTTCCTCTGCCTTCCTCCTCTGTGTGAGTGCATTGTTTGAATTTCTGGTGATGTTGATATGTTTTTATTTGTTCATTTTCAATACTGAATCAGTGATGATATTGTATTTTGTCACCAAATTTCTGTGATTCCTGCCACACCCCAATTCCCCGATGGGGACAAATAAACTAAGTTTTAACAGAACACTAAACCCTATGTTAAAACAGGACAATTTTCACCTTGGCAGGAGTCTTCAAAATATTATTTTTAGTGACCTAAAATTGTTTGCATGAGGACAGAAGGCCAAAACTCACAGTGAAAGCTGTGGTCTCAAAAATACCTCCTTAAGTGTTGACATGGTTTCTGCATATACAACAGATTCTTTTGCCTTTCTTTGTCAAACAAAAGTACATAAAACTATCAGTAACTGAAGTTACCTTCTCTATAAACTATGGCAGCCAGGTCAGTACTAGATGAAATGTTTTATGATCCACAAACTTTATCTTTACTTTCCAAAACAAATATTAAAATTCACTGATGATAAAGTGGAGAAAAACAAGATACAATATTTTTAGTCAGATAGTCTGGATAACAACAAAATGGTGGTAGTTGATCCAAAGAACGAGAACTTAAGTCGTCTTTATCCATCATTTTCAATTTAACCAGAGGGATTGATAGAAATGACCATTCCTAAGTTTTGCTGATGGCCAACATCAGTCACCACTTAAGGCCCCATGTTTACCTGAAGTGCAGATTTCTGGATCTCAGCATCATTGACAAACACCTCGCCCTCTGAAACGCCCAGAATGATGCTCATACCTGCAGCACAGAGAAGGTAACACTCATGTACACCAGGAGAAAACAACTGCAAAGGCTGAAGGTTTTAGTTGAGCTGAACTGAAAATGAAGAGGAGTTTTACTAACCCACAGTGGAGACGGGAGAGTTGGTCTCATCTAGGACTTCTACTGTGTCTGCCAGCACCAGCTGAACTTTGGGAACAACTACAAGCATGGCCAGGATATCCAGAGCGTAACGCACAGTGTCACTCCTGGAAACACACAAAAATGCAAAGAGACAAGGACAGAAAAAAAGAGAGATTTCAAAACTTGTAATTGGCCATTCTCAGGTGCCCTGTGCGGCTTTGCAGCTGTGAAGGCAATTGAGAACAGAGGCTATTGTCAAAATGGCAAAAGGCTATTGGCTGTTGTCAAAAAAGCAAATATAGACCAACATGCTCCAAACCATGGTGTGCCTGGTGCTTTAAGACAAGATTAAGGCTGTCAAAATAGGGTCCTTGGACTAGTTAACCATACAGCTAAGAAAAAAAAAGCATATTTCAATCCAATCAAGGGACACGGGCATTTTTTGTCCACAAAACACTGCACTGAAATCCATGTAAACACTTATTATTAGATTATAACCATTACCTTGCCATTCCCAGTTATTATATTGCTGCACTCATGTAAATGATAGCTGAAAGAGCAGATAGGAAAGTGATTTTACCTGCCATAGTAAGTCCTCCAGTCACAGGCTAATGATATTAGCTGCAGCATTAAAGGGACACAGGATAGTTTGTAAAAAGCCTCCACAGGCTCCCAGTGGAGCTGAGGGGGTCCACACTCAATAAGGAACTCCATCATCTCTATGATCTGCTCTCTGGTGTATGTATATGCCTGGAAACAAGAAGCAACAAAACATAAATAAATATTTTAGCAAGCCATATTTTTGTTAATTATTTCACTGACGCTCTGTGCTAACTGTATGATAATATAAAAAGCACATACCTTATAATATGGCTGCTGGGGAACAATAGTGCCACCATCTGATGAGTGCAGGGACTGTTTAACTTGTTCAGCTTTGACTGCCAGGTGAGCCTCAAAATACCTGAAGATAATACACAAGTTTGTAAGTTTGATTTAATATCTGCTAAAACACCCTTAAACTGCTCCATCTTGTAAAAAAAATACAGCCAAAGTCTATTGTAACAACTGCTTTTCTGTCAGATACAAAGTTATGCATATTATCCAACACCTAGTTCATAATAAAAGCTAGTTTGGTTTAACAAATTGAACAGTTTAATGGAGTTGTTCCATAATACTAAAGTAAATGGGGTGTTGTCTGCATAAAGGCAAATAGAAGAGGACCCATAACTGAGCCCTGTGGTTCACAAGAATGTCAGCAGAGCAGATAATGAGACACAATTACTATGTGAAATTATTGTGCAATTAATGTGCAATCCTCAATCCTCCAACAATGTGCAATTACAGTGTGGAAGTACAACCATGTACAATCACTTATCCCACGTGCAATTACTCAGTAAATGTGTATAAAGTCTTTATAGGATTTGTTTTTAGTTTTGCTTCCAATCCTTTTGTATATTTTTATATTTATATTTTGTATCTCATATAGGTAGAGTAATGTACATGCTGCTATTTTTTATACTTAAGTGTATTTTTTATTCTATTAATGCTGTCCACTTTGCTGCTGTATCACTGTAAATTTCCCCGTGTGGGATGAAAAAAGGTTTATTCTATTCTATTCAAGGACTTTGCCTACGTTTGTCTACAAGCAGCCATCATCAACAGATGAATTTATTCACAGTCTTACCTGCGCAGTGCCATGCAGGTGTGTTTGGCTGTCTGTCTGCTGGAGAAAACCATGTCATCACCCAGTATGGAGTCTCTGTGCTCGATGTCAAGGATCTCCAAAGTGCTGATCTACAGGAGACAAGAAAGTTCATCAAAATGTATTAAACCATCATAACAAGGTTAATGATGAATTCAACAGCATCAGTAAATTGAATCCGCTCCATTAAAAAACTATAAAGTAGGTAAAATGTCAAAGGCTGACCAAGTTGACGAGCCTGCGCAGGCCGTCCTGTTGATCGAAGAGCTGCAGTACGGCTCTGAAGGAGAAAGAAATGGAGAAAAACATGGTGGCATGGCAGATGCCTGACGCATGTGATGACTCCAGCAGCCAGAGAGCATAGGCCACCATGTTTGACAGCACACCATCCTGCAGGGTACACACCTAAAAAAGGGGCACAGAAGAACTGCTAAGTATTTATCTAACAGCATCAGATTTAGTCTGCATTGGTTCTATATTACAGTAATGTGGAGACTGGTCAGTCCACAGAAACTTGACTTTCCACTTAAACTTTACAAAACAATTTGAAAAGCAAACTAGACTGAAAAGTAAATCAGGTTAAAAATTATGGTGCTGTGCCCACTAAAATTTCACTCCTGTAAATTATAAAAACAAAACCTAAAATATTTTCTGATTTTTATGAATGAGAATTTCTTCCAGCTTTTTTAACTAATGAACTACTGTATTAAATGCTTTTGTAAAAACAGATTTCAATCCTTAGAATCCAGAACCTAAATTAAAGAAATCTGATAACATACAGTATGTCAGTGTTATTCATGAGATTGCTGTGTGCCTCTCCTGTCCATACCCTCTCCAGAGCATCCTGATTGTACGCCAGGTAGTACAGGCAGAGGGACACCCCAGTTGCTGCCATAGACGGCCTTGGGATCTCCAAAAGTTTCTGCACTCCTCCATGAGCGATGAATTGTGCAGCAAACTTCTTGTGGAGGAGCAGTGATGCTAAATACTGAAGAGAGGGAAGACAAAACCAACTTATAAAGAAAGTAGACACAAAAGAGGCAGAAATATGACAAATAAAATGTTTAATAATCAAACTGTGCAACAGTAAAGTTTGACAGAGTGCTACTGTAGAACAATTTTTTTCATTAATATGATTGAAACAAAGAAGAGGCAGTGAACACAGCACACAATGAATGTAGTCTCTCTATGTGCCATTTGAATTAGATCAGGTTCATTTTTCTATAGAGGAAAATTTTAGTTCTTCTAGAGCTGTGCATTTTCACTCATCTCAAACAACTCAGTTTGATTCAATGTTAGATGTAAGGCAGTGAAAAGTATCTGTGAGTGTCCATATTACCGCATCAGGCTAGTTTTGAGATAAAAACTATGAACAGTCAGATTAATATGAACTCCTTTTATAAATTAGCAATGGCTTTTGAGATCAGTTGCAAAATGTGTTTTCATTGTAAACTATAATAAATACTTTTTCTAGAACTCATCTTCCTTAACTTGTTTTTTCTTCCTTAAAAACGAAACTTATTCTGCATACCAGCAGCCTCTGCAAAATTAACTGACGATTCACCGTATCTGCATCGCTGCATCTTCATCTATGCCCAAATCACGATGCATCGATATAATATTTTTTTTGACATCCCCCCAAATTTTTAGCCTTTTTCACTTTAAAGGGGTTTTGTTGCCTCAGATTAGAGCTGATTTTTTTATATGCTTGTTTGTTGTCCAAGACATTTACCTTTTCACAGTTTCTGCAATAAAGAGTAAGCACATGATGTCGCATTTAGAGCATGAGAGTGGACTGTCAGTCACTGCGTTAACAAGCACAGACTGAAACAGCAATCAGTGGGAAGCTAACAGTCAAATACCTGAATTTAACCAAAAAGTTTTTATTATTTCAAGATAATGCTCACATGCAGTGTAGGTCCTCAGCTGATGTTTTAAAAACATTTGGAGCTGTAACATCAGTTTTGTCACAAAGATGAAGCCATGATGCTACACCAAGTGCCGGCAAACCAATGAGCATACATTTATTTGGGATTAAATGAAGTTTGAAGAGATGAATACTATACACACAAATTGATCATTCTTTGTGGTAAAGGGTGGGAATATTAGAAATATGGGCTTTTTAATCTTAGCTCTGCTCAACCCAGTCCCACCCACAACAGCTGAGCTTATCCTTCACACACAGACATGCTCTTTGTTGGGAGGAGCTGGCTGACGGAAAAACAAAACATTAAGCTGAAAAAAATACTGCATGGCATGTTCAGCTGGTCACGTCAAACCAAATCCAAAACTAGAGTCACAACTGTTCCAGCGTTTGATTTGTACAAGAAAATACAGCATGTTGTCTGTTTCTTATGGCTGAAGTTTTTAGATTAAAAACAAGGTACTGACTGCATAAAATATTTATCTAAATTTGCTCACCTTAATAACAAACTATATATCAATATCTGAAATCAAAAGGAGGATGACTGTTCACATTAAATAAATGTATGACATTTTAAGGTTCCCTATGCCACAAAATAAAACATTCGCTCATGTTTATTTTTTCCTTGGGTATTATGAAGGCATCAGCCTTACCAGAAGTGCATCATAAGTCAGCTGCACATTTTTGGTCTTCTTAAGGTCGATGTAGTTCATCAGTAAAGACCGGGTGTCCATCTGCATGAAGACAGCGAGCAGCTGCAGAGAGGACAGAGAGAAAAAGAAGTTAGAAGTTATGAGTAATAATAACAATGACAACGGAAGACAAGAATAAATGTGGGATAGAGTTATTTATTGAGATTTGCAAATTTGTGACAAAGTAGGAATATCTGTGCCTGAGGACCACTGTTGGCCCTCCTCCTCACTTGTCGGGGGCCATAAGTCAAAATTATAAACTGATAAACTGATACCATAAAAATAAAAAAAGACAGAATCTTTCATCAGTATATACAAAAAAACGTTATAATCAATATTAAAATGCGTTTGGTTCTGTTTATATCTTCTCAGATAGATGCTGCATCTTTGGATGTGCAACAGTTAAAGTTGGATTTTACTTGGTGTAGTAGAAACCCTCTCGCTCTTCTGTTGCACACTGTGGCCCTATGACAGCGTCTACGTACACGTGTGCACTGAACATACACAGGAGAGGGAGGATAACAACACCTCTTAATGAGGTGTACGTGTTTTTGCAGCACGTACATTTTACATGCAGGAAACTCTAAAGTCTACAGTCTGCAGCATCAGGACGTCCCCCTCTCCTCCTTTTATGGCTGTAGTTCCCTAAAACATCTTGTTCCCTCTGCCCCTTCCCCAATAGAACTACCAATGCGACATCCTTGTGTTACATCATCAGTCTAAGCTCACTGGTTTAAAGTAGTAAACTCACTGCAGAGTAGAGTTTGTAGAATAAATACAGAGTTGTTGACAACATGTCACCAAGCAGTGATGAACTGAGAACAGAAACTGTAGTAAGAAAACAAAGAGAGTTGAAAATGGCCTGAACTACAGTGGACTGACCAAATGCCACAGAGTGGAGGGCAAACCAAGCAACGTGGACTGAGCCCACATTGGGAAAAAAGCCTTAAAGGGGAAGCTCTAGCAGAATTTCGAAGACAGAAAAAAAGCATTAGCCACTGGGAACAGACTACAGCAGTCTTCAAAAGATGAATACAGCAAAATCAGTCAAAAGAGAGTTAATCTCCAGTCTTCTCATTTTGGTCGTCAAAGACAGGAAGCCAAATGTCAAGTCTTAACAGTCAACACGCAGACAAATAAGAGAATATTTGTGCTTTTTTTTTTAACCCAGCAGACTCAGCCAGTAAAAAAAGGAAAGTAAAATTAATGATGTGCATCTCTGTACAAAATGATCTGCAGCCTTGTGAATAAAAACCCTTCTACAGGCCCTGAAATCTAGCTAAACTTGTGATTTGTCAGTGTGGCTAAGGTCATATTGACCATGTACGTTGTGCTTCAGCAACTTGAACATTTGACAGCCACACAAAGTTAATCTAAAATGATCTTTCCCATGGCCTGTATTTAATAACTATTGTCTGTCTTGGTTAAGCCTTGGGTGATTATCAAAGAGCCTACTTTAAAAAAAGACTTACTCTGAACTAAAACAAAAAGAAAGAACACATTTGTAAGAAAAGAAAAAGTGGGGTTTTCTTTGGGTCTCACCTCCTGGTAATCCCCAAGTGGTGTCAGGTACTGCAGGATGAGCCTCTGCTCCATGGCCGGGCTCAGAGGTGACAGACAGTAATCTGTGCCAATCACCATCGAGCTCATCTCAGACCAGGAAGTGCTGCTGGTGGGCTGGTCCCTTGATTCCTTCCTCTCCCCTTCCTCCTCGCTCCTGGAGGAGGAGGTGAAGTTGACTTTCTGCTTGGCTTTCCGACCGTTCTCCCTCACAGTTCGATTCCTCCCTCCTCCTCCTCCTCCTTCCTCTCCCTGCCTGTCCTCCGTCTCCCTCAAGCTCGACTCCTGGCTGGCCTGGTAAATGAACTCAGGGAGCAGTCTGCTGGAGCTTGTTCCACTCCTGCTGTTTTTCAGAGCTGAGCCGTGTTGTGGTAACGACTTCGCCTTACAGACATCTTCTTCCTTTCCTCTTTCATTTTTCCTCTCGGTCTTTTTTTGCTGGTCCGATGAGGTGTTTGAGGTTTGAGGTGTTTCATCCTGAGAGTCCTGAGGTAGATTCTGGGGTATCCTTACAGGGTTAAAGTGACTTTCAGCCTCTTCTTGCTGCAGCTCATGCAGGCGTTGGATCATGAGTGGTACCTGGAAGTAAAGCAGGAACCACAGTTGTTAGCAGAACCAATATTATTGGTTCACTTACTTAAAATTGCAGCTAGATATACAGTTGTGCCCAAAAGTTTACACCCCCGAGCAGAATTTCAGATTTTTTGGCCTTTTCTCAGAAAATATGAATGATAACACAAAAACCTTTCTGTCACTCATGGTTAGTGGTTGGGTGAAGACATTTATTGAAAAAAAGATTAGTTTACTCTTTTTAAATCAGAATGACAACAGAAACTTCAAAAATGACCCTGTTCAAAAGTTTACACCCCCTGGCAGTTTTGGCCTGATAACATGCACAAAATTTGACACAAATGGGTTTGAATGTCTACTAAAGGTAACCATCCTCTCTGTGATCTATTAGCTTGTAAACTGTGTGTGTATAAAAGCTCAGTGAGTTTCTGAGCTCCTGACAGACACGTGCATCTTTCACTCAGTGCTACGTTGAAGTTTCTGGTTTCTGCGTCATGGGTAAAGCAGAATTGTCAAAAGATCTGCGAAAAAAGATATTTCAACTGTATAAAACAGGAAAAGTACAAGATATCTAAGGAACTGAGGATGCCAAGAAGCACTGTTAAACTCTAATTAAGAAGGGGAGAGGCATTCTGTTGAAACACAAACCCTAGGCAGACCAACAAAAATTTCAGCTCAACTGCAAGGACAATTGTTAGAGATGCAGAAACCTCAAATAACTTCTGCTGAAATACAGGACTCTCTGAAAAAAAATTATGATGTTTGACCCACAATAAGAGACTCTTGAAGAAACATGGGCTATATGTGTAGAAGAAAGACATTTCTCATAAATGCCACAAAATATGTTTACAATATGCCAAACAGCACAGAGACAAGCCTCAAAACTTCTGGAACAAAGATATTTAGTTGAGACCAAAATTGAACTTTCTGGCTTAAAGCTTTTGGAAGTCACATTTGTGCACTCTTGCTAAAAACAAACAGAAAAACACAAAAAAAAAACTGAAAAACATAACCTTGGATTTTATGAGAACAAAAATGAGAAAGGCAATTTTTAATGATGTACCAGGTAGGCCTGTCACGATAATCAATGAATCAATTAACCGAACGATAAATTAAAACGTCCTCGGTAAGTTTGCCGGCCTCGATAAACTGAGATGTGCATGCATGTTTGTTTCCTTCTCTCTTTCTACAAAATAGGCTGAATGAGAAGATGGCTCACTACGTCCATCTTTCTTAACACCGGGGTGCATTGGCTCTAGCTCTATCGCGGATTTAGTGGATTTAGCGGATTTATAGCGGAGTGAGCATTTGTCGCTCATACGATCTTTGGGGGGAGGGAGGCAGGGCCGCTCGCGCGTACACAGAGAGCTGAAGTGAGCGTCGTGAGGAGTAATGAGGAAGCAAACGCTAATATGAGTGATGGCACAAAAGATACGGTTCATAAGCCGGCTGCCACAGCCGCAGTGTGGGAATGTGTTGGTTTTAAACAGAATGAACAAGGTGTGAGCTCATGAACACCGACGAGCAGATATGTCGTATTTTTTGAAAGTAGTGACTATGAAGAAGAGGAGGTGCAGCGGAGCCTTCGTCCTAACAGTCCGCGCTTACTGAGTTGTTTGGTCTGCAAAGTAAATAAAATAAAATAGAGTGAAATAGTGCGCTCACAGACAGTGTCGTTCGCTACATTGCAAAAGAAATGCAATCCTTCAATACGGTTAAAAAGCCAGCAATGTTACAAATGTTTGACAGACAGTACGGATTGACTGGGAGAATGTACATGTCAAAAAACAATTCCTGTATAAACTCCCTTTTATTTATTGTTTTCATTGGAGTTTCGTTTTTTCTTTACAGAGACAGGGTCTATTTTTTATTGTTTTTGATTAGTATAATTATTTTTATTTACATGCAATTTTTTCCTAAAAGAGAGTCCATTTCATTTTTATTGTTTTTTTTCTTTTTTTGTTAAATTTAGTTTATTGTCTGTTTAATTTATTTTATTTTATTTAAAAGATCCTGACCTTCCAATTACAGTTAAATACTCTTAAGAAATTAAAGTTTATTGCTTTTGATATGGTGTACTCACTTTATTATAACATATATTATAATTACATCAATGAAAAAAAATCAAAATAATATTGGCAATAATATCGTTTATCGTCAATAATTTTTTGGACAATTATCGTCCAGCAAAATTTGTGACAGGCCTAGTACCAGGTCAAAAGATCCCTTTTTAAATTTACAGCACTATTTTAACTAAGATATCCCAGACTGAAAAAATATGGAATTTAATCGAATCGATTTGAGACCTTGTGATATTGAATCGAATCGATCCAGAAAATCTGAATCGATACCCAGCCCTACCACAGACCTGAAGTTTTTTCAAGTCTGTTTCATATATGTGGAGAATAAAAACTAAAAGCTGCTTCTCCATGTTTGAGGATCTGGGCTGGACACTGTTACAGTAATAAAATCACCTAAAGATGAACGCACAGATCAGCTTTTCAAAGTCTTGCTGAGATGTGAGTCCTTTAATTCCAGAGATTTTCTTCAGGTGATAGTAAGCAGACTTGTAATGGTGTGCTATAAGGTTCAGTTCTTAATCATGACTCCACCTAGAATTCTGGACTGATCTGTGGTTTCTGATTTTAATAACTGAAGTGTGAGCTGACTTTTGAACACTCTTGTTTTGGTGCAAAAACTACCTTGGTTTTGTCCATGTCTAACTGAGGAAAATGATGGCACATCCACTCATTCATTTATTGGCATTATGCTAACTTTCTTTGTTATCTCTTATAATTCAAACTAGTGGAGGCACGTAAATGTTAAAGAGGGATGTGCAGGTTAAATGTATATGGACATATTCCCAGCTAAGTTCAGCTTTCGGCTACAGCTAAGTTTTTTTTCAATGGAAAGGCTCATGATTTGATAAGAAAGCTTCTTTGTCGTCCATTTATTCCATTTCTCGTGGAACTGATTCTCCTGAATCCTCACACGGTGGGCTTCATGTTCCATGGCAAATATTTTCTTTACAATGTTCGACCATTCTTCTTGTGTTGGTGGGTCAGTCTGTGATTGCCTTTTTACAAGTTGTTAACAATGTTTTCAATAAATATAAGAAAGCATCTTTTTTCATTAAGCTGCCAGAACTTTCTTTTTCCCTACACTGAGAGGGAAACACAACACAACAGTTTGAACTCAGAGGTGAGAGATGGAGGCTCACAGCTGGTCAGTAACTCAGAGTTCTGAAACTCAGAGAGAGCATCACTAACAGGGATCAAAACATCTTCTGGTCTGATGAACTTCACAGACAGGGACTTCTGTCTCTGCTTACATAGACGCACAGAGTAAATGCTGCAGACTAGAGAGAGTGAGCTCAAAGCATAATAAGTAGTAGGAAAACACATTTTAGGAGTGGTCTGTCTGTCTGTGATGACTCTGCTTTAGTCTGACATGATGTTAATGCAGCTCAGGTACAAACTCTGTCATTTTCAGCATGAACCCATCGTCAGAGATCGCAAGCTTCCACTGTCCATTGAAGTTACCCCTGCTCTGATCCCCGCTGATTCACATGACACCAAAGTGTAGGGGTGGGAGAAAAAAATCGATTAACATAAGAATTGGGATTTTTTTGTTTTGATGATTTTTAAATAGATTTTTTTGTTCAAAAAACGTTTTTTTCCAAACTTAAATGCTTCATTTTAGTCTGTGTTAATAAGCTACTTTTTCATGCATTCCAGGCTTTTGAAGAGAGACTCTAAACAGCTGGTAAAAATGTATTGCTGAATAAATCCAAAAAACGGACTCACATGTGATGTGTATTTTTCCTAATATAGTCTCTAGGCATCATCATTGTTTATCTTTTCGCTGGTGTTAAAAAAGCGAACTAAAGATTGCAAAAATCAGCAGAATTGGGAGAAAAGCGTATTGTCCCAGCCCTACTAAAGTGTTTTTTCTCCTCTTTAGATGAGAAATTGTTTAACCCCAGCTTATTAAATGAGTAGCTTCTCTTTTCTTAATTAACCATGTTTAAAGACACATCCTGAGGTGGCAGAAAAGATACTAGTCTGTTTAAGAAGTGTCAGAACATTGGCATGCATCAATAAAAGAAAACATCCATGGAGATTGCAGGAACTACTTAACTTGGATTAAGAACTGTCCAACACATTATTAAAAATTGGAAGGATAGTGGGGAACCATCATCTTCAAAGAAGGAATGTGGTCAGAAAAAAACCCTGGCTGATCGTGATTGGCAACTCTTAATCATATGACCAAATCAAATCAAAGAAAAGCAACAGTAGAACTCAGAACTGTTTAATAGTGAAGATGAGAGTTCCCTTCTCAAGGGATTGAGACTGACGGCTCTGTAGCCTTAAGAAAACTAGTAATCAGTGAGGCTAACTAGAAAAAAAGGCTTCAGTTTGCTAGGGAGCATAACTATAGATAATTACATAAGATAATTTGGTCTGACAGTCAAGATTTATCCTGTTCTAGAGCTATGAGCGAATCAGGGTAAGAAGAGAGGCAGGTGAAGTGATGCACCTATCATGCCTAGTGCCTACTGTACAAGCCTGTGGGGGCAGTGCTTTGATTTCGGGCTGCTGCAGTTGGTCAGTAGCCTTGCAGAGCAGACGGACCTGCCTGATTCTGAAATCATGCATCTCTGACTTGCCAGCCTCCACTGTCCAACGGTTTCACTCGGCTAAATGTTTAACGACCCAATCAGGGAAGAGAGGCGGTAGCAGCCAGAGCAGCAGGAGCTGCTGGAGCTGCAGGCGTGACGACAACAGGAAGTGACTTAACGTGAAGTGAAGTCACTTCCTGTTGTACAAATAATGGAGGCTAATGTCGGTTAGCTATCATGATTACTTAGTTATACTTGGCGGAATATGCTCTCCTCAAAGGTTTCCTTCATAGGGATTGTCTTTGACAAGGTTCATGCGACATATAACTGTCAAATGTTACATCTGTCTGGTATAATTTAATGTGAAACAATAGTCTCAAGGTAGTTTAGCTATCGGCTAGCAGCCGTTAACCGCTACGGCTAATGGCTAACAAGGGCAAGCAACAGTTGGCCGTTAGCTGTAGCAGCTAACAACAAGTAGCCGCTAACAACAATTAGCTGCTACGGCTAACGGCCATTTACTGTTGTTTGCCCTTGTCAGCCATTAGCTGTAGCAGCTAACGGCTAACCGTTGGCCGCTATGTTTAGCCACTACATATGCTACATTATAGCAGCGCTTCTGCCCCTGAAAACATTCTCGCAGGGCTCCTCCCCTGATGGATTAGTGAAATATTTTCAATATGGAACTGTCCATCTGGCATGTCAGGTTAGTTGGTCAGGTTGAAGTTCAATAAAGAATGCGGTCAGCTGACTACCTGAACATACTAAATGACCAGGTTATTCCATCAATGGATTTTTTCTTCCCTAAAGGCATGAGCATATTCCAAGATGATAATGCCACGATTCATCAGGCTCAAATTGTGAGAGAGTGGTTCAATGAGCATGAGACGTCATTTTCACACATGGATTGGCCACCACAGAGTCCAGACCTTAGACCCATTGAGAATCTTTAGGATGTGCCAGAGAAGGATTTGTGAAACACTGGATGGAAATAAATCTTGTGACATTGCAGAAGCTTATCAAAACAATGCCACAGTGAATATGTTACTGTTGTAAAAGCTGAAGGCAGGCCAACAAAATATTAGAGTACGTGTCCTGTTTTGTGGTGGCGACTTCTTTTTGGCCAGGCAGTGTATTTCTGTATATCATACAGATGTTAAAATAGATGCTAACAGCTTCAGTAGCAGTTTTATCACATTTGGACCAAATTTCTTTATTAAATGTTAAGAAAAAATAACAATACAAACTATAAACATGTTCTTTCCTTTACGCTGTGGCAGTAGTACCCACCTACTACATGCCCTTCATAGCGTGTAATGCATGTGATTGATAGAACAATCATCAAGTCACTGGCTCAACATGCTTTGCAAAGGTTCTGCTGATTTCCTATGGGCTCTTTCCCAGATGGACTACTAAAATCCAATGAACAGTCCATCTGGCGTGTCAGGTTATTAAAACCATATATGCTGAACAAACCCAAACAGCAAGAGAAGTGTGAGACCTACCAGCTGAGCGTTTTCGTCTCGGAGTCGGACCGCCAATTCCTGGTCGCTCATGGCTCTGGCGAGGAGGCCAGTGCTGTAGACGCACAGCGGTCGCTCTGCTTCACGGGCCCACGTGAACAACATCCCAACCAGACCCTCCTGTAATACACCCACACAAAAAGCACAGACTGATTCAAACTGATGACACTACTCGTAAACACTCTTTACATCTTGAAAAAATATGTATGATATCATAACATTAAATACACATCAAGTGACCATAAAATAGGCTTTTTGTTTTTTAAATCAACAATCTTTTAAATTCAAGCCTTAATATTGTAACAAAATATCATTTCTATATTACTTGCTTTAAAGTCTGCTGATACAGTCTTCACATTTTGTTTACCTCCATCTTACTTTCAATAGAGTATAATATACTGTGGAGAAACCACCAAATTTGTCAAGTTCTCCAAAAATAACCTTGCTATTCACTGTAAATCATTTACCTTCTCCTGGAACACAACAGAAGTCTCCAGACCTGGCATGATGTCCTGAAGCAGACGACAGGCAGCTGTGTTCAGACTCAGCTCTCTGCTGGTCAAAATGTACACATCCAACAGCTGAAAAACAAACAACAGAGGACACAAACACAAACAACGATGAGAAAACAAAACTCTATATCAGGATGACTTGGAAACAAAAAGTCAAAGTCAAAAGTCTTCTCTATTAGGTCTACTTTTACATCTGGGACTCTGGGCTGTTGATGCCATACAATTGAAGACATGTTAATACAGATAGCCCACAATTTAATATATCTTGGTAGGGATTTGCATTGGAAAGACTTTTTCTGTACAATATGTATTGGAGGTGACATATACATGTGCATGTATTCTTTTATATATGTATCTACATTTGTATGTGTATGTGATAGAATTAAAGACAATAAATGTAAGAATGAGACAGGAGTCAGTCGGGTAAGAAACTGCTGTCAACTAGTTGGTAGAAACTGAATAACTTAAAACAAGGTCACAGATTTTCTATAAATTATTAGTTCACAAAATATCATCATTCCACTACAACATAATAGAGAATAGCAGCAGCAAAATATTGCTCTATACTGGTGTATTAGTATCTTCTTACACCCCTGTACCTTCTTTATTGGGTCATGGTGTTTTTTTTCTATTGTAACCAACAGAACTGATTGACAAGGGATGCTCTTTTCACAGCAGCAGCCAGTGTTGAGTTTGTTAGTCTATTTTGAAGGTCAATTTTTTCCATACCAACAGTGGAAAGGTTTGACATTGTTTACAAAGTTGATGCACAGTGCTAATGTACTTAGAGAACCACGTAATGATTTTCACAGGACCTACAAGACTAGCCATATCAATGGTGTTTTTGATTACAGATGTTGCAAATGAAGGACAATCACCATCTCTGCCAAAATGCTGTATTCAAAGAACACTGCTTCCTAATATTGCCTATCTTCACAAAAAATCCCAAAGTGAAGTGATATTTTACCTCAAATTTAGCCCATTATCATGGATAAGGCTTGTTTTAGGAGTTTCTTCTTCCCTGCACACTGACTCTCAGGCACAATAGTAGCAGAGATAAAATGGTGAGAAACAGGCGGTACTGTATGGAAGCTATTAACATGCAGAACCCAAAATACACAATGGCCACACGCTTACTGAGTCATGGATGCTGTGGCTGTGGATCTAGTTTTAATGAGAATTGTGGTATCCATAGTTAAAACATGAGGACTTTGTTCTATATTGTTTGAGACCAGTCGACAAATACAAAAATCACTGAAAATCATTGGCTGTTTTCAAAAAGTGAAAATAATCCTCCCTTTGAATGGCCTTGTTAAATCCTCACATATCCAAAGTACTGGGTTAACATGCAACACCACATCTTAAAAAGTTTCAAAAGTAAACGAAAACTAAGTGCAGGCTTTCATTTGAACATGTGCAGTTGATTAAATGGAAATCCAAAAATTAAGACTTAAGCAAATTCAACCACACGACTTAGCCAAAATAGGGAGTGGTCCGACTCCTTACCGCGTTGGTGAATTCATCATTCTGAAAGATCGTCTTCAGGAGCTGTCCGAGGACACAGCCAGGGTCTGCTCGTCCTGAAAAATATCAGATGCACATGGACAACAATTAGAAACACAAGAGCACACTGCCTGACAAATTATGCACTCAAAACAGAGAACAAATGGCATCATTAAATTAAACTGGTACAAAGTAAAGCTGTTAAATTCAGAGTAATGGACTCCTACCTGGATGACGGTCATCAAACGGATCAGGATCTTCTTTGTAGTACATTTCTGTGTTCTGTTCAATCAGCTCAGCAATTCTGCAGAAACATGAGTCAACTGGTTAACTAAAGAATATTCGTTAATTAACAAACATGAAGAAAGCATATCTGAGATAGAAATCCCTGCTTACTTGGTCAGGACAGACACCAGCTGCTCTGTGGTGCCATGTTCCACTTCCTCCCATTTGTCCAGCAGCTTCCTGAGCTCCTCTTTGGGGTGAACGGCTGCAGCAGGAGCCGGAGAGGCCGTCACGGGGGGCGTCGCCGTGTTTGAGGCAGCGGTTGATGCAGCAGATGGAGCTGCAGGCAACACGGCAGATGATGGAGCGCCTGATGGTTCTTCTTCTGGTGAAGACATTTCTGCCTGAGCAGCAAAGAGAGGATGAGCACTCTGTTAGAAATGCTTTACTAATTCATTTGTGAGGCAGCCTGATAGATACAGTGACAGAAAAAGACACAACAAATAAAAACATGGTAACGCATACATAAATAAATTATACTAGAAATCAGACATTGCAAGGACTTCTAAATAAAAACACACAAAATGAAATTTTAAAATAATTTGAGGTGCAACAAATGAAGTGCTACAAACAAAAACCAAACCAGCAGGAAAGAAACAACTAATTTCAACAAATTACGAGAGAAAAAGCATCAAACAATGGAGTAAAAAAGCAACAAATGAATAACAAAAATCTGCAAAGTAAAAGCAAATTAAAAACAAGTGCAAAAAACAAAAACGGAAAAATACAAAAATGCAAAAACAAAAATTAAAACAATGCCTAACATTAAACACATATCATACAAACACAACAAAATAACACATCGACAAATAAAGCTCATTGACAACAAAATAACACAACACATTAACACAAAACACGATAACACTCTCCATAACTCTACAGCAAATAAAAAAGAGATATAACAAATAAAAGAAACAGACAAAACAGACAAAACACAAAATGTAAGACAGCATATTAAGATGCATGACAATTTAAAACAGCACAACATATACTGTATAAAGATGCAAAAACAAACAACTGAAAACAAAAAAGCAACTAATTTGATATTTAAACTATTGAATAAACTCAACAACAACGCAACAAAAACATCTTTAAATGGAGGGAACAAATAAATACGAAGTAAAAAATAAAAACAGGTAGAAAACAAAAACAAATCAAGCATATGGGACAGCGAAAGAAGCAATAACAAATTTAAAAAGCAATGAAAATGTTAGAAGCTAAAACAAATCAAATACAAAATAAAAAAACATGGATTCAGCAAGATGCATCAACATACAACAGCAAATAAAAAAGCAAACAAAAAATAAAGCAAAAGAAAAAAACAGTCTGTTGTTAATCACCCTTGTGTATATCTCGTTGGTTTTTTAATTTGTTATCTTTTTTCCTTCTTTAAAAATGTGTGGTAATAATCTGACAATATGTCTCTAAACACAGAAATGACATTATAATATATAAAACGATATAATGTGATACTACAATCAGGCCAAAACATTACAAGGATTTTCAATAAAACATCTTTTTTTAGAATAAAAAGCAACAATAACATGCACATGAAAAATACAGTTTATAATCTGTGTTATTTTTATGAATCATGATTGCAGTAAAACTTTTACAATTGTTGTCTGTTCCATAGAAACAATAACAAACTATTTAAAAGAGTCAAATGGTTAAATGTATGTTGCTAACTAGTGACAGAATGCGGAATTAAAATAAAAAAAAATCCATAAATTACTAATAAAATATGAGAATACTACACTCAGATTACTGATGCAGCAATACTCCATAAATATTTTGATATAATGGTGTATCAATATTTTCCTACACTCAGAGTTCTTCCTTTTTTTAACTTTTGCTGCATTTTCAAATGTGTTGTGTTATTCACATGTTTCTGTGCTTTTTATGACTTGGTTTTGTTCAGGGTTGTTTAAGTGCAGCTCTATGTTGTGAAATCCTATAACAGGCTGTTGAGGATGTTACAGAGGGGGTCTTCAGAGCTGATAACTCGTCTTTGTTGGACAGTGAGTCCGCAGTAACAGCTGTGTGCTGCTCTGCACAGCTGCTCTGAAGACAAGTTCAGCTCTGTGTGAGCCCAGCCAACAGCGTTACGCTCAAAACTGTGAAACTGTGCAGTGGTGACTTTAGGTGGAACAGACTGTGGTCGTCAGAGGGGATGAGAAACATAAACCAATTCCAACTAAGAATCAGTGACAACTAATGCAAGGAGTCAATATCATTGTCTCAAGAGGTTTTCACACCTACAGCTCTGCTGATTTGTTTTGATTCATTTAAAACACAAACAGCATATTTAGGGCACTTTCACATTAGGCCCACTTGTTTCGAACTGTGCTGTGGCGTAGTTCGCCCCCCTCCCCCTCCCCCTCCAGCTTGCATTCACACTTGCAACATCGAACCGTGCCCGGACCCACTGGCATATTTACTCAGTTTGAAACAGCAGGCGGCGATATGCATGTAACTGGTTACCAAACCTGCTACGGAGGAGAACGAAGAAGAGGCTACCATGGTAACCATTTCCTACACCAAACAACCGATGTTTACGTTTCGCTCTCTTCTACATTTTCCTTCAAATGTGTTTTTTCTATCATGTTTGAGACGGCATCAGCGACCTTCTGGACCCTCGTAAATCATCGTAATCCTCAAACAGAATAAACAAATCGACAAATTGAGTAAGCAAAAGATTCAACCGCGGGATTAACTGGAACTAAATAATGAAGGACTTTACCCATAATTCAGTGCTTCCAATACCCATAATGCATCAAAAGTAGGTAGGTTCGTACCACTTTGTTTCACACCAGTGAAACCGCACCAAATGTAGGGAGATGGAGCGGATCGAGACCACCCCTTCATGAGGGTCTTGGACCGGCTGATTTGGTGCACACCAAAGTGCGGTGGTTGCATTCACATTGACACTAACATACCAAACCTTGGGCCTAAACTTCCTTGGTGCACACTAAATATGGTTTGTGTGAGAACGCCCATGGATTTTTCCTTGGGATCATTTCAGGTTCACCCCTCAGTAATTTGAAGTAAGGCCCTGTTTGTACAGAGTCATACTAACCTAAAACACAAAGTTTTTTTTTGCATATTCAAACTCGATCAGAGTTCAGGCAGAGATGATAGAAACAAACAAAACTGCTGTAGTATGCATGCCAGTCCAGTAGATGGCGATGTGGGTTTGCAGAGAAACAGTGCTGCTACAAAATACATACAAAGAATAAAAACTTTACACATAAAACAATGGCGACTGGATGCACAAAGACGCAGGAGTTTCTTGTCTGGACAACTAATCTGTCTGGATAACAAACCGAGCATGGTAAGCAGCACACATGTTACTCAGTAGATGGCCAAAGCTGTTGTTGTTCCTGGTATGTTCGCGGACATCATGTGAAAAAGCACTGTGCACGCGGTGAGGTCAGCGTTTCGCTCTGAAACAAGAGGCCAAACACAATGAAAACGCTTCGAATATGGCTGTATTTGGCCTTGTGTAAATTGCCTCTAAGTTGAGTCCAAAGGGCTGAAGCTGGCCCTCCATCATTCTGTCAAAAACAGCGTTCCTGAGCTGCAGTAGCTCAGTCCAGAAGGACTTGGGTTGGGGACCGAAGGGTGGCTGAGCAATGCACTTCACCCCAAAACTGCTTTTTCATGCTTGTTCAGGAGCAGCAAGGCATCCCTCTGACATCTGTCCATCAGTGAATGATCATCGGGCCTGTTTGAGCATGTACGTGTATTACAGCCTACATGTGTGTAGCATGTCTCCACAACTGACTGAATTTCCCCATGAGGGATTCATTAATAAACTTTTTCTTCTATTAATATGAGTCATGCTGAGCATTAGAGGAAGACAGTCAGCAGTTACAAACCTACAAACTACCTACTATGATATAATAATGCTGACAGGGGATATTAAATGACCTAAGTATGATCATACAGATTTTCATTCTAATTTATGTAGCACAAAGGGCTTTACACTAAAGAACACAAACAGGGGAGGGAAAGGAGACACAAAAAAACAATAAGTAAAACCTCCCACAATCCATACACATGCATAAAAGAGTCACCAAATAGAAACTCTACAAAAACAGGCATAAAGGAATCATGAAACTATATCTGGGATCAAAAATGATGAACCACAGGAGCTGAGACTAAAGTGTTAACCCAAATGAAAAAAAGCATCAGCGTTTCTAACACTTGTGTATGCGACCATCTAATATAATTAACGACAGGTGACCAGCCAGGGAGATGATTGACAGAGAGAGAGGATACACGTCCAAAACAAGGAGTAGTTTTGTAAAAAAAAAAAAAAAATAATAGTGTTAAGGCAAAATTACTAAATACATACTATAATAAATAAGTCAATTACAGGATGTAGCGAGACCCAAAACTTAGACATAGATTATCAATCCATCAATCACAAATAAATTTATACATAAACAGGTCAAGATAAATAACAAAGGTTACAGTTCCAAATATTATTATTATTTTTATTATTATTGTTATTATTATTATTATTCTTATTCTTATTATTATTATTATTATTATTATTATTATTATTATTATGATTATGATTATGATTATTATTGTCACTATTATATCATTAATGAAAAAGATCAATGGTATTGGCAAAATGCATTCAGAAATACTGGTATATTGAATATTTACAAAAATGCAGTACAGTGCATTTTTTTACTAAAATTGAATAATTTAAATTGAATCAAACTATTTAAAATACAAACCTTTCAGGCATCTACAACATTTTATGCATTTTAATTAGTTTAGTTTATATTTAAATATTACATGGTTATACATCTTTCTTGCTCTTAATTCATTTTTTTTACTTCCAGACCTTTAATGTCACTTGATGCAGCAAAAGCTGGATAAAACTTACAAGCTTTAATAAAGGTTCATAAGTGAAATTGACTTTGTAAAAGTTTAGTCTTCTGTATTTGAGGAGAAAAGAGATCGATGGACTTTTGGCAATGAGTCAGTTTGTATGAAATAATAATATAGACATTTAGGGGGCCCTGTCTGTCATGGGCTCGAAGACCCCCGACCCCTGTATGAACTGAAGAGATAAATATTCCTGATATTTGGTGTTATGACTGCTTCTTTTTGTTTGGTTTAGTAAACCTGTGCCAACATGTTATAGTAATAGTGCTACGGTTATAAGACATCCGAAAGATCTGTAAAATAGGTTTTATTTAGGGAAAAATATCAAGACTGTCTGCGGTGTGATGGCATATTGATCAGAAACTGTCTGTCTGTGGCTTTAGTCCTTGTCGTCGCCCTGAGCCCGGACACAGCAGCAGGCTGACAGTTAGCAGACTCAGCTAACTTTAACTCATCCTCAGAGCTCTCCTCGGTTTACCTCCTAAAAACTAAAACGTCTGTTCCTCCGGTATTTGTCTGTTCTCTGAGTTTGTTGGAGTCCTGTGGAGTGACAGCAGCAGCATGTTGTCAGTCTGCTGCCTCATGTCACACAAACAGCTCCAGCTAGCAACTTCTCCTCCAGTAGATTCAGATAAAACTTCACACTCACCTGAGTTAATCTCCCTCCGAGCTCTTCTTTTGCCTTCCAGCTTTGTTTAACAGAGAGTCTGTGCGTTCAGATAAACGCAGCTGCGCTGACAATCACCCTTTCACAAATAAAAACTTTCACGTTGGTTGTATTCAAACTTCTCCCGGCGGCAGCACGCTACGTCACGGAGTGAGAGTCGACGTTAGATGACGACACAGCCGAGGGGCCTGATGGGACTTGAAGTTATTATAAATATAGACGTTTTTACTTGATCTTTTTTTATTTACTTTGATGACATTTGATTTAATTTGCTTGCTTTTGATTTGATGTCAAGAACAATTTACAATTCCAATTTATTTATCTATCTCCAATTTATTCACCAATCAGTGCATACAAACCAAACACAAACCAAAATGTGAAATGAAAATTAAAATCAAAATAATTAAAAATAATACAAATACAGATGGGAAAAAACAGTGTCAAAATAAAAATGAGATTGAAAGATATGGGTTAAGTTGCACATTTTGTCCGTGTTTCCAAATGAGTTGTTTGATGTTATTCTTTGTTGAAGTTCATAAAATCTTAAAATAGACATAGTGGGGGCAGATAAGCAAATAGACAAATAAAAGCATTTTCCGTTAAAGTTTGGTATTCTGTCACCCTTTCACTTCTCCTCCCAGTTCACCTGCTGGGTTTATTTTTGCAGTGGCAATAACTCACCAGCACTGGTCTGTTTACTTTGAATTGTTCATCAGGCTTGTCAAATGACAATATTGTATACAAGAGTTCATTAAAAAATGATTTTCCATGTGTTATTTTTCTTTCTATTTCTAAAAGATAAAATGCAAAGCAGATGTCGTAATTTTTTTCTTTATTACCTTTGCCAAAATTTGTTGATTTGTTTTATTGTTAACAGGATAACACAAAAAGTTATCAATGAATTTTTTTTTTCAGGATAGGGCGGAAATGAGCCAAGATTCAAGAGATTTTGGTGGTGATCCAAATCTGGATGCAGATCGAAGATATTTTTCTGGATTTGTTGTAAATACTCAATAAGGTTTGAACAGATTCTAATGAGATTTTAAGGAACTGTTGGTCATGGCACAGTGGAAAAGTTATATGGTTTTTGTTGTGATCGGAATACTGATGAAGATGATTGTTTTTCAAGATGTTAACAGTGCAGGATAAGGCAGTTTTTCCACATTTTTGACAATAACTCACCAACAGTGTAGAAAATGCCCTGCTCACTTCAAAGTTATGTTCTTTCATCATATCCTAATTTATGATCAAATCACTTCTCCTTTAAAATTATGTTGACAAAGTTATTCATTCTGTCACTCCTTTTACTTTTTCATGTAAGAAGAACCCTCCTTGAAGAAACTAGATAAAGATTTACATTTTTATTTGCTGCTTCATCTATATTTGGTTATTTCTTTTGCTGTTTTGGTCACTTTTACTTTTATTGTCTTTCATTTGTATTTCTTCGAGAAAGGTAAATAATATGAAGAGGGAACAAGATGAGACCACATGGAACCAATCTGTGTATCTTGTTACCTATCTCACAAAATCAGAGGGTTTTTAATTGTTTTAAAAAAAATATCTAAACCATGGCAATATGTATTGTTCAATTTTACATAAAACTAATGTTCCATCTCCTTACAACAGTAACTGATTCATACACTGACTCATTTTGATTTTCTTCAAGAGAGATAAAAGCCAAGACCAATAGGTCTTAGATTTATATGAATCTGACCAAAGTATAAACTCCACAAGTTACCCATGCCATAGACAGATGCAGGCTTTTGAACTTTGCGCAGAAAGCAGTCCTGATAGTCCTTTTTCTGTTTAAGACAATGTCCCAACTTCATTGGAATAGGGGTTTGTAGTTTATGTGGTGTGTTTTCCTGTATACCACACTTGGTGGCGCAATACACACAAATATTTCTTCCATTCTTCTCAGAACAACCGGCTGGCGCACACCTCCATGTGTTACTGTAAATTACTCTGTGACAGTAATGATGTCACAGTGATGTCGTGTTTTGGGGTGGCGGTTTGAGTCGTGTGAGGTGTTGTGTGTGTTAATCTGAGTGTGCTGTATGTGTCTTTCAGTGTTTACCGTGTTTTGAGTCTTAAAGTCTGCGTAAAACAGTCAATATGTTGCTCTGAGTTTGTTTATGTTTGCAGCGCCACCTCCATGTGCGTAACCGCCGGCGCGTAAAAGTGCACAAGCGATTGTCCCGCGCTCAACATGGAGGATTAAATTAACTCCTGTACGTGCCACATCCGTGCGTTATGTCACCAAGGATAACCTTTTGAATGCTTGTGTGGCGCAGAGGACTCACACTCACTCCCATTCACACACACAATCATTATCTCCCTCTCTCGGCGATGTAACCCTCTCCGTGCACGGACTCTCCATTCGTCTGATCCTCTTAAACTGATGTCAGGCTCCCTGCTGCCGCTGCCTCCTGCGCATGACTCAAAGCGACATCGAGCGCAGACTGGACAGGACTGGACAAGTTTGACAGCCGCACCGGGGGGAACAACGACACTACGGCTGAGGGAATGATGTGTGCGTATAGATTAAGAGGAAAACGTCAGAGTTCCGGGAGCTGGAGAGGGTGAGGGATGATGAACTAACAGAGGAGGGGATTCGGGACCAAAGTTGACGATCAGGATTCTCCATGATGGACTTATGGACTGCTTTTCGCACCCTTAACTGGAAAGCAGACCCTTAGTTAGTTTTTCCTCTTTTCTGTTGGAGCACTATGTTGCGTCTCCTGTAGAGTGAAGCCTTTGCTCCATTACTAAATCGACCTGTCCCTTGTGGAAATAACAGGTTCTGCCTTTTGGCCTTTTTGTGTGTTTTCCTCACGAGGATTTCTCATTGCTGCAGTGGCTCTAACAGTGATGGACACAGCGCCATGCGTCACTCCAAACCTGACGGGGTATAAAACACCCAACCATCCTTTCAGATTTTAACAACACTTTGACCCTGAACTCTAGAGGGGGGATCAATCTTTCGCTCCCATCACCCTGAACATTTAAAGTCAACTTTCCCTCCCTGGTCCTCCTTCTTGACTGTCTCTCCTCCTCTCTGGCGAGACTTCCATTGGATTCCCATGAAGCGACGCATGCTGTGATTATATATCTCTGTGGGATTTTGCTCTTTTGTGGACAACATGTGGACTCCGACTGAGGATGAGAAAATAGGAGTGGGTGAGTACAGCAATGATTGATGTTTGTCAGTTGACCTGTGCGCTCTCCTGATGCTTTGCGTCCTGCGTAAAAAGGTTCAGATCTGGTGGGACTAGGAGTTTGTGAAACTGCAGTTCAGTAGAGTACAGTTTAAAGATTGTTCATTTTTCAAGCGGATGTCACCAGAATAATTTTAATGAGAAAAGTCTTCAGCTGCCTCTACATCACGAGCAGCGTGTGGATTTTTAGAGTCTCCAATTTGTTACTCCTAAAAAAGGCTCCCTTGGGTGAGTGGGATACGACGACTCTGCAGGGATGGGGCTGGGCAGTATTGACAAAAAATTATGTCTCAGTTAAAAACATGCACCAACAAAAAAAAAAAACATTTTTATCAAAGCCCTCAAAAGTCAAAGGCCAAATGTGCAGGGACAGGACCAGATGGGTGGTTCATGCACAGGATGGCATGGACAATCTTTTGAAAAATGATTGCCCCCACCCCAGGTGCCACCTCAGCTGGAGTGAAGGACTTTGCTCGCCAGACTTGATTTCTTTTTTCATTTTAATAATTTGCATGTGACTATATCTTTCTCTAATCCACTCCCAGTTAATCCAAGTTTACACAGCAGCAACATAATGCTACTGAGTGCGATTGCAGCTTCATCTTTTCAGACTATGGTCGATTTTCCTGGTCCCAAATCCTTCAAAAAAACCAAAACATATATATGTGTATATATATATATATATATATGTATATATATATATATATATATATATATATATATATATATATATATGTATGCTTTTAATCTTTGTAGAAGGGGCTCAGTGAGTAGAGGATTGTGACACCTTTACTAAACTTTGAGTTCAAGTAGAAACTCCCCACCTCAGCAAAGAAAATGTCTCTTTAAGTTCTCTGATTTTTTTACTTCCTGGAGATCATGACGTCATAGCAATACAGCCTCCACCTACGTGTGTTTTCTACTTATCACAGGCAGACACCATGATTGTTCATAAAGTCAATTCTGTGGCCTGTAACCCCTTCATCCTCCTCCCGTCAGAGGTCATATGGTCAGTCAATCAGCCCACAGGTCATTATCATAGCCTCCGAGTCTCCCTCAGGTCTGAGTGTTTCCAAAGGGGAGGATAATAACTGCATTGATCCTCTACAGAGAAAAATTGTTCACATTTTTAAGTGATCTTAAGTCAAATGCTTGCATAATAAACCCCAAGAAGATTTAAACCAGCGGTGTCAAACTCAATCAGAGAAGGGCACAAAATCTGAAACATGCTCTAAAATACAGGCCAAACAAAATTGATATCTTTGTTTTCGAGCAAGGCTATAAGTGAAGTCACTGTAAAAGCAAAGACCAATTTGCTGATCATTGATCAGTGTGACACTATAGACACGGGAAGATGGACTGGTACACAAGTTTTGACCTGCATGGCTGCTGTTGCAGTGCCTTGTGAGATTCATAGTATGTGTGGTTGGAGTGCTACTTATTGGAAAGCCAGGTATTCAAAGTGATCTCACAGACCTTATTTAATTGTGACCTTAAGTTTGACTTGTGTGATGTAAAAAGTCTAAAAGTACAAAAGATCTACACACCAAGAGAAACTCCTCTCAAGAATTTTTAAAAAACAGTGACATTTATGCCTTGAAATACACTTTTTTTGTCAATAAATTCTTGTAAGCAACTCCTCTTTTGTAGTTTTTCATCTGAATATTTTGCACCCAGCACCCGAGCAGGGATGTGCCTGATTACTGAATCTTTTTCTACTTGATATAAACATCAAACACACCAGGACATGGTACCTCTAAGGTTTGTGTCCAGTAAGCTCACATCTTAAGTTGCATTCACACCTAAAATTACGTGGAGACTGAGATCCCTTTTCCCACACAAGTAGCGTCGTCCATCAGTAAACAGCTCATTTTATCACTGCGCTTTTGTGTCGCTAAGTGACATCAAACCGGCTTGAGTTTCATCACAATCATATAATATCATATATAATAGGATGTGTTATCTGACAGTATTCCAATTGTATCCTTTTCACTCATCTACCAACCAAAAACACTACAGCTTATGATCCTGCAGCAGCATCATCTCTGAGCTGCACCTTGAGTAGGAAGTTCTCTGCTGCACTGTCTAGGTGGAACTAATGTACTCATTATCCACTATTCCCAAACACAGCATTCATTCCTTGAGCTGGAATAAAACAGTCTGTCACAGGTACCGTCACACACCCACACAACACTAATTGGCTGTCACAGCATAGCAACACAAGACATTTGTAGAGTTCAAACTAGACAACTTTGGCAATACGGCCTAGTGGCACGTGTAAAGCAACCCATGACCAAGATGCCCAAATTGTGTCCATTGTGTTGCAGCCCCGCCCCTTCGCAGCTGTATATTGTCACCAGCTGTGATTTGCATGTCAAAGTTGTAGAAAACATTTAACATTGCAGCCCACTTGATGGTGTGTTTGCATCATAGCAGGTTCTTTGTTCGACAAACGCCATGATAAAACTAACGAGGGTAATGAAGTTAAAGATGATGTCTGGATGAAGATGGTGTTAGAGTTGCAGAATGATCATGGTTTGAGTTAACTCGAGCTCCCTGTTGTGAACAGTTGGTCTTGAAGAAACTGTGACACAGTCTCATCTCCTGCACTAAACATTAGGAAGTTCTCTTCTCCTTTACAGAATCAGAATCATCCATTTCTTTTCTGTTTGAATTTAATCAGCCTCAGGTCTTAGCCACTTGATGTCAAGTCAGTTTTGCCACAGCAGCATATACGTTTTTAGAATCAAAACATACACACAAATATGTATCAATTTCAATGTCAACAGAAAACGTGACAAAAATCACCTCCAAAATATTCACAAGTTTTGTGCATTGTCCCTGGTGTGAAAAGCAGGGTTGCACGATATTGGATTTTTGCTGATATCCAATATACCAATATTTTTTTGATTAATTATTGCCAATACCAATATCGATAGTAATATTTCAGGCCAAGAGTACAAGCTCTGTGCTTAATAAAAATGGACTTATTTCTGTCAGTGTGACAGCATATTATCGCATGAACAGATCTAAAACAAGAAAAACAGTTTTAAGCTCTTGCAAAAATGAAACCATCAGTATTTGAATGTGCCCATGCAGTGATGAGGATGCATCAGTTTTTAACGTTTGTGTACTTTGCCAATATTCTAGCCAATAGGCCTATGTGCCTGATATCTGTGGCCGATATATCAGCTGTAAATATCTGCAAAAAGTTCAGTATTGGCCAATATTTATACTTAACCTTTGGGCTGATATTGGCAGATACCAATATCAAACCAATAATATTGTCCAATATGTTTCCCCCTTTGATTTAAGAAAACTTTTCCTCAGTCCTCCGTGGATTACTGAAGAGTCCTGGCTTAGAGTCCTTGTTGTGTGTGTGCTTGGGTACATGACTTTGCATGTGAGTGGCTGTCTGTGTTAAATTCGGGCTGGGAGAGTGGGTGGGATTTTCTATTTTATTCTATATCCCCTTACTCTGATCTGCTTGTTTATTGTAATGTATGTATGAAAAGTGCTTTGTAAATAAAGTTTAATTGATCAATTGATTTAACCACACCATTAGTTGTCTGCAAGCTGCGGTATAATTAATTCAATCAACCAAAACAGTCATTTTTAAGTGCATTTGATTGTAATTCATAATTTTTGAAATTTTTTGGCATGAATCACTCACATTTCCTTGAATTCTTTGACACTTTATACAGCACAGTGCTACTCTAGATACCAAAACAAGCACACCAAAGTTGGACAGATAGTAAAAGCCTTTAGACCAATCCACCTTAAAGCCAAAACACTAAGCCCTCTCCACCTTAAATGGTGTCAGGTTTGAGTGTCTAAGTGGGTTAGTCCACGAGAGCTTGAGATCACCAAATAATAAGTGATGGGATCCAAAGACATTTACTTTTTGAACAAAACACTGCAATATATGACTGAATTAAAAACTTTCTGAAAGGGATAGATTTGGCTCTCTACAGATTGACAAAAGGAGTTGCTTCAAACACAGTTGTCATCATAAAGATCACTAGTGATCCCACGGAGTTGTGAGGCTGAAAGAGTTTTGGCCCTTTTCCATTAGCCCTACTCTACTCTACTGGACTCTACTGGACTCTACCCGGCTCTACTCGACTTGCCTTGTGCTGCTTTTCCATAAGCCCCTGTCGCCTGCCCAACGGGGTGCAGTGTCGCTTTAAACAGCTGAGCAGCACTGCGAAGACGTCATTTTGAGCGCGATGCAGTAATCTGTGGCTTTTTGTCCCAAACCGAGTAAAAAAGGAAAGCAGGAGAAGGCTGCAGGTGGTAAGAAGAAATATCCCTTGAGAAGCACAGGAGAGTTTTGGAAGCTATACAACAGAATGAAGCCGAGGACGAGAGCAATCGAGCTGCAAAGAAAAGATGTATGAGGATAAGCTAACGGTAGCTACCGCTATCATGCTAGGTCATCGCGCTCATGGCTCATCGATGACGACATTGTCTGACCAATAAGTGGCCGGCAGTCGGTGACGTCATCTTTTAGTATCAATTCAGCTCGCGTGGAACCAGAGCGGAGTAGGTACTAAAACTAGCTTGTTTTAGGAGGTACTGGGCTAGTGGAAACACACTGCAAATCGAGTAGGGCCAAGTCGAGTAGGGCCAAGGCGCGCTAGTGGAAAAGGGCCATTTGTCTATCTGTGTTATACCATATCTGTGAATGTATTTGGGTTTTAGTTTGAAGGGTAAAACTGTTTGTAGCCCTGTTAAATCTCGCTTTGCACAGAGGTTTTAACATTGTGTCCCTGAGCCTTCTCAGTGTCACAGAATAATGTTGGTTTGAAATGCAGTGCTGCCTCAGGGTGGAAGGTCACATGCATTCAGTGTTGGTTTTAAGCCTTGATTCTTACATGCAGAGTTTTTTCTGGATCCTTTGAATCTTTGATGCCATTATGGGATGTTTCGTTTTAAAGGAAAAACTGCTTGATAGATCTATTGGATGAAGGCGGCTGGTACTGTAGAACCAACAGATATTTAATGTGTTTAATTTTGAGACCATTTGCAAAGCAAGAGGAACACATATGATGAATACAGTGTAAGTGTGTGCAGCATGTGTGTTCCTGTGCTCTGGTGTTGGGTTACAGTGCAGTGATTCCACAGCAGAGATGATCAATCAATATTACATAACAGTGTAATGGGACTAATGTTTGCAGATGAGAGTTGGTGTTTAGGGGCCATTAGCCACGATCTGTTCAATATTTCTCTCTCTTTCTCTCTTGGCCCCTCTGGTATCTGCCGCTGCACACAGTCATCGCTTCTCTCTGGCAGCCCTCTTCTGTGACAGTGCTCATCTTCATCTTTTTCCTCTTTAATTGTTTCTTGCTCTGTTTTTGACACATGCTGTGTTCTCTAAAATGGCATTTTGATGAACAGTCTTTTCTCTGCATTTGCATGATTATATTTTATGATCTTGTTAATGAAGCTTGGAAAAGATGGATCTCCAGAGAAACTTTATGCTATCATGTCAGGCAGTCGTAGTGTTTGCTGACTCTTGCTGCGGTTCAGCCAGCCTTTTCTTTTTTAAAGTTTTGAAGCTTTATAGAAAACTTCCTCCATCCTAGGTCTTATGGTAAAGTAAAACATATTCTGTATTATCATAAGTCTTGAGTCTAATCTTATGTAAATAGGGTTATTTAGTAGTCAAAAAGCAATCATAGTGGTTTCTTGGGATGCAGCACTTCTCAATACATGTGAACTGTATGATACCATGTTCATGTTTTAATGTGAGTGTGTGCGATATTTTTGCTTATGCGTACAACAAGCTTACATTAACTTTTGCCCATTTTTGCTTTATTTGCTCTTCAGCGTTTGTGAGTCAGCGCCCAAGTATGAGGGAAGAGGGATGAAGACAGTTCAAAATTTAAAAATTAAATTAATAAACTGATATTCATATATTCATTTAAGCTTAAACAAGATAAACAAGACATAGAATTAAAGTATATTTAGGAAACTTTAAATCAAGTATATAGCATTTATTAATCTTTTATTCTGATGCTTTATTAAACAATTAGAGAAACAATTAGGGCTGAACGATTTGAGAAAATAATCTAATTGCGATATTTTTCCCCGATATTGCAATTGCGATTTACTCTGTTATTGTTTTAATGTTCCTCATCTTATGTAATCGTAAAGAAACATAAGCAGTAGATCATTTTATAGTATAACCAATATGACATTAAATCAATCTAAGGATAAAAGATTTGAGAAAAAGTGGAGAAGTGAAGAACAGAAGCAAAATAGGTATGGAATTCTCAAAACAGGGTAAAAAATTGGTACGAAGGGGTGGTGGTTTGGCAGAGTGGTTAGCAACCAGGCACCCCATGTACTTGCTTCTGCCGGTCCAGGTTCGAATCCCGCCTGTGACCAGTTTGCAGAGTGTCTTCCCCTACTCTCTCAACCTCTTTCACAAGCCTATCCACTGTCTCTCTCCTATCAATAAAGGCACAAAATGCCCAAAAAATACATTAAAAAATAAAATTTGGTACGAAAGCGGAAAAAAAGTTAATAGGTGCAAAATAGGTATGAAATTGCAAAAAAATGGCAAAAAAATTCAAAAGTTACAAAGGAAAATTGATTATAGCAGCAGAATTGGGATTAAATAAAAAAAAAAACATGTAAAAATTCCAAACATGGTCTGACAGTGGCCAAAAAAAAAAGATGAATGGGAGCAAGATAGGCATAAAGTTGTAAAAACAGGGTTACAAAAGGTTAAAATAGGCATGAAATTGAAGAAACTACATCACAATTAGGGCTGGGTATTTCCAGCAACTTCACGATACGATACGTATCCCGATACTAAGGCCACGATACGATACGTATCCCGATACATGTAAATTGTGAACATTGACTATGCTTTAAGCAAAATTCTTGACAAGTATAGTTTTTTCTTATAAGAATAAAAAGAACAAGGATGAGTTTTAAGTGGTTCTACAACTTGAAAGACATAAATTCAGATCCTCAAAGATGGTAGACCTAAGTTCAAATTTAGAACATGTGCTTCATTATGTAGCTCGTCTTCTACTTTACACTGTGCCACTGTTAACATTCCCCAAAGTGTGTTTACAACAACTGTCAAAATATTTAGGCCGTATCGATTCTGTAGAATCTGTATCGATACACGTATCCCGAAGGAGTGCGATACGATATTTTGCTGTATCGATATTTTGAGCACAGGCCTAATCACAATGCAAATGTTCAACACATTTTGGGTTAAAAATATTGCACTGTCTGCGATTTGAAAACTGCAACAAGCCATATTGCGATTTAATCTAATTTGCAATTAATTGTTCAGCCCTAGAAACAATTGCAACAAAATGTTCTGTAATACTTGCAAAAAGCACAACATGTACCAGCATTTGAAGGTTATACATGATTATTCCTATCATATATTTGTGCATTGTGTCGTATTGGTGTTTGAAGTTGAATCAGAGTTTTAAGGTTCTGTTTTTTCTCGTGTACATTTTGCAAAAAAAAAAAAAAATGTTGTTTGGACTATTTCCTTAAAACAGTCTTTCCTGTAACAACTATCATATCATTTTTCCCAATGTGATTCAATGCTTGTGTCGACATAACAAAAGTTGATGTCACACAAAAAATTGAAGAGAAGTTTGAGGCTGAACAATAGCTGGATTTGTCATTATTACAAAGATTGAACACTGGCTGCTCCAAAAGCCAGAATGTGTTATCTCCAGACGCTAAAGACAGTAGCTGCTGAGGGGTTCTGGGATTTGTCAGGAAGCTGTTTTGTTAAGTTGGGTCCAAGTTTTAGTTGGATTTGTATTCTGGTGTACTTTTGACTGTCATATTATCAGTGCAGATATAAGAACAGATTACACACCCTCATTAAACCACACAGGATTCTTATTATCGTCTGGTAACCAGTCCTGCAGCCTCTCCTGAATATTAAGATTTAGAATTTGTACTGTAACTTTCCCACAAGCTGTCAGACGTTTCTGATGAATGGGCTGCTAAGACCACCCTTGCTGTGGAGACATGGTGTGAATAACAATTGTAACTTGCACAGCCCAACAAAATTGGCATAGGAATTTAAAATGAGGTGCCAGACCTCGCCTCCCGATAGTCATTGCGATCGATTGACAGCTGCCTGAGTCTTTAAGAAGGGGCCGATCAGGCAGAACTCCACAGCCGTGTCTGAAGCAGGGGGAGAACGGAGAGTCTGCTGACAGGAAGTCAATGTGGGGAATCATGACTCCGGCACTCTGTTAATTGGAACCAGACATTACCTGAATTTGAATTAGGTTTCATTTTTTTCTCTGCTGCTTGATACCTTCATTTCACTTGCACAGCGACTGCATGCTGAGGCTGCCTGATTTTCTCTGCGAGCAGCCGTTTAACATTAGAAATCAGGATTACATTACAGCTTTCAAGGTTTCACAGAGCATGCTGGGAGCTATAATACAAGGACAACACATCTGACACTCCAACAGTGTGGGAAGGCTGCTATTTATACTGCCCTTTGTAGGCTATACCACACTGAAGAGTTCACATGAAACATGATGTATTTCACAGCGGGATGAAGATTTGTGACTGTGAAGGGATAATGTACTCTAAAATATTTTCATACTGTCAATGCTCACTACTGCAATCAATATGTAACAAAATTCTTAGATAACTTACAATGACAAAACACCAAAAGAAAATTAAAAAAAGACTTATAAGATCCACACAAACAGCATTGAAACAAGCCAAGCTTTACTACAGTTGACTGCCCCTGCATTTCCAGGTTGTTGATAAGTGGAGACTTGAGGGTCAAAGGAGGTGTTGGTTTGGGAACTAATAAAGTTGAGGTAAGCTGCTGCTAAGTAGTTTATTTGGTCATGCATCACAGTGTCCTGAGCAAGACTCTTACCCCAAATTTGTCCAATGGCTTTGTCAGTGACCTTAAATGTGTATGTAGGAGATAAATTAATGATAGTAGTCACTTTACATAGCATATCCTCTTTTGGGACCTTGTGCAGGAGCTGGATCAGCCTGATTTAATGTCTGTAATCAGACGGCTCTGTCTTGCCAAGCAACCAATTGACAACAATTGTGAGCAACTCAAAGTGGCATGAACGTCCTTAACAGCAGGAGGAGTTGGGAGCTTCAAGTGAAACATAATTTTTGCTCTACTTCTGACATGTTTTGGGAAGAGTTTATTTGTTTCGAAGTGGCTTTCGTTCTGTCCTTTATACCAAGGCAGTAGTTCCAGCCTACTTGATTTTTTCTCACCTACTACATCATTTGTTCATTTCTTTCCTCAAATGCACAATTTTTACAAGGAGAGATTTGAGAGTTTACGAAGGTGTTGGTATAGAAAATGATAAAGTTTACTCAATCAATCAAACTTTATTTATATAGCACTTTTCCTACAACAGAAAACAAAACAAGTGGAAAGGAGTGGGGGAAAAAACAATTCCAAAGTAGAAAAGCACTCGGAGAGCGCAGACCTCCGCCAGCACCATAGTCCTGACCCATATTGTGATTTTTACCATAAATATTAGTCGTACCTTTATTTCATGTAAATGTTTAGATTCCTTGGCCATGAAAACCTATCATTAGCAATTGGTTTTATAATTACCTCCGCCAAGGAGGTTATGTTTTCGGGAGAGTTTGTTTGTCTGTCTGTCTGTCTGTTTGTCTGTCTGTCTGTCTGTGAACAAAATAACTGAAAAAGTAAAGGATGGATTTTGATGAAATTTTCAGGAAATATTCAGCATGGGAAAAGGAAGAACTGATTCAATTTTAGTGTTGATCCGGATCAGCGTCTGGATCCGCCGTGACGAAGAATGTGATTTTTGTGAATAACTGCTGAACTAAAATAGATATTACTAGAAAATCACTCGGAGAGCGCAGACCTCTGCCAGTACCACAGTCCTGACCCATATTGTGATTTTCACCATAAATATTAGTCCTACCTTTATTTCATGTAAACATTTAGATTCCTTGACCATGAAAACATACCATTAGCAATTGGTTTCATAATGATATCGATTTTAGTTCAGCACTTATTCACAAAAATCACATTTTTCATCATAGTGGATCCAGACGGTGATCCGGATCAACACCAAAATCGAATCAGTCCTTCCTTTTCCCATTCTGAACACTTCCTGAAAATTTCATCAAAATCCATCAATAACTTTTTGAGTTATTTTGTTCACAGACGGACGGACAGACAGACAGACAGACAAACAGACTCTCCCGAAAACATAACCTCCTGGTGGAGGTAACCAGGCACCTGTCAGGGGAGCACAGTGTGACCATTCAGGCATCACTTTAACACAAAATACAGGAGAAATGATTGACCTTCATAATGTTTCCAAACTTTTTTTTTTTAGGACTTTGTTGTTGTTTTCTTACATTTGCTTATGCTGTTTGTTAGAGTGTTTTCGGCCCGGCCTACTGCAAAATCTTAATTTCCCTTTGAGACAGGGAAAGGCATCTACATCCAAAACTGAACAAATGAAACAGTCAGTCTGGTGTGTTATGTTTATTTGGTCCATCCAGTGGCCAGTTAGTGTTTGTCAAGCATCATAATGTGCCATTGTGTGGGTAAGATAAAACGAATTCAAGTGAGCTAACTGGCAAAATACTCCATCACCAAAAAACATGCAGAGCTGGAACTATTCAACAGTCTAAAGGGGCAGTTTTTAGTGAAATATTGGTGCCTCAGCAGCACTTCATCATGCTAAACTTCTCTATCCATCTTTCTGCATGTCATATACAAATTGCAGCTGTCTGTAGTTTGTTTTCATGGCAGTAAATCAACCCGGGCATATGGATGTTGAGTAAAAGCTGTGCACATAAAAGATGACAGAAAAGGGGAAATCCATAATCTCCTGTTAAATAAGGCGATAAAAATAGAAGGTCCATAAATTTAGAAGGGCCCGTTGTTGGGAACACGGGAGTCACGTATCCCCTCAGTGTGTTTCATGTAACTGTGTTCCGTGTCTTTTGTTAATCCAACCGTTTGTGTTTTTGCTGGATGAGGCTTTGCATACCAAGGCGGGGAGAGTGGTAACTCATAGAGGCGTTCCAATGGAGTTGGGATGACTAGTGCCTGGTTGTAGAAAACAGCTATTCAGTTGGATGAATGCAGCTTTGTGGCGCCCATAGAGGTTCCTGAATGCAGCTTCACCTCCCCCAGGGCTGCACAGCACAGCACTCAGTTCTCACACTCACAGATAACACAGGACACACACACACATCCAGAGACAGACACACACTCACGCAGACAGACAGGGACAGGGACAGACAGATGGACAAATAAACAGACACTCTGAACACACTCATGTATAATGCACCTGCCAAGGGGCGGAAGTTTTATCAGCCACAGTTGATCCTTTTTTATCCATCCATTGCCTGCAAAATATGAGGAAGTATTAGATATGTGATGACACTGATCAGTGTTAGGATGATTTTAGGGGTCAGATGTGGCAGTTACAACATTTTTGCCAGTATTACAGACAATATGTATTGTTTTATTGTCCGTATACAGTATATACAGGGGGTATGTCATGTATATTTTGGCAAAATGAGTAGCTATAAATATCACAGAAAGATGAAGAGTCAAATGGAGGAATGTCTGCTGCCAACCAGCGGCCACAAGCTGCATTGAAATGAAAAAAAAGGCCCAAATTTCATCAATAATTGAATAATAACATATCAAAAATATCCCACTAACATTATCAATACAGGACTGGGTCACAAAATATTGCAACGTATTGACTTCTTGATATTTTCTTACACTCCTTGCCTTTATCAAGTTTTAAAATGAGTTCATTTAACACGGTACCCACACAGCAATGACCAGATGAAGTCAGAGAAAATAAGTTTTGTTAACACAAAATAAACCATGATGATTAACTCATTATTTTCTAACATTTTATTTAATTTTAGTTGACAGAAAGTACTAGTGAACCATATTGATTTACCTCATCACCATTCAATGTCCACTTCTATGATTTAAAAGTGTCATTTATTAAAGAGTAAAATGTTGTATTTCATGCTTTATATCTGTTTCTGACAAAAATATTCTGTCTGAAAAAATAAACTGTCCTGCATCTTTTATGACGATTACTGTAAAGAGTGCATGAAAGTTGCATATGAGCTCTAAAACTTCTTTTTCTTGACTAATGTAGGTCACTGTTGAAATGACAAAATGAACACTGCACCTCATGTGCATCTTTGCCTGCTGTTGTTACAGTATTCACTCTATGTGTTGTTTTATTCCTTTTGACCTATTTATCCGGAACTGGATCTACATTCTGCTGTCAGCTTGTGTGCTCATCTGTCACTTTGGTGTCGCTGCATCAGGAGAGCTCCAGTCAGAAAATCTGTGCATTTTTTTGATCAAAGCTCCTCTGAGATGATGAAACGCTCTCTCCAACATCTTCAAACATGAATTAACAAAGCTTTTTATGTAACAAACAGTGAAATCGACAGTATTTCTCCGTGTATCCCTGTCATTTGATGGATGAATTGATATTTTTTGTTTGTTTGCTCAACTTTATGAAGAAGAATTATTGTGCAAAGTTAGAATTCAGTTGAAACTAGAAAAGCACTCGGAGAGCACAGACCTTCGCCAACGCCACAGTCCTCACCCATATTGTGATTTTTACCATAAATATTAGTCCTTCCTTTATTTCATTTAAAGATTTAGATTCCTTGACCATGATAAAATATTACGAGCAATTGGATTCATAATGATATCTGTTTTAGGTCAGTAGTTATTCACAAAAATTGATTTTTTTCATCAAGGCTGTTTTATGCTGATTCGGATCACTCCCAAAACCTAATTGTTTGTTCCTTGTCCCAATCTGGACATTTCCTGAAAACTTCTTGATATCCATCCATAACTTTTTAGTTATGTTGCTAACAGGGTCTTAGTTTTTTTCCCCACTGCAGTTAGTATCAAGAAAATTCCTCATTTTACAGATCTATGAAAGCAGATATTTAGGCATTAAACTGATCATGTAATATGGGTTTTGGGCCTCTTATTATCTTCATAGAAAACAAAGACTTCCTCTGGTCTTTTCCTCTCATTCTGCTGATTCTCTAAAGCTCCACATATTCACTGTAAAGTCTCTGATGAATTATTCTCCATGTCCACTCTCCCTCTGACTCTCCCACTGGCAAGGGATTAAGAGGAAATAGAATTCTCAAGTCGCACTGGCTGAAATATCAACAACGTCGATGAACACTGGCAGCAAATCTCGTTGATTAGTTTTGCTCCCAGCCCATCGCTCCTCTCCATCTTTCCTCCTCTGGGGTGCCAGCTCGGCCTTTTTAATCACATCTCAAAGCTACAAGTTAACAAGCACACATCACTGAGACTCTCCGCTAATTTAGTCCTTTTTAAAATAGGTTTGTATGTTATATTATGCAGTAAATCTCATGTTCTCTAGTGACACAAAACACAGTCCTACTGTAGTCCCCCCACTCAGCCCATTCAGAGCCTCACAAAGGCTGTAAGACACGTCTCAGAGAAGATTATTTTGTCTCTGCCTTTTGATTTATTCATTAAAAAGGAATTTCAGCTATTGCAATGTAGCAGCTATTTCAAAGGCTGTCTCTAAAGATGAAACCTTCTGCTTTATTGCATTACGTAGACCTTTCTGTCTTAATTTCATCTTATGCAGACGAAACATCAAACAGTTCATTCTAACAACCTGGATTATTTTACAATGTTAAAATAAACTTTGTTATTTATGCTTTATTTGCGGCATGCTCATAACATTTCAAACAGTTAATTACAAGTTTAAAAACGTTAGAGCTGTCTTTAATTAGTCTTTGCCTTAATGTTAAATTAAACGTTTTTTCCTTTTTCCATCTATGGGTGTATTTAAGTTTGCATGCATAATGCAAGTCCATTCATTCTCATGCTTCTTTTCTCTTTTGGAGCAACAGAGGGCTGGAGCCTGTCCCAGTTAGGGCTGCAAAAGGGGTTGGGGGGATTTCTGGTAAACTTCCAGAAACTCCCTATGGGAAGAATGGAAATTACAGCAATTACAGACATTTTGTTTCATCATAGGCAGACAGCCATGCCAAGTACTACAATGAAAAAGTACATTTCAACAGATTTATTTGTAAGTTGAACTTTTTAAATATTAATTATTTTATTGAAAATAATTTTCAACTTCACTTCATGTCCACAGGCTTAAATGTGTGTCCTCAATAGTCCAGGGTTCAGAAACCATCTGATCATGTGATGGAGGAGTGGATGGACAGTGCATGTCTGCGGCGTGGCCTAAATACTCCAGCAGTGTGATGATATGTCCATGTGATTGAGGAATAGCAGAGATATTTTCAAGTATACTTTCCCCAACTGTAATTCAAAGCCCTGCTAAGGGCCAACGTTCAATTTGTTAATTCCAGGTTTATTCCCATGTATTCCTGTTATTTCACATTTACTCTAATAAATGCCCATGGACCGTTTCCAACTTTGAAATTTCCCAGAATTTTGCAACCATATTCCCACCTGACAAGAGAGCAAGAGACTGGATACAGCCTGAACCAGTCCTCAGCCAATCACAGG